>CM076574.1:890710-2252820 GCA_034641835.2 Pinus albicaulis | reverse complement strand
TGGTAGTTGAACCAAGATTAGAAGGAAGAGGACCACCGAGACCAAGCATGGAAAATGGTGACACTGCCCGCTTGTTCATGACTCCTTCACGCCTTTGCTTCTTTGGTTTTGGTTCGAGTGCACATGTGATGATGAATCCTCGTTGAGCTTGTGGTTATCCTTTCGAGCATATTACAAGTCTTCTTGAAATTTTAACAATTATTCCTCAATAACCTTGAAGTGCTCGAGACCTCTCTTGACTTTTAGCTTAGTCAAATTAGACCACAACAGTGTCCATGATAAGTAAGGAAATTTACTCAACTATACTAATGAAAATCCGTACCTCTGGGGTCAGGAGGCCAACCTTCAAACATGTGATCATAACAGATGGGCAAAGGACCACATGGCTGGCTCAGGTGGCGGAGATAATGGCACATCGAGCCATATGGTGGCTACTAGGGTCTGCTGGCTGTCGGCTAAGGACCATCTAGGAGAAAATTTTTCTCCTATTCATACTACCCACAGGTGGTGGATAACAATTCCTTAGGAGGCCCATTTTAGACCTCAAAATTTCTCTAATGTTTGTATGTGGTGCCGCAATATCTCGTAGTTCACATGTTGGATGATGATTGTTGTTCTTAAGTGAATGAACGTTATCTCTCCCCTTAAGAGTTTTATATGGGGCATTAATTGACCTTTTTGGTGACGATGTCATAAGTCACTGTGCCCTTAGCAACATTGTGCTTCCTTGAATGGGGTTTTTGTTCATTTTGGAAGGATATAACAAGGACAAATCATTTGAGTGTGTCTTTTCCCCTAATTCAACTTCTCTTGTACTTTGATTTTTTGTCTTGGGCTTACCATCCATATCACCTAATATGTCTTTCTTGCAACTAGCCCAAAAATCATTCCAATTCCTTATGCCTGCATTCTGCCGCGCACTATTACCGTCAGGTTCAAGAGATTGATCTCTTTTATTTTTCTCAGGAGGGTATATCCATGACAAGTCAATTGGATGTGCCTTCACCCATGCTTCAAATTGTTTTGTTTTTTTCTAGGTTTTTGTGAAATTCTTCATTTTTCTGCCAAAAGTCTATGTACTCCTTCCCAAAAACCCATTCCGTCGGATCCATTTTTCCAATAACACCGCCAGGTTGGCACATTGGATCAGCTATTTACTTCTTCATGTGCCATGGCTCAATAGAATAACGCTATCTTTCTGGAGTTACTTATTTTAGGAATATCATTTTTAAGCCTTTTTATGAGAAGGATTCATGATGAAGTGTAACAGCTTGCACAATTTTTATGAAAGTAGCTTAACACATTAACCAAAAACTAGCTTGTATCAGAAGAAATTACATTCTACATGTTAAGTGTTTGATAAAAGTTGACGTGGATAATAATTTAGAAAAAATATTTTAAGCCTACAAATGTTGTAGTAATGGATTAAAATTTTATGTAGAGTAATGAGAAAATGGTTGTAAAAGAATGGATGAGTGAATTGGTTTGATGTAGAGAGAGTTCTATGGAAATTGGAAAAATCCAATCAACAAGCCATATATTATTTGTAAACAAGGGATTACAACCCATTCATTCAACCAACATGGATCCTTCGCAAAAATTAAAGTATGGCCTCCCTTCCTAGTCTTGTACAAAAATCACTATTTTTGGAATGGATACAAGGACTTTGTTCTCATTGTAGCTCGCACAAAGAAACTTACTAACAATGCCAATAATGAATAGGATTCTAAGTCCAAACTAAGTTATTCTAGAGCTATAGGGTTTAGTTAATTTTAATGAAAATATGAGAAGAAAATTGTTATAAATGATATCCTTGGTTGCAAGCTTTCATGCCAATGCCACCTCTCACACAAGAGAAAGACAATCAAATCATGTTTTCGTAATATTTCTTGATTGTTCAGGCTTAGCAATCAAATATGTGGTAAAGGATTTATAGCCTACTATTAATGGTTTCCTATATGTAGTGAGGACACTGAATTAATATTTATTTCCTCTAACTAGATTCCTATTATTTTGGGTTGAGGACTACTTAATGGAGAATATATCATATCTAATACATCCTGAACACTTCCATTATAGAGAATCCATTGAGGGTAAAATTATGTATCTATGCAATTAGCCAAAAACATTAAGAATACATATATCCTTCAACTCATCCCTTACCTTGTGATTTTTTGGTTATATATCTTCCCATCAACAGTGGCCCACATAAAAAATTTCATCACTTAGACATCATTAATGGCTACCAAGTTGGTGGTGCATATAGCTTAATAGGATGTGGCATCAAGGGGAATCGTGTGAGTTGAATTTTCTCAAAATGTATTCCACCATTGTCACACCCATTCACTTAAGTCTCAACAATTTTTTTAATGCTCTACTATTCACAAACCATTTTCATTCCTCCCTCTTTCACACAGAAGACAAGAAATTAAATAAAACAATGTTTAATGGTAAATTGGAACAAATGTTTGAGACATGATCAACTACATCAAGCATGAACCTAGAAGCAATTATATCCTAGATAATTTTCATCCTTTACTTAATAACCAACAATTTCCAAATGCTCATTTAGCTTGAGCTAGTATGCAATTTGTTCTCTTGGTTTCTTTTCTTTTACCATTAAAAACAATTTTATCTTGAACACTTCAATATCTATGAATTTTTAATATATCATTCCAATAATAATAAGGAACATAACACTCAACTCAAAGGTAAAATAAAATGTATTGTGCCACACATTAACAATTCAACAACTTGTAGAAGATTGTTATGGTTGTAGGTTCCCAAAAGAATTTTCCCACCAAGTCTACAATAAGAAATGTAAAAACATAAATCGGATAAATGTCATTGTACATGTACTTTGTGAGTAGAATGTGTAGCACTCAATATTGTTGTGATGATTTGTTAGTTATGCCAATGACTAAGTAAAGGAATGGTGGTTGTGGGTTCATCATCCAAGAATCTAACTAGAAATAAGAAAATAAGAAATGATTGTAGCGGGTTCATCATGCAATCCTCTTGTATTTATAGATTTTCTTGTGGGGGTTTTCCCTCCTTAATTAATTGAGAAGGGCTCATGGCAACCCCAAATTTGGGCTTTTTTCCCCAGCTACCCCAAAACTTACCCCATGCTGCCAAAACACTGTGTAATTTGGGTTTTCCCCTTTATCAAAGACTATGGCCTACGGGGATTGATAGGCTACTTTGTTCCCTGAGCAATTAATCCATAGGGGACATTACAAACACTCCAAGGTCATCATGTCTCGTCTTGGACACTCATATTTCCATGTCCCATGTCATTGTGTCAGCTGACTTAGGCAACCAGTAATGAGCATTCTCTCGGTTACACCACCCTTATTATAGCACTAAGAGCCCCATTCTATAGATTTCCTTTATGAATTGCTTGAAAGTTGAAACTAATGTCCTAGTAAGTGCTAATTGTGGTCTTGATTTTCCAGTACAAAATCATAGACTATCACAAAAGTTTAAGATGTGCAAGAGGGCTAGGCTTCAAGATCTTTCTGCAACCTACAAACTCTTACAAGTCGTGTGATACTTTGTGCTGCAATATTATAGTCAAGCTTTTCAAGTTGAAAATGAAAGTAGAAAACAAATTTCTAAGCAATCCGGATTACATAGATCAGAAAATTAGATAAATTTCAGGATTCCGTCATTTAATGATAGTATTATCTTTCTTGTAATTGAAAGAGAAGAAAATATAGACTCTCCGATAGCGAGAGCATCATCCTTTGCCAGAGGAATTAGTACATTAATATGTCTATACTAATTGTCAATATAATCTCATATAAGGATAAACATACAAAAATGTATCTATCGGCATTCTAAAATTTAAATAAGGTTATCACCTGTAGAGTCATTGTTCAGCTGCCTAGATGTCTGCACTTGTCCTCCCTTAATAGAAAATAATTGAGGCTCCACTTTGTTAGAAATCCTATATTCGTGAATGAATGGGTTCACAGGTGAAATTCCAGCATTTCCTCGTTCTTGGTATGTCTCCTAATTTATTGCTTCATTGACATCTCTCTCTAGTAGTTTTTCCCATAGTGCTGGCTGATAATTCTCTGTTGATTGATTTATGTTTCCCCACATATATGAAATTGCAAGAAATTAGGCCAATTAGTAAAAAAAATTACCACCTATAACTTCTAAGAAATAAGAATAATCTTGCCATTGCCACTCTATTCCAATCCTGAATTTCTCACTGATCGCCAAACATAATAAAATAATATTTTTTTTTCTTCTCATGCACTTCAAAATTTTCATTTCTTTCTCTACTTAACTGAACTAAAATTTATAGGCCTTGCATATGTACCAAAATAGTGATGATCCTTAATTAAAAAATATAACTGCTACTGGAAAAGAATAATATGAAAATGTGACGAGGAAAGATGTCATTCCAACTATTCATGTTATCAAGGATATCGCATGGTAAGCCTACCTAGAGAACCTTGTTTTTGTTAATATGTGGAAAAAGTTGATAAATGATCATTCTGTAATAAGAACAATCTTTTGTTTTCTGCTCTGTTGTAAGATCAAACAGAAGCATAAAAATATGGAAAAACCTTTCTCAAACAACTGTTTGGGTAGAATGGAGGAAATCCAATCACAACAACCACTAAACGAAACTCGGCAGGGTGCGGAACAACTTAATTGATACTACTGCAGGGATTCAGCTGCCCCACGACCTAAACAGTAGATACTGTGTCCAACAATCAACATTTGGTCCAATTCATAGATAGTGCTAGACCTGAAAGAGTTAGATAGGACCTGTCTTTTCAATACTATTCTACTTATGGCATTGCACTTTGACAATCCTAAGAATCCATGTTGGATTAGACTACATTATCAATCTCCTAAATATGGATTTTGCAAACATTTGGCAATAACATCAGCTGTTCCCAGAGTACTTGTATTTCCCAACGACCTTTTGTCCAATGTCTGAATAATCTGTGTTAAAAGTATGGTTTTAATTTTAAGTACATTTATATATTGATACTTTTGCAATCTACAATAACATCACATGTCTAGATCAGAACCATAATATCATAGACGAAGGCCCAACCAAGATAAGGAACACAATAACCAAAAGGGATATATCATATTTTTAATTGGCTTTGGATGGTGAGGAACTACATTTTTTATTTCCCAACATATGATTGTAATGTTAAACAAGTATCTAATCTTTTTCATCCAAGAGTTCTAGATTATTAGTATAAAATGAGCCAAAGTTAATTCTGAAAATATTATAAGAAGATAAAATCCCAAAGCGTGACAATTCATTACCATCAGTAGCGTACTTAAAAGGATTCTCGAGATTCTCAGGATCATGCTTGCTGACATCCCAATGCCAAGAATTGTCCACTGTTACTGTTGCTGTAGGATGAACTGCTAAAGATGTGTCACTAACAAATTCTTTAAACTGATGCCTTTTATCCACTACTGATTGTTCCAGAATTTTCCCATTGCTTTTGTGTTTTAATTCTTCTAGCAGAGCCCGTGATTCTACATTGTCAATACCTTGAAAGTTCAAGTCAGAATCTCTTACATCTGGTAGTAGAAATTCTGAGGCTAAAGGCTTGTGCTCAACCGCGTTCTGAAGGGATATTTTAGGAAACTGTTCCAGTGACATTACAGTAGCTTTCGTATTTCTGTCAATATCCTCATCTGTCATTATAATATTCGTTTGTGCAGATTTGTTTTTTCTAATCTCTGTATCCAAAAACCTTATTTCATGTTCACTTATACGTGGGTTTGTAATGCCATTATTTTGTACCCGCTGCAGTTCCCCTGATTTTGTAAATCCTGTTGTCGGGCTATCTGCAAAACTCTGCTCTTGATCAGAAATAAATAGTTCCCTTGAAGATTGAAAATCTAAATTCTGATATGAGGTTTTTTCAAGGCCTTTAGAACTTGGGCCTTTTCTTTCCTTTTCAAGTTCCCCGTCTTTATGAATTTTGGAAACTTCATTGATAGGAGGAGGAATGTCGGAATCTTCAAGTCTCACATGTTCTACACTGCTCTGTTCTTGAGAAGTGATCATGCATTTTGTCACTTCAGGATGAAAATTATCTACAACAATTGACTCGATTAAGGCTGCAGGAGATGGGTGTTCAAGCATCTTCCCTATTTCTGGTCCATATGCCAAAGATTGAGGGTCTTCTTTCTGACTGAGAATAGATCCTGTAGAATTTTCTGCATGGGACCACCCTTCACCACAAACAGAAGGCTGTGCCACATCATATAGCATATCTTGTTCGAAAATAGAAACTTTTGTTTTGTATTGCCAGAAACTTGATGACCTATTTGAAATAGTTTGTCTGCACATCAAGGCAATAAATTATATAGATTTCTCAAAAATAAGTCAAAACCTTTCCAATTTACTCTGATATTCTTCACCTCAACCAGCTATTTGAAAGATTGGAGGACAAGCTACTAATAATACTTTAACTTAAATCATTATTACTATTGAAAACTCAAAATTGTAATTGAGAATATACTCATATCTAGGTCAGTGGCATGCCAATTAGGAAGCAGCAATTTCATTTATCAGACTGGTATCTTAGTAAAATCATTTCATTTGTCTAGCTACTGTTATTCGATGGCATTGATTTACTCAACTTCCTTTTAGGTGTAAGCATAAATAAGGGTTTCTTGTACATGATAGGCAAGGCTCAATCTAATAAGTAGTAGAAATATGGAGTTTATCTCAGAATAGTTTTAACTTTTCAATTATGCAAGTGAAAGAGTTTTGACTGATTTGGAAGTACAGACTACCATTATATGGAAAAAGTTGTTATCATAATATACTTTTTGCAATAATGTAATATAAGATGGATTTTCCAAAAAATGTAATAATAATAGAAAATGAAGAAATCCAAAGCCTGAAATAGAGGCTTGGCTTTTATGATTTCAGCTCCATTCCTAGCACAATACGGATATTTCCAACACGAGTATGTATTTTAAATTATTATTTACTTATGGCAACAGTTATTGCTTGCAGTTTTATGACATGTTGATGTCATTAAGGGACAACCTCTTGGGTCAGCTACTAACAATTTCAGGGAACTAATGGCCCTAAAGATTACTCTCCAAATTGCTAGAGAAAAGGAATTACAAATACGCATATTTATGGTGATTCTTATCAATCAACTGGATGAGAGGTGTGTTCTCAATGAAAAACTATACTTTTTTGCCACCTTTTCAAGACATCAAAAAATCTTCCAGCATATTCGCTCATCCCTCTTTCCCGCATGTTTACAGGGAGTAGAACCTTGAAGCAGACAGACTCATGAAAGTTGAAGTGGAAATGGACAGAGGATCTTGAATTTTTTTTTAAAAGACTCTGGAAGGCTCCATAGAATATTTTCACACACACGGCTTCAAATCTAATTAGAGACTAACTATGGATGTTTTCTCTTTTTTGCACAGGAAACCCTACAGTTATGAATTCCTATCAGCACTATTCTAACAATATTTTTTTTGATAAAAACAGTATATGATCTGATATTACAAGATCTTGGGCTGATATGATTTCTACAGGATGACCTCATCTCAAATATAGATGTTTTCTATCTTCTTAACATTTTTTATAATTGTTGATGTTCTCTTTTGCAAAACAATTTGATCCCCCTGTTCTTTTATGAGGGAAATTTTGGGCCACAAGCCACAGGAATGCCACAAGCATATGCAGTTGTAATTTTGTATATATAATAAAATCACTTGCTTCTTTCTTTGGAAAAAGAAAAAAAAATCATGAAGAGTCAACTAAGATCAAGGAATTGTTTTGCAAGTACCTGCAGACCATGTCATGGAGATACTTAGAAAGCAGAAACCTTTTGTAGTTCTCTGGTGGAGAATACTGGCATCATAAACAGATCTTTGCTCTTCATCACAAAACAAGATAACACATCCTGTTAACAGGGGAAAAAACTTCAGTGTTTGGCTACGGCAAGTGCCCAAGGAAAAATCTGTATCTTGGAAGTCAAATTACAGTTATTTTGCAAGTACTAGAAGACAAGATATCATTACATTATTCTGCTGGCCAGAATAGAGTTCATGAACGAACTAGGAAATCTAGAGTGACCATTTGAAGGATTATACCATAATCTCCTTATAGAGTTCTATGATGAGTTAGTTGGGCAAGTTACGTCTTTATCCCTTTTATCAAAGCAAATCTCAATCAATGGATGATCAGATTTCTTATGCATTAACTGGGACTTATTTCATGTTCATAATTGTAATTTGTATATACTAGAGAATTAATTAGTTCACCAAAGATCTTCCAACACTATTTTCAAGGCAAGCATGTTGCACATGCATCTTTCTCCTCCTAAACTGAAAGTAAACCACTAACCATCTTAGGTTTGCTCTAAAGGGAAGTTAAGATGCTAATAAATTTGATGCCATCATGGAAAAATACTTCAGATACCGCTTGAAGACAGTTTTTATGATCCCGACAGTTTTTAAATTAGAATAAATAATTAATTGTCTTGGGTCCAAACCCACATCTTCGGGTCAAAACTCCAACTACTTGGGTAACTTTCCCAACCAACTCCTTTTGGTGGGTTTTCACCTCTCAAAAATTCCTTTGAGCTACCCAAATTCCAACATAGTCCACCAAGCAACAAGCAGGTAATGATGTTATCCCTTGGCCATATGGTCTCAAGCTTCCCCACTCTAGCTTCCTAGTGTCAATCCCCATATCTTGGCTTAGAACCCTACCCTAGAGAATTACCATGACTAGCCTCCTAGTGTAACTAGTGCGGTCAATTCTTAATATTTATTTACTTGGGTAGTTTTCTATAGTCTCTTTCATGGACAAGACATGTAAACATTACATGAGTTGGTGATCTCTGTTTGACTCCTGGATTTGTTTTTGGAAGCTACATTTGCAGCCCTTTTTCTTATATTAAAGCCATAAGTATATCATTCCTTTAATAGTTAAAGGAATCTGTATTTAAATATATATATAAACTCCACTTCATAAACTGCTACCCCATTTGAAAACCTTCTTGAAATGTTTTTTTCTACCCCTACAACCATCAATACTCATAAAAGGAGACTGTAGGTGATTTATAATCCTAAGGATGATGGTGAAATCAATGAAGAATCTGTGATTCTCCAGAATCCCTTATACAAAATTTTCCCATAGATGGAGAAGGGATTTACAGATATGGTAAGCCAAGGAATATAGTACTTCAGTAGACACATGTTTATGACATCTCAATTCCTTCACTAATGAGAAGGTGAATGCAAATATTTTCAATGATAATGTTTAACAAATTGAACATGAGAATTTGGAATAGTTGGTGAAGCTGAAGGAAACCACGTTTTATCTACTCTATAGTTCTCCATGCAAGTTAGTTGTCAGTGGTCGCTAGGAGAACTTCAACTAATTAATGATCGTCACCCACGCCTATTCATTATTTCCAAATTGCAAAACTACACACATTGATTTGGGTAATGACCTCTGAAGAACAGAGTGCTAAATTATAAGTACAAATTTATGTCTTTCCTTGAAGTTAAATCCCACAAATCCCTAAATCTACAAAGGAATGATACCAATTTGAAGATGGTCTTGAGGCAAACAGGTTGGGCTGCAAACTCTGCCCGAACAACAACCTGATGTACATTCTTCTTGCATCAAATGTAACTAAGAAATAGGATCTGGACTCTTTCTAACTTCTCCCAATCAACTTGAGTCTTGAAATAAAATTCCATACATTTACTACCTTATTAGTTATACAGTACTACTGAAAAAATCAATAACAACCTGTAATAAGGCATGTTCGTAAGAACAAATCAGTGAATCTTTTATATCCTTTTTCAGTATAGGAAAGTTCAGAAAGATAGTAAACAATACAAATCCACTTCCTTTTATCTATGATATATCAAATCCAAAGGGTATCAACAAATAAATTCTTAATCCTAAAAGGTACTAAATGTGTAAAACAAGCATATTCTATTATGCAACCCAAGTGACCAATTTAAATATGATGAGTGTGCCAATCATTTCTACCAATCATAATATGGCAATATTTCATGTAAAATTTCTATTATTGGCCAGTGCAATATCTAACACCCATTATTATGTAAAATTAGCGCAAAAATTAGTACATCTTGCTCATAATTTTTTTTTCATTAAAAAGCATGTAAGCAACTTGTATTTCTAGTTGTATAACTTCATCTTTACTATATGCAAGATAATCTCAATAGTGGAAGTAAAGAGGAAATGTTCCTGGGTTACAAATCCATATTTTTGCCTTGTCCATTTAAGTTGAAATTGTGAAATATTCACACTCTCTGTAAGCACTTTACCATCTTGTGGATCATAGAATATCTCAATCAGAATTATAATGCACCTTATATCTTTGAACATTGTATAAAAACCTTGGAAATAAAAGCTATGAAGCAGACCCAACAATGATTCAAAACAAATGAACGTATATACAAAATTGGCAATTTGTACCAAAAATATGATTATACAAGTTGTATCCAACAAGGTTTCTGCAGTCAAGCAAAGCTACGAAAGAGTAATTCTTGGAGTACTTACCAATATGCTTGACAATGGCAGCAACTTTAAGCCCAGTTGTTGTTAAACCTGTAGACATTGTTGTTCCTTTTATTTTGCAAACCTTTCATTGAAGTCAGAAATCAATACCTAGAATCCAAGTTGATACTTGCCCTCAAATTGTTGGTGTATTTGTGGGGATGCTTAAGACCATTTCCATTAGCGACATTAATCCACGTTTCCTCTGTTTTATTGCTTGGTTTAGTGTTGTCACTGTAAATCAAGGGATAACTAAGTATTTTTACTTCGATACTTGCAATCAAATTGTTGTTGTATTTGTGGGGATGCTTAAGGCCATTTCCATTAGTGACAGTCATCCACATTGGCCTTTTTTTATTGCTTGGTTTAGTGGGAAATACCTTGCTAGTAGTAGTAACCAGTCTACCTTGCCTCAAAAAGGAGCACATTCGACGAAGGACACACCCGCACTGTAGATTTGAACTCATGTCAAACTTTTGCTTCCACATTTACCCAAGTTTAAATGTTTATGACTCAGTTACTCAAAATTTATCTTAAGAAACTGCTGAAATGAATTACAGTCAATGCTTAATAAGCAAATAATGAATCAACAATGGAGGAGGTATCTGCAGGGATGGCTGCAGGTAATGACTATATTAAGTGCTACACTAAGCAGTCTACAACACCTCCATTGCCAGCTCAACCTTTGCAATATATGCAAAATTTCAAATCTCATATTGTTGGGCCTGGACCTCCAATGCAAAGCTTTTCGATTTTTCTCCATATCATCAAATTTATCCTAGAAGTCCTCTTTAATAGCTCAGTTGAGGACCTAATTGAATGACAGGAGATGACATGGCACATTTAGGTAATACGTGAATGGGGAAGATGATCTAGAGAGCTAGCCACTAATTGGAGTAACCGAGAGACCTTTGAGAGTCAACACTGAGCATGCCCTAAGAGACTGAATGAGGTAAATGACCTCCGAAGAATAGAGTGCTAACTTCTAAGTACAAATTTATGTCTTTCCTTGAAGCTAAATCCCACAAATCCCTAAATCTGCACAGGAATGATACCAATTTGAAGATGGTCTTGAGGCAAACAGGTTGGGCTGCAAACTCTGCCCGAACAACAACCTCAGGTACATTTTGCTTGCATCAAATGTACCTAAGAAATAGGATTTGGACTCTTTCTTACTTCTCCCAATCAACTTGAGTCTTGAAATAAAATTCAATACATTTACTACCTTATTAGTTATACAGTACTACTGAAAAAATAAATAACAACCTCTAATAAGGCATGTTCGTAAGAACAAATCAGTGAATCTTTTATATCCTTTTCCAGTATAGTTAATTTCAGAAAGATAGTAAACAATACAAATCCATTTCCTTTTATCTATGATATATCAAATCCAAAGGGTATCAACAAACAAATTCTTAGTCCTAAAAGTACTAAACATAGAGAGCAACTTAGCCAGAGTCAAAGAATGACTTCCACCACCACTGCCAATCCTCCACACATAGGTGCATGTATGTAAGAACCACGGAGACTCAGCACACACAATAAGAAGTAGGACAAGCACAACAAATAGGAAACCAAAAACATAACAAAACCTTCCCAGACATATGTTAGACATGATGAAGAAGAGCTCAATGAAGAGGGTCCCAAAAGGCAAGGTACCTGCTCGCAAGACAAAGGACAAGAAGCCATGAGGGGGATCTGGTTATTTATTATGTAACAGCAATGAAAGTGGTGAAAGCTGTCCTTGAGGTAAGAATGTAAGTAAGAGCAACCCTGAAATGAAAACGTCACTACTAATTTGATGATATATGCAACAAATTTCACTCACCAACATAAGAATATCGAGCAACCAAGTGAAGATATAGTCACGGTGGTAACTTAAATTTGTTTACCAGCACTCTTTCTAGCCCATCGTATACTGGCATAGCAAAAACCTGCAATTTTACAAGGCAATATCAAAAGCACAAACCTTGACATGGAAACATAAATGACTGTTTGTGGTTGGTAAGAAGTAAACTGTTTGATTGAATGGTGCAAATTAATTAAGAGTCAAGTTATTGGAGCTGGTATAAAATGTACTAGAGTGCTAGCAATAATTTCAACAACTAGAAAAATACCTGATAGCTTCCAATAACATGTATTCCCACCATCATATTTGCTGCTGCAATGAGCCAATCTGGTTTTTTTAGTGTCAAGAGTAAATTGGCAGAAACAGTCTGACCGAAGGCCCAGTAACCCACTATAGCTACTGGGAAGTAACAGAGAGAAACAATAATATATGCAAACATAACACCCCGCCACATGGGGATCTTAGATGGCCTTTCTGGTGATGAAGGAATGGTAGCTTGGATCTCCAGAGCAACATTATGACCAGCATATGCAAATCCAATTACTCCCAAGGAATTAAGAACACGAAACACTGCGGTGGCTGGTGTTTCATGTAAATACGCATAGCTTACATCCTCCACTCTACCATGATAAACGCAGGCTACCCAAGCAATGGTGGAGTAGCTACACAAGATCCAGATGAACAAAGTCAAAATTGGATTCCTGTTCATTCCCACCATACTTCTAAAGAATCCAATACTTATATCAATAAATGATATTTGACATTTAAAAAACATATGAATGTCAAAGAAAAACATGGAATGAGTTTACAAGCTATTTCCATCCCTAAGTCTAGTCCTTTAAATTTTTGGACAAGCTAAATACTCGCCCTCTTTGAGATTTTGGAATAGTATGTGTCTCTGATGATAGTAAAGAGTATATCACAAATTAGGTATAAACAAATAATAATACAGGTTGTAGTACTAGGGATACCACCTTTTTTTCAGAAATAAAAAAACGTTGTTTGTATTAACAGTGCATAGATCGAAACATTACATTCCATCATGGGCTGATGAGAAGAAACTAGTCGAACACATCAATCCCCAGTGACAACTTCTAAGGAAGAAAGGTGTCATGGCGGATAGATAGTAATGACCAAACATCACTGGGCAGTGGGGAGTAATCACCCAGAACAAATTACAAGTCCAGCGAAGGGCACACAAAAATGGCCCCACTCTATTAAAAGAGAGGAATAGAAGCGGACAGTTGCTGAACTCTTCAATAACATGTGATATGGAAAAAGGATCAAAGTAAAAATCTAGCTCGCTTGTTAAAAACTTCGATGGCCCTGTGAGAAAGAGATAAGCACTGCAACATTGAGATCAAAGATTGTTAATATAAAACTGTATGCAATATAAATAGTTATCTGGATCTCTTATATTCCTTCGACTGGATCAATGAGAAAAATCAATTTCAGGCTCGCTTGACAAAACAGCGACTGGCATTGAATAATTTTCAGGCTCGCTTGACCGCTCCTTAAGATGTAATGAAGGCATCATATATCCAGAATGTAAATATAAAATTGTGTATAACAGGAAAATTGGGGAACACATCATATCTGGCTCGCTTGATAGATCAACAAATGTAGTTGTATGTTAATCAGATACGCATGAGAACTCCAATTGCTATGTTGAAAGGCCAATCATGTGTGACTGAAAACCGGTTCAACTAAAGCCGGCTCCCAGATACCGAAATGACTGGAGCAATGTAATATATCAGGCTCGCTTGAGAGCCAACTGTTCGCATAATATTAAAACCAGGCTCGCTTGACAGCATGAAATGATGATTGAAAGGCATCAGTAGCATGATTAAAGAGACTGTGAACAAGGACATCCAAACCCGTTGTCATCTTTACCCTGAGCGATAAACTTCAAAACTGAGAAAATAGGTAATAAAGATCCCATTACAGAGTGACATGAATAGCCATCAGGCTCGCTTGATGAGTTGATTATCTGGCTCGCTTGAGTGGTGTAGGAAAACGTCGAAGGAATAAGAGTCAAACAAAACTATAATGATTAGCAAAAAACAAAAATCCAAACCATGGATGTATTTAATTACCGACTGTCATGGGATAGGGATAGATGTCTCCCATTTGCATACGCCATCCCTGTATTGAACCACCTGTATGGCACCAAACTCGGAAATTAAACCAATTTTTGACAGACCATCTGCCCTCATATTCATTTCTCTGAAAATGTGGGATAATGGAGGGGAGCCAAGTATATGCCAAAGATGTCGAATTCTGCTGATCCATCCCTGTAGATCTGGTGATTGTATATGTAATCTACCCATGATACTGCCAATGACCAAAGTCGAGTCTCCATATATATGAACATCTGATAATTCCATATTAACAGCTACATAAAGCCCGCCCCATAGTGCCATCAATTCAACCTTGTTGTTGGTACCCGAGCCACCATTCCAGTGTAAGTGAATTCTTTCTCTGTCGGAGATTTTTATCCAGGCTCCACAACCCATAATCCCGTCTTTGCAAGCACCATCAAAATAAACAGCTGGTAATCCAACCTCATGTGGTCGGATCCTTCGGGAGCCATCAATTGTTATGTTTTGTTTGATTGGAAGATCATCAATCCTGCGTATAATGGCACAATAGATGTGTGGTAAATTGAATGGGTGGCCATCAAATATGAGCCGATTCCTGGCATTCCAAACTTCCCATATTAAAATGAAAGGCAATGATCGAGATCTACTGTTCAGCGAATCCCATTCCTGTGCGGCGGTTATGAAATCATGTGGATCCCATGCCGGGTTGATGAAATGAACAGAGAATAGTATCCATAGCTGTTTTACCACAGGACATAGCATGAATAGATGCATGGTAGAATCCTCAGCGCAACCACAGAGGGCGCATCTACTAGGTCCCAACATTCCGTTCTTCATCAGATTATTCCAGGATAGAATTCTATCTTTCCAAACAAGCCACCCAAAAAGGACAATCTTCGTTGGCAGATGCCGCTTCCAGTATGTGGCGAAAACACGGGTGTATTGTTCAGAATTTACCTGGGAGTTTATTCTGTGGTATATATCATGCACAATAGGCATATTCCCCACTGTGGGCCCGTCCCAGACAATACAGTCGCCGCCAGTTGCGCGACATACGCCAGCAGCCCGCAAGGATTGTGCCACTAGCCCCCATTCAAAGGCGTCCTCTCCATGTATGTCCATTTGGGTTACGTTTTTAAAAATGGGGGCGCCAAATGACCAATAATAAATTGTTTGAGACAGGTAGTTGATGCCTCTGTGCGCCAATCTGTGGATGAGACGGGCAGATAATTTAGTGTGCATGTCGAAGCCTTGCATATTAATGTCCCCCAATGGTATTCTACTCCCATCCCGGAAGAGCCAAGTTAATCTATCAGCTATATGACTCAGAATTTTCTTAAAACTTCCCCATATAAACGAGAAGCTCACTGGAATATAGAAAACGTTACAGAGAAGATTATGAAGGGTATCACCTTCTAGGTATTTGAATTTAATAATCTCTGACCAGATGCTTGTGCCATTTATTGCTCGCCAAAATGATTTGATGAGTAGGGCCATGTTAAAAATCCCGGTATCCAGAATGCCCCATCCATCATGCTCCTTGGGCCTGCTCAAGATTTCAAGTCTGACTAAATGGAATTTGTTAGTGTTTGTAGATCCATTCCATAGAAATCGAGGTATAATTTTGTTGATATTAGCCACAATATTTGCGGGCAAATAAAATAAATGACCCCAATAAACCAGAAGTTAGGATAACACCGCCTGGACCATGATGCATCTACCGCCCATGGAGAGCCATCTGTGAGTCCATTGAGTGATTTTACTTCTGAAATGCTCAAGCAACCAGAGCCAATCCGAACGCTTGTACCCGCATGGTTTAATGTTATATCCCAGATATTTCAAACCCCCGGAGAGCTTTTGAATTCCAACTCCGAGAAAATCAGCAATGAAACTAATCTCGTCGATATCACCAAACCCGTATAATAAGAAGGACTTAGCCTTGTTGATGCACAAGCCTGTTTCCGCAGCGAATATGTTAAGAAGAAAGAGAATATAAAACCAGTGATTCCTTTTAAGAATCCCAAACAGCAGCATATCATCTACGAATAATGAATGGGAGATAGTGATGGATTCTGTGAAATGAAAACCGGTGACATATCCTTTCTGAGTGGCCATTTTCATCAGCTGACTGAAACCGTCCATGATTAAAATGAATATAAGTGGGGACAATGCACAGCCTTGTCGAAGTCCCCGACCCGCCTCAAAGAAAGATGTAGGCAGGCCATTCACAATCACAGCATATCGAACAGTGGTTATGCAGGACATGATCCAGCGGATAATCCTGAGCGGCAGCCCAATCTTCAAAAGGACCAAGCGGATGTAAGACCAGTCAAGAGTATCATAAGCCTTATACAAGTCCACCTTCATAACCATTGCCTCTCTTTTCTCGAAATGTATGGAATGGAGGATCTCTTGGGCGACCGCGATAGCATCATGAATGGACCTGCCAGGAAGAAAACCATACTGCTCTGGAGATATATGTTTTGATAGAGCCTGTTTCAATCTGTTCGCAATTAGTTTGGATGTGATCTTATATAGCAAATTACATAGAGCTATAGGGCGGAATTCTCCAAAAGTAGTGGGGTTTTCATTTTTTGGAATTAGAGCAATAAATGTAGAATTTAAATTTGCTAGAATATGACCAGAAGTTCTGAATAGTTCCACCATTTCTGTCAGCTCAGCCCCCATTATGTCAAAGAAGAAAATGAAGAATTCAGAGGTCCATCCGTCAGGACCTGGGCACTTGTCATGAGGGAGAGATTTTAGCACCCCTTCAACCTCTTCCGATGTGATGTGTTCGTCCAGCGATATAATATCAGCCTCCTCATAGATTATGCGTACATTATCAATAACCCATCGTTGGCAGGTGTCATCAATCTGTTGATCCTGTTGATAGAAATATTTAAAATGAGAATGTGCAGCCTCCTGAATGTTCAGCGTAGAAGTAGCGAAACTGCCATCATCTTTTTGAATCCGCCATATTGTATTCTGACTTCTATGATCGCTGGAACATTTGTGAAAAAATTTTGAGTTGCGATCTCCATCTTTTAGCCACCTGTTCCTGCTCTTCAATTTCCAGGAAGTCTCTTCAATATTAAGGATTTCTCTTTCCCTGTCAGCCAGGGTCTTGAGCGTTTCATAAGCTTGAATGTCTGGGGCATAGTCCTTGAAGCTCATATAAATCGATTTCATATCATGCTGAATCGCAATCAATTTAGCCTTGAGGGCCCCTTTCTTGTTGATCTCCCACCTCTTAGTCTCTTGTTTCAGCAACTGCAATTTATGATGGAAGAGATTCCATCCGCCCAACCCTATCGGCTTTGAAGCCTATGACCATGCAGACTGTATGAGCTGTACAAATTCTTTGTCTGCCAGCCAGGCTCTGTTGAACTTGAAGTGTAGCCCCGAAGGTCTGTCTCCCACCCGCCAGGACAATAAGATCGGCATATGATCAGATATTTGGGAAATCAACACCTCAGTTCTGGGCAAGCCTAATGAGATTATAAGATTTTATTTAACCATAGCACGGTCGAGCCTTTTACCAATGAACTCTGAGCCTATTATTTTGTTTGTCCATGTTGGGATGATCGGCGTAGGACGGATGTCCACCATATTGAATTCCATGAATAATTCATGAAGAAAATCCGCTAGTCCATCACCCCTAGCCCTGTCACCCCATATTTCATTCAGATTCATGGTCGAATTAAAGTCGCCCATAACAATCAAGTTCCTTAAATATAGAATCCCTGAAAATTTAAATTTGTTCCAGAAGACCAGTCTGTGTTGATACGGGGCATATAGATTGACAATATTGAGGGTTCCTGCGAAACCCCGAATATGACCAGTCAATAAGATCCCGCCATAAAATTTATAAGCCTTAAATTTCCCCCAAATTGGATCCCAAAGGGCGATGAGTCCACCCGAGTGTCCCACTGCATCAACAGCAACGGTACTCCAACCTTTACAGATACTAAGAAAAGTGTTAATGGCCTTGATGCGATTACTGAGAGTCTCCTGGCATAATATGATACAAGGTTCCCCTGATTTGATAATGTTTCTTAGGCGATGTTGTTTGGAGGCATCGCCCAACCCCCGGATATTCATTGAAAGGAAATGAGTCATTTAGAAATCCCGACGGGTAGACTTGCTCTAAGCGCCCGGATATCTTGATTGATGTCATCAGACTCGGCTATTGGAATGTTAGTAAAATTATCCTGTTCGTCTGGGGCATGCAACAGAGCTCTAGGCGGGATCCTAGGATGACGAGGACATTTGTTCCTTTTTTTTCGAAGGGTGACGTTGGACCTTTTAGATGGAGAGATGATTGTATCAGGAGATGCAATGAGATTGTCAAAGACCGTGAGGGCAACTAGATCCAGTTTTGGGTCGCCTAATAGCGTTTCAATATCAGTTCCAACCGAATTATGCAGGGAGGATGTTTCGGCTTGGTCATCAGCAGAGGACGTAATGAGGAGAGGGTTTTTTGTGACATCAACATGCACGACAGACGATTCCCCTATGTGATACTGTGAGGATGAAAAAAGAGGAGGTTTTGCAGACTCACCAGTAGTTAAAGGATCATGAGTTGAATTTTCATGTCGCTCGGATGGGCCAGACTCATGTAAATTTGACGGGGGAGAAAGGTCGACCACCCGCCCAAGTCCAACACCCCTGACATCATCCCGACAATGTATAGAATTTTGATCATTATCCTTAACAGATATGTCCAGAGCCATATGGCATTGAGCCAACCCCGACCTAGTATGAGAATTGTCCACATGGAAAACATCCGAGACAACATCCCGATAATGTAAAGAAGCTGGATCATCCACCTTATCAGAAATGTCCAGTACAGGATGAAAAATATCCCGCCCCCCCCCCATCAACAACCAATAAAGTACTATCACTCGGATCATTGGCTGAAACATATTCATCCCCCTCATCAGAAGAAATAGGACAGGAGTTACCTGTGCTGTGGATGCCTGGATTACCTGATGCAGTATGTTTGTAATGATCACGCTCCTTATTTTTCCCTTTTTTGCCAAGTTTGTGACGTAGAGGACAGTGATCACGAAGATGTCCAGTCCGATGACAAATGAGACATCGAAATGGGATACCCCAGTAATCGATGCACTGTTTGTGTCGTCTCTGATTCCATAAAAGGTCCACATCTCCTGGTAGACCGCCTGCAAAATCCACCTCGACTAATAGCCAAGCAATCCTTTTGTCGCTGGCCCCGACAATACCTGGATCAATGTATTTGGTGCTGCCAATAGAGTTTCCGATGGCTCTGAGGGCCTTATGAGTCCAAAACTCCAGGGGAAGCCCAGGGAGCTTGACCCGAACGCTACGGCTCTTAGGTGCTTCCATTACTGGGTTAAAACCCAAATACCACGAGATAAGTTGCATGTAACAACGACCTCTGACCCAGGTGCGGCTCATGACCTTAAAGATATCTCTTTCATCCATAAAATGGATGCTAAACCAACAGTTAAGGAGCATACTGACTCGAGGAGCATATCCAATGTAGGGGATCCATACCTATCGTACCCATTCATCCATAT
This sequence comes from Pinus albicaulis, assembly GCA_034641835.2. Classification (NCBI taxonomy): domain Eukaryota; kingdom Viridiplantae; phylum Streptophyta; class Pinopsida; order Pinales; family Pinaceae; genus Pinus; species Pinus albicaulis. The sequence goes on along the minus strand of CM076574.1, from coordinate 2,232,735 downwards.
CTATATTCTCTCCATCAGGGAACATCCATCTTCCGATCAAAACTCTCTTTTGTAAGCTAGCCACCCTGCGGCATAAGTCATTGTGATCCAATTGTATCTCCTTTATCACCAAATTGTGTTTGTAGAATGCTTTCTTTCTATTTCTACATCCTGTTTGCTTCTTAATATCAATCCGATCGGCAACATCCAGTAGGGCATTCCCCTCCGATGATGGTGGCGCATGACAGGCCTGTAGGGTTATCATATTATCAATCGCATCATCACAACCATATAACTTTTCAGCGTCCATGGTGGCACTAATGAGAGCATCATGAGCTGAGGTGTCGGAATAAAGACCCAGCTTCGATCCATTTGTCAAATTCCCTTGATTTGTCATGTCCATGTCAGGCAGGGACCAGAAATAATGAAACCACTCCCCAGGTCACCGCCAAATGGATAAAAAACCAGCTGTGGCCTCGTATGAAACACCAGTATCTGTAAGATCTGATGGCCAGGTAAAAACAGACCAGAATAGGATTAAAGGACACTGACCATGACAACAAGTCACTTGCACCAGCTATGAAAGATCCAAGGAAAGATTAAATGTTACAACTTCCCAGAAAGGCAGAAGATATGATATAGATGAAGTACATATATCGCCTGATAAGAGGGAATAAAATATTGTATCCCATCTCGGGCCTCCAAACCCACCAGCTGCCAGATGCCGTCAGATCATACCTACTTCCGAATATAGAGACCCGAATGAAGCCTGGAGATCATGGAGATAAAGTTAAAAAGGCACCATCCCAAGGGCACTGTAATAAAGAGATCCGTAGTCAGTGAATGCGATGGAGCAGATATCTTTGTGGGCAATTAATCAGAGATGCATTGGGGATAGCCAATAAAATATCAGCCGCCCATGGAGCAAAACCAAATCCGATAAGATTTGAATTGGACAAATGCACTAACTGCGGCATTTAGATGCACCAACGAAACAGTGTGAATTTATTGAGAAATTCCGGCAGCCGGAAAACGAGTATTCTGAGATTGTTAATGAGAAAACCAGAAATGCCGAAGCAGAGCTAAGCAAGGTCTATACGTGACAGCAACAACAACACAAACAGCCGGGGCAAATCCACCATCTACCACAGTATCTAAAACTGTAGCTTTTGCATGGCTTTGAAATATTAAGAGAATCAACCCACATCCTCCAACGACAATACCATTTGTGAAATCCAGCAAAAGTCTGTGAATTAGATGAGAAATCAGATGGAGTACAGGAATCAACTGAGTTTTCGATCATTCGAGAAACACAGTGACATAAGGGCCGACAGAATAATGTAGGCAACGAATGATAGAATTATGATAAGGCAAATCTCCACCTCTTCAGAAAATGACATAGATCTCAGCGTACACTAAGGAGCTGGGGGGGTCCTTATAAGGAGAACAATAGTAGACTGCTACAAGGGAGGCCAGGGTGGTTCCAAATCATACAAACATGTAAAATGGAAAGACATAATCCATATTCAGATAATATCTCACACCGTATCCAAATGCCCGGGAACGTAAGGAGACAGTGGCCACACCAAAATCAGTCGGAGAGATCTATAGAGTCTTTGATAAACCCATAAGCGTCAAGACTCATAATTGGTAGAAATGGAAACATGGGGATAAATACAGAGAGATGGAAACTAAGAAAAAGAGTCCGGACCAGTGACTGCATTCCCCAGTATTTTTCCCAATGAAACACCTCATAATGTCAGTGAGCAACGATACACGACCATCTTCTTAATCAAAGCCTAAGTTTTGCATACCTGTGCTAGTGTAAGAAATCAGAGAAAAGCTCTCTGACCTCTGTCATCCCTGAGCAAGACCTTTTTCATGGTGGCTTGGATATTGAGACTGCTGGCCCATTGCTGCGCTCTCCCTTCTATATCGGAGTTACAATTACTCCAACCAGAGCAGAGCAAGCGAAGAGCAAATCATATATCTTACCCAAGCTCGGGAACTGGCCGGGACGATCCAGACTAGTCTGCAATAGAGAAATTCAGTTTCGGCTCTTAGCATTTAAACCTCTTATTCCTATTACAGTCTACGGAAATAGAAACTAATAGACTCCTATCGATGAAATTGCAGAATGCATACCATAGAGACATAAGTGCTGCAGCCAATGAGATCCCTGCCACAGAACTCAGATTGAGTAACAGTGCAAAAAGGTAGTGAATACAACTGAAAATGAGGATCCAGTAAGACTGCCTCAGTGGTTTACAACTTCTGCACACTGTTTCGTGAAATTTCTTTAATGATTGTCCACCAGTAACCATATAAACTATGTTCACACCAACTTCAACCATCAAATTCGGGGGAACAAGAATCCATAGGCCAACCTTCTCTCCAAACGCATGCTGTGGTAACTCGTGATATCCATCGAAGCGCTTTCCTGGGACGATTTCATGCATCTCTACCAGCTGCCAGAGTGTAAATAAGGTAACCCACCAAGAAAGCACATGTATCAGAATACCTGGACCCCTGCACATGAAAAGACTTCATAATTGTTGAGCCTCAAAATTGTGCTTTCCTTCACCTCATTTTACCTCATTTTCCCTTGTCCATTGCTATCCTAGACCCAATTGATCAATGAATATAGTTAAAATTACTTCTAGAATGATTTACATGACTGACTTGTTAAATTTTGTGATTTTTTCCATTGTAAAGCATTTTGACCAGAACTAGCTGCAGAATGCAGACATTCCGTAGCTAACCGGCGATCCTGCAGATGCCTTCATGTTTGAGTATGTTCCAGGTGGCCTCTTGAGAAAAACCGAATATGGGCATGATCCACGTCATGTCTACATGGTTCGTTGCTCATCATGGAGGAAGAAACAAATTCTGGGTATGGTTTTGAATGTGGGAACACATTTAGGAAGGAAGACTTCTATTAGGACTGTCTCAGTCCAGATGTCTTTTCCTCTTCACGCAGCCACTTCAAAGAGTCCTAACGTGATTCGGATAAGGAAAGACAGTGTTCCTGAATTGTTGCAATTATTGTTATGTGCATTTGCTTTATAAACTCTTGGGAGACCGAGAGCTATGTTAGAGATTTTATGTTAGATTTGCTGCTAGATTTTGTTTAAACTCTGTGTTACATTCCTAAAGACGCAGAGTGTTATGTTCAAACTATTTCATCTTTAATGGAGCAGACAAAGTTATTTTGAAGGCGTGATTTAATTTGGAGTTGAATGCCGTCAAGTGGTAGAGGGCCCCTGCCTCTTGCACGGATTTATTTTGCGTAAATTAGATAAGTTTTCTAGCTGCCTTTATGTTTTGCATTTGAATTAATAGTTGTTTTTGTTAGCTACTGTAGTCGTACTCATTCTAACTCTTCCACAAGAAGATGCTCTTCCAAAAAACTATAATGATGAATGTTGAATGACTATAGTATTGTAGGATTAGGAGTTGAATTATTAGTTGTTTTAACTAGCTACTGTAGTTATATTCATTCTAGCTCTTCCACAAGAAGACACTCTTCCAAAAGATTATAATGATGAATGATGAATAGCTATAGTACTGTAGGATTTAGTTGTAGTTTCTTTTATTCAATATCACAGTTACACTTGTTCTAATCACTCTTCCACAAGAAGAAACTCTTCCAAGAAATTCTTAAGAAGTTCAAGACATGACTGTGATAATGAATGATTTAGTTGTGTGTTTGTACTAAGTATCATCTCTGTTCTTGCTCTTAAACACTTGCCCAAGACATCATAATGACGAGTAGGGTATGGATATGATATCTTAGTTTTTCATTTGCTTTCAGTCTATTTGCTTGCAATTGCATCCAATTACACAGTCAGAATTGTTCTACCTCTTCCAAAAGAAGGAACTCTTCCAAAATATCACTAATGATGAACAAACAGATTGTGTAACTTCATAGAATAATGCATGTTAGCATAGTTAGAATGCTCCGGAGTTTCATTGCATTTAACTCATGTTCAGTTACTTTCTTTCAAGTTTGATGATGACTTATAGTTTAGCATTGTTCTAGATTAGTGGCATCTTAGGTTCATTCTTATATTAACTTATTGTACTTGCACCTCATATTCAAATTGTCATCCATTGCACAATAAATTACTTCAGTTGTTAGGATTAACAAGACAGCCTTCATTATTCACAAACCTCTTCTTGTTCTAAAATCCCTAATTGATCTATAACCATATGAACAGAAGACAACATCACTATAAGGTCTGAAGTATCTCTGTAATTTCCTCATCATTTCATAAACAGAGCTCTTCCTCAAAAGAACTACTTTGAAAAAGAAACCAATAACTCTTTGAGTAAAGGTTCTGTGACATTCAATTAAATTGCAGAATAGAACTAGGAATTAGTCATAGAATAGAAGAGCTTAGGACAAAATGTTGCATCATGGTAAGATTAGTGTTTAACTATTTAGTTAGAGGATTTGCATATTTAGTGATCATTTCTCAAGTTTAGTTTGTGTTTTGAATCATTTGTCTGAAAGTCATTATCAAGCTTTGCTTTTATTTAGTCATAGTTTAGATTATGCTTCAGTGTTTCCAATTGCATTTGCCATTTGTCATTCCATACATTAGGCTTAACTCTGTTTTCTTTCCATTAGTTTTCTAGGCATTTTCATTGTGAACATAAAAATCACCAAAAGACCAAAAACATCACAAAACACTACACACAACGCATTAGGAAACAAGCACCTAGGTACATATGGTACACTTCACTTCAGCAGTTTACAAATCCTGGTTGACAATTAAATGAGCTCAGTTTAGGAGACTAGATTGAGACCAAACATTTTGGCGCCGTTGCCGAGGAAGTGAAAACTAGGTAACCTTTGTTTCTTAGCATCCAAAAACAATTATATGCGTAGGGAGAGAGATTCAAGGGGAAGATTTATAAGCAGCAGAGGCAGAAGTTTGATTTCTAGAACACCACTTGTTTCATCTAGACCTAGAACTATTACACCTTCAACTCAAACCCATCTTCCATCCTTTACTGATCCTGGACTTCTAGAAGATCTAAGGTCACCTTTTCCATTAGAGAAATCTTCCACTTCATCCACTGAACCTGCTATAGAAGAAGATCTAAAGACTCCTGTTAGGGACACAAACCTTTCTACTTCCACAGGAGAGTCAACCATGGCAGAAGAAGGAGGAGGAGGAGTTGTTAATGGAGAACACACATTATTTGGAGGAGGTAGAGGTAGAGGTAGAGGAGAAGGAGGAAGAGGAGGTAGAGGTGCGGATGGAGGAAGAGGTAGAATAGGAAGCTCTTTTGGGTTCCCTATACTTGATGAAGAAACCAATACAACCATGAAAAACATTTCACCTTCTGTCCTTCCGAACTTCTATGGACTTAAAACCGAGGATCCTGAAACTTTCTTATTCGAATTTGAAGTGCTGTGTAGAACTTATGACTATCTACAAGATGCTCAAAAATTGAAATTATTTCCTTCAACTCTGAAAGGAGCAGCATTGAAGTGGTTTATGAGTTTAAACAGTAGTTCTATTAGAACATGGGAAGACATGAAACAAGCATTTCTAGAGAGATACTTGGATTATTGTATGCCGGTTAATCATAAGGAAGAAGTGTTCAAGATGTTACAAAAGAAGATGAAAACTTAGAAGATTTGTTGGAAAGATTTAAATACAACATAAAAAGGGCACAAATGGAAAACCTAGATCAAGACACTTTAAAAGCTCTTTTGTTGAAAACAATTAGGGATGAATGGTTGGATATTCTTAACATGATGGGAAAAGGGGATATATCACAACTTACATTTAAGAATATAAAATTTATATATCAACCTTTCCGATCTAAAAAAGCCTTCAAAGAAGAGTCCAAGAGATCAAAAAGCTCCTTGCAAAAGGAAACTTGATAATGCCATGCAGGCCGATGAGTAGATCGAAATGGGACAACAACGCCTTCGGTGATTTTAAGTGTTGACATCTTGGGGCCTAGGTGAACAAATAGACATGGATAAATTAGCGGTTGAGATAAATTAACAGCAATCACCTTTTGTACTAAATGTGAGAAGAAACATGCCTTCGAAGAGTGTCCTCTAGATGTAAAGAGGATTGTGAGCTTTGTGTTATTTTTAAAAACATGGGACCAAAATTGTCCCTTCTCTTCTGGTCTCAAGTGTTTTCCAAGGAAAACTCTACGGACTCACGATCTCACTGTATCTGGGATCCTTGGGGACCCCAAACATGGTAAATGAGGTTCACCCAGTCAAATGTATAATCAACCTCCACCTTGGAATTCCTGGCAGCAACCTTGGCCCCAATTTCAAAATCAATCTCAAGCTTGGGCACAAGGATCACAAGGTCCCTATGGAAGATACTCTCCATATTATCAGTATCCACCATCCTATCCACCATATCCACATTTTTATCCTCAAAATTCCCAACAAACTTCTCCTCAAAATCTTCAACAAAATTTTCAACAAAATCCTCAACAACATCATCAGAACCAACCACATCAAAATCAACCACTTCCATTACCATTCCCTCAAAAATCCAATCAATTGCCAGCTCAACCCATACCAAACCCCAATAATAAGAACCCTCAGAATACATACATGATAGAAGGACAACAATTTCCAACTTATTTAATTACTCCTCTAGACCTTAGTGATGTTCGACTTAGGTCTGGAAGGATACTTGAGAAGAGGAAACCTTCTGTGATCATACAAGAACAAGATAATTCTGAGGAAGACTCCCTACGGGTTAATAAAAGTCTTGAGGAAGATACATCCTTTCAAGATCAAAACATTGAAAAACTGAAACAAAAAGATCCAATAAATCCAACTCCAGTATTAGAGCAACCATCCACATCTACTTCTATACCTCCCTTCCCGGAAAGACTACAAATTGATAAAGGTGTAGAAAAACAAATCATGGTGCCTAATTATGATTTCTTAGATGAATTGAGAAATGTTTGCATTAAAATTACATTATTGCAAGCCATCAAGGAAATCCCAATTTTAGCCAAAACAATAAAGGAGTTGAGTATGAAGACAACAAGAAAAAGAATAAGAGAAACCAAGAAAATTCAACTGGTAGGGAAAATAGCAGACATTATGATGGGCAAGATTACTATTCCAAAGTATCTTGACCCAGGAAATCCAGTTGTCAAAATTCACATCAATGGAATTTAAATTCAAAACACACTCATTGACTTAGGAGCAGCAATAAATATCATGAGTAGACAAATCATGGACAAACTGAAACTTCCTAATCTTCTCTTTACACCCACACTATTACAGTTAGCAGATAGATCTGTGATCAGACCAGATGGGGTAATAGAAGACATTCCAGTGTCCCTAGACTCTTGGGAGTACCCTGTGGATTTCATGATCCTAACACCCAAGAATAATCTAGGAGGCCATCCTGTTATGCTAGGAAGACCTTGGTTGGCTACAGCTGATGCTTTTATTAGTTGTAGGTCCGGTGATATGTATATTTCTGATGGTAGTTCAACAAAGAAATTCACTTTATATCCTCCAGCTAGGACAATTACGGATCTAGATGACACTCAATGGATAGAGGATGAAGAATATTTACAACCACTCTTCACAATTTCAGAAATTAGTGAAGATAATCAAATTCTGAATACTCTAGAAAAATTTGAATCTTCTCCAGAACACAAACAAGAATCATTTCAAGAGGGATCCAATATTGAATTCTTGTCATCTAGGCAGATGTCTCTTCATTCTATGGACAAATTTGGCAGCTCTACAAGTGAAATTTTTCCAGGCAAAACCTTGAGCATAAACAAAAATCTAGAAAAATCTCAACAAGAAGAGTTAGTCAAAGTATTACAGAGACATTCTTCTGCATATGCATGGGAATACACTGACATGAAAGGGATAAGTCCCAAGACTTGTACTCATCACATCTATATAGAGGCAAATTGCAAACCAATCAGACAACCTCAAAGACGGATGAATCCAAATCTTAGAGAAATTGTCAAGGAAGAATTACAAAAATTGTTAAATGTTAACTTCATCTATCCTATTTCAGATAGTCAGTGGGTTTCCCCTTTAGTAATTGTACCTAAGAAAAATGGAAAATGGAGGGTGTGTGTTGACTACCGAGAACTGAATAAAGCTACTCTTAAAGACCATTTTCCCTTACCTTTCATAGATCAAGTATTAGATACATTAGTAGGTAAAAAGTACTTTTCATTCCTAGATGGGTTTAGTGGTTACAATCAAATCGAAGTAGCACTTGAAGACCAAGATAAAACCACATTTACTTGTCCTTGGGGTACCTATGCCTACCGAGTATTGCCATTTGGGTTATGCAATGCACCTGCAACATTCCAAAGGGCAGTATTAGGAATTTTTTCTGATCTGATACATGATTGTGTAGAGGTGTATATGGATGATTTCACAGTTTATGGGGACACATTTGAAGAGGCTTTAGAAAACTTGGAAAAAGTCTTAAAAAGATGTCAAGAAGCAAACCTTTCTCTTAGTCATGAAAAATGTTTTATGATGTTCACTGAAGGTATTGTTTCAGGGCACCACATTTCAGGGGATGGGATTAGAGTTGATGAGGCGAAAGTTGAAGTTATTTCTAACCTATCCATTCCAAGTTGTCAAAGAGATGTTAGAAGTTTTCTAGGATTTACAGGGTATTATCGGAGATTTATGAAAACTTCACCAAAATAGCATCTCCTCTCTTCAAATTACTCACCAAAGATTGTGAATTTAAGTGGACATGATTGCCGGTTAGCTTTTGAAACCACCGAAGAAGCAGTTACGAAGCACCTATGACAAGGGGACCTAGCGGAAGTTACCTTTTCATGTCTCGACGGATGCTTGAGTCATGACTTTAGGACGTTGATGGGACAGAAAGATTTAATTCCCTATGCCATCTATTATATCGGTAAAAATTTGACTCCTGCAGAGTTAAACTATACTGTAACTGAAAAAGAGTTTTTAGCTGTTGTTCATGCCATTAACAAATTTAGACACTATATAACAGGCTATGAAACTTTTGTTCACACTGATCATTCTGCAATTAGATATTTAATGAGTAAATCAATCACTAATGGCAGAGTTATAAGATGGTTGTTATTATTGCAAGAATTCAACATTACTATTCTGGATAGGCCTGGAAAACAAAACACTGTGGCTGATTTCCTGTCTAGAATTCAAAATATCAAAGATGACACTCCGGTTGAAGATCAATTTCCTGATGAATATCTCTTTGCAATCTCTACTCAAACTCCATGGTTTGCTGATATTGCCAATTATTTAGTTTCAGGAAAATTTCCTTCAATTATGAATGCAAGGGATAAAAGAAAAATCATTAATGATAGTGCAAGATATTCATGGGTCGCTAATGAGTTGTACAAGACAGGTCCTGATTTGATCATTAGAAGGTGTGTTCGTGAAGATGAGATGCCTGAGATTCTCAAGGCATGTCATGATGAACCTTGTGGCGGACACTTTGCAGATAAGAGGACAGCTTATAAGATCCTTAATTTAGGATATTATTGGCCATCCTTGTTTAAAGATGCTAAAGAGTATGTCAAAAGGTGTGACGGTTGCCAAAGGGTAGGGAAACCTTCTCCTTCAGGTGAGATGCCATTACAACCTCAGGTACATATTGAACCTTTTGAAAAATGGGCTTTGGATTTTGTAGGACCTATTGGTCCTCCATCAAGACAAAAGAGATATATATTAGTTTGCACTGATTATGTTACCAAATGGGTAGAGGCCAAGCCATTACTTTTTGCTAATGAAGCATCTGTAGTTACTTTTCTTTTTGAGGATATTTTTAATCGTTTTGGTGTCCCAAGGGAAATTGTTACAGATCAAGGAGCTCAATTTACATCAAGGTTAGTGGAACAAATGATGGAGAGGTACAAAATCAGGCATAGAAAATCTACTCCTTATCATCCACAAGAAAATGGTCAAGTGGAATCTACTAATAAGGTCATTGAAGGAATCCTAACAAAGACTGTTCATTTACATAAAAGAGATTGGGTAGATAGGCTTCCTGAAGCCTTGTGGGCCTATAGAACTACATGGAGAAACACAACAGGCCATACTCCTTATGAGCTTGTTTATGGAAAGCAAGTTTTATTTCCCATAGAGTTCCAAATTCAAACATTCAAGATGGCAGTTCAGTTAGGACTTGATCTAACGGAGGCACAAAAGCATAGACTGGAGCAAATTAATGAATTGGATGAGATCAGACAAGATGCAGTTCAGAAAACAAGTCTAGTCCAACAACAAAGGGCTAGATGGCATGACAAGTACATCAAGGAGAAGAAATTCAAAGAGGGAGACTGGGCTCTCTTGTTTGATTCAAAATTCAAGGATTTTCAAGGGAAATTTCAGACACATTGGCTTGGGCCATATGAAATTGTTTGAATTTTTGATAATGGGGCAGTAAAAATCAGAACTATAGATGAAGAAGAGGTCACTTTTCTTGTGAATGGTCATAGACTGAAGCTATACCAAAAGCCACTCTCAAGAGAAGAGTTTGTCAAGAAGTTCCAAGAAGACAATGATGTGAAGTTAATGAAGAAGAGTCTCTCTTCTTCATCAACTTGATTAAATTTTCTGAAACATTTCTATTTTGAAAAAAAAAAATAATAATAAAAAAAATAAAGGTATAAACATGAAAACCAATCATTGATTGGCATGTTTATACAGAAAAGATAGGGTGAAAATCAGAGTCTCTCTGACACTCTAACTTTTCCCATTTTTGTTTTTATAAGCAGCTGTTATAAAAATCATAAGTTCAGTTCCATAGTGCTTATGATTAATTTCATCTCACTCCATTCACTTATCCATCCATACTCCATCTCATCCATCATTCATATTTCACTCCATTCCACATTTCATTCATCTCATTCCATCTTCCATCCATCTCATTTTCATGTCAAAATACAAAATTTGATATCTTGCTGTAAGTGAATAAAACATGTCATGAATTGCAGTACAGTCCTTATGATTCTTTCACTCCATTTCGTGAACTAAATCCATTCCATTTCATTATCCACTTCATACATATCATAATCCATCATCCATTTTCATTCATACCACATAACATTTCACCCATATTCCAAAAACACTCCATTTTCATGATTAAAGTGCTCTACAGGAACATTCTGCAGCTCAGTGGACATTCTGCAGCTGATCAGCCTTTCTGCAGCCAGACAGTCTTTCCGCAGCTATAAACCCTGAAGGCATCAACCAGCAGACATCAGAATTGCAACAAAGTGACCCAGTGTATCCATGAATCAAAAGCATCAAGAAAATTATGAAGACTCCTCCAAAGGTGAACAAGAAGACAAAGGCTACAAAAAAAAAATAAAAAAAATCAAATAAAGGGCAGAGGTAACAAGTTTAAATTATAATGGCATTTCATAAAAGTTTAGCATAGTTTAGTTATGGATTGTTCGAAAAGGTTGTTTTAATTGTTTTTGTTGATCAACACCAACAAACCCTCTACAGACTTTGGATTAAAATCTTCCATTTCAAATTTCATATCCGATAGCATTTAAGCGGTTAAAATGGCCGAGGTGTTTGAATTCTCCACGTCTCTTAACCAAATCATTCAATGATGATTCCCTCTGTCGTCGTAAAAACCTCCGCCGTCTCTTCAATCATTAATACATTCCCTCCACCTCACTCCACTACTCCATTCCGTGACCACTGCCATAACTTCATTCTGTAGCCGGCATTCCATTCCGAAGACGGAGATATTATTATCACCGAGAGCAGAGCCAAAGGATATCAGTTTGAATAGCATTGAGCATTGTAAACACAGAGCAGAGAAGAAGGGTAAATTTGGAAGTATAACAGTGTGAGGACTTGAAGCCACTTGATCCCGTGGGTAGATAAAATATCACTGTGGACAAATAAAATATCACCGTGGACAGAGTTTGAAGCATTTTCACTATAAACACAGAAGTGTAGCAGTGTGGAGTTTGAAGTCTTTTGCTACCAAAAGACAGAGGTGTTGTAGTGTTGAAATCGAAACCATTTGCTACCAAGAGCCAGAGGTATTGCACAAAAGAAATTTGAAGCCATTTGCCACTGTCTATCAGAGACATATCAGCTCGAAATTTGAAACTGCTTTCATTATCAAACAGAGGCATATCACTCCAAAGTTCAATTGTCAACAGAAGCATATCAGTCCGAGGTTTTGAAGGAATTTGTCATTATCAATTAGAGGTATGTCATTATGAAGTTTGGAGCTATTTTCATTTAGAACTTGAAGTCCTTTCAATTCAAAGGTGAAAGTCATTGTTTTTGTGGGTAGAAGAGTGTTTATTTGAACATTGAAGAATCAATAATGGGTTTAATTGTAAGAACCGAACCAGTGGGTTCAAAATATTTAGAAGGCTACCCACAATGCAAAGAAATGTTACAACAAATAGGATGGCTTCAATTTTTGGAAAAGTTTAATGGCTTCCATAAGGAAGTCACTAAAACATTTGCAAGATCATTTCAAGGGACCGAAGTTGAAGTGGGGGATGTCAAGTTTACTGTCACTGAAGTTTTTATTGCAGAGGCTACAGGGTTGCTCAGAACTGGAGAAAGATGGTTTAAAAATAGAGAATTCCACAATGACTCCTAGAAACAAATTTTAAAATCACCAAATATGGATGTCAGTGTATTCAAGAAAGGAATTCCCAGTTCTGCATTGAAAAACAAATGGAGAAACATACTAATTCTTTTGCAAAAATTTGTTACATGTGAGGGTAGATATGGGACATTTTATGTCTACCACATTAGACTAATGATGCATTTTCTGGGAGAAGACTTAAACCTACCATATTTCTTGCTTCAAATTCTGAAGAAGATGGCTTCCTGTGTTCAGAGAAGAGTTCAATTTTTAGAGACAACCCTGTATCATCATGGTTTGGTCAAAATTTTGATTGAGCATCATCTAGCTAAAAAAAATGATACATGGGATGATTTCTTAATAAGAAATCATTTTGAAGAAGCAAAAGAACCATCACCTGAACCACAGCCTACAAGAAGAAGTAGGAAATAGAGGGCTTCAGAAGTTGAAATTGATAAAACAGTCCAAGAAAGCAGTGAGGAAATCATTTTAGAGAAGTTGACTCAAATCAAGAGGCAACTTAAGGAAGAAAAGGTAATCAGGAAATCTGCCATGGAGAAAGGAGAGGAATCTTCTCAGCCTAGAAGAAGCCACAGATTAAAAGGAAAACTGAAGAAAACACTAATCAAGCAAACAGGGGTAATCAATATAGAAGATGAAGAAACATCCATTGAAGAGGATGTTGAAGAAGATTTTTATGAGGGAACCCCTGAAGTTGACCCTGCTCAACAGGAAATTTATGACTATGTGGAAAATTTGGAGAGGAGAGCTTCAGAAAGCAGAGAGAGAACCCCCAGTCCTCCACTGTCTGAAATAGATATATTAAGGAGGGATAGATATGAATTGGAATTGCTGAATAGACACATCAAAAACGAAAATGAAATTCTCAAGGATCAAATCAAGCTCAAAACTGATATGAACTCAACCTTATCCCTGCATATAGACAAAGTGGAGAAGACCAATGAGAAGTTGAAGACAAGGAACAAAAAGCTAATCAGGGCACTCACCAACCTCAGGTTCAAACTTGTTATCAGGAAACCCAGAAGACCTCTAGCTTCCAGACAAAGGAGAAGAAGGGGATTAGATGTCCTTGCAGAAGCCTCTGAATTCATGGGATAATTTGCATGAGGACATGCAAAGAGACAGCAGTGGGGGTATGTTGAGCCTCAAAATTGTGCTTTCCTTCACCTCATTTTACCTCATTTTCCCTTTTCCATTGCTATCTTAGACCCAATTGATCAATGAATATAGTTAAAATTACTTCTAGAATGATTTACATGACTGACTTGTTAAATTTTGTGATTTTTGCCATTATAAAGCATTTTGACCGAAACTAGCTGCAGAATGCAGACATTCCGTAGCTAACCGGCGATTCTGCAGCTGCCTTCATGTTTGAGTATGTTCCAGGTGGCCTCTTGAGAAAAACCGCATATGGGCATGATCCACGTCATGTCTACATGGTTCGTTGCTCATCATGGAGGAAGAAACGAATTCTAGGTATGGTTTTGAACGTGGGAACACATTTAGGAAGGAAGACTTCTATTAGGACTGTCTCAGTCCAGATGTCTTTTCCTCTTCACGCAGCCACTTCAAAGAGTCCTAACGTGATTCTGATAAGGAAAGACAGTGTTCCTGAATTGTTGCAAGTTTTGTTATATGCATTTGCTTTATAAACACTTGGGAAACCGAGAGCTATGTTAGAGATTTTATGTTAGATTTGATGCTAGATTTTGTTTAGACTCTGTGCTACATTTCTGAAGACGCAGAGTGTTATGTTCAAACTATTTCATCTTTAATGGAGCAGACCGTGTTGTTTTGAAGCGTGATTTAATTTGGAGTTTAATTCCGTCAGGTGGTAGAGGGCCCCTGCCTCTTGCACGGATTTATTTTTGCGTAAATTAGATAAGTCTTCTAGCTGCCTTTACGTTTTGCATTTGAATTAATAGTTGTTTTAATTAGCTACTGTAGTCGTACTCATTCTAACTCTTCCACAAGAAGACGCTCTTCCAAAAGACTATAATGATGAATGGGAAAATGACTATAGTATTGTAGGATTAGAAGTTGAATTCATAGTTGTTTTTAATTAAACTACTGTAGTTATATTCATTCTAATTCTTCCACAAGAAGAAATTCTTCCAAAAGATTATAATGATGAATGATGAATGGCTATAGTACTGTAGGATTTAGTTGTAGTTTTTGTTGTTCACTATCACAGTTACACTTTTTCTAATCACTCTTCCACAAGAAGAAACTCTTCCAAGAAATTATTAAGAAGTTCAAGACATGACCATGATAATGAATGATTTAGTTGTGTGTTTGTACTAAGTATCATCTCTGTTCTTGCTCTTAAACGCTTGCCCAAGACATCATAATGACGAGTAGGGTATGGATATGACATCTTAGTTTTTCATTCACTTTCAGTCCTTTATATTTGCATTTTCATCTAATTACACAGTCAGAATTGTTCTACCTCTTCCAAAAGAAGGAACTCTTCCAAAATATCACTAATGATGAACAAACAGATTGTGTAACTTCATAGAATAATGCATGTTAGCATAATTAGAATGCTCCGGAGTTTCATTGCATTTAACTCATGTTCAGTTACTTTGTTTCAAGTTTGATGATGACTTATAGCTTAGCATTGTTCTAGATTAGTGGCATCTTAGGTTCATTCTTAGATTAACTTATTGTACTTGCACTTCATATTCAAATTGTCATCCATTGCACAATAAATTACTTCAGTTGTTAGGATTAACAAGACAGCCTTCATTATTCACAAACCTCTTCTTGTTCTAAAATCCCTAATTGATCTAAAACCATATGAACAGAAGACAACATTATTCTAAGGCCTGAAGTCTCTCTGCAATTTCCTCATCATTTTATAAACAGAGCTCTTCCTCAAAAGCCTACTTTAGAGAGAAATCAATAACTCTTTGAGTATAGGTTCTGTGACATTCAATTAAATTGCAGAATAGAACTAGGAATTAGTCATAGAAGAGAAGAGCTTAGGACAAAATGTTGCATCATGGTAAGATTAGTGTTTAACTGTTTAATTAGAGGATTTGCATACTTAGTGATCATTTCTCAAGTTTAGTTTGTGTCATTTGCCTAAAAGTCATTATCAAACTTTGCTTTTATTTAGTCATAGTTTAGATTTTTCTTCAGTGTTTCCAATTTCATTTGCCATTCCATACATTAGGCTTAACTCTGTTTTTGACCACCAACTCCTTTCCATTAGTTTTCTAAGCATTTTCATTGTGAACATAAAAATCACCAAAAGACCAAAAACATCATAAATCATCACAAAAGACCAAAAACATCACAAAACACTACACACAACGCATTAGGAAAAAATCACCTAGGTACATATGGTACACTTCACTTCAGCAGTTTACAAATCCTGGTTGACAATTAAATGAGCTCAGTTTAGGAGACTAGATTGAGACCAAACAAAAACCAAATTTCTTCACAATAGGCCATACTCGCTGCAATGTATTCGGCCTATGCAGTGCTCAAAGCCACCAAATTATACTTCTTGGTCATCCATGATATTGAAGAATAACCTAGATTGAATCAGCATCCCGATGTGCTCTTACGATCCACCACACTGCTAGCCCAATTGGCATCAGGATATCCAAGGAGTGTCACACTCCCAACAGTGTATCTTAGCCCATGTTTTATCATGCCTCGAAGATATCTCTGAATATTATTGGCACCAACCCAGTGAAAGTGATGAGGCTCAAACATCTGTTGACTCAAAGTGTTCACTTCAAAACATATATATGGATGGGTGTTCACTAAGAACAATAGGGCCCCTATGAGTTGACGATACTTGGTAGGATTTTCTAAAACGGGCCCAGCAACACTGCCACTCAACTTCTTAAAGTTGAGCTCCATCGGTGTCGACACAGACTTGCAATCCACCATACCAAATCTTTCCAGAAGCTTCACAATGTATTTTCCTTCAGAAAGGAAAATCTTGCCAGGTCTCTGCCAGACCTCTAGGCCTAGGAAATAGTCCATTAGTCCTAGGTTCTTCATCTCAAACTCAGCAACGAGCTCCTTCTTGCACTGATGAATGAGAGGGTCAGCACCTGTCAGGAAGAGGTCATACACATATAGCACTAGAATGAGAGGCTTCTCCATGTTAACCTTGAAGTAAAGGTTCGGATTATCATTACTATGAGTGGATCTCAGCTTCATTAGGTAGCTATCTATCCTCTCATACCAAGCTCTGGGTGCTTTTTTTAGCCCATAGAGGGCTTTCTTCAACCTGCAGACATGGGTTTCCCAATCCTGGACTTCAAACCCCAGAGGTTGCTCCACATATACCTCTTCCTTTATCACACCATACACAAATGCAGTCTTCACATCCATCTGATGGAAACTCCATCCTTGCATAGTAGCAAGGGCTATAATAGATCTAATGGTGGTATATCAGGCCACAGGTGAAAATATGTCATCATAGTCTATGCATTTATTTTGAGAGAAGCCATGGGCAATGAACCTTGCCTTGAACTTTTCAGCATTTCCATCAAATCCATTCTTGATCTTGTAGAGCCATTTTGAGGTGACAACTTCTTTGTCCTTCGGTCTTGGAACCACATCCCATACATCATTTTTCATTATGGAATCATACTCTTCGTGCATAGCATCCTTCCAAACTTAATGCTTTACAACTTCCTCAAAATATCCAGGCTCAGATTGTACAATAGTACTCATCGCTGCTAGATACCCATAGTATCTACTTGGCTTCTTGCTTTCAAGGAATTTCCCCCTTCGAGCCATATGTCCCTCGGCATCCCTAAGAGTGTCCCTGAGAAATGATGGTCTCTTTCCCAGTGAAGGAGGTGGATCAATCGGGTCCATCGGTCCTTCAACATCGGGCATCCTCTCATCCTTCGGTCCTTCTTAATTTCCAAGCCTTGCTTCATGGTCTTCCTCAGATCTCGAAAGATTGACTACTTTCCTTAGGGAAGTATCTTCATTAAAAGTGACATCGTGGCATATCTCCACTTCCCTTTGAACAAGCACATAGACTCTATAGGCCTTAAAATTTTCATTTTAGCCCACAAACATCCCTTTCTTCCTCGAAGCATCCATATTGCTCCGCTTTTGGCACATGAAAATAAAAAGGACATCCAAAAAATCTAAAATTTGAGACGCTAGGTTTCTTACCAGAGAAAACCTCTTCAGAAGTTTTGGAGTGCAGAGTGGAATACGGGCATCAATTTTTTATGTACACAAAAATGTTCACAACTTCTCCCCACAAAAACTTCGGTAGACCTTGTTCATATAGCATGGCATGGGAAACTTCCACAATGGTCCTGCTTTTTCGTTTAGCAACGCCATTTTGCTTAGGATTATAGACAGTTGTGGCCTCCCTCTTGATGCCAGCTTCTCTACAAAAATCCTTGAACTCGTTTGTCTCATATTTAGTGCCATTATCAGTTCTAACAATCATGATCTTCTTCCCTGTCATATTTTCCACCAAGGCTTTGAAGGTACGGAACCACATGAAAGCCTCATCCTTCTTCTTTAAGAAGTATATCCAGGTTTTGTGAGAGAATTCATCTATGAACGTCATATAATAATATCATTATCCCAAGGATGTCATGGCTAGCATACGAGATAGATCAGAATGGATCAATTGCAAGACATAAGATGTCTTTGTGACAATGGAGGGGAAAGGTCCCCTTGTATGGTTTCCTTCGGCACAACCTTTACATACACCTTCATGATTATTTGAAAACTCAGGCATCCCTGTCAACACCTTCCTTGCTTCTAGAAGGGCCTTGTAGTGAATGTGTCCAAATCTTTGGTACCATAGTTCAGTCTATCGGATAGTATCACATGTCATCGCTCCCAGTGGAATTCGTCCAACCTGGTAGAGTGTATCAACTCTAAACTCAATCGTGATAGCTTCCTTTAAGCTCTTCTTCCACATGCACACATTTCGGTCAATGAAAGCCACATTGAAACATTTTTCTTCCATGCCCGATATAGACAGAAGGTTCTTCTTCAAATTTGGTACATAGAGTACATCCTGCAAGTAGAGGACTTGACCTTGAGACAAGTGGAGGGTCACATTCCCTATCCCATTCACGGGATACGTGGCATTATCTCCAAGGATAATTTCTAGATTAGTATCCTTCTCAACCATATCGGAGAGTGCTTCCTTGATCCCAGTCATGTGCCTTGAGGCACCACTATCTATCAACCAAAAATCCATGGTGTCAGGCAGAGATGTAATAGAGAGGGCAGATACAAGAATGTATTCATTTCTTTTATCAACAACATTTGATTCCTCATACCGGGTGCTTCTTGACCTTTTGAAAGCTTTATAATTTCCGCTAGAGGGAGCCTTCCTCTTTCCCTTGAACCTATTGTTCCTTTGATTTCCATTCCATTGGTTGTAGTTGTTGTCATCACTATTGGGAGAATCCTTCTTGAAAGGAAATTCTCTAGCATAGTGACCTGGCCTATGAAAAGTGAAACACTTGCCCTTATTTCATTGGGCCCCTACTTTTCCTTTGTTCTTTGGACCACCAAAGTTCTTCTTTCTAGAATGATAAGTGTAGGGAGCATTTCCTTCATTTCCATAGTGCTTCATTCTTGTCTCTTCTTGAACGCATCTCGATAGTACTTCATCAAAGTCAGGTATCACATTATTATTTAGAATGGTATTGTTGAACACATTCCATTTGGATGGGAGCCCTCCAAGTGCGGTGAGTACCATTTCTCGATCAGCTATTGTCTCCCCAATAGCTAGAAAATTGTTCCTGATCTCGGTCAGCTTCCAAAAGTATGATTGAATAGACTCATCCCTGCCTTCTTCAGATTCTTCAACTAATTATTGAAGAATAGTAATTTATTTGCATTTTTGGCCTTGAACATGAGGACCAAATTATCATACATCTCTTTGGATGTGCCTAGCTCAGAGATGTAGGTCACTAGACTCTTATGAATGGATTCCCTGATCATCAGTTTTTCTTTGATCTCCACTTTCTTGTACTTTGTTTTGGTAGTAGCAGTAGCAGTGGATGGAGGTTCTTGGATTTTACCCTACACATAGTCCATGACATCTTGGTCTTCCAATTTAATATCCAATATCATCTTCCAAGCATGGAATTCATCCTTCCCATTCAATTTGTCATCCTCCTTGAAGCCATAGTTTGTGGAACCCATTTTCTTCGTCGGTGATTACTACAAATTAGGAATTTGTCTTCACCTCATATTTTATATCATGTAAATTTATGTATATGTTATGTTCTTCATGCAACTTTACTTTCTATTCAATACTAGATAGCAATCACATCAATCATTAAGTAAAACGATGATGAACATACCAGTGGATAAACAGAAGACAAGCCAGAAAAATGTACATTTGTTGGTGTGTTATGGCGATCCCAAAGATGCTTTAACCAACAAAGTCTCCTTGGTCAGCCAACCTAGCATGTGTCACAACAACCCCCAAAATAGCCAAACGGTAAACTCAAAGTCAACCCAAGAAAAGTCAATGCTGCCTAGAAAATTCAAAGCAGAACAGTAGAAAGTAAAAGTCAATGCAATTTAGTCTATGGTCAAACTTTGACCTCAGTTCTTGTGCCAAAATTTACGTACTTTAGAAATCAAAGTCAATGCAAAAATTCAGCTCCTTTTGACCATGCGTTGACCAAAGTCAACACTTTTCAAACCTGCGGTGGAAACCCTAGTTGTAGCAGAAGTATATTTGTCCTTTCCCACGTGTGAACAGAAAACTTCCTATAAGGAGCTTGAACCAATCAGAAGAGGAGAGAGAATGTGTGAGGATTAGATGAGTGAAATGTCCTCCAACATTGACTCTATTTATATCAATAACTGATGGTGCGTGACACATTTGATGGGGGTGTAAAACCTTAAGGCCGACCTGCACATATTTTGAAAGTATTAAAAATAAATTCAAAATAAATTTTCAGCTCATCGGATCAAGATCATCTTTAGATCAATATTGCACCTCTCCAAAAGTGGAACCCAATAAAAATATTGGTATCTTCATCTCAGCATCGCAACATGGTGTTTGGACCTAGTTGTCCAATTTAACATTTTCTTCCAAGACATATAATTTGTAGCTCCTTCCAACTTTTTCTCACCCTTGATAGTGTTAGACATATTTGAAGATAGTGGAGACTCCTTTCCTATAGTGAACCTCTTATGAATTCCATGATCAAGTCCTTGAGACTACCTTTTTCATTCTTCTCTCACCAAAACACTGAAAGCATGCTAGAGAATTAGAAAGTTATAAATATCTCTTGGTTCTTGATTATTTTCTTGTTATATTCTTTAGTTATTATTAAGTTATTCTTACCATTCTTCTTATTATTTCATCAAGAAAATATCAAAGAAAATACACATAGACCTAGGACACTAGAAGTAGGCCAACATCTAGGGAAAAAACCCCTAAGAGGGGAAAACCCATTGAAGATAATTATTCCTTTCAATAGTGATTCTTGAGACTATAAACCCTGGCCCAGAATTCCTCCACACCAAGCCAACCTTCCTTATGATCCTTCCTGAATCTGGCAGCAGCAACAATAGTAGTAGCACTGGAACTTCAACCTTATTCAGACTTTGATCTTGAGGTACAAACTTCGATCTAGCTTCAAAGACTTCAATTTATACCTAATTAAACTTCTCCAAGTAGCAACATCCAACATAATCAAATTCAGCTTCTCCTTTACTTAGAAGAAGCAACTTGGTAGAAACTGCAGCAACACAACTTTGAGAACATCGATATCCCAAACTATAGTTCGAAATGCAGTGAGAGCAGTGTCAAAATTTTGATTCTAGTTAACTCTATAATTGTGCCAAAAACTGAACCCATAAACTTCTTCAAAATTTCACATTTTCTTCTTGTTGGAGCTTCCAAATCAAATTTATGTGTTGTAGATTCATGTCTCCAAGTGAGTAATAAAATGCATGGAGAAATGAAACCTAAAAATCATTCTAATTGTGCTAAGGGTGACTCATTACACATGATTACGTCCATGGATTCGAAGTAGATGAAAAGGTAAAGAAAAAAGGGTAGAAAAAAAATGCAAGGGTAGTCAGACCTAAAAATCTATGGCAGTTCGTAGTGTGAAATCCTTTCCCACAAATATTAATTTAAAATTTACATTTACGTTACCTGAGATAGTCAATGTATTGTACTCAAATACAAACCTATGCTATCCAAATTTATTAAATTTAATAATATTAATATTATAATATGCGCTTGGTATATACTTAGATGTTTACTTCTAATCATATTGGATATATTTTTATGTATTTACCAGACCTTTGTATACCTATTTTATATTATTTATTTACCATACCTATTTTATAAATATGGTATTTGGCCCAAAGTATTTACTCCATGGTATTAATAATAATTTTTTCCATGGAATTTGGCCCATAGGCTTCACGTAAATAAAACATCATTTTTTTGTTTTCCTAAATACAAAAAGGTTTTTGGAGTAAATATAAAAAGAGGTTTTATTTATTTACCATACATTTAGTCTATTTATATTTTTATTTATTTACCATACCTCTAGATTAAGTATAAAAATACGTTTTATTTATTTACAGTACCTCCAATTTATTTATATTTTTATTTATTTATGATACCCCTCGAGTAAGTATAAAAAAAGGTTTTATTTTTTATTTACCGTACCTCTTCTTTATTTATATTGATTTATTAACCATACCTCTTTTTTGAGTGTTTGTAAATATACTTTGACATTTCAAATTTTTACTCACATTACATTTCTTACCTTACATTTCTCACATT
Source organism: Pinus albicaulis (assembly GCA_034641835.2). Lineage (NCBI taxonomy): Eukaryota > Viridiplantae > Streptophyta > Pinopsida > Pinales > Pinaceae > Pinus > Pinus albicaulis. Next base: position 2,210,328 of record CM076574.1, on the reverse strand, counting down.
ACATCTACACATGTGTCTTATACTTGGACATGTCAAATGCTTACATTACATCTACACATCCCTTATAGTGGAACGTAGAGCTCATCTACACATGTACCTTATACTGGGCTATAGAGCCCATGTACCCTATATACTGGCCTGTAGAGCCCCTCTCGGTGCAATAAAATTTTGAAACATAGATTATCACTTTTCTATAAAACATAAAACATTATGCAAAATTAGAGATGATATAAAATTGTATCATTCACATCAAACTACTTATCTTTTCAGTTATGAAGAAAGAGTCTCAGATGGCCACACAAAATATTAGTAAGGATAGTTAAGATCTCTAAGTGTAACACTACAAGTATGATCAATCCAAGAATTAATGCCACCTACCTCATAAACATACTATTCAATATTAAGCCATGTAGTTCTTCTTATTCCATAATCTAGGATAGAATCTTAAATCACTAACCCAACAAAACAAAGAATAACAATCAAGCTACTTTGCATAGCCGAATATAAACGCCATTAAATCTACTAGTGCACAACATATATACAAAATTTTACACAATTTTGTACAATAACATAGCTTTGTTATTTTAACCAATCTAAATAATACAACATTATAGGGCTTAAGTACCAGGGCAAATGGACCCCATACATCCAATAATACAAGATATACAAAAATCAGGGCTTGATGTCAATCTATCGAAGACCAATCTACCCTCAAGAAGATATTATGACCATCTCACTGGTGTAGTCAAATTCACTTCTCCCCATGGTCATACCATGTGCCTCCTCATTCATTCGGCTCCAAATGTGCACCCTATTTCAATGTTGCAAGTTTGTCTACACAGTGAACCTCGAATATCCAATCTGATCACTAGTTGTGCCTTATTCCATCAAGGGCACAACACATAGAGTCTCATATTGACTTCTTAAAAACTACATTTGTGAATAAATCACAGCTGCCCACTATTGCTCCTGAGCTACTTAGGAACTTCAACACAATATATTCTTCCTGTGCTTCTCTAGTGATCACGAGTTCATAAATTTTGCTCAAAATTGAAAGTTATAGGATTGGGTTGAAACTAGGGTGGTTGCGTAGTTCTCGTCTTCCCAATTCTAGCATCATGAATGGTTCAAAAAACCGATGTTGTATGAGGGAGATATTGCGTTCTGATCGAAATCACAAATAGTCAAATTTTGTGATAGGGTTGACTAAGATGCCCAGTCAGCATGGTGGATGCACAACATCAGAGAAAGAAATATTTTGAAGAATATTCCTTTCCTCATAACTAATCCCAGGGTAACGAATGGTGTGATTTGATTGGTTGAATGTGGTTGTACGTTTTGGTTTCTGGGTTAATCAAATGGTGACATGTGGCCAGTCCTAAGGCCACCATGTGTCCCCTTAGTGGTGTACTAAATTTTTTGTTGAGTCCGCAAGATTCGAACCCTAAAACTCCGGCAGAACACACCCATTCCTTACCGCCCAAGCCACACATGTTTCTTACCCTCTATAGTCGTGGGTTCTATTTAAAATTTAATACAATGGAGGATGGGGGGTTGGGTACCGTCGGTGGTCCCAACCCGCCAGCGGTTCCCACAACTTTCACATGGTGACGTCAAAACAAATGTTACATCCCACAGTTTAAACTTATCCATGGTGCTTATCACATGCAGCAGTTTCGTTAACTATGCAGTTACAATCTCCAACAGTTATTACAACTCTGCAAATTTTATGTTATGTTGATCACATACAATGGTTACCACCCCATTTCTCAGCGTGGATAAGATCTAACACCATTTCAACTGGATTTAAAACCATATCATGTGGTTTAGCCTGAGTTTCGCTCCACTGTAAATGGTACTCGTGGGATTTGGGGGTTGGTATGTGGCTACGCCAAACCACAACTTTAAATTCTATGGTTAGGACTGGTGGGATTCTTGGAGGTGCACATTTAGTGGAGCTTTTCTAGGTGTTATTGGGAAAATTAGGAGACTCCATTTTCGCCCATTCATAGTGAATGAAGAGTCATTATAGACTAATTGGAGCATTCTGGAGCCATTGGTGTAGAGAAAAAAACCATTAGAGGTTTGTAAATACATGTATTTGCAAAATTTTGAGCATAATGAAAGATGGACATGCCATTGGGTGTTGGACCGGTAGATGTAACCCACGAGGGGTGAACTGCTTCATTATGCCTGCTGTGTAAATTTTATGTGGTGACTTATTTTCATTGTTGTTCAGTGTTATTTGTGCTTATTTCATGCTTCTAATTCACTAAAATCATCTAAAATTCATGGTTAGAATCCTCAATACTTAAGAAAACTAATGAGACAAGTATGCACATGTTTATAAACTGAGAAAACATTTAGCACAACAAAACTAATACAATCCTTTGAGATCATCTAGTGAAGAGTAATATATTGAATGGAGGGCTTCCACCTATCACTCCAATATATCCCTCTCCCGCAATGAACACGACCTAGGATGATTTCCCACCTTCTGTTCTATATTTCCTTCTCCACACACAATTACGGAGCTTCTCAAACTTCTCATGGTTGATGAGACCCTTAAGCTCAAAAAATTCCACTCTAGTAGTAACATAATTCCATGAATATGGTGCACACTCAACTCAAACTTGGTCACTTCACACTACCCTTAAAAATACCACAAGTGACCAATACTTGTTGTATCATCTGCACCTAGTTAGGGAATCCATCCACCTAGGAAACCCTTCCTCCTAGCTAATAAAAGACTTCACTAATTTTCCAACCCTTGGACACCCATATAACTAGCATCTGCTCACTTTTAAGATACCATCTAAAACCATACTATTTTTTCCCTCTTGGCTTGGGATCTTTGCAATCTAAACTATGGCTAGGGCACACTAGCAACCTGTTGAAGCCTAGAAAATCTCTGCTTCAAACATCGGGGAAAACCACCCGGTCGGGACCTTAAGACAACTCCTTTTCTGTTTGGTGTGGTGGCTCCGACTGGATTTAAAGGACTAGTTTCCTTGTAACTAAATGGATTGGATTGGATGGGTGGAAATGGGACTAAAATGACTGAAATAAAACTATCTAATTTAAGCTAAATACTGATAAAGAAATTCTAACATTAACCCGGGTAGCTATATGTGAATACAACTTAAGATTGTTCCAATTCAACAATAACCATGAAAATGTATTATTAATTAAATTGAAATGTGCAGAAACAAATAAAGATAACTTTGTTTAAGAAATTAAACAGAGTTATATTAGCATATTGCATTCATCATTGTATACCATCTACATGTAATTATGAAAAATAACGTTTCAATTATACTCAGAAATGATATATAAAAGGAAGCGTTGTGAAAACAAATACATATAAATGATAGCAATTTTAAGACGAATATCATAGGACAAAAGAAATCAACAGTAAACAGATAGAAATACCTTGCTCATCTTGATGACTTCAAATGTAATCTGATACTCTATCCAGAAACTTATAATGCAAAATCAAATTCCAAAGGTACAGAAATGCAACACTCCAAAGATAATTCCGCATGAAAATCACCAGATGTGATCCTTTTCAAAAAATATATAAGACAATGGAGTACAGAAATGAAATCTCCAAGTCCAAAAATATTAAGATCCAGGACCCCTCTCTAAATGCATGAGAGGGGTTTAAATACTACTTAACTAACTCTAAAAATAGTTTATTACAAAAAATAAGGATTCGGTTCAATGACCGTCCTTTTCCTAGGCTAAAATAAAGTGAAATTAAAACTAAATATATCTATCTATGAACTTGATCTTTTCTCTTGCAGGCATCTAGCATAGTTTTGAGAAGATGCGGTTGACCGACTTCAGAATTCAGCTGTCCTGAAAAGACAGAGTCAACAAGCGTAGGAGCAATCTTCTCTGTAGCATTGATAATACAATTGAGTGCACTGTGCTAACTGTGTGGCTTTACCAAGTACATCCAGTATGAGTCCCAATTCAATCTTGTCAGCCCTTGAATGGATTTTGCTCTTTCTTCTGCCTTTTGCCTCCATTCTGCTTGCAATTGATTTGCCTGTGGGAGATAACCTGGAACAGTTTCAGAAATCAAGTTAACTTTGTGCAAATTGTCATTTACACAATCAGTGAGAGTGTTTGCCGTTGTAGATGCCTCCTCTGCTGCCTTTTCTGCCCTTTTGATTTGTGCATCCCAATTATTAAACAGTATTTCTTTATGGTTTTCATTAATGATGGGTGCACTAGTTTTTATGCCTTCTTCTGTCTTTTGCCATGCTAGATAATCATTGATCTTCTCATTAATCAAATCTTAATCATTTCGTAAATCTACGACATGATTTGTGATTTTATCGCTTTCTTGGCATAAAGAATTCCATTGCAGTATTTTTTGGCAGAAAACTTCCTCTTGTTGCAGTAGTTGATTGTTCAAAGAGATGGTTTCTGAAATGAATTCTGGAAGCTTAGGATCATCCTTATGCTGTTCTTGAATTTCTTGAAGTTGTTGTTGTAACTCTTCAAGTTTTAATTGTGCTTCCTTATTGGCCTGTACCTGTTGCAATTGCTGTTGCAAAGCCTTTATTTGTTCTTCTTTTTCATCCAACAAAAGTTGTATCTCAACTGCTTTATCAATTGTTGCAGAAGCATAAGCTCCTGTTATTTGAGATAACTTAGTGAGATTATGAGTAGGCTCTGTGGTAGGATCTTTCCACAAAACGTCTACTTGCTCTGGTTCAGTAGAAATTGCACTTTCTATTTTTATCTTTTTCCTTTGTCTCTTAACTACTGCTTTGTATTTTGGGCTATAAAATACATCCAGAGGAGGAATGTCCTCTACATTAAGTATGATTTCAGAGGAGGGTGTGATTGGTATGTGTTCTGTTACTGCGGCTTTGCTGCTTGTTCCTGCGTTCAAAACTTTGGTTGTCTGGACAGGGGTCTGTACATTCTGTCCTTCTATATTAATCAATTGATTAAAGGTTTCCCATTCTTTATCTAACTCAATGGTGACTGGCTATTGCTGTACATTGGGTGGAGGAGGATTTGTCTGTTGAGGAGTCAAAATTTGCTGTTGAGCAAGTTCTTTAGATTGTGCAGAATCTTTAATGGATTCTTCCATTTTATCTTCCTTTTCTTTGGATGTATTGGAGTGTTCAGAATCTCTGTCAGATTTTGATTTGGATTTACCTATGCTCGAACTGCCATTAAGACTAACACTAGGAGTTTTCTCCCTTGCGGGCTCTAAGCGTAGATTATCCAAAGGAATAGGAATTAGCCTCCTTTCTCTGTACAACTTGAATTCCTGAAAATCCCCTCGAGATAGCTGCTCTTTAGCTGAATTCAAAACCTCTTTGAATGAATTTCTTGCTTGGAACATATCATCAAAAAGATCCTGCTCCTCGACAAATTCCCTTACTTTGATTGCATTGGTAAAATTCTTAACAATATCATTTTGGTCATATAATCTTCTTGAGAATTTGAACAGCTGTAGGCATGTAATGTTGCCTATCTCTTGAAATGCATGACCAATATCAAACAGTGAAAATGTTCCACATTTTACGGGAAATTGTGGCCAAATGCCCTTTTTCTTGTCTTTTAAATCTTTTGTCATACCTCCCTGGCCACAGGTATGATAAGCAATTTCCCGAGCTACAAGCCTATCTGGAACATATAGGGGTAACACATGTGAAGAAGCATAACTTCCAAAAACCCTAATATAGGTGAAAAATTCTTCTCCAAACCATCTTGCGATGGGGAGAATATCAACCTCTGTTTCTGAGGATAACCTTGGGGCATCCTTGTTATACAATGTTCTGTACAATGGCAACATGATTCCATGACAAATTTGGTAAAAATGGGGAACAAATTTAGATTCCCACAGTTCTTTATGGTACACATGAATGGGCAAAGGGTCTTGGATAGTCCATTTCCATCCCATTACAGGGAATTTAGAGACATAACAGATGGCGTCCATGACATAAGCAGATAAATAAAAAGGCGGATAAACCCGCTGGGAAACATTTCGTTTGGACCGGTATTGAAAAATAGCAGTGGTCATAGTATCAGATAGGATTTTGGCCCAGTCTACAATTGTAGAATTAACGGCCGCATTCAACAAAGGAAGCCATTCGGGTAAAATCATATTTATGTCAGGCTTTCCAAAAAGCCTGCATAACATGGCAGCAGTAAAACAATAAGGAGAGGTAAGTGAACCCGTGCTGTACATACCTTGTTTGTTCTTCTTCAATGGTTCACTTCTTTTGGTCCACTCCTTTGTGCATTCTGCCAAATTTGCATGTTCTTTGGCAAATTCTTCCATAAATTGTTTGTTGTAAGTCGCCTGAGGTTCTGGCAACTTATACATTAATCTCACATCTTCTATGGTGAATGACCCAATTAGCTCTTCAGATGGAGTCTTGAATTGCCTGTCTGAAATATCAGCACTGTCCAGTACCCATCTCACCATGTCTGTGTATGGGAGAATCCTTGGCCTTGCTGCTATTCTATGTAGAAATGAGTAAGCCAAGTTTCTAAGAGTTGCTTCAGACGAATCCTTGGAACCTGCTGTAGCTACAACTTTTATCACCACAGGGTTTTCATCTTCTAACAGTTTATACATTCCCTCCCAAGTGGATATACCGACGTCCTTGTTACAGGCGGTGTCTGCGTATAGCAAAGCCATTTCTTTGTTCTCAGAACTTGAGCTCTTCTCCTTCTTACCCATAGTGTTTAGCAGAAGCTTTGTATAGTGGTCTGCTCCTTCGTGCCTGCGTTTTACGAATAAATGAGAGTAATGATATAAGAAAGGTGATGAGACTGTTTTGAATGTGAAAGCGGATGAAATATAATATTTAAATTGTGAAACGACTTTCAATCTAAACACAATCTCTTTTCACATTAATAATCAATCCAATAATTTAATATAATCATTAAAGCGCATAACGGATTTGACATATGGGAAGATTGCCTCGGGATAACGCGCCTACATGAATCTGCGACATTGCGATCTGCGATTTGCTACGCAATATCGCAATATCGCAATGTCGCAATATCACAAAATGAAATCATCACAGTCATAAAAATAGCGCAAAAACGGGAATTTCGCAATAACGCAAAGCACATATCGTAAAAATCACAAAAGTGCATATTGCAAACACGTAGAATCATGAAAAGCGCACAATCGCAAAATGAAATCATCGCAAAAGCGCAAAATCACAAAAGCGCATAATAAATAAGAGCACTAAAGATATTCGTTAATCATTTCTGTTTTCTGCGCTATGCGATCTGCGATCAATGCGTTTTTATATATACTATTTTTGTTATGGATGCGCTATATTGTTTCAAGAGAAATTTTATTATAATCTATCATAAACTTAAGTGTTTCTAAATATTCTTTCTAAGGGATTTCTTATAAGTTTATGATAGAAAGTTTTATTTTCTAAGGCAAACAAATCCTAATTTTTTTTTGGATTTTTAACTAAGGGTCCCCATTTTATTTAGTATTATTACTAATATTAAATAAAAAAGGGGGGTTGTTGCTAGCCACAACACAACCGTAAACAACTCTTCGAGACCTATGTGACCTTTTTGAAGAAATCATCTTTGTTTCTTGTCCATGCTAGGCTTCTTATGCATTATTTTCGGCCTTTTGAAAACCATGCAATACACCCTATAATTGGCTATCCATAAAAAAAATACAAAATTCTGAGAAACAAAGGAATACACCATTGTTTGACTCTGTTTTCCTAGGATTTCCTAGGAAAATTTGTGGTTGGGGTAGACAGTCCTTACTAGTCCTCTCGACCCTCCAAAATGTGCCTACAATCTTCTATTGTAGCAACAATATCCTTCAACCCAAAAAATAAAATGATAGACAAAACATATGCACAGAATTCACCCAACTTACCTCTTGTCTTCTGGCTTGATCATAAAAGGAAGATGCACTCATAATATTCCCATACTATGCCCTTAAGTCACCTTTTGGTTGCATTTAAGCCGTGGCCTTTTCCAAAAAATATTCGCACCAAACAACAAATAATTCCTCTCCAAACTTGGTTGTGATGTGCCTTCACATTACCCTCAGAATCACTTGCAATTTTATTGCTCTTATATGATGTTAGATTCACCTACAATGTGTGAAATAACTCCATACTCGCATCTTATTTATATTCATCAAGAGGGATCCATCGAATGATAGGAATAAAGCTGCTAAAATTTCAAGAATTCTCTGAGAAACTTGGTTCGCATGAACAAACCCATACTCTACAATCAAAAAATAATTTCTCTTCAATTAAAACTCAGAATCAAATGATTTTCCATCTCGACATGTACTATCATCCTTATCCATCACATGTTGAAATATCATCATGGGCCAACACCGACATGCTTGGGTAAAAATCCCACATGCTTGGGTGAAAATCACAAACACTTTTTTTAACACCCCCAAGTTATTTTATGGTGCTTTAACCTCGAAATATCGAACCCTAGGTCTTGGAGTCCCTCCCAAGCTACCAATATCTACATTAGTTCACCTAATGGAAATGACTTACGATATAGGAATAAGATTTTTGGACCAAATTTTTTATAGGTTGTTCGACATATGTTATTACGTTTTTGGTGAAGGAGACCTTGGGCCCATCATTGGTTGAGTAAAGTATTGATGCAAACCTCAATTTGAGAGGAAATGCTTCATATGCATGAATGCAAAATGCTCATTTATTTTCTTGTAGTGCAAAAGAAAGATCTGGCCAATTGATCTGAATTTATGTAGGAACACAAAAGAATACACATATAACCATAAATATAAATATGGAGTGGAAATAAAACTTCATTTCATTAATATCGAAGAACTAAAATTTGTTTACAAAGAAAATCGAAATAAGCTTGCTAGGGCGGTGGTAGCTTATCTCTGAGAAGAGATATGGCAGCTACATGCCTCTAAAATTTGTGTCACAATGAGGCTTGAAGGCCTATATATTATTGAGAAATAATGGAAAACCCTAAACATCCAAAAACCTAACCCTAGGAGATGAACCGCTAGACTATGGGCCTCGCCGAGTTAAATTGCTACATCAATTTCTCGGAGTCGTAACTTTGGCATACTATCTCTATTTTACGCACATGATACATCATTAGAAATATCTATCTGATGAATACAAATGTTTCCCATGAATATTGAGTCAAGAATAATTATATTCAATGGATTTTTCATGCACAAACAACGTCATTTAGGGCCTCAAAACGGTTCCCAAATTTTAGGACCCGAAAAACTACCAAAAAAAGTAAATTGTGCTACAATTAAGAAAATGAAAAACTAAAAGAAACAATGGTAAAGGTCCAAGTGGAATAGGTGGGTGGCCACCAATATCCACCTGGATCATTTTTCCCCCCTTAGGAAGAAATGGTCCCCATTGCATTGAGTTCCTCTATGAGATGGGGAAACTTCTACAAAACTTGGTCCCTGGTGAGCTACTTGCCTTAGTGAAGGAGTTGGCCTGCATTGTGTGTCCATAATCTGATTAGTTGCGGCTTGTTCCATGCAGTCACAGTTTTAATCTATTGGTGTGAGTTTTTCTACCATGTTAGATGTGTCCAGTAGAGGTGGAAATTAGGGCCGAAGGTAGTCCACATTGAACACTAGGTGCAGACCAAGGAATGGTGGAATACTAAGCTTGAAGGCATTGTCCCCTATAACCTTGGTGATGGTGTATGGCCCATATCAAAGCAATAAAAGCTTGTGGAGGGGTCCAGTGAGGTTATCCTTCTAAAAATTTAGTCACACTTTGTAACCCACCTAGAATTTGTGTGGCACTCGATGCTGATCATGCAGATGCTTGTACTTAGCATTAGCTTTGTCCAATATTTCATGAGACTATTGGAGGATAGGTTGAATGCACTCAATAAATTTCTTTGTCTTGGAAGCTTCAGAATATACATGAGTTAAATCGTCGTGAATAGCTGCAAATGGCATGACTACGTCAATGGGACATAATGGTCGGAATCCCAATCCCACCTGAAAGGGGCTATGATACTCTTCTTGCAGGCCGCAAAAATGGTCATCTTCGAGAATCTGTTGATGACCACTAAAAAATAGTTATTACCATCCTTAATAGAAGGAAGGCCCAACATGTAATCCATGGAGATGGATTCCCAAGGTCGATTAGGGGTAGCTAAGAGAGTATAGAGGCCTTGCTTCTTGATGGTCATTTTAGCAATGTTGTAAGCAGTGTGGATCTGATTTAATTCGGGACATCCTATCAAAGGTTGGGCCAATATAAATAATTCTTCTATACTACCACTGCTTTCTCTACCCCAAAATTCCCAATAACCTTACTATAGTGAACTTCCCAAATCAACTTGGCATGCTCGCTTGAAGGAACACAAAGGTGTCCCAGGTGACATAGTAGTGCATCCTAGAGGTGAAAATTTTGAACTTGGTTACCCTCCAAGAATGTCTGGTATGTGTGGCCAAATTTTGGATCGCTCTTGTAGAGAATCAACCAATCAAAAGCCTTGTGCCCACAAGAGTTGAGAACGATGGTTATCATCATGATCGATGGCTGGCTGAGGAAGTCTACAAAATTATTGGTGTTTCGCTTCTTGTACTTGATGTTCAAATGAAACTGTTGCATATATGTGGACCACTTATGATGGCAATAATTCTACAACTTCCCTTGTGTCTATATGAACTGGAAGGGTTGGTGGTCTATGTGGATGATCGTTTCCTTCCCAAAAATGTAATTCTTCCATTGTCGCTAAGCCTTCATAATGGAATACATCTCTTTGTCATATGTGGGATACTTACGGACTTTGTCAGACAATGTCTCGCAGTGATATTCTACTGGATCCCTCTGTTGAGTAAGAACTTACCTAATATCATAGTCAGAGGGATATGTCTCAATCTGAAATGGTTGTTGCAAGTCTTGTAATGTGAGCCCTGGGGCAGAGAAAAGGTGATGTTCCAATTCTATGAATGCCTTCTCTTGAGATTCCGACTAAAATAATTTTTCTTTCGCTCCTCCCTTTGTGACTTGACTCAAGGGCCAAGTCATATGATATAATCCCAACAAAAAACTATGGTAGAAAATAGCAATACCCATAAAGTTGCGAAGCTCTATTAAAGTGGCTGGGGCTGGCCAACCCCAAATGACTTGGATCTCTGTTGGATCGAAATGCACCCCTCGCTCATCAATAATGTATCCCAGATACTCAACCTACGTCATGCTGAAAGTGAACTTCTACAACTTGGGACACAACTTATGTTGCCACAGTTTTTGGAGGACCTGTCAGATGTGGTGGAGGTTCCCTTCCCAAGTATGGCTAAAGATCAGGATGTCATCCAAGTACACTACTACAAATTATTTCATGAATGGCCACAATATGTCGTCCATCAGCCTCATGAAGGCTGCGGGCACATTCGTCAACCCGAAAGGCATGACCAACCATTCGAAAAGGTCCTCCTTGGCTTTTAAGGCAATCTTCCACACATCAGATGGTGCGATTGGTACCTGGTGATACCTAGACTTCAAGTCCATCTTGCTAAAATATTTCGCCACTTTGAGTTGTTCCAAAAGGTGATCAATTCATGGGATCAAGTACCTATTCCAGACAGTGATCTTGATTAGTCAATACAAAGTCTCCAAGTCCAATCCTTCTTCTGCACCAGCAAAATCAAGCTCCCACAGGGCAATGAACTTGGTTGGATGTGAATTTTCTTCAACAACTCCTAAATCTCCCTCTTGATTTCATTGTTCTCAATAACAAAGCACCGATATATTGGTCCATTCGGCAGCAACAAACCTAGGGTCAGATCGATGGGGTGCTTGACCTGACAGTGCGGAGGCACCCTTGTAGGTGAAGATGTACCCATACTCCTCCATGACATTGTCCATTTGTTATTGTCGTGGGGAGGAGCCTAGTGAGCCCTGGTATTTCACCGAGAGTGTTGCAACTCATAGGGGCTTCCCTACTTTACTTTATCAGCTAGGGGTTTGTACAAAATTTGAGGTGAGAATGCTATATACACAAGAAATGCATTATGTTCATGTCATCCTCTTCTGCTTCACAAAAGGGTGCTATTTCTTAAACTATGAGAACAATTGGAAAGTAAATTGCTAGAAGGAAATGACAAAAAAGAAACTAAATTGAATTTCTGAAAGGAAATGACAAAAAAGGGAACTAAACTAAATTTCTGAAAGGAAATGACAAGGATGGAACTAATTTAATTTGCATAAAACAAATATCGCAAAGGAAACTAATTCTAAGCCACACTTAACTTGGCCAAACAGCTAGATGCACTCTAGATACCTTGTGAACTATCTACCATGTTTCTATCCATGCAACTAGGCTATCCATGACTTAATTCTAATTAAAAAGAGTTAATTTATAGCTTGGAGGAATAAAAAGGGCTAAAAGAAGCTAATGAGGGGTTGAACACATGAAACAAGGTTTGGAAGGGGAAAGAGGGGGTTAAACCCTTAGAAAAATTTATTATAACGTTAAAAATGACTTTGGAGTAGAAAGAAATCAAAAGTGCGATAGAGGAGAAAATATGCAATGTGTGATGTCACAATCACAACTTCTAAATTTTAAATCAATATCAGTAAGGAATTAATAGAATAAACTACATTGTGCGAAGGGCGAAGTGCGACGAGTGACGTGGCGGGTTTGAAATCGCAATATCGCAAGTTTAAATAGATAGCGGTAAGAACTTAATGGAATGAACTAAAATGTGTGAAGTGTGATTTGCGATGCAATGAAGGTTGTGGGCTGTGATATGCGATGTGGTAAATTCAATGAAGTGAAATTTATGATACGGTAAAGGTTGTGAGCTGCGATTGCGATGTGGTAAGTTCAGTGAAGTTTGATTTTTTATAGGATAAAATCTACGGGGTGCGATTTGTGATGAATATGACGTGGTGGTGAAAATAAGAAAGGGAAAAGTTGTGATTTGTGACATGCGATGTCGCAATATCGTAATCACAACAAACAAGTGGTAAGTGTTAAAGTAAATGTTAAATGTTTCGATTTGCGAAGTGCGACGTACGGTGGCTAGAGTATCGAGGAGAAAAGGTGGAGGTCAGGTTTTCTGTGGTTTTGAATGGTTTTCACATGTTTTTCATAAAAAGGGGTAGGAAATGAGAATAAGTGGAAAAAAGTAGAGTGTAACAACAATGTGCAGAGCGTAACAACAAAGATGGAAGGGAGATGGGAGATGAAGTAGGAGATGCTGGAGAACTTCCCTCTGGGCTATGCTGCCTGTACCTATTATCTACCTACCTATTTATGCAAGAAATATAGACAATATTTTCATGAGGATGCAAGCACGGATATAATCTATTCCAATAAATCATAAGAAAGAAAGAATTTTTGTTATGTGGGAAAAGGTCTACCCTCCTCGAGCTCTATTGCTAGAGTTGAGAGGGGAAGTCTAAACTCTTATGGATTTTATCACTATTCTACTACTCTGTAAGAAGATTAAATATACAACAAAAGAGAATAGGAAGTGAACTAAAACATCAATAAAATACCAAAAAACTAGCTAAATGTTTAGAAGAAAACTAGCTAAATGACATGAAAGAAAAGAATGGAAATAATAAAAAAGCTAAGGTACATGGGTTGGGCACTAGCACACCAACCCAACTCTCTAGAACTAGATCAATAAAATTGGCATCTCGCTACTCATTTCATAAAAAAACAGTCTATTACATCTATCAAAGTTTTAGCATAGCCTCATGGCTTACAACAAAACTTTGAATCCAATGGAATGGAATGGAAGTGGAGTGGAATGGAAGTTGACTAGAATCAACTCGCTGGCTAACTAACTAACCCCTTCCTAGCTATAGTTCTCCTCTATTTATTCTGTAGGGAAGCTACCAATAACTCCCTTGAAAATGGTGATTGAGTCCACTTTGACTCCAAGTAAATATAGATGGAGTGCCCTTCATCTTTAGTTGCTTGGCTGCCTCTTGGAATTCGATTTTTTCGAGATTCCAAGTGAAGTATGGCTTCAGTGCACTTGGTATTGAGTTGCTTGGTTTCCTCTAGAATTGAAGTTTATGGAGGGGGATATCATGCAGATCCTTTGGCTTCCTTTAAGAATTAAGGAGGGTGGAAAATCCCCTTTAATATCTCCAAGATTTCTCCCTAATTTCCTGATGTTGTGCTTCTTTATTCTTCAATCTCGATCTTCCAGTGGTAGGGAGCAAGTCCCTAAATCATCTCCTTCTCCAAATCTGTATAAATTTCCAGATATTCTCATAATATTCTACAAAAAAAACCAATATTAGGAAAAAATATGCAACTACCTTTAATCCTTCCTAAGAACATATTAAAGCATAAGAAAACATTATTAAGTGCAGGAGAGATATAATATATCCTTTTATGTTCATAAGGAATGTAGATGGGCCTAAGAAAGGTTAAATGGGCCTTATTTTATGTCTAATTTAGAGGCCCATCATCACCCTCCAAATGAAACTGTTACTCATCCTCTGAGAAACCTATTCATCCTCCCTGCCTTAGGGTTCTTCCTGCATGCTGGCTAATTTCATTTTCTATTTCTTGGGCCATGCGCTGCTCCCCCTGCTAATCTCCTTCCAATTCTACTTGCATTTATTTTTTTAGGTGTTGCATGGAGGTCCTTAGGTGCTTTAAGAAATTCTATTTTTCATGCCAAGAGGTGGTGAATCCACCTTTTATGCTATTTTCCTTATTTTTCTTTTTCTGTTTTTTTTTTCTTTCTTTTCCTTTTCTTTTCCAACTTTTTTTTTTTGCATGCAAAATAAACTCTGAGTTCATTTTTCTGTTAATTTAGTTCACCCTTGTTTACTCGTTTGGAAATCCTTATCTTTTATTACAATGAACTACTTACTGCCCACTTTCTCAAGTCATTTTTAGTTTTGTCGTGCTTCTTTTCTTGGTGGAAAAATTGAAGATAGTTGCTAGATAAGGTTGAGGTTGTTGTGCTACTGATTTTGGTTATAAAAAAATTTTCCTTATCACACTTTTTAATGTTTTATTAAGCTAAAATAGATTCAAAGAAAGGGTTGTATGATTTCATACCTGAGCCATACCATTGATTTGTTTTTTCATGTGATATTGAAGCTGTTGATATGGTTGTTGAAGCTATCTTTGGTGGTTCTGAAGCTGCATTTGATAATCTGATAGAGGTCCTTTTGGAGCTTCTGAGCACATGAGGAGGAAGTCTAAGTTTGAATACCTTTGACTGAAGTGTTGACCATTTTTTCTTTTCGTGCCAACTTTCTATGTTATTCTTGCAAAGGTTGGAGAGAACCTGTATTCATTAGAGAGAGATACATGGAGAAGTACATTTTTGTTTTGAAGGCCTACTAGCTGCCTCAATGAGGTTTTAAACTAGAAAGTCTTCCTAGGCGCCTCAAAGGAGATTTTCACCTAGGATATTTTATTTTCCTTTCTTTTCCTCAACCCAATGACCACCTCATGAAGGTTTTCAATCAGTGAGCCAATCTCATATTCCTCAAAAGAGGTTTTCACTTGAGATTTTTTTTCTTTTTCCCTTTTCTCTCTCTCCCTCTCTCTCTTTTTTTTGCAGTTTCCTACTCTAATTGAAAAAATAAAACCTTTTTCAAGTATATGAATACTTCCAATGGAGCCATGTGCACATCAAGATGACAGATAAAATCAGGTGCACACTTTGAATACATGTTTTTACATGTACCTGAATATAAGAGATGAATTTCTTTGACTGCGATTGTATCAAGTACTGTGGGAGAAGAGTGTGTTGCTGCAACTTAATGATTATTTATAACCATATGTAAATATAGTTGTGATGCCCCTGGTTCACTTGCTGAGTTGGATCACCTTGTATGTCCTCTTCTATTAGGACAATCAAATCTTCCTCTTTTTGTTGATTATTCTCTTGAACACATGAAGGGCATGATGGTAAACATGAGGGAGCTCTCTCAACAACTGATTCTGATATATGCTTTTCATCAGGTGCAACATTTGACTCCTTGATCTCCTAATTTGAATCTCTTTCTTCTTTAGGTTTTCCTACAATGAATTTAAGAAGGTATCTATTTTGCAATACCTTTCTTGAACTAAGATGCAGACCATTTTGTAGTGTTCCTTTTTGGAAGAGTTAGCAATCCATGGCTGGAAAACACATTTTCCAGAAATGGAGGCAACAGGATTTGAAACCAAGACCTGGATTCCCTTAGACCAGTGTGTCTAAGACAAAAATCCAAGGATTGGGATCTATGAAATCCTCCTAGTGTGGTGAGGCAAGCTTACCACACTAGTTCCTTTCAGGATTTGCCCAAAGAATGGGTCTGCAACATTTGATGAACACACAATGGGTTCTCTGCGTTATTTTAATGAGCCAACACATAGGAAGATACAACTAAATAATAAATGTATATTGCAGCAGCAAAGAGTACAATTCTTGAGGATTCAATCACTCAAGTTAGGCAGCGAAAGCCTCAATAAGTCTTGTACATAAAATGGAAGGCACAGTGCTGCATAAAGAGAGCCATGGCTAAAACTGCATAGTCATATGGAGATGCTAGGTCATATAAAATGGAAATACAATGATATGACACTAATAGCTCAAATAAATTAGGGGGGAAAATATCTCAACACCTGAAAACACTAATACAACAAAATACACAATCCTTCGAAGGATTGGCTACAATATACATGAAATTGGAAAATCTGAAGAAATGCCGGAGTTGCTAGGTAGCAGCTGTAAATCAATACTAGAAATACATGGAGATGGTTGAAGATGATGCTAAAACTAAAAAAAACCTCCTCCAATGGATCTCTCAATGCAAGGCTGATCCCGACACTGAAGATCTTGCCCTCCAACAAGATGATGCAACCTCTCACTGCAAGTGTGCACTGAAATAACACATTCTAGAGGATGGACTCACTTTATTTGATGGGAGATGTTGGCCTTGATTCCAAAATGTGAAAATAAACTCTAAAATCCCTTTCACTAACCTCTCGGAGCAAGAGAACCCCCCTCCTCTAAAAGATAAGCCAAAGACAAGTGTTGTGGAATCCTCCAATGCAATGCCCCAGCAACACAACGTTATACTTGAGAAGAAATAACGCAGTATCTGAAGAATGGCTTTGGTCTTGAGCCAAGATGTGGAGAAGATGAAGTGCAATCCTCCAAGAGGCCTCTCAAGAAGGAGAGGAAATCCTAAACAGGAATCCCTTATGCTAAGTAGCACTACAACTCTGCTGAATAGCCGGAGTGTGAAATTTGTCTGAATAGACAAATAATAAAATGATCCAAGATGTCCTTCTATGGCTGCCTCCTCCTCTTCTTATACAAGTGAATGCTTCTTGGCCATGGGCCCCACACATTAGGGTTTCATCCACAAGGAATCTTTCTCCCTCCAAAACTGCGTTGTCTTCTCATGCAAGCTACACCTCTTTAGGAATCGCTATTGACTTGGTCAAACTTGATGTTGTCCTCATGCACTTGCCCCTTTTCACACTAGAAGGTGAAAAATAAAGCTACTCCATGGATCCTTTTCACACTATGAAGGATATTATTCCTACTCATGGGCATTTTACCCATTTTATTCACCTCCTATATGCAATAAGAAAAAAATAATTTTCCAATTTTCTTCATGAAAATTTGGGAACATTATAGTCCTCCCCTCTCAAAGATTTCTTGTCCTCAAGCAAGTGCAAGGATATACTAAGTTATTTTCTTCTTCTCTCCCTATAGCATCCTGTTGTAGCCGCTGTAACAACACCCAAAATTTTGGGTATATTTAAAATTTTGGGTTTCCCCCCTCTGCTCGCTTAGCCATTAAGGTCTTTCACCCGACGTGTAGTTAGTGACATCCCAGTGACCTATCCACAGACCCTCACGAGATAACTCACCATCTTGATCAGATGTTGTTGCTGCAATCGTGCCATGTGTTGAAGAGATCGCCATGCATACGTTCGAATGGGAATTTTGTGTATTTACAGTAAAATCTCTTGCACCATGGATTTTCTAGGCACTCGGTTTGGGAACTTCGCCAAGCTCATAATATGATTAATATTATAATGTTACATGCAGGTGATCCCACAGATGATATACCAAAAAATATTTCCATCGCATTGGGAGAAAGAAATTGGAACCCAAACTAACGAGAGCACAATAGTTAGGGGAATGGTCAATCGCGGTTAAGTCATGACCTTCCGGATATGCATATTCATTCTTAGAGGAGGGTTACCTGATTCAAACAGATATATATTTATTAAAGCAGGTGGTGATTGCAATGTGGTAGCTCTTCTTGCTGCATATGTGATAGTGGTGATCATGGTGATGTTGAATACAACGTTCTTATTAATATTGGCTGCGATCAATGTGTGGAAAGATTCCTTATCGGTAGTTTGGTATCCTATAACCATATCATCCACATTGCTCCTCCTTTGGGGGGGTCATTTTGCGAAAAATGTAGAGTATTTAAAAAAGAAAATTACATTAACAATCATCAGTGCATCGCTCAAAGACAAATAGAGTGATGTTTTCTAGTAAATGAGGGTTGACTGATTTGTGCATCGAAGGGCTTATAGCCTGAACTCATGTATCAAATTCGGTATAGTGAGGCTAAGAAGAAACACCAAATAAACTATCTTCCAAAGCCATGCAATTCGCATAGGAATCAAGGTAAAAGCTCTGGCGCATTCCAAAAGAGATGTATAAGTGACCAAGAAGGTGAAAATCACAATCTGGTTCAATATTTAAATGTACACGTTTCAAAAGGAAATATATTGTTCAGTGGAGGATCGCATTTTAAAGAGCGGTCACATACCTATCGAAGCCATCCATTCCAAAGCATCTTGAGAAGTCATGGGTTACCAAGGAATGGCTTTGCCTCTGTGAAGAGCACCCTATCAACCACTCAAAGGCCCACGCGACATGAAATCTAAAGCGATTCCCAGCATATACATATGTGTTATGGAAGCTTTTAATTAGGAGGGAAAGGGGCCCAATATAAAGACACATTCGAGCTTCTCGGAGGTAAAACCGAAGCGTACATCCCACACAAATGTATTTGAAACTGCATGCAGTTCATTTTCAATTGCAGGCTCATGGAGGAATGAGAAGCTCACTGCGGAAGCGGAATACCGATAATAGGTTCGCCAAAAGAGCATCAACAAAACACATGCCGACGTGGTATTGGCCTGCTAACCCACACATTTCGGGGTAAGGAATTTATTTGTTTTTAAGGTCACCGAAATGATTAAATATCCTCTGCAGCATACTACCTCAAGTGCAGTCCCACAGCTCATAAATCCATGACATTTTATTATTCGATTTCAATGCATGGGAGGAGCTACGAGTTAGTCGCACGAACTTTTACCAACAGAAAGCCAGAACTGGGTTATACCAGAACAAATAAGAAATATTTGCATAACCTCCTGCTATGGAATATAAAGAGAGTCGCGATTCGGAAATAGGCGTAAGCCTACATCCATTTCACACTATGTTGGCAGACCAAGGAAACATACTCCATGAAAGCATTGGCACGTAATGAAGGTGCGTGTATGGCGGCTGTGACTGTTTCGAAGGTGAGACTATGTCGTATATAACTCAGATCTATTGGAAGCTCGCAAGGGAAAGAGAAACCTGCCCATTCTATGTTGTGTTGAGGCGAAGCACAGTCTCCTTACAGCTTATCATAACATAGTCTCAGAAGGGTACATAGTGTGGGTTTTTCTGCTCAGCCTTGCCATTATATAGAGGCTCGCATAGCGTACGGCACATCAAAGAGATGCTAAGCTACCACAGTGTTGTTTCTCAGTCCAGGCACGATAATGAAATTAATCATCGCAAATGTGCACACCACGAATGCAACAGTGATTAACAGCCTGCGTTTCACGTTGACATAACAACTGAGAGGCATCAAAATCCGCACGCCCCTATATGGTCGAGAGGTTCATCCTCTGCTTCACAAACCATAATGAGAGACATTGTGCAACGTCGCAGCGCAATACAAAAATTTTCATTGCGTGCTATCAGAACAAGTTGACGCTCAATACAAAAGCCTGGGTCCTCCTAAATCGAGGTTTGGAGAGTGAGCACACTGCATAGGGAAACCTAGAGTTTGAACAGTGAAAATCAGAACTCTGGCGGCAGCTTAAGTAATAAGGGATGGTGCCTGCAGTTACGCAGCTCCCATTAATCACGTTCTCCTCTGTTAACTCGTCACTCAACCAGATTACAGGGGCCACAGCTCAACAAAATGGAGAAAGTTCCGCCTTTGGCCTTTTGCGACCAGTCGCCAGGTCGCAAAGCACTTGGAAATGATGACAAGCACGACCTACAGGGATGTGCGACTGTGCGACCACAGGGAGGTCGCAATCTTGTCTAAGTCGCCAAGTCGTGAACTACGCTAATGAACAAGGGGCGAAACCCACACAAGGTTGCGACCGTGCGACCATCGAGAAGTCGCATTATGACCTAAGTCACCAGGTCGCAGAAAAGGAAAAGCCATCTGAGGTGCGACCACCCGACCATGCGACTATGTGACCAGGTCGCCAAGTCACAGAAATTGGCTAGGTTGCGCAAAATAAAATGATATCCATCATCTTCCAAACTGGTTTGAAATGGTGTTGTGCATTCACACAAAACCTCTATAAAATATTCACGTGGAGCCTATGGATTTTCAAATGGCATATACATTAATATGGTGGACGGTATTTTATAATGGTGGTCTTTCAATATGCATTGGAAAACTTTTTTTATGGTGGCAATACAATTTTTTAAGACCGTAGTTAAAAATGGTGCTACTCTGCGTACATGGCAATAAAAAATTTACTTGGGAATCGGTCTTGGAAGAAGATCCCTTTTGTTTCTGTTGCACCATCAAAGAGATACAAGGTGTTTGAAGATGGGCATGTCATTCAAGACTATCGCTAAATTTATATGGTTTGAAACCACTCATTTACTAGTATGTTTTAACACATAAGTGAACTAGACGCAGCTGACCATGGGGAGAGCTAACTGTTGCCTCGCACCAAGCGTTGCTCTACTTTAACAGAGTCTGAGAAAATGTTGGGGATAAAGCATGTAATTGCATAAGTGCAAAGAAAACCCACATGAGTCATTTTCCCTGATGACATAATGGCACTACATTTGACCACACAGGGGTCCAACTAATTTTGGCTTTGACAAAATTATCGCATTTCATATGTTGATTCCCTAACGTGTGTGTGTGTGTGTGTGTGTGTGTATATATATATATATATATATATATATATATATATATATATATATAGATACGGCTGATTTAAATTTTCTTATCTGCAGGTTATATGATAAGATGTTGATTTGCTCTATTGTCTTGCAGGTAATACGAGGAAAAAATAATGTCCGCCCAAATTAAGAGAACTGCTAGCTCTCTCCGGACGATGTGAAGTTGGGTTTCAAATCAATCTCAAAACCTTGTGTTATGTGGATACTCAGTTTCTCACTCAAAAAATAAACACTTCTTTCCCACTTATCAACTCACACAAATTCCTTTAGCATGCCCAGGGCATCAACAACAGATAGGAGCTATTGTTTCACATAGCAAAAGCTAAGGATGTCCTTCAGAGAGCGAGGCTCGGATATCTCCGAAAATAAATGCATCAAGGGTATGGCCAAGGTCACAAGTCACTGATCTGCCCAGGTCGTAGGTCGCATATCTAGGCAAGTCGCCAGTCGCAGATTCGCTCAAGGTCGCAAGTCGCATATTTGCCAAGGTCGCAGGTCGCACCTCTGCTGAGGTCACAGGTCGCAAAATTTACCAAGGTCGCAGGTCGCACATCTGATGAGGTCGTAGGTCACAAAAATTTTCTGAGGTCGCAGGTCACACACCTTCTGAGGTCGTAGGTCGTAAATTTACCAAGGTCGCAGGTCACATATTTGCTGAGGTCACAGGTCGCACATCTGCTGTGGTCGCAGGTCACAAAATTTGACGAGGTCGCAGGTCGCAAATTTACCAAGGTCGCAGGTCGCATATTTTCCTAGGTCGCAGGTTGCATATCTGTCGAGGTCGCAGGTTGCAGATGGCCCAAGACTGGGTCGCAAGGAAGCCCAACCGTCGGGAAGCTGAAAATTTAGGGACCCTAAAGGGCAAGATTTGCTCTATAAATACTTCCTTTGGGAACTTGTGAGACATCTTTTGTTTGGGACTCGAGCTGAGTACACTATATTATCTGGATTATACATTTGAGCATGAGTACAAGCATTTTGAAAAATCCCTTTGTGGATCTACTGTTGTCTCATGTATGAGCACTGTTGAGTATTATATGTTATCAGTTTCTGAACATCTTAGATTAAGGGAACCGTATCTTTAATTCATATGATGATGGCATAAAAATTTGCTGAGTATGTTTATGGTGGTTGAGTTTATTTCACTTTTTTAACGAACACAGATGGCTTTGTTTACTGGCATTTGTGTTATCATTTAAACTTTTAGGAAGTGAAGGGTGTTCTTGCCATGAGGAATTGTTTCATTTGTGGTTAGAACAGTTTACAAGCATGACCCTAATGAAGTGTTGTTAACAACACTTCCTTCGGTCTTCATGCTTTATTATTTCCTCTTGCTACTCATAGTGTTGTATGTACATTTAATGCATCAATCATATGTCTTGTATCATTTGATTAGGTGTGTATCCACTGTTTTATAGAGTTTAAGTGAGACCCAAAGAAAGGAGAAATCAGCGGTAGCCAGACCCACACCCCGGACGGGATCCCTATTCCAAACAGTTCAAGGTCTAATTGGGACCTTTTACGGGCGAAATCCCCTGCTGTTGGCTGGACAAATTTTCCCGTCAACAAAATTGGCGCTAGAAGGAGGGCCAGATGACAATCTGAGCCCTTAGAGCCTGTAGTTAATCTCATATCTGTAATGGCTCGTTCCCAAATCATTCTCCTGAGATGTTTGTCAGAGTTTTATGAGCCTCGATACTTCATCCCCAATGAACTTATGTATCACTTGTCCGAGCTAATATTCGATGGTGAAAAGAGAGTGTCCATAACCCAACACCTTTCAAATTTCTGTGACTTTGGTGAGTGCTACGAAATTGATAATGAAGGTTTGATTTGTTTGCTTTTCTTCCTCAATATTGAAGGTCACACTAAGCAATGGTGCCACACATTTCCGGAAGCTTCCATCCATTCGTTTGAACAACTCACCAGTGAATTACAACAAGCTTTTCAAAGGTATGATTTTCAAAGTGTATTGATAAAGCTAAATGACATCAGAATGGAACCTCAGGAACCTCTTGATGAATTTTCTATCAGATTTGTTCATTATTTTTTTGAGTTGCCTGAAAAGGATGTCGATTGGGAGTTGTTAAGTGAATAGTTTAGCTATGTGATTCGCATTTCCCTTGAACAATTTAAGTTATCAACCTAGCATGAGCCTAGTGTTCCCTATGACGACTCGCAAGTCAACAACTTTTCGGACTTTAAATCTTTCACACACCATGTCGAATCAGAGTTTGAAAACCACAGTGGCTCATTGTCTCTCCCAGTTCATGAAACCTAACTCGAGCCCACTCAATGTCTCCCTAGACACAAACCTAAATATAATTCGCATACTAATTATGAATCGACTCCTACCCCACATAAAGTTGATTCCCTTACAAGGCTTGCCAGATCATTGTTTTCTCTACAAGACACGGATGCACGTGTTGGAAAGCCTTGTATGGTTAACGCCCCTGCGACTCAATATGTTCGTTCATTATTCCCCGATTTATTTCGTGATCCCCCCACACCAGTAATATCTTCGAGAAATTCAAAATTTCCTTATACTGGTATTGGCGACAATCATAAGCACGTAGATGGTGTTTCAAAATCACAGTTCAAAATTGACGAATCTTTTAGATCTGATCTTTCCCACTTGGAATCTTTAGACAACCATAGGAGAAATTTCCTGTTTGGGAAACCTCAAGATGTCCTCTTTATTGATCCATCCCAGTTGGTAACTCCTGGGGAGCCTAAATTTCTAGGTACCCAACTTGATCAAATCAATGGTTACAACGATCCCTGCTTATCTGAAAATATATTCCATGATACCGCTGAGGACTATCACTCGCATCTCTTTGCCGACCATATGGAGACACTAGAATTTGATGATTTTCTTTGGGAAGATTCAAGTACCCATCAGAAAATCGAAGCGCCTCAGCTTCTGCCGACCATTTCTCAAATGATGATCCCCGAGTACCATGCTCCTCCCAGCATAACCACATCGAATTCACCCCACCCTGGCAAATGTAGAGAATTTGATACTTTGGATTATCAATCTATGAGTGTGCAAAAATTTGACCGAATTGATACAAAGCCCACTGACATTTTGCAACTCACCACAATCCATGATCACATCCAGTCGCTTGTTGACCTTGCCCAACTGTTAAAGTTGGGAAACCCCCCCCTCGAAGGTCTGGAGTTTGTTCAAGACGGTGAGGAATTGCGGCCTCCATCGAAAGTGGATTCAGATCCTCATATCCTTGACAGATTCTAGGAACAACTCCAAACTAGGGTTTTCAAAATTAGGGTTTCCTCTCTGGAATTCGCAAGTATCTATAATTCGCCTAGCACATGCTTGTTGTTTTCACCCCGTAAAATGGATCACCCTCACTACCATAATGAACATGCTAGTTCGTTCAACCAACCCTATCCGGTGAATGTGCTTGCAAATAGGAATTGGCTTACCCATCACCCCTCAGATCCAGGATCGTGCATGAATGGATTTGTGTCATTTATCAATAATGTTGAGTTTCAAGAACATATTGTTGTGTATCAAGATAAGAGTGGGATTCATCTTACACGATCTATTCTAGCGTGTTCTTTGGTATGCATCTATGATCTTCTTTCCATTGCACATGCTCTTCAGGTAATTCTTGTTGTTGGTGCACCATTTTGTATACTGGCTCTAATTGCGAACATTGTCATCCTTGCAGGTCAGGAAATAATGCGGTGGCTGCTCTGGAAAGCTGATTTCACATAACCTGACCACATCATTGATCAAGCTAGGGTTTTAGGTGTAGGCTAGTTAGGACTGGTTAATAAATTTTTAGCTCAGAGTTAATCAGGTTTACTTGCCAAATTTTTACTTCATAATTTAAAAGTGTGTTTACTATTTCGCTTACGATTAATATCCTAGGCATCATCATGTTACGATTGTTTTTCACTCATTTCTTTTCAGTTTTCTTGTTGCTGCATAAATAATTACTGCTTGTATCACGCCTCTTTTCTGCCTACAGCTGGTTGATCATTCTCGCACATGGTGTTGCATTGCATCCTGAGCCTCGCCTATTACATTGCGTCGTGCACTGTCTTCCTCACATCATTGCTGTAGATTGTGGATATAACTTTGAAATTATTCCACATATTGCCTATCACTGCATGAGCCCTCATTAAAACTCTACTTCCTTGCGGATTTTTTCTGCCCTGACTACTGAAATAGTAACCCCATTGTTTGCATGAGGTTGCGGTGGCTATCTCGAGAGGCAGCTTTCTCTTAGCACAAGTCATCGAAGTCGCATTCTCAACAAGATGCCTATGAGTCTAAACTTATTATCCAGGGAGATACGAGCCGGTTATTTATGGAGACCTAATGAGTTTGAATGGCACAATACCCATAGCCTAAGCCTTGTGCCCATCATAGTCTTGGACGTCTTAATGTTCTATTTTGCACACTTCACCTATTGTGGTAGATGGGATGTGAAGGTTTGGCACTAGGTAAAACCCAAATCAGGATATCTTTCAGTTTCTGTAAAACAAGAAACAACCTCTCTTGCTCATAAAATAAGTCAGGATACCTCATCTGCCTATGAAAAATAAGTGCCACGAGCACATGAAAATAAGTGCTACAACCACATGAGACAACTAAGGGTAAAGGATCGAGAAATGCTTCCTGCACAGAGAGGTGATGCAATGACTCCGCCGGGGTACTGACCAGGCTCGCTGGCAGTGGAGCAACACTTGTGATTTCCTGAAGTGACTCTGCCGGGGTACTATCCAGGCCTGCTGGTAGCAGAGCAACACTGGAAACTTACTTTAAAATCCTGAAAATAATAAACCCACTGTTACAGGTCAAAATACCTCCTCATCAGCTCAGAGGGGAAGACAAATATGGAAGAAGTACAAAGACCTAAGTTAAAACTATTTCTGCCAGGGTAACGCCTATGAAGAACAGAACAAGAGCGTTATAACGTAGGCAAGCAGTGCATTGGCCACGTTAGTGGCTAGGGAAATGCTCTGTCTACACTGAAGGGAAGCGTTACCCGTGTTTTAAGTTTGAATTGGAAAAAGAGCGCGGAGAATGGTTTGAATCTTCGACTTTCCCTCAGAAAGGAGTCAGTTCACAAAGGAAACTGCAGAAGCACCAGTTCATTATTGGTCATTGCCATGAGAGACTGAACTCCAAAAGAGGCAAAATCATAGAGATCAAAGAAACATCTAAGTTTTTTCCATTCCAAACTAGTGGAAAGAGAAGGGAAACAATGGCTTTCTCCCTCTCCTATAAGAAGGAGTTGAAGGCTCTTAATTGAAGGTCGAAGGATTGCTCAAGGTTCTTGTATACTTGTGGAATATAGAATAGTGTGACATTGTGAAGGCCAAGAGTCAAAGAGGCTCCTAGAGAGTTTGTTGACTTGGACTTCTTCACTAGAGAGAAGAGAGATTGGGAGACTGAGGAGGGCTTGGTACAACCGATGGTTGTAATCCTCCTTCTTGCAAAATCAATAGAACTGTGTTCGTTTTGTCCATTCAATGCTTAATGTTATTATTGTTGTTTCAATATTTACTTAGTATGATATGAATGGCTCAGATGTGTATAATCTAGATGTTTATTATTGATTTAATTGATAGGATACTTGTTATATTAGAAATTACGCGGGTGCTTTGACTGATTGCAGGTCTCAGATTTGGAGCTAGCGAAGAAGGACTCTTACTTTGCTGCATAGCGCTCTCCAAGGGATTCCAAGACCGTCAAAGAGGTAATTCTCTATTGTATTCCTTCAAGTTACATCAAGCTAATATGAACATACTCATGCCATCTTTGTGAACAACATAGCTAATCTTACTGTCTGCCTCGGGCACAAGAAATCCCTGAGAGGGATCCTCGAAAACCAACCACCCAAGAAGTTTACCCTAAAGTAGAATTGGTGACTCCGCTGGGGAGTTTTCCCCATAGTTTCCGGACTATTTTTTCCCTTCATTTCTTCTCTCCTCTATTCAGTATCCTTCCGAACATTTTTTGATGCCCAGTAGACATACCAAACGTTTGTAGAGTTCAATCCTATTCCTGTCTGGCCAACTGAAGAGCTTTTCCCTGGTTAACGCGACCTATGCAGTTTATCCAGTGCGTTATAACGTTGTATTTTCTCACAGACAGAGCGTTACTCAGCCAGAAACCTTGCTGTTCACTACTGTGACTGTGTTTTAGCTGTAGATTTTTTTGGCCACCAGTACCTTTCACTGATTGAATCCTTGTGCTTGTCTGCTAAGCTGGCATTGATTATTTGTTTCTCTTTTTTAGTTAGTGTGCAAAGCATTTAATTTTTCAAAAGAGAATTTCTTTTTTTATTTTTCTGCATTTAGCTGAGTTTATTCTGAAAGTTTAGTTCACAGACTGTTCAAAGAGGTAGATAGAAGTCTGAATCTTAAAATTTGAGCTGTGTTATTTAAATGTTAGGTGCATGGATGATTGAAAAAGAAACCTCTCCTTATAGAAACACTCTTCATTGAAGTTAATATTTAGAGCATGTTTTGCATGGTTTCTTGAGTCAAAGTCTCACTATACTTCATACGTCCATTCCCCCTCCGCAAGACTAATAAAAAAGTACACTAAAAAGAAAGAGATAATAAAATCAATCTAATTACTCTTTCTTTGAGCTCACACAAACAGTAGTTCAGGCTAGGATCTTGGGTTAGGAAAGTGAGAAAACTACCCAAGATCTCAAAACTTGAAAACTAGAGTCATTAACGAGTTAAATCCTGCTGCACTCACATTATCGGGACCGTTCCTTTACCGGAGCTCAGCGCGAGACAACACTTGGGTGCACTAGAAGGTATCCCGCCTTTGACTGCATCCTGTGGGTGTGTTATATATTGGGGTTCCCTTCGGGGATGTCGAAACTAGATCGGGGATCTAGGTATTCTGCCCATATAGTACACTATCCTTGATCATGGACCCCCCTGATGATGTTTGTGATTTGAGGTATCCTTAGTGGCCATACTTTTAGGGACTTACACAAGGTGACTGGGATGGGCTGTCCTGGTACCTAAAACAGACGGACCCACTCTGTCTTCGGTCTTTAGGAGGGTACTTGTCTTCACGAGAGTGCTTACACCTATCGTCTGAGGTTCGGGCGAAGCTCTAGAGTGACCGTAGCTGTACTTTTGACCAACCCTCTCTGTATGCTATTGTGATACTGGATTTCATCACCAGTGAATGGTAGTACTCAGACAGGGCACCCTATTCTGGCTACTTGCTGATTGATTTTAGAGAGTCTTTTCTTTTTAGTAGGTGTGTGGTTACTGTCACTTGAGACTTCATAATATATCACATTTTAATAAAATTTGTTAAAATTAAACCGGTCATCGTGGCGTCCCCTGACCCACACCATCTATCTCGATGATAGCAAGGTCTACCTCCTCTCACTCTAGAGGAAATATTGAACCTTGGTGAACCCGGGCCTTCTACAGAAGAGCAGTCTCCTCTGACTAATCTTGATTATCACATAGACCCTTATCAGCCGAAACTTCCGGAGGACCCTTTCACTGAAGGCGTTGTACCTAATTACAATCCTCCGCTCACTGATCCGTTAGGACCTATGATAGTCCAGATTCCACCGCGCCAAGATATGTCTGCGGCAACACCAACATCTATTTCTCCACCGGTACCCACAGGGTCGATACCAATGGCAACCATTCCTGGTTCGCCATCATCCTCCCGTCGGTGGTCAGTTCTATGCCATTACTGGGTAACCCCAGTAGTCAACATATGCCTACCCCCAGCCCTATGGTTAACACAACTGTCAGTAGTTTATCGAAACCTTCGGCATCTATTCCTACGGTAACCACGTTGGGGACCACGATTGCTCCTCCCACGAGCATGACTACTTCGGTGCCCTTTAGCAACCCTTTCGGTTGGAACCCTCTGTTGAGTTCAAACCCCCTGGCCACTATACCAGGGGGCAGTGTTATCAGTACACAGGTAGCAGGGAATATTTCTCTTCCTATGCAATCCTTAGGAAAAATGGGACAACCCATTGTAAATACTATCCCCTTAAGTGGTTCAAACATAGGTGTAGGATCTATACCGTTGCCAAATTATGCAAGTACTAGTATGCCTCCGAGAAACTCTATTGCATCCATTTGGACTAACCAACCCCAACCTCCATCTGGAGTGGGAGGGCACTTTTATGCTGGGGGAAACCAACCGTTTGCCCCTCAATACACTATGCCCTATGGACAGCAACCGTATGTTCCTACTCCTCCACCTATGGGAGGTTTCTATCAAAGTCCCACTTACCCTTCTGGTAACATGTGGATGGGAGGACCCTATGGTCGAAGTAGTCAGCCCATACTGCCTTGGTTAGACTCGGGGGAAAATCCACAATTTCCTTTCTTGGCAGCTTTGGACATACCTGACATCCATAAGCTGACGAACGACCCCATCAAACACAACTTGCTTTGGCCTCCTATACCGCATAATATTCCTTCAGATATCCCGAAGTTCGACGGGAAGCATGGGGACGACCCGGCCGCACACATCACTACCTTCCATTTATGGTACATATCCAATTCCATGGTAGATGATAGTGTCCAACTTCGACTGTTTTCCCGCACCCTTACAGGCAATGCAGCCAAGTGGTACATTGAATTACCACGCGCCGCCATCAATACGTTTGGCGCTTTAGCGACGGAGTTCTTAAAGAACTTTCAACTACCAATTAGAGTGGAAACCGGCACAGAATTGTTAACATCACTATGCCAAGACACCGCCACCCACATCTCTGACCATATTCATGAATGGAGACGTAGGAGGAGGCTTGTCAAAGCACCAATACTGGACCATCTCTTAGCCAATTGGTTTTGCAAGTCTCTTTTACCCCACATCTCTAAAGACATTGGCCTTTCTGGTGCGGTGACAGAAGATCAATGTATTTGTCGTGCCCAGCACCTGGATTTAATATATTCACAATCTGGCACGCTTTACGATCTTCTCCCCCATGCCCCTGGTAACCCGAACCCTCCGGCTACTCAGAAAACCGAAGCTCATGTCGATGGCCTCGTTGGCGCGATCTCTGGTGTAGCCACCAATCAGTCTCGGGGGCAAACCTCCCAGCCATCCTCGGCTGCCACCGCCCCCCACCAAACGACTCCTCTTCCTTCCGCTGAGGTAAATTCGGTGCAAACCTCACAAAAACCCAACGGGAAAAATAGGAAGAATAAGAAGAAAACATCTTCTTTGGAAGAGTAATCAAATAATCAAAATAACTCCAATCAGAAAAATGCTGCTAATAAAAGAGAAAAAGATAAACCCATGAAATTTCCTTGTAAAATCTGTGCGGAGGACCACTTGACATACAAATGTCCTCGGTTGCAGGAATGCACCGATTTTATTGCTAACAAGGATTCTGGGAGAACACCTATCGTTCTTCACAATCCTTTCCCCAATCAACAGCAGCAACATCAACATATGGTTGACAACCCGCCACAACCCCATCAACTCGGCAATGGTGGTTCATATCCTTTCGGCGAAGGACCATCTGCCATTTATGGCATCGAGAGTATTGACCTTCAAACTCGTGCCAAGCTTTATGGAACTCCTACCATAGATGCTCAGGAACCTGGAACTAGTTCCAATCCACCGCCGCCCAACGATTTGCATATCGAAAGGCCTACTGTTGAACCTGTAATTCGTCCCCCCAAAGGGACACTTTGACGCACGACTCATAATACCTCTGCACGTGCAGCCCAAAACTACAATATTGTAGAATATTTGGTGCAGGCACCGTCAGATATGTCTGCACTTGAAGTATTACAAACCTGTCCAGCACAAAGGAAAGCCTTGCTTTAGGCCATTAGCAGAATAGACCCCCAGGATTCCACGCTAGCAATCTTTGATATGGAAAAGGATAAACCTCGCCTCTCACATCAACTCGCATTCCAGGTGCAGGTTGTGTCGAAAGGGAGACCCATCCATCGCACTGTCATAGACGAAGGTGCTTCAACCTGCGTTATGTCACAAGCTTGCTGGTTGAATTTAGGTTCTCCTACTCTAACCCCGCCATCGAATTCCCTCAAAGCTTTCGATGGCCACACGTTCCTACCCAAAGGATACCTTGCTAGCTTTCCCATCACTCTGAGTGGGAAAATGGTAAACGTGGATGTTGAAGTCGTAGAGCGTCATCTCGACTATAATCTATTGCTCGGTCGCAGTTGGTCTTATGCTATGACCGCCATCGTGTCTTCGGTCTTCCGACTCATCCTATTTCCATTGGATGGGAGAATAGTCACGGTCGATCAGCTATCCTTCTGCACCCCTGATTATTCCACTTTACCAAGTAGCTCTGTACCCCTAATAGGAGGTGTCCCTGACTCTTATGTCAGTATCAGTACCGGTCTTCTGAAGGCATCTTCCCTACTGGGTTGTTTTCCTCTACCGCCGCCACAGATCCCAAACATGGTTGCAATGATATCCACCTTTTCGGATGGCTCTATCGACCCATGGATCATTCCGACACCTTCAGATATTGATTCCTATGGAGATCAGTCGCCGCTTTCGCCGGTTGAGTTGGCTTACCAAGCCATCCAAATCGCATCTGAACCCTCCACTGATATTGTTTCGACCACAGGTACAACCCTCTCTCCCATCACGGTTCTCTCTAAGGATCTCCGCAATGAAGTCTGGCCTACAGACGAAGCTATTCGAAAGATCATGTCATTAGAAGAACGACCTTGGGGAGAGTTCCACCATCGCGCTTTGACGATTGATTTGGAGGCGATAAAAACTAAAATCCTATCTTTTGACCAACCTGAGATAGTTCCCTCCTCTTATACTACTTTCCACACTATCGATTCAGAAGGGAACATGGGTAATATTTCCAAGACACTGCTCATTGATATCTCGGTCAAAACGGGTATCGTGGAAAATATTCAGATTGGAGCCAACTGCAATCCTGAGGAAATTGCGTCCTTCACATCTCTTTTTAAAGAATTCCGCGATATCTTTGCTTGGTCTTATGACGAAATGCCCAGCATAGATCCCTCTATTGTTGAGCACGAAATCAAGACTTATGAGAATGCTAAACCAATCTGGCAACGACTCAGACCTGTCCACCCGCGCAAAGCAGCCGCCATCAAGGTCGAAGTAGAAAAACTTTTAAACGCTGGCTTCATTTATCCCGTTCCCTTAACTGAATGGGTTTCCAATCCGGTTCCCGTTGATAAAAAACAAGGCACTATTCGAGTTTGCGTCGATTATCGCGATCTGAATGCCGCTTGTCCCAAAGACAATTATCCTACGCTATTCATTGATCAAATTCTCGACGATTGTGCCAGATGCGAATGTTTTTCCTTCATGGATGGATTCTCGAGATACAACCAGATTGCCATAAAAAAAGACGACCAGCATAAAACTGCTTTCATCTGTCCTTGGGGCATTTTTGCGTATAAAAAACTCCCATTCGGCCTAAAGAATGCTGGAGCAAATTTTCAGCGGGCTATGGACTATGCTTTTCATGAAATTTGGCATATTGTACAAGCTTACTTGGATGACCTTCCGGCTCATTCCAAGAAGCGACGAGACCACCTGGCTCATTTAAGAGAAATTTTTGCTAGGTGCAGGTTCTACAATATACGTTTGAATCCTCATAAATGCATATTTATGGTCGAGTCCGGACGATTGTTAGGTTTCATTGTTTCCAAGCATGGGATTAGGGTTGATCCCGATAAGGTCAAAGCAATTGTTGAATTTCCAGCACCACAATCCATCCTTCAACTCCCAAGCTTGCAGGGGAAGGAAAAATTTTTGCGACGTTTCATCGTTAACTATGCTGAGATGACGAAAGGCTTCATGCGATTATTGAAGAAAGGAACACTATACTTGTGGGATGACCAAGCTCAACGAT
Source organism: Pinus albicaulis (assembly GCA_034641835.2). Classification (NCBI taxonomy): domain Eukaryota; kingdom Viridiplantae; phylum Streptophyta; class Pinopsida; order Pinales; family Pinaceae; genus Pinus; species Pinus albicaulis. Next base: position 2,177,208 of record CM076574.1, on the reverse strand, counting down.
CATTTGATGCTTTAAAACATACACTTGTTTCATCCCCACTCCTTAGTGCCCCCGATTACTCACGCGACTTTCTCCTCTATCTGGCAGCATCACCATCCTCACTTGGAATGGTTTTGGTTCAAGTACACGATGACGACAGCGAACATGTGATTTAATATTTATCAAAAGGTCTAATCAGACCTGAATTACGTTATTCACATGTGGAGAAACTCTCTCTGGCGGTAGTTTTCACCGTCACCCGACTTCGACATTATATATTGCTGCGACAGACTACGGTGATTGCTTTGGAGAATCCCATGCGACATATCTTGTCTAGAAAAATTATTGGAGGGAAATATTCCAAATGGATCGTCATCCTCCAACAATTTGATTTGGTTTTCACGGCTGCCAAAGCAAATAAATCCCTTGTCTTCGCCAAATTATTATCGGACCTTCCCAGGATCGACCCGGTAGAAGTAGCTCATGATCCATTCCCTGATGAATCTGTCTACTTGGTCGACTCTTCGGACCCCTGTTATGGAGACATCTTAGTCTACCTACAAACCCAATGCTTCTGCCCAGCTCTCACGTCTGACGACCGTCGTCATATCCGCCACCAAGAAACGTACTACCTCGTGCTAAACGATACACTATATCGTCGTGGTGTTGATACTATTCTCCAATGTTGTCTCACTATCGATGAGGAAGAACGTGTTTTGAATGACTGCCACGTAGGGGCATGTGGTGGTCATCTTTCGGGCATAGCTACTGCCCAAAAAATCTTGCGCGCCGGTTACTGGTGGCCCACTTTGTTTAAAGATTGCATTGCAGCAGTCCAGAAGTGCCATCCATGTCAAATTTTCACAAAGAAAATGCGCGCACATCCTACCCCCCTTCACCCAGTTATCTCCATCGGTCCTTTCGCTAAATGGGGAATTGACTTCGTCACTTGCAACCCCGCTTCGGAAAATGGACACAATTACATCATGGTTGCAGTCGATTATTTTACGAAATGGGCGGAAGCTCTTCCCACTTTTAAGGCCGACGGCGAAACCGCCACTCTTTTCCTGTTTAATCAGGTAATTTGTCGGTTCGTCATACCCCTATCGATTGTCACTGATCATGGATCTCACTTTCAAAATCATATGATGACCGAATTAACATCCATGCTAGGTTTCCGACAAGATCAATCTTTGTCTTATTATCCTCAAGCTAATGGTCCAGTGGAAGCCGTAAATGGCGTCCTCAAAACCATGATTCGTCAATTGGTCAGAAACCATAAAACCACATGGCATCAGAAGTTGTATTCCACGTTATGGGCATACCGAACGTCAGTTAAAACTGCCACAGGCTTTACACCTTTCCAACTTGCTTTCGGCCTGGAGGCAGTACTTCTGATTGAGTGCGAAATCCCATCGCTTAAACTGGCCGTTGAACTCCTACCTAGCACCACCGCCACAGAAGAGCGCTTGATCTCGCTCGATCATTTGGACAAAACTCGTCGAGATGCTACACTAGCACTCGAAGCTCACCAGCGCCGAGTTAAAGCTCAATATGACAAATCTGTCAAGCCTCGTTCTTTCCAAGAGGGCGAGCTTGTTCTACTTTATGATAAAAAACACGACCTCTTGGGGGCAGGAACACTCCAACCATTGTGGCTCGGTCCTTACATCGTTACTAAAGCCCTCTCAAAAGGAGCTTAGGAACTATAGGACTGTAATGTAATTCCACTCGAGGAGCCCCGCAACGGGCTCTATCTGAAGAAGTATTTTGCCTAGTTTCGCACTAGGCATATGCTTTGTAATTTTATGTATATAAGTTTTGCCTATTTTTATTTTGATGCTTCTGGATTATTTGTTTGGTTTAAGGTTTTTTTCTCATGTAATCTTTTTTCGCACAGATGTCATCACACTCGTTATCATACGTCGGGTATGCGGACGGTGCTAGTCGTCACACTAGGCACATTGCTTTAGCTGCTTGGGTCCTCTATACTCCTGAGTCAGATCTTCTTGGTTCCGGGGGGGATATTCCTGGGTAACACCACCAACAATGTCGCCGAGTACATGTCAATGATCCAACTCCTCACGGAAGCGGCATCTCGTGACATCTCCGATTTATTGGTCAGGTTAGATTCCCAACTCATCATTATGCAGTTAAACAATCATTACCGTGTCTGCCACCCTGTTTTGTTACGTTATTTTTTACGAGTGCGACTTTTAGAGAGTCAATTTCAAACAATCACATTTGAGCACGTTCCTAGGGAATTTAATGCATTAGCTGATTCTTTGGCAAATTATGTGTTAGATTGGAATTTGTCACATTTATTGTAAAAGATTTACTCATGAGTACATATATTTTTATCACATCAAAAAATGCATAAAAATTTAAAAACACAAAATCACCAAAAATATATATATACATATGTCATGTCCAGTACACAGTAAACATCAAAAAGAAAAATCTCCCAAAACTTGGGGTGTTTTACAAAATTTGGCTACACTAAGCCATGCTCTGACACTAATACATCTACTCCACCAGCTAAGCCTGATGCTCATAATAGCATACAACTGCTCTAGCTATCCTCCTCAGAGGAACCAGGTATCTCTCCGGCACACCCACAGTATGCCGCTGCAAACGAACTGGAACCTCCCGCATAGGAAGCGGTGGTATACCCATACTCAGACCCTCCAGGTTCCTGGAGAGTTCATGTAAAATCTGGGTATCATCATCATCGCCGGATTCCGCCTCCTCTACAGGTGCACCAACCCCGGGTAGCTGCAATCCTCACCGTGCATAGCGAGGGGCCCTAGCTGGACAGACAGGTGCCACATCTGTGTCAAGCAAGCAAAAGTTTCATGTCAAAACTTAATTTTCACCCCTTTTCAACAAAAAATTTACATAAACATTCAAAAGCTAAAAACAAAAACTTCTTTGAAAAAACACTGATCATTTTTCTTACCATCGGGCCCCCACTGGGTGCCAGGGGGCAGGACTAACTCAGGGTTGCCTGTGAAGTTCATCCCTGCATAGGGATAATCCTCAATCATGATGATCTAAGAATCCAGCCAATCAAAAAATCCCTCATCAAAACAGTGACGGACAGGACCCTCTCCAGTCTGTGGAAGCAAAGTGGCCCACCGAGCCTGCCTCGGCTCGCGTGGACCCAATGGCGCTGTAGGGATCCTGGGCCTCATCAGTGGTATCCGCTCCAGTATGAAAGAAAAAATCAGTGTACCATACCCAAAATCTCTTTGAGTACGGGTCTTGCATGCAGTAAGCTCTGCTCGGACCCGACGGACCACACCGTCACACCAGTCGAAAACTTGAGGCTGCATACAATCCAAGGCTAAGAGCATCTGAGCCTTGGTCGCCACATGCTGACTCTTGGCACCTGCCAAGTGAACGATCATCCATAATATAGCCCGCAGGGGTCTCAGAGTCACCTGTGCAATAGGTATCCGGTTACTCAAAGACTGGGCACCACGTATGCAGTGCGCATGGATCAGATCAGTAGTGGAACGAGGGTCAACTCTAGACCCCGTCAAATTGGGCCTCACCCCACAACATGACAAGCCGGTCAAAAAGTAAACATCATCTTTCTCGATGGCGAGCTCACTGCCACCAATGCGAAAGACATGATGCCGTTCGTCCCACTGTTGGATCAGCCACCTCAGGAGGTCCTCTTGACCCCTCATCAGTTCTAAACGGGCATACTTAATCAATCCACACCTCCGGAGAGCCATTAAACTTGCCGCATCCGTCACCATTTCTCGTTCTTCCCGCTCATGCTCTCTCTCTCGCCAGATACTCATGATTAACAGCTGAACACCTGCAAATGCAACATTTCCAACCGATTAAAATTTGCCTGAACCACTTCAAAAATGGAAAAATTGAATTCTTAGAAATCATGTTGCGCCTAACGCGGACACTAGTACAAAACAGAGCGTTCTAACACGTACTTCCTTCATGGGTTGTGTGTTTAACGCGACTGTTATACTTATCACCCGCGTTAGACGCAAATATTTTTCTAGGGCCTCAAAATTTCCTAATTTTGAACCAGCAAAAACTAAAAAATTGGAAATTAAATGATAACAGGAGGTTCTAGCTCTTACCTGGATCTCGCGGAATAGAAAACGGTTGCCCGGATTGACCGTAATCGTCAGCTGAAATTTCACCCCTTTTCCACTCTAGAGCTTCTTCATAGCACTCGAAACAGTGAAAATGAAAGTATTTTGACTTTCTTATAGCAAATTCTGGGGCATGACTCTCTTAAGTCAGTCGGCAAAGTCGTGATTTCTCGCTGCACACATGTCGCAACTCTCGAGATTTGGTACTGATGATTCTAATAAGGGATTAAGATTTATGAGCAGACATACTCACGTCTTATCGAGCATTCTTTTTACGATATTTTTCTTGCTCGTTAATCCGAAAAACCTCGAGTTCTCTTCTTCGGACTCGTTAAACTTATACGAAGTTGGCATCGAGCATTATTTTTGTGGTCTTTTCTTGCTCGTTAATCCGAAAAACCTAGAGTTTTCTTCTTCAGACTCGTTAAAACTATGGAGAAGTACTGAGCATTCTTTTTAGGAATCTTTTTCTCGCTCATAAAACCGAAAAAATCCCCGAGTCACCTTTTTCAGGCTCGTTAAATTACTAAGACAAAGAACAAGGAGCCATTCTTTTCCTCTTTTTCAAAGCTCTTTAAACAGAAAACGTAAATTGAGTTTTCTCCGCGTGACTCGTTAAAATTTCACGGAGGTATCGAGTTTTTCTTTGTTGGAATCGTTAAAATTTCACAAAGAATATTGAGTTTACTTCGTCTCCTCGTACTCATAACAAAATGAGGTAGACGTCCATTGAACATAGATTTCTCACTTTTCCGGATTTGATGGACTAACTTATGGAAAATGAACTGTTTCGGGCTTACTATTATCCCTTTGCTCTGCCCGGTTATCAAGACATGACAAAGGTACCCCAATGGAGTCGTCTTTTACGACATTTTTCAGACTCTCTAAACATGAAAAATTCACCGAGTTTACTCATCTGGACTCGTTAAACCTAATCAGACAGGACATGGAATTGTCTTTTATGACATTTTTCAGACTCTCTAAACATGAAAAATTCACCGAGTTTACTCATCTGGACTCATTAAATCTAATCAGATGGGGCACAGAGTTGTCTTTCCTGACATTTTTCAGACTCTCTAAACATGAAAAATTCATCGAGTTTACTCGTCTGGACTCGTTAAACTTAATCAGACGGGGAAAAATTTGGACAAAATGGATACTACCTCTGTTACATTTCCAAAAAGGTCGATTTGGCAGCAAAATTCTTGAACATGGCACTTCCCAGAAAACTCTTTCGAAGTTAGCCGAACCCTACCATCTATGAGTATTAGCCTTTATTTCCCAGTGTCCCTGCACCAGTAAAATCCTAACACACTCTTTGGTGTTCATCACGCTTCAGCTGCCTAGTACCTTGCTAGAGTGCCTTCTATTGTTCAAGCAGATCTCGTTATCTACTGCTCCTGTTATCAACCAAACCACTCATTATGCCAGAAATTATTTGTCGTCTGGCATTCCCATTTACTCTTCCTTATCTCAAATCATAAACAAAATCAGTTGGTTTCCGTTTCGTGTTGACTGATGTAGGACGCCTCAGTGCCTACCTTTCAACAGATCACTTCCTATCGACTTCAACACCTTATCTAGGAAATTGATCCAGAAACACATCAGTACCCAGATACTTGCAGACATCAGTGGCAAGTAGTCTTGTTTTTAATCAAGGGTCTTCATCATTGGCTCTTGGTTGAATGATTCTATGAGTGTTTGACTTCAACTCCTTTTATTCACACTCGCTAGATTGTACTGGGCATCTTAGGGACCATCATCATTATCGGTGGCCACCTTCGCGCCTGTTAACAATTTTCATTATTGACTGGTAATCAGATAATTTCTCACATGTTCGACGACAACTCCCTCATTCACATGATTGAGAAATATGCAGTTTAAGTGAATCGGCAGTCAAGACCTTGGGGCAAAGGCTACATCATTAAAGTTGTGTTCCCTTCCCCAAGCTGCGATATTGTTTATGGAGATAGCTTCTTCAGCCTAATCCTGTTATGACAGACACTTCCACATTGTGCCTATTGGTGGACAGATTCTTCATATCTCTATTCTAGAGAAATCATGTTGTTTAAGCTACTGAGCATGGTACATGCCCGACTCTAGGCAAATAATATATTTTCTGACATATGTTGTTGTTTCAGGTTTTCCTCAGTCTTTCAATCTCTCTCTATCTCTACAAATTATAAAGTATTTTGGCCATCGTCTTCGTCTCTGACCTCACACTTTAGGGGGCATCTGTTACAGGTCAAAATACCTCCTCATCAGCTCAGAGGGGAAGACAAATATGGAAGAAGTACAAAGACCTAAGTTAAACCTATTTCTGCCAGGGTAACGCCTATGAAGAATAGAACAAGAGCGTTATAACGCAGGCAAGCAGTGAATTGGCCGCGTTAGTTGCTAGGGAAACGCTCTGTCTACACTGAAGGGAAGCATTACCCTTGTTTTAAGTTTGAATTGGGAAAAGAGCACGGAGAATGATTTGAATCTCCGACTTTCCCTCACAAAGGATTCAATTCACAAAGGAAATTGCAGAAGCACCAGTTCATTATTGGTCATTGCCATGAGAGACTGAACTCCAAAAGAGGCAAAAGCATAGAGATCAAAGAAACATCTAGGTTTTTTCCATTCCAAACTAGTAGAAAGAGAAGGGCAACAATGGCTTTCTCCCTCTCCTATAAGAAGGAGCTGAAGGCTCTTACTTGAAGGTCGAAGGATTGCTCAAGGTTCTTGTATACTTGTGGAATAGAGAATAGTGTGACATTGTGAAGGCCAGGAGTCAAAGAGGCTCCTAGAGAGTTTTTTGACTTGTACTTCTTCACTAGAGAGAAGAGAGATTGGGAGATTGACGAGGGCTTGGTATCCTCCTTCTTGCAAAATCAATAGAACTGTGTTTGTTTTGTCCATTCAATGCTTAATGTTATTATTGTTGTTTCAATATTTACTTAGTATGATATGAATGGCTCAGATGTGTATAATCTAGATGTTTATTATATATTTAATTGATAGGATACTTGTTATATTAGAAATTAAGCGGGTGCTTTGACTGATTGCAGGTCTCAGATTTGGAGCCAGTGAAGAAGGACTCTTACTTTGCTACATAGCGCTCTCCAAGGGATTCCAAGACCATCAAAGAGGTAATTCTCTATTGTATTCCTTCAAGCTACATCAAGCTAATATGAACATACTCATGCCATCTTTGTGAACAGCATAGCTAATCTTACTGTCTGCCTCGGGCACTGGAAAGCCCTGAGAGGGATCCTCGAAAACCAACCACCCAAGCAGTTTACCCTAAAGCACCCACTGCCTTGATCTTCACATCATCAAAAACTCATTAGCATCTGTGAGCTTTCACTTTGATGTGTTATGATTAGCGAGACCTAGCTGAGGCACAAGGACGGGGAATACCTGTAAAGGCCAAAGTAATACAAAGGGTACCCACAACACTTGTTCAATATTCCCTCACATCACTATCTGGACTCAGACTATTTTTGTGATATTGATAGATATGTTGGATTCTACCAGTGGTTCGCCATTTGTTGTAGCTGCTACAACAACACCCAAAATTTTGGGTATATTTAAAATTTTGGGTTCCCCCCTCTGATCGCTTAGCCATTAAGGTCTTTCACTCGACGTGTAGTCAGTGACATCCCAGTGACCTATACACAGACCCTCATGAGCTAACTCACCATCTTGATCAAATGCTGTTGCTGCAATTGCACCATGTGTTGAAGAGATCGCCATGCATACGTTCGAATGGGAATTTTGTGTATTTACAGTAAAAGATCTTGCACCGTGGATTGTCTAGGCACTCGGTTTGGGCACTTCACCAAGCTCATAATATGATTAATATTATAATGTTACATGAAGGTGATCCCATAGATGATATACCAAAAAATATCGCCATCGCGTTGGGAGAAAGAAATTGGAACCCAAATTAACGAGAGCACAATAGTTAGGGGAATGGTCAATCGCGATTAAGTCACGCCCTTCCAGATAGGAATATTCATTCCTAGAGGAGGGTTACCTGATTCAAATAGATATACATTTATTAAAGCAAGTGGTGATTGCAATGTGGTAGCTCTTCTTGTTGCATATGTGATAGTGGTGATCATGGTGATGTTGAATACAACGTTCTTATTAATACTGGCTGTGATCAATGTGTGGAAAGATTCCTTATCGGTAGTTTGGTATCCTATAACCATATCATCAACATTGCTCCTCCTTTGAGGGGGTCATTTTGCAGAAATTGTAGAGACTTTACAAAACAAAATTACATTAACAATCATCAGTGCATCGCTCAAAGATGGATAGAGTGATGTTTTCCAGTAAATGAGGGGTGACTGATTTGTGCATCGAAGGGCTTATAGCCTGAACACGTGTATCAAATTTGGTATAGTGAGGCTAAGAAGAAACACCAAATAAACTATCTTCCAAAGCCGTGCAATTCGCATAGGAAGCATGGTAAAAGCTCTGGGGCATTCCAAAAGAGATGTATAAGTGACCAAGAAGGTGAAAATCACAATCTGGTTCGATATTTAAACGTACACGTTTCAAAAGGAAATATATTGTTCAGTGGAGGATCGCATTTTAAAGAGCGGTCACATACCTACCAAAGACATGCATTCCAAAGCATCGTGAGAAGTCATGGGTTACCAAGGAATGGCTTTGCCTCTGTGAAGAGTGCCCTATAAACCACTCAAAGGCCCATGCGGCATGAAATCTAAAGTGATTCGCAGCATATACATATGCATTATGGAAGCTTTTAATTAGGAGGGAAAGGGGCCCAATATAAAGATGCATTCGAGCTTCTCGAAGGTAAAACTGGAGCATACATGCCACACAAATGTATTTGAAACTATATGCACTGCTTTTTCAATTACAGGCTCATGCAAGAATGAGAAGCTCACTGCGGAAGCAGAATACTGATAATAGGTTCACCAAAAGAGCATCAACAAAACACATGTCGACGTGGTATTGGCCTGCTAACCCACACATTTCAAGGTAAGGAATTTATTTGTTTTTAAGGTCACCGAAATGATTAAATATCTTCTACAACATACTGCGTCAGGCGCAGTCCCACAACTCATAAATCCACGGTGTTTTATTATTCGATTTCAATGCATGGGCGGAGCTACGAGTTAGTCGCATGAATTTTTACCTACGGAAAGACATAACTGGGTTATACCAGAACAAATAAGAAATATTCGCACAACCTCTTACTATGGAATATAAAGAGAGTCTCGATTCGGAAATAGGTGTAAGCCTACATCCATTTCATACTATGTTGGTAGCCCGAGGAAACATACTCCATGAAAGCATTGGCATGTAATGAGGGTGCGTGTATGTCGCTGTGACTATTTAGAAGGTGAGACTCTGTCGTATACAACTCAGATCTATTCAAGGCTCACAAGGGAAAGAGAAACCTGCCCATTCTATGTTGTGTTGAGGTGAAGCACAGTCTCGTTATAGCTTATCATAACATAGTATCGGAAGGGTACATAGTGTGGGTTTTTCTGCTTGGCCTCGCAATTATCTAGAGGCTCGAATAGTGTACAACACATCAAAGAGATGCAAAGCTACCACAATGTTGTTTCTTGGTCCAGGCACGATAATGAAATTAACCGTCGCAAATGTGCACACTGCGAATGCAATAGTGATTAGCACCCTGTGTTTCACGTTGACATAACAATCGAGAGGCATCAAAAGCCACACGCCCCCATATGGTCGATAGGTTCATCCTCTGCTTCGTAGACCAGAATGAGAGACATTGTGCAACGTCCCAGCGCAATACAAAAATTTTCATTGCGTGCTATCATAACAAGTCGACACTCAATACAAAAGCATGGGTCCACCTGAATCGAGGTTTGGAGAGCGAGCACACTGCATAGGGAAACCTGGAGTTTGAACAGTGAAAATCAGAACTCCAGCGGCAGCTTAAGTAATAAGGGACCGTGGCTGCAGTTACGTAGCTCCCATTAATCACGTTCTCCTCCGTTAGCTCGTCACTCAACCAGATTACAGGGGCCATGGCTCAAAAAAATTGAGAAAGTGCTGCCTTTGGCCTTTTACGACCAGTAACCAGGTCGTAAAGCACTTGGAATTGATGACAAGCGCGACCTGCAGGGATGTGTGACTATGTGACCACAGGGAGGTCACAGTCTTGTCTAAGTCGCCAAGTAGCGAACTACGCTAATGAGCAAGGGGTGCAACCCACACAAGGTTGTGACCATGTGACCACCGAGAAGTTGCATTCTGACCCAAGTCGCCATGTCGCAGAAGAGGAAAATCCATCCAAGGTGCGACCACCCAACCATGCAACTATGTGACCAGGTCGCCAGGTCACGGAAATTGGCTAGGTTGCGCAAAAGAAAATGATATCCATCATCTTCCAAACTGGTTTGAAATGGTGTTGCACATTCACACAAAACCTCTATAAAAAATTCACGTGGTGCCTATGGATTTTCAAATGGCATATACATTAATATGGTGGACGGCAATTTATAATGGTGGTCTTTCAATTTGCATTGGAAAAATTTGTTTACGGTGGCAATACAATGTTTTAAGACCGTAGTTAAAAATGGTGCTACTCTGTGTACATGGCAATAAAGAATTTACCAGGGAATCAGTCTTGGAAGAATATCCCTTTTGTTTTTGTTGCACCATCAAAGAGATACAAGGTGTTTGAAGATAGGCATGTCATTCAAGACTATCGCTAAATTTATATGGTTTGAAACCCCTCATTTACTGGTATGTTTTAACACCTAAGTGAACAAGACATAGCTGACCATGGGGAGATCTAAGTGATGCCTCGCACCAAGCGTAGCTCTAGTTTAATAAAGTGTGAGAAAATGTTGGGGATAAAGCAAGTAATTGCATAAGCACAAAGAAAACCCACATGAGCCATTCTCCCTGATGACATAATGGCACTACATTTCACCACATAGGGGTCCAACTAATTTTGGCTTTGACAAAATTATCGCATTTCATATGTTGATTCCCTAATGTGTGTGTGTGTGTGTGTGTGTGTGTGTGTGTGTATATATATATATATATATATATATATATATATATATATATATATATATATATACACGATTAAATTCTTATCTCGGGCAGTGTTAATATGAGAAGATGTTGATTTACTCTGTTGTCTTGCAGGTAACATAAGGAAATAGTAATGTCCACCCAAATTAAGAGAACTGCTAGCTCTCTCCGGAGGATGCAAAGCTGGGTTCCAATCAATCTCAGAACCTCGTGTTATGTGGATGCTCAGTTTCTCACTCAAAACAGAAACATCACTTTCCCACTTATCAACTCACACAAATTCCTTTAGCATGGCAAGGGCATCACCGGCAGATAGGAGCTATTGTTTCACATAGCAAAAGCTAAGGTTGTCCTTCTGAGAGCGAGGCTCTGATATCTCCGAAAAAGAAATGCATTAGGGGTATGGCCAAAGGTCACAAGTCACTGAACTGCCCAAGTCACAGGTCGCAAGGTCGTAGGTTGCATATCTGCCCAGGTCGCAGGTCACAGATCGTAGGTCGCATATTTTCCCAGGTCGCAGGTCGCACATCCGTCGAGGTCGCAGGTAAACAAAATTTAACAAGGTCGCAGTCGCCACATTCATCGAGGTCGCAGTCATAAAAAATTTTGAGGTCGCAGCGTCGCAATTTTGACCGAAAGTCGCAAAGCTGTATCTCTTTGATTTGCGGGGTCGCACATCTGCTGAGGTCGCAGGTCAAAAATTTTGCTGAGGTCACAGGTCACAAATTTACCAAGGTCACAGGTCGCATATTTTCCTAGGTCACAGGTCACATATCTACCGAGGTCACAGGTTGTGGATGGCCCAAGACTAGGTCGCAAGGAAGCCCAACCATCAGGAAGTTGAAAAGTCAGGGACCCCAGAGAGCAAGCTTTGCTCTATAAATACTTCCTTCGGGAAATTGTGAGACATATTTTGTTTGGGACTCGAGCTAAGTACACTATATTATCTAGATTATACATTTGAGCATGAATACAAGCATTTAAAAAAATCCCTTTGTGGATCTGGTGTTGTCCTATGTATGAGCACTGTTGAGTATTATATGTTATCAGTTTCTAAACATCTTAAATTAAGGGAATCGTATCCTTAATTCATCTCACAATGGCATAATATTTTGCTGAGTATGTTTATGGTGGTTGAGTTTATTTCGCTTTCTTAACGAATGCTAATGGCTTTGTTTATTGGCATTTTTGTTATCATTTAAACTTTTAGGAAGTGAAGGGTGTTCTTGCCATGAGGAATTGTTTCCTTTGTGGTCAGAACAGTTTACAAGCATGACCCTAATGAAGTGTTGTTAACAACACTTCCTTTGGTATTCATTCTTTATTATTTCCTCTTTCTACTCATAGTGTCGTATTGTACATTTAATGCATCAACCATATGTCTTGTATTATTTGATTAGGTGTGTATCCACTATTTTATAGAGTTTAAGCGAGACCCAAAGAAAGGAGAAATCAGTGGGAGCCGGACCCACACCCCGGACGGGATCCCTATTCAGTCAGCTTCAAGGTTCAATTGGGACCTTTTAACACGGATATCCCCCATCACACGGAAAGATTTTCCCGTCAACACATCCCTGTATGATGATCTTCTCCAAGGAAAGTGATGTTATCTCATCAATGAAATCTCCACAATGTTCCTCCTCATCATGTAAGTCATCTATCAAGTCATCATCATGTAAAGGTGAAATGCTCAAGAGGATAGCAAAGTGATGTCTAGAGGTCCCATTGAAGAATGGGATCTGCAACAAAATGGGAACCATATTTCCCATATGGATCCTCCATCTCCAAGCTATGAGCCATGAAAAATGAGTTACCTTCCAGCTAGGCAACTCCTGAAAGCTGTCAACCACCTTTGGCTCTGGTAAAGTAGGTGGGATTAAAATTTGCACATGGTAAGAAATGTAGCCTACCCCACGCTGTCCATCTCTTCACTTATGATAAGTGTAGAGATCTGGCTGTCCATGGGCCACAATAATTTTTCCCTCAAGTGGCAAGATGAGGACTAGACCCCCAAAGATCTCTCCCCCAATGTTGAAAATCAAGCTGACCCAAATCATTCCATATATGATGAGTTGGAAGTCATTATTTTATGGCATCATATACATCATATGGCTCACCTCATAAGGAAACAAATGTGCTATCAAGGTGACCATACCATATCCCATGCTCCCCTTAGAACATGTAGTGCAAATAGTGTGAGGAATTTCTCCCTCCAAGGACACATTCACCTCATGTGTTTCTCTCCCAAACATGCTCCTCATAAAGACAGAAACAATAGAACCATAGGGAGCAAAAATGAGAATCATACTTGTTGCCATATGCAACAAATGATAAGGACAATGGTCCCTCATATGCAACCAGCACAGCTTGACCCTCAACTGCAATAGAGACTGATAAAATAAGTGGCTTCTCAACCACTTGCCTGCTGCTCCAATCTCCTCATAAGTATGGAGGAAGTGAAAAATGTAATATGTACAATGAACATATCCTCCATAACATGTCTCTTCCCCAAGTCCTCCTAGGGAATTTCCATCAATCATGATCATGGCCCCATCTAAACCATGTGGTCTAGAAAAAAGAATGCTCCTCCTTGGAGCATCATCCTGCACAAGCATGGTAAAGGGATGCATACATACATTATAAAAATAATCATGTAAACCATAATGAAGACCCTTACCATATCTCCTACTCATACAAATGGAGTGGCTCATAAATGATTCTCCCCTCATCCTCAAAGTGGATAGAGGTGGATGTGCTAACTCTCTCAAATAGTCATGTCTCTCCTCCATATCTATGTGATCAATGATTCTACTCATATGTTGATATATCTCCTCATCAAAGCCCATCCAAAAATACCCCTCCATGATGGTGTGGTATGCTCTCATAGAACAAGTGGGACTGAAAGGGAAATCCTCATGAGTTGCATGTAACAACTTCTCCTTGAGCTTGGAAGCTCTAGGAAAGAAGATCCTACCATGATAAAATATGACCCCATCTCTGACTGAATACTCCTCCAAGTGCAACTGGCCATGTTGATTGTAAATATTCATGGCCGTAATCATATTCTTTGACATCTCTCATGAAAAATATGTAAGTTGGAAGGTTGTTGTCCTTCCCTAGCTGCTCCTACCACAGCGCAGAATCTGAAATGGAAGTGGGTGATGCTGATGTTGAGAGAATTTTCTCTCTCTCCTTGAGTCTACCCCAGACTCCCAATGTTGTATCAAGCTCTCTCCAGGTCTCCAATCTCCTAAAATCAATTATTGGTGCCCCAACATGTGAAGCATCTATCCTCCTCTTCTGATCAAATGGTTTCCCTGGCAAAATGTCTCAAAGCAGTGAGACATCATCATCAAGAGATGACTGCATATATGAATGGAGAAAGCTCTCCATGCTTCCACTGCGCAATCCAATCACCTCCTCAGGTGCATCAACCTCAAAAAATGAATAAGGATGTATACTCCTCATCTCATGATGCTAGGTCTTCTCCCTACTTCCTCCTTGTGTCTCCATGGTTCCACACCTCCTCAACATTGGCACAGGTAAAACATGAGATGTGCCTTGATCTCCATACATGAGATCTTGGGGACTTCTTTGCAAAGATGCAAGCATCCCTCTATTTGGAGCAAGAGCTCCTCTTTCCTCTGTATGAGGCACTAGATCAACTCCAGATCTAACAACGTTGTTTCCCTCAATATCTGCAAAATGAGTGGGAAACCTCCCAATGATTTGATCCCTCTTTGAAAAAGAGATCTCCACAAGTTCGTTTGCTCAAAGGTGGAGATGAAAACTTTTCTTCCAAAGAAAAGTATGAAAGTGGTGTTCTCATGCAAGGGTTTTGCTTGAGTTTTCTTGTTTACTCTCACCATGTGTGTCTCATGAATCTTTTCATCAAATATTTTCACTAATGCCTTATTGAATCTTACATAAGATGCAATGTTTACATTCCTCAAAGAAAAAGATTCAAAGATCCACCAGGCATAAGCCTTACCTCTCAAATGCAGCGCTGCAACTTTGATGGCTTCATCTTCTAGAATTTGGTGTTGCTGCAAGAAGGTCTCTAACTCCTCCACCCAAGCTTTGGCTGAACATACAGGTGAACCCTCAAAGGTAGATAGATGAAATCTATCCTGCTGCTCTTTTCCATTCACCTTCATCTTGCAAAACTTTGAAAAACTGAGATGATCTTGGAATTTATGAGTTTGAGACTCATACTCCTTCAAGAAATCACTAAGGGTTTCCCTCCTAGCAACCTCTTCTTCTCTTTCCACCTCTCTTCCAGCGATCCTGGGCATGTGATTGCATTGTACAAGATGGTGTGTAGCTGCATGTTCACACTCTTCCATTCTAGAGTTTGCCTTTGAATCAAACCCTCTAGGAGATTCTCTATACTTCCTCCGGATCTCCTCATACTCTACATGGATCATATATACAGATTTAGGAAGAAGCTTGGTAATCTTATCCCCTTTTTATTTTTCTTCTCCAAAATATGGAGTCTTTCTTCTGCTTATTTCTTTGTCTCCTTGATGAGAATAGGAAGTGCAGGGTTCTTCCTCTTCTTGCTACACATCCTCCTTGGGGAGGTTCTTCATGGATCTAAAATATGATGAGATTAAAATCACCCTTTTCAATATTCTGATCTTCTTGGGCTTAGACTCACAGGCTGAGCCAAGAAAGCAACTTCGATACCACTGTAATGTTCCTAATCGGAATGGATAGCAATCCATGGCTGGAAAATGCATTTTCCAGAAAGGGAGGTAGTAGGATTTGAAACTAGGACCTGGATCCCTTAGAAAAATGTATCTAAGAATGAAATCCAAGAGATGGCTCCAAATAAATCCTTCTAAGTGGGTTAAACAAGTCTCCCACACTTATATGTCCTCAGAAAATGCCCGTTGAGGGACTGCAACAAATGTAAGCACATAGAATGGAAAGACAACGTTATTTAATAGCTGTGAACACATGAAGATACGTATAGCCAACAAATATATGATATAGCAGAAAATTTATACCATGTGTGGAGGAATCAATCACTCCAACTAGGCAATGGAGGCCTCAATGAATCATGTACAAGGCAATGAAGCAACACTGCTATGCAAAATATCATGACTAAAATAACGCAGTTTATAGGAGATATTGCTGCATACAAAATGAGAATAGGAAAATATGAATATATTAGCTCAAATAAATGAGGGGGAGCAAGCTTTCAACCCCTTAAAACACTAATACAACAATAATACACAATCCTTGGAAGGATTGGCTACAATATACATCAAAATGGAAAATTTGTAGAAATGCCGGAGTTGCTAGGCAGCAACTGCAACTCAATAATAGAAATACATGGAGATGGCTAAAGATGATGCTAAAGCTAAATCAAACCTCCTCCAATGGATCTTTCAATGCAAGGCTCATCCCGGCACTGAAGATCTTTCCCTCCAAGGAGCTGGTGCAACCTCTCACTGCAAATGTGCACTGAAATAACGTAGTCTTGAGGATGGAATGCGCTGTCTATGATGGGAGATGTTGGCCTTGATGCAAAAATATTTCAATCAGCTCTGAAATCCCTTTCAATAACCTCCCAAAGCAAGAGAAAATCCCTCCTCTAAAAGATAAGCCAAAGAGAAGTATTGTGGAACCCTCCACTGCAATGCCCCAACAACATTGCGTTATACTTGAGCAGAAATAATGCAGGATCTGAAGAATGGATTTGGCCTTGAGCCAAGATGTGGAGAAGATGAAGTGAAATACTTCAAGAGGCCTCTCAAGAAGGAGAGGAAATCCTAAATAGGAATCCCTCATGCTAAGCAGCACTGCAACTCAGCTGAACAGCCGGAGTGTGCAATTTGTCTGAATAGATAAATCATCAAATGATCCAAGATGTCTCACTATGGCTGCCTCCTCCTCTTCTTATACAAGTGAATTATTAGCCATGGACCCCACACATTAGGTTTCTTCCACAAGGAATCTTTCTCCCTCCAAAACTGCGTTTTCTTCTCATGCAAGCTACACCTCTTTAGGCAGCGTTGTTGACTTGGTCAAACTTGACGTTGTCTTCATGAATTTTCCCCTTTTCACACTTGAAGGTGAAAAATAAAGCTGCTCCATGGATCCTTTTCACACTATGAAGTATATTATTCCTACTCATGGGCCTTTTACCCATTTTATTCACCTCCTATATGCAATAAGCAAAAATTAATGTTCCAATTTTCTTCATGAAAAATTGGGAAAATTACACATTTAGACCATCAGGATATGTTTGGTAATGTTGTACCTCAGCATTGTAAGTGGGCTGAGATACTTCATGGTGTGGGTTTGGAAATGGTGCTAAAAGTAGTTGAGTGGGGGTGGATATATGAGATGGATGTTGTTAAGGCTATGGTTTTGGTGGAGATGGATGGTAGGGATAGCATGGATTTGGGTATGGAGGATATGGAGGGAAATATTGAGGATATTGTGGATTTTCTCAATAAAGACCTTGCCAACCATGTTGCCAAGATTGGTTTTGGGGGTGAGATGGCCAAGGTTGCCACGGAGGGAGTGTGTCCCAATTAGTTTGAGATGGATGTGAATAAGCTTGAAATTGTGAAGTGGATCCTTGCATCATATCAAGTTGACTAGTTTGCCAAGGTACCCTTGGAGCTACATAACATAGCTTCTTTGGTGATTGCCTTGCTCCATTGTCTTCTTGGTAAACTTCTTTAAACCTGGGGAATTATGAACAAAATTTAATAGCATATGATTCTGACTGGATAACAAAAATATCAGCATCTTATTTTTTCTCATTTTGCATTCTTAACATTTCTACTTGTTCACTTAGATTGCTAATAATTTCCGTTTTAAAGTTATCAAGAAAATTTCCAAGTTCATCTTTCCTTACCAATGTTGATGTTGATTTACTTACTCTTTCCCCTCCTCTTGATATGCGCTTACATGTTTCACAAATTTCTTCAAATGAAAATTGGTATACATCTCCTCTACTCATGAGATTAAGGAGATCAATCAACTCAACCCTAATTGTTCTAAGTAAGAGGGTTTTTAGTGTGTCAAATCCTAGATGATGCAATTTTTCCCTGTTAACATTATACATGAACCTCTCTATTAGATCCTCAACACTATCATCTTCTTCTTGGCTCACTCTAAAAATTTCTTCTCTAAGATCACGATCTTTATATTTTTCTAGAAATATCTTTTGCATATCATTCCATGACCTTATTGAATTAGTAGCTAGATTCATGAACCATTTAAGAGCTCTATCCTTAAATGTTGCAGGAAAAAATCTCAGTTTTTGAGTGTGTGATAAGTAACCATCAGACCTACAAAGTATCTCAAATTCAAAGACAAAATTTTCCAAATCCTCTGTCCTCATACCATGGAAGTTGGGAAGGAAAGATGGAGGGATGTTCTTCATGGGTACACTGATGTCGATATCTTGAATGGGAAACCCAATAATATCTTCTTCATTGTCATCATATCCATCCATCTCTTCCTCCTTCAAAAGTGTATGGTGATGTAGTTCTTACTGCACCACGTGGTCAAGTGGGGGGGGTTGGTATTGGAGAAATATTTTTTTTAAATATTTTGAGTATCCCTACTCCTATGAGGCATGAAAATCAATTTTTTTTATATTTTTCAATATTTAGGAAACAACATGAAAAGGAAAGCAGAAAATAATGCTAAAATAGAATCAAAGAATCTATTAGACAAATTTCGGTTAACTACTCGCAAAAAAGTGTTGAGCCCTGGTATTGCATCAAGAGTGTTGCAACTTTGAGGGGTTGCCCTACTTTATTTTATCATCCTGGGGTTCACACAAACTTTGAGGTGATAGTGCTATATAGACAACAGATGCATTCTATTCATGTCATCCTCTTCTACTTCACAAAAGGGTGTTATTTCTTAAACTATGAGAACAACTGGAAAGTAAATTGCTGGAAGGAAATGACATAAAGGAAATTAAAGTGAATTGCTAAAAGGAAATTACAATAAAGGGAACTAAGCTAAATTGCTGAAAGGAAATGACAAGAATGAAACTAATTTAATTTGTAGTAAAAAAATAGCAGAAAGGAAACTAATTCTAACCCACACTTAACTTGGACAAACAACTTAATGCACTCTACTTACCTTGTGATCTATCTACCATGCTTCTATCCATGGAACTAGTCTATCCATAACTTAATTATAATTTAAAAGATTTAATTTACAACTTGGAGGAAGAAAAAGGGCTGAAAGAGGCTAGTGGGGGGTTTAACACATGAAACAAGGTTTGGAAGCGGAAAGAGGTGGTTAAACCCTTAGAAAACTTTATTATAACGTCAGAAATGAATTTGGAGTGGAAAGAACTCAAAAGTGTGATGGCGGAGTGCGATGGAGGACAAAAGCCGTGATGTGCGATGTCGTAATCACAACTTCACAAGTTTAAATGGATACCAGTAAGGACTTAACGAAATAAACTAAATTGTGTGAAGTCCAAAGTGCGACGAGTGGCGTGGCGGGTCACAAATCATAATATCACAAGTTTAAATGGATAACAGTAAGGACTTAACATAATGAACTAAGATGTGAAAAGTGTTATCTGTGATGGAATGAAGGTTGCGATCTGCGATCTGCGATGTGGTAAGTTTAGCGAAGTGTGATTTGCGATACGGTAAAGGTTTCAGGTTGCGATATGCAATGTGGTAAGTTAAGAGAAGTGCAATTTGCTATAGGATAAAATCTGCAGGGTGCGATTTGTGATGGACATGACCTAGGGTTGAAAAGAAGAAAGGGAAAAGTTGTTATTTGCGATATGTGATGTCACAATATCACAATCGCAGCGAACGAGTGGTAAGTGTTTAAGTAAATGTTAAATGTTGTGATTTTTGAAGTGCGACATATAGTGGTGGGAGTCTCAAGGATAAAAGGCGGAGTTCAGATTTTTAGTCGTTATGAATGGTTTTCACGTGTTTTTCATAAAATTTGGAAGGAAGTGAGAATAAGTGAGAAAAAACAGAGTGTAATAGCAGTACGCAGAGCATAACAACAAAGATGGAAGATAGATGGGGGATTAAGCAGGAGATGTTGGATAACTTAACTCTGGGATATGCTGCCTGTACCTATTATAGACCTGCCTATTTATGCAAGAAATACATACAATATGTTCATGAGGATGCAAGCATGAATATAATCTATTTCCAAGAAATCATAAGCGAGAAATCTTTTTTGGTCGTTGGGAAAAGGTCTACCCTCCTCGAGTTCTATTGACAGAGTTGAGAGGGGCAGGATGACCTTTTATGGATTTTATCACTATTATATCACTCTGTGAACTAAAACATCAATAAAAATACTAGCAAACTAGCTAAATGTTCAGAAGAAAAACTAGCTAAATGAGATGAAAGAAAAGAATGGAAATAACAAAGAAGTTGAGGTACATAGGTTGTGCCCTAACCCGTGAGCCTAGCTCTCTGGAATTAGATCAATAAAAATGGAATCTCTCTACTCATTTCATAAAACAATAAATCTGTTACATCCATCAAAGTTTTAATAGAGCCTCATGGATTTTCAGCAAAACTTCAAATCCAATGGAATGTAATGGAAGTGGAGTGAAATGGAAGTCGAATAGAATCAAGTTGTTGGCTAAGTAACTAACCCCTTCCTAGCTATATATATGCTCTATTTATTCTACAGGGAAGCTAACAAGAAATCCCTTGAAAATGGTGATTGAGTCCACTTTGACTCCATGTAAACATAGATTGAGTGCCCTTCACCTTTAGTTTCTTGGCTACCTCCTGGAATTCGATTTGCTGGAGACTCCAAGTGAAGTATGGCTTGAGTGCACTTGGTCTTGAGTTGTGTTGTGGATGATTTTGTCACCCCCCTAGAGACAGCCTAGAGTTGCCATAGACCAGTGCCTAGGACATCTTAATATAGCAAGGAGTCCTTTATAGTTTGGGTTGTCGGTCCAAGGGACTCATCTGCTATCTCTTGTTCTAAACAAGGAAATGGAATTAGATTGAAAGGGTCCAAATTCTCTCTCAGAGGCTGATACAAAGATAGGATTAGGGTAAAGACACCATGTGAAACTTCAGCATGAAAGTATCAGACAGTTAAGAGACCGCTTTACTGTAAAGAGGGCCGATACATATAATATACCACAGAAATCAAATATCAAGAAGTGCAGGCAGTGAGGAAACATAAGAAGATATTACTGGTAGAAGGGCGCATCAATTTACGAATCCTTAAGCCAATAATATAGCAGAAATCATGAAAAGAGTGAACATGGAACGACATATCACTTCTAGGCCTATTTAAAGCGCTTGACTAATTCCAGAAAGGGCACCACTCAAGATGAATCCTTACTGCAAACTAGTGAGCCGCTCGCATTCTAGAACATGATACAAGAAGAAAGTTTGCATGAAAAGGATGATATATTAACACATGAGAAAAGTTACATACTGTAATATATCAACGACCAGAATCCTCAATGCAGTCATAACCCCTCCTCACTGAGACCCTACGGGCTCTGAAACTTCATATAGAAATGTCACAAGATGAATACAATAGTCTTCTCGCTGCATAGCTTGCTTACAGGAATCTGGAACCCTAACAATGTCTTTTTGGTATTTATAGAGAAGACCGAAACTTCTAGAGCGGGGGGAGGGGGGGAAGGAAAAGGAACAATTAATTACTACATTTCAATCCAATGGCGGAAAACACTCGCGCCTTTTTATGAATGACAAGCTATAAATAAATACCTAACCACCTGTATACAGAAATTAATGCTGGGAGATAAAAATATCCTTATGTACAAGACATAAATAATAAAATATATACATTGGGATGCTTCTGGCTGAAGGCAAATCTGCTACCACGAGAGTTCTGAGAAAATCTTCCATTCAGTACTGTACGCCTAGCTTTTGATTTTGAACTGGAGTCCCAGACCTTAAATGAGCGGTGCACTTCTCTAGAGGGTTCTGAGAATCTCTGTCTGTGTCTTCTTTAATTGTAGTCATTTCAGGCATTTGCTCTTAGTCTTTTCCATTAAATTTCGCCTGCAGGAAATCACCTTCTGATATATTCTTGATTCTCTGGAATGGAAGCGGTGGATTTAGACGCCTCTTCTACCATTTAGAACCTGCAAAACCCCGAAACTATTAGAAAAACTGACTCAGATGAGGGCAGAGGTGACGGAAGTGTGAATGGAGGGGATGATGGGGAGACAGACCAAAAACGGTGACATACGGGGTGTTGGGAGCGAACAATGGAGGCTTTTTACCGAAAGAACGAAATGTCACACAGTGGGGTGGAGAGGAAAAACTAGCGGCAAATGTGAATAAAACACATATAAATAAATAAATAAATATATATATATATATATATATATATATATATATATATATATATATTGGCGCGGAGGGATGTACGGGGGGGAGACACGTAGGTTAACAGGGGGCGAATGGGAGGCGATGTGGCAAGTGGATTGATGGACGGAGGAGTATAATAGTGACACGGTGGCGGGCTGTGGGACCTGGCGGGTACGCATCAATGGACGGACGATTTTTTTGCATCTCTGCCATCGGATGGATATCTGGAGATCCGACGGTCTATGTGAATCCCGCTGCCCAGCCTTTGTATGAGGTTTAACGCGCGGGGGATGGGCGGTTTCTCGCTCGTACCAAGAACACGTGGCATGAGTTTTATGGCATCGCTGCTTTCGCGGGGAATACCACTGCTCTGACGAGGGTGGTGCGGGGCAATACCGCCTGTTTCGGGCGTGTGGTGTACGTATGGGGGCCCTGCCAATAAGTTAGTTGCCGCGCCGTTGATTTAATTGAATCGGACGGCTGCGACGACGCCCGGGACTCAAATGATAAGCCCCCCCCTTTTCTTCTGGCCTGTGGTCCTGGACTCGGGTCATATGGAGATCAAGGCGGGAGGGGCTAAAGCCTATGGGGCTTCGGCCCGGCATATAAAATATGTATTTTGATCATTTGAACAGCGTATTTTTTAGAGCGGCATGGGAGCTTTTTAGCCATGAAATATAATAGAAACAGGTTTGAAAGGGATCGATGGTTAAATCCGAATGGAGGGGAACAATGTACAACAAGTTTCTTGGCTGCCTTTGGAATTTGAATTACTGGAGGGGCATCTCACGAGGATCCTTTGGTTTCCTTTGAGATTTAAGGAGGGTGGACAATTCCCTTGAATCTCTCTAACATTTCTCCCTAATTTCTTAATGTTGTGCTCTTTTATTCTCTAATCTTGATCTTACAGTGGTAGGTAGAAATTCGCTAAATCACCTCCTACTCCAAATATTTATAATCTATCAATTATTCTCACAATATTCTACAAAAATGAAGAAAATTCCATATTAACCATATGAAAATGTTAGACGCGATGGCTAGGGTTTCCCTGAAGGTGCCGAGGATTCTCCGTGCTTTTTCTGCAGGACCCGAGATCTGCCACCGGTACGTGTCAACTTGACTCAGGCTTCTCCAGAATGGGGCCTCCTCTTCGACGCGCATTTGGCATCTCTGAGCCTTTTCCGGAGTCTAGGGTTGCTGCAGGAAAGCGAAGTTTGGAGGATTCGGAGGTCAGTTTAAGAAGGCCGTTTTTAGATCAAAATGGGTATTGATAGTCTTTCAGTTGAGCTTGAGCCGTCGCCGGAGGACTTGCTCACTGTCTGGGGAGTAGAAGTCTCTGAGAAAAATATTGATCTTCATTTTCCTTTCCGTGCCTCGTTAGATTCGGCAGTTGAGTCTACTTGGAAGGGTTTCCCGTCGAGCTGTGGAGATTCGGGGTTCAACTTCCTTGAGCAGAAGAGTGCTTCCAGTTTCAGTCTCCAGCATCTTCCGGCTAGTTGTCGCCCCTTGACCTCGGAAGAGCTATTCAAAGAAGGGCTCAATTTTGTGGCGGCCTCGCAACCCTCGGCGCTTCAAGGTAACCCTCTCTCTTATGGTGTTTCTGGTGGTCTTGAGGTAGGGTTTGATAATGGTGGGGTTCAGTTTGATCAAGGTCCTGCACGTTTAAGCGCCGAACCTTTTGGGGGTCTTTCTCCACTGGGAGCTCCTCTCACAGGGGCATTGACTGAGCATAGGGTGTCTGAGGGGCTGAACAGTCCCCCCAAAGCAAACCCCGTCGGGGTGGTCGGGGCGCTACAGCCCTCGTTTCTTTTCGAAGGTAGGACTGATGCTTCAAAGAAGGATGGGGGCCATATTTTCGACATTCTGTCTAGGTTTTCTTCCAGCAAAGCCGTTGATTTTGCCCCTAAATCGATTGCCTCTGAAAATCTTGGGGTTGTGCCGGAATGTGGAGTTGCTCCAGGGGATGACGACCAGCATATCGGTGTCAATGGAATCGACTCTTTGTGTTCTGTTAAAGCATTGAAACTCCTTCTTCTCGAGACTATCCGCGCGGAGTTCCCCTCTGCAAAGTCGCTAGCCGAGGAACCCGAGGTCAAGAAAGCTGTGCAAACTAAGAGGAAGAAGGCCAAGTTTATCAAATCTAAGGAAGGAAGCCCGAAATGCCTGCTGGGGGTGGACATTAGTATAGAAAAAGTTATGGATCTAGCCGAGACCATGGTAGTGGGGAGAGTTAGGGGTAGAAAGTTTTCGGAGGCTTTCATTGCTGAATGGGCTCAGAATACGTGGAATGATTCTCCAGGACTGCCTATTGATATTAACATTTTGGCGAGAGGATGGTTTACAATCACTTTTGAGAAGAAAGAACAAGTGGAAAGAGTCTTGGAAGGGAACTGGTTTTTCGGCAAGCGACCTGTGCTCTTCAGACGCTGGACTCCTCTTTTCGACGCCCAGAAAGAGAAAATGGCCGAGTCTCCGGTGTGGGTGAAGCTACCTGGCCTTCCTTTACAGTTCTGGACCGATTCGGTTTTCATTTCGATTGGGAACACGTTGGGCACTTATCTTGAAGCCGACAAATCCTTCCTGCAGACTAAGGATAAAAGTGTGGCTCGTATCCTGGTGAGCCTCAACCCTCGTGAAGGACTTGCGGAGACCATGACGCTTCAATACAAGGATATGGAGTTTGTGCAAGTCTTGGATTATGAGCACCTCCCCTTTCGGTGCAACAGATGTCACAAGACAGGCCACTTGGCTCGGGACTGTCCGTTGGGTCACCAACGCAAACGCAGACAGAGGAGGCAGAAAAGGGCTCAGAAAACCCCTATCTTTGCTCAGGATGGGGACCCATTGGACGCAGAACCGGATCTTTCGGCTCAAGGGGTCTTTTCTTCTGTCATGACAGCTGAGATGCAGAATGAAATGGATGATGCTGGTCCCTCCTCGCTCCCGGTCAAAGATATAGATGACCCTTCGGCGCAACCTTCAGCAGTCGACATTGGCAAGGCGACTCTGGCGGGTATGTCCCCCTCATTTCCCCCCTTGTTTTCGTCTTCTGCTTGTTTTCCTGTTGATGTCTGTTTGGAGCCTGGTCCTTCCAGGCAACTTGTGAGCGAACTCTCGGCCCTAAACCTTTCCTCACCTCCTTTTGATAGCTTGGTTGTCTCAGTTCCAGTCGCTCCGGGTCCTCCCTTTCCTCCTCGGTCGGAACCCTGTGACCCTTGCCCTCGGTCTTCTGATCCTGGCCCTTTTCCCTATAATCTCAGACCTCGTTCGGACAGGAGAGCTCCGGCCTTTGCGGTGGGTGGTTTAGCCACGAACTCTATTGAAACTGGGATTCGAAAGACTAGAGGTAAAAAGTCTAACCTCTCCTTAGCTCAATCCAAGGGGGTTGTGGATATTGCTGATGGTAAACAATTGACTCTCCCCAGGGTGCTTAGAGCATAGCAGCCACCCTCCGGGGATGCGCCATGATAGTCCTCTCCTTCAATTGCAAAGGCCTAGCTAGTCAGGCCAAAAGGCTAGCTTTTGAAGAACTCGTGCGTGCTCATAATCCTGACCTTATTATGCTTCAAGAAACTCTGGGCAAAGGGGAGGAGGTAGTCTCTGTTCTCTCCAAGCTGATGCCTCGTTAGTCCTTTTTTGCTCTGGATGCCATGGGGAGATCTGGAGGAGTGGTCTCTGGCTTCAACCCTGTTAAACTGAAGTATGTTTCTTCCTAGGGTTCCCAGAATGTGCTAGTTGTGGAACTTTTTTCAAGTGAGTTCAACCGATCCTTGCTTTCTTTGAATATATATGGACCTTGCTCGGAGAGGGAGAGGTTCTGGTCTGCAATCTTTCGTTCCTCTTGGATTGGACATCCTTTTTTGTTTATTGGAGGCGATCTCAATTTCTCGATAGGGGAAGCTGAATCCTGGGGTGTCTCTGCCAAAGCAGACCCTCTTTCAGATTTTTTCCTTAACAATATTGCTTTGGCTCATCTGGTGGACACGCCCCTTCTGAAGTTAAAACCAACGTAGAGAAATAGAAGAGTTGGCCAGGATTGGGTGGGAAAAAGGCTTGATCGGTTTCTTTTAAGTGAGCCTCTGATGGACCTGATCATGGAGTTTAGACACTGGACTATTGAAGGAGGTATTTCTGACCACTTTCCTATCCTCCTTGAGATTAAAGGCGCTGGAAGGAAACCTAGTACGCCATTCAGGTTCAACCCTGGTTGGCTCAAAGAAGACTCCTTCCAAGAGCTTTTTGCGTCAACTTGGGAGGTGGACCCAGGTGGGCCTGATTCTTCTAGGAGTGCTTTTTTCTTGAATAATTTGAAGAAAATGAAAACAGCTACTAAGGACTGGGCGGCCAACATGAAGAAGGAGGAGGAGGAGGAATTACAAAAGGTAAATTCAGATCTAGCTCTTTTAGAAGATCCTGAAGGAGGAGGTTATGACTCCTTTGAAGCTAGAAGCATAATTAAGGACTTGGAGGCCAAAAGAAGGAGAATCCTACAGACAAGAGAAGAAACTTGGAGATTAAAAAGTAGGGCCCTTTGGCTTCAAGCAGGGGATGAAAATACTAAGTTCTTCCATAACTATGCCAAAGGTAGGAAGATAGCTAATAAAATCTGGGAAATTCCGAAGGGGAATGGAGAAGTGGCCTCTTCTTTCGAGGAGCTATCTTCACTGGGAGTTGCCTACTTCAAAAATCTCTTTAAAGCCCCTACTGAAGTGACCATTGCTGAAGTAATCAGATTGTCTCAGCTGTTTCCTAGGTTTGTGGATGAGGAAGAAAATGAGGCATCAATGGCTCGTGTCTCCAAACAGGAAGTTGAGGATATCCTTAAAGGCATGGCAAAGGACAAAAGCCCAGGGCCTGATGGCTGGACTGTTGAGCTTTTTCTGCATTTTTTTGATGCCCTCGGTGATGACCTGGTTGCTGTTGTTGAAGAATCTAGAGCCACGGGTCAAGTCTATGGCCCTTTTAATTCTACCTTTCTTGCTTTGATCCCGAAGTCGGACCATCCCTCTTCTTTTGCTGACTTTCTTCCTATCTCCCTTTGTTCTTGTGTCTATAAAGTCATTGCGAAATTCATTGCTGCGAGGCTTAAACCTTTTCTCTCCTCTCATCTATCCCCGGAACAATTTGGGTTTCTTAGCGGCCGCCAAATTCATGAAGCTGTAGGTGTTGCTCAGGAATCCTTGCACAGCTTAAAAAGGAGTGGCAGAAAAGGAATTATTGTAAAATTGGACTTGTCTAAAGCTTATGACAGATTCAGTTGGCTTTATCTTAGGCTTCTTCTTACTCATCTTGGTTTCAGATATGACTTTGTTCGTTGGATTATGAGTTGTGTTTCCTCTACAGATATTGCTCTCCTGATTAATGGCACTGCAACCTCCTTTTTTACCCCTGAAAGAGGCCTCAGACAGGGATGCCCTCTCTCGCCATTTTTTTTCTTGCTGGCAGCTGAAGGATTAAGTCTCCTAATTCACCGGGATAAAAGACAGGGCATCATAAAAGGGATTGAAGTGGCTACAAATTTATGGATCACGCATCTTCTTTTTGTAGATGATATTCTGATTTTTCTGAATGGGTCTATCGAGGACAGTCGTGCCTTAAAGGCTCTGCTGGAGCTTTTTCTAAAAGCAACTGGGCTCCAAATTAACTCTGCAAAATCAACCATCACTCCCTCTGGTCTTTCTGGAGAAGAGCTTAACAGAATGCAAAGGCTGTTGAATTTTGAAGTCCGCTCTATGCAGGATCACTTCAATTACCTTGGGTTCTTGCTAAAACCGGGCTCTTATCACATTCGGGATTGGAAATGGCTTCTTGCCAAGATTGAAAAAAGGCTTACTCATTGGAGCTTCAGGTGGTTATCAAGGGCTGGACGTCTGGTTTTAATCAAATATGTTCTGATGGCTATCCCAGTTTATTGGGCCAGTCTTTCCTGGGTCCCTAAAGGCATTTTGGGCTCTATAGACAAACTTTGTAGAATTTTTTTGTGGTCTGGGTCAAAACAGGACTCGGTCAGCCCTTGGGTGGCTTGGGATAAAATTACAAGACCTAAGGAGTGGGGCGGCTGGGGTATAAAAAATTTGGCTTCTTTTGCAAAATCCTTGGCGGCCAAATTAGCATGGCGCCTGATCTCCACAGATTCTCTCTGGGTCTCAGTCATCAAACGAAAATACATCAGCCAAGGTACTATTTTGGATTGGGTCCAATCCCCAGTCAAAACCTCCACAAATGCATCTTCAGTTTGGAAAGCAGTAGTGGCTTCAGTCCAGCTTATTGAGAAAGGCTTGGCTTGGCAGGTTGGTAACGGAAGCCAGGTGCGGGTGGGTTGTGACCCATGGGTCGGCTGTTCGCCCAATTTCTCTTTGTCCCGAGATCTGGTTGCTCATTTAAACTCTGAAGGATATATTTACCTAAACCAGGTGGCAGATCCGAGAACCACCTCTCTAGTCAAGCAGGGCTGGATGTCTGGTATGGACCTGCACTTGGATAATAGGTGGATGGAAGAATGGAGCCGATATGTTGCTGATCTTTCTCTCTCTTCTGTTAGAATTTTGGATTCTGATGATGTTTTGCATTGGGTGCATGCTCAGACAGGTACCTACTCCCCTAAGTTCGGTTATAAATGGCTTATGATGCAACAAGGTTGGGAGAATCCGGCTTGGTGGTCCAAATCACTCTGGAAGCTTAAATGCCCAGCTAAAACCAAAAAAATTTTCTGGTGTATTCTTCGTAACAAGGTCCCAACTTGGGACTTCCTGCAAAAAAGAGGCAAACAGGGGCCGAGCTGGTGTTCGCTCTGTAAATCTGACGAAGAATCGCCTCTTCACCTCTTTCTCCTATGTCCTTTTAATACTAGCCTTTGGGCAGAATCTCTGCGTTTAACAACCATTCCTTTGAGATGGCATGGAGATAGTCTTCTACAAGCTTGGGAACATTGGTGGCAAGAGGCTTCAGATGAAAAAATCAGGGCCTTTCCTCTTTTAATAGCCTGGGGTACCTGGATCGCCCGCAACAAGATTATCTTCAAAGAGTCTTCCTTTCCTTTAGTAAAGCTGGCAGCAGAGGGAGCTGCAATCTTCGACAGCATTCCTTCGCCGAATGTCAAAGGTTCCTCTCGCAATGTTCAGCCGGATTCAATTAATGAGTCCTTCCCCTGGGCTTACTTCGATGGTGCTTCTGATGTCAATGATTCCTGTGGGGCTGGGCTGGTTATCCATCTATCTGCTGAGAAATCTCTCCGAGCCTCTGTTGGCCTTGGGCAAGGGTCAAATAACTTTGCTGAACTTAAAACTCTCCATTTGCTTTTATGTTGGCTTATCTCCAAACAGATAAATCAGATTCAGATCTTTGGTGATTCAAGGAGTGTTGTCAACTGGTTCAATGGGACTCAGCAGTGCAGGCATTTTATTCTTCTTCCTTTGCTTAAGGAGATTTGTCATCTTAAAACTTTTTTCTCTGAGATTTCTGTTGTTCACATTTATAGGGAAAGGAACCAGCAAGCAGATATCTTATCTAAAGAAGGTGCTCAACGTGCTCTGGGGTCCTGGGCAGTAGCGGAAGTAGTGAATGGGACTGTTCATAACCATGAACAGCCTCCTTTTGTGCAATTGTCAGTTTATTTTCAGCATTGTACAGTGGACTTTTAAAATTTTGCTATAACTGCTACTATACTGAGTCCAGAATTGTTTTCCTTATGTAAGGAGGTTATGGGCTTGCCTTTTGTCTTTGTTTACGCTATATATATGTGAGGCTGGGAAAGTTTCTACTCCCAGCTCTTATGGTGATGGAGCATCATGCTTATGCAGTCTCTCTCTGCTTTCATCTCTCCTCTGTTTGATGATGAGCAACAAGAGACGCTTTGATGCTTATGCTGTGGTTTTTTTGTCCTTTTAGGGCTGTTAGCACTCTATCAACAGGTGTTAAGTAGCCTTGTTTCCATTCTCTCTCAAAGGGAATGGCTGTTTTGTTTCCAGAAATGCTTGGCATATGTTCAGAGACTATCTATATTTAATAGAAAGTTCGTTTTTTTTCTGTGGAAAAAAAACAATATTCTACAAAAATAACCAATATTAGGCAAAAATATTCATTTACCTTTAATCCTTCCTAAGAACATATTAAAGCATAAGAAAATATTAGTAGGTGCAGAAGCAGAGATTTAATATATCTTTTATGTTCATAAGGAAGGTAGATGGGTCTAATAAAGGTTAGATGGGCCTTATTTTATGTCTAATTAAGAGGCCCATCAGAGCCTTGTCTGGAGGTCATGGCCATAGTCTTCTTCCTTCCATGAGGGCAGATACTCAGGAAAACAAATTTCATGGTTTTCGAAATGATCTTACTGCATTATTTTGCAGTAACCAAAGAGATAGGGGCATGCAGTGTTACCTTTGGTCTCCTATACAACTTATTTCCTAATGTGACAAAAACAACATGAGGTCGGGACTCATAGACAACATGTCGCTTCCACAAGTATGGTTGGCCTAATAATACATCACAAACATTAAACAAAGAAATGCCCTAGAATACCTCATCAGTGAAGGGCTTGATGCTGTAGGAAAGACGAAACTGCTGGCTGACGTGGATATCCCATCCTTGGTGAAGCCAGTTGATGGTGTACGAATATGGGTGTGTTGTGGTCGACAAGCCCAACTGCTTCACAACCTCTATTGAAATGATGTTCTTTTAGGTCCCATTGTCGACAATGAACTGTAGTGGTGAACCATTAACCCACATTTGGGAGTTGAAGACATGCTCCTCCTCTTCTATATCTTTCAGTTCTTCATTTTGGATCTTTGTGGTGGCAAAAATGGTGTTGGGATTCGCATCGATAATCTAATTCCCTTTTTCATTCCCCTGATTGGGTTTTGATTTAGAGTCATAGCATGCATCTGATTCAAAAAAATTCATATCGTTGTCACTGATTGGTCCGATAATCACTTGTGTTGTGAGTGGATCCCTTATGGAACTCACACCACTTTCCCGTGTCCTTCTTCAGCTTCGCAGTGTTGTTATTTTCTTGTGACTTTGTCAAGTTGTCTTGGGCCACTATGCCTTGGATTTGTCCTTTGTTATGTATTTTGGTGGCACCTTTCCCTTGCTTTTGATTCGTAGATCCAAAGTCTCGCTTCTTCTATTTTAATTTCTTCTCAATCTTGGCAGCATACCAGTATGTCATACCATGCGAGGAGATGTTGAGGAAATTTATTTCCTCCTAAATGTATCTGTGTGGACAACTACTGTACTTCATCACCAAATGTTTGTCCAAATATTTGATACCAAAGTTTGTGCGTAGGGTATGGAACCAATTCGTCAACTAATGCAGATATTGATCCCTTTTTTGCCGCAGCATAGTCCATTTTATGTAATTTTCCTCATAGCTCCCCATGGGATAATATTGTTCCTTGATGGCATCTCAAAAATAATTCCAGGTGGGTATGACCGTGAACAAAGAGGTTTCCCCCTCGTCCTTTTTCTCACACTAGGTTTCCCACCAGTCCTTGACATGAGGGGTGTTATCACTCTCAATTTTTTAATTTTTTTTTGATAGGGTCATCATAACCTTCACCTTGTCTCATTAGGTTAGATCATTCATTTGATGTGAAATTAGCTTAATCATGTTTATTATAGGTCATAGACACTTCATTAGTCTTATACTTAGGGCCATAGCCACAATAATCTAGGTTGGGTTCACTTGCATAGTCATCAAATTTAAAAAAAGAGCCACTTGTCTAGTTTTTCATAGTTTCGTAGTGAATACGGTGAAAAATAGGTAGATTTCGCTACGAAACTACCTGACAATTTCGTAGAAAATCTGAGGATTTCTCTATTTTTTAACCATTGAAGTAGCCCAACAGGACATAATTTGGTGATAATAGGGGGCGTCTTTGAGGAGTGAAAAATAATCCCGTGAGTGCTCTGAAGTCACATTAACATGACACTATTATACTATAGTATCTGCCCAATGATGCCAAAACCGAGGTGGTTTCAGGTCCCTTTACTTAGGCACGGTGGGGGAAAAATATCTGTAAAGTTGATACATTGTGTGGAGGAGGAGAAATGAGGAGGTAGTTGTGGGGCTCTTCCACACCTTCGCACTCTACGTAATGTATTAGAATTATAGATTTTTCAATTCATTAGCAATAACTATTAGTTTCTTAGTCAGTTTTAGCATGTATTTTGAACAAGTGATTTTACAATTTCTTCAAAAAATTATCAAGATATATCAAAGGAATGTTAAATGGCTATGTTTTTTATTCAATTTCATTTGGGTTTATGTTATATTCGACACATATATGCTCATAACAGTAATAAATTTAATAAATTGATAATATTGAGTGATTAGGTTGAAATTAAATCTCCCAACTACTATTATAACATTTAACAAAAATATCGAATATTTTATACAAAAAACATTACAAAAAAAATAAAACTACAATGGTTACGTTAATTAATCCAACTCCATACCCAACCATGACCCATGTTTGGCATGAAGTAACACAAACTTTATAAAAATTATTAAGTATATTTGAGGCCATAGTTAATAATCTACATGGGAAATATAATGGTTAGGTTCACCAATAAATTCTCGAATGTATCATGGTGAAAAAAAATACGTAAAATATGTTATTTTGAATTAAAAAATTTCATGGGAGACAAAGCTTCCATTAGAATCTCTTATGACTCAATTATATTTTTTTCCCTACATATGGTAATTTAAATAAGAAATAATTATCTTCAATAAAACTTAGGTCATATATATGCAAAGGCATTCTACATTCCACATAGTTATGGCCAACATGATTGGTGTAGACACAAATGTCAATGTCTATAATGTGAAATTGTGGAGAAATCAACATTCTCTACACTCCCACACAATGAGCTTCCTCAGCACATTCTGATCTCACTCATACACATACAAGCATATGCTTGATAAGTATATTTTAATTTTTTTTCTCAAATGTATTTCCATGGTCCTTTCCCTTGGATTTTTTTGTTTGGCGATGTTTTCCTCACACTTTCAATACTATCCAATGCATAATGGTATTTTCCTATTTGTCATTTCTTATCTAGTCTTTGTACTCACCCTTGGTTTTCTCTATTTGGTGATGTTTTCCTCTCACTGTTAATACATTCCAATGCATCTCATCCTCAAATAAAATTAAAATATTTCATGCATTTAATAAAAAGGAAAAGATTAATATACAAGTTGTATAAATATCACTATTAGAATATAAATTATAAAATTAGGTGGCTTATCTAGCTACGAATTAGAATATTGTCATATGTTGCACTAGTATTCCACAAGTGCATGCAATTCTAGCCAAAATTGGTCTCAATTGAAAAATTACAATAAAGTTTCAAATTTACCCTCAAGAAGATACTCTGACCCTCAACAACTAGGGCTTGGTCTCAACTAACAAATTCAACCATGTAGTTGTTATTATTCCACGATACTAGTGTCTAGGATACAATCACTCCATCTAAACCCTATCATATTTGTTCAAGTAGACCTAGTTGTTGTATACAAGGTATACAACAAACAGGGCTTTATGTCACTCAATCTAAAACCAATCTACACTCAATAATATACTCTGACCATCTCGTTAATCTACTCAACTCCATAGATCCCCATGTTCATACCCTGTGCCTACTCGGTCATTCAGCTCCCAATGTGCACCCTCTCTCAATGATCCAAGTCCATCTAGATACTGGACCTTCACTATCCAATCTGGTAACTAATTTTTCCTTAGTCCATCAAGGGCACAACACATAGGGATTCATGTTGAGTTTTTCACAACTCTGTCTAGGAAAAAATCATGACTGACGACTACTGCTATTGAGTTATTTAGGGATTTCAACCCAATATAGTCTTCCTGCACTTATCTAATGAAGATGACCATTGGGAATGGAATTCTTCCACCTATCACTCCAAGATATCCATCTCCCACAATGAAAAAAACATAGGAGTATTTCCCATCTTCTACTCTAGATATCCTTCTCCAAACACGATTATGGGGATTCTCAAACCTCTCATGGTTGATGAGACCATTGAGCTCAAGAAATTCCAGTCTAGTAGCAAGCTAATTCCATGAATATGATGCACACTTGGAGCCAAATTTTTCACTATCAAACTTCCCTATAGCAGACCACGAGTGAAAAATACTTGTTGTAACATATGCTCCTAGTTAGGAAATGCAACCACCTACGAAACCCTTACTCCTGGGTGGTAAAATACTTCACTAATTATCCGACCCTTGGGCACCCATCCAACTGTCATCTTCTCATCATCAAGAGACCATATGAAACCATAATATTGTTTCCCTCTTCGTTTGGGATATTTGCAGTATAAACTATGGTTGGGGCACACCAATGACCCTAAACAACTCTTTGAGACCTATGTGAAGTTCTAAAAAACATCATCTTCCCTCGTTGTCCTCACTAGGATTTTTATGCATTTTTTTTGGCCTTCTAAAACCCACACAAGATACCCTAGAATTGAATGTCCACAAAACAATACAAATTTACCACAAATAAAGGAAGTTACCATTGTTTGACTCCATTTTTCCTAGGAATATTTGCAGCTGGAGTAGAGAGTCTTTACTATTGGTCCTATGTTTTGCCTTTCTTTATGTCACCTTTAACTCGAAGTCCCTCATGTTTTTTTTTTTAGATTGAATATTTATTTTCGTAGTTTTGTGCATTCTCAGAGATAATAAGTAAGTATTTTCTATTCCCTTGTTTTAACGATATTTAAATATTAAAAGCATCTCTAATAATAGCTTTTGTGTTTGTTGGTTTACAAAGTTGATTATATGCCTATTCTAATAGAGGCCAAGTTCATGCACTACAGATTATTACACTAGTACCGGTAGGATTCCTGCACCAAACTTTCCTGCACCAATTTATATTATACAACTTCAGCCCGAATTCACAGTAGTTTCTACAAAACCGATTTCTCCTTGATTTACATGCCAATCGTTGCGAATCTCAAAATTATGAAACATGGGTTTTTTTACCAGCATAGGATATTGAGTAATAGTTTAACCATTTTCCAAAAATATTAATGGTTGAGGAGATACGAAGGGCACTTTAGAGGTAGTTTGTTAAAAAAAATTTCATAATTCTAGCGAGAAGTTTCTAGACTGCTTATTTCCTCTTCTATTTCCATGCTAATCATTGTGAATTTCAAAACTCTGAAACATGGGTTCCTTTCCTAGCAAAGGAAATTGAGTAATACACTAGCTGTTTTCCAAAATCCATAAT
Source organism: Pinus albicaulis (assembly GCA_034641835.2). Classification (NCBI taxonomy): domain Eukaryota; kingdom Viridiplantae; phylum Streptophyta; class Pinopsida; order Pinales; family Pinaceae; genus Pinus; species Pinus albicaulis. The sequence continues at coordinate 2,141,462 of CM076574.1, read as the reverse complement.
GGTTGAGGAGATGCGAAGGGCGATTTGGAGGTAGTTTGTTAAAAATACCATTTTTTCCATAAATATATAAAAATCCTAGATTTGGTAAATTTTTACTAAATATCTATTATTTTAGTAGGGAAATGGTTTTAATGATATTATATTTAATTAGAATTACCTGGGATTCAATCCCCACATTTTTTTGCAAAAGATACGATTTAATTATCATGTAAACATATTATAAAAGGAAGAGAGATTATGCACGGTGGGGGAGGGGAATCCATTTTAATTTTACTTTGATGATGCTGAGCTATGTGTCGGGGTTTTTACCCCCCTACACCCTCGTTTTGGGCTGGACTATTGATATAGTGGTATGAATTATCACGGGGAACTAGATTTTACAATTCAACCTAGTCGAGTATGGGGATCAGATGGTAAGTAACAAGTTGTTATGCTTTATGGTGCATTTTAAAGTTTTATAATTATGTATGAGGTACTAATTCATTGCTTTTGGTATTCATAAATAACAGCGATGAAACCGGTCGGGTATATGGGTCAACCAGTAGTGCTAGGGGCTACCAAGTCTAGCATGGCTAGAGGAGCTGATAGAGCTAATTTAGAGGCACTATTGGAGGATGTTTGTCACAGATGCAAGATGTTGATGACTGATTTATGAGAGTGCGACTGGCAAGAATTCAAAAAATTCAAAGTTAAAGGAAGAAATTATGAATAGGTTGGTTGTCATGTTCAGAGATGGTACCTTCAACAAAAGCGGAGTTACCATGAAGGCAGGCCTATATTTAAAATATCTGCAAGACCAATATAGGGTTCATTTGAAAAATAACGCTAAGTATGAGTGCCATCCATCGATTTGAGAAAGTGAGTGGAAATCTCTCTTATAATATGAAAAGGATAAAAAACTTTGAAAACAAGGGAAGATACCACCCAAACCACGAAGGTATGAGGCACTTTTATGAATGTAATTATAATTATTTCTCATCAATATTGTAACATGTAATTAAGTTTATCAATACCATAAATATAGGCTGTAAGATACATCTAAATCCATGAAGGCAAGAATACAGATAACATCGTCTTGGCCCTAGGGTTTACTCAAAACTAGCCACAAAAAATTGAAGTATATAGAAAAAATTGCGTCCAAATTTTAGATTCCTGATAATTTTAATTTAATATTACAGAAGGAAAAAAAATCATGTTGTCATACAAAATTGAAGGGCAAACAATTCAATGAAACTCCCATGGAGGAATACATGAAGCTTGCTTACAAGCACAACTATCAAGTTGTTGTTGAACATAGTACAAGCACAGGGCATTCACGTACTAGTTTTGATCCCCCGCATGAGACTGAGGAAATTAAAAGCAATGAAGAGAATTTATAAATTAATACTTTTATACAATCTATTGGTTTTTATTTTTTTTCCATAAATTAATATGCTTGATTGTAAAAAGTAGGAAGACAGTGTAAATACAGATGTCCCAAGAAATGATGGAAGACATGATTCTAGTGTTAGTGGAGTGAAAATTAATAATAATGTTCAAATTGATTATCGAGGTATTTCATGTGAATTATAAAACAAATTTAGTATGGATTAGAATTAGAAATATTTAAATGCAAATGGTGTATTAATTATAAATCTTCTTGGTTCTATGCTAGAGCATGTATGCGATGACACCAAACAAAAGCAGGAACCTATATCCACATCCGAAAGTATGCCTCTTCACTCTAATATTGAAGCAGGTAATGAATAATCTACTACCTTTTTATTAATAAAACACTTGTATTAATAATTACTATCAATAAGAATGTAACATTTTATTCTTACTGGAGTTGCTGCTTTGTCACCTTTACAACAGCATAGACATTTCACCAGATTAGGAGCAAGACATCTTACAGCTGAAGGAGATGACATCCTTGCTTCATACATGAAAAATTGCAAGAAACTGAAGAATAATTGATTGTACTTGTAATTTAATTACAAATAACTAGTTTTAGATTATGTATAACATACAATCTATTATAAATCATACTGAGATCAAATATTTTTAAATAGTACGAATGAATGAATAAATGTGTACTATAAATTTCTTTATTTATGACATATCTTAATATATTTATTTCAAATATTTCCTAGGAGATATATTGGGTACTCAGAAATTGAGAGTGGTGTGAGGGGGGGGGAGGGGGTGGGGAGGGGCCATGAGAGATTCCACCTTAATGTGGTTGGCCCTATTCAGTAGAGAATAAATTAATATTTGGATAGTCTTGGAGTAAAACTCTGAGATCCAACAGAGCAATGATAAGGTAAATTTTGAATGCATTTCTTCTTCGTCAAGTCGAGGGAGGTTTGCTCCAAGATTAAACTGCACCAATAATTTATTCTCAAAACGAGGAGGAGCTCATTCAGGTATTCATGCACTTAATTTTTTTTAACTATTTTTTTATTGATGCAATTAAATATAATAATTGTTTAAATTTAATCCAAGTTTGCCTCATTGGTCTCATGAATATGTGTAGGACAATCTGTGTCGATTTGGATGTTGAAAAGGAAAATATAGCGGAGGAAAATATCTAAAAAATGTAACATTACATTTAGCATTAAATTTTTCGTTATTTTTATTAGGAATTTGTTTGGTGGTTCTTATTATTTGATAAACCTGTGTTTTAGCCCATTTATATATTTTCACGTGTATCCTATTTTTTAAAATTAGAGATACTTGTCCTCTCTATATATCCATTATTTCCTAGTTTTGAAGGTGAAGTTTGGGAAAAATGAGGCTCCAAGGAATGGTCGTTAACTTTAATAAGGTATTTTCCTTTTGAAGTTCTCAAAAGTTTGATTCCAAACTAACTGAGTCTAGACATTTAATGTAGATGTAGCCCAATTACTCACATTATGGTTTGGGAAGCAATAATTGGAGAATGTGTAATTGTCACTTGTTTCATTTAAATAATTCGCTCAAATGAAATAATGTACATGTGATGCAACATTCAACGATGTTGTGCAACAAGAGGATTGTACTGCAATTGAGCAAATTCAGGTATTCATGCTCTCAATTTTTTATTATTATTATTTATTTTTGCAATTAAATTTAACAATTGGTCAAATTTAATATAATTTTGCCTCATTGGTCTCATGAATATATCTAGGACAATCTATGTTGATCTGGATTTTGAAGAGGAACAACTATCGAAAGAAATATCTTAAAAAGGTAAGATTACATTTTGCATTCAATTTCTCGTTATTGTTATTAGGAATTTGTTTGGTGGTTCTTATTATCTGAGAAACCTATGTTTTATCCCTTTTATATATTTTCGTGTGAATAATATTTCTTAGAATTAGAGACGCTTGTCCTCTCTATCTAGTCATTATTGCTTGGTTTTCAAGCTGAAGTTTAGGAAAAAGGAGGAGGCTCCAAGGAATGTTCGTTAACTTTAACACGATGATTTTCCTTTTGAAGTTCTAGAAAATTTGATTTCAAACTAACTCAGTCTAGACTTTTAATGTGGATGTAGCCGAATTACTCAGATTATGGTTCGAGCAACAAAAGTTGGAGAATATGTAATTGTCATGTGTTTCAATTCAAGAATTTGCTCAAATGAAATAATGTACATGGGACGCAAGATTCAGTAATTTTATGCCATAAGATTATTATACTACAATTTTATGTAGATTGCATGGAAATCCTATTTTGGCACAACATTGTTGAAGCTCGCATGCCATTTACATTATTTAATTCGAGCGAATTCTTGAATTGAAGCACATGACAATTACACATTCCCCAATTTTTGCTGCGTTAACCATAGTCTGAGTAATTGGGTTACATATACATTAAAGGTCCAGACTGAGTTAGCTTGAAATCAAATTTTTCATAACTTCAAAAGGAAAATACCTTGTTAAAGTTAACAACAATTCCTTGGACCCTCCTCCATTATTTTCCAATAATAACTTGTTGGATATTCAACGTACATTAACAAGTGTCGAATATTCGTTTGCCCTCATCAATGCACTAGTGTCGGATATCTGTCTCCCATCTGACACAAAATAGCATTGAATCCATAACATCTTCATCAAAGGAACATAGATAACGTCAACTATCTGATGTATACACAAACTGTGAGACAGATAGTTTCACTAGTAAAAAATGATGAAAATAATGACTAGGTGACTAAACGAGATAGTCACTGCAATTATTTCAAGTGAATTATTACTAAATTTGAGCAATTTTAAGTGACTGAACTAAAAATGACTAACTTCAATGAATAATTTAATCTCGGAATAAAATATACAGCTAGATAATAAGTGACTAAAATAGAAGCGGTTAACTTAAATGACTAATTTAGACCAGGGATAAAAGATATGACTAGATAATAAGTGACTAAACTAAAAGCGAATAACTTGAATGACTAATTTAGTTTAGGATTAAAATATATGACTAGATAATAAGTGACAAAATTAATAATGATTAATGTAAATGACTATTATAGTCGAAGAATAAAAATATGGCCAAATAACAAGTACAACAAGTATATGAATTAGTCAATTTATCTCAATAATTTTTAATTATGCCACTCCATAAATGAAAAATTGCAATTTTGGTATCGAAGTGTTACATTTCACCATAGGTGTCTCTGAATCCATTTGTAGTGTCAAAATTTAGAGACAAAGGGGTCTCTGAATTTACAGTTTAAAAATTATGAATACCCTTTACTCTCTAAAGTTTAACATTGGAAATGAATTCATCTAGAATTAACATAATTGCATGTATCATCTATCAACTTTACACTAATCCCTTCATTATAATTTTAGTAAAGGTAATATTTAGATAGCTAAATTAATATTAATATTTATATTTAATATTTGGCCATAAAGTTTAATTTTTAAACTTCATTGGTTTATGTTAAAAGTGTGAGTTGTTTTAAATCTAAGGTTAAATATTCATATCTACATTTAATAAATAGATAAATATAACATTTCTTATGTTAAACGTGTGAGTTCATTTAAATATATTATTAAATCGTCATGTTTACATTTGATAAATACTAAATAGATAGACCTAAAATATATATTTATATACCTATTTAGTAAATAGGTATGAACCTTTATTAATTTTGAGTATGAAACTTAATTAATTTTTAAATGATGTATGAACATTTTTTTTTCTTCTCTAAGTCAATTTTATATTCATGTAGGAAAAAATGAGTACATATAGCCTCTTACAAAATAGGCAGTCTCAACCCGACTAGGTTTTTTGACAAAAAATTGTACCAGATGCAAAAAAATAAAAAAGAGAGACTAGGGACATTGTCCATAAACAGTTGGGCCAAAGGCACCAAAAGAAATATAAAACATAAAGAACACAAAATAGCATACTATTCATTTGACATGGTGGATGCAAGGTTGTCCGGGGTTGTTCCTAGATGCGGTGGAGGACAGAAGTCACATTGACCATGCTTTTCAAAGTGCGCCAACCACGTCTCCATATTTTCTACTTTCTCAGTAAGTTGATTTTTTCCTCGCCAAACCACTACCAATCTCTCCCAGACTTGTCACTATAGAGAGTGCATTAATTCCAATGTTTTCATCTGCTTTGCATGCTCCTCATGAAAAACTCTCTTAGTTGTGTCCACCCTTTCCATCAGGTTTTTGATAAGTGTAGGAAATTACTCCAGTAAGAAATGTTGGATAACATGGCCCTTTTTTACCTCAGAACAATCAAAATCATAATTCCCCTTGCCACCACTGACTCCTCCTCCCCGACGACTCTTCTTTTTAACCCTCAAACCCCCATCTCTACTATCCCCTTGTTTACCACCTCCACGGCCCCCATGCTCACCCAAACTAGCAAGTCATGCATGCCCCATAGTATTGTCACCCTTGTGTGTAGCTGCCATGGTTATTTCTGAGTCTCCCACCCCCATAAGGCCACGGAAGATAGGGGATGGAGAACGACCACATCACCCCGGGGGATTCAAAATTCACCACAGTCAAGGAACCTAACCATGTGCAGAGTCTAGAGACCATACCCCCCACCATATAAAATAAACACCACAAGAAAAGGAGCCAAATTTCTTCACCCACCAACGCAAGGTAGCACAAAGCCACCTCTCACTACCGAATAAAGACTACCACCACCAGAAAAACCAAAGACCATCACCCACCATACCAACATAGGAAATTGAATAGAAAACGATGACAAAGTAGCTGATGTTTGAGCATACCTTCACCCAGGCCAGTGACCAGCCTCCAAATTCTCCATATATATACCACACACTAATCCACCAAACATCGTTGCACCCGCCTCAGAGAGTATGAAATTGGGAAAAGAAACTAGTTTTTCACAACCACCCTCGTGATTTCCTGGACTGCATATTCTAGCTTCCTCTCTTAGCACAAAACAACAGGCTCATTGAAAGCAAAGAAAAATGGAAATGAGTGAGCCCACTTCCATTAAACTTCCTATCCTCAACCTAGATGCAGACAATGGCTAAGAAAATGAGCAATAGGGACCAGTTGAACACATCGCACCAGCAATTTCCCATGACAAGCACACACAAGCCACTCCCTTAGTAAACCTTCCTGCAATGTTTACGCTTCGTCTATGGAGGTCGCCATCAGGACAAGCACCAAACCAAAGTGAGTAATCTAATTTCTAGCTCCCTCATCTTCCCTTTCCTTATCATTTCACCACCTTTAAACTCCAATGCACAATTATTTTTCACGTGAATTGCCAACGTGAAGCCAATAAGTCTCCTGCTGCATGCGTTATGATGAAGGAACCAAGAGTACTTTCTCTCACTCTTGCTCCACTTATATTTAGTCATGTGAGACGCCTTCCACATGTTTCCCAGACCTTGCCCCCATCGGGGAGTATTGTACGAACCTTTGTTAATTAAGTTATGAAACTTAATTATTTTTTTAATAGTGTATGACCTCTTATTAATTCTTTGATATAAACCATGGTTAATTTTTAATGGTATTATGAAATTTTTTTAATTGTTTAGGTATGAACTTTTTTTTTTAATAATATATAAACCTTTATTAATGGTAATAAATATGTACTTAAAAATATTCAAGTATGGTTTATTGTGTAATAACAGATAAATGTGTTTAGTTGTATCAATTTCTATGAGAATTGTACCAATAAATATATTTATTTCATTTAATACATAATTTACATGATTATATCAAATTAAGCTTTAAATAAACAATATTATTGGTTTAATATTTGATTAATAAACAAAGTAGTAAATCTATTTTTTCAAAAGAGCTCCCCTCAAGTCATGCATAGTAGGGAATTTGAATCCCTTTCCTGTAGCTATAATATAGTCCCACATCGCTTAGTAATAAGGTGAGAGAGCAACATTAAAATGTATATCTTCATCATACCACAACATAAAAATGTATTGAAAAGAATATTCTTTGCACAATTAGAAGACATGCCATATAACCCTTGATGATGGAGAGCTTTACCTTTGCATCTTTGTTTGAAAAATTAGATTTTCTAATGAGGGAGATAGTGAAGTGGGTTTATTAGCATATATGGCAGCACTAATGAACCTTGATTTTGGAGGATATAATGGAGAGAAGTCTCCTTTTGGAGGACCAACAACTTTGGTATATTGATGGATGAAACGAAAGTTATGATAGCCAATGTCTCTAGAATTACATTTCTCTATCGATATTTATTTTTCAAATAATGATAATGGCCATTAGCCCGACATGGTCCCAGTTTTATGTATCCAAGCTCATGTAGTGGACCAAATACATGATCAAAACCCCTACAATGTCACCATCTTAGAGAAAGAAGGTGTGACTGTGGATTGGAGACAAGATCAAAACCCCTACAACATCACCATCTTGGAGCTCGAAGGCATGAATACCAATAATGAGAGGTTTTCCATGCTTAGTATCATAGGATTTGGCCTCTACGGGAAAATATTGCCTTTCATTTTCAACTACATGAATTTAGACTCCCTCGACTTGTTGGCAAACCGTTTGACTAGCGAGATACCAATGAAGCTCCAACATCTTGTTAATATTGTAATATAATTCCCTTGTTGTGAATCCAATGCACTTATCTAAATGTCACATATCTCAATGAAAACAGGCTCACAGGAAAAGGTGGTAGAGTTTGGACATTCAAAGACTAGATCCAAGGGTAGTTTTGGCCCTTGGGTACCTTGATCCTGAATACTTCAAAAGGAATCAACTGACAGAGATATCTAATGTGTATTTTTTTGGAGTAGTGTTACTGGAGGTCTTGTGTGCAAGGAAAACTCTTAATCTTGTCTTTCACATAGAATAATTGAATATAGCAAAGTGGGAAATGGACTGGCAGAAAAAGGGCAAGCTTAAAAAAATCATTGACCCTTACCTTGTTGGGACCATCAACCCTAGTTCTCTCAAAAAGTTTAGGAAGACTACCAAAAAGTTCTTGGAAGATAAGGGCATCGATGGGCCTTCCATTGGAGATGTTATATGGAACCTGGTATATGAATTTGAACTATAGGAGACATCCATGGAAAATGGTCTAGATGAGAATAATACAAATCATATTGCAGATGTCCCTTTGCACTACCCAGATCTTGAGCCTTTTGGTCCAAGTTCAGTATGACTTCATGTCTTGTACGATAGTTCTAATTTTATAGATTTTATTAATTAGCATGTGGAATTTTGGAGTTCTCAACATCCCACGGAGGGATAGTTGTGAGAATTTACCTATTGTTTGGAACGTGTTCTCCTTCAATGGATATGCCACATAGTGGATCCATGTAAAATTTCCTTACCTCTATATGTTTGCAAAATATTCAGGGAAAAGTGAACACACAACACTAGTGGCTTTTGTCTGGGAGGAGAGCTACAAGTATGTAGAAGAGATTGGGGGCGCATGCATTGTGTTCCTTTTCGCTTCCCAAAGCCTGAGAATTTTTATACTATCATTATTGAATGATGTGTTGGTGGAAGTGATGATGATTTAGAAGATGTAACCACAAGAGTTGTGTTCTCACAATTGGTGAATCCTCTCGGGAGGTGATCATAAAACAAGAATCCTTTTCCATGTTCCAAATCTACCAAATTAGCACATGTAGGGAGAAAATTGGTGAATGTGAACTGGTTAGGTTAGGTACTTTGTTTTTCATATCACAATAAAAATCCAGTGCCTCAACATAAAATACTCTCCTCATATAATTGACAACCATTATAGATGTTTACACCACATTTGGTTTAAATATTTACTTAAGTATGTAGGGTGCCCATATCTCCAAACTCCCTATAGAATAATCTGGTAACATATTCTTTCTTCTATGAAATTTATTCCTCTCTCTTAATTCCTCTCTCACGTCCTTCCTTTCTCTCCCTTTCTCTCCTACCTCCCTCTCTCTTCCCCCATCTCTCTCTCTCTATCTCTCTCACTATACCCTCCAATTCTCTAACTACATCCGTCCCTCTCTCCTTCTTTTTGCCCCACTTCCATATTTGTGTCTCTCTCTCCCTATCTTACCATTATCTACCTCTCTCACCCCTCTCCCTCTCTCTCTCTCTCTCTCTCTCTCCATTCCTTCTCTCCCCTCTCCTTTAGTTTATCTCCATCTCTCCCTTGTGACTCCCCTTATCTCTCCATAAATATCACTCTATATCTTTATTATTCCTTCGCATATATATCTAGAGTTACTATGTATCATGATATATTAATATATAGTATAATATAACAAGTTTAATATTGTATTAATTCAAATTTATTAAATTTAATAATATTAATGTTACAATATATTAATATGAATATTAGAATTAATTATAATATTATTATTACTATTTTAATTTTGATATTAGGGTTAATAATGTTTTATTTTCATGGTATTATAATAATTTGGCCCATGGTATTTGGTTCATAGGATTCAACTGAATAAAACCTGTTTTTTGAGTGTTCATAACTATAAATAGGATTATGGAGGAAATATAAAAATATTGTTTATTTATTTACCATAATTATGATTTATTTATATTTTATTTATTTACAATACCTCTATTATTTACCATGGCATTTGGCCCATTTATAATCCTATTTGATATATTTTTATTTATTTAACATACTTCTTTATACCTCTTTTATATTTATTTATTTGCCATACATATTTTATAAATATGGTATTCGGCCCATGGTATTAAAATTGTATTTTTCCCATAGGCTTCACCTAAATAAAACCTCTTGTTTGAGTTTCCTTGAATATAAAGAGGTTTATTTATATTTATATTTATTTACCATATCTCCTCTTTCAGTGTTCGTAACCTTCTTTGTATTTTAAATTTATAGTGTTTTTATACATAATAATAATTAGATTGATTTTTAAATAAGGCGACATTAGATTAAAAATGTTAAATATTTATTCTTTATGCTTTTACTTGATATCTACCCCATACTGGGCTAGAAACACGTAATCATGCTTGTTTAGTGAAATGATTAATGCAAACCCTTACACATTTTATGAATGTACTTCCAATTTTAAAATCCATATTTTTTATTATTTAAAAATTTGATAAATAGTATTTTCATTTTCATTTTCCCTCCTAAAACTTTAGCAGAGCTATAAAAACATTAAAAACTCTTGATGCTATAACTAAGCTTATTCACTGTTCTGTAGACAATGAATTTATTTTTGAATTCGAGATCTAGTGGATATTGGAAACTTTGAAGTCTGCTTAAAGGTTTTCACAATAAGATAGTTTTTCTCCCTCACGAGCTCAACATAATCAACATTTTCTTACGTTTCTCTATAAATAATTAATATTATTTTGGTATGTTTATGTATCTAAAATTCTATTCTAAGTCGTCTCTACTACAAAACCCCAGTATTTTACATAGAATAGAAGATGATAATTTGTTTCTTCGTTAGGATTTCAAAAATACAACGCTCCATGCCATGAGGTTTTGTTGTTGTATCTTTTGAAATGAAGCGGTTTAAATCATCGTTTTCAAGTAGAAAGCTTGAAATAAACAAGACATCAAGGCTGCTACAATGGAGAGGGGAGCTTTTGATCTACAGAACCATTTGAAAGTTGATATCCCCACTAAGGTTCTGTGGACAAACCCTACATCTCAGATTGAAAAGTGATATCCCCAGTGAGGTTCCATGCACAAACCCTACATCTCAGATTTTTTTACTTGCAGATAATTTTATTACATAATTTCTGTAAAATAATCCCTACATCTCATATTTTGTTACTTGCAAATAACTTTATTACATAATTTTCGTAAACTATTTATTTTGTGGTCAGTAAAAAAACCTAATTTATTTTTGCCTCAGTTTGTCATGAATGACATCTTAGTTGTGTTTGGTTTACTTCAGTAAAACCTAATTATTATTTTTTTCCATGAATATAAATTTGATTTGGTTTTGTCCTTGCGAGGAAAACTCTATTGTCATTCTTTCATCCAAATTGCTGCAAAAGGAACCGTTTATTTTTTTCTTTAGCATGGCTCCATGATGAAGAAAAATATCTAAAATTCTTTATTTTTAGGATGTGGAGTAATCTAGAATTATTTATATTCAGCTTAGTTTTCTTCATCTAATCAACTCATCATACTAACAGATCTATTTAGGAGGTAGGTGCATGCTAGTAGGTGCATATCTGTAATAGACAAGAAGAACTGGGATTACTTGATGAAAAGAGGTCAATATGCCTAAGCCCTCAAGGAATCCTTTGCTTCTAGAAAGTTGCCAATAAAAGATCTAGTGTCTCCTATGACCCCTCTAAACCAATATTGTATCAACTTGGATAAGCTATCAAGTCTGCCTAGGAAAATCTATGACGTTAGCGTGTTAATCATGTTGGAGGTCTTGGTTGAGGATATACTCTTTGCAAGTATTCACATGCAAGAAAAGTACATTGAAAGTTAAATTGAGTGGCCTTTCCACCTTATGTGATGGAATGATCAGATGCATATCTACCTCAAAAAAGAGTTGTAAAGGGAAGAATTATTTTTGAACATAAAGGGAACGAAATTTTCAACTTGAAATTTCAACTAGAGGAGTCTCTTAAATGAGTACAAAGGGGGTTACATGGTTCTTCATGAATAATGGTATTTTTATGCAGTATTATTTTCCCCTTTATACCCCCAGTGAGGTAGATTCTTAAAAAAATTCTTGTATGATCATATTGGCTTAATTTTTAATGACTTTAAGGTTCAAGAAATATTTCCAAAGATACATGGGTTCGATGCAGGAAATTATTTAAGTTAATGGATTATCTATTTAATATAGACATAAATAAAAAATAATTGTGTACCCTCAATTGGTTGCTTATTTCCTAAAATATAGGAATAATTACAAGTGACCCACCACATGACAAAACCCATATCTAAATGGTACTCTCTAATGGTTAAGTTTTTAGTATAGGCTTGGTTTCCTCAAAGATGATTTTTTTCCAACCAACTATATATACCCTTGAACTATTTCTGCAAACAACCTATAGTTAGTTTATTAACACCATTTTCTGAAAAAAGGTTAATAAATTCATCGTTGCAGGTGATATGATTTTTTTTGTCCTTAATGAGAAGTATCATGAAATTTAATTTCATGTTTCTATCATTTCAAAGGTTGGTACATTGTAAGTAAGCTTTGATTTCTTGTTTTTCTCCATTGAGGTAGATTGGGCTTCTAGACTTTATGCTCACTTTTTTATCCATGTTTTGAAGTTATGCGCTAGAACTATGAATCATTGTGAGTTAAAGACAATGTTTATCAAGAAACAATGTGAGATTTGAACATGTTGCTCCATTAATGGGAAAATATCCTATCACAGTTTATTAGATTGGTGGCACTATGGATAGTTAAAAATTTACCACTGTCACTTTGATGTACTATGGATGCCATCTTTGTTTAATGCACTTTAAACACGTTCAAATTAGCACATTTTGGTTGTTGGTTATTTTTTGCTTATCATATTTATTTTTCCCAATTTAATCCTATTCTCTATGGATATTTTCTTATTCCCCTAGATCTATTCTATAAAGGTAGAGGGGGGATGAAGAATTTTTTTGTAATGTGTAGCTTTTTTTTCTTTCAGGCGTTTGTCTTCACACCCTTTTTCTAATTGAAGTACTTGTGGGAGGACATAGTTATCATTGAGAGGTCTAGAGTGCTTTCCTTGTATCCATACAATTACATCTTGAGATATTCATGCTTGATGTGGATTTGGAAGTTTCTGAATATCCCTTTCATGTCTTGTTGGTGTAACCAATATTAGCCAAAATTTGTACTTAAAATTTTTAACATCTATTTAGTGGTTACGTTTCAGGATCATTATTATTGATTGTTGTATTTTAACATCTTTAATTAATTAATAACAAGAACCACTCCCATTTAGTTATATGGACTCTAGAGCCAGTAGGATTCAAACATGTAGCTCATTATTAATATTTTCATCATATATACTCATTTTTTTATTTTTTTTTGGACTGTAAATCAACCTTTTAGAGGAATATTTGTATGCCATCACAACATATTTACATGATTCATAAGGAGAGCAATAAATATTTGGTGTAATTTTACATTTTAGATTTGATAATTATAGGTCATTTATAGGCTATTGATTTATTTAAAGTTTCACTTCTAATTGAGTATTTAACCGAACATATTGAGTATGTTACACATGACTTTATTTCCCTCCACCCACTTTTCATAACTTCCATAACCATTAAGTACAAACTTCGATCCTATTTTTCTTGTTTAGTAAAATATTTTTCAAGACTTTACAAAGTTTTATAATTTATTGAAATTTGTATAATTTACAATTTATAATGTTTCAAGATCTATTTTTTTTAAGTATAATTCTTCAAAGGGTGCTAACTCAATGGAACAACTTCTTTACAAGTAGAAGGTTAGTGGTTTGATTCCATAATGCCCTGATATTTTTATGGGATGGATACGATCAATTTTTAGTGATAGAAACTCTTTTGACCATCCCCAATGAGCTTATAGTGACATTTCTTGACCCTCACCAAAACATGAAATGGTGATGGTAAATGAATGCCACCATATATATATATGCATAAATATTTATGACCATTAAAGTTCCATCACCATAAATCGATGTTGTTCATATGAAATGCTAATAGTCACTATTTATCAGTATAATCATTATTCGTGATGGACCTTGAATGTCACCACAACACTTATATTTGTGGTGATGCCACAATTGGTGATGTTCAATTTTTTTGCAAAGAAGGTTATGTTCCATGACCATTTCTCATATGAAATGATGATGGTAACTATTCTTCATTATAAATTGTTGTTGAAAAACCTTGAATGTCACATGAGCACCTATACTTTTGGTGACGTTCAATTTTCGGTGACAGAAGCTCTTTTAACCGTCACCAATGAGCTTATGGTGACAATTTTTGACTCTCACAAATGTCCTTTTTTCTTGTAGTGTAATTGAGGATCAAACATTGGTGGTATTTTTGTAATATGTTAAATTCTTGCTTTTATGGAATCAAGTATTTGTTGTAAAAGATCAATCAATGTGTTATATCTTGGAAAGTAAAAGTATGGTAAATATGGGAAAAATATTGGTGCTTTTCATGTAAATCTACAAAACATATCAAAACTACTCTTATTTTATTTTTTCCTTATAATGATCATTGATGTTTTGAGTTTGAGTGATTGAGAATTACCATAGGTGTTCCCTCAAATTGGAAGTTTGGTTTTGGAATTCAGTGTGGATTTTCCATTCAAGAATCATATAGAAATTGGAATCTAGAAGTTACATGAACCAAAATAAACCTTTCTGGGGGATTACTGGTGGTGATTGCAACATATTTCGGTGTTGTAAATTTTCTCCAAATCATAGCTAATATATTGTACCACAAGTTAGGAACACAATGGGAACGAAATTTTCTTTGCAATTTATCCACTTATATTATAGTGATTGATAAATATAATAAAAACATAAAAAATTTGATATAGACTAGTTGGTGTATTCATATGTGATAATGAACCCAAATAGTAATTCTTATCTGAAGAAATTCTCATCATACTTGGGCATTCTTGATATCATCGACCTCTAGCCATGGAATTATTCACTTAGTGTTCTACATTATCCATTTATATACATGTATACGACGCTATCCTATTATTGTATACATTTTACTTCATTTCATTTTATTCTAGACTTAGCTTTGGAATTTTCTAAGATTTTTTCTTGCACTCCCACATTGTATAAGTAATCTACAACTTGATATTTTTAGCATGTAACTTAGGATAATTTCGCCTAATCTTTCCCTGAATTTTGAATACTAATTTTACTAAGGTGTTATTTTATATGGTGATATTTTATTTCCTTTGTTTATACAGGTCATTTGGCCACATAGAAGGCATTATTGCCCATTTGAAGAAAACGTGTTCGATTTTCTTGCTTTTATGGGGGAAACTATTATTGACAACATTGTTTTTATTGAGGTATATATCTTATAAATCCTTTATATTCTAATTTAGTTTATATTCCATTTTTAATCATATTTCATGTCTTATACTGTGCATTGTATCTTCTTTCTTTTTCATAAAATGAACTAAGTATTGATGGTAAGAAGTAAGAATTGAATAAAGAGGATAACAATAACACTGAATCGACAAAATGCAAATTAGAGAGAAGATAATTTTTCTAGTGTTACATGTATAGTAAATATCCCGCATAAGAGACACATATAGATTGATGGTCAAATCTTCAGAGTTGGTGAATTCAAGTTCAATTCCTTGGAAAGATAATTATAATGTTTTGAAGTGATGAAACAATATTTCATGTGTAAATTGTACTCCAACCAATATTAATTTGGAAACTCATATTATAATACTTGTTAGTATGAAATCTTAAGGAAAGTGTATGAAAAGAGATAATTTTAGCTTCACATGACAAAAAGTTGTAACAACAAAGATGGCTATCTAACTTCTTTAGATCTGCAATAGACGGGCGAAACAAATGAAAAATAAACCCAGATCTATGAAATAAAAGCAACTAAGGAAGAAAATGAAATATGAGTTTCTCCAAATATCCAACGGACAAGACAAGATTTATAAAGATTTTTTATATTATGTAACACCTGGGAAGGGAACATAAAGAGTCCCCTTTAATGGGATGGGTTACTGGTTGTCCACAACACTTTAACTTTATATTTCTGTCTCAATGGTGTAGAAAACCTAAGACATGTAGAACTCAAAGGGAGATCAATAGGCAAAAAGTAAATAAAAGTAAATCAAAGTGTGGAAATGATACGAGGATGAAAGTATGACCATGATAAAAGGATCAAAGGTAAGAAGTGAAAGGAAAACCCTCCTATTTATAACAAAATATTGAATTCTCCTTGATAATGGTGCATAATAAAATATTATTAACCAATATCTAGACCTAACTGCTTGGAATATTTTATTATATTTTGTTGGAGGAAAAAGGGATTTAAATTGGTTGAATCCCTTTATTTAGAAATAATAAAGAAATAAATGATTTATTTATTAATTCATGAATGAGGTTAAGGAATAATCAAACAAATAATGATTTATTTAACTATTACTAGAAGATTTAGTCAAATTTAACAAGGAATAATAATTAAATGAGGGCTAATTAATTATTCCTAAAGAATAATAAAATAAATAATGATTTATCTAATTATTTCTTATTAATTGGGTTAAATATGACCAAGAATATTATTTAAGCAAAAGTTTAATTAATTATTCTAGAGGGAAAAAAAAAAGGATTTATTTAATTATTCCTCATGGGGTTTCTTGTTTGGACCATAAATAACTTAATAAACTATGGTTTATTAAATTATTTCTTAGTGAAAGAAATTTTACTATGGTAAAATTGGCCTTACATGGTGTATTTAGATCTATATAATTATACATGGTTTGATGACCAAAAATTGGTGTAATAGATTTCTCCCCAACGTGCGAGCGTTAGGAGCTAATTGTATTACCAAAGTACATAGTAAGAACACAATTAGTAGACATTGAAGGGGAGTCATAAAGAGAGAGATATGTAGGAGAAGTGAAGCGATAGAGGACGATAACCCTGAGAGGGCGAGACTGACAACTGTAAGTCTCCTTTAATGGTTGGGTACCTATTCTTAGTGAGGTAGGGGAGGCATACCTATGCCCACCGAGATGAAAAAGTACAAATAATAATGGTTCGCCCAGTAAAATAGGACTAAGCTAAAGAGTACATGATAAATGGTACATGAAATGCTGGCACAAAATAAGGAAAAAAATTATATAATGGATCCCACATACATATTGTTCCTGAGACAACAACCGGGACTTTGTATAATAATATCTGAGTACATGATATATAATAACAACCAAAGAAGACCTGATGAACAAAAAGGGCTCTGAAAATAATAATGGATCATCTAAGTGATACATGCATGTTGTAGGAACTTGCAAGTGGATGGGGCCGAACCCATCAAATCTGTGGAGCTGCTTTTGAAGCTGTAAAGAGAAGGTCATATGGGCATGTGGGGCATGAAGGGCCACCCCTTCACGAGGTATGAAACATCTCACACACACCCGTGAATCACTGGATCAATCTGCTGGATCACTGAATTATCGACTATATGAATCTCGATTATGCTAAATTGGAGTGGATGAGAAACAACCAAGTTAAAGGGTAATAAGGAGTCCCTGTTGGGAAAAATACTGAGAGGGGGGGGGGGGGTGAATCAATATTTAGAGATAATATCTATAAATTTAACTTTTTCTTTTTTCCAAATTCCATATGCAGCTTTTATGAACCGAACTCGCGTATACATGTGGATATGCTGAAAGAAACTAGCGTATACTGATATAAATTTATAGTTTAGAAAGCTTCTCAGAAACAATATTTAAATCAGATTTACCAGTTATGCATCGAATTAGATAATTATTAAATATGTGCCGTAACAACAGTATAAAGCATCAAACAAGTGGAACACACATGAACACCAATATTTAAGGTGGAAACCCAATTCGGGAGAAAACCACCACTGCTGTCGTCTCTGTCTTCAATATTTATTATATGGAAAAATCTTTACAGCATTGTACTGATGCAGAATCATATCAGTACGTAGGCTTCTACTTGCTGAAGGCTGCAACCTTCACTCGTTTACCAGCTACTACTGGAATGGAGCTCCAACCCCCTTTCTTCTTGTTTACTAGCCACTCCTGGAAGGGAGCTTCAACCCCCTAAACATAACACCAGCATCTACCGAAAGGAAGTTTCTACTTCCATACTGAAGGCTTCAACCCTCAGACCCACTACATACCACGTTTCATCAATTTTCATACTAGATCAAACAACATCAACACGACCCTTTATCAAAAATCATAAAATTTTCCCAATCCTTCAATTAGAAAAATGAAAATAATTGTAACCAGAACTTCATAAATGACCTAGACTTCAGAATAGATAGGCAGATACAAACTCAACATTGAAAAATCATTAATTCAAATATCATACACTAATTTACTTCACTGAAGCTGTGTACATACACGCTTTCCTACACACCAACCTGCATATGCCTCAGTGCATACTGTTTTCATAACTTGGAATGAATACACTACTTTGATTTGTTAAAGCTCCATGTATATGCACTTTTCTTTAAACCAACTCACATATACTTCTATGTATACTATTCTTTAGAATGTGATCAGACTCAGATCTGAGGCTTTCAATTAGACATTTTCTCAGTAATGCAGAGCCTTTAGACAATCAGTCAACCTTAATCATGTTTTCTCAATAATTGATTAGATTTTTTCATGATCAAGTTAGCAGCATACTCAACATTCAAAACAACCCAGAACTTCAAGAAGACTTCATTGACAGACAGTAGACAAAAATCAGGAATCACAGTAGTAATATATGCAATAATCTTTAGAAAACCATAACTGCCATACGCGCTTTTCATGAAGCGAACCCGCGTATATACGGGCTTTTATTGAGACTAACTAGCGTATAGATCTGTAAAATTAAATTTTGCAGAACACACCAGATCTATAAAACTTACCCAGATTTCTTCATTTTCTTCAGCAAACTTGTGCCAGTTCTTCATCATTTCATCAATAGATAATACTAGAGATTCATCATCTTTAGATCTAGAGATCATATATATCTTGTGAACCATCATTATATCCATGGGTGCATCATAGATTCAGATCTATCAATTGAAAACAGAGTTAATCCATGCAGATATTCCTTAGAGAAATTTATTCATTAACAACCCTTACAAAATGCAGACCTTGCACTATGATCTTCTTCTCCTTATATAGATTTAGCTTTTACCAATACCATGAGTCAAAACCACTCAATTGCTAATGGTAATCCTAGATGGAATCAAATAGATAATACAACGCTCAATATTGTGGGCTAATACCATGGTAACGCCCCGTGGTGTTATAATTTTGGAGCACAAATAGGCATACATGACTTGGGACATACTTCTACGCATGCATACGTGAGTTGGCCTTTACAAATCCACGTATACATTGTGACATATTAAAATTAACCAATCTGCTGCACAAAATTCTAAGAGACTGTTGAGATTATTCATAAAGATAGTTTCTTTGTCCTTTGCCATAGAGTTTCCATCAAGGATAATCAATTTAATACTATAGATCACAAGAAACATATTTCCAATAATCTCCCCCTTTGGACTTGATGGAAACCATAATCATTAGGCATCTATATTCAACCATCCTCAGAATTCTCCCCATTTGACATCAAGGGAAAAGGGCAGATCACCGTCCCTTGTACAGAAATTACCATAATCCCCCTAAGTTCATGATTGAATATTCATACATATTTTTCAATGAAGTACATGACTTTTCAACTGAGTATAACCTTTCCTATCACCAATTAATCATACATGCATCAATGATCCAACTAAGTGGATTTACCTATTTGACTCAACAACCCAACCAAGTGGGTGTACAAATTTGAACAAGTCCTTACATGACTGAATATAACAATTTACATCATAGATCTCAACATGACCTTTTCATCAAATGAATTTTTATAAACAATACCAATGAATCTCAATCATGAGATAAGACCATAGTAAACACTTAGAATGCCAACAATGCATCCTTTCCCACAGGACAAGTGCTCCCCCTAGCTTGTGCGCCCTGAACACTTTCAACAACAAGTCATCAAGGCATCTTCATCAAAAACATATTAGAGAATGAAACAGAAATGTGAGAACTGGAACGTCACCAGAGATACCCAACAACACCGCGACTGTTCTGAAAATGCTGACCCAGAAAATTGTGCTAGCAAAACCTCATATGCAGTTTTATGTATATAAACTCACGTATATATGCGACTGTCCTTTACGAAATCTGCGTATCCAATTTAATCTTATGAATTTAAGCAGACCTGATCTTCTGAGCGGCAGAGGCAACTCCCAGATTTTGTCTAAGATATTCGAATGCTTCCCTGGGAAGAATCTTAATAAATATATCAACAACATGTTCTTTGGAGGGAACGTACTCCAATTTCACCTTTTGTTCAAGCACCAGTTCATATAAGAAGTGACACTTGATAGGAATGTGCTTGGTTTTGGAATGCATAACAATATTCTTTGAGATACTGATGGCACTTGTATTATCACACATAATGGATATGGGAGGTGAACATTTGATTTGAATGTCTTGAAAAGTCTGCATCATCCAAATAAGTTGTGTGCAACATGATGCGGAAGCCACATATTCTACCTCTGCTGTAGATAAGGCAATAGAGCTTTGCTTCTTGCTGAACCGAGATACTAATCAGGGCCCCATATAGAATGCACCACCACTAGTGCTCTTCCGATCATCAACATTTCTAGCCCAATCTGCATTTGTGTAAGAATGAAGAGTGAGATCAACATTCTTTGGATACCATAGTCCAATGTCTTGAGTTCCTTGTAGATACTTGAATATTCTTTTTACAGCCTGAAGGTGAGACTCTTTTGGATTAGCTTGGAATCGTCCAACAATACCAACTACATGCATAATGTTTGGTCTTGTCCCAGTGATATAAAGTAGACTTCCAATCATGGATCTATATTCTGGTTGATTTAACGTGGAAGAATCATCATGAGAACTAAGCTTACACCAGGTTATCATTGGTGTACTTATAGGTTTGAAATCTTCCATCCCATATTTCTTCATAATTTGCTTAAGATATTTTTCTTCTGATAAAATATTCCATCTATTGCTTGTTGCACTTGTAAGCCAAGAAATAATGTTAGTTCCTGAAGTAAAGACATTTCAAATTCTTGTTGCATAACATAAGAAAATTTCTGACTCGTGGGCTCTTTATTACTTCCAAAAATGATATCATCAACATATACAACCACAATCAATAGTTTATCATTTTTAGTTTTTTTATATGAGTTTCTATTAGCAGATCCCTTTGAAAATCCTTATTGATGAAGATTGTCAAGACGATAATACCATGCACTTGGAGCTTGTTTGATACCATATAAAGCCTTTTTAAGTTTACAAACAAGTTTTTCATCATTGCCCAAAATGAATTCTTTTGGTTGTTCTATATAAACTTCTTCTTCTATATCACCATTGAGGAAAGAAAATTTAACATCCATTTGATAAACTTTGATTTGTTGAAAGCTTGAAAAAGCAAGAAACATTCTGGTGGCTTCAAGTCTAGCTATAGGAGCAAATGTTTCTTCAAATTCTATACCTTTTTGTTGAGCATACCCTTTAGAAACAAGTCTAGCCTTGTTTCTAATAACATCTCTATTTTCATTTAACTTATTCTTGAATATCCATTTTGTTCCAATAACATATTTATCATGAGGTCTTGGAAATAGTTCCCAAGTATGATTCTTTTCAATTTGATCAAATTCTTCATTCATGGCTTGAATCCAACATTCATATTTGCAAGCTTGATTGAAATTTTGTGGTTCAATGGTGGATAAAAATGCTAGATAGCTAGTAGACCCTACAAGAGTTCTTCTTGTTTGGACACTTGATCCGTTTTCTCCCAAAATTTTGGAT
This sequence comes from Pinus albicaulis, assembly GCA_034641835.2. NCBI lineage: Eukaryota > Viridiplantae > Streptophyta > Pinopsida > Pinales > Pinaceae > Pinus > Pinus albicaulis. The sequence continues at coordinate 2,119,438 of CM076574.1, read as the reverse complement.
TCTAGATGATTCTTTTGAACACACTTGGATGGAGCCTTTTTAGATAGATCTTCTTCTGCTGCTTCATTGGGTTCACCTTCTATATTATCTCTATTAGATGCAGGAATATATACATCATCATCATCTTCATTTATTGTTTGTATTTCCCCTTTTGGAGCTGAGAGAGATTCATCTATTACAATGTCAATGCATTCAACAATCTTCCGAAGTATTTTATTGTAGCATTTATATTCTTTACTTATAGAAGAGTAACCAAGAAATATTCCTTTATCTGCTCTAGGTTCAAACTTGCCAAGTTTTTCATCATTGTTCTTGATAAAACATTTTCTTCCAAAAACATTAAAATGATTTACAGTGGAAAGATTACCATACTAGAGCTCATATGGAGTTTTATCACTGTTTACACAAACATGTGCTTTGTTAAGAATATTTACCATGGTATGTGTTGCTTCTCCCCAAAATGTGTCAGGTGTTCCTGAATAATCAAGCATAGCCTGAGAAATCTGTTGAAATTTTCTGTTCATTCTTTCTACTACGCAATTTTGTTGTGGGGTACAAGCTACAGAAAACTGTCTTTTCATGCCATGTTGTTCACAAAAATCAAATAATTCATCTGATATATATTAACCTCCTCGATCACATCTAAGACTCTTGATTTTTAGATCGAATTCATTTTCAACCAGTGCTTTGAAGATCTGAAAATTTTCGAATGCTTCATGTTTGTGTTTTAGCAACCCAATCCAACACATTCTAGAGAAATCATCAATAAACAGAATATAGTATTGTTCTCCATGGGGTGACCTTTTTCTCATAGGTCCGCATATATCAGTATGAATGAGTTCAAGAGGCTTACTTGTTGATCCTTCTTTGGAATTAAATTAGACTCTCGTTTTCTTACTGACTTGGCAAGATTTGCATATGGTACTCTCAGGCAGAGTAATATTGGGAAGATCACGAACAAATTTGATTCTGCTAGGTTTGTTGTTTTGAGAGAAGGTCAAATGCCCCAATCTTCAATGTCATAACCAATTTTCTGAAGATTTACCCAAATAACATTGTTCGTTACAACTTTTCAATACATACAAATTTCTTGGCATTCTATTTCCTTTTGTGATTGTTTTTCCTATATCAAGATCACATACCACAAATTATTTTGAGCTAAAGACAACTTTAGTTCCTTGATCACACATTTGACTTACACTTAACATGTTATGCTTTAATCCATCCACATACATAACATTGTTAGATTTCACCTTTTCCTTTAGAAAAACAAAACCTTTTCCCTTAATGACAGTAGGAGTATCATTTCCAAAAGTAACATTCTTTTCTCTTTCTAGAGCATTGTATGCAAGAAGTTTATCTATGTCACCTGTCATGTGTTTTGAGCATCCATTGTCAATGTACCATTGATTTTCTTCTCCTTCTACAAATAATGTTATGCCATAGTTCTCAACCTGTAATTCCTTCTTTCTCCATACTTTGGAAGTTGAAGGTATATGCTCTTTTTGCTGAAGTTTCCTTTTGCATTCAGATTCTTCATGACCAAAGTTATTGCAATAAGCACATTCAATTTCATTTTGAAGAGGAGACAAGTTGTTATATGTATTATTCTTTATTCCAATATCAATTATTTTATTTCTTGCTTCTCTAGTCATGATGGTTTTGTATGAAACAAATTGAACAACTTTATGACCAAAATTATGACATGAGAAACATTGTCCATTGAAGAAGAAATTTCTGTGATCATGGAACCTTGTATTTGTGTTTACTTGTTGATTGGTATTTCTCTGAAAGGTATTCCTGTTAGTGTTCTTTGTATTGAGATGGTCATGCTTTACCTGTAAAGTTTCTTTGTTTCCTTGCTGAGTGGAAAAATGTTGTAGGTTGGTTGTAGCTGCTTTTAGATAGGTTGGTGCTGAAGACTGATAAGATTCTTTGACATATCCAAGACTTGTATTTATAAGAGGAGAACATTGTACCCTGATAATTTCATCTAAGGTTTTAGATCCTTTAGCAAATCTAAAATTGAAAGTCTTTACTTTCTCAATTTATTTTCTTAGACTTACTATTTCACATTCTAATTTCTCATTGTGTTTCTCCTTTTCTTCAAGCTGATTTTTTAGAGTTTCTATGGATATTTTGTTTTCTTCCAAACATATTTTGAGTTGATTGATCTCTTCAAGAAAATCATTGTCTTCTAGAGCATCCATAAAAGTATCGTTTTCTTCTCTAGACTCTTTTTCAAATGCCATGAGAAGTCTAAGATCTTGATCAGATTCTTCCTCACTGTCTGATAACCCATCACTATCTTCATGAGTATAATAACTTTTTCTAGTGCTAAGCCGATTCTTATTTCTTCTTGCTACTTCCTTTACTTTTTCATGTGTTTCTGTATGAGGACACTTAGCAGCATAATGACCAACTCTTCCACAAGAAAAACATTTGAAAGGAAGCTTACCTCTGGACCTTCCAGTGCCAAGTTGGAGCTTCTTTACAAAATTTACCTCATATTCTTCTGAAATATACCATGATCCTTCTGTTTCTTGTACTTCTTTTCCTTTTGTAGAAGCTCTAAATACGACTTCTTTCACTTGAGATGATCCTTTTTTTCTCATTTCACATGCAATTAGAATGCCATGAAGTTGAACAATAGTAAGACTTTGAAGATCCTGCTTCTCTTCAATAGCAGACACTTTTGACTCAAATTTTGAAGTTAGAGATCTTAAAACTTTTTCAACCAGCGTAGTGTCAGTTATGGTTTCACCCAAATTTCTCATACGATTTACAATATCATCTAGACGTAAAAATAATTTGGCAATGGTCTCCTCATTATGCATCCTTAGATTTTCATATTGAATTTTGAGAGTTTGGAGTTTAGCACTTTTTACTTTTGTATCACCTTCATAGCTTAGAATTATTTTATCCCATATTTCCTTTTCCGTATTCAACTGCATGACGTTGAAAAATTCTGATTCTGTTAGACTCCTCAATAATTCATTGACCACCTTTGCATTTGTTTCATAGTTCTTTCTTGCCATTGCATCAGTTGGAACTGAGGCTAGATATTAATAACCTCCTTCAACAATAGCCCATACATCTACTCCAAGAGACTAAAGACAAGATCTTGTCTGTGTTTTCTAGAAGATTAAATTGTTTCCGTTGAAGAGTGAAGGATTGATAGATGATGTCCCATCTTGATTGCTTATCTTGGCTGATCTTCCTTCTAGCAGCTAAGCTTATTCAGAAGGACCTACTCTGATACCAATTGTTGGGAAAAATACTAAGAGGTTGGGAGGGGGGGTGAATCAGTATTTAGATCTCATATCTATAAATTTAACTTTTTCTTTTTCCGAATTCCATATGCGGCTTTTATGAACCTAAATCGCATATACATGTGGATATGCAGAAATAAACTAGCGTATACTGATATAAATTTCTAGTTTAGAAAGCTTCCTAGAAACAGTCTTTAAATCAAATTTACCAGTTACGCATCAGGTTAGATAATCAGTAAATATGTGCAGTAATAGTAGTATAAAACATCACACAAGTGGAACACACATGAACACCAATATTTCAGGTGGAAACCCAATTCGGGAGAAAACCATTGCTGTTGTCGTCTCTGTCTTCAATATTTATTATATGAAAAATTGTTTACAACATTGTACTGATGCAGACTCATATCAGTATGCAGGCTTCTACCCGTTGAAGCCTGCAACTTTCACTCGTTTACCAGCTGCTACTGGAAGGGAGCTCCAACCCCCTTTCTTCTCGTTTACTAGCCACTCCTGAAAGGGAGTTTCAACCCCATGAACATAACACCAGGTTCTACTGGCAGGAAGTTTCTACTTCCATATTGAAGCCTTCAACCCTCAGACCCACTGCAGACCACGTTTCATCAATTTTCATACTGGATCAAACAACATCAACACGACCCTTTATCAATAATCATAAACTTTGCCCAATCCTTAAATTAGAGCAGTGAAAAACACTATAACCAGAACTTCAAAAATAACCCAGACTTCAGAATAGATATTCAGATACAAACTCAACCCTGAAAAAGTCATTAATTCAAATAGCATACAATACTTTGCTTCACTGAAGCCGCGTACATACATGATTTCCTGCACACCAACCTGCGTATGCCTTAGTGCATATTATTTTCATAACCTAGAATGAATACATTACTTCGCTTTGTTAAATATGCGTGTATACGTGATTTTATTTATACCAACTTCTATATACTTCTGTGTATACTATTCTTCAGAATGTGATCAGACTCAAATTCAGGTCTGAAGCTTTCATTCAAACATTTTCTCAGCAGTTCACAACCTTTAGACAGTCAGTCAACCTTAATCATGTTTTCTCAATCATTGATTAGATTTGTTCATGATCAACTTAGCAGCATACTCAGTATTCAATTAATCTTCAGAAAACCCTAGCTGACATATGCGCTTTTCATGAAGTAAACCCGCATATAAATGTGCTTTTAATGAGACCAACTAGCACATAGATCTGTAAATGTAGATTTTGTAGAATAGACCAGATCTATAAAACTTACCCAGATTTCTTTATTTTCTTCAGTAGACTTGCACCAGTTCTTCATCATTTCTTTAGTAGATTATACTAGAGATTCATCATCTTCAAATCTAGAGATATTGAACCATCATTATATGCATGGGTGCATCATAGATTCAGATCTATCGATTAAAAACAGATTTCATCCATGTGGACATTCCTTAGAGAAATTTATTCACTAACAACCCTCACAAAATGAACACCTTGCACTATGATCTTTTTTTCCTTATATAGATTTAGCTTTTACCAATACCATGAGTCAAAACCACTTAAGTATTGATGGTAATCATGGACGGAATCAAATAGATAATACAACTCTTAATAATGTGGGCTAGTACCATGGTGAGGCCCCTTGGTATTATAATTTTGGAGCACAAACAGACATATGCGACTTGGGATGTACTTCTCCACATGCATACACAACTTGGCCTTTACAAACCCACGTATACATTGTGACATATTAAAATCAACAAATCTGCTGCACAAAAATTCTGAGAGAATACTGAGATTCTTCATACAAATAGTTTCTTTGTCCTTTTCCAGAGAGTTTCCATCAAGGACAATCAATTTAATATTATAGATCACAAGAAAAATATTTCCAACAGTCCCTTTCCATGATTCGAGGCACCGAAAAATGATGGAAGACGGAACTAAGATACACCACCCTCTAGACTTGTCTTCTAGAATTAATGTATTGATGTTGACATAAGGAGGTCCACCATATCTAATGTAGTTAGGGTCCTCAACTAATTCATGAGAGATAATGTTAGAGTGACTAATGGACTGAAACTAGGGATGATGATGGAATGTGGGGAATTGAGTAGAAAACAAACTATTTCCTTATTAGATCATAAAAAGAATGGATGGCCTGGTAGTGACTGACTTGACTCTGTAGGGGATGGGGGATAGTAGCACTAGAGGCCAAAATGGGCTACACGAGAGAGGGACAATGAATGAAAGGATGAAACGTTGTAACAGAAGGCATAGGGACCCGGGAAAGACTCCATGAATGCAATGATTACTCAACTTGGATGATCTGAATAAGGGCAACTCAATGATGTTGCCACATAGAATAGGCCCGGTGGGGTCCGTCAAATAATGAGTAAAATATGGTTACCCACGACAAAAATCGATACATGCATCGACAAGTATGAAGGCTAGGTGGTGGCATAAGTACAAGCGATGCAGGTGTAGAAATTCTATTTTGAGAGGCGATGTGGCCCTTCTTGGAAAAAATGCTTCTAGGTGCAGTATCATATCACCAAAAAATAAGGGATACCCATTTTAGAGCTTGGTGAGAGATTTCCAATGGTGCTGAATGTTTGTCAAACAGAGCTACCATTTGGTTTGAATTGGCGAAAGAAAAATTAGGGTTTGTCTTTTAATAGGGCGATTTCCCTCCAATTTTATTTATTTTCAAGTGTAGCTATGGTGAATGTGGATAGGAGGAGCAGGCCCCAAATCTTGCGGTGTTCGTATTAGACAAGCCAATTGTCAAAATCGAGATCCATCAGTTGCAGGTAGTTTGCCTAACCATACTCTTCAATTTCAGTGGTTTATAATTTTAGATTAGGTGCCTAGAGCCCGGGAAAAACATTATTCCCCTCCTCAAGACTGGCTTGCACCTTTTGGGGCCTGAACTATGACCTAGGTAGCAGGTTTTAGACGAAAACATGTGACCTCATAGGCTCAAGGCTGAAAAAAGTGTGAGCTACCAAAATTTGGGTTCTTTGCTATTTTTTGCTGTGAACTGCGTCTTGATGTTTGTTATGTAGTTTTTCCTTCCTCTGACTGAAAAAATGTTGGTTTTGTGCGTATATGGAAGATTTAAATATTAATTGGAGAGAGATAGACCTTGGGGCCCTTCGGTCTGAGATGTAGGGGGATCAGGTTGTTCGAGGTGCACTGGCAAGATATGGGGTGCTCAAGTTAGTTGAGAACCCATTGGTGATGGTAGGAGAGAACTTCTTAGCCAGGATAGTCAGCCATTGGGACCCAGAACAGGAGGTTTTTATAGTGCAGGGGCACCAGATCGAGCTCACAGTTCATGACATTTACTAATAAACTCGCTTCCAATTATCAGAGGAGCTGGTGGGAAACATAGGCACTATTACCACGGGAAGTGAATATCTTTTGAGTTTGTGTGAATCTATTGTCATCAAATTTCTCTCACAAGGGCACGAATATAGCATCTAAGATCTATAGAGACTAGGAAGCTTAGGTTATCGTTTCAACATTGCCGTGACCTTGGGTATCTCAAAGCTCTCCACCACATCACTGGAGGGCGTATGATGCTTGTGGAGAGTGTTTTGAGTGTGACCTACTATGGGTGGGACCAGATGATGCTGTCGTCGTTGAAACGACAGTTGTCTCTATGTAAGCGGCAAGTGAACCATGACTATGCATATGGTATAGTTTTGTGCTCTTTCTTATTTGAGAAGATCCCAACACTTTGACCTCACATACAGCTCCTAGATCAGGGCCTGAGAGAGCCTAGGATGCTCGTTAGGTGCAACTACAGAGGAGAGGAGGTGGAGGGGGAGTTGACCGAGTGTTTCAACTTGAGTTCTTTTGACATTGGAACCAAATAATATTGTATATACATGACTATCCATAGAGTGGTATGAATTACAAAGGGGACCCATATTTACCACTTCGACCCGGTCGAGAATGGGGATAAGATGTTAAGTAACAATTTGTTATGTTTTATGGTGCATTTTAAAGTTTTAGAATTATATATGAGGTACTGATTCATTACTTTTGGTATGTAGACATAGCACAAGTGAAACTGGTCGGGTATATGGGATGACCAACAGCGCTAGGGGCTTCCAAGTCTAGCACAACTAGAGGATTTGATAGAGCTAATTTAGAGGCACTATTGGAGGATTTCAACTAGAGATGTGAGTTATTGATGACCGATGTATGATATTGTGGTTCAAAGGATCTTTATGACTGCTACATTCAGGCATGTGTTGGTCTACCGTCGGAGTGGCGAGGGGTCATGTAGTGCATGACGATGGCCAGGTAGGGTATGTGGGATCTATGAGTTATAGGAGCTAAGCCATTGATTAGAGACCCTCTAGATAGTGATTAGATGTAGGGGCATGAGGTGCCCCTAGTTTTGATTTTGGAAACATTCTATCGACATGTCAGATGTATTAGAGTAGCGACCTCCAAAAAATTTATGATTTTGTCAACAAATATTATGCATATGTATATTTTATATATGAAGAGCATGTGGCTCACCATTTTTTTATTGTTATTCTCTTGTGTTAAATGCAGGTGATAAGTTTCAATATAAAATATTGTTTTCAATTTTGTCTACATAGTAATTTAGGTCTCTTGGTACATGATTGAATGTAATGGTTTGAAATTCACGCATTAAGAGTTTCACTTATAAATATCTTCTAAAAAGAACTTGGTTATGAACATGATAAAAGCCGTTCAATTTTCTGACAAGCAACAGAGAATCTAAACAAACATGAATATGAAGGATGCGATGTTCAAGGGCATCAACTAACAAACCTATCACTGCATCATATTCAACCTGATTATCTATGGCACATCCAATACATATGTCATTTGAAAGGAATAACGAATGTATGGGGGTAAAAATGAAAAATGTTTCCAAGGCTAGATTCCACAAGTAGCCACTTGCACCATTAGCATATATGATGTATGATGTGGATGAAAGATCCATCTGAAAGGAGTCACAAGAAAATAAAGGAGAATATGATGGAAAATGAAAGAAACCTGAATGCATGGATGAAATAAAACACACAAGGGGGATGATATGGGTAAAATTTCAATGCCCTAAAGATATGGTCAATATAAGGTGTAAGGAAGTTTTCTTGGGGGAAAACCTTTTTCAGGTCACGAAAGTCCATACAGACACGAATGGTGCTTGTTTTCTTGAGCACGGGATATGAAAAACCATTCTTATTAAGCTTATCTATCTTGGTTTTGAGAGCCTCTTGTCAAGAAATATGTCTCAACTTTTGACAGACAACATAGGCATCGGGCCATGTGTCGATATGATTTTTAAAATGGCTGGATGAAGTCCATGCATAACTGAATAGGACCTGGTGGAAACATTACGAAATTATTTGAGTATATTTGTGTAAGCCTCAGGTTTTTCTAGGGCATGGTGTGCCCCCAAGGCAATGTTTTATTTGTAGAAAGCACCAGGTGCAAGAATGGGATTTCTAAACCAACCGACCTCATCAAAGGTGAATTATTTAGACTCAACAACATACTGGTCAAGGGACTATTATGGGAGGATGTATGCACGATAATTCATATCATCCCAGGGAAATTCATGGGTTGTCATTTCTTCCATAATGTCTTCATCAAAATGAAATATGGTGCAACTGGTAGAAGATAGACTAGATGACACGGTGGGGCTACATAAAACATCATCATGAGAGATATGGTTCAAATACACATCGCTAAAAATGGTACAGGAAGAGATAGTAGATGAAACATCTATCGATGTTGAGCCCAAGGTGATCGCTAAGGGAGGTTTAGAAAAAACAAAAGGGGATGCCCCGAAGGGGCCTTCCACCATGGATCTCATGGATGATGATGAGCAGAGGATGGTGGCCAAAGTTTTCTTCTATCCCACATCGAGTGGAAAGCAACACCCTTCTAGTTTAGGCTTAGCCAAACGAATGAGCAGAGGAGTAGTACGTGAGCTATGCTCAGGGCACCAAGGAATGGATGGCTCCATGGGTGTGTGCTAAATTCTAGACAAGAAAAAGGTAAGAATAGTGGCTACAAACATCGTACAAAGCACACATGTGATTTTTTTCATGCCACAAATGATTTGAGTTTTTAGCCAAACTTGGGTAAGGTAACATGCACCTCGGGGATATCGCATTCAGGAAACAATTCATTGACCATAGGTTTGAGAAGAGGAAGTTCAAGACAATTTTGGGTGGCATGCCCAACAAAATCACACAAAGTGCATGGAGATGACTTACTTGGAGGCTTAGGAGGAGAAGGAGTTGTTTAAGAAACCTTATCCTTTGGTTCCTTCTTTCTCACTTCCCCCCCACATGACTAGATTCTTTCACAATAGGAGTAGATTCCTGTCGAGGTGGATGAAGCACTGAAGAAAAGGTAGGGTTCATCGCAATCGATTGGATCAGGGTCAAAGCATTATAAGGTTTGAGCTAAATAGGTAGGGGTTTTGGCCGGGGGGATTGATGTACTGCATCGTATCCCCCATGTGAAACTGGGAAGGACCAAATTAGCCATAATCGGCAATTTTAAAAATACTCCAAAGGGGCGAGCTAAAAATGGTATCTAAATGGAGGGTTAATGGCCTAGCAGAAAAAATCCCAACTGGTTAATGCTAGGGGAACCGTTCCTGGTTGAAAAGGAGTAGAAGATACACCGATAAAAGAGGAAGGTCCTTGGAAGGAAGGCCCTGTAGGCTCCACCGAGTGACCACCAGTAGGTTTCGAAGGCATAGGCTACTAGGTTGTTGAACTAGACTGCTTATGGCTAGTACGAGACGATTGCATCATGAAAACATTTGACAATCTAGGATCTGTGACAAGAGGGGGGGGAATAGGGAAAGAAAAAAGCAAGGTGGAATCTTTATAGAATCTAGGAGACACATTGGTTATAGGTGCGATTAATTATTTATCATCCACCGAAGAGATGATAGACTCAAGAGAGAGGTGAGACTTCGATTCGTAATATGTCAAGTAATCAATGATAACGATCTTTCCATTATGAGGGAAGCACATCTTACGATGAACCGAAAATGTCACATCATACATCGCATTGGTGTATCTATGACACAACATGATGTTGTAATCGAAGGGGGCATCAATGACTTCAATGTCAATACAAACAATCTTTCCCACAAGAGTGACAGGACAATTGCAGTACATGCCAAGGGGCTAAGAAGAGTGAACATCCCAAGAATGCAGAGTGATGGTGGATGAGAACAACTCGGGTGATCCGAGTTTCTTCCAAATGAAAGTGGAAATCACAAAACTGGATGTGTCGTTCTCAATGATGCAACACAAAGACATGGGAATTACGATTCTTGACTGGTATTTGGAAGGGAGCTCCAACCCCCTTTCTTCTCGTTTACTAGCCACTCCTGAAAGGGAGTTTCAACCCCATGAACATAACACCAGGTTCTACTGGCAGGAAGTTTCTACTTCCATATTGAAGCCTTCAACCCTCAGACCCACTGCAGACCACGTTTCATCAATTTTCATACTGGATCAAACAACATCATCACGACCCTTTATCAATAATCATAAACTTTGCCCAATCCTTAAATTAGAGCAGTGAAAAACACTATAACCAGAACTTCAAAAATAACCCAGACTTCAGAATAGATATTCAGATACAAACTCAACCCTGAAAAAGTCATTAATTCAAATAGCATACAATACTTTGCTTCACTGAAGCCGCGTACATACATGATTTCCTGCACACCAACCTGCGTATGCCTTAGTGCATATTGTTTTCGTAACTTCGGAATGAATACATTACTTCGCTTTGTTAAATATGCGTGTATACGTGATTTTATTTATACCAACTTCTATATACTTCTGTGTATACTATTCTTCAGAATGTGATCAGACTCAAATTCAGGTCTGAAGCTTTCATTCAAACATTTTCTCAGCAGTTCACAACCTTTAGACAGTCAGTCAACCTTAATCATGTTTTCTCAATCATTGATTAGATTTGTTCATGATCAACTTAGCAGCATACTCAGTATTCAATTAATCTTCAGAAAACCCTAACTGACATATGCGCTTTTCATGAAGAAAACCCGCGTATAAATGTGCTTTTAATGAGACCAACTAGCACATAGATCTGTAAATGTAGATTTTGTAGAATAGACCAGATCTATAAAACTTACACTGGCTTCTACCCGTTGAAGCCTGCAACTTTCACTCGTTTACCAGCTGCTACTGGAAGGGAGCTCCAACCCCCTTTCTTCTCGTTTACTAGCCACTCCTGAAAGGGAGTTTCAACCCCATGAACATAACACCAGGTTCTACTGGCAGGAAGTTTCTACTTCCATATTGAAGCCTTCAACCCTCAGACCCACTGCAGACCACGTTTCATCAATTTTCATACTGGATCAAACAACATCAACACGACCCTTTATCAATAATCATAAACTTTTCCCAATCCTTAAATTAGAGCAGTGAAAAACACTATAACCAGAACTTCAAAAATAACCCAGACTTCAGAATAGATATTCAGATACAAACTCAACCCTGAAAAAGTCATTAATTCAAATAGCATACAATACTTTGCTTCACTGAAGCCGCGTACATACATGATTTCCTGCACACCAACCTGCGTATGCCTTAGTGCATATTGTTTTCATAACCTGGAATGAATACATTACTTCGCTTTGTTAAATATGCGTGTATACGTGATTTTATTTATACCAACTTCTATATACTTCTGTGTATACTATTCTTCAGAATGTGATCAGACTCAAATTCAGGTCTGAAGCTTTCATTCAAACATTTTCTCAGCAGTTCACAACCTTTAGACAGTCAGTCAACCTTAATCATGTTTTCTCAATCATTGATTAGATTTGTTCATGATCAACTTAGCAGCATACTCAGTATTCAATTAATCTTCAGAAAACCCTAACTGACATATGCGCTTTTCATGAAGCAAACCGGCGTATAAATGTGCTTTTAATGAGACCAACTAGCACATAGATCTGTAAATGTAGATTTTGTAGAATAGACCAGATCTATAAAACTTACCCAGATTTCTTTATTTTCTTCAGTAGACTTGCACCAGTTCTTCATCATTTCTTCACAGGATTATACTAGAGATTCATCATCTTCAAATCTAGAGATATTGAACCATCATTATATGCATGGGTGCATCATAGATTCAGATCTATCGATTAAAAACAGATTTCATCCATGTGGACATTCCTTAGAGAAATTTATTCACTAACAACCCTCACAAAATGAACACCTTGCACTATGATCTTTTTTTCCTTATATAGATTTAGCTTTTACCAATACCATGAGTCAAAACCACTTAACTATTGATGGTAATCATGGACGGAATCAAATAGATAATACAACTCTTAATAATGTGGGCTAGTACCATGGTGAAGCCCCTTGGTATTATAATTTTGGAGCACAAACAGACATATGCGACTTGGGATGTACTTCTCCACATGCATACACAACTTGGCCTTTACAAACCCACGTATACATTGCGACATATTAAAATCAACAAATCTGCTGCACAAAAATTCTGAGAGAATACTGAGATTCTTCATACAGATAGTTTCTTTGTCCTTTTCCAGAGAGTTTCCATCAAGGACAATCAATTTAATATTATAGATCACAAGAAAAATATTTCCAACAGTCCCTTTCCATGATTCGAGGCACCGAAAAATGATGGAAGCCGGAACTAAGATACACCACCCTCTAGACTTGTCTTCTAGAATGAATGTATTGATGTTGACATAAGGAGGTCCACCATATCTAATGTAGTTAGGGTCCTCAACTAATTCATGAGAGATAATGTTAGAGTGACTAATGGACTGAAACTAGGGATGATGATGGAATGTGGGGAATTGAGTAGAAAACAAACTATTTCCTTATTAGATCATAAAAAGAATGGATGGCCTGGTAGTGACTGACTTGACTCTGTAGGGGATGGGGGATAGTAGCACTAGAGGCCAAAATGGGCTACACGAGAGAGGGACAATGATTAAAAGGACGAAACGTTGCATTGCATAGACCCGGAAAGACTCCAAGGAATGCAATGATTACTCAACTTGGATGATCTCGACTATGGCAACTCAATGATGTTGCCACATAGAACAGGCCCGTGGGGTCCGTCAAATAATGAGTAAAATACATACCATGACAAAAATTGATACATGCATCGAAAAGTATGAAGGCTAGGTGGTGGCATAAGTACAAGGAAAGGGTAGAATTTATTTTTGAGAGGCGATGTGGTCTTTCTTGGAAAAATGCTTCTAAGGTGCAGTATCATATCACCAAAAAATAAGGGATACCCATTTTAGAGTTTATGAGAGATTTCAATGGTGCCGAATGTTTGTCAAACAGAGCTACCATTTGGTTTGAATTGGCGAAAGAAAAATTAGGGTTTGTCTTTTAATAGGGCGATTTCCCTCCAATTTTATTTATTTTCAAGTGTAGCTATGGTGAATGTGGATAGGAGGAGCAGGCCCCAAATCTTGCGGTGTTCGTATTAGACAAGCCAATTGTCAAAATCGAGATCCATCAGTTGCAGGTAGTTTGCCTAACCATACTCTTCAATTTCAGTGGTTTATAATTTTAGATTAGGTGCCTAGAGCCCGGGAAAAACATTATTCCCCTCCTCAAGACTGGCTTGCACCTTTTGGGGCCTGAACTATGACCTAGGTAGCAGGTTTTAGACGAAAACATGTGACCTCATAGGCTCAAGGCTGAAAAAAGTGTGAGCTACCAAAATTTGGGTTCTTTGCTATTTTTTGCTGTGAACTGCGTCTTGATGTTTGTTATGTAGTTTTTCCTTCCTCTGACTGAAAAAATGTTGGTTTTGTGCGTATATGGAAGATTTAAATATTAATTGGAGAGAGATAGACCTTGGGGCCCTTCGGTCTGAGATGTAGGGGGATCAGGTTGTTCGAGGTGCACTGGCAAGATATGGGGTGCTCAAGTTAGTTGAGAACCCATTGGTGATGGTAGGAGAGAACTTCTTAGCCAGGATAGTCAGCCATTGGGACCCAGAATAGGAGGTTTTTATAGTGCAGGGGCACCAGATCGAGCTCACAGTTCATGACATTTATTTCACAGCCCGTCTCCCACCATTTGAGGATGGTGGGAAACATATAGGCACTATTACCACGGGGGCGGAATATCTTTGAGTTTGTGGAATTCCATTGTCGACCAAATTTCTCTGTCAAGGGCACGAATATAGTGAACGAAGATCTATAGAGACTAGAAGCTTAGGTTATTGTTTCAACATTGCTGTGGATCTTGGGCAACCAGGCCTTCCACCACATCACCAGAGGGCAGATGATGTTTGTGGAGAGTGTTTTGAGTGGTACATACTATGGGTGGGCCTAGATGATGCTGTGGTCACTGAAGCGACAACAATCGCTATGTAAGTGACAAGTGAACCATGAATGTCCATTTGGTACATTGTTGTGTTCATTCTTCTTCAAGAAGATCCCAACACTTTGACCTCATGTACAGATCCCAGAAGGGGGCCCATGGGAGCCTAGGATGCGCCGTTAGGTGCAACTACAAAGGAGAGGAGGTGGAGGGGGAGTTGACCGAGTGTTTCAACTTGAGTTCTTTTGACATTGGAACCAAATAATATTGTATATACATGACTATCCATAGAGTGGTATGAATTACAAAGGGGACCCATATTTGCCACTTCGACCCGGTCGAGAATGGGGATAAGATGTTAAGTAACAATTTGTTATGTTTTATGGTGCATTTTAAAGTTTTAGAATTATATATGAGGTACTGATTCATTAATTTTGGTATGCAGACATAGCACAAGTGAAACTGGTCGGGTATATGGGATGACCAACAGCGCTAGGGGCTTCCAAGTCTAGCACAACTAGAGGATTTGATAGAGCTAATTTAGAGGCACTATTGGAGGATTTCAACTAGAGATGTGAGTTATTGATGACCGATGTATGATATTGTGGTTCAAAGGATCTTTATGACTGCTACATTCAGGCATGTGTTGGTCTACCGTCGGAGTGGCGAGGGGTCATGTAGTGCATGACGATGGCCAGGTAGGGTATGTGGGATCTATGAGTTATAGGAGCTAAGCCATTGATTAGAGACCCTCTAGATAGTGATTAGATGTAGGGGCATGAGGTGCCCCTAGTTTTGATTTTGGAAACATTCTATCGACATGTCAGATGTATTAGAGTAAAGGACTCCAAAACATTTATGATTTTGTGGACACATATTATGGATATGCATATTTTATATATGACGATCATGTGGCTTACATTTTTTTTAGTGTTATTGTCTTGTGTTAAATGCATGTGATAAGTGCCAATCTAGAATATTGTTTGCAATGCTATCTACATAGTGATTTTGGTCTCTTGGTACATGATTGAATGTAATGGTTTGAAATTCACGCATTAATATTTTCACTTATAAATATCTTCTAAAAAGGACTTGGTTATACACATGATATATGCCATTCAATTGCCTAACAAGTAGCAAGGAATCTAAACGAACATGAAGATGAAGGATGCGATGTTCAATGGCATCAACTAACAAACCTATCACTGCATCATATTCAGATTGATTATCTATGGCAGATCCAAAGCATACATCGTTGGAAAAGAATAAAAAATGTATGGGGGTAAAAATGACCAAGGCTAGGTTTCGCGAGTAGCGACTTGCACCATTGGCATAGCTGATGTATGATGTGGATGAAATATCCATTTGAAAGGAGCCACAAGAAAAAAAAGGAGAAGATGATGGAATACGAAAGAAGCCCGAATGCATGGATGAAATAAAACACACATGGGGGATACTATGGGTAAAATTTCTATGCCCTAAAGATATGGTCAATATAAGGTGTAAGGAAGTTTTCTTGGGGGAAAACCTTTTTCAGGTCACGAAAGTCCATACAGACACGAATGGTGCTTGTTTTCTTGAGCACGGGATATGAAAAACCATTCTTATTAAGCTTATATATCTTGGTTTTGAGAGCCTCTTGTCAAGAAATATGTCTCAACTTTTGACAGACAAGATAGGCATCGGGCCATGTGTCGATATGATTTTTAAAATGGCTGGATGAAGTCCATGCATAACTGAATAGGACCTGGTGGAAACATTACGAAATTATTTGAGTATATTTGTGTAAGCCTCAGGTTTTTATAGGGCATGGTGTGCCCCCAAGGCAATGTTTTCTTTGTAGAAAGCACCAGGTGCAAGAATGGGATTTCTAAACCAACCGACCTCATCAAAGGTGAATTATTTAGACTCAACAACATACTGGTCAAGGGACTATTATGGGAGGATGTATGCACGATAATTCATATCATCCCAGGGAAATTCAGGGGTTGTCATTTCTTCCATAATGTCTTCATCAAAATGAAATATGGTGCAACTGGTAGAAGATAGACTAGATGACACGGTGGGGCTACATAATACATCATCATGAGAGATATGGTTCAAATACACATCGCTAAAAATGGTACAGGAAGAGATAGTAGATGAAACATCTATCGATGTTGAGCCCAAGGTGATCGCTAAGGGAGGTTTAGAAAAAACAAAAGGGGATGCCCCGAAGGGGCCTTCCACCATGGATCTCATGGATGATGAAAGATAGAGGATGGTGGCCAAAGTTTTCTTCATCTCAACATCGAGTGGAGGTATGTCAATTCCTTCTAGTTTAGGCTTAGCCAAACGAATGAGTAGAGGAGTAGTACGTGAGCTATGCTCAGCCTCAAGGTGGCGGATGGCTCCAAGGGTGTTGCAAAAATCTTCGAGACAAGAAAAAAGGTAAGAATAGTGGCCATAAATATCACACAAAGCACAAGGGTGATTTTTTCACAATGATTTGAGTTTCTTAGCTAAATCAGGTAAGGTAACATGGACCTTCAGGATATCGAATTTAGGAAACAATTCATTGACCACAGGTTTGAGAAGAGGAAGTTTAGGACAATTTTGGGTGGCATGCCCAACAACATCACACAAAGTGCATGGAGTTGACTTACTTGGAGGCTTAGGAGGAGAAGGATTTGTTTCAGAAACCTTATCCTTAGGTTCCTTCTTTCTATATTTTCTCTCCCGAACCAGATGCTTTCACAACAGGAATAGATTCCTATCTAGGTGAATGAGTCACTGAAGCAAAGGTAGGGGTCGTAGAAACCGATTGGACTAGGGTCAAAGTAGTATAAGGTTTGAGCTAAATAGGTAGGGTTTTGGCTGGGGGATCAATGTACCAGACTGGGATCCCCATGTGAAATTGGGAAGGACCATCTTAGCCATAACGTGCACTGAAAATACTCCAAAGGGGCGAGCTAAAAATGGTATCTAAATGGAGGGTTAATGGCCTAGCAGAAAAAATCCCAACTGGTTAATGCTAGGGGAACCGTTCCTGGTTGAAAAGGAGTAGAAGATACACCGATAAAAGAGGAAGGTCCTTGGAAGGAAGGCCCTGTAGGCTCCACCGAGTGACCACCAGTAGGTTTCGAAGGCATAGGCTACTAGGTGGTTGAACTAGACTGCTTATGGCTAGTACGAGACGATTGCATCATGAAAACATTTGACAATCTAGGATCTGTGACAAGAGGGGGGGGAATAGGGAAAGAACAAAGCAAGGTGGAATCTTTATAGAATCTAGGAGACACATTGGTTATAGGTGCGATTAATTATTTATCATCCACCGAAGAGATGATAGACTCAAGAGAGAGGTGAGACTTCGATTCATAATATGTCAAGTAATCAATGATAACGATCTTTCCATTATGAGGGAAGCACATCTTACGATGAATCGAAAATGTCACATCATACATCGCATTGGTGTATCTATGACACAACATGATGTTGTAATCGAAGGGGGCATCAATGACTTCAATTTCAATACAAACAATCTTTCCCACAAGAGTGACAGGACAATTGCAGTACATGCCAAGGGGCTAAGAAGAGTGAACATCCCAAGAATGCAGAGTGATGGTGGATGAGAACAACTCGGGTGATCCGAGTTTCTTCCAAATGAAAGTGGAAATCACAAAACTGGATGTGTCGTTCTCAATGATGCAACACAAAGACATGGGAATTACGATTCTTGACTGGTATTTTGAAGGCGACAGATGAAGGTAAGGGGGGATTTTTTGAGTTTTCAACATCAAAGATGACCAAATGATCAATTGAAGTGTCCATAGTTCCTAGAGTAGATAATAGAGATTTACATTATGAAGGGAATGACTGGAGGAATTCCAGCATTGACATGGCAAAAGGATATTGTGCCAAGTCATATAGTATTCTCTATTTATGGGTGGCTTTGGAGTAAGCAGTAGTTTTTCGTAATGGCCCTTTGGGGATCTTTGGAGTGACCTTTTACTATAGATGAGGGATCAGTTAGTGGACATTCGGTGTAGAACTAGACTGTGTGGAAACGGTGGTTTGAGGCTCGGTTGTAGACGAAGCATGAGGCTTGCTATATTGGTGCGACTGAGTTTGGAGGTTCAAATCCATGGTATTAACCATGTTAGAATTCATCATGTGAATTAGGTAATCAGAGGTACCAAATTGTGAGGGTTGGGGGGCAGCTTGTCCTTGAGGGTGTTGGGCAACCACATATCCTTGCTAAGGGAAAGGATCATTAAAAAATACCAGTTGAATAGGAATAGTATTTGAAGGAGCTGAAACCATGGCTTGATGTCCTCTAGATGCTACTTGTGCTTCCCACAACTAGTGCTTTTTGGTTCAAAGGGGACAATCATAATTATAATGGCCATGCACACCACAACAAGAACAAGGCTTGTTTGTACAGAAAGGCATGTCCTTATTGGGTTGATTGCCCTGTTGCTAGTTGTTAGTGTTTAGTTGGTTAGGTTAGCAACCTTGATTACCTTGCGTGAGTTGATTTTGGTTTCCTTTCCTCTTTTTCTTGGAAGTAGGATGATCAGACGTGCTTTGCTACGCATACACATGATTCAAACGAGGAGGTGGTTATTGTGGCGAAGCTTGAGAAGGAATATAAGTTTGGGGTGCTAATGTTGCAGAGGATGGAGCACCAGGCTATTGAAATAGATAAAAAGGAGGTTGAGAAACATTGGGGTAAATAGGTTGAACCATCACAGGCCCTGACATCGGTTGATGCAATGGGGAAAATGTGCTTTGTCCTAGATACATGCTGTCAGGAGGGGGATAGGTGCTACAGGAGATGTCTCCTCCTTAAGGGATGAGTATATGGATGTGGAAGAGATCGAACGATACAGTTAGCTGCGTGAGATTCCCTTGGTGCATTGGCAACACTAGGTTTAGGAAGATCTTATAAGACGGTATAAACATAACCGGTTTAGGCGTAGATAAAGTGATATTTCAAGGAAATTTGGAGAGATTATTCCTCTTTTTGAGGAAAGTGAGATGTGACAACTTTACCAATACAAGGAAAGAGAATAATGAGAAACCAATATAGATAGATGCAGTCATTGAATGTAGGAGCTCGACATAAGCTCCTCCTTGTTTTCCATTCTTGGACATGGTAGGAAAGGCGGGTGGAAGAAGTTTGATAGAATGAAGTCAATAACTCGGTATCATTATCATATCGGAGAGGAAGCTGGAAGTAGGATAGCAATTCTTTAGCAAGAGTCAGAAAAGTGGAATGAGAGAGAGAGGCCTGGTCAATATACCACTTTGCAGCATCTCTAGTGAGTGTGCGTTGGAATAACCGAAGATAGATAGAGTCATCAGTAATAGAATTGGATGAAAAACAAATGTGAAAGGAGTGAATTTGATTAGTATGGTCCTCTCTATCATTTCACTCTAATTTAGGAATGTAAGAAGGAATATTAGTTGGCATAATAGGCTAAAATAGATCATGGTGTATAGGGTCGTTAATTAACTAGCTAAAATTGGGAAGGCTCAAAATGCCCATAAAAGGTAGCAAAGAAGTAGCCAGAATGGTTCTGGTAGAGGTTCCACTAGTAGCATCTCTAGAATTAGGGTCGGGGCTACCACCAACATTAGGACCAACACCTTCATTCATGCTTAACATTGTGACAGAATGAGATGAAGGGGAACCAAGCTCAGAATCCGAGGGAGGGTCTGATGAACCAGAATTAGAGTCAGTATGGAGACTTGGTGGAGGAATAACTCAGTGTCTATGAGGGGGAGTTAGTCTTCCTAACGGATATAGAGGATGAAGGCCTATGATTCTCCAGGATCAACGCCTTGGGGGCACAATGATCGCCAGACATAGATACCCAAACAAGGTGGAAGAGAAATAAACAAAGGTTCCAAGAGAAAGATAAATTAATTATGATGTTTATGTCTTGGCTTGGCAGTGTAAACCAAGCTCTCTTCGCTTTAGGTGTGCATGTGTGAAATATGTGTGTTAATTTTAATTAATCCCATACGGTTGTGTATAAAGAAATAGAAAAAATCCAGTATAACTCCAAATAAAGTTGAAAGCAACAGTAAAATAAACAACTAAAGATGCATAAATTCAACCCAAAAATAAGGGCTCCCAAGAAATTGTTCTAATAGGTGGGATAAATTGACTCAAATCACAAAAAATGCCAAAATATCTAAGGTCTAAGGGACAAGGATCTAAAGACTCAAATCTAGTGAAAAGAGGTGCAGAAAAAAAAAAAAACTAGAGGGGAAAATTCTGCAAAATGGGAGGGGACAGGTTAAAAACTTAAAGGGAAACAAGAGGGACCATAAGGGAGAAGTCAAACAAGACTCAAGAGGGAGCTTTTGGATGAGATAATAACTAATCTGAATGGATTTGAAAGAAAAATAAATCAGACCCTAAAAATGGCTCAAAGCGCTGCAAAATCTCAGACTACCTACTCTGATAAACCCTTCCTAGAAAGGTGGAAGTGTAGTGTAGCCCTAAGGGGCTTATTGCTAGCTCAGAAAGAAAAAATTAGCATATATAGGCCTAATACGAGTGGAGACAAGGGCCAATCAACCATGAACAGTACTTGCGGCAAACCTTGAAAATTTCAGAAAAAACCAGCAAAAAACTGCAACTCGTAGGTATTGACATGTTGGCTAGTGGACTCACAGTTTTTGGCCTAACAACTACTATTTGAGCCTTGAACTTGTAGGATTGTGGCTAAAAAGTGTGAGCTGCACTTCAGGGAGTCTCGGTGGCAGGTTGCAGAAAAGTTTTGTTCTCTGTGGCGGAATTGATACCTGTTACCTATGGAAAGCACCAAGAAACATGTGGAATTTAGATTGTTTATTGTTTTAGAGCATGAAAGGTAAAAAAAAAAATTAAGCAGCTGAAGTAAAAACCCTAGGTACTGAAGTAGTTTGTAACATAATAAATCTGAATAAAACCCTATGGAATCACCGATTATTAGAATGAAATCTTAACGCAAGTGTACGAAATGAAATCACCTTCCCTGCACATGACAAACAGACTTAACAACAAAGATCCTTGTCTAAATTATTTATATCTAGAATAGACGGTCGAAATAAATTCAAAATAAATGTAGATCTATGCAATAAAAGAAGCTAAACATAAAAATGAAATATGAGTTTCTCCAAATATCCAATGGACAAGACAATATTTATAATTTATAAAGAATTTTTATATTATGTAACACCTGGGAAGGGAACATAAAGAGTCCCCTTCAATGGTATGGGTTCTTGTATGTCC
This sequence comes from Pinus albicaulis, assembly GCA_034641835.2. Classification (NCBI taxonomy): domain Eukaryota; kingdom Viridiplantae; phylum Streptophyta; class Pinopsida; order Pinales; family Pinaceae; genus Pinus; species Pinus albicaulis. The sequence continues at coordinate 2,097,505 of CM076574.1, read as the reverse complement.
TCAATGCTTTAGCTTCAGAGTTTCTTTATCAATGGCATAGAAAACCTAAGGCATGTAGAACTCAAAGGGAGCTCAATAGGAAAAAAGAAAATAAAAATAAATCAAAGTGTGACAATGATAAGAGGATCAAAGATTGACCATGATAAAAGGATCAAAGGTAAGAAGTGAATGGAAAACCCTCCTATTTATAACAAACTATTGAGTTATCCTTGGTAATGGTGCATAGTAAAATATTATTAACCAAGATCTAGATCTAACTACTTGGAATATTTTATTATAATTTTTTGGAGGGAAAAAGGATTTAAATTGGTTAAATCCCTTTATTTAGAAATAATAAAAAAACAAATGATTTATTTATTATTTCAAGAATAGGGTTAAGGAATAATTAAACAAATTTATTTAATTATTAAGAAGGAATACTAATTAAATAAGGATTATTTAATTATTCCTAGAGAATAATAAGATAAATAATGATTCATCTAATTATTTCTCATTGATTGGGTTAAATATGACGAGGAATGTTATTTAAACAAAGGTTTAATTAATTACTCCTAGAGGAAAATCAAACAAATATGGATTTATTTAATTATTCCTCATGCTGTATTTCGATCCATCTAATTATACATGGTTAGATGACCAAAAATCGGTGTAACATTACTTGGTATTTTATAATATAATTTATGTGGTTGAAATTATGTATAGTTGCACTTGATATTATTTAGTATTGTAATTAACATATGTAACTTTGTGTTTCCAAACTATATTAACATGTACATTATAATTAAACAAGGACTATGCAAAGAAAAAAAATATGTGAAAGAATGGCAACTTCTAAGTAGAAACAACACCCACTTGGATACCTCCTTCGCAAGGATGCCAAAAAGTGGTGAGCCTTAGTGTTGCATAAGAGTGTTGCTACTCCCAAGGCTTCCAACTTTAATTATTAACCTAGGGTTTGTTCAAAATTTTAAGAGATGAAAATGTTATACGGATAACAAGTTGAGCCTTACTCACGTAAATTTCTAGAAATGAACCAGAAAAGGGCATATAGAGACAACTCTCTGAACTAATTCAATATTGGGAAGGAAGGAAATTGCATGAAAACAAATTTCTACGTTGCATAAACATAAATAGTACTTTATTTTCAAACGAATGGAAATGTTTCTTAGTCAAAATTAAATTGTAACCCTATTTTTAGGAATGTCAAGGCTACACTACATGGAGAAACGTAAGCATTGGTATTTTTGTTGAATGTGAATGTTGCAGATGGAGGAAACCTAGTCTATGTAATGGAATAAAAATGCTTCGAATTGAAACTCTATATTAAGGAGCATAAATCAAAGCAAGCGATCTAATATATTTTACGTAAGGAAAAAATACAATCAAACTTTAACCATTTAATTATTCCAAAGAGAGTAGAATTAGTGACATAATACATTATACATATCATGATATAATAAAATAAAACATCACTGTAGTGCTAAATTCATAAATATGTCCACTAACCCTAATCACAATTTTTTTTTGTAGTGGATGAGAGGAAACTCGTAGGTGGTATTTGGTCTCTCTAAATCATGTTTTCGAAGCATAAGGGACATCATTCAAGGCAAGGTGGAAACAATCAAGCTTTAGGATAAATTATGGCCATGTTTACAAAATGCTACATGGTGCTACATGATTTCCTTTCTTTTCCACATGATTGGATTCATGAGAATCCTGAGCGTGAAAAAATAAGTCTAAAGGCAAGGAAAGGTGGTGGAGGGTAGGTAAGGTTTTGTGGGGCCTTTAAGCCTAGTAATCTTAAGGGGGCCATATTTCATAACAATTGATGCACACAATGGCTTTCAACGTACCAGAATTTTTTTCTCGGTGGAAAACATTTTGGAAGTGTTTTGAGGTGAGGAAAAGTAGGTTTATGATGGGAGGGTAAGTGTGCAATGAAAATTCCAACCGTAAAAAACAATAATAGTACTTTCATATGAGTCAAATAACTCTTTTTCAACTTGAAAAGAATGTCAAACTAATAACCAAATTGCAGAAGAATGGAACTAAATGAGAAAGAATGAGTTGAATTTTATTTTCAATCTACTTATTGCATCAAAATAAAATCTATCTTGTAGCATGAATTTTCCTACATTCATAACACATTATGATTTCCAGGATCAAATAATATTGTTATTTAATGAGTAATTCTGTAGAGAAAAAGGCATGTAGAAAGAGGAAACTCAAAATAACTAACTACTTTAAGGAAAAGAAACTATATATTTTTGGCCTGCCAAGACCACATCCCCAACCAACCACCTGATAAGATAAATAAATGGAATACCTATAGAAGAAATATTTTTATGGAAAAATGTACTAGACAAACAAGGGAAATATGACTGGGAAAGGAAACACATTAACGAAATATACAAGAAAAAGGGACTAAGGCCTGTGGGATGGTACCTAACCCAAAGGGACTCATCCCTTTTGAATAAAAGTAGATGTGGATGAAAGAAATTTTTTAATTAATGCAAAATAGTGCTCAAGTACATCAAAAATGGAAATCGAAACAATAAGTTATCAATTACTTAATAGCATCTATTTTCCTACAAAAATTTAAATCATATTGAGACATTATGCTTGCTTATTTATACAAAAGTAACTGAGCGAAAGACTCCTTGGAAATATGGTTTCTTCCCTCTAAAATTCATAAAAGGATGGATGTTGCTCCATGTAGTTTTTTAGTTCATGAGCTGCTCGTGGATCTTCAAAATGGAAGTTAGTAATTGTAGGGAGCATGTCAATATTTGTGTGAGTAAATTTAGGATACCAACCTCATACATCTTCTCTAACTTCCTTCTAATGTATCCTTGCATAGTAAAATCATTTTAATGCAGTCTCTACCTGTATATTAACCACATTAGGCCACGATATATAATAATCATCCTATAGTATTCCTAGTAACCACATAATAGTAAAAAATATGCCATTAAATGTGATAGAATAAGTAAATATAGTGTGAAGGAAGGCTATATGGGCCTTGTTATTTACCTATTAATGAGGCCGATAAATTGTTCCAAGAGAAAATTTTATGTTCTTTAGAGACAAGTTGGGGCTAGTGGATATTAACCCTCTCATTGAGAGGGAGTGTGGATATAACTACATCATAGATCGATACTCTATTAGAAGGGAAAATGATTCCAAGAGACATAGAGGGCTCAAGAGGTATTGTTGAATGATTTTTTGATGGATGTCAATCCTGATCACACACTAGTAATGGTGGAGAGAGGTCATGGATCATGATCATAGACCACACATGGTGGAGTGAGGTCCTTCAACATCTAGACTCTAATAAAACACTAGAATGGTGGAGTAAGATCCTACACCCTAATCGAATATTGGGAAGGGTGGATTGAGTTCCTAGACCATGATCACAGATTAAGAAGGGTACATAGTGTGGCCCATTTAGCATCTATACCCGATCAAAATTAGGAAGGGGTTGAGTGAGATATTGACGTGGAGAGTTCACTAGGAAGGTTGAGTGCGATTCTAAGTTGAAGATATTGTATTATTTTCCTATGTAGATGCCAAGGGATTCAAGGACCGATCATTCTTTTTCACACTAGTCAAATAATTATTTTTCAACTTGAAAATAATTCCAAACTAATAACCAGATTGAAAAAAAATGTAACTAAATGAGAAAGGATGAGTTGAAATTTATTTGTAATCTACTCATTACATCCAAATAAAATTTAGCTTGTGGCATGCATTTTCCTACATCGATAATAGATTATGATTTCCAGGATCGAAGAATATTGTTATTTGATCACTAATTGTGCAGCGAAAAAGGAATGTAGAAAGAGGAAACTAAAAATACCTAGCTACTTTAAGGAAAAGAAACTATATATTTTTGGCCTGCCAATACCACATCCCCAACCAAGAACCCAACAAGATAACTAAGTGGAATACCTATAGAAGAAATATTTTTATGGAAAACTGTACTAGACAAATAAGGAAAATATGACTAGGAAAGGAAATGCATTAAAGAAATATACAAGAAAGAGAGACTAGAGCCTACAGGATGGTACCTAACCCAAAGGGACTCATTCATATCGAATAAACATAGTTGTGTATGAAAAAGAAGAGTTTTATTTAATGAAAAATAATGCTAAAGTAAATAAAAAATGGAAATGGAAATGGCAAGTTCTCAGTTCCTTAATAGCCTATATCCTCCTACAACAATTTGAATCGTATTGAGCCGTTACGCTTGCTTATTTATACAAAAGTAACTCAGGGGAAGCCTCCTTGGAAATATGGTTTCTTCCCTGTGAAATTCTTGAAAGGATGGATGTTGCTCCTTGTAGTTTTCGATTTCATCCGTTGCTACTGGATCTTCAAAATGGAAGTGAGTAATTGTAGGGAGTACGTCGATATTTGGGTGAGATAATTGAGGATAACAACCTCATTCATCTTATCTAACTTCCTTCTAATGTATCCTTGCAAAATAAATGAATTTTAGTGCACTCTATATGTGTAGATTAATCAAATTATGCCACAATACATGATGATCATTCTCTATTATTCCTAGTAACGACATAATAGTAAAAAATATCCATTAAATGTGTAAAAGAGGTAAATATATGGTGAAGGAAGGCTAGACGTGCCTTGTTATTTAGCTATTAATGAGGTCCATAAATTGTTCCAAGAGAAAATTTTGTGTTTTTCACAGAAAATTTGGGGTTGGTGGATATTTACCATCTCATTGAGAGGGAGTCTTGATATGAATATATCATATATATAGACTCTCTTACAAGGGAAAATGGGTCCAAGAGACCTAGAGTGCAGAATAGGTGGTGTTGAGTGATTGTCTCATGGAGGTCGATCCCAATCACACACCTCTAATGGTGGAGAGAGGTCATGGACCATGATCACACACCACACATGGTGGAGTTAGGTCCTTCAACATCTAGACTCTAATAAAACACTAGAATGGTGGAGTAAGTTCCTAGACCCTAATGACACATTTGGAAGAGTGGAGTGAGTTCCTAGACCGTGATCACACATCAGGAAGGGTGTAGTGAGGAATTGTTAGCATCTAGACCCGATCACAATTAGGAAGGAGTTGAGTGAGGTATTGGTGTGGAGATTTCATGAGGAAGGTTGAGTGAGCTTGTTAGTTGAGGATATTAAATTTTTTTCCTATGTAGAGGCCAAGGGATTCAAGGACCAATCATTCTATAAGAGTGAGTCCTAATATGCTGATGGCATTGAAATGGGTTTGGTACCACCCTGGATATAGGTAGTATTTGATTATAATGATAGATAATGATACTAATAATATTCGATAGAGACATTTGTTCAATTTTAGAAGAACTGTGACAATGGTTATGAATACCTCCCTAGTTAAGTGGGAGTGACAAATATCTAGCTATGTTTGGTATTCAAAATGTAAATTTGGCCACTTGAGGTAATTTTATTTATCATTGTAAATCATACGTATAAATTCTCGAGTCAAAAGAAAATTTATTTTGAGTAAAATTTCCATTGTGACTTCTAAAAGATACAAACATGAATTTCTGAAATGACAATTTTGGCTCCAAAAGTTGCAAGTGAGCTTCCCTTCAAGTCAATTCATCCCTCGCCAAGAGACATGTCCATTCACCCTAGTGAGAATACTATATAAATCAAACTTGAGCTCCTCGATTTGAAAATTCACATTCTCTCACATAAGATACAATTTATCAAAAATTGAGTGAAGGACAAGAAGGACAAAAATAAGGTTGAGTTTTCTCTCTCCTCCCTCTCTTGCAACTCACACATGTGAATTCATCTCTCTGTATCTGTGGTTCACATTTTCATGGGGAAAATATTTATGGGTTATTAGGGAAATTATTGTAGGGACGAATTTTTGTGGTAATTGGCTATTGCAAGAGGGATGAACTATGAAAATATGATATTAAGAGTGAAATGCATGATTATATTGGGTGACTTCACTTGGAGGAGAATACCAGGTTTGACCATATTTCTAGGTGTGCCTCTCGTTGAATAAGAAGGATTTATGTATTGAAAAGGGCTATTGGGCTTTTCCTCATGGTGGGTTTTGGTACGGTAAATCTTGATTTTTCTTGTGTGTTGTGATCTCTGTTATTCTACTATTCCTTATGGTTGATTTTTTAACTTTAATTGTAGAATGATGTATTGGAATAAGTTAAAAGAAGATCTACATAGAAAGTAATCATCAAAATTTGAGAAATATTGTGCTAACCGTAACTGCACTAAGAAATTCAAAAAGGGTGAAGGAGGAAGCACAAAATAATCTTGTTATATGCACAAAGAAATAAATAAAATAAGATCTCTCACACAGAATATAAGGTGGACAAATTCACTCCTTATAAACCTTAATATTTTCCAATGACAAGAAAGAGCATGTATTTCTTCGTAAGAGGTGAGGGGTGGTTAAGAGCGTGTATTTCTTCCTTAGAGGTGAGGGGTTAAAAATTAGAGGGGTAGAGTATGTATGCCTTAGTATACTTAGCTCTCAAGCAATTTCATGAAACTGGGTCCCTTGTCGTAGAAACAAAAAGATCTTATACGCTAATTTGATGTGCGACTTAGAAGTGACCTTAAAATTATATAATAATAATAATAAACATTCAATTTTAATATTTTATAAACTAAATAAATAATGTTTTTTTATGTTCTATAAATTAAATAAATCATTAGTAACATACACATAGAGGGTATTTTCATTATATGATATCTTAAGATTAAATTTTTATCTTTTATAAACTAGATAAATCATTAGTAACATACACATTGAGCGTATTTTATTATATGATTTCTTATGTTGCGATCATTTCTAAATTGTGTAAATCGTGGAAGGATGACCACCCATCCTTTGCAAGATGAAGTTGACATGGTAAACAAACCCTAATTTTAAATTAAAAAAAATAGAACATAATTAAAAGTTCTGAAATTCGGTATAAAATCATGGGCCAACCTTTTATATTTGAAGGAGAGATCCCTCAAATGCAACAATTATGTTATATAAATAAAATTTAATGAGATTCAACAGGGAACAAAATTTTCTATTTATATCCATAGTTATCTATTTATATCGCCAATAAAAGGAGAGATCCATATTTTTGGTCAAACTTCTCTGAATCAGAAAGAAAGAAAGTTCATAAGCCTAAGAAAGAACCCTAAGCTGGCACATGAAGAAGAGAAATAAGCGCGAAAGTTCGTAACCCTAAGAAAGAACCCTAAGCCGGTACATCAAGAAGAGAAAGAAACATGAACAACTTAGATTATTGAAGACAAATTACATTTAACCGTCAAAATGTTGGTGGAAGGAACTGAGAATCTTATTCCATTTCCCAATCCTCGGAAAATTCATTAATGATGTAAGTTTGATAGATAATCTAACAAATTCACAGAAGAAATTTGCACTTTCTTAGACTCCATAAGAAACTAAGGCCTTTGAACATATTAAAGAAGCAATGAGCCACACACTAGTACCAGCTACGCCGGACTTCACAATTTTTTTTATTGTGGAATGTGATGCCACAAGAAATCAATTTTTTGTTGTTTTATCGCAAGAAGGAAGACCCATTTATTCTAAAAGTCATCCAATGAAAGGAAAATATACACAAAGCTATTTATGAGAAGGAAATGTTGGAAATACTACATGCACTAAAAAAATGACAACCTTCGCTAATGGTAAGACACTTCAAGGTAAAAAAAAATCATGATAATCCTAAATACTTTTTGGAACAAAGATTATCTTCATCAGAGCAGCAAAAATGGGTGAGAAATATGTTAGGTTATGACTTTGAAATTTTCTAAAAATAAGGGAAGAAAAACGTTGTTGCAGATGAACTCTCAAGAAAGGATGAGAATGTGGAAGAATTTATTTGTGACATTTCTATTACCCAATGATATTGGATAACTGAACAAAGGGATGAATGGAAGAATGATGAATAAGTGTGGAAACTCATTCAAAATTTATAGAAAGATCCCAACATATGCTATACATTGAGATGGAAAAATAATTCATTACAGTACAAAGATCGATTATGTATTTTTAATAATTCCCAAGTCAAACAAAATATTCTATTGGAATTTTGCACCTCTCCCTTAGGAAGGAACTAAGAATTTTTAAAAAATTACCATAGGTTCAAGAAGGAATTTTTTGGGATGGCATTAAACTCGTATTCAAAAGTTTGTCGTGGAATGTTTTGTTCTCTAACAAAATAAAGTTGAGATAATTAAGCTCTTGGGTCTGTTACAAACTTTATTCATACCAAGTCAACATTGGAAAGAAGTTTCAATAGATTTTATCACAGGTTTACCCAAGTCAAAGGGAAAGACTGTCATCATGGTGGTAGTTGGTAGAATTTCTAAGTATGAAAACTTTTATGCAATATCTCATCCTTTTAAAGCTAGTATAGTTGCTACCGCATCTATCAAAACAATTCAAAATCTACATAGAAACCCAAATATTATTGTAAGCGACATAGATCCCATTTTTATAGGAATTTTTTGGACAAAAATATTTTCTTGTATGGGTACTCAATTAGCTCATAGTTCATCATATCATCCTCAATCTGATGGGCAAGATGAGATGGTAAATAAATGTTTTGAAGGATATCGGTGTTTCCTTTAATCTAATAAAAAAACACAATGGGTCAAGTGGTTATGTCTGGCTGAATGGTGGTATAAAAATTCCTTCCATACTACAACAAAAATGACCCCATTTATGGCATTTTATAGATATCATTCACCTTCCATCACATCACCGCTAAGAGAAAATTCTAAGGTTCAAGCAATGGAAGATCATGTCGTGCATCAACAACAAGTTATCCAACTCTTAAAGGATAACCTCACTTTGGTGCAGAATCAAATGAAGTAATACGAAGATCAAAATAACAAGGAAATAATTGTTGATGTAGGTGACTAGGTATTTCTATGGTACAATCATAAAAAAAAAGTCCCTCAAGCAAGCTAAGAAGGATAATAAATTATCACCAAAGTATTATGGTCCTTACAAGGTGTTGTAAAAGATTGATACTATGGCATACATACTGGAGCTTCCTACATCTTCCTGAGTGCACCCAATTTTCCATGTCTCATGCTTAAACAAGGTTATAGGTAACAAGATTCCAGTTCAAACAATATTTCCAAAACTTGAAAAGGAAGGAAAAATGTAATATTCCCAAATAGGAAAGCAAAAATATATGAACATGAAACTGGAAATAGCAGTGAATAAAATTACACCAAAATGTATGAAAACCATGGAGCCATTTTATTATGTAAATAAGAAACAAATAAGTACAATAGAAGCAGGAAAAACTCAGATAATCAAGGTAAGAAAGCCTCCCATGAAAACATATGCCAAATATGAAATGTTGCTACATAGCAGAATAGCCTAGGAAAAGTAATGCAGTTTTAGATGGTGCACCACTACTGGAAATGTAAAATAATATAAATCTGATAATTTATGGCTAAAATTATGCTAGGAACAAAGATCTATGCTCCCAAACACATTTTCAAGACAATCCGGAGAGGATTTCCTAAAATAGACAAAAATACTAAAATGAAGGAATGTGACCCTAGAGCTGAATAGCAGCTACAAATCAGTAACTAGATGGATATGGATGAATATGGTGTCTGAATGAATATATATCCTCCAATAGATATTTCAAGTGAAACAATGATCCCAACACTAAAGATTTCACCCTCCAAATAAAACATTGAAACCCCCACTACAGATGCTCACTGAAATAACGAAGTCAAAGAGGGAAATTGCATTGTAGATGATGGGAACTATGTTGGCATAATGCCAAGATGTGAAATATTCTCAATAATACTCCCTGTTAATCTCCCAAGATAAGGACTCCTTTCCGCTAGAAAAAGCTATCTCCAGAAGTGGGTTTCTCAACCCTCCACTGCAACACCCCGCAACACAACACAATACTCTACAGAAACTGTGCTGTAGTTGAAGACTGAATCTTGGAATTAAGCCTATGTGTGGAAAATTAAGTGCACTTATCCCCCAAGAGGCCTCTCAAGAAAGGATATGGGATTCCCATTTGGGAACACCCGGTGCTAAACAACACATCAATCTCAACTAAACAGCTGAAGAATGAAAAATAGTCATGTAGACCATAAAATCAATAATTAGTAACATACCCCACTATGCATACCTTGCCCTCCCTATAAATAAATCTGAGCCTTCTTACCTTGGGTCCCACTCATTAGGGTTTCTGCCATCATGGAATCTTCCTCCCACTAACACTGTGTTGTCTTTATTGATGATCCACTCCCTCCATACCAGTGTTGTTGACCTAGTCAAACTTGACCTTGCCCACATGCATTAGCCCCTGGTCACACATGAAGGTGCTTTATCCAGCTATAAATATGATCCATTTTCATATTAAGATGGATTTTATGCCTACTAAAGAGATTTATAGGCCTCCCTACCCATTTATTTATCTAACTAAATTATAAGAGAAAAAATAATATTCCAACTAGCTGCATGCTAATTTAGGAATATTACAGTCCACCCCTCCCAAATGTTGCTTTTCCTCAAGAAACTACAAGGATAGAACTAAAAATCCTCCTCTCCTCCTCCTGTAGCATCCTCATATGATAAACTCCTCCAAGGAACAAAATTTTGTCTCATCTATAAATATCCAAGTTGCCCCTCCCAAGTATACAAGTTAGCTTTTGGTGACCATCCCAAATTGCTATTATCATGAAGAAGTAAAATACCCATGGAGGAAAAAATGTGCTTTCTAGAGGTCCTCTTGAGGCATGGAATCTGAAATATATTGGGAACTATCATTCCCATGTGAAGCCTCCATCCCCAAGCTATCATCCATACAAAACGAGTCACCTTCCAACATGGAAATTCATGAAAAATTCCATCCACCTTAAGCTCCTGAAAAATTGGTGTGTTTCATAGCTGAACATGATGGATCAAATTGTCCATCCTGCATTTTATCTCTCTCCACTTATGATAAGTGTAGTGTTGCTGCTGAATTTGGGCTACAATGATGTCGCCTTCAAGAAGAGAAAAGGCAATTAGACCTTCAAATATCCACTCTTTGGTTCTTGCCCATACCACCCCACATAAAGTGAATATGACATTATCATCATATGGGATCCAAATGAGAGAGGTACTAAAGATTTTACATAGTTTTGGAAGGTACCAATAGTCTCCCAAGTAGTCACAGTGTAGTTTTCCTAACTGTTGTTTCAGAAAATAACATGGCAAGTTGTTTCTTAACAAATTGCTAGTTGTGTATGTCATCACATATACTAGTAAATAGTAAATGGATTTCTATATCAAATAAGCATACAGAAAATAATAAAACACTTGCCCAAATCCATACAAGTGATGGCTATCTCCATCATAGATTTTGGCCCAAAAATGACCATGAAGCCCAAAGAGAGGCTTGCCCTCTTATGGAGCAATGTGTTGTATAGAAATGGTAAGAGAATGAAAATATTGTGTTAGATAATAAATAAATGCAAAAACATAATTCTTACCATGTATTGAGAGTAAGATGATAATAAGATCCATGAATGGGCCCTCCAGAGTGGTATGACATACTCCCATGAAGAGGAATGAACCATGTGTTGCATGAAGATATTTCTTCTTAGGCTTGGAAATCCAAGTCAAGAAGATCATATCACAGTAATAGATGTCTCCATCTAGTAATCCATCACTCTCACCTCCTCCTTGTCCATCAAGTGCATCATATGTGAAGTGATCCTAGGAAGACTCCATCAATAAACCCAAGATCCCAAGTGACAGAGCTGTTGGCCTTTATAATAAGGCTCCTATCATCTCGTAGCTCCATTCTTTGACATGTCCAATGTCAATGACATCTACCATAATGATGTTGTATATGGGATATTCCTTCCAAAGTGGAAGTACCTCCAAATATTCCAAGGCTAAGGAGTATCCCCTTTGCACCATGATAGTGCCATCACCTACTCCTGCAACATCATGGGAGAGAATCAACCCATACTCTCTCAAGAATAACCAATGTAACAACATCTCTTGCTGCTCCCTCATCTCTCCCTCATACAAGTCATGGAGTAATATCATGATAGTTGACTTGTAGAATGCCCCATACAACCAAATATTCTGCTACCATAATATATGGGTGCCATGTAATGCCTCAACCCATAAAATACCCTTTAACAAAGGATATGTCACATGATGGCCAAACTCTTTTAAGAGTAGCCAACGTAGTGATAATGTGCTGCTTCAAATCAGAAATATATCTTGACCCTAGGTCATGTAATGGCATCTTGCCACACTCCTCCATAATATGTGCTGAAATAATATAAAGTGGAAATATTTGCGTTACCTTAGTTTTGTTTGGGAACATCTTGTATTGCTACAAGGGTTCCTTCCTCTAGTGTAATGACTTCTCCAACTATTGATGATGATGGCTGCTCCTCCATGGTTGCATTAGCACTAGTATAAGTCTCTTCCTCCTCATGCATCTCTAGAATAGTGCATGGGACTCTACATGTCAAGACATCAAGACCACTTTGAAAAGATGCAAGGGTTCTTTATCCTGATGCAAGTGCTCTTGCTGCAAGTGGTGGTGAAGGCCTCTTCTCCTCTTCTTCCTTCTTGTCAAACTCCTTGATCAACCTTTGAGTAAAATCTACATATGTAGACACTCTTGCATGACTCAAATGGCTAAACCACCAAATGTTTGCTTCACTCTCAAGGTGTAGCGCTGCAATCTGACAACTTCTCTCTCTACTACTGCATGTAGCAAGAAAAATTCATCCAACTTCATTCCCCAAGCTCTTGATGTACATGTGGATGACCCATCAAATGTAGGAAATAGAAATCTATTGCTGCAAGGTATTGTTTCTTATTTGAGCTGAATGAACTGTAGGAGAGTTAGATTCTCCTTGAAAGCTCTAGGTTGAGATTTATATTCTCCAAGGTATTCACTTAGAATCTCATGATCCATGTGTCCTCCAACTCCATACATTTTTTCTTCTTATTCAAAAGAAAAGGGCATAGTGTATTACTTTGGATCTCTATGCAACACTGGTTCTTTCTTCTGCTGATAGGAGGTACATGGAGCTTCCTGATATTGAAACCCTAGTGTGGTTTCATTGCTTCTCTCCACTCTTCTTTGCTTGACCTCCTTGGTGAGGTCCTTCTTAGATCTAAAAAGAGATGAGATAAAACTCATTCTTTCCTTAATTCTGGTTTATTTCTTCTTCTTCCTCTTATTCTCCTAATAGCATAGTGGCTGAGATCCATAGGCTGAGCCAAGATTATGATTTGATACCACTGTAATATTTCCAAATAGGAAAGCAACAATATATGAACATGAAACTGGAAACAATAGTGAATAGAATTACACCAAAATGTATGACAACCATGGAGCCATTTTATTATGTAAATCAATAGAAAATAAGTACAATATAATTGGGCACAACTCGGATAATCAAGGTAAGCAAGCCTCCCATGAAAACATATGCCAAATATGAAATGATGGTACATAGAAGAATACCCTAGGACAAGTACAACACAGTTTTAGATGGTGCACCGCTACTGGAAATGTAAAATACTATAGATCTGCTAATGCATGGCTCAAATAATGCTGGGAACAAATATCTATGCTCCCAAACACATTTTAAAGACAATCTGGAGAGGATTTTCTGAAATATACAGAAATACTAAAAATGTCATAATATAGCCCTAGGGCTAAATAGTAGTTGTAACTCAATAATTAGATGTATATGGTTGAAGATGATGTCTGAATGAATATATCTCCTCCAATATATCTTTCAAGTGAAAGTATGATCCCAACACTAAAGATCTCACCCTCCAAATAAAACACGGAAACCCCACTGCAGATGCTCACTGAAATAACACAGTCAAAGAGGGAAAATGCATTGTAGATGATGGTAACTATGTTGGCCTTATTCCAAGATGTGAAATATGCTCAATAATCCTCCTTGCTGATCTCTCAAGAGAAGGATTCCTTCCCCTTATGAAAAACTAGCTCCAGAAGTGGGTTTCTCAACCCTCCATTGCAACACCTTGCAATACTCTATAGAAACTGTGTTGTAGCAGAAGACTAAAGCTTGGACTTAAGCTTGAGTGTGGAAAATGAAGTGAAATTCTCCCCCAAGAGGCCTCTCAAGAAAGGAGATGGGATTCCCACTAAGGAACACCCAGTGCTAAACAACACAACAATTTCAACTAAACATCTAAAGAATGAAAAATAGTCATGCTGACCATAAAATCAATAATCAATAACATACCCCATTATGGCTGCCTTGCCCTCCTTATAAAAAAATGTGAGCCTTATTACCTTGGGTCCACTCGTTATGGTTTCCATCATCATGGAATCTTCCTCCCACTAACACTGCGTTGTCGCTATTGATGATCCACTCCCTCCATACCAGCATTGTTGACTTGGTCAAACTTGACCTTGTCCACATGCATTAGCCCCTGTTCACACATGAGGGTGCTTTAACCATTTATAAATATTATCCCTTTTCATATTAAGAGGGATTTTATGCCTACTAAAAAGATTTATGGGCCTACCTACCCATTTATTTATCTAACTAAATGATAAGAGAAAAATTAATATTCCAATTAGTTGCATGCTAATTTAGGAATATTACAAAAAATCATATTGGAACCTGAAGAAGTCTAAAAAAAAAAACTTGAAAACTATGAAATCGATCAATTTCAGAGTATCTCATAAAGTGGAAGAACTTACCTACCAAATATTCGACATGAGAGGATGAGAATTTTATACAAAAGAATCCATAACTATTCAAGCATTGAGGACACCACTCTTTTAAAGGGGAGGGGCATGCTAGGCCCCTATAATACTATTGTATCCCATTATTATTATTATTATTGTATCCACCTTATTGTTATTTTCTCTCCCATGTAGTCCCCATATTTCTATTATTGTGTCCCATAGAATCCCATTACTGTTATTGTTGTGCCCTTAGATTATTATTGATATGTCAGCTCTAATTATATGGTGACCAATTAGATTCCTATATATAGAAAGTATGTTTCTTCATTTGAATCATCCAAGAATTATTCATTTATGTAATGTAAAGGAGGTTTCCACCTCGAAGAGGATAGTTTTTCATTCTCTGATCTATCTTTTCTTTTAATTTGTGAGTTTGTTGCATAACATCAGATTTATTCTTGAGAAAATATATCAATTTATTCCTCGAGAAGTCATTTATAAATGAGACATAGTACAAAATATTACCCAGTGATGGAACCAACATAGGTTCAAACACATCAATGTGCACAAGTTGTAATATCCCTTTCTCCCTCTTAGCACCAGAGGGGAAACTCACATGATTCTTCTTCGCATATTTACAATGTTTACAAACTCAAAACGTAGAGATTAATTAAACATATTGTCTACCATACCATTACCATGTAGTGTCTAAAATTCCTTCTCTCCAATAATTCCAAGCCTTTCTACCATAACATGGTATTTTCTGCAAAGACAACTCGATTTTCTACTCCACTTTCAAGAACTATAGAATTGTTGCACACATAAATAACAGTGCTACCCAGAACCCTATCTACAGTTTCAATCCAAACTCCCCACATCAATAACATTGGATGGCAGTGAAATGGATTCTTAGGTATTTGAGAGCTACCAAAAATAAAGAATTAAACTTTGGTGGTTCAAACATTGCTTTACACGGATATGTTGAGGAAGATATAACATGTGATAGAGATAAAAAGAGGAGCACTATAGGGTATGTATTTACTGTAGGTGGAACAACTTTGAGTTAGGTTATGCAATGTCTTGTTGCACTTTCAACAACATAAGTAGAATATATTGTTGCTACAGAGGCTACTAAAGAAATTAGTTGGTTACAAAGGCTTATGGATGAGTGGGGTAAGGAGAAGGAGATGGGCAGGTTATATAGTGACATCCATAGTGTCATGCATCTTGAGAATAACTCATCATTTCATTCCAGGATAAAACAAATACATCTCAAGTACCATTTCATACGGTTAGTTTCGAATATGGATAACTCAAGCTAGAAAAGATACACACTAGCCAGAATCCTGCAGATATTTTAACAAAAGTTGTAACCAAGGAGAAACTGAGGTTATTATCAATTTCATTTTTTCTTGAAGTATAATGATGAATACGAGAGACAACGAGGTCAAAAGTGGATTCATTATCGAACAAACGAAGTATAGTGATGAATAGTGATGAATATGAGAGACACCAAGGTTGAAAGTGGAGTCATTTTCCAACAAACGAAAGTGGATTCCTTACCATCCCAAGAACTTGGAGGCCCTATTTTTATTAGATAAAAAATAATATCTACAACATCTTCCCAAAATTGTAAAGGCAATCATACATGCAACCTCATGCACCTTGTATGCTCCATTATTGTTGTGTTCATCCTTTCTGAGACTGTTCCTAGAACTATATTCTCTCTACGAATTCCATGCTATGAATCATAACTATCAAACACTTTTTTGCAATATTCACCTCCATTTTCTGATATGATACACTTCAACTTCTTTCTTGTCTCAATCTCAACAAAATATTTCCATTTCTTGAAAGTATCGAATACATCAAATTTATTTTGAATACAATAAATCCAAGTTTTTCTAGTTTCATCATAAATAAAAGTAACATAATAATGAGAGCCAACGATAGATGATACCTGAGCAGGTTCCCATACATCTATATGCACAACCTATAATTTTTCTCTCTTATTTTATTTCCCAACTCTAATAAATATCACTCTTTTTGTTTTTCCCCATAAACACAATTCTCACAAAAATCCAAATCAATATTCTTCAAGCCTGTAAACAAATTTCTTGAGTGAAGAATATTCATCCCCTTCTCACTCATGTGTCTGAGCCTATGATGCCAAAATGCTGCATCTACTCCTGTGTAGTTTAAAATAGCATTAACACAATTACAAATACCATTACATAAATAAAACGTACCAAAATTTTCTCCTTTTTCTAATACCAGGGCTCCTTTAGTGACCTTCTAGGTTTTATCTGTAAAAGTTGTCACAAAACCTTCATCACCTAATTTCCTTGTTGAAATCATATCTTTCTTCAAATCTAGAGCATGACTTGCCTCTTTTAATAAGCAATGGTTTCCATTCTACTTTTTTTACAAGAAATTTACCCATTCCAACGATTTTATAGTTTTTATCATCACCCAGGCTAACCTATCTAAGATATCCCTAAACATAGTGATGGAATTGTTTCGTATTAGGTATGGCATGGAATGAGAGCCTGAATCTACCACCTAGGCATCAATAAAATTTTCTAAAGAAAGAATAGAAGCATATTGTAACACATCACCTCTCACATTTTCTTCATGATTGTTTTATTGTTGTGTGTCCTTCTCTTCCCTTCCGAGACTCACAGTATTTTTCAAGTGTCCTTTCTTCCCAAATTTTTAGCACATTATCCCCAATTTGGACGTTAAACTACCATTCCTTGACTTACTACAATATCTTGGGCTCTTTCCTCTTTCCATTTTTCTTCCCCTAGTCTCTGCACTCAAAGCATTACCCGATGTCTCACTGGAGCTTTTCCATTGCATTTCCTTGCTAAGAATGGCACTAATAACATCATCAAAATTTAAAGTACTAGATCTAGAGACAAAGATACTAATGGACATAACTAAACCTTTCCATATTTCTGGCAATGAGCATAGAAATAACAGAGCCCTAACTTCATCATCAAAGTTTAACTCCTTCCTAATCCCTCACAGGAGTACAAGCCTGAGTGATTCATGATCAAAGGTAAAATTAACTATTCTATAGTTGAGTTAGAACCTTTCTCGATAATCTTCTAACAACTAATCTAGCCCTAGGGTCATATAAATATCTCTTCTCTTGTCTCCTTATACCTGCAATAATTTCTGTATTTATCATCCATTTTTTTCCCAAATAGTGATGTCACATTTGTGAAGGCTCGTCAACCAATGCAAGGCTATATCCTTGAGGGTGGAAGGAAACAAGTTCAAATGTTTGTTCATCAGAAATATAATAATAGGTCCTACAAATTACAAATATTTAAATCATGATTGTGTCAAGGTACATAGAGGCTAGGTCGTGGACATTTATGAGAGAACCGTGGCTTATATTTTTTCTCTTGGCCTCCCCATTGGTTTCTTGGATAGGGAAGAGCTCGGTCTACCCATTCTCGGTCATTTTTAGGGAAGGTGATATGGGTTATTCCTCTCCTATGGATTCTTCAATGATTTATGACAACTCACCTAAGGGATTCTCCAACAGTTCTGTGGTCAGAAAAGGGTGTCCAAAATCACAAAATGAGAGTGATGGATGACTGCTAGAAGGGTTGGTGCTTTTTCATAGGAATTTCCGTTGATTATCCCTAATTCTACAAGGCATGAAAAAATTTATTATTTTCTTGTTTTTATCTTTTTTTTTTATTCAAATCAAACAAGGGCTATGCAACGAAAAAAAAATATGAAAAATAAATACAACTTTTAAGTATAAATAACACAAAATTAGACACCTCCCCAACAATGATGCCAAAATGTGGTGGGACTCAATATTGCACAAGGGTGTTGCTACTTCCAAGGCTTCAAACTTGAATTATCAACCTAGGGTTTATACAAAATTTTAAGAGGTGACAATTCTATACACACAATAAGTTAATATATACTCACGTAACTTTATAGCAATGAAATAGACAAAGGAATACTAAGCGCACTCTATGAATTTATTCTAGATTGGGAGGGAAGGAAATTGCATGAAAGAAAAGTTCTATTATAGTTACAAAAATGAAAATATTACTATATTTGCAGAGGAATGGAAATGTTTCTTAGTCAAAAGTAAATGATAACCCTCTTTGCAGGAATTTCAGGGCTAGAGTACTTGCAAAAATGTAAACAATGGTCCAATGTAAATGTTGCATATAAAGGAAACCTAACCTATGTAATGGAATAAAAATGCTTGAAATTGAAATCCTAGATTAAGGAGCATAAATCAAAGTAAGTGATATAATATATTTTTCATAAGGAAAAAAAAATGTAATCAAAATTTAACCATTTTTTTCCAAAGAGAGTAGAATTAGTGACATAATTCATTAGAAATCTCATAAGATAATAAAAAAAATCATCACTGTAGTGCTAAATTCATAAATTTGTCCACTAACCCTAATCAAAAAAATGTTTTGTAGTGGATGAGAGGAAACTATTAGGTGGTATTTGATCTCTCCAAATCATTTTTTCAGAGCCTAAGGTCCGTCATTCAAGGCTAGGAGGAAAAAAACAAGCATTAGGAGCAATGGTAGACAAGTTTACATGGTGCTACAAGATGATACATGATCTCCTTTCTTCCCCACATGATTGGATTCATGAGCATCCCGATGATGCAAAAGGAAGTCTAAAAGTAAGGAAAGATAGTGGACGGTAGGAAACGGTTGTGTTGGGCCTTTAAGCCTACTACTCTTATAGGGCTCATCTTTCACGAAAATTGATGCACACAATGGCCTTCAAAAAACCATAATTTTTTTATTGGTGGAAAACATTTTGAGAGAGTTTTGAGGTGAGGAGAAATAGGGTGATGATGGGAGGATGAGTGTGCAATGACAATGAAAATCACAGAAAACAATAGTAGTACCTGCGCACTATTCAAATAATTATTTTTCAACTTGAAAATAATGCCAAAATAATAACCAAATTGCAGAAAAAGGGAACTAAATGAGAAAGCACGACTTGAATTTTATTTGCAATCTACTTATTGCCTCAAAAGAAAATATATGTTTTAGAATGTATTTTCCTACATTCATAAGATATTATGCTTTCCACACTCAAAGAATATTTCTATTTAATCTTCAAGTGTGCAAGGAACAAAAATGTAGAAAGAGGAAACTCAAAATGCCTAACTACTTTAAGGAAAATAAAATATATATTTTTGGCCTCCCAATACCACATCGCCAATGGAGCATCTAACAAGATATCTGAGTGGAATACCTACACAATAAACCTATTTATGGACAAAAATTCTAGACAAATAAGGAAAATATTACTAGGAAAGGAAATGCATGAAACAAATATGCAAGAAAGAGAGACTAGAGCCTACGGGATGGGACATAAACCAAAGGGACTCATCCCTCTAGAATAAATGTAGTTATGGATGAAAAATAAAATTTTAAGTAATAAAAAATAGTGCTCAATTATATAAAAAATGGAAATGGAAACAAATAAGATCTCATCTCCTTAATAACTTCTATCCTCCTACAAAAATTTGAATCCTATTGAGCCCTTAGGTTTGCTTATTTATACAAAAGTAATAGAGGGAAATCCTCCATGGAAAGACTATTGCTTCCCTTCAAAAGTCCTAAAAGGATGGATGTTTCTCCCTTTATTCTTCAACTTCATCAACTACCAGTCGATCTCCAAACTCGAATATAGTAATTGTAGGGAGCATGTTGAGATTTGGGTGAGTAAATTTAGGAGACCAGCCTCATACATCTTCTCCACCTTCCTTCTAATATATCTCTGCATAGTAAATATATTTTAATGCACTCTCTATCTTCATATTAACCACATTAGGCCATGAGATATTATAATCATCCTCTAGTCTTCCTTGTAACCACATAATAGTAAAATGTATGCCATTAAATGAAGTAAAAGAGGTAAATGTGGAAATAAGGAAGGCTAGATGGGACTTTCTATTTACCTATTAATGAGGCCCATCAAGTATTCCATGTGACAAGTTTGTGTTATTCAAAGATAATTTGGATGTCCTAGAGATTAATCCTCTGATTGAGAGGGAGTGTGGATATGCCTGCATAATATATAGACACTCTTTCAGAATGATAAATGGGTCTCAAAGATCAAGAGGGCTCAACAGACAAGGTTGAGTGATTGTCTCTTGGGGGTCAATCCTCATCACACACAAGTAATGGTGGAGAGATTTTTTGGACCCCCATCACACACTAGACATGGTAGAGTGAGGTCTTTAGCATCTAGACCCTAATAACACATTATTGAAAATATATTTCTTGTACCTTGTAACCAAGGGAAACTTCTGAAGAAATCCCATCCTCCTAAAATGTCTTGATTGTTGCAATTTTGTTTGCACGTGCAAGTACTCTAATGGTTGGTGATCGGTATGTATAAAGGTATATTTACCCATAATGTAGTTTTTCCACTTCCTAAAGATTTGTACCAACGTGTATAGCTCTTTTTAATATGTAGGATAATTAGTTACAACACCATTGAATGTTTCAGAATGAAAAGTGATAGCCTTACCATGCTGCAAAAGTATTGCACCCATGACGTAATCATTAGCATCAGTTTGTATCTCAAATGGCTGTCTAAAATTTGGTAATGCAAGGACTAGAGCTAAAATGATCTCGTATTTTAAAGCTTCAAAATATTGATATTTTTTTCCTCCCCATTGGAATTATTTATTCACAATTGTCACTACATGCATAGGAGCTGTTATTGTAGAAAAATTAGCAATAAAATTTCTCCAATACTGAGTTGTGCCTAAGAAAATTCTTACCCGGGTTACTGTTTTGGGAGTGGGCCAATTCAAAATGGCTTCCACTTTAGAAGGATAATTCTCAGCTCGCCTCCTCCTACAATGTGTCCCAAATAAACCAGAGAATTCTTTCCAAACTCACACTTGGAAATCTTAGGAAATAATTTCTCTTTCTTGAAAACATCAAGCACCCTTTTCACATGCAAGACTTGTTCTTCTCTTTTTTTGGTGAATAGTATATCATCTAAATACAAAATCAAAAATTCAACAAGAAATGGATGCAAAACATTATCCATAACATGCATTAATGTTTCCAGTGCATTACACAAACCAAATGACATAACCAACCACTCAAAGAGTCCTTGTTTGGTTTTGAATGCAATCTTTCATATATCACTTTCTGCAATTCTTACTTGATGATATCCACTTCGTAGATCTAACTTTGTGAAAAAAATTTCTTCATTCAGTTGATTAATAAAATCACCTATCCTTGGGAGTGGGTATCAATTCTTCACCATTATCTTGTTCAAAGCTCTAAAGTCTACACACATGCGCCAAGTCCCATATTTCTTCGGAATAAAGGCTATGGGTGAACTGCATGGCCAAGTGCTTGGCCTTATGAGTCCCTTGTCCAACATTTCCTTGATCTGCCTCTTAATTTCAATATTATCCATTATCTACATGCGATACATGTCGATGTTTGGAAGAGGAAAATCTTGTTGCAACTGAATCTCATGTTGAATCTCCCTTTTTGGAGGCAATCATGTTGGCTCCTGAAACATCTCATGATGTGCATCCACTACATCATATAAATCTAATTTCAGCTTAGGATCCCAATCATGAAATGATTCATGATTAACATCAGCTTTAGGATTAGTCATTAGAAGAACAAAATTCTTACTTTAATTCACTAGCCTCTTTACCTATCCAACATTTACCATTGAAATATTTGTCTTCTTGTGATGTTCTCTAACAATGTACTCCTTTCCGTCTTTGAATAAATAGTATTTTTTCTCATGGCGATGGAGGATCGCTTTCCTATCATAAAAGTAAGGACTTCCCAAAAAAAAATTGTAATATCAAGAAGAACCATATCTACTTCAACTATGTCAACAAAATATGCAGTTATTTCAAACCGCAATATGCACTTCTTTGAAACCTGTAAATTTGCATCCTTACAAATCCACCCATGTGGATATGGTTTTGGATGTGGAATGGTCTCAATATTAAGTTTCTTGACCAAGTATCCAGAGATTAAGTTTTCTTCTGACCCATTGTCAAACAGTGTTTCAATCTTGGTATGTTTGGGTATGACCCTCACATGAAACAATTCAATTCTCTCTTATTCATTTGGAGCTTGTATGTGACAGTTTGATGTACTAGTACTAGGTTCAGTTTCAATTTCTTTCCCCTTAATGTTCTTCAATCCCATGTTTGTAATTTTAGATTCATCACCTGAATCCTCTCCTAAATCATGTTGAGTTGTAGATGAAGTTTTTTGTTTCCCTTTGTTGTTCTGATGTTTGGGCCTCTTTTCAAGATGTAATTTCCAACAATTTTTCTCTTCATGCCCTTCTCTTGAAAAATGTTTACAGACCACTTTTTCTCCCTCTTTCTTGATAGATTTATTATTTTTTACCTTACCTTTTAAGTCTTCTATTTGTTTTTTTCCTTAAAAGGTTTCTTCCTACCCTCATCAGTAATGTTTTTCTCTCTAGCTTCTAGATGTGTGGCTTGCACACATACCTCATCTAGACTTGTAGGGTTAAACATGAGAATAGTATGTCTTAGGTAGCTATGTAAGCCTCCTATGTACTTGAGAAAATTATCTTGGCTCTACAAATCTAGCCTTAATAATAGATCCCTTCTCCTAAATTCTTGGGTGTATTCTTGCACATTCTGTCCTTTCACTTGTCTAAAATTTTTCCAGTTCATTATGGTTTTCTGCACATGAGCTAATGGATAAAAATATTGTTTTGTTGTAGTAATGGAATTATTCCATGATAGGATAACCTTACCATGCTTCTTGATCTCCTCCTTTCTCTTGGCTTCCCACCAAAAACGTGTTTCACCTTCCATTCTCAATGAAGCTAGTTGGATTTTGGTATCATCATCATGAAGGTTCTGAATTATAAAATAGACCTCCAATTGCCTAATCCAATTATCAAGATTTTCTACATTGACTTCACCATTAAACATTGGCAATTCAAACTTAACATCAAGTTTTATAAAATGACTTTTACCAGTGTTCTTTGACTTGTGTGGCTAATGTACTAAAGATGAAGTAGAGGATGATGATGGTGAGGGTGAGGATGGTGACTTTCCACTGCCTCTATTTCCTCCATTTCCCTTATTTGATTTATCTTCATCATTTTGAGCTCTTGATGATCCTTATCCTTCCTTGTGAAGTTTGGATCCTTCTCCTTCTATTCTCTCATTACTTTCCTTATAAAGGACTCTCACCATCTTAGTCATGTCAAGGAATGATTTCCTGAACACCCTTTCTTCTTCTCTTGGATCCACCTCTTCATGGATTTATTCTTCCTCTGGAGGCATGCTTAATGCTGCTCACTACTACATTTGGCAGAAATTCCGACACTTGGTTCCGATGCTTTTGACCAAATGTCGAAAATTTCCCCAATTTTTTTCAATCCCGCCCGAAATCGTCGCTATACTGACGTCTAGAGAAATGTGTTGTAATACCGACACTTAGACAAAGTGTCACAATTGTGAAATTTGAAGGAAGACGTCGCAATTGCAACACTATGCCCCAAGGCATCACGATTGTGACGGATGCTTCCAAACGTCGCAATGTCTAAGTGTCACAATTGCGACGTTTGGAGGCATCCGCCGCAATAGTGATGCTTTGTTTGCGACACAATGTCTAAGTGTCGCAATTACGACGTTTATAGAGATCCGTCACAATAGTGAAGCTCTGGCTGCTGTCGCTATAACGACACTTATATGCAATAAACGAAAGTTATATGGCCTTTGCAAAAATGGTCGGCTTATAGAGCAGCGCGAGGAGTAGTTAATGGAGGCACCTTTGCGATTGCGCATAATTTGGAGAGAAAATAGTAATAATGAGAGAGGCTCCTTTAATTGTGTCTTTGATTTGTGAAGTTATGTATTGTCTAGCCTGCAATTCTATGCTGTTAAGAAAGACTCGCAATCCTCTGGAAACAAGACTGTTGTGAAGATGCCTGGCGAAGAAATGGACATCGGGTTCACGACTATTGATGAACACATCGTAGTCCTCCGAAGAAGGCACCAAGGATGGTATTCTCAGTGAATGAGGGATGTTGAAATATTAATTTCAACTACCCTGTTCTCTGGCCGCTTTCTAAATCTGTTTGAATGGTTCTGTCAAATAGCCGCTTTCTAAAACTGATGAACAGTCAATTTTGGTTTTGAAATCACAGTCCCTGCACACTTAAAAATAGAGCGTTGTATTGTTTTGGAAACAGAGCAATTTAATAGTAAACACGGGAGATTTTAATTTAGAAGAACGTGGTCCCACAGACCACAGACCAAATCATCCATCCACGTGGAAGCAGGCGATTTGATCGCGTTATTTTTTGGCCCGTTTGCATTGTGGAATTCTGGACCCAAAACATTATAGGGCGAAATTAATTTTATTTTCGCGTCACAGTTTTCCTCCATACGAAAAGCCAAAAAACGGACTCAAATTTTTATATGGCATATTCTATGAAGTTTTCGCGTCACAAAGTAGGGTGACATCAGCAGGCTATTTTGGAACGCGAATTTGTGATTGAAATCGGGCTTTTTTTTTTTGAAGTCCAGACGTATGATATAGTTTTATTAATATTTTGTTATAAGTTTTGTTTCACCGCCCGATAGTTATTTACATATGCGCAAATATTTCACTTTGGGAATTTGTAATGTGGGCCCCGAATACTTTAAATAGGTACATATACATTAGACAGTTTAAAAGTTTTGAGGATTGCACCCCTGGTGCAATTGTTTGTTTATAAGATTATATGATACCTGTGAGATAAAGGTTTATTATTTATCATATATAAATAAATTTTATCAATATTGGACATTTACACTTTTATGAGGTGATGTTATAAGTAAATTCATAAATATATCTTTTTAATCCTCATTTTACTCCATGAATATGTTTGGAAATGAAATTTCAATAGATTAATTTTCTCCTAACATATGTATCATCAATATTGTACATTTACATTCTTAATTATGAGGTGATGTTATAGGTAAATCCATGAATATCTCCTTTTAATATTCATTTTACTCAATGAATATGTTTGGAAATGAAATTTCAATAGATTAATTTTCTTGCTATTATATGTTTTACGAAGATATGGTAAGGAATTCTCTCTTGTTCTTCTTAGAAATAATTATATATAATTTTTTTATTTTTTCAAAATAGATAAAAAAAATTATATGAGAAAAATTATTAATTCATCAATATGTGTGTGTGTGTGTTGTGAGGAATAATTGCATAGTTCAACTTTATGGTTCATTATATAATCATGTGATCATCACCAATGATATATCTTAAAAAGCAACTGAAAATCCATGTGTACAAAATCGATGTATACTCTAGAGAGTGGTT
This sequence comes from Pinus albicaulis, assembly GCA_034641835.2. Classification (NCBI taxonomy): domain Eukaryota; kingdom Viridiplantae; phylum Streptophyta; class Pinopsida; order Pinales; family Pinaceae; genus Pinus; species Pinus albicaulis. The sequence goes on along the minus strand of CM076574.1, from coordinate 2,071,371 downwards.
CTCATATCACTATGTAAATTTTTGTATGCTACTTCAACAAAATTATAAGATAAACTATAATACACATCATATATGCACCATAACAATTGGCACAGGGTAAAACCCACCTGCCACACCTTTGTACTCGATCCAATTTTCTCTGTCAACTCTTCTAGCTGTGGGAGTTTCCTCCAAGGATCATGATACCCCCAAGGCCTGTTATCATCCTAGTAATTCTCAGGTTGTGGGATAGGGTTTTTTGTAGTTAAGAACACTAGGGGTAACCAAGAACTTCTTTGGGAATTCAAGATCTAGCCTTCTTGAACTCTAGAGAGGGATCTCTCTGTATGTTTTAACTTTGTTTTAGTAACAGATATTAGGCTAGCTATGATTGTGTATTTGGGTTTGATTTTAAAATATTGGTGGGAATAAAGAGATTTCAAGGTAAACCAGAAGGATCTACCAGAATATTGGGCAATGGAGTCAACTCTCTAGGCAAGCAGAACTAAGAAATAAGGCCCAGAGATGCAAATGTGCTAAGGGCAAGATAGGTGACCTTCTAAGGCTATGTATAGGCTTGATTTGATGGAGTGGATGGAATCTGAGCAAAAGGTAACTTAAGAATCCTTAAGCTATAGATAAGAAGATTGAAGAAGGGGATCTAACTGGGACCGTAGAACTGCCCATAAGGTTTTACGAACAGACTATTACTGGCCTACCATCTTTAAGGATGCCAAAAAATTCGTGCAGGCCTGTGATAGCTGCCAAAGGGCAGGACGCCCTTGGCAGTCTGATGAAATGCATTTGAACCCTCAACTAGTGATTGAACCATTTGAACGCTGGGCACTTGATTTTGTTGGCCCTATTAGTCCTCCCTCAAACCAAAAAACATACATCCTAGTTGCAACCGATGCGTTCAAGTGGCCCGAAGCAAGAGGCACTTTCAAAAGCTACGCAGGACTTTGTGCATGCCTTTTCAAAATCTTTGTGCACTATGGTCTCATGACATAATCACGTATGGAGGACCAAAATTAGCAGGTAATAAATTATCAAACAGTCATAAAACTACTCACATTCAGGACAAGATTGAAAACTCAATCACCCACAAGCCAATGGCCAAGTAGAGATCATGAACAAAGTAGAAAACATTAAAATGCCAAGTAGAGAGCACGAACTATGGCTTTCTTGAGAAATTTTATTCACACTGAATACTTCAAATTGTGAATTATTTATACAAAAAAATGTTTACAAAATATCTCAGGAATTGAGATAATGTTTTAATCAAAAATAGGAAAGAAAACTTAAAAAGAGGGATAGCTGCAAAACAGTTTGCAAGATGTTACCTTTTTACAAGCAAAAATAGAACTGATTATTCTAATTTGAAATTATTGTTGTTGTGCACTTTAACCCTGTATTTTTACCATTTGAGGTAACAGTAAAAAATGAATTTCCAAGTGAATTTCTTGTTTTTTATCCATTAAATTCACAACAGATCTGTGAATTCTTGCCACTTTTCTGTAGAGGGGATCTTCATAGTCTTCAATTTTCTATAACTTTCATCTTCCTCTGTATACTTGGAAAATTTAGGCTTGATAATGAACATATGCCTGATCTCATTATCTAAAAAGAACAGATTTTCAAAATACTGAAGAAGTATTTTGCCTGTTGGTGATCCTTGAGGCAGCTGTTGTCTGGCTTGCTCTTTTGCATGATTTCTGATTTTTAGATCATAATATTTCTGAGGCATTAACTTGTCATTCAATGCATGAATATCAGGAAAACCTGCTTCTGACAATGTTTTGTATTTGGCTAAAAATCTTGAGATGGATAAATTCATGTCTTTACACCGGTCCTCTAGATTACTCATTATGTTTCTTTTGTTCAAGACCTTTTTGATTTGAAGAATGGTTTCTATTCTATCAACAATTTTCAATTCTTCCAACTCTTCCCTGGTTTTAATGTTTTAAAAAGCTATGAGTTGGATTTCTTGGGCTGGTTTTTTGTCAATTTCCCTCTTAGTCTTATCAATATCTGCACTAGCAACTTGAAGTAACTCCCTCTGTTCATAAATTATCCGAATTGAAGGTCATTGAGAATGAATGCCATCAATAATTTTGGTCCATAAATGATTTTTTATAAAGGTCACTTGATCTGTAAGATTTACTTGTGCTTGCAGAATATTTACCTGTTCTTGTGGTCGATCAACCCTTTTCTCATGTCCTCTAGAAGTAGTCAACGCATCATTTATGGATTTTTCTAAATTTTTAATAGTGCCTCTCAAACTAAGAATCTCTTTATCTTGGTCTTGTGGTGTGCTCCTCTGTGAGGATGAAGAAGAAGAGGCAGAGATTAGAGAAGTAATTGGCACTGCAGTTGGCAGTACTCCGTTCTGCCAAGTGTTCTGCCAAAGTAGATGGTATATCAATGTTTACAGTGGGGATCACTGTAGGAATGACTGTTGGTTGTGCTTTTCTTAGTTCTTCATTCTCTTTCATTAGAGCTTCTATTTGACTTTCCATTGTTTTTATCTTACTTGTCATTTGATGTACAAGCTGCTTTAAATCATCATTCTCTATTTTTTGCTGTAGAATTTCTTTTGCTTGAGAGTTTTCACTCTGAGGCAACTTCAAATGTTTTCTAAGGGCAGCTATATCCTCATTTTTCTGTTTAATTAAGACTTTTTCCTCTTCAATGTTGGCTGGGTCACCCCCTGCTTCAATCACTATATCTTCTAGTGCTTTTATTCTTAAATTATTAGCATACAGTGAGGCTTTGTCCAACCTCATTTGATTTTGGAGGTTGAGCACTGTTTTCTCAAACCTAATTGATTTCATAGTTTTACTGACAATTTTGGAATATAGCATTTCAGTATTTCTCCTATAAAATTCAATTTGATCTAATTCATGAATGGAATCTGCATCTAGTTCAAGATCTGTTTTGGAATAATCTGCCACTGATTTTGGCTCAGCCACTATAGGCTTCAAGAATGACATTACCAATTTATTGGATGAATAATCAAATGCTGAAAGAACCCTGTCTTTGTTTCCAAGCTTTTCCTTAAGAAATCTAGAATGAGCTTGATTCTTGAGCTCTTCATTCCTCTCTTTAATCTATCTGAATCTGATCTAAATCTCTAACTCTATATTGTCAGATTCCTGAGAAGGAGGAAAATCGACAGTAGCCTGGTTTTCCTTCATGACTATATCTTTTTGTTGTGTTCCAGTTTTTACATTTTGAAGCTCTTTTAATTTTCGAGTGACTATTCTTGTTGCTTCATCATTTATATCAATATTTACAGCCTTATCCTTTTCTTCTTCTGTTGACTTGCTTCTTTTACTATATGGATTTCTAAATTTTATGTCCTCAATAGTCTCAGCTATGAAACTATCTCCTTCTCTGTCTCTTTTATGTACATTATCAGTATCTTTGCTGTAGAAGCCACTTGTACTGTCTGTTCAATCTGTTTGCATTTGCCACTGTCTACCTGTATTACCTGTACTGCCTGTGAATCATCATCAGATAGGGTGTTTGGCTCCCATTCAATTTTTTTTACATATCTTTCAATATGGGGCTTAGGATCATGCAAGTAAACAGGAAACTTACATTTTACCCTTATTGCACTCAAAATACCTTGTGGGTCATACTTCCATGTAAAACTACATGGGAACTTATACTCTTTAAATTTGACATTTATCTCATTGTCGGCTTCTCTGTTATTCACAATGAATGGCCCAATTTGATTTTTTATCTTAAATTGGGTCTTTTTATTGAAAGCTATGAAGTGGATTTCATCTACATTCAATAGTTGTCTCAGATATTCTAAAGAAAATATTCTTGTAGTAAAAAATCTAGGTAACTTATATGGGGCCAGGGATGAGCCATACACTCTGATTTCTATATGATTTTTATATAAATACCAATCTCCAGTTTTGCAGCTCTCTGATAACTGTAGAATTCTTCTTGTCTCATCATTGATCCTAGGGATCTCCTCTTTTTCCAAGAGATACATAGCAGGGGCTATAAATGAGTCATTGAAATCTGTAAAACTATACTTTTTGTTCCATTTCCTTAAAATAGATGACCAAAATACTAATGATAGAACTTTTCCTTCTGCATCCACTTTCTTACATTCAATTGGAAACTTATCTGTTTGATAATATAGGAAGAGGTGGAGTAGATAAGAGGAGTATCTAAAAACTCCTTCTTCTGATAATCTGGATAATTGATAATGCATACTTTCAGCAATAAATCTAGAAAAATTGAACTGAATGGATGGTGATTGACCAGGGCTTAGAGTTGACAGAAAACCTAGGATAGCCACATCAGTGAATTCATCACTGGTGTATCCTAGTATGAAGGAGAGCATTGAGACAATCTGTTTAGTTTCATCTGGGAAATCAACGGTGTCAAAAGGAGGATTTAACTTAGGAATATCAACTTAATTTGGACAAAAAGTATGGTATATTTTGAATCTAGCATTGAAATCCAAGTCAAGATATAGTTGGGTTAAATTTTCTATTGATAGGGAAGCAGAATTGGGGTCATGATTCATTTGCAACATGGAATTTATCGACTCTTCGGTGATGTAAAACAGGGTATCTTTTTCTTTGTTTACAATACATCTTTGTTCTGGCATATAATAGGCTTGGCATAATCTGATAAAGTCAGGAACAGAATGAGTGAGAGGGACAATACATCTAGGCAGATTGGATTCCCAAATTCGAATATCTTTGTCACCCTTTTCCACTGATTTTCCATAGCACCAATTACAGACATCAAGCAGGTTAAATTCTACATTAGGGTCTAGTATTCTATAGTCCAGATGAACTAAAGGGCTGTTCTCTAGAGAAATGACTGGAGGGTGGACTGGTCTGACCACTTCTGTAGAATCAGCCGTGAGTACAGGAGTTGGTTTGTCGATTTTGAAGGACAAAGGCTGAGGAATCTTTGTAGAAGAATTCTTTTGAGATTTTGGGCCTCCATTCTTGGGGTTTACCTATTTCTTGGTCATTTTTAATAATGAAGGAAGCAAGCTTAAATGGTTTGCTAAGTTCCTTTACGAGAAACAAGGGTTTCTTGGCGAATTTCCACTAAAAATGGGGTTTCTGAGCAGGGTTTTCAGGAAATGAAAGGAATTTAAAGCTCATAACGTGTATTTAAAATCAATTTCAACAGGAAAATGGACCAAGCTATGGAAAAAACTGTGAGAAGGGGAAATTAGGGATTCCAGGGAAATTTTGACAAAGTTTCTCCTGAAAAATGGACACTTTTTTGCAGTAACTTTTGTAATTATTTGAAATCGACAGGAATTTTGAAATATCAGAGGTCAACTTCGAAGAAAAGTACCTCGAGAATGAGTGGAATTTGGTTGAAGACGTTGCAGAGGTGCTCAATCTTAAATTTTTTGAAAATGGCTTCACAGAGGAGAATGTAGTACTTTGTAATGGAAATTCAGGGCAATGGGCGTCGAAAAATGGTACTGGTAGGTTGAAAATGGCTCTGCAAAGTTTCTCAGGGTTCAAACAGCGTGATTTTAAGGAAAAACAGTTCTGCAATGTTTTTACAGGTTTAAAGCGAAAAGGTGAAAATTTGAATGAAAAATATAATTTTAATGTATTAAACGATGGTATAACCATAGTTAAATGACATTAAACTCTGGTTAAACGGGTGAGTTTTAGGGAATACCACCAATGGTATTCGCGAGGGTAAATGCTGGTAAGCGGAAACTAGCTTTTTGAATGCGATACAACGTGGTGGTCACACGTAAGCGCGGGTGGTTTGGAAAAACAACCCATTTCGCGCGGCTTTGCCAAAACATCAAATGATTACTTTATGAGTGCGGAAATGTATTAGTGTTGTCGGATCTGGATTCAACGAGCGAATGGCCATGATCAAAAGGAAAGGTGCAGGGAACAGGTAAGTTATCGGGTTCACTTTGGGCCATTGATCTTGGGAAACCGTCGCTATACCGACATTTAGAGAAAAGTGTCACAATAACGACACTTAGAAAAAGTGTCGTAATTGTGACACTATGCCCCAAAGCGTCGCTAGCGGCTGCCTCCAAAAGTTGCTATTATATGTTTTACGAAGATATGGTAAGGAAATCTCTCTTGTTCTTCTTAGAAATAATTATATATAATTTTTTATTTTTTTTTCAAAATAGATTAAAAAAATTATATGAGAAAAATGATTAATTCATCAACATGTGTGTGTTGTGAGGAATAATTTCATAGTTCAACTTAATGGTTCATTATATAATCATGTGAGCATCACCAATGATATATCTTGAAAAGCAACTGAAAATCCATGTGTACAAAATATATGTATACTCTAGAGAGTGGTTCTCATATCACTATGTAAATTGTTGTATGCTACTTCAACAAAATTATAAGATAAACTGTAATACACTTCATATATGCACCATAACAATTTCCATACAACTAATTTGTTTTAGGAAACATGTGGCATTCTAGGGGTAAATTATATATGATGTGTATATCAATCTATTAGGTGTTGGTAAGTTGTGAGTATCTAAGAAATGATAAGGAATATCCATACATCATGATCTTGTAATGTGATTATAAATTGTGTCTATAATTTCCATAAAATGTATAAATGATTTGCTTAAAAAAGATCAACACAATCAACCCTAAACAATGCTCATGATGTGGAATGTCGTTGGCGAAACCAAAATGATGGTAATATGTCCAATTTCTATGGTAATGGTGATCATATATATGTTGTAGCGACACTTGATGAGTAATTAAATAAATCTCAGAGTGTGAATCATTGTGCCATAATTTTTTAAAGCATGATTTGTTTTCCTAGTTTTTACTAATTTGTTAACATATTTTATTCATTTGGAAAGCTAATTAATGATGCTTTAAGTAATTAGGACCTAATGAGAGATCATCTTCACATCTTCACTGAAATATATTGGTAATTGTAGTCACTATATGGACTGCACATGCATGCTACTTAAGAAAAATTGAAATATAAACTATAATACACATCTTATATCTGCCATAACAATTGTCATACAACTTATTTACTTCTAGATACATATGAAATACTTCAGGTAAATGCCATATTATGTGTATACCAATATAGTAGGTGTTGGTAAGTTATGAGGATATAAGAAATGATAGGGTATCCACACATTAGTAGTGCCCTGGTGAATTTTTTGCATAATTTTCTATTTGTTGTAATTTTGTTGCCTGGATTTGTTATAGATTTCAAATAATATATACAATTATCTACCAATTGTTCTTTATAAAGAAGAATTACAATAATTAGTCACCTAAAAGTGAGCCATGTGAAAATATTGGTAACATGAGTAACCTGGTAAGCTGTAAATGAAAAGTGAATAACCTCCACTCACCAACAAGTGGCAGGTAGGGTTGGAATTTGGATTTCTCTTTACCCGTCACACAATTTTTTTTGACGTTTTGGTCATTATTTTTATAGTCAATAAACGTTACGTTTAAAATTTTTCACTTTATTAATGATGTTCTCGTAATAAATTAACCCTTCACCAATAAAATTTTGATTAAAAAAATTGAACGCTCTTCCATTTTCTTTGGATTTTGGAGTGTGATATATCTGTGTCATGGACTTTTAATACCTAAAGTTTCAAGAGAAATAAATGATTCTTTTCAAACTAATATTTCCTCAATATATGCTATTATCTACTAAAAATTACTTCAAAAATTAAGTAGCCTTCCAATATAAAGAAAAAAACATGAACGAGCTTTCCCTAAATTGCAATAAATTTATGTTTATTATTAATATTGCATAATCTGTCTTATAAAAATTGCATAATCGGACTAAGAACAAATCCTCAGTGCATTTTTTATTGTTGTTGTGATTAAAAAATGAGCCAAAGAACGCTAAGGCACTCAGAGAAATCAATCTCTGTATTATTTCTCACAAAATCATGTTGAGTAGTGGAGACTAAGCGCTAGATTTTTTTCTGTCCTCAATCTCTCTATTAATTATGTCTATGTAGTTATAAGAATAACAAGCCAAAGAAATCTCAGGCTTCCAGAGAAATTAGTCTCTATGTGCAGAAATTGATGATTACTGTTGACTAAATGTTATACCATTTGAAATTGTTAAGCGAAATTAATCAGGCCATGATGTACCATTTGTCAGTATTTATTTTCTCATGTATGATTTTTTTTTTTCTAAGTAAAAGTAATTCTATTAACAAAAGGAGTACAGTACAGCGGGCCGAAGCCTGATCATTTCCGAGTGCTGTGGCATTTGAAACAAAAAACCATAGTTTGAAGATTGCCCTAAAAGAGGGAAACCAGTCTGAAACAGTTCATTTGAAAAATCCCGCGTAGGGGAACCAGAGAATTGTAGTACTGGAGACCATATCGAAGAAAAAAAAATAGATGCATTTTCAGAGACAACAGGAAACACATGAACAGGCCCATGAGAATGGGCAGAAATAGAGAAAAAAAATAGAGTGAAGAGGAGGAACTATTCATCAGGAGGTTCGTAGACAACTCTGCACCAGAGTTCATCTAGTTCCCCGTCAGCATTATACAGGTCAGCAATAGAATGGATCACCTTCCATGGAGGAGGAGGAGTAATCTATGCCTCGCTCGCTTGCACTGCGTTCTGCCTCTCAGTAGGTTGACCCACCGCTTCCTTGTTCGCCAGGTCCTGCGTGGACTTTCCCATCTGACCCTGCACGTTCGCACTATCAAGGTGCTTCATCCCAACAAACTGTGCCGAATCCTGAGCCGCCGAGAGGCTGCATTTCGCCGGGTGAGAACTAGGAACAATTTCCTGAGGCTCTTCACGAAAGACGACCGTAATTGAGGCAGTCACCCTGGGTCAATTGAGAGTGTTGTTAAAGGAAAAATGTGCGGTGTGGGTTTGAGCAGGAGGAGCGGAAGGAGTGGGGGGAGCAAGGCGAGGACCCGAGCTGAGAAGGCACCCTCTAGGTTGACTATAAAAGTGGGAGAGAGATGCAGAGGAGGTTCCATAGGTGGAGGGAGAGCGTCGAATTTGGCACCTCGTGGAGCCTCTTTGGCAGCGCATTCTCTGCCTGAGGCACAACATAGTCGCACTCGAGACAGCAGGGTAGGGAGGCAAAAGATGGACAGAAGATTGAGGCAAGAGGGGCAACAGGGTGACAGAAGCAAGCTTGCAGGAACCAGCATTGGAGAAGTGGAGATTTTCTCCAAAATCCAAACAAAAATTGAGACAGCTCCTCTTACCAGTTACAGTGCGAACATTAGAAAGCCCTGCTCTTGGAGCGCACCACAGATTCACAAGCGGGGGAATTTTGTTTAGACCAGAGGGACGCTCCATAATAACAACCCAGTCTACCATGCAACTGTGAATCGACTACAATAAACCACGATAAGTATGAACTGGAGGCTGAGCCATGTCGCGACATGCGAATGTGCATCGAGGAGCGAGACTATGGTTTATTCGAGCACCAGCAGTAAATGGCATTAAACGTCGATCAGTCGACATTAAGAACTAAATGACAACACTCTTGCGGGTGGGCCAGTGGCTTCTCCTTATGCCACACCCCCATCCCATCACGTTAAACACTACCAACTTCACCCGCATCCAGGTTCTCATGTATGAAAGTTGATGTACCATTGAAAGTTTAATAATTCTATTGAAAGTTTAATAACTATAATAACTATATATATATATATATATATAGATATATATATATATATATATTTTAATTTAATGATTAATAATAATTAAATTAAAATTCTTAAAAGACAAAATAAAAGCCTAATAATCATGAACTATTATGATAATTTAAAATTATAGAACTCGGGCTAAACATAGTTACAAAGATACCAAGAAAAGAAGAGTGCATGTGCATGATAACCTCTTTCTTGACAACCTGTGAATGATATTCTCAATGAAGACTCAAGACTCAACTCGATTGGATTGTGTATCAAAACAGTAGGAATGAATCAAAGTTCAATGAATGAATACCTTGATCGAGAAAATTTATAGGGAAAGGTAACTTGATTATCAATCTACTAAACCTCACTTCCATGATTAAAAAAACACCCCCACCTTCTCAGTGGTCCCATAATGGTCCACCTACTGAAAAACAACCAACAAATATTATCTTTTTTATATTTTTGCATGGCCATTGGACAATGATTTACTATGGTTTTCCTACTAAATTCCAATAGATGATTATTCAAAACTATTGAGAATTAGTTTAGTCTCAAGGCATAGCCAAGTGTATTACTGGATAATTATAGATTACCTCTCCATTGGATGATTGTACATTTTTCATCTACTTTTTCACATGAATTTCAGTTGATGCCAGATCTTTGCCTTCTATTTCTTTAGTGAAGCTAAGAGTTAACTTTGATCTTACATTAATAACTATACTTGCATGAATATCCATGCTTTTATACTTCCCCACTGTGGTTAATGTTGATGTATGGCCTTGGCCCATTGATCTTACAATTAACTCACTATTCATATTCAATTTTCTCCAGTTCAGCCCAATAAAATAAGGAAAACAAAAAATGAAGTCCTGATTTATCTTTCCAGTGCTCCTACATAATACAAATACTCTTAAAAACCAATTAATATATAAATTGTCATCATTCATGCTAAAATCAATTTGAATTTTTATAATGAATCTACTTACAATTAATAGATTACATTTCTCACAGAATAAGAGATAATTTAGAACTATGATTTCACAATAATAAATTATTGGGCTCCTACAAGGGCGATGAACTTGGTCAGATGTGACCCTTCTGTAGCAGCTCCTGAATCTGCCTCTTGATTTCATCGTTTTCTAGAACAGAGCACCGATAGATCGGTCTGTTGGGTAGCGGCGCACCTGGGGTCAGATCAATCGGGTGCTTGACTTGACAGTGTAGAGGAATCCCTGTGGGTGAGCTGAAAATGTCCCCGTACTCCTCCACAACCTTATCCATTTGTTGTTGTCGTGCAGAGGAGCCTTTTTTGGAGGTTGTGGCCATAGTCTTCTTCTTTCCCTAGGGGCGGATCATCAGGAAAATGAATTTCCTGGTTTGGGAAATGAGCTTACTGCATTGTTTTGCAGTAACCAAAGAGATAGTAGCAGGAGGTAGTACCTCTGGTATCCTGTACAACTTATTTCCCAAAGTAAAAATAACAGCACAAGGCCGAGACTCATACACCGCATGATGCTTCCACAAGTATGGTTTTCCTAATAATAAATTAGAAACATCAATAGGAACAACATCGCATAATACCTCATCTGTGAAGGGCTTGATGCTATAGGGAAGGCGGCACTGCTGGCTGACGCGGAGATGTTTTCCTTGGTGAAGCCACTCGATGGTGTATGGATGTGGGTGAGTTGTGGTCGGCAAGCCCAACCGCTTCACGGCATCTATCGAAATGAGGTTCTTTTGGCTCCCATTGTCAACAATGAACTATACCGGGGAGCCCTTTACCCACATGTGGGAGTGGAAGAGATGTTCCTCCTTCTGGATCTTTGTAGTGGAAACTGTGGCATTGGGCTCCACATCAATAATCTATTTCCCTTTGTCATTCCCCTTGTTAGGTTCTGATTCAGATTTAAAGCATGCATCTGACTCAGAAGCCCGCATCTCGGCCACCAGCGACTGCTTGGCCCGACACTCACTTATGTTGCGAGTGGAGCTCTTATGGAACTCACACCACTTTCCCATGTCCTTCTTTGGCTTTGTGGTGTTGTTCTTTGCTTGTGGCTTCAACAGGTTGTCTTCAGTCACCATGCCTTGGCTCTATCATTTGTTCTATGGTTTGGGAGCACCTTTCCCTTGCTTTTGATTCACAGATCCAAAGTCTTTCTTCTTCTGTTTGAATTTCTGCTCAATCTTGGAAGCATACCCGTATGTCGTACCAAGCGAAGAGATGTCGAGGAACTCCATTACCTCCTGAATGTATCTGTGCAGACAACTACGATACTTTAGCACTAGATGTTTCTCTGAATATTTGATACCCAACTTGGTGTGTAGGGTATGGAACAGATTATTTGTCAGCTCATGCACATCTTGATCCCTTTGTTGCCACAGCATGGTCCATTGTATGTACTTGTCCTCATAGCTCCCCACGGGTTAGTATTGTTCTTTGACAGCATCTCGGAAAGAATTCCAAGTGGGTATGACTGAGAATAAAGAGGGTTATGTCTCATCCTCTTTCTCACAGTGGCTTTCCCACCAGTCCTTTACATGGGGGGCAGCTTTGAGGAGTGCAAAAATAATCTTATCCCTATCGGAAAAGTCATGAACCGAGAAATATCCTTCTAATAGATTCAACCATCTATCTATGACATCTGCATCTATTTGACCCTCAAATATGGGAATGTCAAAATTTACTTGTACCTTAAAAGGAGTCACACCTCTAAAGTGGCTGCTGGATGCAGATGCGCTACCGGTGGGCAGCCGTTGAAGGATCTGGGCAAAGTTATCCATCATCGCGTTCCTTTGTTTTTCGAGGGCCTCCTTGAGGAATATTTTGATAGGATATCTTGCTCCCTCATCTTTCTTTTCATCCCCCATGGGTGTCCGTCGGGGTTTGCGAGGTTGATCTTGCAAAGGTTCCACTAGATTGAGCCCTAACTCCTTATACCCTGACCTCATTGGGGACATGCAAAGAAGGATCGAGAAAAAGCAGACCGCTCTGATACCACTGATCCAGATTTATGCAGGAATGCAACAGAATAAACACATAACCATAAATACAGAGATGCAGTGGAAATAACACTTCATTTTCTTGATATCAAAGAACTGAAATTTGCTTACAGACAAAATGGAAATAAAACTAGCTAGGGCACTGGTAGCTATCTCTGAGGAGACATGAAGAAGCTACAGGCCTCTAAACTGATTTACAATGAGGCTCGAGGGCCTATTTATTATTGAGAAACAATGGAGAACCATAAACATCCAAAAACCTAACCCTAGGAGATGAAGCGCCCGAACTATGGGCCCCGTTTGGGTAAATTGGTGTTTCAACTTCCCAGGGACATAACTTTTGCATACTATCTCTGTTTGAAGCACATGATACATCATTAGAAAGATCTATCCGAGGACTAAAATTTTTTCCATGAATATAATTCTAGAACAAAGAGATACATAATGATATTCTCTGGAGGCGCAATGCCCAAAAAACGTCGTTTAGGGCCTCAAAACGGCTCCGGAAGTTCAGGACCCGAAAAACTGCTAAAAATAGTAAGTTGTGCCGAAACTGAAAAACTGAAAGAGACAATGGTAGGGCCCCAAGTGGAATAGGTGGGTGGCCACTAGTGTCCACTTGGATCATTGAGTGAGCCAAAAAAGTAACTATCCTTACTTTTTGAGTACAACCTTGCAATTGCGAAGAGGACTAGTGTTGCAAAATTATTGGTAAGTGGAAATTAAAGGGCGTAAGAACGTTTTTGAAAAAATTTCAAACGTCAAAATTAAGTCTTCTATCCTTCCTAGCACCTCATGGAAAAAAGGAATCCGCAAATTATAGTCATCAAATATGTGCAAAATGCCTTATGACGGGCAAAATGGAGGACTGGTCCTGTGCTGCTACATGAGTTAGGGTTTCATGTGGCAACAGGGAACCTTGTATAGTTTTTCAAGGATAGGAATGGAGAATATTGTTAGTTAATCATCACATGAAACTTCATCACCATTTGAAAATTGTGTCCTAATTTGAAACAATAAGACTACCCAACTATTTCATTATTTAATTTTGATTGTGTAATACAAAAAAATATCCTAGATAACTTAAATAATGTAAGCACTTTTGCAAAAATTTAGTGGAGAGAACCTTCAATTACATTTATTTTGAAGTTCCACTTGCATTTTAAGCCATTTTAATTAGTCTTTCATGGCTATCTAGTAAACATTTCAACCTCTTGTAGAAATTTGTTTATCACTTGTATTAGAAATGCAAAAATGAAATGTAAATAAAAAAGATTTGAAATGCTAAAATTCAAATGCGCACTACATAAAAATGATTTTTTAAAAACTACATTAATGTTTGATATCACGCGCGCATTCGCCCTTAGCTCTTGCAGAACAACATTTTCCCTCAGCATTCGCCCTCAGCTCTTGCAGAACAGCATTCGCCCTCAGCTCTTGCAGAACAGTATTCGCCCTCAGCTCTTGCAGAACAGCATTTTCACTCAGTTCTTGCAAAATGGTAAGTTCTTACTGCAGGCCCTTCCTCCTATAGTAGGGTTGACCCTATTTGGGTTTTTTTGGAGCCTCTGAGAATACAAAGGTTGTGATTGATTACGAGGCACTGCCTATATTTGTGGAACTTCTTACCTCTGGGAATGATAATGTTTGAGAACAGGTAGCACGTTCATTTTAGAGGCATAAAATTATTCTTCCCAACTATCTTTATACGTCTGTAATTTTGGAATTTGATTTAAAAACTACTACCCAACTTTGAGTTCAACTGGTGTTCGTGTAAGGCTGTTTGGGCTTTGGGAAATATTGCTGGAGAATCTGCATCATTTAGGGATCTTGCCCTCAGTCATGGAGCTCCGAGGCAGGTGCTTGCCCAGTTGAATGATACTGCCAGAATTTCAATGATACGAAATGCTACATGGGCTCTGTCAAATTTTTGCCGTGGTAAACCCCAACCACTATTCGAACAGGTAAGCAGAATACATTTTCTGCCTCTTCTTCTTAGTTCGCAGATACTATGGATTTTTTTTTTATAGATCTTGGTGCTTGGTAGATTTGGACGTAATATGGACCTAGGCGCTTGTTCATTACAATGACTCTATCATCAGGTTTTAGAAAATGCTCAGAAATTTGGGTTTCACAAGGGGATTACCCTTGCTTGCAATTATCGATTATCAATCACATTCAAAAAAAGTCTTTCGTAGCATTGCTAAGCTCTTTGTAGGTGAATTTCCGAGGCAATTTCACAATATCTGAACTAAATTTGTCTGTCCTTTTCAATACTCTGCGCTTGTAACAGAACCAGACAAACAATCTAGTGGCCAATGCAACAACAAAAACACCTCCTGTTGCAATGCCTGCAATTCACCCTCTCTGCACGCATGAATGACTATGGCACCCTCTTTTGTGAACAGGTACTAGAGCTGAAGGTATTGGTTTCCATTAGGATCATGGAATTCAACATCCAAAATAGTATAAAATTCCACTGCAATAGTATTCCCCAGCTAGGGAAACAGTTCATTAAGACCTATTGGACTCATCACCCCCAAATAGCCTCTAGGGCTACCGAGAGTGTGATCATCTGGAGAAATAACAAATGCTCATCCATCCCCAATTGAAATAAGAAAAGGACCCACATTGGTTACAGAAAAGGAGAAACATGTTTTGAAAGAAGAAGAAACTTTTGTATTAGGGTCCAGAAATCTAACTGGTCTATTGTACAATGCCCTACCTGCAGTTCAAATTGGTACTCCCAACTCCATGCTAAGGCTCACTATGCCATTCTTCAGATGAGCATCTTAACCTCAAGTTTGATTCCAAAAAACCCAAGTCCCCTATTCTATGCCCAAGACCTTTGTTACAACGAGTAGAGTTCTGAGCAAAATACTTCACAATAGGAAGTAAAAGAAACATCGCAAAATTTCTCTGCTTTAGACTGATAATTTTTTGTGCAAAAATTCAACTGCGGACAGTAAAAACATAATATCAAACAGAACCAATCAACAATGGAATTTGAACATGAGGATTTATAACCACAGAAAATCCTCTCCAGGTTAAAAGAATTCCAGAATGGCTTTAAGATTCTACTAATGAGTGCTTACAACACCATAGCAATTACTGTCACAATGAAATCTGCTGGAAGCAAAGCCCTTGTACAGTTTCTACATTTCCACAGTGGAAGCAAGAATCTTGCTATCTCTCATGATCTGGTTATGTGGTCAAATCCTTTGCTATGGTTGTCTTGTTCTGCTAAACGTGGATCTGTCTTAGCTTTGGCTCTGGTTCTCATTTAGGATCGTGGCTATCTGATCTTGCTATGGCTTTGACTATACAAACTTTTTCAATAGGAAAATGTTGACTCTGCTATATATAGGAGCTTCAATGGGTGCTCTCAAACACTTTTTTGGGCAGCTTTGTTTTGTCTCTGATTCAAGGCAGAACTATGTTGGCCTTGGTTTTTTAGTCCTTGGAACTTAGTTCTCTCATATTTTCCATCCTATCCCCATTTTGCTACCGAGAAAGACATAACTTCACGATATCAAAATTGACTATTTTTGGCCATTTATCTTTAGTAATGGTACAACCTTAATTTGGTGCATTCGTACAGTATCTGAAGAGCACTCTCAAGCTGTTATTCAGTATTTTAGCATAACTAATACATTTAACTGCCATGCTCTAATATTTATATCAACCATAAGCATTCTTAAGGTAGTTCCACGTTTGTGAAGCAGAAGGAATGCTTTTGACAGCTTCTTATCATAGTGGTACAATTATGTTCGTAGTTTATCGTTTATAAACCTCCAATTTTCCAAACTTGGTAGAGACTACAATTTGCATCTGAAATTTTGGAAAAATCTGTTTAGTATTCTACAGAAAATGCATTAAGAATAAAAAAAGCCCACAATTTGTAAAAAGCCCACAATTTTGTAAAAAAGCCCACATTTTGTAAAAATCTCACAATTTGTAAAATGCCCACTTTTATTTTCTTTTTGCTTATATATTGAGCTCCCATTGAGTTCAACAAGTCTTGGGTTTTCTACACCATTGAGAGAGATTTATTGTTTTCTTTACAGGATAATTTGCATCAATGGAAGAAAACATTGGAGCTGGAAAAAAATTTCAAAAGGGTGAAAGGGGTGATGGAAGAGTTTATTGCCCTTGTAAAAAATGTTGGATGAGAAATAATGTTAGAGTTTTAATAGCAACAGAAACAGTGCATTGTATGAAATATGGGCACATTGATGGTGGATAAAATGACTATCGTCCCGTGGTAATTAATTATCTATCTTCATTTTGATTATATCGTAAAATTTTATATTATTTTAATATTTTTTATATGCGCACTAATGTTTAATTATTAATGTTTGTAATTTTCATAAAGGCACAGTTGCCCCCCAACCTTTTGCAGATGATCAACCAACTTCCACAGAAAAATAGTAGTAGATTAGATGATGTTGCACCAGTACAAGAAAATATTGCAGCAAATATTAGTATTGGAAATGATGTTGTACAAGGTGAAGAACATGAAGCAAATGATGAAGGTAATTTTAATGATCCCATGGAGGTAGATCATGATGAAAGTAATGAGACAGTTCACATTAATGATGGGACAAATCAAATGCTCCAAGACTTGTATGGTGAGTCAGATGATTATGGTGGAGATAGCAGTGACGGTATTTATGATGTACCTCTTATTGAAAGGTCAAGTGAACGAATTTTTTAACACTCAAATGCAACTCTTCTCTCTGCTACATTGTTGTTGGTGAACTTAAAGGTTATAAATAATCTGTCGAACAAATGTATGCCACAACTCCTAAGGTATGCAATATGTATATATGATCACATATATGTAAATGTTGATTATTTTCCCTTTTTTTAGTTGTAATAAATGTGCAAAATAATAACTTATATATATATATATATATATCATAGTTATCAAAACCGGTTGGTCAGGACGGCTGCCGGTTGGAACCGGCCTTGCAACCCGGTCAATTGCCTATTCTCACCTGTTTTGGCCGGTTAACCAGACCTAATCGGCCGGTTAAGTAAGGAACCGGCCAGTTTATGCATAAGCCGTCCAGTTCCTTACTTAACTGGCCGGTTAGATGCTCCTCCATGAGTTTCAAATTCCTCAATGTCTCCTCCATGAGCTGCAAATTCCTCTATTATACTAGCAACAAACTTGTCTAATAACTCATACTCAACACCTTATAGTAGCAACAATACACATGATGACTGATAAATACAAGGCTGGATAGCATAAAATCCCTGGAAGCATGCAACTCATCAAGTGTACTTGATGACAATTTCCGTTCTCAAAACAATCAGCAACAACCTTATTTCACACTCAGCTAGGAACTATCAGACCCTCTCTCTCTGTTCACACATATCACCAACATAAATACAAAACCTTTCACACAACATACAATAAATTTGATCATGGCATCAAGACTGATGCAAATGGTCTGACGCAACTCAAGGGACAACAACATACAACCTAATGAAAATGTGACTGGCAATAATAAATTGACCACTAGAAAATTCCCGCTTGGAAATGCACTAAACTGGCTACTGAGTTTTCTGGGTTTTAATGAATCTTTTCAGTGATAAATTTTTTCAAACACATTGTGAGCAGACTGCTGAAGTTGTAATGCTCTCTCAACTTGTTACAAATAGCACTAATAGTGGGTTTCATAAACCAATTCAATACCTCTAAGTGTTGTAGATGCTTTTCTAGAAATTTATTGGCAAGCAAACATAGATAATGAAGAATACAAGATCTTCAAAATGCTGGTCTGATATATATATATATATATATATATATATATATATATATACTAAACCCAGAATTGTCTTTAAGGCTGATACAATGAATTGACAATAGATCTGAGCAGGGACAGATTGTATATTATAATATTAACTCAGCAATAAAACACAGTGAATAATATAAGAGAAACCTGATACATTACTTCAACAAGTTTGTTTATGTATTTTTCGATGATATGTATTGCATTTGCTGCCATTTTGATATATTCACCTTTGCATGGTATATAAATGAGAAAACTTTTCATATTTTGTCTCTATTGGTTTGGAATCATGGTTGCAAATCTTAAAAATAGTTTTTTTTTTTCATGTTATTAAAAAATAATTATTTAATGTATTTTTTTTAAAACCGGTTCATTGAGATCTTATTGCTACCGGTTAGACCGGTTCCGGTTTGAAACCCGGTTCATTAGCTCCACCGATCCAGTCACCGGTTCCGGTTTTAATAACTATTATATATATATATATATATATATATATATATAGATGATTAATAATCTTTACAAGACACTACTTTTTGTTTCTGTTGTAGATTGTTGGGTGAATATTTGTTACCATCGCCAAATACTTTACCTCAAACATATCGAGATCTATGTGCTATTATGAAACACTTTGGAATGGAATATAACACTATAGATGCATGTCCTAAAGATCATATTATATATTACGGAGAACATGCGTTGAAAACAAAATGTCCGAAATGTTGTACCAGTAGATATCGAACAGATCAACTAACCAAAAAGGTGCCTCAAAATGTTCTTCGTCATATTCCCATAATTCCACGTTTGCAGCGAATGTTCAAGTGTAACAGCATAGCACAGCTTATGGATTACCATTCAAAGAATAGAAGTGGATATGGTGTTCTTCGAATGCCTGCAGATGGTTCTGCTTTTAGAGAAATCGAGGAAAAATATGTAGATTTTAAAAATGAACCTCGTAATGTCAGGCTTTCATTGGTAGCTGATGTTGTTAATCCATTCGGAGAGCTTAGATCTACTTACTCAGTGTGGCCTATTTTCATTATCAACAATAACATTCCTCCTTCGATGTCAATAAAGAGGGAGCACATAATGTTGACTATGATTATTCCAGGTATTTGATACATTATTTATTTGAATGTAAAATTTTGATTTCTCTCGTTGTTTGCATAAATATAAATTTTATTTATTTACTTACTTATATATACATATATCATGGGAGTAATTATTATGTACTATAATTTTGAACAATTAGGTAAGTACCAGGTCAAAGATATCAATGTATATATTGAGCCTCTTATCGATGAGCTAATACAGTTATGGCATGGCATCACTATGTATGACATCACTAAACCAATCAAGCAGAAGAGATTTCAATGTCGTGGAATGCTTGTATGGACAATTCATGATGCCCCAAGACTAACACATGTTTATGGTATGTAATATTTCATTGCACTTTAATATAATACATAATTATCTAAATTAGATATACCATATTGCATGTTTTAAAAATGATCTCATAGTATATTAATTGTTATTGATCCATCTATTGCAGGTCTTCAAACAAAGGGTAGATTTGCATGTCCAGTTTGTGGCCCTAAGATGAAGTATCTTCATTCGCCAGACTTAAAAAAGATGGTGTTTGATGATTTTAGGCACTTCCTCCCTAGGAACCATAAGTATCGTACTACTGAAAAACATCTTTTAAATGATAAATAAGAAACTATATTAAAACCACGAAGAATGACACCTCAGTTGTGGATGTTGGAATATAACAGAATTAATAATCGTTGAGCAGCTGGTACGTAATTTTTGTGTATATATATATATATATATATATAGATATATTATTTGGCTATGTAATGTTTGGAATTTTTTTTTTAACTAATGAATTTATTTTATTGTATTTTATAATTAATATTGTTCTAATTTATTTTATTCTTTGATATCAAGGTCATCGTCGTCGTGAAGGTACTAATATTGTACTTCCACCTGGAATGAAATTTTATCCTTCTCAATTCGCGAGGTTGCCCTACTATGAGGACCTAAAAATAGCTCATTTTTTTGATACAATGCATGTCGAGAAGAATGTGACAGAAATGTTATGGCGAACCATAGATGGTGCACATGATAGAGATAAAATTGACAAAATTTGTGCTGACATTGATAAATAAAATCATGCAATGAAAAGTGTGATCGACGGATCAAATAACAATGGAGGTCAAAATTATAATAATATTCCATGGTTATTAACAGAACAACAAAGCAATGATGTAAAATAGGTCGTTAGAAGAATTAAATTTCGAACAGGTTTTGCTTCAAACATAAATAATATCTTAACGAAGAAAGGTGACTTCAGTGGGGTGAAAACACATGATTGGCATACCTTTGTTAAGGTTATTTTTTTGGTATACGTTTTTGTTTGTTATTGCTTGAATACATATTTAAAATTTTCCTTTTTTTGTTTAATTTGGAAACCAATAATGATTCATTTTTTATTGTTATAGTATGTTCTACCTATATCTCTCCCAAACGACTTCGAAAACAATGTCAAACAAGTTATATATGGTCTTAGTAAATACATGAGGTAAGTAGTTTTGATTTATACACAAAATCTAATTGCTACAATTTCTTTTTGTACTTGATGAAATGATGTATTAATTTACTTGTAATGAAATATATATTATGTTTCATTGAAATAGCCTTGTGTAATGATTTGCAGATGGTTGTCATTGAAAGAAATCCATCAAGATGAAATAAAGTATTGGAAGAGAGAAATTCCTTGGCTAATGTGTGAAATGAAAAAGTATCTACTGCCAACATTTTTCAATGCAGAAGAACACTACTTGATACACCAAGTTGAGGAGATTGAAATGTGTGGACCAGTACACACAAGGTCAATGTGGATGGTCGAGAGGCACCTGAAATCCTTGAAGGCTTTGGTTAAACAAAGAGCACGACCTGAGGGTTCTATGGTGGAGGGATATGTGCTATATCAATCCATGGTGTATATTAGTCATTATCTTCCTAAATTAGCTGCGCCAGTCATGAAGGTGGTGGATTGCATTTGGGATGTGAACTCCATCAAAAAATTTGAAGAGGAGCACCTGTTGGGAAAAGGTAGAATGAAGAAAGTGAGAGGTAAAATATTTATTATGTATAATACATATAATGTTTCATTTTTTTACATCATGTATATGATCATTATATTAATTTAGGTCTTATTCTTTCATAGTTTATTAATTAATATAATTTACCATGGTTATAAGTAATATTTATTAATATTGGTGAATTACTGTTTTTTTATTCAGGTGCTCAAGATTATGAGGCACTACTTTTATACATTGCAAACAATCTTGAGTGGATGAGTGAATGGATTGAAACATGTAAAGCACGTAACAACGGTAGGTTATCATGGAAAATACTATCTGAATTGATTAGAGAAGCATATCGTAGTGGAGATGGGAATGTTACGGATAGGGAAATCGATTTAGCATATGGTTTGAAAGATAAAAAGGTAAGAAATTAATTCACCTATCTTATTCATAACTTATTTTATACTATATTTATAATATGACAAGAAGTTTGATTTTTCAGTTAATTTTCATGTTGTGTAAATTATATGTTTAATTATTAATTGAGAATGCATCTTTTTCATGTTTGGCATATTGCAGTTGAAACACCACAAGGCTATGTGGTGCAATGGTCGTCAATTTTGTGTTAAACAGTTGGATGATAACAGGAAAAATTTTGATAGTGGGATAACTGCAGTATTCCAGGTCACTAATGTTTCCTCCAGGAGTGACAGACATCCTCGAGAATCTGAAAATAGATATTATAGGTTCTTAGATGATATAGTTGAGTGTGACTTTAATTCATTCAAAATAGTTTTGTTCGACGTCAAATGGTATAGGTTATGAATGAATGTACGTGATGATGATAGAATACTTATTTAACATGACAATGGATTTCAGTTTGAAGCAGGAAAAGATCGTTATGTTTTTCCAAGCCAATGCAAACAAGTCTTTTACTCAGAGGTTCCAGGTGACAACGAATGGTCATTTTCTATTAGATATGATCCAAGAGGAAGGCCAGTAGAGTATACTATAGAGGAAGAAGATGACATTGATCAAGAAGAAGATGATGCAGTGGCAGATGAGTAGGAAGATGCATTGACAGACGAAGAAGATATCTTAGAAGATGAACCAGGCACAGGAGATGAGGAAATAATTATTGATGATGATGTCGATGAGGATATTATTGAAAATGACATAATTGATGATGATGATGACATGGTCGATCATTTCAACATCGTTTCTGAATCAGATGTTGATATAGATGTCGATCAGTTGGATGAAGATCAAGAAGATACAGAAGAAGAATATTGATACAGATGTTATGTTTGAGTATGAGCTGGTATGTTATAACTTTATATTTTAATATGTAGGAATTATTGTCTATTGGGAAAAATACTAAGAGGGGGGGTGAATCAGTATTTAGGGCTGACTGAAAAATTTTCGCCAAAGATCTTATTACGCTGTTAATTCTTTACTTAGATTATTGCATCATTCTTTTAGTAAACATGTGAAAAGAAATAACAGAATAAGCCATTACACAAAAGGAACACATATGAACATCAGTATTTAAGGTGGAAACCCAATTTGGGAGAAAAACACCGCTGTTGTCATCTCAGTCTTCAATATTTATTATAAAGAAAACATCTTACAATTTTGTGCTGGCGCAGACTCATACCACCACGCAGGAACCAACCTGCAGAAGGCTTCAACCTTCTCTCGCTATCCAGCCTCTCCTGGAAGGGAGATTTGACCCCCTGATTTAACACCAGCTTGAACTGGCAGAAAGCTTCCACTTCTATGCAGAAGACTTCAACCCTCAGATCCACCGAATTTCTTCAATTTCTTCATCAAACTTGCATCAGATCTTTATTATTGCTTTGCTGATCTTCCTAGAGCTTTTTCATTTCCTCGATCAACTCCATAGGTGCATCATGGATTCAGCATTATCAGACAACAGAGTTCGATCATGCAGATCTCATAAAGAGATTTTTATTTACAATGCCTCTACATGCACACCTCGTACTATGATTCTCATCACCTTATATAGTTTTCACCTTTATTGAAACCATGGGTCAAAACCATTCAATTGCTAATAGTATTATTAAAATTTGAACCAATCCAAATTGAAATCTCGATCTTTGTTCTTCCATGCTCGAATTGTCCCAAAGGTAATCTCTATCTCCGCCAAATAATACTATAGCCAAGGTAAAGTACCAATAACGTGCCGCTGATGGTTTTCTTTCTTTCATTTATCAAATTCGTGGAACTTGATAAATAAATATTATTCACAACCTTTGGAAATTACATATATAATAGAACTTTATAGTAATAACCAACGCTTTTATCAAAAGGCTTTTAAATAGACCTTTGGTTCCAGCCCCACATACATAATCGACGGCCCAATCAATATAATTTAAAAAACTGGGGCCCATCGCTTACGATCGTTTCCATCCGACGGCAGAGAACACATCGCTCGGAATTAGATGATTCGATGGATATCATTCGTTGATGATGCACGGATGATAATGCGCGATGGCGCGCCGTACCTTGGGTAACTTTCACGCATCTATAGCAAATGAACACCGTCTGATGACCCCTTCCCAGATCAACGGTGCTTATCAATATCGCTGGGCATCCTGGGTCGAGAAATAATGTGTGATGGCGCACAGTGACAAGCGGTTTTGTGGATTCGTACAAGGACATGTGTCGCGCATTCTATGGAATGGCTCCCAACCTCTTGAAAACTGCTTGCCCATCGAAGGTGGTGCGATAGAAACCACAAACCACCTTTACTATTTTCTCGGTCACGGTTCCGCTCTTCCATGCAGGGTTCCGTCGTGCTTCCGTTTGTTATGTTCCACCTCTTTCCTTCTAAGTTCTGTTCATGATTCCAAAGGGTTAGTCTGTGTTCCACCGAAAGTTCAATGCCAAATACTCTCTTTTAGTTCTTTTGCATTATAACTGGTTTGCTCTCACTCCTCGTTCATTTCTCCATGAAAGCCAGTCAGATCCTTACTAATAACGTAGACCCTTCCATCATATATTTAACGAATATATATAAATCCACTGTCTACCAGTTTGGATACACTGTCAACCGTATTAACATCGGTTCCTCGATCAACATATAGAGCACAGGGTTTCTTATGGATGTCAATTATCCTTCATCAGGATGCATACATATGTTCACACATGAATCAACTCGTCCTTATTTATATCGATTCTCCATTAAATATAGAGCTTGCCATCAAGGACAATCATATAATAGGATACAGGAAACATATTGCCAACATTCTCTTTAAATAATTTACTAATTATGCCGGTTTTTTGCATGTTGTTTATTATTTCAAACCAATAAATAATGGCCTTACTATTGTTTATTATTTCGTAGGATTTGCAGGATTCATTTGATTGTATGGTCAGGTCTTTGAAAAAACCAATTAAACATTTAAATAGTGAAGATCTGGAAGACAGGCTTTACCCCCACCATAAATTGCTGAAAAATCGGCCTTCAGTTCAGCTTGCTGTGCTGAAGACGAGGGTGGATTTGCATGATCAGTTGAATGAAAATGAATCAGATATTTGGGATGCTTTTGAGGGCAGATCCATAAGCCCCATAGATGAAGATCCCATTGCTGCAGAATTTCTGTCTACGTTGAAGCACAATTATAGTGTTGTATCGGAATACAAATTAGAGGACAACTATACCAAGTCTAAATCAACTGAATCCAGTTCTAGTGCTCTTGAACTTACCGAATTAAAGCCAGAAGCAGGATTTACAATCTCTAATGGGAACGGGTATGGTAGTTCCAATATTGGATTAGATGTCCGGAGCTCTGCAATAGGCACTGGACCTGATCGTAATGAACCCCAACTAATTCAATGTGATGAAAATATGGACTTTGATGATGATCAGGAAAACAAGCCAGAGCATTTTGGCAATATTGAAGAAACCGAAGAGGTTTCCTGTGATCGATTGAATCAACTCAGCCATAAGACATCTACTGCAGGCTGGTTTGTATTAGAAGGAGAATCGGTTTTGCTTTCCCATGATGATGGATGCTGCTCTTTTCACGATATAGAAAATTCAGAGGTGTGGAGGTTTTAATTATTGTACTTAATTTTGGGGTTTATGGGTGTTATAATTTATACATTTTGGGATTTTCTATTAGAAATAGGGAAAAGCCTAGGGGTTAGATTATTCTCATGGTTTAAATTTCTATATCTGAAATAAAATTCACCAATTTCTATTTAAAAAAATGATTTTCCTAAATATTTGATGTAGTTTAAATAGGATGTAGTTCATTCCAAAGACTGTTGAAATTTTCTAGAAACTATGATTGGAATTTCAAGAATATTTATGCACTCTTTAAATTTTCCCTTAACATAAAGGGAAGTTGATGTATGAGTAATACTCAGTATTGTTTTTTTCCAATCTGTAGGAGAAGGCTGAATATAAATCTCCATATGGGCTTACCCCAAACATGTGGGGTGATTGCTGGTTGATCAGAGCAGTTGGTTCAGATGGTCGCTCTGGTAAATATGTTGTGGCATCATCTACAGGTTGTACATTGGACTCAGGTTTCTGTTCATGGGACTTTTATAATAAATAAATTATGGCATTCCATACTGAATCAGAGGCCTTCACTTCAACGTCCAGTACCATCGCTCTAGTTTTGGCAGAGAGGGATGTCTCGGGGAGAAATTTTGGCTTTGCAAATGTTGTGCCAGAGAATCAACATTGGTGATACAGGCCATGTGGGCCTCTTATGGTATCTACTGCTAGTGCCCAAAAGACAGTTAATATTTATGATATTCGTGATGGAGATCCTGTGATTTCAATGTGTTTTTTTTTTAAGTTTAGGTTTCATAGTAAATCATCAATGGGC
Organism: Pinus albicaulis; assembly: GCA_034641835.2. Classification (NCBI taxonomy): domain Eukaryota; kingdom Viridiplantae; phylum Streptophyta; class Pinopsida; order Pinales; family Pinaceae; genus Pinus; species Pinus albicaulis. Next base: position 2,044,960 of record CM076574.1, on the reverse strand, counting down.
TCTAAAACAAGGCCACATTGAAATCTTGGATACATGTTTCATGCCAAAATCAGTTGTATATTCCATAAATACACAATCTTGGACCACTCTGTATAAATCTTCTTATAGGACAATATTACATCTCCCTCATTATACAGGTGGTGTTCTTACATGCATAGCAAAGGCATTGTTTTGGAAATCATTTTTTAAGTCACTAGATATTGTGGGTACAAGGATCTAGGGTCTCCACATGAAACTGTGTTGCTCGAAGACTCACTCTGCCTGTCCTTAAATTTGTAAACATAGTAGTATGCCAATGCTTCTTTCATTTTGTATGCATAAGATGATTTTTTGTCAAAGTCCATAATTGTTTTTAAGTTTTATCCATCCAAGTTTTGTTGTGAATGCACAGGTTTTTCGCTAAACACATATCTATTATATCTTTGCACTTTTCCTTTACTAACTATTTGAAATTTCTAGTTATATTTGGAGGTGTATTTTAAGGGATGAGGGGAATTACTTGGATTTACTGCTCCCAAGCTTATAATTTATTCTCCAAATGAAGCCCTGTAATCTGTAACACTTTATGGGCATGCAACTCTCTTGTTAAAATATAGTTGATACAATATGTTGTACATGAAGCCTGGAATTGTGTACATTCCTGGAATATATTAATTTGAAGGCATGCTTAAAAGAGAGATAGGGTTTGATAAAATCAAAAACCCTAAACATGAAGGAAAAAAAGAGGCAATTATTTTATACAGATAGAACCAAGACACTATCTCCTCATTAATAACAAAACCTCAGTCCAAAAATCATATGTACAAATTCTGGCAGTCAAAAGTTGAAAATTTGTGAAATGGAACCAGGCCCTTTTCAAAAGAATAAATTTAGTAAAAACGAGGGTGAAGAAAGTTATCTTATCAAAATTTCCACATACCATGTTAGCAAGGAATGACTCTGAGTCCTGAGCAGTGAGACTGAGGAATTTCTCTTTTGCTGCAGGTTGTAGTTCTCTTCTCCAACACGATGAAAATAAAATTCTTAGCTTTGGAGTCTAAAGCCCGAGTCACAACTTGAAAGTTGGCAAGGAAAATTATCAGGGTTGTTGCCAGTTGGCTTGGAGTTCACAGCCTCATTAATTTTCTTTAATGAATTTCCTTCAATGCCGCAGTTGTCACTGGCCAACAACATTTACAATAAAATTTATTAGACCCGTCATGCTACGAGGAAAATTTGACGTGATCACTGATCATTGATTTCTTATTGTGATAACAAACATTGGAGATTTACTGTCCTATTTAAAAGTTTTATTTTTTTTTCAAATTGAAACCGCCATCGGTATACTGACGCCTTGTAAGCGTCGCTCTTCTGACGTTTTGAATGATTTCCATTTTCATCGTTCTTGTGACGACCGTCGATATTGCGACAGTTCTAGAAACGTCGGAAGAGCGACAGTATAAAGACATTGGAAATGCGACAGTTTAGACACGTTGGAAGAGCGAAAGTATACCAACGTCGGAAGAGTGACGTTCAAAACGTCGGACGACATTTCGTCAGAATGGCGACACTTTACAAGCGACGTTAAAAACGTCGGACCAAATTTCATCGAAATGGTGACACTTTACAAATGTCGGTTTGGGAAACATCGGAAGAGCGTCGCATGTTTGGAAGCGATGAAAAAATTGTCGGTAGTGCAACACTTTGTAAATGCGTCGGAATTGCGACCGCATGACAAACCACGTTTTTCCCGACCTCGAACTGTCGCTCTTGCGACGACTGTGTGTCGGAATAGCGACGATTTGGCCATCGAAAATTGCGCCAAATTTTCTAGTGGCTTCTGCTTATTTTGGAGGTGAAATATGTGGTGGATAATGTGGAAATATTGTTGTCATTTGATGTGGCTAACCTTGAGAACCTCTTTCTTCCACCAATTTTCCTTCTCCTCCCTTAATCTTGAGCCTAGGAAGCACGTGAACAATTGAAAATAGTTAAACAAATATTTGCACACAACAACACCAGAGAATAAAGTCTAGCTCCAATACCTACATGATTTGAGAGGAATATATTAGTTTGTTGTGCTAAGTGTATTTTCAGTTATAAAAAATGTACAATTTGTCTCCATTTCTTTGATTAAAGAATGAGTAATTTAACCATGAAACATAGATGAATTTGTGAGTTTTAAGCATGTGAATAAGCCTAAATAACATTGAACAACAATGTATAATAGAGAAATAACATCACACATAATATTTACACAACATGCATGATGAGGCAGTTCACCCCTCCTCAGCTACATCTACTGGTCTAGCTCCCAATGGCATGTTCCTCTTTGTCATTATGCTCAAAATTGAAAATACATGTTTTTACAAGCCTCCAATGGCCGTTTTCTCTGCACCAATGGCTCCTGAATGGTCAAATTAGTCTAGGTAGACTCTTTTTTTACCCAAATTGGTCGAAAATTGACCTCCCTAGCCATTTTCCCAATGATAGCTACAAAACCTCCACTAATTCTGGAGAACTGTAGCTATCCACAGCTAACTTTTACCAAAATCCTAAAATTTTGGGGCAGTGCTAAACTATCTACCAAATCTAGTTGTGGCATTTAGTTTTATGGTTAGGGGTAGGGGTGGCCACATCCCAACCCGCTTAAACCCCGTGGTTGGAGTTAAAACTCTGCGTAAACTTTGGAGCGGAGCCTAGTGTGAAGTCGGAGTTCCCTAATCATCACACCGGAGGTTATACATGTGAACACTTATGGACTAGTTGAAGGTGGAGTTAGCACTGGAGTTAAACAACCATCGAAATTGATTTTGGAAACTGCCCATGTGATAAGCCTTTGTAGTTATCCGCTAGAGTAACAATTGTAACTGTGGGTCATTTCAGTTTTATGTCATAGTTTTTGTTAATACATGTGAGCACAACCACGGGGCCATTGGTAGGTTGGGACCGCCGATGGTCCCCTCCTCTGGCTTGCAATGTAACAAACTTAAAATTAAACTGGACAAATAATAGGTTAAGTCACATCCGATAGTCGAGTTGGTCGAAGTTGTAGGCGCGCCTGGAGGTCATGGGGTCGAACCCCGTGGAATCCACCATAATTTTATACAACCATACAAGGGACACATGGCAGCCTCCAGTCTTTCAACGTGTCACCCATCAATTGGACCTCAAAAACAACTCATACACCCTTCAACAAACCAGGAGGTGCCACATGGAAAAATATAATTGGTCTAGAAAATGGAATATTTTGAAAATATTCTATTTTTTATGATTGTACCTGCATGCTAACTAGGCATCCCAGTCACCTCTGTCACAAAAAATTTAGTTGTTTGGGAAATTGATCAGATTGCAAAATCTCCCTCATACGACATTGGTTTTTGAAACTGTTTGTGGCACCAGAATCGGAACGACGAGATCTACCTCGTCGCTCAAGTTCGGTACATTTTCGAGCGTTTTGAATTTTCAGAAAAAATCATGATCTCTTGATCATGCAAGGTCAATCAATGTGTTTGGGACTATAATATTTTTAATGTGCACATCCACTACTAAAGTACGAAGATCCATCTGTTAGATAATTATATATTAGAGAGCAATATAACACATAAAATTATGTGAAAATACAAACATAAAAATCACATAAAACAAGGGAGAAACATATATATGTGGTTGAACCAACTTGGGCTATGTCCATGGAGAATATCCAGTCCTTCCTTTCTATTATCTATCAAAATTAAGAGACACAACCTACAACATATCCATTATAATATCCTCTACTCCCTCATACAGTCCCCCTCTTTCTTTCTCGCTCATAATACACACAAAATAGACAACCTCAATACAAAATTCCCTCATACGAAAGAGCAGTTGCCTTATATGGAAAAAATAAGTCAATTAAACATAACTTATATGAACAAATCAGTTGCCTAATGACCGACCTAGATTGACTACGAAATTACAATATCATACAAGTAAATTATACATCTATTTTTAGTTTCAGGGGCGCTACACCCGAACCCCCACTAAGGGATTGCTGGACCCCGAACGCCTAGCTTGGGGGGATGCCCCCCCATGAACTCTCACGTGGAGGGGTGTACAGTCTTCCTTGGGTAGAAATTTAGCTAGAACAAAGACCTCAAAATCAGGATGATAATCAGGCTCCACACCCAACAATCTTCGTCGCAACTCCACTCCTACTTCATTTTTTGGAAAATGACTCCACTGTCGACCTCGTTGTCTCTCATATTCATCATTACACTTCAATACCAATCAAAACTGATAATAACATTAGTTTCTCCTTGGTTACAACTTTTGTTAACATATCTGCAGGATTCTGGCTAGTGTGTATCTATTCCAGCTTTAGTTGTCCATCTTCCAAACTGACCGTATGAAATGGTACTTGAGTTGTATTTTATTTGCCTTGGAATGAAATGTTGAGTTATTTTCAAGATGAATGACACTATGGATGTCAATATATAACCTTCCCATCTCTTGCTTCTTACTGCATTCATCCATAAGCCTTTGTAACCAAATAATATCTTACTAGCCTCTATAGCAGCAATATATTCTGCTCCTGTTGTTGAAAGTGCAACAAAACTTTACATCACCTAACTCACAATTGTTCCACCTACAGTAAATACATACCCTATAGTTCTCCTCTTGTTATATCTATCACCTGCAATATCTGCCTCAACATATCCCCATAGATCAATGTTTGAACCACCAAAGCATAATTTTTTATTTTTCGGAGCTCTCAAATACCTAAGTATCCATTTCACTACCATCCAATGTTCTTTTCTTGGATTTCTCATGTACCTACTTACAACTCCCACTACATGTGCAATATCAGGTCTTGTGTAGACCATTGCATACATTAAACTTCTAAGTGTTGATGCATATGGAACATTAGACATATAATCAGTTTCTTCTTGGGTCTTCGAGCACATCTCCTTACTAAGTTTGAAATGGCTAGCCAAAGGTGTACTAGCTGGTTTTTCATTCTACATATTAAATCTTTCAAACACCATCTGTATTTACTCATTCTAAGACAATGTTAATTTGTGATTTTTTCTGTCTCTAGTTATTCTCATACCAAGTATTTATTTTGCAGCTCCCAAACCCTTCACTGCAAATGAATTTACCAATTTTATTTTGAGCACATTTATTTCATGCATGTTAGACGTTGCAACAAGCATGCCATCTACATAAAATGACAATATAATATAGTTTGCATCATTTTTATTTTTTCAGATAAACACGATAATAATAGTCACATCTAGTATAACCTTGTTCAGACATAAAGCTGTCAAATTTTAGATATCACTTCCTTAGAGTTTGTTTGAAGCTGTGCAATCTCTTATTCATCATGCCCACTAATTTTCCCTTCCCTTTAACATCATATCCTTGTGGTTGTGGCATATAGATCTCTTCCTCCAAATATCCATGGAGAAAGGTTGTCTTTACATCTAACTATTCAATATGAAAATATTCCACTACTACAAGACTTAAAGTATTTATGATTGAAGTTATATTAACAACAACATAAAATATTTCATTAAATTCAATACCTTTCTTCTATGGAAACCCCTTCACCACAAGTCTAGCTTTGTACGTTTGTCTTCCTCCATCTCTTCCTTCAACCTCTAAAACCCTTTATTCTACAATGTTTCTTTACTTACCAGAAACTTGACTAAGTCCCAAGTCTGGTTATGTATTAAGGAGTCCATCTCTTCTTTGATGGTTAGCTCCCACTTCTTCCTGGTTTCTACCCGCATTACTTCTTCATAAAATTTTGGTTCACCAAAATCAACCAACAATACATAATATAATGAAGGAGAGTATCCTCCAGGTTGTCTACTTATCCTAGTAGATCTTCTCACACCACTTTCAGGTGTTTTACGCAGATGTTGCTGTTGTCATGGTGGTTGTTGTTGTGGTTGTCGATTATTACTATTTTCAGGAACCTTAATTTTTTCTGTGAGCTCATTAAGAACTGTGTATTCTTTGTTTTATTTTGCCTATTTCTTTTCCTACATTTGATCCTTATACAAGACCTTTTGATTGAATATTACATCTTCTCCTAATGATTTTTTGATTTTTCATAATCATATAAGAGATAACCAAAATCATTAACACCATATCCAATAATGTTACATTTATTTGATTCTTCCTCAAGCTTTTGTCTATTTTATTTATTAATATGGACAAAGGATTCACAACCAAAAGGAATTAAAAAAAAAATTAGTTTACCTTTTCACTTGTCCATACCTCATCTCGAACACCACCATCCAATGAACTTGAAGGCCCTTTGTTTATTAGATAAACAATAGTATCTATACCATCTTCCAAAAATTGTAAAGGCAATCCTACATGAAATCTCATGCACCTTGTATGCTCCATGATTTTCCTGTTCATCCTTTCTCACATTGTTCCTGGAACTATATTCTCTCTACGAATTCCATGCTCTGAATCATATCTATCAAAATATTTGTTGAAATATTCACCTCCATTTTCTGATATGATAGAATTCAACTTCTTTCTTGTCACAATCTCAACCAAATATTTCCATTTCTTGAAAGTAACAAATACATCAAATTTATTCTGAATACAATAAATCCAAGTTTTCCAGTTGCATCATAAATAAAAGTAACATAATAACAAGAGCCAGTGATAGATGATACCTAAGTAGGTCCCCATACATCTGTATGCACAAGCTCTATTTTTTCTCTCTTCTTTTATTTCCCAACTCTAATAAATATCACTCTCTTTTTTTTCCAATAAAATTTTTTTTTAGAAAAATCCAAATCAATATTCTTCAAACCTGCAAACAAATTTCTTGAGTGAAGAATCTTCATCCCCTTCTCACTCATGTGTCTGAGCCTATGATGCCATAATGCTGCATCTACTCCTGTGTAGTTTTCAGCATTAACAAAATTATAAATAGCATTGCATAAATACAACGTACCAACATTTTCTTATTTTGCTAATACCAGGGCTACATTAGTGACCTTCTCGTTTTTATCTGTAAAGGTTGTCACACAACCATCATAGCCTAATTTCCATGTTGAAATCATATGTTTATTTAGATCTGGAACATTCCTTACCTCCTTTAATAACGATTGGTTTCCATTCTGCCTTTTTACAATAAATTTACCCATTCCAAAGATTTTATAGTGTTTATCATCGCCCATGTGAGCGTGTCCAAAATATCCTTGAACATAGTCATGGAATTGTTTCTTATCAGATGTGGCATGGAATGAGGCCCTAACTCTACTAACAAAGAATGAATAAATTTTTCTAAAGAAAGAATAAAATCATCTTGTAACACATCACCTTTCACATTTTCTTCATGATTGTTTTCCTGTTGTGTGTCTCCTTCTTTTCCCTTCCAAGAATTATAGTATTTTTCGAGTGTCCTTTCTTCCTGCATTTCCAACACATTATCCCCAATCTAGAAGTTCGTCTACCTTTCCTTGACTTACTGCAATATCTTGGGCTCTTTCCTCTTTCCATTTTTCTTCCCCTAGTCTCTTCACTCAAAGAATTACCATGTGTCTCACTGGATCTTTTCCATCACATTTCCTTGCTAAGGATGGCACTGATAACATCATCAAAATTTAAAGTACTAGATCCAGAGACAAAGCTACTAATTGACATAACTAAACCATTCCAAATTTCTATCAATGAGCATAGAAATAATAGAGCCCTAACTTCATCATCAAATTTTACCCCTACATAACTTAACTGACTCATAATCGTATTAAATTTATTTAAATGGTCAACAAAAGATCCACTTTCAAAAATTTCATACTAAATAAAAAATTCGTAAGAAATACCTTATTTGAGGACAAGTGTTTTTCATATATTGATTCCAATGCCTTAATTAAAACCTCTATTTTCATTTTCCTTGAAATATTAAAGGCTATCAATGCCACCAAGCACCACAATATTGTTCCAATTTAATTTTTTTTGAGAATCTCCCATTATTCATTTGTCATACTTGAAAAACTCTTTGTTTTTCGGCTTAATGGTAGGTACAAATATTTATGATAAAAATAATCTTCCATCTGCATCTTCCACAGCTCGTAGTTTTGGCCGTAAAATTTCCCAACCCTAAGCATGCCATTTTCTGCCATTGCTCCCACTCGAACCAGGAACCCTTATCTCCTGCGAGTTTATTAGCCAAATATACCTTCGACTATGATACTAGTTTTTATAGAATTATATATTATAGAGCAATGTAACACATAAAAATATGAAAAAATACAAACACATAGAACATATAAAACAAGAGAGACACAAATATATGTGGTTCACCCAACTTGGGCTATGTCCACAGAGAAATAGTCAGTCATTCCTTTAGATTATCCAACAAAATGAAGAGAGGAAACCTACAACATATGCTCTCTAATATATTATACTCTGTCACTCAGTCCCCCTTACTCTTTCTCACTCATAATACACACACAATACACAACCTCAATACAAAATTTCCTCATATGAAAGAGGGATTTCCTTCTAGGGTAAAAAGCTCTAAATTAAACATAACTTCTACCATCATATCATCTACCTAATGAACGTCCCAGATTATCTATGAAATTAAAATATTTTGCAAGAACATTTTACGCTTCTCTCGAACCCCCATGGGGGGGACAAGTCCCTCCCTACATGGAGGGGTGTATAGTCTTCCTGAGTATACATCCGGCTGAAAAAATATGTCTAAATTAGGATGATAATCAGGCTCCACACCCAATACCAAGTAGTTTGGATAGATAACCCTACCAACCATTAAATCACGAAGATTCCCAACATCATTGATAGTTGAGGAATCTGATTTTATTCTTCTAGACCTCATAGAAGACTCTTTCATATTAATCTAGTTGAAAATGTGAACATAGTTGATTTCCTAGAGAAGGGACATTTAACAAATTTGTTATTTCATTCTCCCACAAGTTCAACTTTTTTTGGGGTGTGCCACTTAGGTTGGACCAACCTTTGAGAATAAGAGTTTTTTTAATATTCCATGGTATTTTCTTCCTTTTCTTATTCAATATCTTCAAATGGAAAAGGTTGGTGACACTTTGGAAGTACCTTCCCATGCCTAAGTTTCGTCTATTAGACTTCCACAACATAAGTAGGATAGGATGTTTCCCCACTATAGACCTTTTGTGTCGTCTTTTTATTCGAGTTTAGATTTGTTTAGGTAGTCATTTTAGATTTATTAGGTGGGTTATTATGGGGAATTTGTGTTTGAGAAGGAGGAGGAGGAAAAAAGGTAGGAGTTTGGGATTCCTGAGGCCTACACCCTTGTGAAGGATTTCCCCATTGAGGAGGTTGTGGTTGGTATGGATTAAAGGGTGGATTGATAGGGTGAGTGGCATAGTGAGGACTATAGGAAAACGAAGATGGCATTGAATAATATGAGTGATTTGGAGGATAACAGGTTTGGAAGGGTGCATTTTGTTCTGTATTGAAAGAAGGATAGTGCACACATTGCATGCATTGGTGGTAGGGCCAAGGATTTTGTGCCCTCCTTTGATTGATGAAGTAGATATTCTCCAAGTCATTCTCTTCCCCTTGTTATATAACCCTTAGGCTTGGAAGAGAGGGAAAATTTTCTATTGCATGGTTCTCCCCACAACTATAGTATATTTGTATGGTATTCAATGGATACTCATTTATGGGGTGCCTCTTAGTGAATCTAGGTAAAAAGACAACTAGTGCCATTTTTTCCTACTTTTGATTCCTCTTTATCTGCATAGAATCCATCTGTAAGTTAAAATTTCACAAAAAAACAGTCTTCATGTCTTCTATCATGCTTCCTATCTCATTTTTTATTGTTGAGGTGGAGGGAGCAGAGTAAACTACGCCTTGACTAGATCTTCCTCTCTTCCTTGCAACCCTCGAATGATTTTTTAATATTTTCTTGATGTCTTGATGGGTAATCTTGTAAATATATCCACTAGAAAACATATTAATGGTCTCCATTACATCCTTCCTAATCCCTCATAGGAGTACAAGCCTGAGTGATTCATGGTCAAAGGTACAATTACTTCTTCCACAATTAGCTCTTCTATAGTTGAGTTAGATCCTTTCCTCATAATCTTCTAACAACTAATCTAGCCCTAAGGTGATCTAAATATCTCTTCTCTTGTCTCCTTATAATTGAAATAATCTGTGTATTTATCATCCATTTTTTTCATTTTTGCCCAAGTACTTATTTCACCTTTTTGAAGGCTCATGAACCAACGCAAGGTTGCATCCTTGAGGGTGGAAGGAAACAAGTTCAATGTTTGTTCATCAGAAATATAATCATAGGTCCTACAAATTAGAAATATTTAAATCATGAATGTGTCAAGGTCCTTAGAGACTAGGCCATGGACATTTATGAGAGAATTGGGGCTTATATTCTTCCTCTTGGCCTCCCCATTGGTTTCTTGGATAGGGAAGAGCTCGGTCTAGCTATTCTTGGTCATTTTTAGGGAAGGTGATATAGGTTCTTCCTCTCCTATGGATTCTTCAATGATTTCTAACGACTCACCTAAGGGATTATCCAAACCTTCTGTGGTTAGAAAAGGGTGTCCATAATCACAAAAGGATAGTGATGGATGACTACTAGAAGGGGTGGTGGTTTTTCGTAGAAATTTACCTTGATTATCCCTACTTCTACAAGGCATGAAAGAATTTATTATTTTCTTGTTTTTCTCTTTTTTTTTAATGTTTTTTTCAAATCAAACAAGGATTATGCAAGGGAAAAAAAATGCAAAATAAATACAACTTTTAAGTAGAAATAACACCAACTTGGACACCTCCCCACCAATGACGTCAAAAAGTGGTCGGACTCAGTATTTCACAAGAGTGTTTCTACTCGCAAGGCTTCAGACTTAAATTATCAACCTCAGGTTTGTACAAAATTATAAGAGGTGAAAATACTATACACACAATGGGTTAATATATACTCACGTAACTTTCTAGAACTGAACTAGACAAAGGCATATAGAGTCCACTCTAGGAATTCATTCTAGATTGGGTTCAAGGAAATAAATTGCATGAAAACAAAGTTCTATTCTTCTTGCAAAAATGAAGATATTACTATATTTGCAAAGGAATGGAAATTTTTCTTAGTCAAAAGTAAATGATAAACCTATTTTCAGGAATTTCAAGGCTACACTACTTGTAGAAATGTAAACATTGGTCTATTTGCATAATGCAAATGTTTCATATAAAGGAAACCTAACCTATGTAATGGAAAGAAAATTCTTGAAATTGAAATCCTAGATTAAGGAGCATAAATCAAAGAAGGTGATATAATATATTTTTAATAAGGAAAAAAATGTAATCGAAATTTAACCATTTTGTTCCAAAAGAGAGTAAAATTAGTAACATAATTCATTCGACATCACATGAGATAGTAACAAAAAATATCACTATAGTGCTAAATTCATAAATATGTCCACTAACCCTAATCAAAAAAGTGTTTGGTAGTGGATGAGAGGAATATATTGGGTGGTATTTGGTCTATCTCAATCATGTTTTTAGAGCCTAAGGGACGTCATTCAAGGTTAGGAGGAAAAAAACAAGCTTTAGGAGCAACTGTAGACAAGTTTACATGGTGCTCCAAGATGCTACATGATTTCCTTGCTTTTCAACATGATTTGATTAATGAGCATCCCAAGGATCCAAAAGGAACTCTAAAAGTAAGGAAAGGTAGTGGACGGTAGAAAAAGGTTGCATGGGGCCTTTAAGCCTAGTAATATTATGGGGCCCATCTTTCAGGAAAATTGATGCACACAATGGCCTTCAACAAACCATAATTTTTCTATTGGTGGACAACATTTTGAGAGAGTTTTGAGGTGAGGAGAAAGAGTGTGATGATGGGAGGATGAGTGTGCAATGACAATAAAAATCCTAAAAAACAATAGTAGTACCTGCACACCAGTCAAATAATTATTTTTCAACTTGAAAATAATACCTAACTAATAATGAAATTGTAGAAAAAGGGAGCTAAAAGAGAAAGCATGAGTTGAATATTATTTGCAATCTACTTATTGCCTCAAAAGAAAATATAGGTTGTAGAATTTATTGTCCTACATTTATAAGATACTATGCTTTCCAGGCTTGAAGAATATTTCTATTAAGTCTCCAAGCATGGAAGGAACAAAACATGTGGAAAGAGGAAACTCAAAATTCCTAAATAATCTAAGGAAAATATAATATGTATTTTTTGGCCTCCCAATACGACATCCCCAATGAAGAATCTAACAAGATATCTAATTGGAATACCTACACAAGAAATTTATTTATAGACAAATATTCTAGACAAATAAGGAAAATAATACTAGGAAAGGAAATGCATGAAACACATATGCAAGAAAGAGAAAAAAGAGCCTACAGGATGGGGCATAAACCAAAGGGGCTCATTCCACTGGAATAAACATAGTTATGGATGAAAAATAATATTTTAATTAATGAAAAATAGTGATCAATTAAATAAAAAACGGAAATGGAAAAAAAAAATTTCTAATCTCTTTAATAAGTTTTATCCTCCTACAACAATTTGAATCATATTGAGCCCTTAGGCTTGTTTGTTTATACAAAAGTAACAGAGAAGATGGCTCCTTGGAAAGAGTGTTGCTTCCATCCAAGAGTCTTAAAAGTATGGATGTTTCTCCCTCTAGTGTTCCACTTGATCAACTGCGAGTGGATCTCCAAATTGGAAGTGAGTGATTGTAGGGAGCATGTCGAGATTTGGGTGATTAAATTTAGGAGACCAAACTCCTACATCTTCTCCAGCTTCCTTATAATGTATCTCTGCATAGTAAATATGTTTTAATGCATTCTCTATCTGCAGATTAACCACATTAGGCCATGAGATATGATAATCATCCTCTAGTCTTCCTAGTAACCACATAATAGTAAAAAATATGGCATTAAATGCAATAAAAGAGGTAAATATAGAAATAATGAAGGCCAGATGGGGCTTGATATTTACCTATTAATGAGGCCCATAAGGTATGCCAAGTGACAAGTTTGTGTTATTCAAAGAAAATTTTGGCATCCTAGAGATTAATCCTCTCATTGGGAGGGGTGGGGATATGCCTGCATCATAGATAGACACTCTCTCGGAACTAGAAATGGGTTTAAGAGATAGAGAGGGATCAATAGACAATGTTGAGTGATTTTCTCTTGGATTTTGATTCTCATCACACACAAGTAATGGTGGAGTGAGGTCCTAGACCCTAATCACAAATTGGGAAGAGTGGAGTGATGTCCTAAACCCTTTTCACACATGAGGTAGGGTGGAGTGAGGACCTTTCAATATCTAGACCCAATCACAATTAGGAAGGGGTTGAGTGAGGTATTGACCTAGAGAGTTCACTAGGAGGTAATGACAGTAAAAATCCTAGAAAACAATAATAGTACCTACACACCAGTCAAATAATTATTTTTCAACTTGAAAATAATGCCAAACTAATAACCAAATTGCAGAAAAAGGGAGCTAAAAGAGAAAGCATGGGTTGAATTTTATTTTCAATCTACTTATTGCCTCAAAACAAAATATAGGTTGTAGAATGTACTGTCCTACATTCATAAGATATTATTCTTTCCAGGCTCGAAGAATATTTCTATTTAATCTCCAACTGTGCAAGGAACAGAACATGTGGAAAGAGGAAACTCAAAATGCCTAACGACTTTAAGGAAAATAAAATATATATTTTTGGCCTCCCAATACGACATCCCCAATGAAGCATCTAACAAGTTATCTGATTGGAATACCTAAACAATCAACTTATTTATGGACAAAAATTATAGACAAATAAGAAAATATTACTAGGAAAGGAAATGCATGAAACGAATATGCAAGAAAGAGAAACTAGAGCCTACAATATGGGACATAAACCAAAGGGTCTCCTCCTGCTGGAATAAACATAGTTATAGATGAAAGATAATATTTTAATTACTAAAAAATAGTTCTTAATTGAATAAAAATATGGAAATGGAAACAAATAATTTCTAATCTCCTTAATAAATTCTATCCTCCTACAATAATTTGAATCCTATTGAGCCCTTAGGCTTGCTTGTTTATAAAAATGTAATGGAGCGGATGCCTCCTTGGAAATAGTGTTTGTTCCCTCCAAAATTCCTAAAAGGATGGATGTTTCTCCCTCTAGTCTTCAAGTTCATCAACTGGGAGTTGATCTCCAAACTAGAAGTGAGTGATTGTAGGGAGCATGTCGAGATTTGGGTGATTAAATTTAGGAGACCAAACTCATACATCTTCTCTAGATTCCTTCTACTGTATCTCTACATAGTAAATATGTTTTAATTCATTCTCAATCTTCATATTAACCACATTAGGCCATGAGATATGATAATCATCCTCTAGTCTGTTTATTAGCGGCTATCATCGATGTCAACCCAAGCAGCACTAGGGGCTAACCCAATATTGCATGGGAATTTTTTACCTACCAAATTAATATATTCTGGGCCAATAATGCTTTTGATGTTTTCTACTTGTCGAGATGTTTCCGTTGATATATGGCACACCATGTAATTATTCACAGTTTGAGAGATATTCATGTTTGAAGTTTGTACCCCCAGTTAGTGGGCTAAAACCCCATGGGGTTGGGGCATGGGTCATTGAAAATTCATAATAAAATTTTTTTAAGCTCCTAAAATCCCTCCCACATTCAATTTTTGAAGCCCCTCTCAACCTAAGAATTTATATAAATTGTGATCCTCATTTCCTCCTTATGCAAGGGATTTCGCCATCTGAAACAGGTCATCGTGGCATTTGTGCTATGATGGTTTTTATACGAAGGATCAGAAGCTGAAATTTTGATGAGGTGAATCTGAAATCTTGAGAAAGCTGCTATAAAAATTTTAGATCAAGAAGCACAACATTTTTGGAGATATGATCTATGCAATTCAGGGTTTTTGCAGGTTCCTGAAATTCATCTCAAGGAAGTGACCTTGGTAAATTCATCATAACTCTCTCTCTGAGTATCAGATTGGAATTCAAAAAAAAATTGCAGATAGTGCACAGTCTATAATTTTCTCTCTATCAAATTCAAAGCCAAATGAAGAAACAGTGAGACGTGGTACATCGTACAAGTGCGCTCTGGTGAAACAGTACATAATTAGGGAATTGTGAGAGATTGGGTATAACTCTCTCTTGAAGAATCCAAATTGGGTCAGACCTATGGCATTGGAAATATAACTCAGAGAAATACTACAGGACCTAAAATCAGATATTGAGGATCTGAAATAAAAGAGATACACCAGATTCAATATCACGCTCCTAGAAGGAAAGAAAAATCTATATCATTTATTGTCAAGGGTTGCAAAGGACCAGAATTTCTACGGTAGCAAAGAAAAGCAAGGTGCAGCAAAGGGTAGCATGACAAGAGCAGCAACCAAGGTGCATAACAACAACAAGAAGTTCATCATATGAAGTCTTCCACTGGGCAGCACTGCATTCAATCATTGTACTTAGACATTGTAAATACATTATTGTACAAATTTTACTAGTGTCTATCTGCCAAGGGTTGAAGAGGTAGTGTTGGGAGGTCTAGGATCATCATTAGGTGGTTGTGTCAAAGTTGGGGTTATGGTCTAGTATATCTTCTTCTTCTACATCATTTTATATCATTGTAAAGTGAACCATTTTCCCTGGTACGGGAGTCCATTCTTATTTTATTCTTCTATAGGGTGGTAGGGTGGTGCTAGGGTGAATTGTAGCTCATTGGGTATTGGGGCATACATTCAGTTGACTACTGAAGAATCTCGGGTGTTGGAGCGTCCATCCAATGGGAGCTGGAGAAGAATGATTTTCTAGATTCTAGGAAGTTGGAGCTTTATTTTCAATTGGAGTTGAAAAGAATTATTAGAAAAGCATTAGGTGGTTTCTGTCCCGGAGTGGGTTTCCACCTTAAAAACTGTGTGCATTTGTGTTCCTCTTGTTTTCTGTTATCATTGTATAAACATTGATAATAATTGAAGATTAACTAATGCTCTAATTGAAAGGAATACTGATTCACCCCCCCCCCCCCCTCAGTATTTCCAACATAGTTTTCCCAGTAACCACATAATAGTAAAAAATATGCCATTAAATGCAATAAAAGAGGTAAATATAGAAAGAAGGAAGGCCAGATGGGGCTTTCTATTTACCTATTAATGAGGCCCATCAAGTATGCCAAGTGACAAGTTTGTGTTATTCAAAGAAAATTTCTTAATCTTGTCATTGAGAGGGAGTGTGGATATGCCTCCATCATACATAGACACTCTCTCAGAATGAGAAATGGGTCTAAGAGATTGAGAGGGCTCAATAGACAATGTTGAGTGATTTTCTCTTGGAGTTCGATCCTCGTCACACACAAGTAATGGTGGAGAGAGGTGTTGGACCCCCATTACACACCAGACATGGTAGAGTGAGGTCCTTTAGCATCTAAACCCTAGTAACACTCTAAAATGGTGGAGTGAGGTCCTAGACCCTAATCGTAGATTGGGAAGAGTGGAGTGGTGTCCTGGACCCTTTTCACACATGAGGTAGGGTGGAGTGAGGACCTTTCATAATATAGACCCAATCATAATTTGGAAGGGGTTGAGTGAGGTATTGGCCTAGAGAGTTCACTAAGAAGGGTGAGTTAACTTGTTAGTTCTCAGTCTTAGAATTTTTGGCTTATGTAGAGGTCAAGGGCAATGATGGATCATTATGGAGGACTGCATCCTGATATGGTGATGACATTGCCATGTGTTTGGTACCACCCCAAATATGGCCACTAGTGGAGGTTAATGATAGATAATGATGCTGATAAAAATGGATAACCTTTTCCTTAGAGAAATTTGTTCACTTTTAGAAAATTTATGACTATGGTCATGAATACTTCTAAATTCTTGAGTCAAAATAAAGTTTATTTTGAGTCAAATATGTAATGTGAGTTATGGTCAATAAATAAATATAAATAAACCAGAGGTATGGTAAATTAAAAAAAAAAAAAATCTATTTTTATAGGTGGTGTTAGGGTCCTATAATAATAGGGTTCATAAAATTTTGAATTGACTTTGATAAATCTTGTAAATATGTACATACCTTGCTTCCTGCAAGTTGTTTTCCCATATTTTGAAAATATGAAAAATAGTAAAAAATCAAAAAGAGGGTAAAAGTCTTAAAAGAAAGATCAAAGGACTTATAACAATATATACCTCAAAAGAAAAGAAATAAAACCTGAAAGTGAGCAAGTCCAAATGCCACTACTTTTACTTTCTAACAAAAATAATGATTATGTGCAGAGTGTCAATAAATGCCATAATCTATGATCAGTTAAATAGTTTAATCTTAATTGTTCATGTTTCACTTTCATGTTTTAAATAGTGAATAAAGATTTTTCAAACTGTTTAAATTTGACAAATCAGTAGATAGGTAGAAAATAATGAGGAGCTCAACAGTTTAATCTGAGCCCTCAGATGAAATAAGGTAAATTTAGATTAGTTTTATGCTTTGCAAGAAAATGTTTTAAGGTTGCAAGCCTAAATGCACCTGCAAAATGAAGAAAAAATGTTAGAAATACAAGATTGGGTAGGTAGAAAGCAGTGGCGAAATCATGTAAATATTAATACATCATCGAGCAGAATCACTAATTTCCCCTCCCCCATGAGTGTTCAGTATTCTAAGCTATTAGTCAAATAGGCTCACAACATTTCTCTGACTTTTGTTGGGACCGAACCCAAAGCTCTATGACTGGTTAGTTGAAAATATTGAATTCTTATGTTAAATCCTCATTTATCATCATTTACCTTCATTCATGTACTAAAACCACTTTTTCCTAAGTAAAAACACACTCTTACTTAGTAAAATTGTAACCCTAGAATAATTAACTCCATCCCTTCATAAACATTCATAAAAACCCACAAAGTCACACTTGTCCTAAAGTATTATTAAAAGAAATATAAAAATGGGCAAAGGCTTGATTATTATGTTATACTTGGAGATAATGTGTACTTTGTTTTACATTTCATTCCCCTCTCATATTAACTTTTAACATATTTTATTAAATCCCTAAAAAATACCCTTCTCCTATATTATTAATTCCATAATATCTAATAAACCCCAAAAAACCCACTATTATAAGCTTTTGACCAAAGTTTATTATCCCATGTGCATAAATAAAAAACCCAAGATATAAAACCCTTTGGTATAAAAATATTATCTTTATTTGTTTTATCCCGCCCCTATAGTTTTTTAAACAATCCAAAAAGTTGAAAAACTATATAATATAATTAAACGCGCCCTCATATTTTAAATAGTTTCCAAATGTTTTAAAATAAAACAGTCCTAACCCGCCATTTATATATATCAATGGATAAGGTTGAAAAAACCTTATTTAAATGCGCCTTTGTATATTTTATTAAACATTATTATAATGTTTAAAACATTTATCCCGCTGTTGTATATAAACAAACCATTGCATACATTTTTTAAACATTTAAACCTTAGCCATAATATAAAGTTTTCTAACCCTTCTGTTGCCTGTTATTAAACTTGGTCCCACCTTTCTATCCCGACGCAGCTCTCAAACCAATCTCAGCCCTTCGCATTCATTTCTCAAATCCAACAGTTGAGGAGCGACATCATGTAGATTACATGATCAACCGCTCTATTGAAAAACCCATGCGAAATGCCCGGTTTCGCGTTGAACCCTCCCCTCCACGTGGCCTCTTATAGTTGGATTGCGTGGGTTTTCACTAAAACCACTTACCACTAAAACTATGTGCGATAAACTGTCGGTTTTATGCGCCTGTGTAAATTCGAAACTACTTTCCACCTGATGTGACTTGTAATTAATGCCGAGGGTTGATACGATAAAATGTTTAATTAAACCTTTATATATGGATTTTTCCATTCATATGTCATGTTTAACCTTTTTTTTTCCCTCCCGACTGTATAAACCTGCACAAAGCCTCCGATATCCATTTCTGCCATCTTTACACCAAATGCCTGCAAACCTTTTCCCAAGAAACCTATAAAAGAATGTTAAGGAGATATATCACTCCTGTTCAACCACTGAAGATATCAATTCAACAAGAAACCTCAGAAACCTCTCCAAAAAGCTGATATCTACATCAAAACAGGTACTTTTCTAAAAATTTAACTTGCAACTCAATTGAAAAACCTTTTAAAAGAGAGAAAAGTGTCCTAAATTAATCAAATTGAATTGCCCAAAAGTCCCAGAAATAGCAAAACCCTGGCAAAATTTTTCCAGAAAACCTAGAATCCGTTGCACACCATTTTCAAGGAAAGTTATCAATTACTTGTAGTTTTTGATCAATTTCAAGCTTTAAAAGGCCATAAATTCTCTACAGGTGCCCTAAATCTTCTAAAAAACCTTTTTCATCAGATTTTTAGCCCATTTTGCAGTCAAAAGACTCAGAAAACCCCTATTTTTTGTTTTAGACCAGTTTTTAGCATCAGAACTTCATTTGAGAGACCTAATTGAGCATAAAAGCCAAAGAAGCATTCTATCTTGCTGAAATTGCCTAATGTAGCCTCTGTTATAGTAAAATTGCCTCTGCAAATAGGTTAAACTTGTAGAAGCCAATAAAAATGCCTAAAAAACAAAGTGGAAACAAATCTGAAGGTTCAAAAACTCCTAAAGCTACTCCTTCCATGAATCCAAATACTGCCATTGTAGTCAACCCATTTCAGCCCCCAATTGTTGATATTGAGCATATTCCTTTAGAAAACATTAAATACAAAATAGTTGATCCTATAGTTGAGTTCAATCTGTTATATATACACAACTGGTGTTTTGAAAAATCCCTAGATGATCAAGAAGATGTTCACATTTGGGAATCCAATTTGCCCAAATATGTAGTCCCCCTGACTCACCCCTGTCAAGAAATTACCAGACTGTGTCATCAGTATTACATTCTTGAACAAAGAGCTATTGTCAATGCAAACAAAGAGGTTCTATTTACCATTACAGCAGAGTCTATAAACCAAATGTTGCAGCTTGAACTAGACCCTCAAGCAGTCCCATTATCTATTGAAGCCCTCACTAAGTTATACATTAACATAGAATTTCTGAAAATTTTTATGATTTTCCAAACTTTCATGCATCTGCATGTTGAAATTCAAAAATTAAACCCTCCATATTCAACTACCAAGTTCCCTGAAGGTTAAAGGCATGTTATCTCCATTTTTTCGTTCATACTTGGGTATTTCACCGATGAACATACTGATGAGTCAATATTGGGATTTTTGTCTACATTTTTTCAAGGATAGTCACCCTCAGTTATATTTGACTATGTTGGTTTTATAGTTGATAACATTCACTTTCAATTTTCTAATTTGAAGCTGGAAGGGGTATTCAGATATACCTCCTATATTTTCCACTTGTTTATATTTTTCCAATTAAAGAGCTTTCCAATATCATTTCTGATGTTGGATATAGAAGGAAAAACTCTATCAGTTGTCTTCTGGATATCTATACTCAGAAAATAAGGAACATAATTTAGTTATTCAAATTTTGTAGACTTGTTTGTGCATCCATTTACCACCATCTTGACAAAATCAGAGAAGCCTAGAATCAGTGAGGAAATGAAAAGAATCTTGCAGTTATCAGAGAAAAGAAAAGTAGGAGATTGGTATTTATATAAGGAATTCACTAAAATCAGAGTTTTTGGTTATAACTTGTTGCCCTACAAGTTACTTGAGCATACATCTATGAGGATCTTTGCCTTAGAGTACATTAGGCAGATCCTGAATTCAGATTCAATCAATTTTATGGCAGTGAAGAAAAAGACCCAATTTAAACTCAAAAATCAAATTGGGCCTTTCAATAGTAATTAAAGAGAAGCAGAAAAGGAAGCAGCAAGTATTTTACAAGAATACAAATTAGAATAAAGCTTCCCATGGAATTATGATCCACAAGGGATCTTAAGTAAACTAAGGGTAAAATGTAAATTGACACCCTTTATCCATGAGTCAAAGCCAGATATGAAGAAATTTTCTAATCAAATTGAGTGGGTTGAGAATAATTTAACGGAGTCAGTAAACCAAAGGAATACTAGTCACCCTTTGGAAGTTGCCAAATAGACATAAACATCCACTAAAATAATTAGAGAAGAAGGAGCTTATAATGCATAAACTACCACAGAGACAAAGTTTAAAATAATTTACAATAAGAGGCCAAAACTGGATACAGTAGTTAAAGGTAAAATAACAATAGATGTTGAGGAAACACAACCCTTGAATACCAACAATACACAAACATATACCAATGTAGCCACTATTATCATTACTGAGCCAAATTAGAATCAAGAACAGTTGAATAATGAAGATGCACAGATAATGGAAAGGAAACAAAGTATGGAGGCTCCCTCCTCACATGTAGCTAAGGAGAAGGACTTATATATTAAGGAAAAATACAAGAAAATGAAATTAAAGAATGAGGAAATTAAAACTGAAATATTTTCTCAATTTTTAAAATAGAAGCCAGGTAATCAAAATAGATTCTTATCAACCCTTGATTATTCAACTCAAAAATTGATTATGTCAGTTTTACAACCCACTGTACCAGTGCCAAAGACAGTGGCTGATTACAAAAATGTTGATATGGAAGTAGCTACAGATAAAATCCATGAGTTGGATCAGATTGAATTTCATAGGCAAACATTAGAGATGCTCCATTCCACAGTGACAACAAAAGATATGAGTGCTCATATACTTCAAAATACTATTTCTAATATGCAGAACCAAATGAAGATGGATAAATATTCACTATATGCAAAGGATCTAAGGATCAAGGCCTTAAAAGAGTTAGTATTTTAGGTAAGATATGATCGTACAAACATCAAAGTAGCTGAAGAATTGGTTAAAAATAAAAATGAGGACATATCTGCCTTGAGGAAACAACTCAAGCTTCCTCAAGGAGAACATCCTCAAACAAAGGAAGTTTTACAGGATCAAAAGGAGAAAGATAAAATGATGAGCTTGATACTTCAACTAACAGCTCAAATCAAGGAAATGGAAATACAAATGGACCAAGTTGTCCCAAAAAAAGAGAGAGTTAAGGAACCATTCATTCCCACTATTATCCCATTCATCACAGCAACAGTACCATCTACTTTAGGAGAGAAATTGGCACCAAAAGAGCCACTGGCCTCTGTAGTACCAATGACTTCTTCAACTACTTTAGTAATTGAATCTTCTACAACAGTGTTGCCACCTATAGATGAGAACAGTCAACTAGTAAAGGCAATGGAGGAGATGTCCTTGAAGACCAATGAAATCAATATATTGACCAAGATAATTGAAAATCTTGAGAAGACAAGAAAAACAACTCAGTTAGATGCTAAAACACATGAACAAAATTCTCACCGATTGAGTGAAGAGGTAAAGAAGCTACAAAAAGAATTAACTCTCAAGTATAAAATATCATATATTAAAAATTACTGATGTAATAATGTAATTGAAGCCATCCATGATGTTTGGCCATCAATTCAAGTAATTCTTGAGCAGAGAAAGTTACTATTAGCAACTCAAGAAGAGGTCCAAAAGACACAAGAATAATTGGCAGATAAACCAGAACAAGCAGTAAGGTTAATAAATTTCCTCAACAAGAAGAATAGATAGCTACTTGAAGAATTTAAAATAAATGATAGGACAACTAATATCCTAGAAATTAGGAAAGTAATCACAAAAAGAAATTTGATGAGGCAGCTTGAAGATAAATGTGAAGGAATGAACACTGCTGTAAACAGATTCATGGTTGAATTCACCAATTTGAGGCAAAAGGGACTTCCTGATATCATGGTGATTAATGAAAATTTAATGCCTCAGAATGATTATGAAAAAAGATAAGAGAACATGCCAAAGAGCAGGTGAACAAGCCAACAGACCAAGGTATTCCCATAGGAAAAGTGTTGTTAAAAATCTTTGAAGATTTGTTTTATTTGCAGTACAAAATCAAACATTTGTTTATCATCAAACCTAGATTTTCCAGGTACAGTGAGGTTGATGAGAATTTTAGGAAAATCAAGAATATTATAATTCCTAAAAATGAGGAGTCGCAAGCATTGACTGATTTTCTATGAAGAAAGAAAAGGCAAACACATGAAGAAGAAAATATGTTTGCTGATTTTTACTGTCAAAACATATTTTTACAGCAAGAAGGCGGTTTTATTGAAGGTAAAGAGTATCAGAAGTGAAAGAGTATAAGTGAGAAAGAGTATCAGTGAAGGAAAATAGATTATGAAAATATCTAAAAAGCCAGCAAAGAGGACACATAAGTAGCCAACTTCTTCTTATCTTAAAACTGTTTCTATTTATTTTGAATAAAATAGGATAGCTTGCTAATTTGTTGAGCAAGCTATCACTATTATTGTTGTGAGAGATTCAATTTTCTTAATTTTATTCCTAGAATTCATCTAGGATATTTTGTAAGACATTTTATATAAATACTTCACTCTTGGAAGTATTTTTGTGTGGAATAAATTTTTTGGAGATTACTATAGATATTTTGTTGACTTGAAGGCTTTGGACTTCAATTTTGAGTAGGATATTGAATCATATTTTTGGCGTCATACTTCAGGATCCCTGTGATAAGCTATCTAGAGTGAAGTACTCTCTTAAACTTTTCATTTTTATCTTCTTTCGTTTCATACACACATCTGTGTTTTAATTCTAAATCTTAATGTATAACTAGGAATATTACTACAGTACATGTTAATAGCACGTTTTTTTTAACTAGTTGTCATTTCTTTTCTTTCTTTTGATTTCCATCATAGGGAACCCTTAATTTCTCCCTCTCCCATTTCACCTCTATCTACTACTTCCCTTTTCTGGATCAAAGGATCCTTAAGTTCCCTTTATCCCGATCATACCATCTCAAAAACCAATTTTCCCAAGATCTCCAAGGGTTATCTACCTTGCCCTGCAGGCATTTGACCTTTTAGGTTTTGATCCCAGTTCTGTTAGCTTGAATTAGACTCCATAGCCCAATGGATAGGTATATTTCTCTCTATCTACCCTCCAAGTGAAATTCTCCCACCAAATCCAACAAAACAAAACCAAACCTACACTTTAATAACTAGCCTAATATTGAAAACTAAAACAAAGTTAAACTTTAAAGAGAGAGCCCTCTCTGAACCTTAGGAAGGCTAGATCCTAGAGTTTGAAGTAGGTTTGTGGTTACTTCTAGTATGCTTTGTCTAAAAACCAAAATCCCACAACTTAATATTTTACTAGAGTGATAACATTACTGGCAACCATACTGGGGAAATAACCAGTCCTCAGTCATAAAATTAGTCTTAAAGGAATAATTTAAATCATCCTTTTACTTTAATATTGCTTTTATAGGTTGTGGTTATTGAAAATTAGTAATTCTGGCTTCTAGGAAAACCTACAATACCAGGTCTAGCCCAGATCCTAAGCCTGTTGTCATAGCTAATAACCTAGATCGGATTGGTGAAAAGAAAAAACAAACAAAAAATTTAGAGGCTGAAATCTCATTGATAAGAGTCAACTCATTACCAAGTGAATTAGAAAGTCTGCAAGACATTGATTTTAATCTGAAATTTGAACATTCATTATTTAATAGTAAATCTGAAAATGATTTAAAAACTATTGTTTTAGACCCTCCTTTTATTTCATTTTTGAATGCAAAACAAAAATCTAATACAATAAATTATAGATCTAAGAAAGCTGAATTTCATACCAAATCTAGGAAATTAATGTTACTATTCTAAAGGATATTGATGAAGCTATTGAATTAGCTCATTTATTGACTTATGCAAACATACCTTCAGCTTCCCAATTACATACCAAAATAATTCCACTGAGATATTCATCTCTTTATTCTGTTACCTCATTCATAAATTCTACTACCAACTCATCTACAGATCCATTTATCGCTAAACTACCTCTACAACCTAGAGTATTATTTCCAACAATCACTCCATCCACTATATCCATTAGTTCACCTTTTGACTTCTTAAAAGCACCATCCTCATTTTCCAACACTTCAAATACTATCTATAGTTCATCTACTATCATTTCCAGCACAGCTCCAAGAAGTTCAACCTTACCTCCTAGTCAAGCTAAGATTTAAGTTATGGCTACTAGATACACTCCCCTTGTCCTACCGCATCAACTTCATGATATGCCACAAGACTATAAAAAAAAATACCATTTTTTGATGGCACTACTGAATATTCTTCTCAGCAACACATTATTAATATGTCAGACTTCTTTGAAATTTATGAAATTGATGATTCAGATGTTCAAATGAGATAGTTTGCTCAAACCTTAACATGAACAGTTAAGAAGTGGTTCAAAGATTTAGCTGCTGGTAGTGTAACTGATTTGGATGTCTTTTTTACTTTGTTTTTAAATAAATGGTAAAAGTAAAAGAACCCCCTCCAAATTTTGTATGAATTTGATATTTTAAAAAGAGCTCCAAATGAGTTAGTTCAAGATTACTGCACCAGGTATAATAGTGTCTATAATTCTATCCCTGCAAATATGAAACCTACTCCTTATTTCGTTCTGCTCAAATTCCCTGATGGATTTGACACAGATATGGCTTACCAATTAAGGGAAAGAGATTCAGATACATTAGAAAAAATGCAATTTGATGCAGTAAGTGTAGAAGTGAACATCCTGGCTAGAAAACCTAGACTTATAAATGAAAGAAGAGTTACTATAAAAAAAAAATGCAAATTCAGACACAAAAATGGATGTTACAGATAAAATTTTAGAAAAATTGATTGATAGATTAGATAATATGGAGAGAATACCTTAGTGGGATAACCAACAACAGATTAGAAATCCCAACTTTAGAAAAAATATAAATTCTGTAAAAGGAAAAGAAACATCCCTGGACCAAACCATTAGGCCACTATTCCAAGAGAAATATGTTGAAAGTTCTAAAAATAATAATGATGATGAGGAGCATACTATTAATCTAATGGGAATAGATGAGAACAATACCATTTTCCTAACTCAAGAAGATCAGGAATTGTTTCAACTTCAAGAACTTAAATTAGATTCTTGTGAATCCTTTGATTACAAGCAAGGTTATGACTATGAAATAAATGAAATACACAGCCAGTATAACCTTAGAAACAAGAAAAATAATGAGTATCCTACTAATAAACCTTCCCAAAATCATAATCTAAAAATGGTAGAAGCCCCTAAAACAAAAGTTCTACAAATTCTCCCAAGGGAAAACAAGCAAAACTCAAATTCCTCCCAAAATATTTCTAGTCCTAAGAAAGCATCAGGCCCTAAAATTGTTGACATTACTGATGAAGTTGATCTGGATACAAAATATCCTCAAAAATCTACTACTGCTAAAGCTTCTAATTCTGTAAAAACAGCAAATTTAGATCCCAAAAAGCCTTCTGTTGATCCTAAAACAACAAACCCAAAAGTTGTTGCTTCAAAAACATTTGTTGAAAATTATAAGATAGAAATAACACCTACTGCTTCACAAATAATCCCTGAAAAGAAGGTTAGAAGTAGTAAAACACAGGAAACACAAATAGAGAATCCTAAAACAAATGAAAATGAAAAAACAACTGTAGATAAGCAAGACAAACCAACACAGACTATAGTTACCAAAGAAGAACTAAATCAAATTAGTAAAGCTCAACCTACATTCAACATGCAATCAGAAATTGCAAAACTGAAAATAAAAATTCCTTTGACTGAATTGGTAAAGAAAGACTTGTACAAATCAACCATAACTGAAACATTAAATATGAATGATGGAGAAGACTCCATAAATCTAAATGATGATAAGCCCGAGTTGATTTTTGGCCCAGATGTAAATGGAAAACATGCAGATGGTATGGTTCCTCCATTCTATATTAGTTTAACCACTCATGATCAAATTCTACATAACACAATGCTAGATTCAAGAGCTTCCCATAACTTAATGCCAAAAGCCATCATGGAAACTCTGAATCTAGAATACAAAGATTTTTTTTCTTTTGATTCCAGTAAGGTTAAATGATTAGGTTTAATTAAGGATTTGTGTGTAACACTAGTTCAATACCCTGGTATGAGTATATTAATGGACATTGTAGTAGTTGATATACCACCAAAATATGGTAATCTTCTTTCTCGCTCATGGCGAGAAAAGTTGTAGGGATCTCTACAATTGGACATGTCTTATGCTACTATATTGGTGTTTGGCCAGCCCAAAATGTTATATAGGGAAAAATTAATGAAGTACATGGTCAGTAGTGCTGAAATATCTATAAATTACCACATTTACACTACACCAACCAGCCTTGATTCTTTCATCCTTTGTAACTCTGTAACAAATGAAATCCAAACTGAACTAGTAGATAAAAAGAGAGAACCAAACAATGATAACATTTTTCATGAATCTCAATGGAATTTAGACTTTGATGGTTCAATGAATAACTTAGGAGCAAGAGCAGGAGTCTGGATAAAAAACATGGAGACCAATCATTCTAAAGGTCATGCTTTTAGGCTAAATTTCAAATGTACAAACAATATGGTCGAGTATGAAGCCCTCATCCTAGGACTCTTAATCATTAGAAACTCAGGAGGAAAAATAATTTTAATCATGGGAGATCCAGATTTGATCATAAAACAAGTAAATGGAGTTTATTCTATTTAAAATCCTAGACTGAGTAGATATACAGACACTTTCATAGATCTAATTGATGATTTATTGGAATGTAATTTTGTTGTTGTACCTAGTAAACAAAATATACAAGCTCATTGTCTTGGAAATTTTGTTATACATGCAATTTACCATTCCAACCTAATCACAGAGATACTACTGAAGTCAAACATAGGCCAATAATCCCAGATAATCTTAAGTATTGGCAGATTTTTTCTCAGGATGAACAGATTTACAAGTTTATGAAAAATGAAGGAGAATTTCATAATTGTATTATAGATACAGATTGTACAAAAAATCATGGTTTGGATTGTGAAATAGATTTAAATGATTTAGATGTAAATAAAATAAAGTTTGATAAACCCACTAGGTTTAGTCAAGCTAATATTGATAGCTTAGAGAAAGTAGATATTGAAGAAATTGTTGAAGATGAATTAGATATAGTGAACCTTAAGGATAATTTTTCACCTAAGGGTTTAACTCCCTTAGAGGATCTTTTTGACTCTAATGATGTAGCTAGAAAACCAAAAATGGAGCCAGTAATATGTAACATAGAAGAATGTAACATTGGTACAAAGTCAAAACCAAAGATAATCAAATTATTCAAAATTTTACCTCAACAAGAAAAGGATAAATATATTGAGTTTTTAAAGGAATATCAATATGTGTTTGCTTGGGGTTATAAAGATTTAAAATCTTATGATACAAACATAATCCAACATAAAATTCCAATAAAAGAAGATCAAAAGCCATTGAAACAAAAATTGAGAAGGATTAACCCTGTGTTATTACCTTTGATTGAAAAATAAGTTAAGAAAATGTATGATGCCCAGATCATTGCACCAATCAGAAATTCTGATTGGGTTTCAAACCTAGTTCCTACAAGAAAGAAAACAAGAGAAATTATATTGTGTGTTGACTTTAGAAATATTAACAAAGTATATTTAAAGGATAATCACCCTTTACCCAAAATGGACCACATATTACAAAGGGTAGTAGGTTCTTCAAGGATTTCATTGTTAGATGGTTTTCAGGATACAACCAGATCCTGGTTCAAGAAGGAGACCAAGCTAAAACAACATTTACCACTCCTTGGGGCACTGTTATATATGTAAAAATTCCTTTTGGACTAATAAATGTAGGAGAAACCTTTTAAAGGGCTATGAACATAGCCTTTGCAAAGGAAATACATGAGTTCTTATTTATTTACTTAGATGACATTATTGTTTTTTCCAAAACAGATAATGAACACTTGGATCATTTGAGACAAGTTTTTATTAAGTGTAGGAAATATGGCATCTCCTTAAATACTTAGAAAAGTTTATTTGGATTAGAATAAGGTAAGTTACTTGGACATATAATCTCAAAAGAAGGAATTAGGATAGATCTTGCTAGGATAGAAGTAATTTTGAACATCAACTCACCAAGAAAAATCAAAGAATTAGAATTTTTTTTAGGTAAGATAGTTTTTTTAAGAAGATTCATATCTAATTTATCTGATATAATTATAGAATTAAATAACATGCTCAAGAAAGATTCAGTTCTTAGATTGGCTTTTGAGGATAAAAAATCATTTGAATCTATCAAACAAGCCTTAACCAAAACTCCAATCCTAATAAGTCCCGATTTTAAGAAAGATTTCATGATTTTTTTATTTTTTTCAGAACACAAAATTGTTGCAGTTTTACTATAGATAAATGATCAAGGATTTGAACAACCCATAGATTTTTTTAGAAAATCCCTTAGAGATGCCCCTTTGAAGTAGAAAATTATGGAAAAACAAGCCCTTTCCTTGGTTAAGGCCATTAAAGACTTTAGAGTTTATATTCTCTACTCACACAGTATTGCCTATGTCCCAAATTCTGTAGTTAAAGACATTATTACTCAGGACGGTCCTAATGGAAGAAGAGGTAAGTGGATTGCCACTATCTTGGAATATGACATAGAGATAAAACCCACCAAGCTCATTAAAGGTCAAGGATTAGCTAGACTTATGGCTAAATCCAATTGTAACGCCCTAGATATAAATTTCATTGCTCAAGTAGATGATCAGGAAGAGGTGGTGACTCCATTGATCAGTAAAGCCTTTTGACACTCACCTTGCTATATAGATATCATATTTTTACTCCAAAACTTACAGGCTCCTCCCAGATTGTCAAGAACCAAATCTAGATTTATTATTATTTTTATTATTTTAGAAACTCGAGCTGAAATTGTATAAGTTTTATTAATTTTCAATTTGTTAATTTTATACCCGTTAAATTAAACTATAGGATGCTTATTTCGATTTTATAAGTATATATTTTATTAATAATGTATAATTCAAGACAAAATCTTATGAAAAAATGAAATCACTTGAAAATCTCATGTCTTACTATCTGATTTGTTTTTATATCTATAAAAATATTTGGAAAGAGAGAAATAAAAGCATTTCCTAAGAAAAAAATAAAATTATTTCCAAAGAGGGAAATAATCTTGAGGTCCAATCCCTAATCTTCTTTGTATTCCTAACCTGTCTCACCATATTAATCTTCTTTATCTTCCTAACCTATCCCATCATAGTAGACTAATGATATTAGTTAGACATAATGGTATTACTTAAATATCATATTGACTATATTGAAAGAAATTGGGTGCATTTTACAATTTACTATTGAAGATTTTTTTCTCAATACAAACATTAATGCAACCTAACTACTAGACATTCTCTTCACTATTTAGCTATATAGTGCTCCTCAAAGAGATGAATTAAGGTAGAGCACTAGGCTTTCTCTATGTTCCTTTTGAGATATATTTGTACCTAATTGGAAATGGAGAAGACAATAATTTTCTTCGAAATAATCTTGAGGTCCAATCCCTAATATTCTTCGTATTCGTAACCTATCTCACCATATTAATATTATTTCTCTTCCTAACCTATCCCATCATAGTAGACTAATGAAATTAGTTATACATAATGGTATTAGTTAAAGATCATACTGACTACATTGAAAGAAATTGGGTGCATTTTACAATTTACAATTGAAGATTTTTTTCTCAATACAAACATTAATGCAACCTAACTACTAGACATCCTCTTCACTATTTAGCTATACAGTGCTCCTCAAATAAATGACTTAAGGTAGAGCACTAGGCTTTCTCTATGTTCCTTTTGAGATATATTTGCACCTAATTGGAAATGGAGAAGACAATAATTTTCTTGGAATAGAAAAGGAGTTAAGCTCCATTCCCAAACTAAATTATTTAAAGTTGATATGTTAAATGGAATTCCTATGTTGGAGTCTCCAAAGTGCCCCTTCTAATTCTGTGAGTGAACCATATGTAACCATTATGTTCAGCACAAATATATATAAATCCAATAGGTCTTATCAACATATATAAGGTGGAAAAGTTACATGTATAACTACACAAATGCTTCTTTTTAATATTGTATATGTCACTACGCTCATCCAATTTCCAATCCCTTGGTTTCATAGTGATCAAACCTAATTAGTGTGTTCATGTAGAAGTAGTAAGGAAATTTCTAGGCTAATATAAATTTCTAGGCTCTCTACAACCCACTCTGGGGGTAGATTTCACATAAAAACTTAAACATTTAAACATGTAAATGCTTAAACTTAAACTTAAACATGTAAAAGTAGAAAGACATTGAGGGGCCTAGGAGTGTTCTTGAACTAAGAATGCATAGTTGGATGTCCACCAAGGGATATAATAAGATCAAGTGAGGTGGAGAAGTGATTCTCGAGTGAAAGAGGTGGCTCCCAATGGTGCTATAGGATCATAGGAAATCTTGTAATGCTATAGGAAACAGGCTGAGAGGGTTTTCAAGTTGCAAATGGTAGAATGGATTTCAGGAGAAGTAAGGGAAAGGTGTATCCAAGTGGATGAGGGATTACCCACTCCCTTAGCCAAGCTTAGAACCCTTTAAGGGCCTCTCTTGTGCCAAGAAGGCTACCCATGGAGGCCATGAAGATGGGTTTCAAAATAGGGATGTTGATGGCAGAGTTGAAGATAAAATGAAGGTGATTTGGCCTTCAACATGATAGTGCTGAAAGGGGTCCTTATATGAAGTTTTAGTGAGTATGAAACCAGTACATACACTTAACAATTGACCATTAACAAACCATCATTTTAAATAGTAGATAGATGACTTGAATCAAATTCTATTTAATCCTAAAAAAATCACCCAAAGCATAAATCCAACCTATAACCTACAAAAAATCATTGATAAATAAAATGAACACTACTTTATATTTTCCAAGAAATCATAAAATAATCAGTTTTCTCTGTAGTTGGAGGACTTGCTCCTCATGCTCCAATGGAAGAGGAGAGAGAGAGTGATTGCTAACACAATTTTCGATGATTTTCATATGCTACCAAAATGAAATGAAATCAACTAAGATATTGAAGCATAAAGGAAACATAAAGTTACACAAGAGAGACTAAAGACAATGGATTGGGCCCTAAACCATAAGCTTGACTCCTCTAAAATCAAATGAGCGGAAACCAAACAAACTTCTCATTCTCATTTCATACCAAGTATTTTACATGAAAATGATAGTAAAAAATATCTATGAATATGAGAGAGCTCGCTATCTTCCTATAAAATTCCAATCCTAATTAGCTCTTGCTCATGTTCATTTATACTAATGGGAAGCTACCAAAAACTCCCTAAAAAGTAGGGATTTGTCTCCTTGATCTTCCCTCTTATTATTCACTTGCTTGACTTCCCTTGATTTCGAACTATTCGAGCAAGATCTTAGGTGACCTTAGGCTCATTCGAGAATTTAAGAACGTGGGCATCCTTCCAATAATTTCTCCTTGATGTCTACTCCAATCCATGACATGGATTTTGACTCAAAAAGAGATTTATTTCCTTAATTTCCTATAGTTAGACTCTTTTGGGCTTCAAGTCATGACAAACCTATTACACCTTTCTCACTAATAAAAATATGAAAAACTTTAATCAAGTGAGAGAAAGAGAGAGAGAGTAAATAAGCTAAAAGGTGATATTGCAACCCCTTAATATACCTAATGATGAGCCTCATCAACTAGTTTACTATCTTTCATATTAAACCTCTGCAATATTGCCTCGACATACTTCCTCCAGTTTAACCAGAGATTCATGTTTCCTGTTCTCATTTAATTTCCATGCCCGAAATATATTTTATAGCACTAAGATCATTCATGCTGAATTTTGTGGACAATTGGGTCTTCAAATCCTAGATAATTTCTTTTTCATTTCCAATTAACAACATATCATCCACATACAAGAACAAATAAATAATGAATTTACCAACTAATTTAAAATACACACATTGATCTTCTTTGCTTCTTCTGAAGCGAAGTCCTAGTATATATGTATCAATGTTCTTATACCACATCCTTGGTGACTATTTTTACCCATACATAAAAAAATTTCACATTCATACCAATTATTTATCACCCTTCACCAAAAATCCTTCTAGTTGTTTCATGTAGATCTCTTCTTCCAAATCCCCATGAAGAAATGGTGTCTTCACATCCATCTATTCTACTTTAAAATCAAAAGAAACAATAAGAGATAAAAGTAATACAATATTATATAAATTTGGAAAATATGAAAAAATATCACTCATATCAATTCTAGGCACATGGGAATAATCATTTTCTACCAACCAAGCCTTGTATTTCTTCATGTTTCATTTTTTGTTCATCTTCTTCTTAAACACCCATTTGTTTTCCATGGGTTTACTTCCAACCGACAACTCCACCAAATACCAAGCCTCAAATTTTTCCAAAGATGCCATTTCATTAACCATGGCCTCTTTACAAGGTTTTCCTTCCTTTGAGTCCAATACCTACCCAGGGCACATAGTTTGGTCAGCGCACCGCCCTCTTGAACATAGACATAGACAACAATGCAGTTAGTTAACCGACTGCATTGCCATTTATGTATTTTAAAAAATACATGGAACGTCATTTCAATGTTGCACCGAAATCCATGTGGTTACCATTAATAGTAGTCACGATGCAGCCTATAAATTTATAGGCAACACCGCGAACTGGTGCGATCCGAGCAACTCGAGCGCACTATGCGAGATTTTTTTTTTTAAATGGTAAATTTTAAGTTTTTTTAGAAATCTAATATGAAAAAAAGTTTAATTATGGAGAAACAAGTAAAATACCCATACATTTGGGCATCGAGGAAGCATATTTTCACTGATGCTTGAGAGCTCTGGAGCACTGAAGAAGTGAAAATGTAGATTTTTTTGTCATAACTTTTTTTTATTTAACCCTATTGTGGTGAGCGAGTTTTTAAGGCACACCAGCTGGTTTCTTCCAAGCGCACTGGGGCTGTTTCAGTTTAGCGCATGTTTTTATGACTCATCGGGCCCGAATTTGTGTAGCGTACTAGTGCGTTATAGTAATTAGATGTACCCGGCGGGTTTGTACGGAGATCATGTTGTCTCAACGTTCCAATTTGTAGTACGCACTGATGCTTTTCTAGTTGAACGAACTAGTGTGGTGTATGATGAAAAACACACCAGACAAAAAATATCCATAAAAACCTCCACTCGCTAAACTCCTCTAGAAACCTCTTCTACAAAATGGATATCTAGGCTATTTTTATAAGGGGTTCCTCAAAAACATCTGCTAGAGGGTCTTTCCCTTGTAGTGTTAGTGTATCTCCCTTATTATTATTTTTTTTCCCATATTGTAGTCCCCATATTTCTATTATTGTGCGCCATAGAAGCCCATTGCTGTTATTGTTGTTCCCTTAGTATTATTGTTATGTTAGGTTTGATTATATGGTGAACCCTTAGACTCAGATATATGTTTTCTTATTTTACATTTTGTTATATTTTAATGTGTATTTTCAATTGTTTAATCAATAAATGAAATTGTATAAGTTTTATTATTTTTCAATTTGTTAATTGTATACTTGTTAAATTAAATTATAGGATGCTTATTTCGGTTTGATAAGTATATATTTTATTAATAATGTAATAAGTCTAATGTGTATAATTCAAAACTAAATATTATGCAAAAATGAAATCACTTGAAAATTTCATGTTTTAGTATCTTATTAGTTTTTATAGCTATAGAAATATTTGGAAAGAGAGAAATAAAAGTATTTCCAAAGAAATGAATAAAAGTATATCCAAAGAGAGATATAATCTTGAGGTCCAATCCCTAAACTTCTTTGTCTTCCTAACCTATGCAATCATATTAATCTTCATTCTCTTCCTAACCTATCCCATCATAGTAGACTAATGATATTAGTTAGACATAATGATATTAGTTAAAGATCATCTTGACTACATTGAAAGAAATTGGGTGCATTTTACAATTTACTATGCAAAGATTTTTTTCTCAATACAAACATTAATGAAACCTAACTACTAGACATCCTCTTCACTATTTAGCTATATAGTGCTCCTCGAAGAAATGACTCAAGGTAGAGCACTAGACTTTCTCTATGTTTCTTTTGACATATATTAGTACCTAATTAGAAATGGAGAAGGCAATAATTTTCTTGGAATAGAAAAGGAGTTAAGCTCCATTCCAAAACTAAATTTTTTAAAGCTGATATGTTAAATGGAATTCATATGTTAGAGTCTCCAAAGAGCCTCTTCTAGTTCTGTGACTGAACCATATGTGTTCAACACTAATATATATAAATCCAATAACTCTTATAGACATATTTAAGGTGAAAAAGTTACATGTATAGCTACAAAAATGCTTCTTTTTAATATTGTATATATCACTACACTCATCCAATTTTCAATCACTTATTTTCATAGTGCTCAATACTAATTAGTGTATTCATAGAATTAGTTAGGAAATTTCTAGGCTAATATCAATTTCTAGGCTCTCTACAACCCACTATGGTGGTAGATTTCACATAAAAAATTAAACACTTAAACATGTAAACATATAAATGCTTAAACTTAAACTTAAACTTAAACATGTAAAAGGAGAAAGAGTTTCGGGGGCCTAGGGGTGTTCTTGAAACAATAATGCATAGTTGGATGTCCACCAAGGGATATAATAAGATCAAGTGATGTGGAGAAGTGAGTCTAGAGTGAAATAGGTGGCTCCCAATAGTGCTACACGATCCCTGTTTTGCTACAGGAAGTCTTGTAATGCTATAGGAAACCGGCCAAGAGGGTTTTGAGGCTGTGTTATTGTATAAATCTACCTCAGGCTGAAGGAAGGCAGAGTCTATGGTAACATTAAACCACGCTTAATCTGGTAGCTAGCCCTAACAGATCGAGAGAGGGCTCTCTCCTGGTCAATCTCAGCAAAAATAATCAGTGAGGCTTGACATGAATTGAAATAAAAGCTGATTTTAGGCTAGGTATATATGTAAAAGGGTTTGATTTTATTTTGAGGGTGTTTTTTGGATCAAAGGGAAAGGCAGATTTTGGGTCTAGGAAATGATTAGTTTTTTAGAGTGTTGAATGGGGCAAGAAAGGCAAATTTTTTTATGCTTTGAATTGAATGAAATGGATAGCTCAGACCGGGGAGGAGTTGAAGAGGGAAAGAGGCTTTCATGAATCCTCTTCAGATAGTATAAAAAATGGAAAATTAAACCAAACTTCAAGGTAGAGCACTACAAATCTAATGGATTCCACCTTTATCACTTATTTGTTTAATTTAAGAAGAAATGAGAAGGGAAATGATACACATGAAACTTCAGTAAAATTACAATCACAGAGAGAAACACACCATCAAAACATAGAGCCACATGGATCCCAAAGAGTGCTGCAAACCATGGTCTATTCCTTTGCCAAAATGCAGAGATGAAATTTACAATGAAGCTCAAAGCAATCCCAAGTGTCCAACCCTAAAATTGACTGAGAAAATACAAGATATAGAAAAGCCTAACTCATCCCCATGCCTCTAGGGGTCAAGCTCACTAGTTTAGGAGCTGTTTCAACAAGATCTAAACTAAGAACTGGAAAATAGGCAGCAGAACAACTTGCCTCTATAAGATAGGAAACTGATTCATTCAGTTACATTTCACTTTTTGGTGAATGAATCTACTTACATGAGTAAAAATTGTGCCAAAATTACATCAAGTTACATCAAGAGCTGTACATATAAATATAAAAAAATCAAACTAGCCAAAACTAGGCGAAAAACTGAGTTTACTGAGTGAAAACTACGCCAAATTTCCTAAAGCTCTGTGCCTGAAATCTCTATGCATCGCGCCACTTTGAGGCTGATTTTGAGGGCCTTCCCCAAGTCCAAATTGAGTGCAGGATAGCTTGTTGGAAATATCTAACTGTCTAATTTCCAACCCAAGTGGAATTTATGAATTTTATTGCCATTTTCCCCTCCAAAAATCAAATCTCCCAACACTGCTTCCTGTGTGTCCAAAAAGTGGCAGAAAGGCCATTTTTAAGGTGTTTTTGACCGTTCAGGCAACCCAAAACTTGACAAAATCCTTAGGTAATGGGTAGGCATGCAAAAATTGTGATAAAAAATCCATAGATACAATTTTTTCTTCAAGAGGAGCTGCCATTTATAAGCGCACACCAAGTGGCGTGATGCATCGGGCAGGAAAATCTGTGTTAAGGCAAAAAAATTCAAAATTGACAAAAAATTTCCCAAATTTCTTGAAATTTGGGCTAAATGTCCACCATCAAGCACTATGCTAAGCCAAAGAATCTTCGGCCAAAATTTGGAGCCTATCATGCCTTTTGCGACGCTTTAGTGCCCTCCTTAGCTTTGCCTTCAGAATTTTGATTCGCGCTTTGCAAACATGATTTCGCGTCCAATAATGGTTCTTCATGTGCCTCAACATATTATTTTCCTTGTTTTCCTTCTCCAATAGCTTCTCAATATGAATATTGACCCTCTCAAGCCAATTCTCTCTATCATCCTCAATCTCTCGCTCAATGGATGTCATCTCGGTCTGGCTTCTTTGGGCAGCTTGCTAGTTCTCACGGATGTTTTCCAACTCCATGATTTTTTGCTGATCTTCGAATTGTTTGTTTTTCTGCTCTAGGTAATTTATGATCCATTGGGATCTTTACAACTTGACGGTCAATGTGTCTATATCCTCCTTCTACTCCTGAATAGTCTCTCTCAACTTTGAGCTTGGAGAGCTCGAATCCTCATCAATCAGTATGAAACCTGTGTCTTGGCCTCCTAAAGGCCCCTCATCTTGCATAGGCCTCTTACCTCTGTCATGTACCTATACCTATTCTTTTGATGACGGAAGTGAGATCCCTTCCACCCCAGGTGGAGATAATACTCGTCGGGCCGATACAAATAATCCTCTAGTGCCTCTCTGATAATTGACATACATCGGCACAGTAGTTTATGTCTCCTAACCTCCATGCTAATATGAAGGTTTTCCTGCATCATGAAAAACATCCGGAGGAGCCTGAGCTTTGAAGAAATCATTGGAAATGAAATCTTCCCATGAAATACCCTGCAAGCCAAGCTAATGCACAACCACTGTCTTGATGAGTGCATAGTGATTAATATTGTTATACTGCTGCTCGGGAGTTTTCCTTTGCACGAGAGTGGCCATTCTCTCGATGTTCCAGAACATGAAATAAGGGAATTTCATCATCCTCACCCTGGTGAAATGCATCAATAACCTGATATGATAGGCATAGAGGTGTGAAAACTGGCCCTTACAACTGGAATATCTGATAATGAGTTTCATCAGAGGCGCATAGGAATCCTTTAGGAACTAGAATGGGAAAACTCTGCTGAGTTGTCTCACAAAGCTAGGCCTGATATATGGTTCATAATGCACTCTTTCCACCTGCTGTCTTTTGTTCCACTGTTCTCCCACATTTGGTATTATGGTTGCTTGAGAGATTGTTTCTGGTGTCAAAGTGAAAGTTACACCGGCAAGAGTTACCTGACCATCATGTAAATGCAATACAAACAAACGAGCCAACTCCTGATGACAGTGGATCCTAGCAATCATTTCACAAAACTGATAGCATGACTTCTATCGAAAACATGCCATGGCAAGTGGGCAAGCCTTCAATTCAGCCAATGAGGTGTGCTCTTCTCTCACTTGTCTACCACTTTTATGAGGCCTTCTAGGTGCATGTAGCTCAGTGGTGGAATCACTATCTCGGTCATATGATGTATCAGTGTCTGTCTCCATGGTGTTCAAGGTTGATGCAAGGTCTATATGGAATTAGATAGATGAAAATGAGATTTTTTGGTGCTTTTTTTTTAGTGTCAAATGTATGGTAGTAGGGGAGGGACTGTAGAGAAATAGGGCAGTGAGGACAATGAGGCATTAATCAAGTGATATTTGAAGTATAAGGACATCTACTTGACTTCTTCGGAAAATTTGGGGTTTGGGAAATTTTACAAGTGAAACAGGAAATGGGACTGATAGGAAATGAAATGATTTTAGGGATAGGGAAATAGGCTTAGGAATGAGTGAATTCAAACATAAGGTGAACAATGAAATGGATTGTTGTGTGGATATAAACAATGAGGAGGGGAAAAAACAAGGTGATGGGAATAGAATGATTGACACCAAAGCAAGTTTCAAAACCCTAAAGAGGGACTTCTCAATCAATATAATACTAGTTTTTGTATTCAAATTTTCATAACCAATCTCATAATCAACACCAAGCACGAGTTATGAGCAATAGAGGAGTGGCTTTGACTTACTCGAACATGGAGAAACCGAGAAAATTTGATGTTGGAGAAGAATGGAAATTTTTTTTGTGTTTCGGCCCAATGCGCCGCACCCTTCTGATGCACCGTGCTAGAACAATTTAACACATAGAGGGGCAACCCTATGCACCGCGCTCAACCTATGCGTCGCGTCACTTTCCCAGTGCGCTGCACTCAGAAATTTACCCATAGTTCGACCTCCCAATTTCTTCCTTCGCTCTTCCACAATTTTTTCTTGGCTCACTTAGTCTCTTGGCATGCAGATGGGGTTTTGAAACAATGAAAATATCTTTTATGTCAAAGATTTTAATTTTTGCTTCTTGAAAACCCACTTTGTAATGTTACAAACTTTGACACTTTTTAAAACAACTCTATTTTGTTTCCTTTGGCCTTTTGGACTGAATGATGATTTTCTTGTCTGTTTTGGAGGGATGGATGGCATGGCGTTTTGGAAAAGATGACCAGGGATACGAATGGAGCATTATTACAACTGAATAATTTGAAAATTGCATTGGATTTATTACAAAAGGATAAAATAGACATTTTTTCTTCAAAATAGAGTTTTCAGGAAAAATCATTTTTGAACATATGATAATGAAATTTTTGCAGTGAAAACTTATTTCAAACCTCCCTCATGTGCCTGCTGACATTATTAGACATTTTGATGACTGGATTAATGAAACCCTAGAGTAATGAGACTAAAACCCTAATATGACTCTTTGCAGACTATAAGACCAAAAATGACTTTGAATGATTTTAATGAGCAAAAATAGGCCAGCAAGTACAAGACATGAGGAATATGGGTGACAATACCCTACCATCAGATGATCCATGCTCCTAATGGAATGGAGCTGACTGAACTGAGTGAGACACCTAAAATGAAATGCAACAAGAGAAATTTGATTTCTGACGGAGGGATGAAGATAACGACTCTTAACATTGGCTCCAATGGGGATGGTAGCTCCTTGGAGGTGCCAAGAACTACAGATTTTTGGGAGAGTAGGCAGTGCCTTCGTCCATTGGGCTATGGAATCCATAACTTCGACAAACCAGCAGAAGACTCTTGACTCAATTTTATTGACTGAAAATTGACTCAAACTGACTCAAATTTGAAACCAAAAATGATTGAAAGACGTGACTCGAAAAAATCAAACCAAAGCTGAAATCAATCTTTAGAGTTATAGCCTTCACCTCGGGCCCCAAACTAAAGAAAAGATGGCAGCCACACTTGCAATGAAACTGAAATAAACCAGTATGTACAGTGACAATGTAAAACAACAAAAAACATTTCAGAAATGATACCACTTGAGCAGCCGACCATTGACCATCCCTCCTGGACAATCTTCCTCGTTCATCTCTTTCAGAAGAAAAGTATTTTGACCTCGATATGCAGCAATTTTGAAGGGTCCTTTCCAGAGATTTTCGAACTTACCATGCTTACCTTTTTCCTCATTTCTTGCATCCCATTTCAACACCACTTCTTCCAATTGAAATTTGTCCGCTTTTGCTTTTCTGTCATATATTTTATTAATTCTCTCCTACAGCTTGAACGTGTTTTGGAAAACTTCTTCTCAAGTCTGTTGCAAATGGATCATTTGATTTATTCTCCTTTGCATATGATCATCTTCACTGCCAGCTTCCTGCAGAAGTTTGACCACTGGAACTGCGAGAGAGCTAGGAAATACCGTGTCAACTCCATATACTATTTCAAAGGGGGACATAACAATGGATTTTTTTTGACTCACTCGGTCTGCCCAAAGTGCATTGACCAACTTCTTATGCAAACTTTTCTTGTTTATTTCCAGCAAATTTTTAATAATGTTGACTAAATATTTGTTCGAAGACTCAGCCAGTCCGTTGCCTTATGGATGATAAGCGGTTGAGTGTCCCAAAGTGATGTGATACTTGTTACAAAAATCAACCATTCTTTTTTATTTGAAAGCTGTTGCATTATCAGTAATTAACTTATTCGGGCAACCAAAGCGAGAAAAAATATTATTCTCAAGAAACAAAATTATTACCGCATCTGTGGCTTGCCTGGTGGGAATTGCTTCAATCCATTTCATGAAATAATCTGTCGCTGTGAGGATCCACTTATGATGAGCTGAAGAAGAGGGATGGATTTCACCAATGAAATCCAAACCCCATTGCTGAAAAGGAGCACTTACTTCAATGGGCTTAAGCAGCAAAGGCTGCAATTTCTTCCTCCCTTCAAAAATCTGACATTCATGAAAACCTTTAAAAATTTTGTATACATCAGCGAAAAGAGTCGGCTAATAATAAACTGATCTCAAAATTTTTTTGGCCATTGTTTTCCAGAAAAGGCGACCTCTGCAATCTCCTTTATGAAAATCCTCCATGACCTGCTTTTCTTCTTCTTCCACCAAACAATTTAACAAAACACCACCGGGATCTTTCCAATAGAGAGCATTATTCAAAATACAAAACTTGGCAGCCTTCAATTTCAGAGTTCTACTTTTGTTTTTAGCCATGCCTGGTGGTGGTGACAAATTTTGGAGCACATAGACAATATCTGAATACCAAGGAGAATGAACAAAGATTTCTAATACCTGAATTTGCGAGCTTTCTTCCTTTTCCTCGGACATAGCAGTAATGAGATTAATGTCCAAGGCATATAAATTTGACTTAGCCATTAGCTTAGCGAGCCCTTGTACTTTGATAAGCTTTGTAGTCTTTATCTCCACATCATACTCCAACAAGGCAGCGATCCATTTGCCTCATCTCCCCTCCGGATCATTAAATGATTGGATCTCCTTTTTGTTTCAGGGAAGATCAATTTGCTAAATAGCTTCTACTCTAGTTGGGTCAATGCAGATGCCATCTTTTGAGATAACATGACCAAGAAGTTTGCCTTAATCCATGGCAAACAAACTCTTCTTCGGATTGAGTGACACACCATACTTTCTACACCGCTGAAAAAAAATCTTCAAATGGTAAAGGTGCTCTTCATATAAATTTGAAAATACTATCAAATCATCAAGATACACAACTAAAAAAACATCCTTCTCATTTGCAAATGCCATATCCATTTCTCGTTGAAAGGTTGCACCAGCATTCTTCAAAACGAAAGGCATTTTAGCATAATGGAAAGTTCCCCACAGAGTGGTGAACGCTGTTTTGTCTCTATCATCCTCATGAACTAGAATTTGGTTATAATCAGAATAACCATTGAGAAGTGACATACGACATGCTCCAACTACTCACTGAAGTATGTGATCCATTTTGGGCAACAGATAATTATCTTTCAAAGAAACCTTATTCAGATTCCTAAAATCAATGCACAAACAAATCTCACCTGTCTTCTTGCATACAGGCACCAAATTAGAAATCCAATTTGAAAATTTTATAGGAACAATGATACTAGCCTTGTATAATTGATTCACTTCCTTCTCAATTGAGGGCAGAAAGTTTGGATTTATTCTTCTCAACTTCTGCCTGAAGGGTTTTTGATCTGGCTTGACCGGAATGGTGTGCTGAATTATGTTTATATCATAAGTCTTCAAATCTGAATAGTCCCAAGCAAATACATCAGAAAAAGATGACAAAAAACTGATATACTTTTCTTTTACCTGTGGTGGCAATGCTTTGGACAATTTCACCATCTTTGGATTCTCAGCTAATCCAATGTTCACATCTTCAACTCCCTTTTCGGTTGGCCGCAAGGTTAGTTTTCGGGCCACGTAAAGCTCTTCTAAAGGTATTAGACCTTTAGGAATGACATTATCCTTCAGCTGCAATACTTCAATATGATTTATTTGCACATTAGCCTCACCATCATCATGCTCTACATCAATAGAAGTTTCTTTGAATTTACCTTTATTTTGCAGAAATTCGTCATTCTATTCATCATCTTGAAATACTTGCCAATACCTTTGATTGTTCGAGACAGTCGGACGATGCTTCACATGAATTTCAAATTTTTTACTTGAGTTCATCAGAATTTTCAAATTACTTGCTGCCTTTGCAAGTGCATCTGCAATACCATTCTGAATACGAGGGACACAAGTCAAAGTATAATCTGAAACAATTTCAAGATATCAAGAACTGCATTTCGGTAAGCCCGCATTCGAGGATGCTTAGCTTGGTATTCACCTTTCACTTGCTTGATAACCAACTCAGAGTCGCCATACACTACAATCCTCTTAGCATTCAATTTTCTAAGAATTTTCAGACTAGCAATTAAAGCTTCGTATTCAGCCTCATTATTTGAACAATCAAAAGCCAATTTATAAGAACAGACCCTTACATTACTCGGTACCTTGTTTGGGGCGGAAAAAGGGCTGCGTACACAATTGCCAATTCCAGCACCATCACTTCCTACTGCACCATCAAAATCCATGGTCCACAAACCATCTTCATCTTCTTCCAAGTGTTGAAATTCAGTTTTCTATGTTATTTCTGCTTGCTGTCCATCAACTTTTTGCTGCTGTCGGAAGGCTAATTGCTCAGCGGAACTTTCAAGTTTTTTTTTTTTTTTTCTTCAAAACCTCTCTGAAATTCTCGGTGATTTCCAAAATGTCTTCTACTTCAACTAATTGGCTATTTACATCATTGAAACTATATGAATACAAAATAAATGATTCTAAATCTTTATGTACATAGTTGATTGGATGATTTACCAGCTTCTCCTCGCTGGTGATCATATACTTCATCTTTTGCTCCCGATATAATTTCCTCATCTGACCAAACATACGAATGGTAGCATAGGAGAAATAAATCTGTAATGTCCCCTTTAGTTTCTCTCCCCAAGATTTGGAAAGAAGCATGCCAAATGTAGGAGGAATATCCGCCACAACGACATCCATCAAAACATTTTTAGTAGGAATCTGATCCAAGCTGACCACAAAATCTTTGAT
The DNA here is from genome assembly GCA_034641835.2 of Pinus albicaulis. Lineage (NCBI taxonomy): Eukaryota > Viridiplantae > Streptophyta > Pinopsida > Pinales > Pinaceae > Pinus > Pinus albicaulis. Next base: position 2,000,790 of record CM076574.1, on the reverse strand, counting down.
AAGCCCAATGCATCTTACTCTACTAGAATCAAAAGAGTAAAGATCATGATACTTTATAGTGATATCATATCCCAATTTCTCCATGATTTCCCTCGGCATGAGATGATGAGATGCTCTAGAATCAAACATAGCATTGTGTAACACAAAATCATGCAATCTAAGGCTGATATAAAAATGAGGCACATCACTATCTGGAGACTCACCATCCAATGTTGGACCAAAAATCAACTCAGGTTGATCATCTTCCACATTCACCATATCAGACAATGGATCTAAATTCAAAATTTTTGACACCTAACCCTTATAGTTGTTGTTCTTGATCAACTCAGTCAAAGGAATAGATACTTTTAAGTTAGCAATTTCATTTTCTAAGTTAAAAAATGAAATTTTTTCCACCTCTTTAGCTGGAACATCCTTCTTTTCAGTTTTTTCCTTTGATACAATTGGCTGATTGGATCTTTCATATGGTGATGGGGATTTTCTAGTAGTGGGATCAGCTATCTCTTTTCCCTTCTTCTGCACCACGGGTGAATCATTCTTTGATGCTGAAACTTCCTTTCTCTTTTGAATTGGATTAATAGGGACATATTTGTTTCTGAGTGAATATTGTCGTTGTTGGGCGGTCAAGGCATTCATGTATCCCCTCTGATACTCATCCAACTCTTCTTCAAGAGCTGTCTCATTTTCCAAGATGAAATCCTCATATTTTTGTACAACTAAATTTTCTGCATACTCCTCATCTTCAGTGATAAAAGTTGGCATATAATCAGGTGTAAATAAATGATTCTTTTCTCCTATTACATTCTCTTCATCATCTGATTCTGGACCAACAAAATTTTGCTGTAAGGGTGTCTTCACCTGTTGTTGTATTGTCGGTTCTTGTGCTCACTTCTCTCTTTGCTTGATTCTGAATTGCGGTTGCTGCTAGCCACGAAAGTTCGGATTTCTGATCTACGGTTCAGGCTTATCAAGTGTTAATCTTTCAAACATTATTTCCATTTTCTGAAGCATTTGATCTGATGTGGAAACCTCTTCCTTTATTGCTACTTTCTTTTCAGTTCTCATCCTAGCTCTCCTGGCATTCAAATTAGCTTCAACACTAACTGCAATTTTCTGCATATCTTCTAAAGTAGCCGGACTTCTTTCTCTCAATTGATAGGGCATATCAATATTGAATCCATCTGGAAACTTAATCAAAGCTGACCCCCTATTTGGCTTTATAGCATCAGGAATTGCATTGTAAACAGAATTGAATCTAATACAATAGTCTCGAACAGACTCACCAACATTTCACTTGATATTATCATACTCGGAAAGGATTGAAAGAGGATCTTTCTGCACTTCCCATTGATCCAAGAATTGTCTCTGGAGATTAGCCAATGTAGCAGTACTTCTGGGCGGCAAAGATCTGAACCACTTTCTGACTTCTCCTCCAAAGGTTTGTACAAACAATCTCATAGTCACATTTTCCGCATTGATCTCATGAAGGTCAAAGAAATCTTCCATTCTATCCACATGTTGTTGAGCAGTGACACTTTGAGGAGTGCCATCAAACAATGGAATTTTTCTTTGATAATTTGTGGGCATGTCATCTAAGTTTTGAGGCAACACGAGAGGTGCAAATCAGGTAGCCATTGCTCTAGGTGGATTTACAACCGGTCTTGGAGATATAGGAGGAGTCGGAGAAGTTGATGTATGAGGTGTATGAGGTGTGGATGGAGGCGAGACTACTGCAGATTATTTATCAGAAAGAGATGGTTACACGGGAATGGTAGGAATGAAAGGAGGCTCAGTATGAATTTGTGAACCAGATGTAACTGTGGATGACCCAAGAGTTGCAGATGCAGACTCTATGAACTCAGGAATATTTGTTGCCACAATGGAATTCTGAATATTCAAAATGTAACTGTCAATGGATCTATTAGCCTGTTCAATTTCAAGGTACTTGATAAAATCTGGATTTATGACAATAGAACCAATAGCACTTTCAGACTTCATCTCAAACAACGACAACTCAAATTGTTCGTCAAACTCAAGATGTTCAAGGTACTAGAAAACAACGGGACATGAATGAGATTTGAATGGAGGAATCATAGGACTTTCTCGATGAAGGATTCTCGAAATAATATTTGGATTTTCATACACAGGAGGTGGATCGGGATCTGGATTTTCTCTAGTATGTCGTCTGGAAGCCAGTGTGTTGAATTCTTTTCAAAAATCAAAGGGACAAAACCAACTTGTTCAGCTTATAAAATTCTAAACTCATCATCCAAAAGTATAGAATGATATGATGTACTGGGGAAATTTACAAGTCAAGTGTTACGTTTACAAACTAGACCAGAGATTGACTCAAGAAGCGTTTGTCTACTTTCGCTAATGCAAAGCAAGATCATTTCGAAGGCTACCTGGCATAACTTCAGGCTCCGTCTGTAGCTTACAAAAGTAATAACACTAACAAGAAAATCATTTTGTTCCCCAGTATGGTCGCCACTATGTTATTGCCTAAATCTACCTCAGGCTGAAGGAAAGCAAAGTCTAGGGTAACATCAAACCACGCTTAATCTGGTAGCTAGCCCTACAAGATCGGGAGAGGGCTATCTCCTTGTCAATCTTAGAAAAAATAATCAGTGAGGCTTGAGAATACTTGAAATAAAATCTTATTTTAGGCTAGGTATATATGTAAAAGGGTTTGATTTGATTTTGAGGGTGTTTGTTGGATCAAAGAGAAAGGAATATTTTGGGTCTAGGAAAAGATCAGTTTTGCAGAGAGCTGAATGGGGCAAGAAAGGAAAATGTTTTGATGCTTTGAATTGAATGAAATGGATAGCTTAGACTGGGGAGGAGTTGAATAGGGAAATAGGCTTTCAAGAATCCTCTCCAGACAGTAGAAAACATGGAAAATTAAACAAAACTTCAAGGTAGAGCACTGCAAATCTAATGGATTCCACCTTTATCACTTATTTGTTTAATTTAAGAAGAAATGAGAAGGGAAATGATACACATGAAACTTCAGGAAACTTAAAATTACAGAGAGAAACACACCATCAAAACATAGAGCCACATGGATCCCAAAGAGTGCTGCAAACCCTGGTCTATTCCTTTGCCAAAATGCAAAGATGAAATGTACAATAAAGCTCTAAGCAATCCCAAGTGTCCAACCCTGAAAATGACTGAGAAACTACAAGATATAGACAAGCATAACCCATCTCCCTACCTCTAGGGGTCGAGCTCACTAGTTTAGGAGTTTTTTCAACAAGATCTCAACTAAGAACTGGAAAATAGGCAGTGGAACAACTTGCCTCTATAAGATAGGAAACTGATTCATTCAGTTACAATTCTCCTTTTGATGAATGAATCTACTTACATGAAAAAAATGTGCAGGTACATCGGTTACATCAAAGAGCTGTACATGAAGATAAAAAAATCAGGCGGCCAAACTGGGCGGCGGGTTGTGGGTGAAAACTAGGCCAAATTTCCCAATGCGCCGCGCCTGAAATCTCTATGCGTCGCACCACTTTGAGGCTGATTTTTAGGGCCTTCCCGGAGTCCAAATTGAGTGCAGGATAGCTTGTTGGAAATCGCTAGTTGTCTACTTTCCATCCCAAGTGGAATTTCTAAATTTAGTTGCCATTTTCTCCTCCAAAAATCAAATCTCCCAACACTGCTTCCTGTGTGTCCAAAAAGTGGCAGAAAGGCCATTTTTAAGGTGTTTTTGACCGTTCAGGCAACCCAAAACTTGTCAAAATCCTTAGGTAATGGGTAGGCATACATAAATTTTGATAAAAATTCCAGAAATACAAATTTTTCTTCAAGAGGAAGAGAAATTCAAAAAATCTGTGTTAAGGCCAAAAAATTCAAAATGGACAAAAAGTTTCCAAAATTTCTCAAAATTTGGGCTGAATGTCCACCATTAAGCACTATGATGAGCCAAAGAAGCTTCAGCCAAAATTTGGAGCCTATCATGCATTTTGCGACGCTTTAGTGCCCTCCTTAGCTTTGTCTTCAGAATTTTGATTCGCGCTTTGCAAACATGATTTCGCGCCCAATAATGGTTCTTCATGTGCCTCAACATATTATTTTCCTTTTTTTCCTTCTCCAATAGCTTCTCAAGATGAATATTTACCCTCTCAAGCTAAGTCTCTCTATCAGCCTCAATCTCTTGCTCAATGGATGTCATCTTGGTCTGGCTTCTTTGGGCATCTTGCCAGTTCTCACGGATGTTTTGCAACTCCATGATTGTTTGTTGACCTTCCAACTATTTGTTTCACTACTCCAGGTAAATTATGATCCATTGGGCTCTTTGCAACTTGACGTTCAATGTGTCTATCTCCGCCTTCTGCTCCTGAATAGTCTCTCTCAACTTTGAGCTTGGAGAGCTCAAATCCTCATCAATCAGTATGAAACCTGTGTCTTGGCCTCCTGAAGGTCCCTAATCCTCAATAGGCCTCTTACCTCTGTCCTGTACCTATACCTGTGTTGTTGATGACGGAAGCCAGACCCCTTCCACCCCAGGTGGAGATAATACTCGCTGGCCCACTGCAAATAATCCCTTAGTGCCTCTCTGATAAGTGACATACATCGGCACAGTAGTTTGTGTCTCTTGACCTCCATGCTGATATGAAGGTTCACCTGCATCATGAAAAATCTCCGGAGGAGCCTGAGGAGCTATGAAGAAATCATTGGAAATGAAATCTTCCCATGAAATACCCTGCAAGCCAAGCTGATGCACAACCACTATCTTGATGAGTGCATAGTGATAAATATTGTTGTACTGTTGCTCGGGATTTTTCCTCTGCACGAGAGTGGCCATTCTCTCGATGTTTCAGCACATGAAATAAGGGATGTTCATCATCCTCACCCTGGTGAAATGCATCAATAACCTGATATGATAGGCATAGAGGCGTGAAAACCGGCTGTCACAACTAAAATATCTGATAATGAGTTTCATCAGAGGTGCATAGGAATCCTTTAGGAACTAGAATGGGAACACTCTGCTGAGTTTTCTCACAAAGCTAGGCTTGATATATGGCTCATAATGCACTCTGTCCACCTACTGTCTTTTTTTCTACTGTTCTCCCACATTTGGTATTCCAGTTGCTTGAGAGATTGTTTCCGGTATCAAAGTGAAAGTTACACCAGCAAGAGTTACTTGACCATAATGTAAATGAAATACAAATAAATGAGCCAACTCCTGATGATAATGGATCCTAGCAATCATTTCACAAAACTGATAGCATGACTGCTCTCGAAAACATGCCATGGCAAGTCGGCAAGCCTGCAATTCAGCTAATGAGGTGGGCTCTTTTCTCACATGTCTACCACTTTTATGAGGCCTTCTAGGTGCATGTAGCTCAGTGGTGGAATCACTATCTCGGTCATATGATGTATCAGTGTCTTTCTCCATGGTGTTCAAGGTTGATGCAAGGTCTATATTGAATTAGATAGATGAAAATGATATTTTTTGGTTCTTTTGTTTTAGTGTCAAATGTATGGTAGTAGGGGAGGGACTGTAGAGAAATAGGGAAGTGAGGACAATGGGGCCTTAATCAAGTGATATTTGAAGTATAAGGACAACTACTTGACTTCTTGGGAAAATTTGGGGTTTGGGAAATTTTACAAGTGAAACAGGAAATGGGAATGATAGGAAATGAAATGATTTTAGGGATAGGGAAATAGTCTTAGGAATGAGTGACTTGGGACATAAGGTGAACAATGAAATGGAATGTTGTGTGGATATAAACAATGAGGAGGGGAAAAAACAAGGTGATGGGAATAGAATGATTGACACCAAAACAAGTTTCAAAACCCTAAGGAGGGACTTCTCAATCAAGATTATAGGGTTTAGTTTTTGTACTCAAATTTTCATAACCAATATCATAATCAACACGAAGCATGAGTTATGAGCAATAGAGGAGTGGCTTTGACTTACTTGAACATGGAGCAACCGAGCAAATTTGATGTTGGAGAAGAATGGAAAAAACTTTTGTGTTTCGGCCCAATTCACCACGCAGTCAACCTAGTGCATCGCACCCTTCTGATGTACTGTGCTGAAACAATTTAACACACAGAGGGGCAGCCCTATGTGCCGTGCTCAACCTATGCATCGCGTCACTTGCCCAGTGCACCGCGCTCAGCAATTTACCCATAGTTCGACCTCCCAACTTCTTCCTTCGCTCTTCCATGATTTTTTCTTGGCTCACTCGGTCTCTTGGCATGAAAATGGAGTTTTGAAACAATGAAAATATCTTTTATGCCAAAATATTTTAATTTTTTCTTCTTGAAAACCCACTTTGTAATGTTACAAACTTTGACACTTTTTAAAAGAACTCTATTTTGTTTCCTTTCACCTTTTGGACTGAATGATGAGTTTCTTTTCTGTTTTGCAAGGATGGATGGTATGGAGTTTTGGAAAAGGTGATGAGGGCTATGAATGGAGCATTATTAGAACTGAATAATTTGAAAATTGCATTGGATTTATTACAAAAGGATAAAATACACAATTTTTCTTCAAAACAGAGTTTTGAGGAAAATTCATTTTTGAACATATGATAATGAAATTTTTGCAGTGAAAACTTATTTCAAACCTCCCTCATGTGCCTACTGAAATTAATAGACATTCTGATGACCAGATTAATGAAACCCTAGACCTAATGAGACTAAAAACCTAATATGACTCTTTGCGGACTATAAGACAAAAAAAGACTGTGAATGATTTTAATGAACAGACATAGGCTAACAGGTATAAGACATGAGGAATATGGGTGACAAGACCCTACCGTCAGATGATCCATGCTCCTAACGGAATGCAACCGACTGAACTGAGTGAGACACCTAAAATGAAATGCAACAAGAGAAATTTGATCTCTGACAGAGGGATGAAGATACCGACTCTAACAGGATGTAAATGGTGGAATGGATGTGAGGAAAAGTAAGGGAAAGGTGTATCCAAGTGGATGAGGGATTACCCACTCCCTTTGCCAAGGTCATAACCCTTTAAGGGACTCTCTTGCACCAAGAAGGCTACCCATGTAGGCCATAAAGATGGGTTTCAAAATAGGGTTATCGATGACAGAGTGGAAGATAAAATGAAGGCAGGTTGGGGTTCAAGATGACAGTGCTAAAAGGGGTCCTTATCTCAAGTTGTAGTAAGTATTTCAACCAGTATATACCCTCAATAATTCACCATTAAAAAACCATAATTTTAAATAGTAGATAGATGACTTGAATCAAATTCTATTTAGCCCTAAAAAAAATCACTCAAATCATAAATCCAACCTATAACCTACGAAAAATCATTGATAAATAAAATGAACACTACTTTATATTTCCCAAGAAATCATAAAATAATTAGTTTTCTCTGTAGTTGGACTTGCTCCTCAAGCTCCAATGGAAGAGGAGAGAGAGAGGGACTTCCAACACAATTTTTGATGATTTTCATATGCTACCAAAATGAAATTAAATCAACTAAGATACTAAAGAATAAAGGAAACATAAAGTTACACAAGAGAGACTAAAGACAATGGATTGGGCCCTAAACCATAAGCTTGACTTCTCTGAAATCAAATAAGAAGAAACCAAAGAAAATTCTCATTCTCATTTCATACCAAGTATTTTACATCAAAATGATAATAAAAAATATCTATGAATATGACAGAGCTTGCTAGCTTCCTATAAAAATCCAATCCTAATTAGCTCTTGCTAATGTTTATTTATACTAATGGGAAGCTACCAACAACTCCCTAAAAAGTAGGAATTTGTCTCCTTGATCTTCCCTCTTATTATTCACTTGCTCGACTTCCCTTGATTTCGAACTATTAGAGCAAGATATTAGGTGATATTGGGCTCATTCGAGAATTTAAGAAGGCAGGCATCATTCCTATAATTTCTCTTTGATGTCTACTCCAATCCATGACATGGATTTTGACTTAAAAATACATTTATTTCCTTAATTTCCTACAATTAGACTCTTTTGGGCTTCAAGTCATGAAAAACCTATTACACATTTCTCACTAACAAAAATATGAAAAACTTTAAGAAAATGAGAGAGAGAGAGAGTAAATAAGCTAAAAGGTGATATTGCAACCTCTTAATATATACCTAATGATGATCCTCATCAACTAGTTTAATATCTTGCATATTAAACCTCTGCAATATTGTCTCGGCATACTTCCTCTCGTTTAACCAGAGCTTCTTATTTCCGATATCATTTAATTTCCATGCCTGAAATATATTTTGCAGGACCAAGATCATTCATGCCGAATTTTGTGGACAATTGGGCCTTTAAATCCTAGATAATTTCTTTTTCATTTCCAATCAACAACATATCATCGACATACAAGAAAAAATAAATAACGAATTTACCAAATAATTTAACATACACATATTGATCTTCTTTGCTTCTTGTGAAGCCAAGTCCCATTATATATGTATCAAAGTTTTTATACCACATCCTTAGTGACTATTTTTACCCATACACAAATGTTTTTAACATTCATACCAATTATTTATTACCCTTCACCAAAAATCCTTCTAGTTGCTTCATGTAGATCTCTTCTTCCAAATCCCCATGAAGAAATGGTGTCTTCACATCCATCTATTCTACTTTAAAATCAAAAGAAAGAATAAGAGATAAAATTAATCCAGTATTATATAACTTGGGAAAATATGAAAAAATATCACTCATATCAATTCTAGGCAAGTGGGAATAATCATTTTATACCAACCAAGCCTTGTATTTCTCCATGTTTCCTTTTTTGTTCATCTTCTCCTTAAACAACCATTTGTTTTCCATGGGTTTCCTTCCAACCGACAACTCCACCAAATCCCAAGCCTTAATTTTTTCCAAAGATGCCATTTCATTAACCATGGCCTCTTTACAAGGTTTTCCTTCTTTTGAATCCACTACCTACCCAGGGCGCATAGTTTGGTCAGCACACCACCCACCTGAACATAGACATAGTCAACGGTGCGGTTAGTCAACGGTGCGGTTAGTTAACCGACCGCACCGCCATTTACGTATTTAAAAAAATACATGGTACGTCATTTCGGTGCTGCACCAGAACTGGTGCGGTCACCATTAACACTAGTCGCAATGCAACCTATAAATTTACAGGCAACACTGTGAACTAGTGTGATCCGAGCGGCTCGAGCGCACTATGTGGGAATTTTTTTTTTTTTAAATAGTAAATTTTAATTTTTTTTAGAAATTTATATGCTAAAAAGTTTAATTATGGAGAAACAAGTAAAATACCCATACATTTGGGCATCGAGGAAGCATATTCTCACTGATTCTTGAGAGCTATGGAGCACTGAAGAAGTGAAAATGTAGATTTTTTCACCATAAATTTTTTTTTATTTAACCCTATTCTAGTGAACGAGTTTTTAAGCCACACCAGGTGGTTTATTCCAAGAGAACTGGGGTTGTTTCAGTTTATTCTAGGTTTTTATGACGCATCGGGCCCGAATTTCTCTAGCGCATTGGTTCGCTACAGTAATTAGACACACCCGATGGGTTTGTATGGAGATCACATTGTCTCGGCATGCCAATTTTCAGTACGCACCGATGCTTTTCTATTTGAATGCACCAATGTGGTGTAGGATTAGAAACACACTGGACAAAAAACATCCACAAAATCCTCCAGCCCCTAACCTCCTCTAGAAACCTCTTCTATAAAATGGATATCTAGGCTATTTTTATAAGGGATTCCTCAAAACATCTGCTAGAGGGTATTTCTCTTGTAGTGCTAGTGTATCCCCCTTATTATTATTTTTTTTCCCATATTGTAGTCCCCATATTTCTATTATTGTGCCCCATAGAAGCCCATTATTGTTATTTTTGTTCCCTTATTATTATTTTTATGTTAGCTTTGATTATATGGTGAACCCTTAGACTCAGATATATGTTTTATTATTTTTCATTTTTTATTTTTTAATGTGTATTTTCAATTGTTTAATCAATAAATGAAATTGTATAAGTTTTATTATTTTTCAATTTGTTAATTTTATACTTGTTAAATTAAATTATAGGATGCTTATTTTGGTTTGATAATTATATATTTTATTAATAATGTAATAAGTCTACTGTGTATAATTGAAAACTAAATCTTATGCAAAAATGAAATCACTTGAAAATTTCATGTTTTACTATCTTATTAGTTTTTATAGTTATAAAAATATTTGGAAAGAGAGAAATAAAAGTATTTCCAAAGAGAGATATAATATTGAGGTCCAATCCCTAATCTTCTGTCTTCCTAACCTATCCAATCATATTAATAATCTTTCTCTTCCTAGCCTATCCCATCATAGTAGACTAATGATATTAGTTAGACATAATGATATTAGTTAAAGATCATATTGACTACATTGAAATAAATTGGATGCATTTTACAATTTACAATGAAAATTTTTTTTTCTCAATACAAACATTAATGCAACCTAACTACTCGACATCCTCTTCACTATTTAGCTATATAGTGCTCAAAGAAATGACTTAAGGTAGATCACTTGGATTTCTCTATGTTTCTTTTGACATATATTAGTACCTAATTGGAAATGGAGAAGACAATAATTTTCTTGGAATACAAAGGGAGTTAAGCTCCATTCCCAAACTAAATTTTTTAAAGCTGATACGTTAAATGGAATTCATATGTTAGAGTCTCCAAAGTGCATCTTCTAGTTCTGTGACTGAACCATTTGTGTTCAAAACTAATATATATAAATCCAATAACTCTTGTAAACATATTTCAGGTGGAAAATTTACATGTATAGCTACACAAATGATTCTTTTAATATTGTATATATCACTACGCTCATCCAATTTCCAATCCCTTGTTTTCATAGTGATCAAAACTAATTAATGTATTTGTGGAAGTAGTTAGGCAATTTCTAGGCTAATATCAAATGGAGAGAGAACATTTTTAGGCTAATATCAATTTATAGGCTCTCTAAAACCCACTATGCTGGTAGATTTCACATAAAAATTTAAGCATTTAAACATGTAAACATATAAATGCTTAAACTTAAACTTAAACATGTAAAAGGAGAAAGAGTTTGAGGGGCCTAGGGGTGTTCTTGAACCAAGAATGCATATTTGGATGTCCACTAAGGGATATAATAATATCAAGTGATGTGGATAAGTGATTCTAGAGTGAAATAGGTGGCTCCCAACGGTGCTACATGATCCCTGTTTTGCTACAGGAGGTCTTGTAATGTTATAGGAAACATGCCAAGAGGGTTTTAAGGCTGAAAATGGTGGAATGGATGTGACAAAAAGTAAGGGAAAGTTGTATCCAAGTGGATGAGGGATTACCCACTCCCTTGGCCAAGTTCAGGACCCTTTAAGGGACTCTCTTGCACCAAGAAGGCTACCCATGGAGGCCAGGAAGATGGGTTTGAAAATAGGGTTATTGATGGAAGAGTGGAAGATAAAATGAAGGAAATCTAGGGTTCAAGATTTACAGTGCTGAAAGCGGCTCTTATATGCAGTTGTAGCGAGTATTGCAACCAGTACATACACTCAATAATTCACCATTAAAAAACCATCATTATAAATTGTAGATAGTTGAATTGAATCAAATTCTATTGAATCCTAAAAAAAAATCACCCAAAGAATAAATCCAACCTATAACCTACAAAAAATCTGTGATAAATAAAATGAACACTACTTTATATTTTCCAAGAAATCATAAAATAATTAGTTTTCTTTGTAGTTGAAGGACTTGCTCCTCAAGGTCCAATGAAAGAGAAGAGAGAGAGAGGGACTGCAAACACAATTTTTGATGATTTTCATATGGTACCAAAATGAAATGAAATCAACTAAGATATTGAAGCATAAAGGAAACTTAAAGTTACACAAGAGAGACTAAAGATAATGGATTGGGCCGTAAACCATAAGCTTGACTCCTCTGAAATCAAATGAGCGGAAACTAAACAAACTTCTCATTCTCATTTCATACCAAGTATTTTACATCAAAATGATACTAAAAAATATCTATGAATATGAGAGAGCTCGCTAGCTTCCTATAAAAATCCAATCCTAATTAGCTCTTTCTCATGTTTATTTATACTAATGGGAAGCTACCAGCAACTCCCTAAAAAGTAAGAATTTGTCTCCTTGATCTTCCCTCTTATTATTCACTTGCTCGACTTCCCTTGATTTCAAACTATTAGCTCAAGATCTTAGGTGATCTTGGTCTCATTCGAGAATTTAAGAACGCGGTCATCCTTCCTATAACTTCTCCTTGATGTGTACTCCAATACATGACATGGATTTTGACTCAAAAATAGATTTATTTCCTTAATATCCTACAATTATACTCTTTTGGGCTTCAAGTAATGACAAACCTATTACACCTTTCTCACTACTAAAAATATGAAAAACTTTAATCAAATGAGAGAGAGAGAGAGATTAAATAAGCTAAAAGGTGATATTGCAACCCCTTAATATACACCTAATGATGATTCTGATAAAATAGTTTACTATCTTGCATATTAAACCTCTACAATATTGTCTCGACATACTTCCTTCAGTTTAACCAAAGCTTCCTATTTCCCGATCTCATTTAATTTCCATGCCCGAAATATATTTTGTAGCACCAAGATCATTCATGCCGAATTTTGTGTACAATTGGGTGTTCAAACCCTAGATAATTTCTTTTTCATTTCCAATCAACAACATATCATCCACATACAAGAAAAAATAAATAATGAATTTACCAACAAATTTGAAATACACACATTGATATTCTTTGCTTCTTGTGAAGCCAAGTCCTAGTATATATGTATCAAAAATTTTATACCACATCCTTGGTGACTATTTTTACCCATACATAAACATTTTTAACATTCATACCAATTATTTATTACCCTTCACCAAAAATCCTTCTAGTTTCTTCATGTAGATCTCTTCTTCCAAATCCCCATGAAGAAATGGTGTCTTCACATCCATCTATTCTACTTTAAAATCAAAAGAAAAAATAAGAGATAAAAGTAATCCAGTATTATATAAATTGGTAAAATATGAAAAAATATCACTCATATCAATTCTAGGCACGTGGGAATAATCATTTTCTACCAACCAAGCCTTGTATTTCTCCATGTTTCCTTTTTTGTTCATCATTTTATTAAACACCCATTTGTTGTCCATGGGTTTCCTTCTAACCAATAACTCTACCAAATCCCAAGTCTCAATTTTTTCCAAAGATACCATTTCATTAACCATGGCCTCTTTACAAGTTTTTCCTTCCTTTGAATCCACTACCTACCCAGGCCGCATAGTTTGGTCAGCACACTACCCTCCTGAACATAGACATAGTCAACGATGCGGTTACTGTTAACACTAGTCACGATGCAACTAGTAAATTTACAAGCAACACCGTGAACTGGTGTGATCCAAGTGGCTCGAGCGCACTACGCCGGATTTTTTTTTTTTTTAAATGGTAAATTTTAAGTTTTTTTAGAAATATAATATGCTAAAAATTTTAATTATGGAGAAACAAGTAAAATCCATGTACATTTTTTCATAAAGAAAGCATACTCTCACTAATGCTTGAGAGATTTGGAGCACTGAAGAAGTGAAAATGCATATTTTTCGTCGTATCTTCTTTTTATTTAACCCTATTCCGGTAAGCGAGTTTTTAAGGCACACCAGGTGGTTTCTTCCAAGCACACCAGGGCTGTTTCAGTATAGCGCAGGTTTTTGTGACGCATCAGGCCCGAATTTGTGTAGCGCACCGGTGTGCTATAGTAATTAGACGCACTTGGTAGCTTTGTATGGAGATCACGTTGTCTCGGCGTGCCAATTTGCAGTATGCACCGATGCTTTTCTAGTTGAATGTGCCAGTGTGGTGTAGGATGAGAAACACACTAGACAAAAAAAAAATCTGCAAAAACATCCACCCGCTAACCTCCTCTAGAAACCTCTTCTATAAAACGAATATCTAGGATATTTTTATAAGGTGTTCCTCAAAAGCATCCGGTTGAGGGTCTTTCCCTTGTAGTGTTAGTGTATACCCCTTATTATTATTATTTTTTTCATATTGTAGTCCCCATATTTCTATTATTGTGCCCCATAGAAGCCCATTATTGTTATTGTTGTTCCCTTAGTATTATTGTTATGTTAGCTTTGATTATATGGTGAACCCTTAGACTCAAGTATATTTTTTATTATTTTTTCATTTTGTTATTTTTTAATGTGTATTTTCAATCGTTTAATCAATAAATGAAATTGTATAAGTTTTATTATTTTTCAATTTGTTAATTTTATACATGTTAAATTAAATTATAGGATGCTTATTTCGGTTTGATAAGTATATATTTTATTAATAATGTATTAAGTCTAATGTGTATAATTCAAAACTAAATCTTATGCAAAATGAAATCACTTGAAAACTTCATGTTGTACTACCTTATTAGCTTTTATATCTATAAAAATATTTGGAAAGAGAGAAATAAAAGTATTTCAAAAGAAATAAATAAAAGTATTTCCAAAGAGAGATATAATCTTGAGGTCCAATCCCTAAGCTTCTTTGTCTTCCTCACCTATCCAATCATATTAGTCTTATTTCTCTTCCTAACCTATCCCATCATAGTAGACTAATGATATTAGTTAGACATAATGATATTAGTTAAAGATCATATTTACTACATTGAAAGAAATTGGGTGCATTTTACAATTTACTATGCAAATATTTTTTTCTCAATACAAACATTAATGCAACCTAACTACTAGACATCCTCTTCACTATTTAGCTATATAGTTCTCCTCAAAGAAATTACTTAAGGTAGAGCACTAGGCTTTCTCTATGTTTCTTTTGACATATATTAGTACCTAATTGGAAATGGAGAAGACAATAACTTTCTTGGAATAGAAAAGGAGTTAAGCTCCATTCCCAAAATAATTTTTTTAAAGCTGATATGTTAAATGGCATTCATATGTGAGAACCTCCAAAGTGCCTCTTCTAGTTCTATCACTAAACCATATGTGTTCAACACTAATATATATAAATCCAATAACTCTTATAAACATATTTAGGGTGGAAACGTTACATGTATAGCTAGACAAATGGTTCTTTTTAATATTGTATATATCATTATGCTCATCCAATTTCGAATCCCTTGGTTTCATAGTGATCGAAACTAATTAGTGTATTCGTAGAAGTAGTTAGGCAATTTATAGGCTAATATCAAATGGAAAGAGAAACTTTATAGGCTAATATCAATTTCTAGGCTCTCTACAACCCACTATGGTGGTAGATTTCACATAAAAACTTAAACATTTAAACATGTAAACATATAAATGCTTAAACTTAAACTTAAACATGTAAAAGGAGAAATAATTTTATCCAGATTTGTGCAGGAATGCAACAAAATACAGAAATAACCATAAACATAGAGATGCAGCAAAAATAATGCATCATTTCATTAATATCAAATAACATAAATATGCTTACAGACATGATGGAAATAAAATAGCTAGGGTGTTGATAGCGAATCTCTGAGAAAATATGTGGTGGCTACAGACCTCTAAAATGTGTTACAATGAGGCTCGAGGGCCTATTTATTATTGAGAAACAATGGAAAAACTGAAACGTCGAAAAACCTAACTCTAGGAGATGAAGCACCAAAATTGTGTGTCTCGTTTGGGTAAATTGGTGTTTCAACTTCCCAGGGATGTAACTTTGGCATCCGATCTCCATTTGATGCACTCAATATCTCATTAGAAAGATATATCCGAGGAGTACAACTTTTGATGTGAGAAAAATTGGTCCATGGACCCATGTTGCTCCCAATTTTCCCAAAAAATGTCATTTAGGGCCTCAAAATGACTCTGGAAGTTCAGAACCTGAAAAACTGCTAAAAATAGTAAGTTGTGCTGCAACTTAAAAACTAAATGAACTGATGGTGGGGGTTCAAGCGGAACAGGTGGGTGGACACCAATATCCATCTGGATTATTAAGGCCCCAAAATGGCTCTAGGAGTGCAGGACCCAAAAACCTGATAAGAATAGTAAGTGGTGCTCAATGTGAAAAGTTGCAAGAATTGATGGTGTGGGTCCAAATGGATTAGGTGGGTGGCCACCGATATCCACCTGGATCATTCCTCCCTCCTTAGGAAGTAGTGTTCCCCATTACGTTGAGATCCTCCCTGAGATGAAGCAAATTATGTTGAACTACGTATTAGATTTTTTGAAGATGTCATGGACCTGTGGGCAGACATGCTGGATGCGTTTAGTAAAATTGGTTTCTTTATCAGCCTCAGACAGTACATGTGTGGATTCTGTATGTGTATTTGCAGGAGGTATGGCAACATCAGGCGGCAGCGCATTGGGGGTCAGATCAATGGAGTGCTTGTCCTAACAGTGTAGAGGAACCTCTATGAGTGAGGAGAAAGTGTCCTCGTATGCCTCCATGAATTTTTCCATCTACTATAGCCGTGCAGGGGAGTGTTGTTTCCAGTTGTGGCCACAATATTCTTCTTTCACTATGAGTGATTTGTAAGGAAAATGAATTTCCTGGTTTGGGAAACAATCTTACTGCGTTGTTTTGCAGTAGTTAAAGAGATGACATGAGGCGGTACTACCTCCCGTATCCTATACAAGTTATTTCCCAAAGTAATAATAATAGCACGAGGCCTAGACTGATACACATCATGTCATCTCCACAAGTATGGTTGGCCCAATAATGCATCAACTACATCAAGAGGAGCAACATCACATAATACTTCATCCATGAATGGCTTAATGTTGTTCGGAAGGCGGCACTATTGGCAGATGCGAATATCTCTCCCTAGGTGAAGCCACCCGATGGTATATGGCTGTGGGTGTGCTATGGTTGGTAGGCTGATCCGCTTCACGACCTCTACTGAAATGAGGTTCTTTTAGCTTCCACTATTGACAAGAAATTGTTGCGGAGAACCCTTCACCCACATTTGCGAATAGAAGAGGCACTCCCCGTCCTTTGGATCCTCTGGGTCCTCCCTCTGGATCTTGGTGGTGGAAAAAATGGCGCTGGGATCCGCATCAATGATCTAATTCCATTTTTCATTGCCTTTGTCTGGTTCTGACTCAGGATCAGAAAATGAATTTGATTCGGGTGCATTTAGTTCGGCCACCAATGACTGTTTGGCCTAACACTCATTTGTGCTGTGAGTGGGGCTGTTATGAAATTCACACCACTTCCCTGTGTCCTTCTTCTAATTTGTGGTTTTTATCTGAGTCGCAGTACTTTGTTCTTGCCCCTTTTTCTTTGGTTCGGGGGAACCTTTCAAATTCACAACTCCAAAGTCTCGCTTCTTCTGCTTAAATTTCTCATCGATCTTGGCGGCATAGCGATATTCTGTGCCAAGCCATATAATGTTGAGGAACTCCATTTTCTCCTAAATGTGTTTGTGTAGACAACTGCAATACTTGAGCACTAAATGTCTCTCTGAATCTTTAATACCCAACTTTGTGCGTAGGGTATGGAACAGATTCGTTAGTTCGCGCACATCTTGATCCCTCTGTTGCCACAGTGTGGTCCATTGGATGTATTTTTCCTCATAGCTCCCCACAGGGTAATATTGTTCCTTGATGTCGTCTTGGAATGAATTTCAAGTGGGTGTGGCCGAGAATAGAGAGGGTTCCCCTTCGTCTTCTTTCTCATGGTAGGTTTCCCACCAGTATTTGACATGGGGGGCAACTTTGAGCAGTTGAAAAATATTTTTTTCTTGATCAGAGAAATCATGGGCTGAGAAATACACTTCCAGCAAATTCAACCATATACCTATGGTATTTTCATCTATTTGGCCTTCAAATATAGTAATATCAAAGTTTACCTGTACCTTGAAGGTAGTGGCTCCTCCAGAGTGGCTGTTGGATGCAGATGTGCCGTAGGTGGGTAGTCGTTGAAGGATCTCAGCAAATTAATCCATCATTGCACACCTTTGTTTCTCAAGGGCCTCCTCGAGAAATATTTTAATAGGATCTCTTGCTCCATCATCTTTCTTTTCTTTTGCCATGGGAGGTCGTCAGGGTTTGCGAGGCTAATCTTGTAAGGGTTCAACCAGATCGAGCCTTAACTCCTTATACCCTGACCACATTAGGGACATGCAAAGAAAAACAAAGAAAGAGCAGACCGCTTTGATAGCACTGATCCAGATTTATGCAAGAATGCAACAAAATACAGAAATAACCATAAACATAGAGATGCAATAGAAATAATGCATCATTTCATTAATATCAAATAACAAAAATATGCTTACAGACATGATGGAAATAAAATAGCTAGGGTGTTGGTAGAGAATCTCTAAGAAGAGATGTGGTGGCTAAAAAATTCTGAACTGTGTTACAATGAGGCTCAAGGGCCTATTTATTATTGATAAATAATGGAAAAATTGAAACGTCCAAAAACCTAACTCTAGGAGATGAAGCACCAAAACT
Source organism: Pinus albicaulis (assembly GCA_034641835.2). Classification (NCBI taxonomy): domain Eukaryota; kingdom Viridiplantae; phylum Streptophyta; class Pinopsida; order Pinales; family Pinaceae; genus Pinus; species Pinus albicaulis. The sequence continues at coordinate 1,982,375 of CM076574.1, read as the reverse complement.
GTGGGTCTCGTTTGGGTAAATTGGTGTTTCAACTTCCCGGGGACGTAACTTTGGCATACGATCTGCGTTTGACGTGCTCAATATCTTGTTAGAAAGATATATCCAATGAGTACAACTTTCTATGTGGGCAACATCGGTCCATGGACCCATGTTGCTCCCGGTTTTCCCAAAAAACGTTGTTTAGGGCCTCAAAACGGCTCTGGAAGTTCAGGACCTGAAAAAATGCTAAAAATAGTAAGTTGTGCTGCAACTTAAAAACTGAATAAACTAATGGTGGGGGTTCAAATGGAATAGGTGGGTGGCCACCAATATCCACCTAGATCATTAAGGCCCCAAAATGGCTCCGGGAGTGCAGGACCCGAAAACTTGCTAAAAATAGTAGGTCGTGCTGAATGTGAAAAGCTGCAAGAATTAATGGTGTGGGTCCAAATGGATTAGGTGCGTGGCCACTAATATCCACCTGGATCAGAGTTTGAGGGGCCTAGGGGTGTTCTTCAACCAAGAATGCATAGTTGGATGTCCACTAACCGATATAATAAGATCAAGTGATGTGGAGAAGTGATTCTAGAGTGAAATAGGTGGCTCCCAATGGTGCTACACGATCATTGTTTTGCTACAGGAAATCTTGTAAAGCTATAGGAAACAGGCCCAAAGGGTTTTGAGGCTAAAAATGGTGGAATGGATGCGAGGAAAAGTATGGGAAAGGTGTATCCAAGTGTATGAGAGATTACCCACTCCCTTGGCCAAGCTCAAAACCCCTTAAGGGACTCTTTTACACGAATAAGGCTACCCATGGAGCCCATGAAGATGGGTTTGAAAATAGGGTTGTTGATGGTAGAGTGGAAGATAAAATGAACGAGTGTTGGGGTTAAAGATGACAGTGCTGAAAGGGGCCCTTATATGAAGTTGTAGCGAGTATTGCAACCAGTACATACATAATAATTAACCATTAACAAACCATCATTTTAAATAGTAGATAGATGACTTGAATCAAATTCTATTTAATCCTAAAAAAAGTCACCCAAAGATTAAATAAAACCTATAACCTACAACAAATCCATGATAAATAAAATGAACACTACTTTATATTTTCCAAGAAATCATAAAATAATTAGTTTTTTCTATAGTTGGAAGAGTTTCTCCTCAAGCTCCAATGGAAGAGGAGAGAGAGAGAGAGGTATTGCCAACAAATTTTTTGATGATTTCCATATGCTACCAACATGAAATCAAATCAACTAAGATACTGAAGCATAAAGGAAACATAAAGTTACACAAGAGATACTAAAGACCATGGATTGGGCCCTAAACCATAAGCTTCACTCCTCTGAAATCAAATGAGTGGAAACCAAACAAACTTCTCATTCTCATTTCATACCAAGTATTTTACATCAAAATGATAGTAAAAAATATCTCTGAATCAGGGTTAAGAACTCCCTAGCTTCCTATAAAAATCCAATCGTTGTGTGCTCTTTCTAATTTTTATTTATACTAATGAAAAGCTATCAAGAAGTGCCTCAAAAGTAAGAATTTATCTCCTTGATCTTCGAGACGTGTGGATCTGGTCTCCCTCTTATTATTCACTTTCTCGGCATCCCTTGATTTCAAACTATTGGAGAAATATCTTAGGTGATCTTGGGTAGATTATGGAATTTAAGAAGGCCATCATCCTTCCTATAATTTCTCCTTGTTGTCTACTCGAGGCCATGCCATGGATTTTGACTGAAAAATAGATTTATTTCCCTCATTTCCTACAATTAAACTATTTTGGGCTTCAAGTCATGAAAAACCTATTACACCTTTCTCACTAAGAAAATTATGAAAAACTTTAACTAAATGAGAGAGAGAGAGAGAGAGAGAGAGAGAGAGAGAGAGAGTAAATAAGCTAAAAGGTGATATTGCAACCCATTAAGATATACCTAATGATGAGCCTCATCAACTATTTTACTATCCTCCATATTAAACCTCCACAATATTGTCTCAAAATACTTCCTATGGTTTAACCAGAGCTTCCTTTTTTCCTAATCTCATTTAATTTCCATGCTCGAAATATATTTTGGAGCACCACGATCATTCATGTCGAATTTTGAGGACAATTGGGTTTTCAAATCCTATATATTTTCTTTTTCATTTCCAACCAACAACATATCATCCACATACAAGAACAAATAAATAAAGGATTCGCCAACTAATTTAAAATACACACAATGATCTGATTTTCTTCTTGTGAAGCCAAGTCCCAGTATATATGTATCATTTTTTTTATACCATGTCCTTGGTGACTATTTTTACCCATACATATACATTTTTAACATTCATACCAATTATTTATTACCCTTCACCAAAAATCCATCTAGTTGCTTCATGTAGATCTCTTCTTCCAAATCCCCATGAAGAAATGGTGCCTTCAGATCCATCTATTTTAATTTAAAATCAAAAGCAACAATAAGAGATATTATTAATCGAGTATAATCTAACTTGGGAAAAGGAGAAAAAATATCACTAATATCAATACTTGGCACTTGGGAATACCCATTTGCTACCAATCAAGCCTTGCATTTCTCCATGTTTCCTTTCGCATTCATCTTCTTCTTAAACACCCATTTGTTGTACATGGGTTTCCTTCCAACCAACAACTCCACCAAATCCCAAGCCTTAATTTTGTCCAAAAATGTCATTTCATCAACCATGGCTTCCTTACATGTTTTTTCATCCTCTAAATCCACTACCTACTTGATTGTTCTAGGATCATTATCAATAATAGATAAATAATAATTTGAAGAGAAAAAATATGGATTATACCTTTTCATTTGCCTTCTTTTTAGTTGGAATATTCTTCCTCCTTTAGTTCAAACTATATCTTCTTAGGTTTTTTTGGTAGGACTTCTTGTTTAGTAGCGCCCTTCACCTCTCTAAACACAACATCTTGGTTGTACACAAACTTCCTTGTTTCTATATTCTAAATATTAAAAAATTTTAAACCATCATTATATATGTAACAACTAACCAAGCAACAAATAAAAAAAAATTACTTAACTGTATAATCTGTGGAAAATATTAAATTTACCTGTTCATCAAACTATGACCCTACTTGATATAACTTAATGGTTATTATGTTAAGGTTCATGCCTTAGTTTTTAAATGCAGTTCTGGGTGATATACGATCATAATACTTGATATTGAATGTTTTAGGTTTAATCAAATTATGGTGCACAAATTGATGTGTTTTCCCCTCCTGAGGTAGTATGACTATTTGATTACCTATCTGGATATTTCTTTTAATATACATTTTGATTAGCAACTTTGGATGAAAGTATTATATCTGTACATATTGATTTGTACCAGCTCATTGATTTGGGGTTTTAATATTATGACATATGTATTACATTTCCACCATCGGATCGTGAAATAATATATGGTGGCGGTGGATTTATGAAGGTTTAGGGTGAGAAACCTAACCCTAACCCTAACTTCCTATCTCATTTACGATGAGGGTTGCTGCGTATTTCCGCTCTACAACTAGTCGCTGCATTCGTCCTCTAAAAATTTTCCTTTACGCCCTCCTATGGAAAATGTGAAGGTGGTGTACACCATGCCTTCTGAATGGTTAATCACCCCAACGCATTGTTATGGCTTGCAAACTTAACACTGTGACAGATTTTGGTCTTGAGCCATGCTCAAAACACTATTTAAACGCATAGGTTGCGTTGTAGCTCAGTTGTTTCCATTTCGTGTTTCAGAAGCTATCTCTTTATTTTGTTTATGCATCGCTCCACAAACGAACTGGGAGTTTGCTCAAGGTTATACCCATTTCATTGTGTTACCGATTGGCTTCTCCATTGTAGCTGGTAGGTTTTCCAAGTTTAGTTCCTTTGCTAACTAAATTTCCTTTTTTTTGGGGGAGTATTTACTCCTAATCTTGAATTTTTGGAAAATAAATCCTTTCCTCTCTCTTCTATGCATATAAATTCCTCTTTTCAATTGAAGTTTCCCTTTCACAGGTATGTAAACTCCATTTTACTCGATTTCATTGTTTTCGTTGTGTATGTCATGTCCAATTTCTTTTAGATTTTGTTATCTAACTCTTGGTTGCAACTGTATTTGTGAAGGTACAGGTTTTTTTCTCTTTTCAGTGTGGATTCATTACCTCTGTACACAAGACAAAGATCTCACCTGTAAATGTAACTTCTATCTCAGGTACAGGGTAGTCTCAATACTTCTTCTAAGTTATCGCGACGACATGTGATTTATTATTCTTACAGTCTTAGTAAAATTATATTCCATATTTTTTTCTGAAATGTTGTTTAAGGGTTCAATAGCCCGAATTTTGTATTACACCTCTTATGGTGAGTGTTGTCAATCCTATAGATAGCCTTGAGTTGTGAAAGACCAGCGCCTAGGACATCTTATAACAGTAAGGAGCTTAAGATATAATTCGAGACATTTTAACAGCATGAGGCTCTTTACTACTTCAACTTTTGCAAAGGTGTGTAATGTAGATGGAACCAGAATATTCTCAGAGTCAGAAAAATAATAGGATGCTGCAGAGGCAAGGAGTGAGTCCTTAATATAGATGCATCTAATAGCTTAAAGACAACTTTCTTGAAGGAGGGATGGGTTCTAAAATTATTTACAGAGATTTAAAATTGAATGAAGCTTGCTGGGTAGAAAGTACAGAAAGGATATTAGCCACTAATGAGAGGGAATTCCATAACCATATCTGAACATGAGATGGGCTTAAAATGATAAGAATCCATACATGTCAAAAGCTTTGAAAGAATAACATCTCACAGCATTTAATATAGAGTAATAATGAGTGAAGTGATAAGTGAAACAACATACCATGCCTGAGCCATATTTAAAGCGCTTGACCAGCTTAATATAAGTATCAGTGGTGATAAATTTATATCAAAACTAGTGAGCCACTCACATTCCAGAACACGATATAAAATAATTGGAAGCAGCTGAATGAACAGTAAAATGAATTCACATAAGGAAGAGGTACACACTATAAAACATAAAGACCAGAATCCTCACTTTAAAATAAAACTCCTTCTTGCTGAGACCCAATGGGCTCTTCGCATTTCTATTAATATTTCAACAGCAAGCATACAACAATTCTTTTACAACAAAATTCTTTTGAAAATCTGGAACCTGTTTTTCTCTTTTGATCTTGCTTATATAGAAACCTCAGTACATGAGTGAGAAGATATTTTTGGGAAAAATATCTTCCTCACATGCCAGGAATTTGTTAGAGGTCTTTATCAAAATAACCAAAAATTATGATGAGGAATGAAGGCCATCTCATCATTTGCAGTTAGGCACTCGACCATTTTGAAACAAAATACTAAACAACAGTCTTAGGAGAAATTAAAATACTGGGGTGAAATATAAATTCCACCTGAAACTTGAAAATAACTAAGGTAAAAGTAAAAAGGCCACTAGGGAAAAATCATGAATTAATAGTATTTCATTGATGAGAAGGGGTCAAGGCAGTCGCTAACACTGGTGGTGGAACATTTGCGGATGAGCTGGCGATATGGCTGGCAAACTGGGTGCACCTCTGCTGACTGTTCGCTGAAGGTTCAGGCATTGTTGTGAATCCTTCCACCTTGATGAAGGCCTCAGTGAGATCGTTTAGACTTGCCTCAGTGGGGATCTTATGTTTTATCAGATGAAGGAGAATGAATTCTAGGCAGAGTGATGAAAAAATTGTCTCTGCTTTTAACCGAGCAATTTTATCTAACAAGATGTCCATCCAGTCCCTTTCTTCCTGGAGACATGATTCATATTCTGGTAATGATCATAGCATGGAAGGAGTGGTAGGGTCCCAGCATGACAGAAGTCCTGCCGTTGTGATCTCGGCCCAAACTGCATCGAACCGGTCCATGCTGGCTGCCAGCTGTTGTAGGGCCCTCAAAGCTATAACACGGGCTGAATCCTTATCAATAACCTTCTGGAATTCGACGACTTCCTTAAACCAACTCGCTATGCCATGTTGCTCTGCTTCACTAGCTCTCAACCCTTTCAAGAAAGAAACATATCCCCTGGCATGCTGGGCTCTGCTAGACAAGTTGAGATCTCCCTCCTGAAACTTCCTTCTGAGATACAGTACAGAAGATTTTATTTCTTCGATGACTTTCAGGAACTCCCACTGATTTGTTACTGCCTAAATGATCTCTGACCAGATTATCCTTCTTCCATCCCTGAGGGTGATGTTACCTTTCAGGCGGCTGTTGAGATCATTGATGGTCTTCTGCTGGTCGACTCTTGCCTTCTTCTCCTGTTCAACCTCCTTTTGCAATGTCTCTATTTTTCTGGTATTCTCAGCCAAGGAGGTTTCCAACTCGGTGATTATCTACCTCGCAGTGGAAGCCTAATTTTCTAGTACATCATTTGCAGCCTTCGCTGTGGTCATCTTCTCGGACAGCGAACTAGTCTCTGGTGGGGTTGTGGTTGGCACACAACTGTGCGTGTCCCAGGTAGTCTGTAGCTCCTTCAGCCTTCTCTGAAGAGTGACGATTGTTTCTGCCATTTTTTCTTTTTCCTCTTTCTCCTTTGCCAGTGTGTCAGCCAAGTCCACTTTTTCTTTCTCTGCTTGCGCCAATTCGGCCATTTGTACATGGTGAGATGCCGGTATGCTAACCTTGCATTTCAGACACATGACCTCCTTCTGAAATTGCTCAATCACATAGCACTGCGGATTTGAGTCTCTAGTTTCCTTTCCTTTGATTGACTCTATGAGACTGCGCACTTGATTAGAAAAAGTGAGGGAATTTTCCTGTTCCTTCTTTAGGGTCGCCCTCACATGTTCATGCTTTTCCTCCAATTTTCTCAGTGCAATACTGACCCGCATTACCTCTTCCTTCAACATATCACCCACCACCTGAAACAGGTTACATTTGTCAGGTGCCAGTACCTTGGCCATGTCAATTGCATACTCAAGAACCCTATAACTAGTGGTACCTGCATCAAGATCCCAGATGGCCTTAGCTATAGATAATACCAGGTGTTCTATGTCCACATTCATGGAAGCGGAAACCCCGGTGTGATATTTTTCTACATAACCTTCTAGCTCGGCCTTGTACTTATCCCTGATCGTTCTGTTTTTCAGGGTCCTTTCAATTACAACTGGTGAGGTATAATCTCCGATGGCCTATGAGACTTCAGAGAAGTCGGAGGAGGTGATACTGTCTCTCAGCACTTTGATCCCAACTTTTCTCCTGTCGGGTTGGCTATATGATGTAAACGGCTCAAGCAGCTGTTCTTCCCCTATGACTTATGCCTCACTTGAGACTGTTTTCTGCTTTTTGCGAAGGGGAGAACCTGCTCCTGAGGGACCCACTTCTTATTCTTCTTGGCCTCTATTGATGTCTTCTCCTTCCCCTGTGGCAAATGAATCTATCTCCATCTGTGAAATCAAAGGCCAAGTTTCAAGGTTAGCCCTCCACTCTATAAACGGTCTTGATTCATGTGCATAAGGAGTGGAATTGTTCTTCTTTCTTCTATTTCAGATAATCTCCTGAGGATCATAAAGCCAAGTCTTCCCCTGTCTTAGGTCCATGCCTTGTAACAACTTCTCAAAAATGGGAAGGGCATGTCTTGAATTCACAATAAACGGGCCAATAGTGATAGGGAGTCTCAGGATGAAACCCTTCTTTGCAAGGACAAAGTGGAGTTGGTCAGACTTGAGAGTCTGCCGAATATATTCCAGAGCATAAACTCGTCGAGTAGGAAACATAGGCAGATGGTAAGGGGGAACCTCGGCTCCATAGACCCAAATTCCAGTGTAATTGTCAAATAGATACCAATCCCTAGTGCTCTGGGTCTTACTGGCTTGTAGCCAGCTCTTCATTTCAGGAAAAACCCTAGGTGAGGGTGAGTCATGGATGATAGTGTAGACAATGGGCATGAACTCATTTAGGAACCTTGAATAACCCACCCCATTTGGCAATTGGCGTACTGAAAATTTCTAGTCAAAAACTGGTCGGGGTTGAGAATTCACCTCGTGTACCCTATCTAAACCCAAACCCTCAAACTTATCAGCATGCTGATATAAGAAGAGGTAGAAGACCATCGAACAAAAGCGTAAGTGAACAGTTTTCGAAAGCTCTTCGAACTGGGTCCAAATGTTAGCAGCAAGGAAGCCAGGGATATCCAGAACTACCTCCTTTTGAGACATTAACCATAAGAAATAAACACATGACCTGGAAATTTTCCCCAAACCGTCTACATCTAAGAGACCTGCGATGAGAGAAAGGATGGGTTGCACTTATTCCTTGAACAGGCTCAACGGGAAAGGCTCTGCAGAAGGAAGAGACGTAGCCTGGGTGCTGGTTATATAGGAAATGAAGTCGTTTTGGTGCTCCCAGGAAATTTGGTGAACTGGGAGGTTAAAGCCGCTTCACTAGAACTGGTATAGGTGGCACTGGATGGAAAGCAGAGGGCTTGCCTGATAATGTCAGGAGAAAGAGAAAAAATCTTATTCCCCTGAGTAGAGGTAAACGTGCCTCAACACTCATCGTAGGCATCTCTAAGCCAGCAAATAAAATCGACCATCGGGTAGACTGGGGGGGTAATCTGATGATATAAACCTGATACAATCACTCGATATCAATCTCTATTTTCAACATGTCACCTAGACAGCTTGGGTTTTATACTGTTGATGGGAAAAGGGTATCAAGGATCACAGATTTCGGCTTGCAGGTCAATGAAAGGCTTGAGCCTGGGAGGGTTTCTGGTTTCACGGACCTGAGGAGTCTCTGGTTTAGTTTTCTTAGGTGTGCCCCTTCCCATGACTGACATATGAAACTTTTAAAAATGAAAGGAAAGTAGAGGGAATATGAGGGATGGAGTACCTGTGAAGTAGGGAAATCTGCTCGGGAAAACGACGCAGGGGGTGTTGATAGTGACTGGGTAGACCTTGGCACTAGCTCCCACTTAGTTTATACCGTAGTTGGAAACCTGTAAATTTTACTGTAGTAAAATACAGGAGGACCATTATCTAAGACTAAAATTTCTGAGGTAAAAGGTGGAGAGGTGAAATAAGAGAGGTGAGTGTCGTAAGGACACTAATAGTGGAGCATGTGGCGCATAGGGATTGGGTGTCAGCTGGAAGTGGGTGAACACTGCATGCCGAGTTTAATACTGGTATGGGCCTCGGTACCAATTCACCTAGAAACTTACCTTACCTTTATGTTGCATAAGCCATCTAGTTCTTGAAAAATATTCTTTGTAAGGCTGGTTAAATACACATCGTACAAGTCTCTAGGGCCCGCACTTCATTGTGCCACCTCACTCTTGCATGCACTTTTCTCCACCACATCATCTTTACCTTGGGTCCACCCCGTGGAACGTCACCTTAATTCTGCGGGGGTGTGGGTCTCTTCCCCCTTTCGCTTCTTGACCCCCGCAGAAATTCCGATATGAAGAGTTCCCTCACGTGCGTATTATGCACGCGGCAAGCTTTTTAATAATTTCATTTTGTGTCCTTTGCACCATACCTTTGCGCTTTTTGCATTACCTTTACTTTTTCGCTTTATATTTGGCCATTTTTTTGAACATATGTTTCGTTTTAGGCACGTGACTTGTCTTACATCGTTTTTCTTCGACCAACGCTCAAATGTTTCAGAATGTGTCCTAATATTCGATACATGGCTTCTCAAGGTTTAATTTTTAAAATGACTCATGCTAAATAATGATCAACAGTGAGAACCCTTCATTAAGTTTGACATGGAATTTCTTAACTCTTTTAACTGAAAGAGGGTTTCTTTATAACTATTAGGCTATTGTTCATAGGGTTGCACCGAACACTTGTGCCTCTATCTCTGTGGTTAAATTTCAGAGAATTAATGTAATTCCTCTGGTTTCTTTTCTAGTAAATGATATGAAAGTTTGTATTCCAGTTGCATGCGTTGTATTTATGAAAAGTGGTTGGATTCTCTACTTCTTCGACTATGTTATTTATTTTCAGTAGTATTTTTATGGTTCGGCTTGTTATTTTCTACTTATGAATTTCAATGTAGGGTTGAGTAGACCAACCAAACTCTATCCGTGTATAGTCTATTTATTAGGAAACAATCCAGGATTCTAGAGTCTTTCTCACTCTGGTTCTGGGATTTTCTACCCTTTACTGAATTTCCACTTTTCATGCTATTTATGTGATTTTCCTATGGCTTGAGTATTATTCAAAATGATACTCTCTAAATGTTATTATTCACCTTTTATTTTCTATCTATCATCTCTACTGAATATAATTTAACTTTTTTTAGAAAAAGATTTGTTTTTTGTGCAAATAAATTGTTTTGTGTATCGATATGTGTTTTCTGTCTAAAGGAATTACACATCATAAAGAAATAGAAACTGCTTTTCTGTGCATATTCTTATATTCTATAATTTTTCCATTCAAGTAATTACACATATATTCTATAATTTTTCATGATAACTGATATCCGAAAGTCACACAGTAGTCTTCTCTTTCATGAAAAATGACATTTATTCAGTAGTTATCTAAATTCATGGTAAACAGGTGTTTCAGATAAACACTATTCTCAGCCAAGATATTCAAATGCTTAAATGTCTTAAAATACCCTAGTTAATGATGTCAACTTTCCCTTCTATAGAACTTAGTAGAACTCAGTAGATTTACGTATCTAGAATCGACTGATGTTATCCTCCCTACTATGGATGAGACGATTACGTCCTCACCCCCCAACCCCCCCGCTCCCCCCCACCCCCACACCTGATTCAAGTAGGTTGATACAAAATCTCGGAAGATATCTCGTGACTCCAGTCCAATCAACTTTCCAGAATAATTCAGGGCTGCTGAGATTATTTCCATTGGTCTCTACCAGCTCAAGAAATTCATGATCTCTCCTCCTTTCCTTCACTTAGCTTCTCTAAGATCAGAAGCCCTCCTCCTCACAGGGATGTTGTCTTTTCCACAGAGGAAGGGTAACTTACTGAACTATTTTTGTTCAACCACTTCTTAATTGGAATACATTTTACCATTAGTCTTTTTCACTTTATGGAACCACCTCCATAACCAAATTTTCTTTTACCTTAAATAAAAAACATAATTAATTTCTGTTTGTTAACTAGTTTCTAATAATAAAATAAATGTCTCAGTTTTATTTAAAAAAACTTACATAACAAATTATTTGGCATTTAAACCAGTTGTCATAATATTAAAAAAAATGCACCTTTCATATTTACTATCCAACCCGGTTCTTTTCTCCTTTGGAGCTTGTGCATATGCATCACAACCAAATATCCTCAGATGTGAAAGAGAAGGTTTGTTGTCATTCCATAACTGATGGGGAGTCTTACCCTCCAACGTTGATGATGTTTATCTATTAACAAGGTAACATGCAATATATAATACTTTTGCCAAGAATTCATGCCTTAATCCAATGCCACTAAGAATGCTTCTTTACATTTCCATCAATGTGATGTTCATTGTTTCTACAACACTATTTTGCTGAGGTGTGTATGGAGTAGTATCATGCAATGCTATACCACACTTCTTACAAAACTCTTCGAACTCCTTCTTGAAAAAATCTCCACCATTATATGTCCTCAACACCTTAATCTTATTCTTTGTCTACTTATCCTCCAAAGGCTTAAATTATTTTTAGACTTATCAAATTCCTCAAATGTTAGGTCCCTATAATACTAGTGTATTCCCTTATTATTTTTATTAGTTTATCCCCCTTATTATTATTGTTGTTCCCATATTGTAGTCACCATATTTCTATTATTGTGCCCCATAGAAGCCCATTATTATTATTATTGTGCCCTTAGATTATTATTGTTATGTTAGCTCTGATAATATGGTGACCCCTTAGACTCTGATATATAGAAAGTAGGATTTTTCATTTGAATCATACAAGAATTATTCATTTATGTAATGTAAAGAAGGTTTTCCCCTTAAAGAGGATAATTTTTAATTTTTTGATCTATCTTTTCTTCTATTTTGTGAGCTGGTTGCATACCATTTGGTATGAGATATTTGGATTTTATGGTTTCGCTGCTGTAAACAGGTGATATTGGAATTTTCTCTATAACTTTTTTCTACAAAATTTCAGAAGTTGAATTTGTTACCACAAAAATATGAAACCCTGAGGAACTTCATGTAAAAATTTCAGACCTTATATGGCTATATTTTCAGGGATATAATCCAGGAAAAGTAGGGTTTTTGCATGCTCCAAAATTCAGTCTCAAAGAGGTGACCTAGGGAAAATTATCATAAATTTCATTTCAAGAATAAGATTTTAATACTGTAAGAAGTGGAAGAAATTGCATGGAATGTATTTTTCTTGTAGAAATTTCAGGGCTGAAGGTCAAAACAATGACATGTGGAACTTCGTACAAGTTCGCTCTACTGAACAAGTCTATAATCAAGCCATCGTGGGAGATCAGGCATAACCTTACCTTGAAGAATTAAAATTAGGCCTGACTTGTGGTATTGGAAAGAAGAATCAGAGGGGTACTACAGGACTGAAGTTTAAATATTAGGGATGAAAAATAACATAGATACATCAGTTTCAATATCGATCTCCTCAAAAGAAAGAAAAAAGGTGTATATATTTTTTTAAAATTGAATAAATTTTGTTTGAAAAATCAGTTTGAAGTGATTGCAAGGAAAATTGAAGCATATATATCAATATTGGATTCTAAAATGCACCCCAAAAAGAATCATATGCCTCCCAAAAATAATTCCACACTCATTAAGCCCTCATAAATGTCTACTATGACAGATGAAGAGGAAGAACTGCAACATGATATATCAAAATTACGGGACCAAGTACAACAAATTTCTCTCTCATAAAGAGCAACCAAAGATGAATTGAATGGTGACATAGTTGGTTTAAAAGGTAACATGAATGATTTAAAATTATACATGGATGGTTTGAAGAATGGCATGGAAGCTAATATTGATGGTATAGAAGAAAACATTGAAGGCTTGAGGCCTTTCTCGTCAAGCTCCAATGGAATAGGTGAGAGAGAGGGACTGCCAACACAATTTTTGATTAATTTTAGATGCTACCAAAATGAAATGAAATCAACTAAGATACTGAAGCATAAAGGAAAAATAAAGTTACACAAGAGAGACTAAGGACCATGGATTGGGCCCTAAACCATAAGCTTCACTACTCTAAAATCAAATCAGCGAAAACCAAACAAACTTGTCATTCTCATTTCATACTAAGTATTTTACATCAAAATGATAGTAAAAATTATCTCTGAATCTGAGTCAAGAACTCGCTAGCTTCGTATAAAAATCCAATCCTAATTAGCTCTTTCTCATGTTTATTTATACTAATGAGAAGCTACCAACAACTAAAAACATAAACATGTAAACATGTATGGGGGTAGATCTCACCTAAGAACATAAACATGTAAACACGTAAACATGTAAATGCCTTAAAAGTAAACTTAAAAATGAAAAGGTAAACATAATGTTTAACATTTAACAAAAAAGGTATGCTAAATAAATAAAACCTCTTTAACAAAAAGAGGTATGGTAAGTAAATAAAACCTCTTTAACAAAAAGAGGAATGGTAAATAAATAAAACCTATTTTCAAAATAACACTAAAAAAATGGTAAATAATATAAATAAATCGGGCTATGGTAAATAAATAAAAACTATGGAGTAAAAACGTAAGTAAACATTTAGCATTTATGGGGTAAATATAAATGTAAATATAAACATAAATGTAAAAGTAAATGTAAATGTAAACCTGTATATAAATAGGTAATGTTTAACATTTACTAAAAATATCATCCAAGGTTAACCAAAAACAAAGTGTGAAATTATATTTGTGAGGAAGAATTTGGGCACATTGCTAAGTGTGAAATAATATTTCTCAGGAAGGATTTTTGCAGTTATGAAAAGTGGGAAATAAATTATTTAGGTGTTAGTAAAATCATAATTGATTTCTACGTTTGATTCACATTGATCTTAAAGACTTCGAAGTTATGTTGAACATCGATTGGAGTTAAAAGGTAATATTTAATTAGAGAAAACATAAAACTATTGATGTCACTATTGACAATTATTCACTTATAATCCCTTCCGAGTATGCTTTCAGAAGAGAACAATGTTATTTGTGCACACATTTAAAAAACTTTGTAATTCCATATCTATACCTATAAAACCACAAACATTTAAAAAACTGCAAAACTTGAGGAAAAGTTTGCACCTAAAATATTTGATCCCTCTCGGGCTTGATAGATTCAGAGTTAAGATGGATCTAGGCTGGTTTTTTACACATTTATAAATATATTCTTGAAATCACTTTGTTTAAGAGCATATAGCCAAGAAATTTTTCAGGCAAGGCATAAATTAAATCATTATAATTTGGTGGTATTTCGCGCAAGGCACAAATTAAGTCATTCTAATTTGGTGGTATTTCGCGCAAGGCACAAATTAAATCATTCTAATTTGGTGGTATTTCGCACAAGGCATAAATTAAATCATTCTAATTGTTCTAAGAGTGATTCATTACACATGGTTACATCCATGGATTCAAAGTAGATGAAAAGGTAAAAACGAAAAGGTAGAAAAAATAAAATGAAGGAGCAATGAAACCTAAAAATCTCTTTCCCACAAATATTATTTTCCACTCCACACAGCTCGTGAAATCATTTCTCACAAATATTATTTCACTTGTCACAGAGATGCCTACTCACAAACAAAATTATTTGTGTTCAATTTATATATTTAAGGAGAGAATTTATTTTTCATGAGGGTTGGCATTAGATTAATTAGATTAAATTTTAAATTTTAAATGTTAAACATTAATTTTAACTTTACATTTAGGTTACCCAAGATAGTCAATGTAGTGTACTCAAATACAAACATGTGCTATCCAAATTTATTAAATTTAATAATATTAAAATTCTAATATGGGCTTCGTATATACTTAGATGTTTATTTATAATCATATTGGATATATTTTTATGTATTTACTATACCTTTGTATACCTATTTTATATTTATTTATTTACCATACCTCTTTTATAAATAAGGTATTTGGCCCATAATATTTAGTCCATGGTATTAATAATAATTTGTTCCATGGCATTTGGCCCATAGGCTTCACCTAAATAGAACTTCATTTTTTAGTTTTCCTAAATATAAAAAGGTTTATGTAGTAAATATAAAAAGAGGTTTTATTTATTTACCATTCCTTTAGTCTGCTCAAATTTTTATTTATTTACCATACCTCTAGAGTAAGTATAAAAATATGTTTTATTTATTTACAATACCTCCAAATTTTTTTATTTTTTTTGTTTATCTACGATACCTCTCGAGTAAGTATAAAAAGGTTTTATTTTTTATTTACCATACCTCTGGTTTATTTATATTTATTTATTTACCATACATCTTTTTTTAGTGTTTGTAAATATACTCCAGCATTTCAAATGTTTACTCACATTACATTTCTTACCTTACATTTCTCATATTACATCTACACTTGTCTTATACTCCGACACGTCAAATGTTTGCATTACATCTACACATGTACCCTATACTGGCCTGTAGAGCCCCTCTCGGTGCATTAAACTTTTGAAATATATATTATCACTTTTCTATAAAATTTAAAACATTATGCTAAATTAGAGATGATATAAAATTATCTCATTCACATGAACTACTTATATTTTCACTTATGAAGAAAGACTTATGATAGCCACAAAAAATATTAGTAAGGATAGTTAAGATCTTTAAGTGTAACACTACAAGTATGATCAATACAAGAATTAATGCCACCTACCTCATAAACATACTATTCAATATTAAGCCATGTAGTTCTTCTTATTCCACGATCTAGGATAGAACCTTAAATAACTAACCCTAAAAAACAAATAATCACAACTAAGCTACTTTGCATAGCCGAATATAAACAACATTAAATCTCCTAGTGCACAACATATACACAAAAGTTTACAATTTTTTTTACAATAATACAACTTTTTTATATTAATCAATCTGAATAATAAAACATACTAGGCTTCATGTACCAGGGATAATGGACCTCATACATCCAATAATACAAGATATACAACAATTAGGGCTTGATGTCACTCCATCGAAAACCAATCTACCCTCAAGAAGATAATATGACCATCTCACTAATGTAGTCGATTTCACATCTCCCCACGGTCATACCATATGCCTCCTCATTCATTCGGCTCCAAATGTGCACCCTCTTTCAATTCTGCAAGTCCGTCTAGACATTGAACCTCGATGATATAATCTGCTCACTAGTTGTGCCTTATTCCATCAATGGAAAAACACATTGATGCAGGAGCATCAAGACCTTTTTCTCCATTTGTAAATATGGGGTGTGATAATATTAATTTGTAAATATGGGGTGTGATGATTTTTAATATTTTATTAATTAATTTGAATTAAATAGGAGAAGGTGAGGATTTATGTAAATATCTTTTTATTAATAAAAGGATATGAGGAAATTTAATAAATTGAAGGATTTTAGGGATAAAACCTATCCTTTAGGGATGTTGAGAAATTTAGGGGTTTGTTGAGGATTTTAAGGGATTGAGCATTTAATTAAATGATTTTTAAAATTGTATAAGTAGGAAGGGGTTTTGGAGAAAAAGACATGGAGAGAGTGAGAGTGTGGTAGAGAGCTGGTTTTGAACAGCCAAGGCTGTAAGCCTCTGGCAAATTGTAAGGGCCAAGAACGTTGAATATTTGGCCAATAATATCAGTTTGTAAGTATGTTAATTTTTATGAAAGCTTGATTTTGAGTTATGGACTGGTTTATGTATGGTTAAATTCTGCCTAAGTGAGCTTTCGAAAGTTGGTTGTGGTTTGAGAATGTTAAATTTGTGATTAAGAATTAAAACATGCGCCTTAGCAGATTTTTATGAATGATTGAATCCATCATTAAGAAGTGGAATGTTAAATATGTGGTAAGAGATTTGTTGGCATCGATTTGTGGGAATCTATAACCCTTTGTTGCAACGCTGTATACTCAAAGGTATGAAAGTATATGATGATTTGAATGGTGGAGCGTTGTTTTCATTAAATGGATCGACACAAACTTCAAGTTCAGTGGTAAGAAACGAATGAATCAAGGAATAGAATTGAAGTAATTGTTTTATGTCCAGCATGCAAATGAACTTAAAATCTTTGCGAATTCTCTGAATACTGTGTAATTAGTATGTATGAAAGGGCGTTGTTTAAATCCAATGCAGAGTTTGTTGTTTAAATCCAACACAGAGTTATATGAAGAGATCGAATAGTGCTGAAGAAGTTTTGGCTCTAAATTCAAATGAAACGAATTTAATTGTTGGACAGATTCTATTAGAAGAACCGATATATACAGCGTTTCAAATATGAGAAATTTTGGTGCATGGAGCGAAGAATCAATGTAATATTGATCAGCGCTGGAAATAATGTTGAATGCTAGTGCATGCTGTGAGGTGAAATAAAAAAAGGTAAGTTAATCTTGTTGGTATTCGATTCTGGTTGGAATCGATCAAATATTTTAAGGCGCAGTTCAGAGATGGGTTGCCAAACTCAACGCATTTTTTATTAATGGTGTGTGTCATTACTGACATAGACAGCGCTGTGGAAAAAGATGAGAATCAGTGTGGTTATGTTCAACTGCTATAGTTAACAATGAACCTGTAGCGATATTATTGTTTGAAGTCATTTTGTTATTTGGAGACCGGTAGAAGGAATGATGTATTGTATTGACAGAGTGTAACTACTGTTGTAGAAGGAATGAAATGCCAGAAGGTGCTGTCCACAAACTGAAGGCGCAATCCAGAGATTATCACAGGAAATTTAACAGGTAAGTTTTGTTGGTAATGGACGCATTGTTGAAAACAGTGAAATGTTTAAGATTTAAATCCAAAAATAATGTGCTGGCAAACGTATGGAATTAAATTATATAAGTTTCCAATTTGAATATACCAGTAAAGGCGCACTTTTTAATTGAACCCAGCATGTAAGAATGAAATTGTAATGGTGGGATCATTGAATGGTAATTGGATTAAGACTGGAAAAAAATGCATGTCAAATTCAAGCTTTGTTTACTGGATTGAGTAGTGTTTGTCACACTTTTACATCAAAGTAGAATCTGAAGATTGTATTGGATTGAAAAGGAATTTTAAGTTGTTGAATTTGCCAACGATGGAAAGATAAAACGCTGGTATTATGGTCAAGTTCGAATCTCACTTGTCCATAGGCACATTTTTTTGATTAAAGTTTTGATGATGAATGAAATTTGAAAAGGCGCATGGTTTTGAATTGAAAGATGATATGAAAGATGAGTATGAAAGTGTGAAAACATGGAGTTATACTTTTGCATAAAGTTTTATATGAAGATTTGAGTTGGGTTTCATCATAGAACCTTGTATGAGTTTCAAAGAAAATAGAGAAATTATGATGACATGTTATTAATTTCCACTTATGAGAATATGGTTTTTGAGAACATATGTGCAAAGTGTGAATTTTCCAAGTATTGAGGATTTGATTTGGGGAAAAAGCTGTGACGTAAGTTGAGCTGAAACAGATGTTTAAGATCCTGGTATTTGCAGCTCTAGGCTGCGTCACACATAGAGTCCCATATTGACTTGCTCAAAACTCCATTTGTGAACAAATCACAACTACCCACTGCTGCTCCTAAGATACTTAGGGACTTCAATGCAATATAGTCTTCTTGTGCTTCTCTAGTGATCAAGAGTTCATAAATTTTGCTCAAAATTGAAAGTTACAGGATTGGGTTAAAAGTAGGATTGTTGTGAAACCAGCTCCAAAAATAGAAGAAAAGAGATATGAATGCCTTAGAAATAAGCCTTTGTTAGAAGGAATTGTTATAGAGAAAGTTCTGTAAGGAATTGTTATACCACCATTCAGGGAGAGGTAGCCACCTGACCTAATGTGTTTTCTTATCAGATACAAATCAACAAAGATATCCTTCCAAAAATTTATTCACTATCTCAGTTTGACCATCAGATTGAGGATGATAAGATGAGCTATGAGTTAATTGAGTACCCAAACAAGAAAATAACACTGTCCAAAAATTTCCTGTAAAAATGGGATCTCTGTCGCTCACAATAAACCTTGGGTTTCGATGTATCTTTTGAATTGTGTCCATAAATGTAGTAGCAAATATACTTGCTTTAAATGGATGAGATAATGCAAAAAAGTGTGCATACTTGGTAATTCTATCAACTACCACCATGATGACACTCTTTCCTTCAGACTTAGGTAAACCTGTGATAAAATCCATTGAAATCTCCTCCCAACGTTGACTTGGAATAGATAAAGGTTGTAGAAGACCCGGGGTCTTAATTGTCTCAAATTTATTCTACTGGAAAACCAAACATTCCACCACAAAATTTTGAATATCAGATTTAAGGCCATCCCAAAAAAATTCTTTCTTCACCCTGTGGTAAGTTTTTAAAAATCCCGAGTGTCCTCCTAAAGGAAAAGTGTGCAATTCCAAAAGAATATTTTGTTTTAGTTGGGAATTATTACAAAGATATAACTGATCTTTGTACCATAAGGAATCATTTTCCCAACTAAATGTATCAGACATACTAGGATCTTGCTGCAACTTTTGAATGAGTGTCCACACTTCTTCGTCCTTCTTCCATTCATCTCTTCCTTTAGTTATCCAATTTGGTCGGATAACTGAAATGGCACAAAGCAATGCTTCCACCTCTTCATTATTTCTTGAGAGTGCATCTGCAACAACATTTAGCTTCCCTTTTTTGTAGATTATTTCAAAGTCATAACCCAACATCTTTGTGACCCATTTTTTATGCTCTTCTAAAGATAGTATTTGTTCCAAAAAGTGTTTAAGACTATCATGATCAGTTTTTATCTTGAAGTGTCTTCCCATTAGGTAAGTTCCACATTTCTTTAGTGCATGCAGTATTGCTAACATTTCCTTCTCATAAATAGGTTTCTGTAAATACTTTCCTTTTATTAGACGACTTTCAAAAGCAACGGGTCTTCCTTCTTGCATTAAAATAACACCAATTCCATTTCCTGAGGCATCACATTCCATAATAAAGGTTTTTGTGAAGTTTGGCGTAGCTA
This sequence comes from Pinus albicaulis, assembly GCA_034641835.2. Taxonomy (NCBI): domain Eukaryota; kingdom Viridiplantae; phylum Streptophyta; class Pinopsida; order Pinales; family Pinaceae; genus Pinus; species Pinus albicaulis. Next base: position 1,962,288 of record CM076574.1, on the reverse strand, counting down.
AGACCGGTGCTAGGCACATTTCCTCTTTAAAATGTTCAAAGGCCTTAGTTGCTTCAGGAGTCCATGAAAATTCATATTTCTTCAATAATGTTGTTATAGGTGTTGCTATTCTCCCATAATTATTAACAAACTTGTGTTAATACCCTGTTAACTGAAGAAATCCTCGCAACTACTTTATGGTTATGGGGACTTTCCATTCCTTAATGGCTTTAATTTTGTTAGGGCCTACCTTAACAACCTCGTGAGATACAATATGACCCAGATATTCCACCTCTTTTACTCCAAAGAAACATTTGGATGTTTTTGTATATAATTTCTTCTCCTGCAATATTTTGAGCACCCTCTCAACATGTTGAGCATGATCCCTCCAAGACCTGTTGTAGATTAGTATGTCATCAAAAAATACTAGCACAAATTTTCTAAGGAAGGGTTTTAAAATGGAATTCATCAACCCTTGAAATGTAGAAGGTGCATTGGTAAGGCCAAAAAGCATGACCAAAAATTCATAATGACCCTCATGAGTTCGAAATGTTGTTTTTAGAATATCTTGAGTCTTCATTCTAATTTGATGATATCCTGAACGAAGATCCAACTTGGTAAAATAAATTGCTCCATGTAATTCATCCAATAATTCATCAATCACAGGAATGGGAAATTTATCTTTAATGGTGAGCTTATTGAGCTCCCTATAATCCATACACATGCGCCATGATCCATCCTTCTTGTGTACCAATACTACAGGAGCAGAGAAAGAACTTTGACTAGGTTGAATTATACCCGCCTCTAACATTTCTGCAATCATGCGTTTAATTTCGCTCTTTTGGAAGTAAGGATATCTATAAGGCCGGATGTTTGGAGGAACACTTCCTGGAATCAAATGAATAGCATGATCATGATCACGAATAGGTGGGAGTCCTTTGGGAGTTTCAAACACCTTGGAATGATTGTCCAAGACTTGTTGGAGATCTGCAGAAATAGATGATTTTGATGTTGGAACTTCTAGTAAGCATAATTGTGCAATTACGCCTCGCTGTTCTTTCTTTAGAAGCTTTGTCATGACATTAGAGCTTATTATCCTTCCTGGCTTCCCCGCAATACCCCGTAATTCGACTTCCTTTCCTTCTGAAAAAAATTTCAAGAAAAGTTCTTGAAAATTAAAAGCTACTATCCCCAAAGATTGTAACCATTGTACTCCTAGTACAACATCAGCACCTCCCATAGGAATGGAAAGCATTGGACTAGTCAATACATATTCCCCCATGGTTAGCTTGATATTATGGCATTTTCCAGAGAAATTTATAGTTCCTCCATTTGCAACCATCATTTGACATTCTGGTGCTGGGATAGGAAATAATTCAATTCCTTGGCTACCTTACTATGAATAAAATTATTGATACTACCTGAATCAATCAACACTATTACCTTTTTCTTCTTGATATGTCCTTTTATCTTGAGAGTTTTAGGAGTAGTAATTCCTGCCAATTCATTACACGATATGGTTGGACTCATTTCTTCCTCTTCTAGGGTTGGTTCCTGGTGTATATCCTCTTCTTGTTCATTTTCTTCTTCCTCTTCATAATCTATGTAAAATAATTTCTTCTCAGCACACTTGTGACCTTTAGTGTATTTTCTATCACAACTATAGCTAATCCCTTCTTCTCTTTTTTCTTCCAATTTTTGTGGTGTCAACCTTGTAGGTTGTGGAAATCTAGGAGTAGCAACACTTCCCTCTTTATGGAAGTGAGTGGTAGGCTTCCTTGTCGCCATAATTTTACATTCATTTTTTCTTTCCAACCTGAATTCCTTCTCCAATGAATCAGGTTCCAAAATGTGAACTTCATGTTGGATGCTATCCTTTAAAGTACATATGAAGCGATCAATCCTGTGTTCCTCTGGAATACCAGTTACCCTTATATTCAATTTTTGGAAGTCCTCAATGTGCTCCCCCACTAAACCCTTTTGTTTGAGATTTATAAATTGGCTAAAGAAGGTTTTGCTCTTTGTATCCTCATAATGTGCTATCATTCCTTTGTAAATATTGACCAAGTGACAATTTTTTTACGGGAGAAAAGCCATCAATACCATACAAATATATTTTGTTCTAAATGTAAAGTTCGAATGCATACCTTTTATGTGTTATGCACATTATTGAGATCAAAATATTTCTCCATCTGTAGTATCCATGTTACAGGATCCTTTCCATCAAACTTCCTCATATCCATTTTTGGAATATGGTGGTTTTTCCTGCCAACATTAGAGTTTATGAAATCACGATTAATATTTATTTTGTTCTCATCATGAATTTCCTCTAGTATCTTTTCACCATTAGGAAAAATTTTTTGTATCAACTTTGTCAAGCCTTCCATGGATGCTTTTAGATCATTCTTCATGTTTTCCATTTTTTCATCGATCTTAGCTTCCATGTCATCCATCTTAGATTCCATGCCAGCTTCCATGCCATCTATCTTAGCTTCCATGCCATTCTTCAAATCATCCATCTTAGATTCCATGCCTTTCTTCAAACCATCCATCTTAGTTTCCACACCTTTCTTCAAAAATTCCATGTCTTTTTTTGTTGCTCTTTGCAAGAGTGAAATTTGTTGCACTTGCTCTTGTAAATTTGACATTTTATGTTGCCATTCTTCATCTTCATGAGTCATAGTAGAGCCTTCTAAAGGCTTAATGGGTGTTGAATTATTTTTAGGGACCATTTCAAAATCTAATACTGATATATATTCTACAATATGCCCTTGGAATCAATTCAGCTTGATTCTTTAGACAAGACTTATGCAATTTGGGAAAAAAAAATACACACCTTTTACTTGCTTTTGAGGAGCTCTATATTGAAATTAAATTATCTCTGTAATTAAAAATCCTCAATATCTTTAATTTCCTTGTAGTAGCCCTCTAAAGCTTCTTTCAAATGTCATAGGTCTGACCTGATTTGCATTCCTCAAGGCAAAGTTATGTCCAATCTCCCACAATGACCCAATTATGGATTGGTTGGGTAGAGTGAACTTGTATTACTTGCCACGTGTCACTGTTTCCTCATTTGTCTATGAAATTTCTAGAAAATAAACTACAGTCTGTGTAATTGCGGCCGCTTTTTACATTATTCTGATCTGATACTCAGAGAGAGAGTTATGAAGATTTTCCCACGATAACCTCTTTGAGATGAAATTCGAGAACAAGACCTAACTTTGACAAATCATATCTCCAAAAATATTTTGAACCAAGCTCTGAAATTTTGCAATGATGTTCCTCAGGATTTTAGCTTCACTCTCTAAAAATTTCAGCTTCTGAAACTTCATAGAGAAAAGGTTATAGTGAAAATGCTGCAATTACCTATTTAGGTTAAATTTAGGAGCCTGCGAAAAGCCCTAACTTCTACAGATCATATCTTCAAAAATATGCGAACCAAGCTCTAAAATTTTGCGACAATGTTCCTCAGAATTTCAGATTCACACTCTAAAAATTTCAGCTTCTGAACCTTCGTAGAAAAAGTGAAAATTCCATGATGACCGGTTTGGAGCAGTGAAAACCCTAGAATCCAAAGCCTTGATACCAAATTTTGTGAAACCAGCTCCAAAAATAGAAGAAAAGAGATATCAACTCCTTATAAATAAGCCAATTCGATGGGGTGACCTCCAATACATTACATGAATGAACAATTCTTGGATGATACAAATTACGAAACCTCCTTTCTATATATAGGAGTCCATGGGACCACAATGTAATCCTAGCCGACATAACAATAATAATTTAAGGGCACAATAATAACAATATGGGTGTTACAAAGGTATAATAATAACAATAAGTGGGTTACACTAAAAAACATAAGGGACTATACTAGTAATATAGGCACCTAACAAGGATGGTTGTGTAGGTCTTGTCTTCCTAATTCCAATGCCATGAATGGTTTGAAAAACTGATGTCATATGAGGGAGATATTGTATTCCAATAGAGATCTCAAACAACTAAATTTCGTGACATGGTTGAATGGGATGCCTAGTCAGCATGGTGGATGCATAATCAACAAAAAGAATATTCTGAGGAATATTCATTTCCTCAGAACTAATCCCAGGCTGACAAGTGGCATGATATGATTGGTTGAATGTGGTTGCAAATTTTGGTTTCTGGGCTAATCAAAGGGTGACACATGGCCAACCCTGAGGCTGCCACATGTCCCCTTAGCGGTATATTAAAATTTTTTTTGAGGACACAAGAGTCGAACCCTAGACCTCCAACAGAACACTCCCACACCTTATCACCTGAGCCACATATGTTTCTTACCTTCTATAGTCACGGGTTCTATTTAAACTTTAATAAAATGGAGGATGGGGGGTTGTGTTGGCTTGAGGGGTCCTAACCCAGGTTCAGTGTCCAAGGTTTTCCAACAAACCCCTATACTATTGGCCCTTTCGGCAGTGACCTGCTTATGCATGTCAAATTCTCACCCGAAGAAGTATGGGTGGGTGCTGGAACCAGTTTTTTGCACCCTATGAAAGGATGGGTAAGGTAAGCAGAGCTGCGCTAAGCCCTGTAATTCCCAAACTACCTTGCTCTGTGTAGGGTTAATTAAGTCTCTATTCACATCCACGTGCACTAGATCTATAATTATATGCCTTTATGACAGTAACACAGCATTACATAACAGAATAGAAGAGATCCAGATCCAAAAACACACTTACATAGATCTTTGCAGCTTAAAGACAGAAAATGCATAATGCAGTAATTACCAACAATTCGCACAAAAGTACTCACAGATTCAGTACTCTATCAATCTTTCTTATTCATTCATTCATCAAATCTTCCTTATAGTTCCCTTCCAAACCTGCGCACACAGTAGTAGGGTCCGCACATAGCTGGACTTGGATCTCTGCGCAGATAGCCAGCAAAAGTCCTTTCCCTAAAAACCCAAACATATAGCTTAAACTACAATTCACATCAATAGCTCATCATTCTTGCCTCTTACAATACAAAATATCCCTATATTTATAACAATCTAGCCTAGACTTTCCTATGGTCCAAAAACTATGGTTTTCGGACCCTTGGTTTACCCTTTTACCCATTACAATGCTTTCGGGGCTTTGACCCACCCCAAAACCGTTGCGCTAGACTAAATCAAATCACAAATATTCAAAATGGACCAGTTTTACAGCTTGTAGAAGACCCTGTTCCAATAGGTTGGGAACCACTGGTTGTTCCAACCTGCCAACGGTTCCCGCAGCGTTCACGTGATGACATCCAAAAAAGTGTTACATCCTTTAGTTTAAACTTATCCACAGTGCTTATCACACACATCAGTTTCATTAACTCTGCGGTTGCAACCTCCAACCATTATTAAAACTCCACAAATTTTATGTTATGTTGATCACATACAACGGTTACTACCCCATTTACCACTTCAATTGGAGTTAAAACCATATCCCATGGTTTAAGATGACTTCCACTCCACCCTAAATGGTAACCGTGGGTTTTGGGGGTTGGTATATGGCCACCCCCAACCGCAACTTTAAATGCCATCGTTAGGACTGCCAAGATTCTTAGAGGCACATTACTTTTGGGCGAATTGCATTAAATTAACTCGAGTTAAGTGGAGTCCTTCACATTTAGTGGAGATTTTATAGTTTTTATTGGGAAAATGAGTATAAGACTCAATTTTCCCCCATTCAGAGTGAATGAAGAGTCATTCTAGACTAATTGGAGCATTCTAGAGCTATTGGTGCAGAGAAAAAAACCATTAGAGGCATGTAACTACATTTATTTGAAAATTGTTTAGCATAATGAAAGATGGACATGCTATTGGGAGTTGGACCAACAGATGTAGCCCAGGAGGGGTGAACTTCTTCATCATGCCTACTATGTAAATTTTATGTAGTGACTTATCTCTCTATTTTACACTAGTGTTCGGTTCTATTTGTGCTTATTTCATGCTTCTAATTCACTAAAATCATCTAAAATTCATGGTTAAAATCCTCAATACTTAATCAAACTAATGATACAAGTATGCACATGTTTATAAACTGAAAATACACTTAACACAACAAAAATAATACATTCCTTTCAGATCAGATTGGTAACAAAGCTAGATTTTATTCTCTGGTGTTGTTTTTTGCAAATAATTGTCTAACTATTTGCAATTTTTTAGATGCTTACTAGGCTCAAGCTCAGAAGAGGAGAAGGCAACTTGGTGGGAGCAGAAGGGTCTCAAGAAGAGCCAAAGAAAAGGGGATAAATATTCCGACAATCTCCACCACGTAGTACACCTCCTAAGGAAGCAGAAGCTACATTAAGCATGTCTCACAGAGAAGGAGAAATCGATGAAGAAGTTGATCCCAAAGAGGAAGAAAGAGTGTTAAGCTAAGCATTCCTTCACATGACTGATATGGTTAGAATCCTTTATCAAGAAAGGAATGAGAGACTAGAAGGAGAAGGATCCGAACTTCACAAGGAAGGACAAGGATCTTCAGGAGGACACAATGATGAAGATAATTCAAAGAAGGGCAATGTGGAGCCATCATCCTCACCCTCATCATCATCATCATCCTCTACTTCTTCTTCAGTACATCAACCACACAAGTCAAAGAACACTAGTAAAAGTACTTCTTTAAAACTTAATGTTAAGCTTCAATTTCCAATTTCTAATGGTGAAGTCAATGCAGAAAATCTTGATAATTGGATAAGGAAATTGGAGGTCTATTTGAGAATCCATAACCTTCAAGATGATGGTACCAAAATCCAATTAGCTTCATTGAGAATGGAAGGTGCAACACTTGTTTGGTGGGAAGCCAAGATAAAGGATGAGATCAAGAAGCATGGTAAGATTATTCTATCATGGAATGATTTCGTTACTAAATAAAAAAACAATTTTATCCATTAGATTATATGCAGAAATCCATAATGAACTGGAAAAACTTTAGGAAATTGAAGGGACATAATGTGCAATAATACACCCAAGAATTTAAGAGAAGAGATGTCTTATTAGGGGTAGATATGCAGAGCCAAGATACTTTTCTCAAGTACATAGGAGGCTTATATAGCTACCTAAAACATAATATTCTCATGTTTAAACCCACAATTCTAGATGAAGTATGTGTTCAGGCCACACATCTAGAAGCTTGAGGGAAAAACATTTTTTAAGAGGGTAGGCAGAAACCTTTTAAGGGTAAAAACAAAGAGAAGACCTCAAAAGGTAAAATCAAGAAGAATGCATCTATTAATAAAGTGGGAGAAAAATTGGTTTGTAAGCATTGTTCAAAATAAGGTCATGATAAAACTCATTTTTGGAAATTACATCATGAAATGAGGCCCAAGAAATACAACAACAAAGTGAAACAAAAAACTGCAGCTACAACTCAACATGATTTAGGAGATGATTCAGGTGATGAATATAAGATTATAGCCATGGGATTGAATAAAATGAATAGAAAATAAATTGAAACTAAACCCAGTACTAGTACATCAAACTATCACATACATGCTCCAAAATGAAGAAGAAAGAATTGAATTGTTTCATGTGAGGGTCATATCCAAGCATACCAAGATTGACACATTGTTTGACAGTGGGTCACAAGAAAACTTAATCTCTGAAGACTTGGTCCTGAAAATTAACCTTGAGACCATACCACATCCAAAACAATATCCATTGGGTTGGATTTTTAAGGATGCAAATTTATATGTTTCAAAGAAATTCATATTGCGGTTTGCAATCACTGCACATTTTGTTGACACAGTTGAATTAGATGTGGTTCCAATTGACATAAAAACTATTGTATTGGGGAGTCCTTACTTATATGACAGGAAAGTGATCTTCCATCACCATGAGAAAAAATATCATTTATTCAAAGATGACAAGGATTACATTGTTAGAGCACATCGCAAGAAGACAAAAATTTATATAGTAAATGTTGGACAAGTAAAGAGGCTGGTAAATTCAAGTAAGAATTTTGTTCTTCTTATGATTAATCCTAAAGCTGATGCTAAAAATAAATCATTTGAGGGATGTGATCCTAATTTTAAATGAGATTTATATGATGTAGTTAATGCAAATCATGAGATGTTTTAGGAGCCAACATGATTTCCTCCAAAAAGAGAGATTCAACATGAGATTCAGTTGCAGCAAGATTGTCCTCTTCCAAACATTGGTATGTATCGCACGTCGATAATGGAGAATGTTGAAATAAAGAGGAAAATCAAAGAGATGTTAGACAAAGGAATCATAAGGCCAATCACTTCACCATGCGGTTCACCCAGAGTCTTGATACCAAAGAAAGATGGGACTTCGCGCATGTGCATAGAATTTAGAGATTTGAACAAGATTATAGTAAATAATTGTTACCCGCTCCCAATGATCAATGATTTTCTTGATCAGCTGAAGGAATCAAAGTTTTTCACTAAGTTAGATTTATGAAGTGGATGTCATCATGTAAGAATTGTAACAAGTGATATATGGAAAACTACATTCAAAACCAAAAAAGGACTCTTTGAGTGGTTAGTTATGCCATTTGGTTTGTGTAATGCACTAGCAAATTTCTTGCATGTTATGGATAGTGTTTTGTGTCCATTCCTTTATTACTTTGTAATTGTGTACTTATATGACATATTGATTTTCAAGAAAACAAGGGAAGAACATGTCTTGCATGTGAATAGAGTGCTTGATGTTTTTAAGAAAGAGAAGTTGTTTCTTAAGGTGTCAAAGTGTGAGTTTGGAAAGACTTATTTGGCTTATTCGTGACACATTGTAGGAGGAGGAGAGTTGAGAATTGATCCTTCTAAAGTGGAAGCCATTCTGAATTGGCTCATAGCCAAAATAGTAAACGATGTAAGAAGTTTCTTAAGTGCAACTCAATATTGGAGAAATTTTATTTCCAACTTTTCTGCCATAGTAGCTCCAATGCATGCAATGACAAGTGTGAAGAAGGGCTTCCAATGGGGAGGCAAACAACAGCATGTTTTCGAAGCTTTAAAAGACAATATCAGTTCAGCTCCAATCGTTGCATTACCAAATTTCAGACATCCATTCGAGATACAAACTGATGCTAGTGATTATGCCATGGGCACACTAATTTTGCAGCATGGTAAGCCTATCGCTTTTCATTTTGAAACATTCAATAGTGTTGTAACCAATTATCCTACATATGCAAAGAACTATATGCGTTGGTACAAGGTGTCAAGAAGTGGAAACAGTACTTGATGGGTAATCAACAATTTCACTTGGTTATAAGGTACAAGAAAGGTATTTTCAATAAATTTGCTAATATCCTTTCAAGACCAATCATTAGTGCATCTACTTTACTAAAAAATGATTCTATTTCACATGAGAGTTATATAGAACAATATGAACATGATGTTGATTTTCAAGATGTGTATGCTAATTTGAGTGAAGGGAATCAAGTTGAAGAAAAATGTTATCACATGCATAACAATTTGTTGTTTCATTTGGGCAAGTTGTGTATACCATAAGAAGAGAGGCTAAGTGTCATGAGAGAATCTCATTCATCTCTTATTTTTGCACACTTTTGGGTAAGAAAAACAACGTCGCATCTATAGAGGTATTGCTATTGGCATCGCATGATGGATAGTGTGTGTTATCTCAAAATCAGGCCCTGATAGGCTGCTAATCAAGGAGACCCTGAGTAACTATTTCAAACCAGGCTTTTAGCTAAGACTTAGCCTCCTCAACCTGAGAGGCCTCTCACAAAGTTTTTATTATTTTCAAATAAAATTCAGATGGCTAACTTTGTGAGTAAATGGATTAAATTTAGTAATTAGTTGTACTACAATAAACAAGCATCCATTGGGCTTATGGGGTCACTTTATGTTTTTACTAAACATGGATATCAAATTCATATGGAAGTCAGGGCATATTAAGGCTTAGATGCATCAGTAAAACAATAAAATAGTAGGTCTCATAGTCCATGAATATATGAAGGAAGTTAGAGCACCTTCACAGTGAGTTCTAAGTAACATACACTAATGAAACTACAAGTAAAAGATAAAGGATAAACATAACAACATCAATCATCCATAGCCTTTTCTGAATCCTGAGTAACAAACAAATATCATCGTATTAAGATAAAAATAGAGTTTCAGATAATACCAAATAGTACACTTGTTCCAACAAAATTCCAACACTATGCTATTCAATTTCCTCCCTTTTATAGAGTATTCATTACATCTTAGGATTATCTCCAATCCTTTGAGGATAATTCGAAATTTGACACCTAACAATTTTTATAAAACAAACTGCATTCACAACTGACAGTTAAACTATCTGTTTAGATTCCTAATACAATTAGGACTAAAACATCATTTATTAAAACATAACAACCTTATCTAAATACTTAAAACAACACTTGACAGCTACATCTTCTAGTCTTCGATCATGATCATGTCTATCTTCTTGTTGTTAGACCCCCTTTATCTCTTCCTTATATGTACCTGTAAAATAGGATAGTGCTTCCTGTATAGTAGCTGAGTGCTTCACTAATACCAATTCGAACAATTTGCTGCATAATTTGAACTCAAAAAATGTGCCAAATGTCTTAAATTATTCATAGAGATTTGACCTTCCATCTGTCTATATGTCAACTTTTCAAAAATGATGTGGGAACTTCCATAGTGTTGCGCTACGAAACTGTCTGTGTTTTCGTAGTGCAGACCTTTCTTTTGAAAAACATGCTTTAGACTCCAATTAAATGTGCCAAAACCCTTTGAATATTCATTGATATTCAATATATATCTCCCATCAGCATCAAGGTTTCAAAACTGAACCATTTCTTCTTTGAAATTTACAAAAATTCGCAAAACTGCATCCTACAGCAGTTTCGTAGCATGCTATGAAACTGCTGAGTTTGCTTCAATAGTTTCGTAGTGCGCTACGAAGCTACTGAGTCTTCATATTTCTCAGTTTTTTCCTCAAAATTTCAATTCATAAACCTTTTAAACCTAGTCTTCAGGTGTAGATCCCTTCTTATAACAATAACCATCAACCTTGAGCAGTTTCAAAAATGGAGCACTACTATATAACCTTCAAAGTTTATTTCAAAGATGAAACTTATTGTTTAGGCTGTAGCTCATCTCCAAACTGATATAACTGTATCTTTAAATATTCAATTCTCCTCTTCAGCCTTCTATTATTAGCCCTCAGTTTTATGTTAACCATCCCGATGAACTTGGCTTCCTTTATTGCAGTAGGGTCCAGATGAAAAACTGAGCTTGACTGTTAATCAGTTCAGGATTTGGATTTTTCTGAAGCTCCCACAACCCATTCATCCTTTCAAACTTGACCTTCTCTTCAGAATATATTCTTTCTCTTTTCTTCAATTCCTCAATTTCATTATTTGAAAGCCTGAGTTTATTCTTTACCTCTTCATAGCTTCTTTTTTCCTTTTGTACCTTAAAGACCTTGTTTCTATCTTCTTCAATTATTGCAGATGATGCATTTGTAGTTTCTTCAAAAACAGTAGCACTTTCTTCCCTTGTTTGATCTATCACTAAATATGACTATTTCAGCTTCTTAGATTGCCTCATTGAGGGTCTTCTAGATTTAAAAATAAACTCTTCCACCTCTTCTTCAAATTCTAACATTTTAGATGTCTTCAATTTTTTCAATTTGCTAGCACCTGTATCTAATTTGATGAAGTCTGCTTGCACTAGGGGAGATTCCTCTATGTCGATAGCCTGAAGTATGTCATTCAAATTTCCTCTTGTCTCCTCTACAATGACAAGCTTACCCTTTTCTTTTAACCTCTGACTTTTAGTCAACTTCTTTGGATTTGTTTTGCTAGTTGACTGCTCTAAAATTGTTTCCTCAACCAGGGTTTTCTTCTTCTGTATACACCTAGGAGTCTCTTGGATATTCAATGATGTCATTAGTTCTTTCACTTGTTTCCTGGGTTTAAGTTTAAAAAATCTTTTAGAATTTGTTTCCATGGGACCAACAATATTTGTTGGGGTTTTAGCTTGTGGGCTGGTAGTTGTTCCTTCTATTCCAATTCTACTCAAAAAGAGGAATTCTTCCCAATCTCTATTTTCCTTTTGTATCTCATGTAAGACTATCAGTTTGACAGCAAAAACCCTACATGCTGACACCTGCGGAAACCATATCCGACTGATCAAGCACGGTTTCTATCCACCAGGCTCACGGGCTTGGGTAAACGGCCATGGCAACAAGCTCGGGGGGGGGGGCGACCAGACCCCCCTGAAAATAAAGACACATCACGCCCCAGTCCTATAAAAAACAATGATGGGGCTGACAAGAAGCAGGAAACGACATAACCCAACGCGACTTTCTCGCAGGCGCAACAGGACAAGGTGGCCCCCTGATCCTCCACCTGCAAACCTATTGCGCCAGAAAGACCTAAGATTGATCTACACAGCCACCGTATCAATGCACGCATCCAATATATGAGAGACCACGCCCTCATCAGCAAATTTATCAGCTTTTGGCTAACGAAAAAAGCCCTGCAAGGCTGGATCACTTCCAAATGGAAGCCTAAGGGACACATAACGCTCCATCTTGGACCGAAATGGTTCTTCATGGCGATATTCATATGCCTCGAAGACCGAAACAGAGTCATGGATGAAGGGCCATACTTCTTCAACACGGGTGGCCTGTATCTCAAAAACTGGGTGGAAAGATTCAACCCAAACAAGGAAAACTTCAACTGGGCACTCATCTGGATACGTTTATATTCGTTGCCGCTTGAATATTGGGATGAAGATTCGCTACAGGAGATTGGCAAGGGATTAGGACAGTTTATCAAAATCGCAGAAGAGACAAAGCTCCGTCGCTACACTTCTTATGCATGGATTTGCCTCTATATGCACTTGGACAAAGCCCTACCTGATGCAGTAAGTATTTACCATGATGATTTTGAGTGGATCCAACCATTGGATTATGAGCATGTTCCGTTCAGATGCCGCCGATGTCATGCCCATGGACATCTTTTCAGAGATTGCCCCCTCAATGCATCACCTTAGGACAAAGAAGCTGATACCCAACCAGAAGCAGATGGTTTCACCAAAGTCCCTCCTCGCAGACGGCACAACAAGAAATCCTCGACGGTGGGTAAGAAATCCTCTCCTTCCTCCAATGCTCCTTCTACCAGTAATAGCTTTGCCATTCTATCTAGCACGAATCCCTCACCCGATTCAAGCCAAGCACCTTCCAACTCTCACCAACACCCCCCCATTACGACCTCACCTCCTTTTCATTCGAACCCTCCCCCCCCTCAGCAAGAGAAAGCTGCCTCCGCAAACCCTACTTCCAGCCCTCCCACTGAAACTAAGCTCTTAACTTGGCATACGGATACCATGGATCTGGATGATCCTAAATCTGGATCCTTCACTTCCGAGGGGGAAAATGTTACACGCGCTACTCTTAATCCTATGGAAGAAGATTCTGAGAGCTTAGAGCTTGGGGATCTTGACATTATTGGCTTGGAGGATGCATGCAAGCGCCAAAAATTCGACAAAATCAAGCCCCATCAAATAGATACATTGGCAAAGGTCCTATCCAAGGCCCAGCAGCAAGAAAAACTTGGTGTTCAGCTAGGCAGTCACTAGGATAGCCTCAAAGTAGCTAAAGAATCTAGAAAGAGAGGCAGAAAGCCAGATTGGCAGCGCACAATCACCATTAGGGAAATGCTAGTTAACTCTGGGCGATACCCCAAGCTAACGCGGTTCTTCCCGCCCCTATCAAATAGTTCCTCATGAAGCTGATATCATGGAATATCAGAGGGCTCAACAGCCCAGGTAAGCACAAAATGATAAAAAATATGTTACAAAAAGAAAAACCAAACATTCTCTTTCTTCAAGAGACTAAATGTAACAGTGAAGTTTTAGGTTCACTCTTATCAAGAGTTTGGCCTAATAGCAGTTCTGTAGCAGTAGATGCCTCTGGCTCTTCAGGAGGGCTTGCCATAGCATGGGACACTCAGTCCATAGTCCTATTCGACCTGCATGCGGCTCACAATATCATTCAAGCCACTTTTTATCCCATTGGTACGAGTATCCATGGGCATCTCTCAAATGTTTATTTTCCGCAGGACCTTACCAAAAATATTTCCCTTTTGAATACAATGGAAGCACTAAACTCTCACAGAATTCACCCTCTTTGGATAGCAGCAGGGGATTTCAATATGATAACAAGAATGGAAGAACAAACAGGTGGAAGAACCAGACCGGATCCGGAAAGTGTTCACTTCAAAGATTTCATAACCAACAGTTGGCTGATAAACCTCCCATTTTCCAATGGTACGTTCACCTGGAATGACAAAAGATCAGGGGCCCAACATGTTGCCTCAAAGCCAGATCGATTCCTTATCTCTGATAATGCCATACATCTGGGGGGCGATCTAGAGGCTTCAATTCTTCCTATTGCAGGCTCGGACCATTGGCCCATTGCGCTTCATTGGCACAATTTCGGTCCCCATCTTAAAAAGCCCTTCAAATTCGAAGCTTTCTGGCTTTCACATCCCTCTTTCAAATAAATGGTCACTTCGGCATGGCACAATTTCACTCCTCCCAAAGGCCCTAGAATGTACCAATTTCAGCAAAAACTCAAACATCTCAAGGCGCTCATCAAGAATTGGAACATCACATTCTTTGGCAATATTTTTCAGGAAATCAAAGCCATCGAAAGAAAAATGGAGGAAATACAACAAAAAATCATAGTGGAAGGTAGAACAGAGGACTCAGATACCCAAGAACAGGAGATCCAGAAGCAACTAGAAGAGCGGCTAAGACAAGAAGAAATTCTGTGGAGACAAAAATCCTGAATAAATTGGTTAAAGGAAGGGGAAAGGAACACACGATTCTTCCACCGATCCACTATTCAAATAAGAATGCAAAATCGCATCCATCATATCACCAACCAGCAAGGAGAGAAAGTCGGGCAACACGAGGAAATTGAACAAGTTCTTTTGAACTATTTCAAAAACACTCTTCAAGAGGACAACACTATTGACAGACAACCAGCCATTGATGCGATCTCTCAGCTCATTCACAAACTCATATCTGAAGAGCATAACAAGATGCTTCTATGCCCTGTCTCCTTCCAAGAAGTTGAAACAACGATGGCACAAACCAAAGATGGGAAGGCGCCAGGGCCTGATGGATTCACTGCAAACTTCTTTCATCACTTCTGGGAGCTCATTAAAATAGAAGTCTGGGAGCTGGTGGAAGAATCAAGAGTGACCCATTGGCTCCTCCCCTCTTTAAACGCCACTTTCATAGCTCTGGTGCCTAAAGAAGAGCAACCCAGCACTCCTGAAAAGTATCGTCCCATCGCCCTCTGTAATGTGATCTACAATATCATCTCCAAGGTCATCGCCAACAGATTAAAGCCCCTACTTCCGCTCCTCATTTCACCAGAACAAACGGGCTACATGGAAGGTCGCCAAATTATGGATGGCATCATCAT
The DNA here is from genome assembly GCA_034641835.2 of Pinus albicaulis. NCBI lineage: Eukaryota > Viridiplantae > Streptophyta > Pinopsida > Pinales > Pinaceae > Pinus > Pinus albicaulis. Next base: position 1,946,858 of record CM076574.1, on the reverse strand, counting down.
GACTCACGAAGTCATCCACTCTCTCAAGAGCACTAAAAAACCAGGTATGCTTCTCAAAATCGATCTCTCTAAAGCTTTTGATAAACTCTATTGGAGCTATATTCAGAGCATTCTTAAAGATTTTGGCTTTGACCAGATGTGGATACGTTGGATCATGAGTCTCATCTCTACCCCTCTCTATTCCATCCTTGTTAATGGATCCCCCTCCACTCCTTTTGTTTCTTCCAAAGGAATCAGACAGGGTGACCCTCTTTCCCCTTTTATTTTTTTTCTCATGTCTGAGGGCCTTAGCAGACTCATTCATCATGCTGTCCTCAATGGGCGTCTCCGTGGCATATCCCTTCATGGCTCTCCCGCCACCACTCACCAGCAATTTGTTGACAATACTATGCTCTTTGGCTTCCCTTCAGCTCAAGAAGCTCGGTCCTTCAAACGCATTCTGCACCTTTTTTCACTCGCTTCTGGCATGACTGTCAATGTTTCCAAATTTCAACTCTTCTTCTTTAACACCCCTCCTTTAATCCAATCTTGCATAGCCCGTATCCTTGGATTTGCGCTTGCTCGACTCCCTGCAAAGTACCTAGGCACCCCTCTCATTGACTCTGCCCTTAAACATTCTGCCTGGAACCTTATCCTAGATAAACTTGAAGCTCGCCTCTCCTCATGGACCTTCAGAGCTCTCAACTTGGCCAATAGATTGATCCTCATCAAGGCTGTTCTGCAATCAATGCCCCTTTACCTCTTTTCTGTGCTTGCAGCTCCCAAATGGGTGCTTAATCAAATCAAGAAATTGCAGTGTCGCTTCCTCTGGGGTTCCTCAACTCACACTCGGAAATGGGCGTTGGTCAATTGGAATACTGTCTGCACTCCTAAAGATGCAGGTGGGCTTGGTCTCAAGAACCCCCTTCACAACAATGAATTCATTGGTGCTCGGCTTTGGTGGAACTGGATATCGAGCCCTCACACTCCTTGGGCCAAATTGTGGGCAGCCAAGTATGCCAACAATAGACTGCCGGATGAATTAATCAGACTCAAACCAGGGATGGCTGGCTCTCTCATCTGGAACGCTGCTAAACAACATTATGCCCTTATACAACAACACAGTTTTTGGGAAGTTTGGAATGGAAAGAATTCCCGATTCTGGGTAGACTCCTGGCAACAACGGCCGAAGCTCATTGACATTCTAAATCTGCCTAACACTGAGAGATCTAATGGGCCAGAAGAGCTGAAAGTAAGCCAGTGTTGGATGGCCAACTCCAGCAACGATTACCGGCATTGGAAACACCCGTCTCTTGTACATCCTACTACTCCAAGCAATATTTGGGAAGCGCTCCAGGAAGAACTCCAACATTGCAGAATCCGTTGTTCGAACGATCCGGATATCCTTAGATGGGGCTATTCGCCCAAAGGCATATTTACCACAAAAGAGGCCTTCAGCTTGATGCATCCTATTCCTCACCCAAAAGATAGACTCTGGCAATTTGTCTGGGCTAAGGGGACCTGGCCTAAATTTTCTACTTTTCTTTGGCTCCTTAGTCACAAAAGAATACTCACCTGGGACAATCTTCTCAAGCGAGGTTTCTGTGGCCCCTCACAATGTCCAAACTGCAAGCAGAACACTGAAACTATCCATCACCTCATCTTGACCTGTCAGTTAGCTAGCCAACTCTGGAACAAGATTTTCTTTAGAAGTCAACGAAGCAAACCTCAAGGGGACATAACCAGCATTCTGTTCCAATGGCCCAAATTCCCTTACAACAGCCCCATTCTCAACTCTCTCTGGCAAATCATACCTGGCCTCCTCTTTTGGTCACTCTGGAAAGAAAGAAACAAAAGAGTATTCAAACATCAATCTACTCCCTTGGACATCATCTGGAAAAATTTCCACAGCAACCTTCAAGAGTATCTTTCTCTTCAATCATGGCAGGCGGAGGATCTTCCCAACCACCCTAAAGATACCAACATTTGGCAAAATTGGCAATTCACCATTTCAACCATTCCCAAAGTCAACAAGCAGAACCCTCCCAAAACCCTCTCCTGGATTCCTCCTCCTCCAGGAATTTTCAAATTAAACTTTGACGGGGCTTCTAAGGGGAATCCAGGGCCGGCAGGATTTGGTGGTATCTTCAAAAACTCCCAAGGTGACATCTAGGCTATATACTACGGATCCATCGGCTGGGATACCAACAATTCTGCTGAGCTGGAAGGTTTTTGGCAAGGGCTCAACTTAGCGCACATCTATAACCTCTCGCCCATCATCGTGGAAGGTGATTCTCAAATTCTTATCAGCATGGCAAATCAACTGCTCCAAGGCACCAAATTGGCCAAGGTAGTTACCAGCTGGCATTTAGCTTCCAGAATCGACAAGATCAACAAATGGATAAAAGATAATCAAGCTATTTCCTTTACCCATACCAAGAGAGATGGCAACAAGGTTGTGGATCTCCTTGCCAATTTAGGAGTTGATAGTTTGGAAACTCTCAAACACGACTCTCTTCAGATCATCAATGACAGAGACTCCACTTAGAGCTGCATCAAGCTGGTGCAAATGGATCGACCATCTCCGGATGCAGATGATTATATTTGTTAAGGGGCCACTTGGCCTGGATCTGCTCCCAAGGCAGTTCACTTGGGGTGGCCACATGGCCCCCCATGGCTCCTTTAATGCAGCCTTCAATATGCCTCTGCGCTGGGCATTTATTCCTCCTCGCCATCACCCTTCTTGCCTTGATCAGTGTATACGCTATCAAATGGATCATTTCGTCTCGAACTCTCCAGATCGTTTTGGTTCTGTCAACCGACCTTTGTCACCATTGAGCTCTCTCTGTCCAGGTGGCTATGCTACACCAAGTGAATGCACAGCTACAGTTCGTCGGTGTTCTCTGCATTGTTGCCTAGAAACTGCTCCGGGCTTCCACTACTCGCACAGTAACTTCTGGCCTGCTAATTTCAATTTTCACGCATCTCCTGTTTTTGTTGGTCAATTTTCTCCTATTCTTGCAGCTCCTTCCAGAGTTTGGTCGGATTCTCCTGAGAATTTCACCATGCCCAGGCTCAGGAAGAGGATGACCTGCAGGAGGGGTGCCTCTCGGGGCAGATCCATGGGCGAACATTCTCCCCATAGCTCCAGTGTTGACTTCTCCTCGGAGCCTTCTGAAAGGCACTTAGCTGAGAACTTTTTCGACCCTTCTGGTCTTTTCTGTGACAGCCATGCCACTGTGCCACCTTTGTCCATGCCCCCGTCTCATGCTCCCGCAGTGCCACCTCTGTCCTCGCCCCCGCTTCATGCTTCCACATCCCCTCCTTACCCTGGCAGTCATTTTTTGAGACAGTCCTCGCAACGAGCTGAGTTGCGCTTCGACTGTGCTTTTAACCTCCCTTCCATCATAGCCTTCATTACAGTTACCCTGCGTGAAGAAGCTTCCTTCCCTCCTGCTCCACCCCTTGGTCCCTTGCAGACTCCTTCAGCACCCGCCTACGACCCTTCTTCTGGTCCTGAACCTACTCCTTTCATGCCCTCTCCCGGCGTTCCCCATGCCCCTGCCCCTTTCTCCTCGGGACCTTTTCATTTGTAGATGGAAGTAGGCCTGTCAGGCGAAGAAGACGCCAAGAATGCTGAAGCAGAACCGGAAGATCAGTATGGCTACAGAATTGAGGAGGAGCAACCTGCTCCAGACTAAATTTTTTCTCTCCAACATGACCAGTTTTCAGTATGAACTCTGCTCTAGAATTTTTTGCAAGGTTTTTGGTTTCAATGATGATACATAGCAGATACAGTTGCATGCCTATTTTGTTTTTCTCTAGCTTTATTATGCTGAATGTAGTTGACTCTTCGCCGGTTTCCTAGTTCATGGGCGGTGTAATCACTTTCAAAAGTATTGGTTTCCCGTTTATGGGCAGTTCGATATTTAGACAGAACGTGGAAATCAAGCCTGGTTTCAGGCTTCCTCAGCTGAACCATGGTAGTTTTGTAATTTTATGTTCATAATAGAAATATCGCAATTTAGCAAAAAAAAAGACTATCATTTTGACTAATCCATGGTGAAATAAAGAGGTTTCACATGATTCAACTTTCATTTGTACCTTATCAGACATATTAGCCAAGCTTTTGAAGAGATAAAATGGTAAATCTGTGAAATGAAGCAAGAGTTTAAAATGGTAGGTGTATACCTTATGATATCTACCCTCACAACTGAAGTATCTCTGAATATTGTAGAGCAGATTGGAAAATGTGTCTCTGACATAACTCCTTGGCACAACCTTGTTCAAGTCAACCTCTGAAAACTCTGGTTTCAAAAATATCTTACATGGTGTCATATCAAATTTGAAATTTTTAAACCACCTGTCTTCACCTCTTTGGATCTCTATTACAACTGATATTACTTCAGGGGAAATTGGTACATTTAGGAACCCAATATTTCAATTTGATCCTATGAAATTTATGGCAAAATCCTTGGTAACTTGAGTGTGCCTTCCTTGAAGTTTTTCACAAAACCTCCAACATCCAACTTTCTTAAAAGCTGCTTCGATAGACTTATCTTTTGTAAGGGCTTCAACACCTTCAATTTTAGTCCTTAAGAAATTATCAGACCTAGGGCTTCTTCTCTCCTCAGCCATTTTCCTCTTGAAACCTGTATCTTCATAAGTCTGCGATAAACCCTTCTAAAAACCCTGTGTCTTCAAAAAATTAACAATCTAAGTCTCCTGTTGAATAGACCATTTCACTCAGTAATTGAATTCAGCCTCACTTGATAAGAACTCTGCCTCGCTTGGTGACAATTTAGTTTCCACACAAATGAATACCAAACTCACTTAAAATAGCAAGCTTTGAAAACACTGGTATAACCTGTATTTTAATGGAACAAACTCAATTGATTTTATTTAGTTCTACCTCGCTTGATAAGAACTCAGGTTTCTCAGTAATCGATAATATAACCTGAATTTGAATCATTTCTGCCTCGCTTGAACTATAACCTCTATCTCAATTAGCAATGAGACAACATAGCCTCACTTGATAATTAGGAATCTCACCACGAATTCTTTCTTTCAACACTTAAGAATGCATGTAGTGTTTTCTTGCATGAGACAAATGAAAACGGCCAACTGTTTGAAATTTGAAAGGACCAATAATGACTAACCTCTAATTTATGACAAATGACCTCTACTGATGACAGATAATGGTTGCATGTGTGGATGGCAACTCATGAAAGACACCCAATGATGGAAAATTTAACTGTATTTGATAGATATGATAGCTTAGAGACAAATCTATGAATTCCCGATTTCGTAGCGAATGGTGTGCAAATTCTGGTTTTTGCGCTATGAATTTACCAGCATTTTTGTTGCGCAAAATGGACTTTTTACACTAGGCACGCTACGAAAGTGCGGTTTCTGGGCTTATTCAATCAAATTTTCGAAACATACTTTAAAAATGGGTTTTAAAACATGGCATGAGACTTGTGAAGAGTGGAGTGAGGTTAATAAACAATGTTTAATGATGGTATGAGACCTTTAACCATGATCTAGACCTTGAAAAATATCAAAATAACTCTAAACCTATCTAACACTAGGACTTAGGAGAAAATGTAACTAACCAAGTTACAAATATTTTTTATAGTGATAACAGCGTGTCACGTTTTATAAGAGGTTGTTCTATGCGTGCAACAAGTAAGCCTAGTAGTAGGAAGCTTGGGTTGTACATGCCACTATTTGTACCATCAAGGTCATGGGGGATTGTCTCCATGGACTTTGTTGGAGGTCTACTTATGTCAAGAAAACAACATGATTAACTTTATGTAGTTGTGGATAGATTCAGTAAAATGTGTATACTTATGCCATGTAAGAAAACCATTACTGCTGAAATTTATTTTCAACATGTTTGGGTTCATTTTGGATTGCCAACTTCTATTGTTAGTGAGAGGGATTCTAGGTTCATTGGGAATTTTTGGTCCAATCTATGGAGTATGATGGACACAAATTTGAAAAATAGTATTGCTTTTCATCTGCAAAATGATGGAAAAACTGATGTGGTGAGCATAACCGTTGTGCATATATTGAGAGGATATTGCAGCAAAGATCCTAAGTTGTGGGATGAGCAACTGCATTACATTCAACATGCTTACAGTCGGGCAAAGCACTCTTCAAATTAGACATCACCTTTTGAAGTATGCTTTGGGTATTTTCCAAAATCACCATTAGAATTAATCTTTGGTAAGGATGTTTCATTTGATGGCCATAGTGATATTGAGAAGGCTCGAAAGTTCATTGAGAAAATTCAGATTATACATCAACAATTTCAAGAATAGCTTGAGAAAAGTCAAAGAAAATACAAAGAGAGGCATGGAAAACATAGATTTTATCACAAGTTTCAAGAGGGATCTGAGGTATGGTTTCACATTAGCAAATAAAGGATGCAAGGGAAAGGCAAAAAGCTCAAACCCATTCGATATCGTCCATTCAAGATCATAAAGAAAGTTGGTAATAATGCATTTCAACTTGACTTGTCTTCTTATATGCAAATGTATTTAGTTGTTAATGTTGAAAAATTACATTTGTATGAGCCACCTTTAATCGATGATAAAGGAAGTGATGTTCAACTACCTTCTATTGAATATTTCTCACCAGAATTTTTGGATGAGCTCAAGGAAGATACAATTCTTGACAGGAGGACAAGAGCATAAGAGAGGGGAAGTCTTGACTACCTGCGAGTTGGGCTCAAAGGCCCTAAACCAGGCAAGGAAAAATGGATGGAGGTTGGAAAGGTGAGGGATTTTTACCCTCATATAATGAATAGGTAATCAAGTATTTTGGGGTCCAAAAGCTTCCAAATGGGGAGGAATGATCAGAAGTTCATAAATTTTTCTCAAAATTGAAAGTTACAACATTTTGTTCAAACTAGGTTGGTTGCGTAGGTCTCATCTTCCTAATCTCAGCACCGTGAATGATTCTAAAAACTGATTTTGTATGAGGGATATATCACATTCTAATCGAAATCCCAAAGAGCTAAATTTTGTGACATGGTTGACTGAGATGTCCAGTCAACATGGTGGATGCACAAGCAGCAAAAGGAATATTTTGAGCAATATTACTTTCCTCAAAACTAATCCCAGGCTTACAAGTGGTGCAATATGATTGGTTTAATATGGTTGTATTTTTTGGTTTCTAGGTTAATCAAAGGGTGACACATGGCCAACCCAAAGGGCGCCACATGTCCCCTTAGTGGTGTATTAAAAAATTTTCTGAAGGCGTAGGAGTCGAACCTTCAATGCTTGCAGAACATGCCCACGCCTTACTGCCCAAGCCACATGTGTTTCTTACCCTCTATAGTCATGGTTTCTATTTAAAATTTAATAGAATGGAGGATGGGGGGTTGGGAACCGCCAGAGGTCCTAACTTGCTAGTGGTTCCCACAACGTTCACATGGCAACTTCAAAAAAAATGTTACATCCTATAGTTTAAACTTATCCGTAGTTCTTATCACATGCAACAGTTACATTAACTCTATGGTTACAACGTCCAATTGTTCTTACACCTCCAAAAATTTTATGTTATGTTGATCACATACAACGATTACCGCCCCATTTATCCACGCAGATAAGATGTAACACCACTTCAATTGGAGTTAAAACCATATCCCGTGGATTAATCTGAGTTCCGCTCCACCCTAAATAGTAGCCACGGGTTTTGGGGGTTGGCATGTGGCCACCCCCAACCGTAAATTTAAATGCCACGGTTAGGACTAGAGGGATTATTGGAGGCACACTATTTTTGGGCAGATTGCACTAAAATATCTCCAGTTAAGTGGAGTCCTCCACATTTAGTGGAGCTTTTCTAGGTGCTATTGCAAAAATGAGTAGCAAACTCAATTTTCGAGCAGTCAGATTGAATGAAGATTCATTCTAGACTAACTGGAGCATTATGGAGCCATTGGTGTAGAGAAAACAACCATTATAGGCCTATAACTACATGTATTTGAAAAATTTTGAGCATAATGAAAGATAGACATGCCATTGGGAGCTGGACCAGTAGATGTAGCCCAAAAGGGGTAAACTTCTTCATCATGCCTATTGTGTAAATGTTATGTGGTGACTTATTTCTATGTTTTTCATTGTTGTTTAGTGTTATTTGTGCTTATTTCATGCTTCTAATTCACTAAAATCATCTACCGTTCATGGTTAAAATCCTCAATACTTAAGAAAACTAATGAGACAAGTATGCACATGTTTATAAACTGAAAATACACTTAGCACAAAAAAACTAATACAGTCCTTTCAGATCATCTAGTGAAGACAAAAATAGCCAATGGAGGGCTTCCACCTATCACTCCAATACATCCATCTCCCACAATGAACATGAGCTCAGATGATTTCCCACCTTCTGCCCTAGATTTCCTTCTCCACACACAATTATGGAGCTTCTTAAACTTCTCATGGTTGATGAGACCCTTGAGCTCAACAACTTCCACTCCAGTAGCAACCTAAGTCGATGAAGATGGTGCACACTCGGCTCCAACTTGGTCACTATCTCATTACCCTTAAAAAGACCACGAGTGACCAATACTTGTTGTATCATCTGCTCCTAGTTGGGGAATCCAACCAGCTAGGAAACCCTTCCTCCTGACTAGTAAAAGACTTCACTAATTGTCCAACCCTTGGACACCCATCCAACTAGCATCTGATCACCTTTAAGAGACCATGTACAACCATACTCTTTTTTCCCTCTTGTCTTGGGATATTTGCAATCTAAACTATGGTTAGGGAACACTAGAAACCATAAAAAACTATTCGAGACCTATGTGACCTTCTCCAAAAAATCATCTTTGTTTCTTGTCGATGCTAGGATTCTTATGCATTGTTTTTGGCCTTGTAAAAACCACACAATACAACCTACAATTGGCTATCCACAACAACAATACAAACTTCCGACAAACAAAGGAATACACCATTGTTTGACTGTGTTTTCCTAGGAAAATTTGCGGTTGGGGTAGATTGTCCTTACTATTCCTCTTGGCCCTCCAAAATGTCCCTACAATATTCTATTGTAGCAACAATATCCTTCGACCCAAAAAATAAAAATATGCACCAAAAATATGCATAGAATCCACCCAAGTTACCTCTTGTCTTCTGGCTTGATCATACAAGGAAGACACACGCACAATATTCACATACTATGCCCTTAATTCACCTTTTGGTTGTGTTCAAGCTGTGGCATTTTCTACAAAATATTCACACCAAACAACAAAGAATTCCTCTCAAAACTTTGTTGTGATGTGTCCTCACCTTTTCCTCAGAATCACTTCCAATTTCAGTGTTGTTATATGATGTTAGATTCACCAAGTATGTGTGAAATGGCTCCATACTCACATCTTATTATACTAATCAAGAGGGATCCATGGAATGATAGGAGTAAGGCTGCCAACATTTCAAGAATCCTCTAAGCAACTTGGTCTACATGAGCAAACCCATACTCTACAATCAAAAATTAATTTCTCTTTGACTAAAACTCAGAATCAGATGATTTTCCATCTCGACATGTACTATCATCCTTATCCATCACATGTTGAAATATCATCATGGACCAACATCCACATGCTTGGGTGAAAATCCTATACACTTGGGTTTCAAACCCCCAAGTTAATTTGTGGCGCTTTAACCTCGAAATACCAAACCCTAGGTCTTGGAGTACCTCCCAAGCTACCAATATCTATAGTAGTTCGCCTAATGGAAATGACTTACAGTATAGGAATAAGATTTTTGGATTAAATTATTTTATAGGCTCTTCGACATATGTTATTATGTGTTTGGTGATGGAGACCTTGGGTCCATCATTGGTTGAGTAAATTATTGATAAAAACCTCAATTTGAGAGGAAATGCTTCATATGCATGGATGCAAAATGCTCATTTTATTTTCTTGTAGTGAAAAAGAAAACTATAGCCAATTGATCTAAATTTATGCAGGAACGAAAAAAAATACACATATAACCACAAATATAAATATGCAGCGGAAATAACACTTCATTTCATTAATATCAAAGAACTGAAATTTGTTTACAAACAAAATGGAATAAGCTAGCTAGGACGCTGGTACCTTATCTATGAGAAGATATGTGGCGGCTACATGCCTCTAAACTTTGTGTCACAATGAGGCTCGAAGGCCTATATATGATTGAGAAACAATTGAAAACCCTAAACATCCAAAAACCTAACCCTAGGAGATGAACCTCTAGACTATGGGCCCCGCCGGGGTAAATTTCTACATCAATTTCTCGGGGTCGTAAATTTGGCATACTATCTCTATTTTACACACATGATAAATCTTTATAAATATCTATCCGATGACTACAAATTTTTCTCACAAATATTGAGTCAAGAAGACTCATACTCACTGGAGGTTTCATTCCCAAACAATGTCGTTTAGGGCATCAAAATGGCTCCTGAAGTTCAAGACCCAAAAAACTACCAAAAATAGTAAATTGTGCTAGAGTTAAGAAAAATGAAAAACTAAAAGAAATAATGGAGGGAGTCCAAGTGGAATAGGTGGGTGGACACCAATATCCACCTGGATCATTTTCCCCCCCTTAGGAAGCAATGGTCCCCATTGCATTGAGTTCCTCCATGAGATGGGGAAACTTCTGTTGAACTTGGTCCCTGGTGAGCCACTTACCTTGGTGAAGGAGTTGGCCTACTTTGTGTGTTCATAATCCAATCAACTATGGCTTCTTCCATGTAGTCGGGGTTTTAATTAGTTGGTGTGAGTTGTTCTGCCATGTTGGATTTGTCTAGTAGAGGTGGAAAGTAGGGCCAAAGGTAGTCCACATTGAACACTATGTGCAGACCAAGGAATGGTGGAATACTAAGCTCGAAGGCATTGTCCCCTACAACCTTGGTGATGGTGTATGGCCCATATTAGAGCAGGAAAAGCTTGTGGAGGGTCCAGTAAGGCACTCCTTCTACAAATGTAGCCACACTTTGTTGCCCAACTATAATTTGTGTGGCACTCGATGTTGATCATGTCGATGCTTGTACTTAGCATTCGCTCTGTCCAATATTTCATGAGTCTATTGGAGGATATGTTCAATGCACTCAATGAATTTTTTTTCCTTGGAAGATTCATACTAGACATGAGATGATTCATGCTAACTAGCTCTAAATGGCATGGCTACATCAATGGGACATAGTGGCTAGAATCCCAAGCCCACCTAAAAGGGGCTATGATACTCTTCTTGCAAGCCGCCAAAATGGCCATCTTCGAGAATCTGTTGAGGACCACTAAAACACACTCGTTTCCATCCTTAACAGAAGGAAGGCCGGACATATAATCCATAGAGATGAATTACAAAGGTAGACTAGGGGTAGGCAACATAGTATAGAGGCCTTGCTTCTTGATGGTTAGTTTGGCGAAGGCACAGGCAGTGCAGGATCTGATTTAATTCATGACATCCTATCAAAGGTTGGGACAACATAAATAATTCTTCAGTACTGCCACTATTTTCTCTACCCCGAAATTCCCAAAAACCTGACTATAGTGCACTTCCAAAATAACCTTGGCACACTCGCTTGAAGGAATACAAAGGTGTCCAAGGTGACATAGCATTGCATCGTGGAGGTGAAAATTTGGAAGTCGGTTACCGTCCAAAAATATCAGTTATGTGTGGTTGAATTTTGGATCACTCTTATGAAGAATCAACCAATAAGAAGTCTTGTGCCCACAAGAGTTGAGCAAAATGGCTATCGCCATGATCAGTGGTCGGCTGAGGTAGTCTGCAACATTATTGGTGTTTCCCTTATTGTACTTAATGTTCAAATGAAACTGTTGCAGATATGTGGACCACTTCTGATGGCGATCGTTCTACAACTTCCCCTGTGTCTGTACGAACTGCAAGGGTTGGTGTTCTATGTGGATGATTCTTTCCTTCCCCAATATTTAATGCTTCCATTGTCGCTAAGCCTTCACAATGGAATACATCTCTTCATAATATGAGGGATACTTACAGATAGTGTCTGACACTGTCTCATAGTGATATTCCACTGGATGCCCCTGTTGAGTAAGAACTTACATAATATCATAGTCAAAGGGATCTGTCTCAATCTGAAATGTTTGTTGCAAGTCTCGTAATGTGAGCCCTAGGGTAGAGCAAAGGTGATGCTTCAATTATACGAACACCTTCTCTTGAGATTCCGACTAAAATAATTTTTCTTTCACTTCTCCCTTTGTGACTTGACTCAAGAGCCAAGTGATATGAGATAATCCCAACACCAAACTATGGTAGAATTTAGCAATACCTATAAATTTGCAAAGCTTTATTACAGTGGCTATAGCTAGCCAATCCTGAATGACTTGGACCTTTATTGGATCCACGTGCACCCCTCGCTCATCAATAATGTATCCCAGATACTCCACCTACGTCATGCCAAAAGTGCACTTCTCTAAATTGGGACACAACTTATGTTGCCACAGTATTTTGAGGACCTATCAAATGTGGTGGAGGTGCCCTTCCCTAGTCTGGATAAAGATCAGGATGTCATCCAAGTACACTACTACAAATTAGTTCATGAATGGCTACAATATGTCGTCTATTAGCCTGATGAAGGTTGTGGGCACATTCATGAACCCGAAAGGCATTACCAACCATTCGAAAATGCCCTCCTTGGTCCTTTTCTTTGAAGGCATTCTACCACATATCGAATGGTTCGATTGGTACCTGGTGATAACCAAACATTAAGTCCATCTTGCTAAAATATTTCACCATTTTGACTTGGTCCAAAAGGTCATCAATTCGTGGGATCGAGTACCTATTCTAGACAGTGATCTTGTTCAGTCAATACAAAGTCTCCAAGTCCAATCCTTCTTCTACACCAACATAATCAAGCTCCACAAGGTGATGAACTTGGCCAGATGTTACCTTTCTATAACAACTCCTAAATCTCCCTCTTGATTTCATCATTCTCAAGAACAGAGTGCTGATAGATCGGTCCATTTGGTAGTGAAAAACCTAGGGTTATATCGATGGGGTGCTTGACCTAACAGTTCCAAGGGAACCTTGCAAGTGAATATGCCACCATACTCCTTCATTACCTTTTCCATTTGTTGTTTTCATGCAGAGGAGCTTGGTGAGCCCTGGTATTGCACCAAAAGTGCTACAACTCCCAATGGCTGCCATACTTTACTTTATCAACCCGAGGTTCGTGCAAACTTTGAGGTGACAGTGCTATATACACAACAGATGCATTTTTTTCATTTCATCCTCTTCTACTTCATGAAAGGGTGCTATTTCTTGAACTATGAGAATAACTAGCAAGTAAATTGTTGGAAGGAAATGACAGAAATGAAACTAAACTGAATTTCTGAAAGGAAATGACAAGAAAGGAAACTAAACTAAATTGCTGAAAGGAAATAACAAGAATGAAACTAATTTAATTCACATAAAACAAATAGTAGAAAGGAAACTAATTCTAACCCACACTTAACTTGACAAGATGGATAAATGCACTCTACTTACCCTGTGATCTATCTACCATGCTTATATCCATGCAACTAGGCTATCCATGACTTAATCCAAATTAAAAAGAGTTAATTTAAAACTTGGAGGAAGAAAAAGGGCTTAAAGATGCGAATGAGTGGTTTAACTCATGAAACAAGGTTTGGAAACAGAAAGAGGGGGTTAAACCCTTAGAAAAATTTATTATAACATGAGAAATGACTTTGGAGTGGAAAGAACTCTGGAGTGTGATGGAGGACAAAAGCCGCGATGTGCGATGTCGAAATCGCAACTTTGCAAGTTTAAATGGATAGAATCAAGGGCTTAACAAAATAAATGAAATTGTGCGAAGTGCGACGAGTGATGTGGTGAGTCGCAAATCACAAGTTTAAATGGATAGGGGTAAGGACTTAATAAAATGAAATAAAATGTGTGAAGTGTGATTTGTGATGCAATGAAGGTTGCAGGTTACAATATGTGATGTAGTAAGTTCAGAGAAGGGTGATTTGTGATACATTAAAGGTTGTGGGTTGTGATCTGCGATATGGTAAGTTCATTGAAGTGCAATTTTCGATAGGATAAAACCTGCATGGTGCAATTTGTGATGGAGATGACGTGGTGATGAAAAGAAGAAAGGGAAAAGTTGTGATTTGTGATAGGCAATGTTGCAGTCTCCCAATTGTAATGAACAAGCGGTAAGTGTTAAAGTAAATGTTAAATGTTGCGATTTGTGAAGTGTAATGTACAGTGGCAGGATTCTTGAGGAGCAAAGGCAGAGGTCAGTTTTTCAGTTTTTTTGAATGGTTTTCACGTATTTTTCATAAAAAGGGGAAGGCAGTGAGAATAAGTAGAAAAATTGGAGTGTAACAGCAGTGCGCAGAGCGTAAAAATAGAGATGGGAGGTAGATGGGGGATGAAGTAGGAGATGTTGGAGAACTTCCCTCTGGGCTATGCTTCCTGTACATGTTATCAACCTGCCTATTTATGCAAGAAATACAAACAATATGTTCATGAGGATGCAAGCACGGATCTAATCTATTTCCAAGAATCATAAGCGAGAAATAATTTTGGGTCTATGGGAAAAGGTCTACCATCCTTGTGCTCTATTGACAAAGTTGAGAGGGGAAGGCTAGCCTCTTATGGAGTTTATCACTATTATAACACTTTTTAAGCATATTAAAGCTACAACAAAAGACAACAAGAAGTGAAATAAATGATTAATAAAATACCAACAAACTAGATAAATGTTCATAAGAAAAACTAGTTAAATGCCATGAAAGAAAATAATGGAAATGACAGAGAAGTTGAGGTACATGTGTTGGGCCCTAACCCACAAGCCCAGCTCTCTGGAACTAGATCAATAAAAATGGCATCTCTCTACTCATTTCATAGAAAAATAGTCTATTACATCCATCAAAGTTTTAATAGATCCTCATGCCTTTATAGCAAAACTTCGAATCCAATGGAATGGAATGGAAGTGGACTAGAATCGACTCAATGGCTAAATAACTAACCCCTTCCTAGCTCTAGCTCTGCTCTATTTATTCTACAGGGAAGCTACAAACATCTCCCTTGAAAATGGTGATTGAGTCCACATTGACTCTAAGTAAACATAGTTTGAGTGCCCTTTGTCTTGAGTTGCTTGGTTGCCTCTTCGAATTTGATTTGTTGGAGACTCCAAGTGAAGTATGGCTTGAGTGCACTTGGTCTTGAGTTGCTTGGCTACCTTTGGAATTTGAATTACTGGAGGGGGGTCTCATGATGATCCTTTCGCTACCTTTGAGAGTTAAGGAGGTTGTCCAATCCCCTTGAATATCTCTAATATTTCTCCTTAATTTCCTAATGTTGTGCTCATTTATTCTCCAATACTGATCTTCTGGTGGCAGGGATAAAGTCCCTAAATCATTTACTTCTCCAAATCTATATAATCTGCCAAATATTCTCACAATATTCTACAAAAATAACCAATATTATGAAAAAATATGCAACTACCTTTAATCCTTCCTAAGAACGTATTAAAGCATAAGAAAACATTATTAAGTGTAGAAGGAGATATTTAGTATATCCTTTTATGTGCATAAGGAAGGTAGATGGGCCTTATTTTATGTCTAATTTGGAGGCGCATCAGAGCCCTATCTGGAGGTCGTGGCCATAGCCTTCTTCTTTCCATGAGGGTGAATACTAAGCAAAACAAGTTTCCTGGTTTTGGAAATGAGATTACTGCATTATTTTGCAGTAACCAAAGAGACAGCAGCAAGCAGTGGTACCTTTGGTATCTTGTACAACTTATTTCCCAAAGTAACAAAAAAAGCACAAGGTCGGGACTCATACACAGCATGAAACCTCCACAAATATGTTTTTCCTAATAATACATCATAAACATCAAACATAGCGATGTCACATAATACCTCATTAGTGAAGGGATTGACGTTGTAGAAAATTCGGCACTGTTGGCTGATGTAGATATCTCATCCTTGGTGAAGCCAATTGATGTTGTATAACTATGGGTGTGTTTTGGTCGACAAGCCCAACCACTTGACGACCTCTATTGAAATGATGTTCTTTCGGGTCCCATTGTTGACAATGAACTATAGCAAGGAACCCTTTACCCACATCTGGGAGTGGAAGAGATGCTCCTCCTCTTCTATATCTTCTGGTTCTTCCTTTTGGATCTTCATGGTGGCAATGGTGGCATTGGGATTTGCATTGATAATCTACATCCCTTTTCCATTCCCCTTCTTGTTCACTATTGACTGCTTGGCCCAACAATCACTTGTGTTGTGAGTGGAGCTCTTATGTAACTCACACCACTTTCTTATGTCCTTCTTCAGCTTCATGGTGTTGTTATTTTCTTGCAACTTTGGCATGTTTCCTTGTGCCACTATGCCTTGGATTTGTCTTTTGTTATGTGTTTTGGTGGCACCTTTCCCTTGCTTTTGATTCACAAATCTAAACTCTCGCACCTTCTATCTGAATTTCTACTCAATTTTGGCAGCATACCTATATGTTGTACAAAGCAAGGACATGTCGAGGGAATCTATTTCATCCTGAATGTATCTTTGTAGAAAACTGTGGTACTTCATCACCAAATTTTTCTCCAAATCTTTGATACCAAACTTTGTGTGTAGGGTATGGAACTGATTTGTCAACTCATGCACATATCGATCCCTATGTTGCCGCAGCATGGTCCATTTTATGTACTTGTCCTCATAGCTCCCCGTGGGATAATATTGTTGATTCATGAATTCTCAGAAAGAATTCCAGGTAGGTACGGCCGAGAATAAAGAGGTTTCCCCCTTGTCCTTTTTCTCACAGGAGGTTTCCCACTAGTCCTTGACATGGGGGGAGTTATCACTCTCAATTTTTCAATTTTTTTTTGATAGAGTCATCATAAGCTTCAACTTGTCTCATTACATTAGATCATTCATTTGATGAGATATTCACTTAATCACGTTTATTATAGGTTGTAGACACTTCATTAGTCTTGTAATTAGGTTCATATCCACAATAATCCACCTTGGGTTCACTTGCATAGTCATCAAATTTTAAAAAGGAGCCACTTGTCTATTTTTTCACAGTTTCATGGAAAATACAGTGCAAAATAGGTAGATTTCGCTATGAAACTACCTGACAATTTCGTAGTGAATCTGAGGATTTATTTGTTTTCTTACCATTGAAGAAGCCCAACAAGACACAATTTGGTAATAACAGGGGGCATCTTTGAGGAGTGAAAAATAATCCCATGAGTGCTCTGAAGTCACATTGACATGAAACTATTATGGTATAGTATCTACCCAATGATGCCAAAACCGAGGTGGTTTCAGGTCCCTTTACTTATGCATGGAGGGGGAAAAATATCCATAAAGTTGATACATTGTGTGGAGGAGGAGAAGTAAGGAGGTAGTTGTGGGGCTCTTCCACATCTTGGCACTATACATAATGTATTAGAATTATAGGTTTTTCAATTCATTAGCAATAAAAATTAGTTTCTTAGTTAGTTTTAGCATGTATTTTGAACAAGTGATCTTACAACTTCTTCAAAAAATTATCAAGATATATCAAAGGATAGTTAAATGGCTATGTTTTTTATTCAATTTCATTTGGGTTTATCTTATATTCAACACATATATGATCATAACAATAATAAATTTAATGAATTGATAATATGGAATGATTAGGTTGAAATTAAATCTCCCTACTACTATTATAACATTTAACAACAATATCGAATACCTTATACAAAAAACTTTACAAAAAAAAAGAAAAATACAATGGTTACCTTAATTAATCCAACTCCATACACAACCATGACCCGTGTTTCGCATGATGTAATGCAGACTTTATAAAAATTCTTAAGTATATTTGACGCCATAGTTAATAATCTACATGGGAAATATAATGGTTAGGCTCACCAATAAATTCTTGAATGTATCACGGTGAAAAAAAATACGTAAAATATGTTATTTTGAATCAAAAAATTTCATGGGAAACAAAGCTTCCATTAGAATCTCTTATGACTGAATTATATTTTTTTCCCTACCTATGGTAATTTAAATAAGAAATAATTATCTTCAATAAAACCTAGGTCATATATATGCAAAGGAATTCTACATTCCACATAGTTATGGCCAACATGATCAGTGCACACACAAATGTCAATGTCTATAATGTGAAAATATGGACAAATTGACATTCTCTACACTCCCACACAGTGAGCTTCCTCAACACATTATGATCTCACTTATACACATGAAAGAATATGTTTGATACGTATATTTTAATTTTTTTTCTCAAATGTATCGCCATGGTCATTTCCCTTGGTTTTTTTTGTTTGGTGATGTTGTCCTCACACTTTCAATACTATCCAATGCATAATGGTATTTTCCTATTTGTCATTTATTATCTGTTATCTTTCCTCACCCTTGGTTTGCTCTATTTGGTGATGTTTTCCTCACACTGTTAATACATTCCAATGCATCTCATCGTCAAATAAAAGAAAAATATTTCATGCATTGAATAAAAAGAAAAAGATTAAAATACAAGTTGCAGAAATATCACTAATATAATAGAAATTATAAAATTAGGTGCCTTATCTAGCTACGAATTATAATATTGTGGTATGTTGCACTAGTATTCCATAATTGCATACAATTATGGCCAAAATTGGTCTCAATTGACAAATTTAAATAAAATTTCAAATTTACCCTCAAGAAGATACTCTAACCCTCAACAACTAGGGCTTGGTCTCAACTGAAAAATTCAACCATGTAGTTGTTCTTATTCCATGATACTAGTGTCTAGGATGCAATGACCCCATCTAAACCTTATTAGATTTGGTCAAGTAGGCCTAGTTGTTGTATACAAGATATACAACAAATACGGGTTTATTTCACTCCATCTAAAACCAATATACCCTCAATAAGATACTCTGATAATCTCGTTGATGTAGTCAACTTCATAGATCCCCATGGTCATACCCTGTGCCTGCTCAGTCAGTCAGCTCCCAATGTGCACCCTCTCTCAATGATCCAAGTCCATCTAGACACTGGACCTTGACTATCCAATCCGGTCACTAGTTTTGCCTTAGTCCATCAAGGGCACAACACATAGGGATTCATGTTGAGTTTTTCACAACTGACCACTGCTGGTCCTGAGCTATTTAGGGATTTCAACCCAATATAGTCTTCCTGCACTTCTCTAATGGATATGACCATTGGGAATGTAGGTCTTCCACCTATCACTCCAAGATATCCATCTCCCACAATGAACACAAGATAGGATTATTTCCCATCTTCTACTCTATATATCCTTCTCTAAACACAATTATGGGGATTCTCAAACCTCTCATGGTTGATGAGACCATTGAGCTCAAGAAATGTCAGTCTAGTAGCAACTTAAGTCCATGAATATGGTGCACACTCGGATCCAACTTCATCACTATCACAGTTCCCTAAAACATACCATGAGTGACCAATACTTGTTGTAAAATATGCTCCTAGTTAGGAAATCGAACCACCTAGAAAACCCTTACTCCTCGGTGGTAAAATACTTCACTAATTATCTAACCCTTGGGCACCCACCCAACTAGCATCTTCTCATCATCAACAGACCATATGAAACCATACTATTGTTTCCCTCTTGGCTTGGGATATTTTTAATCTAAACTATGGTTATGGCACACCAATGACCCTAAATGACTGTTTGAGACTTATGTGAATTTATACAAAAAAAAATCTTCCTTTGTTGTCCACGATAGGATATTTATGCATTATTTTAGGCCTTGTAAAACCCACACAAGACACCCTAGAATTGAATGTCCAAAAAAAAATACAAATTTCCCACAAACAAACGAAGACACCATTGTTTGACTACGCTTTGCCTAGGAATATTTGCAGTTGGGGTAGAGAGTCTTTACTGTTGGGCCTTTGTTTTGCCTTGCTTTATATCACATTTTACTCGAAATTCCTTATGCTTTTTTTGAGCTTGAATAGTTATTGTCGTAGTTTTGTGCATTCTTGGAGAGAATAAGTAAGTATTTTCTATTCCATTATTTTAACAGTATTTAAATATTAAAAGCAACTTTAATAATAGTTTTTGTGTTTGCATGTTTACAGAGTTGATTATATGCCTATTCTATAGAGGCCAAGTTAATGCACTACACATTCTTGCACTAGTGCTGGTAGGATTCCTGCACCACACTTTCCTGCACCAATTCAAATTATACAACTTCAGCCCAAATTCGCAGTAGTTTCCAAACAACCGATTTCCTCATCGATTTCCATGCCAATTGTTGCAAATCTCAAAATATTGAAACATGGGTTTTTTTCCTAGCATATGAAATTGAGTAATAGTTGGGATTTTTTCCAAAAAACGTAATGGTTGAGGAGATACGAAGGGTGCTTTGGAGGCAAATTGTTAAAAATATCAATTTTTGCAAAATTCTAGCGAGAAGTTTCTAGACTGCCTATTTCCTCTATTTCCATGTCGATCATTGTGAGTCTCAAAATTTTGAAACATGGGTTTTTGTCCCAGCATAGGAAATTGAATAAAACACAGCCCGTTTTCCAAAATTTGTAATGGTTGAGGAGATGCTAAGGGAGATTTGGAGGTAGTTTGTTAAAAATACCAATTTTTCCAGGAATCTAGAAAATGCCCAAATTTGGAAAATTCATACTAAATATTTATTATTTTAATAGGCGAACAATTGTAATGATATTTTATTTAATCAAAATTAGCTGGGATTCAATCCCCATGATTGTTTTCAAAAGATACGATTTAATGATCATGTAAACATATGATAAAAGGAAGAGCGATTATGCACGATGGGGGAGGAGAAGCCATTTTCATTTTACATTGATGATGTTGAGCTAAGTGTTGGGGGTTTTACCCCCTGCACCCTCATTCTGGGCTAGACTCGAATTCATAATGTACATTTTCTTATTTGAAATTAATAGAAAGGAGCTACGCCATTGTGTTTGAATTTTGTGTTTTAATCTATTACTGATGCATATTTGAGTGTTGAAGCTTCAAGTTTCCAAAGACGAGAAACGAGCTGGTTGGCTAGGGCCAAGCCAACTCAAATCATTTTCCCTCTCGTGCTTTGGTTCAGTTAAATGTGTGCATGTTGATTTTATTTATACAAGGTGTGGATTGAGTTTGCAATTCATTTATTTATAAGAATTCTGGTTTCATTTCCTTAATAGTCAAGTGTGACGGATCCATGGTGTGTTTAATAATTATAGTTCGATTTTCTTCAGTTATTTCTCTTTCTACAAATTGTAATTGATTTCTACCCTGAGTAGTGCAAACACATTCCGCACTATTGCGTTTATAATTTCTACAACCTAGTTTTTCAATTCATTACATCAATATTGTTTCGTTCCTTTCCTTTATAAGAATTTGATGAATTTATGTAAGGAAATTTTCATTATCAAATAGAAGTATTTTTTATACTAAGATTTAAAATCCTAGGATTTAAAAGATGCCTTTTTAACTGATGAACAAATGTTGTTACGACACATCGATCTGCACCTGCACTTCATATTTTTAAAAGGAAGGAATTAAAACTTAAATATGAATAATCAAGTGAACCTTTCTGAGTTAACAAAGATTAAAGGTAGATCTGGTTTATGTGAGTAACTATCGCAGGGAGAAAAACATGCTCTCATTCTTGAGTTGTTTCTTTTACTTCATTAAAGAAAGTGTGCTTTGACATTTAAAGTTTGTTTTATTTCACATCTTATTTTCATTATGAGATTCAGTTTGGTTGAATGATTCTTTTGCATGTGCAATTTATTCAAAAATTTTGATTCAGGTTTGCAAATTATTTTCATAGTTAGCACACTCTATAATTTTTCCTGAAAGTAATTGGAAAACTTGGTGTAGGAACCTATGTTCTAGTACAGGAACCAATATCATGATTCTGAAACAGAGTGCTATAGTCCCAAGGCTAAGAGCCCCTACATAAAGACATTAATCTCTGGTATAAGTGTAAAATATACTTCCAGCACATATTCCTTGTGCATGTACTAGTGCAAGAATATTGCAAGAGTAAGGGAATAATAACTTAGTGCAGGAAGGAAAATCCTTAAAAAGGCATATCTCTTGAAAGGCCCAATTTTTAATATGTCAACAACTATACTAAGGATAAACGTAAAATTTCATTTTAGAAATCGAGATTTTTTACAACAAGTGTGAAAGTTCCTTTATTTGATTTCTTTGCAAAGTACTTTCTTTTTATTCCAGTTTCTAGAATGGTGTGATGTCATTGTATTAACTAACGCAGGTTGATGAAGTCCTTCTCTGGAATTTCCAGTGATGTGCCTCTAAGTTTATGAACTGCTGGATTGAAAATTAATTGTTACGTTGTCTATTATGCTCGAAATTTTGGTGTTGTTTCCAGGGAGGTGCTTAGGGGATTGACCTTAGTAACTTGTTGCAATTTGGTTTTCTTTTTACTTATTTTTTCTTGTAAATTTTATTTCTTTAGATTTGATTCTGTGAATTTGTTTCTTTCCTGCATTCTTTTAATGTTTTTTCATTTACTGGGTGCTTTAGGAACCCCCCTATCTATTAAACCATGTGCTAACAATATATACCAACTAGCTTGTTGAAAATAGATAAATGGTATTTCAAGGCATTTTTCAATGAAGAGTTTGAGGGAAAAATCAATCATTCAGTACACTTATTTCACTGATCAATTGGTAATAAAATTCAAATAAGGAGCCTGGAAGTAGTACATGGAAACCCTCTTTTCATTTGGTAAGAAATGACAAACATTGTTACTTTTGAATTCCCTATCAAAGATCGAGGAGTGGCACTAATGCATAGTATTCCCCCATCTGCACTACCAAAATTCCATGGTTTGGAAAATGAAGATCCAGATACATTATTATTTTAGTTTGAAGTACTTTGTAGAGGATATGCTTATTGTACTAATTCTAAAAGGTTGCAAGTATTTTCTCTTACTCTAAAACAATAGCTCTCTGATGGTTCATGAGCCTTGGAGGGAACTACATTCAAACATGGGAAGACATGAAGAATGTATTCTTGGGGAAATACCAAAACTGCTACGAGGTTGGTGAAGATATTTTTGGGATAACATAGGGGGAAATTAAAGTTTGGAGGATTCTGTGGAGCGATTTAAATACAACCTCCAAAAATCAAAGCACAATAATTTGGTAAAAGAGACCTTCAAAACACTCCGACTCAAAGGAATCAAAGATGATTTTTTAGAATATTTAAGTCTTATAGTAGCAAGTGATGTTTCACACTTACCATATGATGTTGTTTATAAATAGTGCATTAGTTATTCAAGAGGAATCTCCAAGATTGGTAAGAATTCTCAAGAACCTTCTTCTCAATTTTTGAAATCTACTACAAAAATAGGACGTACAAAATATTGTTTAAATTTACAATTGGATGATTTGCACGAAGAATAGAAGCAATGCAAGGAGGGTCATTCAAAAAATGATTTTCCATTACTATTTGGGTTTCAACATGTGTTTAAGGAATCAATTAAGGAAATAAATCGACCGCCATATATAACTCAAAAATCATCATCATTTAATACTTGGAATCATATTTATTATCCCCAACAGGTTCCTTAACACATCCACAGCCTGATAGTTCCATGGAAAACTTGTAATCCTCCTCTAATTCAATACCCCACCTTATGGCCACTTTGGACCTCTCCCTCAAGCCATATGTTCCCACAACCTCAAGGATGGTTTGCAGCCACCTCTCTAGGTAAATTCTCCGTGAAATCTCAATTACCTATGCGAAAACAGTTACAATTCATGTCCAATGCACCACCATGTGATCCTTATCTATGGTCCCAATCATTTGTGCAACCAAATCCTAATTTTGATTATCAAGTTGCACATCAATTTTAAAAATATTTTTTTCCTACCCACTCCCCTACTAAATGTAATACCATATATTTTAAAGAGGGGAGAGGAGTGAATTCAGAAACTTACCCTATTACCACACAATATTTTCCTCGAGAAAAAACTTTAATCCATAAACCATTAAAGGAGGAATCTTTGATTGGAACTTGTTTGAAAACCATTGTTGAGGATCACCAAGAATAAAACCATAGAATTTCCCTTAACCATCCTTTTCAATCTGAAGAGAGTAAACATCAAGTTGTGGAAGACCTATACAAGTTGGAGAATCATGAATATGTGGGTCCTATTGAAGTCTAGTTCCAAACAGTTATTAGGACAACCCATTCTATCATGATTCAGAAACTATTGGTACCATATGAAGTAAGTAAGTTGGTTTCTCATACTCTGATATGCATTAAAGTTTACATTTTAAACCTAAGTGTGAGTAAATTTAGTATTTTGTTATGCACATGGCTACGTTGGAAGTATTCTTACACTTAAAAGAGATATTCCTATCTTTAAAACAGGGTAGAGTAATAAATAAAGATGCCATCTGAAATAAAATTTTATAATAGCACTCTTCAAATTGTGATTCCCTAAAGTACAACTTGTAAAATTTCTATTATTATGCACTCTTGTGGTAAGACTTTTCAGAAGAAATCTACTCTTAATGCCTCATATTTTATAACGTGACTTTTATTATTGACCAATAACTATCATCCATAATTTTTTTTAAGACCCTCTTTGAAGGTATGCATGAGAATTTTCCTATGGTGGACCATGCCTACAAAACTATAACAAGTTTTCACAAGAACCCTAACATGATCAATTTGAGGAATTATTTTAGTCATTATCTAAGATGTTTTATTTATGAGTCTTCAGGGTAGAAGGACCAACCGATAATTGTTATAATTAAAAAAAATTCATGCTATCCCGTACTCTTAAGGAACAGAATCGCCTTCCCAAATATTAAGTAACCTATTTAAGGTTGATTATAATCATAGTTTTTATATAATATAGATTAATTGGTGGATAGGAGGTCTCACTACGATTAAACCTACCATGATCATGGGATCTAACGAGAGCGACATTACCACACTGGTCACCAAGTCAGGGTAATGGTTTTAAATTGAAAATATGGATGATAAGAGGTCTCATGACGAGCCCACTTATTATTTACTGTTAGTTCTTGTGAATGGAATTTTTATTAGCTAGTTACCAAGCCGGGGCTGTGGCCTTCAATTAATTTAAAAAAAATAAAAATTCTTTGAGACAACTTTGAATCTATATCTAACAGTTGGGACACAGGCATTTCGTGGGTTAAAAGGCATCCCGATCAAGCCTATTGATGCCTGTTGGCAATAGGGCCATGCCTATGGTATTAAAGTTAACTTTACACTATGATTTACTTGGTTGTTTTTCTCTTCCTGAATTCATTATCATATCTCTTTGAGAATGGCTTTAAATATCCTTCTGGTGTTATTCTGTGGAGTTACATTTTTTAGGAATGATTTCTTTTTATTGAGGTGGGACCCTTACTGCAGGTACCTCACCTTGCCTAGAAAAGAGGAGCTTCAACTATATGTGGATAATGGTAAGAGGATCACTATGGGAATGTATTATTATGACTACTTTTAACACCATGGATTTCAAATCATGTTACACATATTTACAATGAGGATATTAAAGTAAAAATTTTGATCAAGGATGTGTAATATTCCCAATTTTCCATCAGTTAATGGAATATTAGAGTTCTTAATTTTCATAATTAATTAAGTAAATAAGAGGGTGCAGGGACCCATAAACCCCATAGATAAATAAAATCCAATTTTTATGTGTGAATGTGGATAATTTAGAGGTAGATATACATTATGGAGTAGTGGAGGAGCTTCTTAAATGAATCAAGAGTGGAGATCATGGATCATTAAAGTAAAGTCATGAGGACCTCAGAGGAGGTCCACTGGGATCATGGTGCATTAAAAGTAAGATCATAAAGCACTTATGATGAGATAGTGGAGGAAGTGGTGCATCTAATCCACACATGATGGAGAGAGTGGGAATGAAATGTAGACATGATGGAGATCATGGAGAGACATCGCAGTCTTCATGGAGGCTAGTGGCCACATGTAAAATGGAGATGTGAGGTGGGAAAGGGGTATGGAAGGCTCATAATATATATAATGAATATGAAGGCATAATAGAAGGAAATATTTTTATTATTATCTTTGATCTTTTTATATCTATATTTTTCATGTGACATTTCTATGCAAGCTTATGTTGTTTAGCTAAGTCTGCAGTGTTGTTTAGCACATGGGTGTTTCCTACCAGAAATCCCACCCTTACCCATGGGGGACTTCGAGTGACTACTTTGGGAAGGATGATATTGAGCTTCCATTCATCATTAGACATTGGTGCCATATTCGGCCACTTTCATATGCCAATTCAGTCATAGGAATAACACATTCCTACTTGAGGGTTTGAGAGGTGGTGGTTGTTTCTAACATTTTTAGCTAAGAAACCGATGGAAGATTTATCCTTTCACCTTGTGCTTCAATATCAGCTTTTCAGGAGCAGTACATTAATATTTTTCATTTAGGTCAACAT
This sequence comes from Pinus albicaulis, assembly GCA_034641835.2. NCBI lineage: Eukaryota > Viridiplantae > Streptophyta > Pinopsida > Pinales > Pinaceae > Pinus > Pinus albicaulis. The sequence goes on along the minus strand of CM076574.1, from coordinate 1,920,388 downwards.
TTCACACCTCCATGCAGTAACAAACCCATCAAGGATTACACAGTTCAGTCTTGTAGATCCATTGGAGGAAGGGAGTTTCTAGTATTTTAGCTGGAAATATTGTGAGGGACCATATCCTCAATTTTTTTTTCGTTTTTCCCATCATTCAAGAGCTATATTGCATCATCTAGCATTAGGATTGAGAGTCTCCCTCCTTGACAATGTAGTTTTCTCCAGCTATTGAGTATTTAGCAGCTACATTCATTGGAGAAGGTTGGAGGTGCTCGATCTTCAACTTTTAGCTTAAGAATCTAGTGAAGGGATCAAACCTTCAAGCATAGATATGATTTTACATCATATTGCAGAAATATTTGATCAGATTATGCTTTAGATCTCCATACCCAGCAGTTGTAAAGTGAAGCGCTAAGAGGGTGATTTTCCTAGATTGCTAGATCTAGAAATCCCTTTCTGGGTTATCTTGGGTATTCATCATAGAGCCCAGATCTTAAATTTCAGCATCATCGGAGCTCTAGAACTAATGGATCTACATTTCCATATTTTCCAATAGTTTTTGCCTTGACATTTACAGCAAGGACAATGTAAATTTCCTTCCAGCATTCCAGTAGTTACACAATCCCTCTTGTGGGAGAACCTTAGGGTCATTCTAGGCTTGTTATTTGGCTTGAGTGTCTCATATTTTGAGCACTGTTATATTGTTTATCCACCTCCTTGTTAATAAAATGGCTCATCAATTCTATACATTTTGATGGTGTATTTACACTAAATGTTTACTTTGCTGCAGATTCATTATTTTGTTTTGTATTACTGCATTCTCCCTTTTGGGATATTACAGTGGTATCAGAGCATGATCTTTAGCTTAACTTGTGGGAACTTCATCTCTATCATCAGAAGAAGAAACTAATAGTAGAGATCTAAAATATCGGAGGGTTTGAGTTTTGCCACTCTTCTCTTTAGATCCTTCCAATATCTCTCCAAGGAGGTCAAATAAATGAAGAGAGAAAGGCAAAATGAGGTTCCAACAAAATTTCGAGAAGAGGAAGGTCCAAGCACTTCCTATGAGCAGCAGAAGAAACCAACAATGCATATATATTGAACACATTCTACTAGATTCCCTTTATTTGAGAAGGAAGGTGAGTGGTATGAATATGAAGGAGACTTGGGGTATGAGACCCTAAGTAAATATCTGTCTAAATACAAATAACAGCCTAGAGCTCTTAAGGAGAATATAACTCTCCAATAGTTTTTGCAACTCAAAGAGGGGAGGATATCCCGCAACAGAAATAGAAGAAAGAGGCATAGATTCTTCTTGTCTACACTTGATGGATCTCCCAGAAGCACATTGAGGGCTTGGAGGGAAGAGTTAGCTACATTATTTTAGATATACCTAGTAGTAGAAAGAGAGGTTGTGGAAATTGGAGCGCTGCACCTAGAGGGTGAAGCCAAAGATTGGTGGTTCAGTCATTTATCACATATGAAAGTGTCTGCTTATGCAGATTTCATTTAGAGACCGATGAAGAAGTTTGGTAGAAAGAAACCATCATTGAGTAGAAAAATCTCCCATCATTGAGTATATAATAGAGAAATCTCCCATCACATAGAGAAATCTCCCATCATTGAGTAGATAATAGATGAACATCCAAAAGAACATGTCCTCGTTATCACTCAGTAGCAGTAGCCTCTACCACCACCATCAGCTATAGATGTACTTACATAAGGAGGAAGAGCACTTGCATCTTTGCAAAGTGGTCTTAAGCTCTTGACATTTGGAGCCCCATGCATGATTCATGATATGCATGAGGAGGACGTAGATACTAGCGCTGGTACAATAGAAGAGAAGTCATCATCTATACCAGTAGTTGGAGAGACCATTACACTGGTGGAATTAATGCTTATAGATGTGCAAGATGCTCCCGAGATTCAACTTATCAAAGGTTTTCATACAATTTCATCTCATATTATTTCAGTACCTCATATTGAGATTTGTGAGAACATGCCATTAGGGAAATTGCATAACCAAAGATTAGAGCACATTGTTGATTTGGAGCACCAAATTATCACTACACAGAGGACCCTTGACTTGATGAAGGAGAAAATTTATTGCTATCCCAATTTTTCATGTTTGAGCTACACCCAACACTATGTGTTGAAGTGTGGAGTTGCAAAATATGGGAGGAGAATAGTCCTATTAAATATAGTGTCAGAATATTAGTTTAGCATTGTATGTGGCCATGAGACAACACATGTATCACCATGCAGATCTACAACATTGTCACTTAGCAACAATGATGAGAAGAGGGCCCCATTATTCTTGGAGCATTCTGAAGGTGGATTCACTCATGAAGCACTAGAGGGGAAACTAATAGAGGGTAGAAATCTTATGTTGGAGAGAATTTCTGACTATCAAGATGAATTTTTCTTGATGAGCATCTCACAGCTCAAAGAGGAAGATCTACCTATAGCATGTGTGGAGCCTTATGGGCTCTATTGGGCCAATGATCACAGGATCTGATGGAGAGACCTCAAAGGAGGTGCACTTCAATATTTCATGTAGTGAAAAGCTATTTATATGGAGGAGATTGGTATTATACCTTGACGGGATAGCAAGCTTGATCATGACATGCTTCAGCATCCAAAATGAGATGGATGGATGAGGAGGATGAGCAAGTGGTTGAAAACCTACTTGCAGATCTATGATATCGAGCAACAAGAAGCATGTATTCCATGGCTTTTGTTTGGTGAGTATGATTACTCCCCAGCATCTCATAATTATGTGGTCCATGCCAACTACATCCATGATGATATGCAACAGTAGGAGGCATGGCTATGCTGGTTATTGATGAGAGAGTTTGGACACCTCATGATATATCTTATGTCCATATATTTTCTTTTGATTGGGATAAGTCTCGAGTATTTACATGTACTTATTTTTGGGATGTATCTCATGTTCATGTATGTACTTGGGTTTGGGTCAAGACATCACTCTCACATGATGTGGCATCAAGGATCCTATTTGTATTGTTCTAATGAGAAGTTCCACATGTCCATTAGTATGTTGTTCCTCCATGACTTGCATCATGATGATGTAATATGGCATCAAGAATCGTTGTTGCTTTGGTTACTATTGGGAGAGTATGGGTTGATTTCACCCCATACATTGGATGACATTGATGGAGGATGGAAAAAAGAGGCTTTACTGCCCTGGCTTCTGTTGTAGGGATTACAGTCATTGTACTTGGTATGATGATGATGTGATATGGAAGTAAGAGGAATTGCTGTCGTGGCTTCTATTGAGAGAGTGGCTCTCATATTTATATTGATCCTGATTTGGCATGGCAGCAAGAACCATTGTTGCAGTGGCTTCTTTTGATAGAATATGACTCTCTTACTCGGTTTCATGATGATCTAGTATGGAAGTAGAAGGCTTTGCTACATTGGTTTTTATTGGGATAGTATGGTTTAAAATTGTATATGTTCATCCATATGTCTCTACTTATTATTTTGCACTATGTTGATATGATGCTTAGATCCTACAAGGCCAACATGGTTAATAATGAGGGCATTGAAAGACGCAATCTACTATATCTATCATGGGTTGGAGAGATAGTTCATGAGTTGGGACTTTCCACCTTGGGAAGATACCGCTTTACTTTATGTATCTCATGCATTGAGGAGGATTTTGAACAACAATGGTTTCTACTTGGGGATTCATTGATGAGGAGAGGTATGTAAATTTTCAGTTGGATGCCATTCTAAACATTCTAGAGAGGTTTCTTTGGAGCTGGGCATGCTTGACACATTGTAATAGATGGGCAGGCATTCCATATGAGGATTCCATTTGGAGGGATGATGTTTGATGTAGAATCCACTTTTGCAGTTGATTAAGGAGTTAGTACATGCAACATTTTATTGGGGAGGACTATAATATTCCCAATTTTCCATCAGTTAATTGGAAGATTAGAGTTCCTAATTTTCATAATTAATTAAGTAAATAAGAGGGTGATGGACCCATTAACCCCATAGATAAATAAAATCAACTTTTGATGTGTCAATGTGGATAATTTAGATGTAGACATACATTATGGAGCAGTGGAGAAACTTCTTAAATGATGGAAGAGTGGAGATCATGGATCATTAATGTAAAATCATGAGGCTATTGGAGGAGGTCAACTGAGATCATGTTGCATTAAAAGTACTATCATAAAGCACTTATGATGAGATAGTGGACGAATTTGTGCATCTAATGCACACATGATGGAGAGAGTAGGAATTAAAGACATGATGGAGATCATGGAGAGACAACACAGTCTTCATGGAGGCTAGTTGCCACATGTACATAGAAGTTATGAGGTGAGCTAGGGATATGGAAGGCTCATAATATATATAATGAATATGAAGGCAAAATAGAAGGGAGGATTTTTATTATTATTTTTTATCTGTTTAGATCTAGAATTTTCATGTGACATTTCTATGCACGCTTATGCTGTTTAGCTAAGTCTCCAGTGATGTTTAGCACACGGGTGTTTCTGAGAAAAAATCCCACGCTTACCCATGGAGGAATTTGAGCCTACTCTGGGAAGGTTTCTATTGAGATGCCATTCATCATCAAGCATTGGTGCCATATTCATCCACTCACATATGCACATTCAATCACAAGAATAATTCAATCCTTCTTGAGGGTTTGAGAGATGGTGGTTGTTTCTAGCATTTTCAACTAGGAAACTAGTGTAGGATCCATCCTTTCACCTTGTGCTTCAAGATCAACCTTTCAGGAGAAACATATTCATATCCTGCATTCAAGCCAACATTTCACACCTCCATGTAGCACAATCCCCTCAAGGATTGCTCAGTACATTCTTGTAGATCCATTGGAGGAAAGAAGTTTCCAGTATTTCAACTAGAAATATTGTGAGGGACCATATCCTCACATTGTTTTCATTGTTTCCATCATTCATGAGATATATTGCAGCATCTAGCATCAGGCTTGAGAGCCTCCCTCCTTGAAAACATATTTTTCTCCAACTGTTGAGTATTCAACATCTCCACTCATTGGAGAAGGTTGTATGAGCTAGATCTTGAGGTATTAGCTAGCTCTAGTGAAGGGATCAACCCTTCAAGCATAGATTCAATTGTACATCACATTTCAACGATCTTTGATCAGATTATGATTCAGATCTGCATACCTAATAGTTGTATAGTGAAGCCCTAAAAGGGTGATTTTCCTAGATTGCTAGATCTGGAAATCCCTTTCTAGGTTATCTTGGGTATTCATCATAGAGCCTAGATCTTAAATTTTCGCATCATCGGAGCAATGAAACTGTTGGATCTACATTGCCATATTTTTCTAGCAGTTACGGCCCCAACATTTTTAGCAGGACAACACATTTTTTCTTCAAGCAGTCCAATAGTTATACAGTCTCTCTTGTGGGAGGACCTTATGGTCATTCTAGCATTGTTCTTTGGCTTGACTGTCTCTTATTTTGAGCACTTTTGTTCTTTTTATCCACCTCCTTGTTAATAAAATGGCTCATGTATTCTATAAATTTTGATGGTGGATTTAGATTAAATGTTTACTTTCCTGTAATTTCATTAGTGTGTTTTGTATTACTACATTTTCCCTTTTGGGATATTACAGGATGCCCCATAAATTTCTATGGAAATTTTAATAAGTTGGCTATTTTATTCTAGTAAATAACACCATCCTTGGAATTTAGTATTCCCATGGCAGCCTTTTCTTATTATATTTTCTTGAAATCATTTTAAACAAATAAAGAGTGCAAATGACACTATGTTTTTATAACAAGCTGTATCTAGCGCAGGCAATCTAATCACACAGAATTGGAGGAAAAGTCCTAACAAATGCCCATAAATGTTTTTAATTTTTTTTTTTTTGCAAGGGAGCAACAATAGGACAATTGATTTCCTTGCATGAGGACATGCAAGAAATTCATCATGGGGGGATGTTGGGCCTCTATTTTTCCTTGCTTTATATCACCTTTTACTCGAGATCCCTCATGCTTTTGTTTAGCTTGAATAGTTATTGTCGTATTTTTGTGCATTATCGGAGATAATAAGTATATGATATTCCCTTTTTTTATGGTATTTAAATATTAAAAGCATCTTTAATAATAGTTTTTTTTTGTAGGTTTATACAATTGATTATATGCCTATTATAATAGAGGCCAAGTTCCTGCACAATAGATTCTTTCACTAGTACTGGTAGGATTCCTGCACCACACATTCCTACACCAATTCAGATTTTACAACTTCAACCTGAATTCACAACAGTTTTCAGACAATCGATTTCCTCCTCGATTTTCATGCCAATTGTTGTGAATCTCAAATTTATGAAACATTGGAGTTTTCCCCAGCATAGGAAGTAATACAATGCACGAGTTATTTACAAAAATTCATAATGGTTGAGGATATATGAAGGGCACCTTAGAGGCAGTATGTCAAAAATATGATTTTTTCCAAAATTCTAGCCAACAATTTCTTGTCTGCCTATTTCCTCCTCGATTTCCATGTTGATCGTTGTGAATCTCAAAATTCAGAAACATGGGTTTTTATCCCAGCATAGGAAATTGAGTAATACATGGGCTATTTTCTAAAATTTGGAATAGTTGAGGATATACGAAGGGCGCTTTGGACGCAGTTTGTTAAAAATACCAATTTTTCTAGAAATATAGAAAATGCCTAGATTTGGAAAATTCGTATTAAATATTTATTATTTTAATAGGGGAACAATTGTACTAATATTTTATTTAATTATAATTAGTTGGGATTCAATCCCCATGATTTTTCGCATAATATAGGATTTAATTATCATGTAAAGATATTATAAAAGGAAGACTGATTATGCATGCTGGGGGAGGAGAGGCTATTTTCAATGTACCTTGATGCTGCTAAGTTGAGTGTTGAGGGTTTTACCACATGTGCCCTTGTTCTGGGCTAGACTTTAATTCATAATGTACATATGTTGATTTGAATTAATACAAAGGAGATACACCATGTTATTTTCACTTTGCATTTTAATCTATTACTGATGCATCTTTGAGTGTTGAAGCTTCAATTTCCTAAAACGGGAAAAAAGCTGGTTGGCTAGGGCCCAACCAATCGAATTCATTTTCTCGTGCCTTCATTTAGTTAAAGGTGTTCTTGTTGATTTTATTTATGTAATGTGTGGATTGAGTTTGTAATTCATTTCTTTATAAGAATTATGGTTTCATTTCCTTAACAGTCAAGTGTGATGGATCCGTGGTGTGTTTAATAATTACATTTCGATTTTCCTCAGTCATTTCGCTTTCTATGAATCATAATTTATTTCTACGAATAATAATTTGATGAATTTCTGTAAGTGAATGTTCATTAGAAAATAGAATTATTTTTAATACCAAGAGTTAAAATACTAGGAATTAAAATATGCCTTGTTAACTGATGAACGAATGTTGTTACGAGACATTGATCTGTGCCTGCACTTCATATTTTTAAAAGGAAAGAATTAAAACTTAAATCTAAGAAATCAAAGTGAACCTTTCTGAGTTAACAAAGATTAAAGGGAGATCTGCTTATGTGAGTAACTGTCATAGGGATAAAGCCTAATGGCATGCTTGAGTTATTTCCTTTATTGCATTGAAGAAATTGTGCTTTGAATTTTGATTTTTTTTAATTTCAAATATTATTTTCATTATGATATTTAGTTTCGTTGAAGAATTATTTTGCATGTTCAAGCTATTTCAGAATTTTGATTCTCCTTTTCAAATTCTTTCCATAGCTAGCACACTCTTTAATTTTTCCTTAAATTAATTGAAAAACTTGGTGTAGGAACCTCTGTTCTAGTACAGGAACCAATATCCTGATTCCAGAACAAGGTGTTGTAGTCCCAAGGCTGAGCGTGCTGTGAAACCAACTCCAAAAATAGAAAAAAAGAGATATCAATGCCTTAGAAATAAGCTGCTTCGAGGGGGAAACCTCCAATACATTACATGAATGAAAAATTCTTGGATGATACAAATGAAAAAAAATCCTTTCTATATATAGGATTCCATGGGGCCACAATGTAATCCTAGTGGGGCCACCATGTAACACTAGCTGGCCTAACAATAATAATGTAAGGGCATAATAATAACAATATGGGGGTTAGAGGGGTACAACAATAACAATAAGGGGGGATACACTAACATAATAAGGTACTAAACTATTAATATAGGGACTTAGCATGCCCCTCTCCTTCAAATAAGTGTTGTCCTCAATGCTTGATTATTTCTTCATGCTTCTGTATAAAATTCTCATTCTCCAATGTGGAATCTTCAGGAAAGTTCTTCCACTTGCTGCGATACTATGAAATTCATCATACTTGTCGAGTTCTTATTTCTGTGACTACTTCATAACTTCTTTCGATGTGATGTTGATCTTCTTCTTGTTTCAGTAGATTCTGCAGCAAAGTTAGGTTATCCTTTGAGAGTTGGAGAGATTGTTGTTGATGCTTAATGTGATCTTCCACTAATTTATCATCCATATTAGCTATTATTTGATCCTTCAAACCATCCAACTTAGCCTCCATTTCTTCTTTTATATCATCTATGTCATCTTCATTTTCTCTTCATAAGATCGAAATTTGTTGCACTTGGTACCGTAATTTTGATATCTCATACTACAATTCTTCCTCTTCATGCATCATAGTATAGCTTTTTGAGGGCTTAATGAGTATGGAATTATTTTTTGGAGGAATTTTAGAACCCAATACTAATAAAAATTCTAAAATATTCCCTTGGAATCACTTCAAACTACTTTTTCAAACAAAGGTTACACAATTTTAAAAACCAAATACACTCCTTTTTCTTTCTTTTGAGGAGCTCGATATTGAAACTGAATTATCTCTATGATTTCAAATCTTGAATATTTGAAAATTGGCCATAAGGTATCCCTCTGAATCCTCTTTCAAATGCCATAGGTTTAACCTGATTTGGATTCTTCAAAGCAAAGTTATGTCCAATCTCCCACAATGACCTAATTATGGACTGGTTCAATAGTGCGAACTCGTATGACTTGCCACGTGTCACTGTTTGCTCCTTTGGCTCTAAAATTGATAGAAAGGAAACTAAAATCCATTTACTTCAAGTCTATTTTTACAAAATTCCAATCCGATGCTCAGAGAGAGAGTTATGAATATTTTTCTGCGATCACCTCTTTGAGATGAAATTAGGGAGCCTGAAAAAGACCTAACTTCCATAGATCATATCTCTGATAATATTGCAAACCAAGATCTAAAACTTTGCGACAATGTTCCTCAGGATTTTTGCTTCATGCTCTAAAATGTTCAGCTTCTGAACCTTCGTAGAAAACAAGTTATAGAAAAAATTCCATGATGACTTGTTTGGTGCAGCGAAACCCTAGAATCCAAAGCTCTGATATCAAATGTTGTGAAACCACCTCCAAAAATAGAATAAAAGAGATATCAACGCCTTTGAAATAAGCCACTTCAAGTGGGAAACCTCCAATACATTACATTAATGAAAAATTCTTGGATGATACAAATGACAAAACCTCCTTTCTATATATAGGAGTCCATGGGACCACAATGTAATCCTAGTAGGGCCACAATGTAACCCTAGCCGACCTAACAATAATAAGGTAAGGGCACAATAATAAAAATATGGTGGTTACAAGGGTACAACAATAACAATAAGGGGGGATACACTAACATAATAAGGGACTAGACTATTAATATAGAGACTTAACAGAGAACCCCTACATAAATACATAAATATCTAGTGTAAGTGTAAAAGATACTTCCAACACATAATCCTTGTGCATGTACTAGTGCAAGAAGATTGCGGGAGTACAAGAATAATAACTTAGTGCAGGAAGGACAACCCTTAAAAGGGAAAATCTCTTCAACGACCCAATTTTTAATTTGTCAACAACTATATTAGAGATAAACATAGAATTTCATTTCAGCAATCAAGATTGTTTACAACAAGTGTGAAATTTCCTTTATTTGATTCCTTTGCAAAGTACTTTATTTTTATTCTAGTTTTCATAATGGTGTCGTGTCATTATATTAAATAGTGTTGTTTGCTAAAATCCTTCTTTGACATTTCCAGTGCTACGCCTCTAAGTTTATGAACTCCTGGATTGACAATTAAATGTTAGGTTGTTTATTACACCTAACATTTACTAATCCTCTAGGCCATCCAAATTGTGTCTCCAATATGCTTTTGTATAAACACTATCCTTCTGCCCAAACAGTAACAAAATACACCAAAAATATGCACACAATTCACCTAACTTACCTCTTCTCCTGAAGCTTGATTAGACCAGGAAGATGCACTCACAATATTCCCATACTCTACCCTTAAGTCATGTTTTTGGTTTTCTCAGAGATGAAACCTTATCCACAAAATAATCGTACCAAAACCACTAAGAATTCCTCTGAAAAATTCGTTATGCTTTTCCAATGGGTATCCAATCCGATTCCCATAAATAAGAAACAAGGCACCATCCAGGTATGTGTCAATTATCGTGATTTGAATGCCACATGTCCAAAAGACAATTATCCAACTCTGTTTATCGATCAAATTATCTATGATTTCACTGTATGTGAATATTTCTCCTCTATGGATGGCTTCTTGAGGTATAACTAGATCGATATTAAAAAGGATGGTTGGAATAAAACAAATTTCATTTGTCTTTGGGGCACATTTTCATATCAAAACCTCCCATTTGGTCTCAAGAATTCTTGAGCCACATTTCAAAGGGCTATTGATAATGCATTTCATGCTATCAGACACATTGTTTAAGCTTACTTCGATGATCTTCCTGCTCATTCCAAGAAACAAGCCCAACTCCTCACTCATCTTCAAGAAATCTTCGCTAGGTGTAGGTTCTACAACATTCATCTGAATCTACATAAATTTGTATTTGTTTTTGAGTCTGGATGAATTCTTGGATTCATTGTCTTGGAGAAAGGGATTAGGGTTGATCCCCATAAGGTAACAGAAATTATTGAATTACCCAGACCACAATTTGTCTTACAGCTCCAATTTTGGTAAGGGAAGGAAAAATTCTTACATCGCTTCATCGTAAACTATGTCCAGTTGATGAAAGACTTTATACGCTTACTAATGAAAGGGGTACCATATCCGTGGGATGATGAATCTCAATTTTCATTTGACGCCTTTAAATGAGCACTCGTTTTTGTCCCACTTATTAGTCCCTCAAATATTCGTGTGACTTTCACCTCTACCTGGTAGCCTCACCATCCTCCCTGGGAATGGTTATGGTTTAAGTGCATGATGATGATAGTGAGCATGTGAGATGTTATCTTTCAAAAGGCCTTGTCAGGCCTAAATTATGATACTCACATGTGGTGAAACTATCTTTAGCGGTTGCATTTGATGTTAGCCACCTCCGAAATTACATACTGCTATGGTAGACTACTATCACTGATTTGGATAATCCCATGAGACACTTCCTGTCTCGCCAGATCATTGGAGGAAAATATTCCAAATGGATTGTAAACCTCCAACAATTTGACTTCATTTTTGTTGCTTCCAAAGCTAAGGAATGTCTACTCTTCGTCGAATTACTGTCGGATCTTCCTAGAGTTGAACGAGAAGAAGTAAATCATGATCCATTTATTGATGAATCAGTCTATCTGTATGAACGTACTGATCCTTGGTATGGAGACATTCTTGTATACCTCCAAACTCAATGGCTCCGCCCAAATCTAACTTCATACGACCTTCATCGAATTCATCATCAAGATAGACACTATCTAGTGCTTAACAATATTGTATATCATCATGGTGTCAATACATTTCATTAATCTTGTATCACCCTTACCAAGGGAGAACGCGTTTTAAATTATTCCCACATCGGGGCATCTGGCCATCATCTTTTAGGCATAGTTACTGCCCATAAAACCTTGTGTGCAGGATACTAATAGCCCACCTCGTTTAAATATTGTGCTGTTGTGGTCCATATGTGCCATCTGTGTCAAATATTTACCAAGGAAATGTGTGCCTATGGACTTCGGGACTGTAATGGAATCCCACTCGCTGAGCCCTACAGTGGGATCTATTTAAAGAAGTATTTTTTCTAGTACTTTACTGGGCATTATGTTTGTAATTTTATGTATATAAGTTTTGAATTATTTTGGTGTGTATGGAATATTTTTATTTTTGAGTATTTTCTCATAAAAAATCTCTTCTTTTGCACATATGTCTCCATCACCCTTACCATGTGTTGGATATGCAGATGGTGCTAGTTTTCACACATGGCACATTTCACCGGCTGCTTGGGTCCTCTATACACTTGAGTCGAAACTTCTTGTTTCCAGGGGAATCTTCCTTGGTGATTCCACCAAAATAATTGATAATTATATGTCAGTTATTCAACTCCTCACTGAAGCTATGTCTCATGACATCTCCAATCTTGTGGTCTACTTAGATTCACAGCTAATTATTATGCATCTGAACAATCATTATCGCATTCGACATCCTCTGTTATTACGTTATTACTTAAGGGTATGACTTCCTGAGAGTCAATTTGAATTTATTTATTTTCACCAAATTCTTAGAGAATATAATGCATTGGCTGATTCATTAGCAAAATATGTATTGGATTGGCATATGTCACATTTACTATAGAAAGATTCACGCATGAGTGTACATTTTTTCGTCATAAAAAATTACATAAAATTAAAAAATACATCATCAAAATTGCCAAACTATGTATGTATGTATGTATATATATAGTGGTTTACATAAAAAACTCCTCAAAAATTGGCTGTTTTATACAAGAAATGGCTCTGCTAAGCCTTGCTATGACATCTCCACATTTATTCCTATTCCTATTGAGCCTCCTTCTCATGATAGAAAATAACTGCCCTAGCTAACCTCCTAAGAGGCACCAAAAATATCTTTGAAACACACACTATATGTCGTTGTAGATGGACTAGGATCTCCCTCATGGGAAGATATGGCACACCCATGCTAAAACCTTCGAGGTTCCTAGCAACCTCATGCAGACTCTAAGTGTTATCTCCCTCTTCGGTGGCTTCCGCGGCCTCTACTGCTACTCCACCCCTAGGTAGATGCATACCTTGCCTTACATAGAGAGGGGATCCATCTAGTCATATAGGTGCCACATATGTGTCAATAAAACACTTCATCTAAAAAAAAATTCCACCCATTAAAAAAAAAATTGCATAAAAATTTAGAAGACATAATAATTCTTGTGCATTGATTTGTCATCTTACCTGTTGCCCCAACCTAAGTGCAAGGTGGCAATATTTGCTCTAGATCTCCTGTAAGGTTCATCGCGACATAGGGATAATTCTCAATCATAAGGGTCTGGCTGTTAAGCCACTCAAAGATTGCATCATAAAAGAAGTGTCAGAGTGGATCCTCTCTAGTCAGAGGCATCAGGGCGGACCATCGACCCTGTCTATGCTCCCTCGGTCCAACAATGTCCATGATCATTCGAGGCCTCATCAAGCACACTCTCTCTAGTATGAATGAGACAATCAGTGTACCATACCAACATTCTCTTTGGGCCCAGGTCTTTAAAGCTTTCAACTCCTCTCTAACATGGAAAAAAACACCCTCACACCAATTGAATACTTGTGTTTTCTAACAATCCAATGCTAGTAGCAACTGAGCCTTGGTGGCCACATTCCCTTTCTTAGATCCTACCAAGAATACAATCATCTAAAACAAGGACCTCATTGGTGTAGAGGATATCCATGCTATATGTATAATTTTCTCATTAGTGTAGTGATTTTTATGCACTGAGCCTTGATCTATCCCACGGTGATATGGGGATCATCTCTAGATGCTGTCAAGTTGGGCCTCAAACCTTTACATGATAGTGTTGGGAAACCAGCTCCAAAAATAGAAGAAAAGAGATATCAATGCCTTGGAAATAAGCCACTTTGAGGGGGCAACCTCCAATACATTACATGAATGAACAATTCTTGGATGATACAATTTACAAAACCTCCTTTCTATATATAGGAGTCCATGTGACCATAATGTAATCCTAGTGGGCCACAATGTAATCCTAGCCGACCTAACAATAATAATTTAAGGGCACAATAATAACAAAATGGGGGTTACAAAGGTACAATAATAACAATAAGGGGGTTACACTAACAACAATAAGGGACTATACTAGTAATATAGGGACCTAACATGCCCCTCTCCTTAAAAAAAGTGTTGTCCTCAACACTTGAGTAGCTCTGGGTGCTTCTGTATAAAATTCTCACCCTCCCATGTAGAATCTTCAGTGGGTAAGTTCTTCCACTTGATGAGATATTCTGAAATTGATCGATTCCGTAGTTGTCGAGTTCTTGTTTCTGTGACCGCTTCAGGTTCCAATATGATTTTTCCTTCCTCATCAAGTTATGGTAATATTGTTTGAACTGGAAGATTTTCACCGATAACCTTCTTTAAGCATGACACATGGAAAATTGGATGTACTCACGAAGAAGCAGGAAGCTCCAATTTGTATGCCATAGTACCAATATTTTGCAACACATTGTAAGGACCATAGTACTTTGGCGATAATTTATTATCCTTCTTTGCTTGCTTGAGGGACATTTGTTTGTATGGTTGTAGCCGTAAAAATACCCAATCTCCTACATCAAAACTTCTCTCGCTACGATGTTGATCTGCCTGTTGTTTCATTCGATTTTGTGCCAAATTCAGGTTATCCTTTATGAGTTGGAGAACTTCTTGCTGATGCTCGATGTGATCTTCCACTGCTTGAACCTTCGAATTTTCCCTTAAAGATGATGTGATCGATGGTGGATGATATCCATAAAGTGCCATAAATGGGGTCATTTTTGCTGCAGTATGGAAGGAAGTGTTATACCACCATTCAGCGAGAGGTAACCACTTGACCCCTTGTGTTTGTTTATCAGATACAAAACAACGAAGATATCCTTCCAAACATTTATTTACTATCTCAGTTTGACCATCAGATTGAGGATGATAAGATGAGCTATGAGCTAATTGAGTACCCAAACAAGAAAATAACTCCATCCAAAAATTTCCGGTAAAAATGGGATCTCTGTCGCTCACAATAACCCTTGGGCTTCCATGTAGCTTTTGAATTCTATCCATAAATGTAGTAGCAACTGTACTTGCTTTAAATGGATCAGATAATGCACAAAAGTGTGCATACTTGGTAAGTCTATCAACTACCACCATGATGACACTCTTTCCTTCGGACTTAGGTAAACCTATGATAAAATCCATTGAAATCTCCTCCCAACGTTGACTTGGAATGGATAAAGGTTGTAGAAGTCCCGGGGTCTTAATTGTCTCAACTTTGTTCTGCTGGCAAACCAAACAATCCGCCACAAACTTTTGAATATCAGATTTAAGGCCATCCCAAAAAAATTCTTTCTTCACCCTGTGGTAAGTTTTTAAAAATCCCGAGTGTCCTCCTAAAGGAGAAGTGTGCAATTCCAGAAGAATCTTTTGTTTTAGTTGGGAATTCTTACAAAGATATAAGAAATCTTTGTACCATAAGGAATCATTTTTCCAACTAAATGTATCAGATGTACTAGGATCTTGCTGCAACTTTTGAATGAGTGTCCATACATCTTTGTCCTTCTTCATTCATCTCTTGCTTCGGTTATCCAATCTGGTTGGATAATAGAAATGGCACAAAGCAATGCTTCCACCTCTTCATTATTTCTTGAGAGTGCATCTGCAACAACATTAAGCTTTCCCTTTTTGTAGATTATTTCAAAGTCATAACCCAACATCTTTGTGACCCATTTTTGCTGCTCTTCTGAAGATAGTCTTTGTTCCAAAAAGTGTTTAAGACTATCGTGATCAGTTTTTACCTTGAAGTGTCTTCCCATTAGGTAAGTTCGCCATTTCTTTAGTGCATGCAGTATTGCTAACATTTCCCTCTCATAAATAGGTTTCTGTAAATACTTTCCTTTGATTGGACGACTTTCAAAAGCAATCGGTCTTCCTTCCTACATTAAAACAACACCAATTCCATTTCTTGAGGCATCACATTCCACAATAAAGGTTTTTGTGAAGTCTGGCGTAGCTAAGACAGGTGCTAGGCGCATTGCCTCTTTAAGATGTTCAAAAGCCTTAGTTGCTTCAGGAGTCCATGAAAATGCATCTTTATTAAATAATGTTGTTAGAGGTGCTGCTATTCTCCCATAATTCTTAACAAACATGCGATAATACCCTGTTAACCTGAGAAATCCTCACAACTGCTTTATGGTTGTGGGGATTTTCCATTCCTTAATGGCTTTAATTTTGTTAGGGTCTACTTTAACACCCTCGTGAGATACAATATGACCTAGATATTTCACCTCTTGTACTCCAAAGAAACATTTGGATGTTTTTGCATATAATTGTTTCTCCTGCAATAGTTTTAGCACCCTGTCAACATGTTCAACATGATCCTTCCAAGACCTGTTGTAGATTAGTATATCATCAAAAAATACTAGCACAAATTTTCTAAGTAAGGGTTTGAAAATTGAATTCATCAACCCTTTAAATGTAGAAGGTGCATTGTTAAGGCCAAAAGGCATGACCAAAAATTCATAATGACCCTCATCAGTTCGAAATGTTGTTTTTGGAATATCTTAGTCTTCATTATAATTTGATGATATCCTGAATGAAGATCCAACTTGGTAAAATAGATTGCTCCATGTAATTAATACAATAATTCGGCAATCATAGGAATGGGAAATTTATATTTAATGGTGAGCTTATTGAGCTCCCTATAATTCGGACACATTCGCCTTGATCCATCCTTATTGTGTACCAATACTACAGGAGCAAAGAAAGAACTTTGACTAGGTTGAATTATACCCGCCTCTAACATTTCTACAATCATATGTTAAATTTCACTCTTTTGGAAATAAGGATATCTATAATGCTTGATGTTTGGAGGAACACTTATTGGAAACAAATGAATAGCATGATCATGATCACAAATAAGTGGGAGTCCTTTGGGAGTTTCAAACACCTCGGAATGATTGTCCAAGACTTGTTGGAGATCTGCAGGAATAGATGATTTTGATGTTGGAACTTCTAGTGAGCATAATTGTGCAATTACGCCTCATTGTTCTTTCTTTAGAAGCTTTTTCATGACATTAGAGCTTATTATCCTTCCTGGCTTCCCTGCAATACCTCGTAATTCAACTTCCTTTCCTTCTAAAAACAATTTCAAGAAAAGTTCTTGAAAATTAAAAGCTACTGTCCCCAAAGATTGTAACCATTGTACTCCTAGTACAACATCAACACCTCCCATAGGAATGGAAAGCATTGGACTAGTCAATACATATTCCCCCATGGTTAGCTTGATATTATGGCATTTCCCAGAGAAATTTATAGTTCCTCCATTTTCAACCATCACTTGACATTGTGGTGTTGGGTATAGGAAACAATTTAATTCCTTGGCTACCTTACAATGAATAAAATTATGGGTGCTACCTGAATCAATCAACACTATTACCTTTTACTTCTTGATCTATCCTTCTTTCTTGAGAGTTTGAGGAGTGGTAATTCCTGCCAGTGCATTACATGATATGGTCGGATTCATTTCTTCCTCTTCTAGGGCCAGTTCCTGGTGTATATCCTCTTCTTGTTCATTTTCTTCTTCTTCTTCACAATCTATGTAAAATAATTTCTTTTCAGCACACTTATGACCTTTAGTGTATTTGCTATCACAACTGTAGCAAAGCCCTTTTTCTCTTTTTTTCTTCCAATTGTTGTGGTGTCAACCTTGTAGGTTGTGGAAATCTAGGCGTAGCAACACTTCCTTCTTTATAGAATTGAGTGGTAGGCTTCCTTGTCGCCATAATTTTACATTCAACTTTTCTTGCCAACCTGAATGCCTTCTCCAATGAATCAGGTTCCAAAACATGAACTTCATGTTGGATGTTATCCTTTAGAGTACCTATGAAGAGATCAATCCTGTGTTCCTCTGGAATATCAGTTACCCTTATATTCAATTTTTGGAAGCCCTCAATGTGCTGCCCCACTAAACCCTTTTGTTTGAGATTTATCAATTGGCTAAAGAAGGTGTTGCTCTTTGTATCCTCATAATGTGCTATCATTTCCTCCGTAAAAATTGACCAAGTGACAATTTTTTTACGGGAGCAAAGCCATTGATACCATACAAATGTATTTTGTTTTAAATGTAAAGTTGCAATGCGTACCTTTTGTGTGTTTTGCACGTTATGGAGATCAAAATATTGCTCCATCTGTAGTATCCATGTTACAGGATCCTTTCCATCAAACTTCCTCATATCCATCTTTGGAATATGGTGGTTCTTCCTGCCAACATTAGAGTTTATGAAATCACGATTAACATTTATCTTGCTCTCATCATGAGGTTCTTCTACTATAGTTTCACCATTAGGAAACATTTATTGTATCAACTTTGTAAAACCTTCCATGTCTGCTTTTAGAACATTCTTCATGTTTTCCATTTTCTCATCGATCTTAGCTTCCATGTCATCCATCTTAGATTCCATGACAGCCTCCATGCCATCAATCTTAGATTCCACACCTTTCTTCAAACCATCCATATTAGTTTCCATGCCTTTCTTCAAAACTTCCATGTCATTTTTTGTTTCTCTTTGCAAGAGAGAAATGTTTTGCACTTGATCTTGTAATTTTGATATGTCATGTTGCCATTATTCGTCTTCATGAGTCATAATAGAGCTTTCCAAAGGCTTAATGTGTGTTGAATTCCTTTTAGGGGCCATTTTATAATCCAATACTAATATCTATTCTACAATATTGCCTTGCAATCAATTCAACTTGATTCTTCAAACAAGACTTAAGCAATTCGGAAAAAAAATACACACCTTTTACTTGCTTTTGAGGAGCTCGATATTGAAATTGTATTATCTCTGTGATTGCAGCTCTTCAATTTATGAAATTCAGCACTGAAATAGCCCTCTGAATTCTCTTTTGAATTCCACAAGTATGACTTGATAAGAAAAGAAGAATTATCACCTCCTCATTACGTTTACATAAAGGCATAAAGGGGTAGAAAATTTAGCACAATTTTTTTACTATGTGTTACACCATTTTTTGGTCATCTAGCCTATTATCATTAGATGGACCCAAGTACACCATGTAAGACCAACTTTACTCCAAGTAAAATTTCTTTCACTGTGAAAATAACTTAGTAAATCACCTTTATTAAGTTGTTTATGGTCTAAACAGGAAACCCCATAAGGAAATATTAAATAAATATACATTTGTTTGATTTTCCTCGCGAAATAATTAGTTAAACAAAATTTTAATCAATATTTCTAGTTATATTTAACCCAAAACAAGGAAATTAATTAGATAAATCATTATTTATCTTATTATTCTCTAAAGAATAATTTTTTAAATCTTATTTAAATAATATTCTTTGTTAAATATAACTAATTCACATTTAAATAATTAAATAAATCATTATTTATTTGATTATTACTCAACCATATTCTTAAAAAGAGAATTAAATCATTTATTTATTTATTATTACTTGCTTACATCCTTAAAATGATAAATAAATCATTTATTTATTTATTATTTACTAATAAGGGGATTTGAATCAAGTCAAATTCCTTTTCCCTCCAACAAATATAATAAAATATTCCATAAAAGTAGGATCTAGATTTGGTTAATAATATTTTAACTAAGCACCAATCTCTAGACTAACTCAATATTTTGTTATAAATACACGAGTTTTTCCATTCATTTGTCACATTTTATTGCCTAAAGATCACACTGGATCTCAACACTTGGTATGGCTATTGATCCATTATCATAGCCATACTTTTCCATTTTTGTCTGTGTTTTCTACACCATCAAGAGAGATAAGTTCTAAATCTAAAGTGCTGAGGACTCACAAGAACCCATCCCATTGAGGAGAATAGGGAACACCCTCTTGTGTTTTCCTCCCAAGTGCCATTGATAAAATTATTCATTGGATATATTCTTGTATTGTCTATTGGATCTATGGAGTAAATATTATTTTTATACTATTTAATGTCTTCTAATGCGTAGATCTAGATTTTCGCAACATTTGTCTTGATCATCTAATTGCATATCTGAAGATATTAGCAGTCATTTCTGTTGTTAGCGCTATAATTTATGCGTAGCTAAAGTGGTCTTTTTTCATACACTTCGAATAAAGATTCATACTAACACTATGTTTCTAGTAGACTAGTTTCAAAGAAGTGCAAGGGAGGCACCTCCTTTCCACTTATGCTAAGATCCTCACATCACCATTATTGAGTCAACAACTCTCTCGTAGGCTGTGGGAAAGGGGGTTAGAGTCATCTAACACAAAATTAAAGCATTTATGACTCTAGTATGTTATCCATAATTATAATATCTTTCTTGGATGTTAGACATACTAGTATGATTTACCTTAAATAAATTTTTCTATGTTTTTTCTTTCATACCCATATTGTGCATTGATACTATTGTGCCTAACAACCCCATGTTTGACCTATTCATGGTCTCTAATTGGTTTGATATTCCTAAAATTATTTTTATCTTAAATTAATTTAATATCGTGATTTAGAAAAGAATGAATGTTGTTGAAGGCCTTGTAATAGAATACTTCCAAATTTAATGAAATATGTGTTTTAATGGTGAAATGAAATATTAAGTTATAGTAGAAAATGCTAATAGATACATGGTTATGATAAATACAAGTATGAGAAAAAAAGGGCATCCATCATTTCAAAAAAGGTTTGTGGATAAGGTTATTGTAGAGAGGTAGCATGTATGGATGCCCGACATATGCAACAAATTCCTAAGAAAATATTAGCACTTCCATATAAGAACCAACGTTGGATATGGAAGGAAATAATACTACTAATTTTTTTTTATGATAATTAAGGTGGAATCATGCATGAAAGCACCATGGATGTAAAAGAATCAAATCATTCAAGATAAAGGGAAGATTGGTGAGAGAGGTATTGTGATGCATCACAGTTACAAAATTTGTAATAAAAAAGATAAAGAAGAAGAGAATGTTTGATGCACTTGCGGTCCTAAAAAACATTTAAAAATAATGTTTGTCAAGGATGGAATGAGAAATGTTCCATTGGGATATTTTGATCATTAAATTGAGAAAAATAGGGTAAGGATGGAAAATTGCAATACACTACACTTGTCAATGATATTTTTGGTACAACCTTCTAGATGTGGTGCATTTGAAAATTTCGAGTGAATCTTTGTTCAATCTACCATATTTTCATGAGTACATGCAAAAAGGTAGGCATGGGAGTGATATTGCGAAAGTGAATTCTCGCATTTTTCACCATTATAAACACCCATTTTCTTTAATTTACCTCATTTATTTTCCTATTTACTACCCATCATGTTGTGTTTCTTTGTGAATGTGCCAAATTAAGTTAATGAATATTAAAGTAGTTAGTTATGAATATTTTCCTTTATTTTTGATGAATTAGAAAGGATTATTGTTGTTTTTTTATGATGACTTTCCTAGTGTTGTTAAAGTGGTTCTTACTTAGTAACAATAACAGTCTTCATGCTTGGTATATTATCATAGCTTCGGGAGAAATTATGGAGTGCGGATTTTGTTACTAAGGATGTTGACATGCATTTACGTTATACAAGTCATACCCAGGTCAAATCCATTAGATTTCATCTAATGATCTAGAATTGATATATCTCACATGGTAAAAATTGATGAACGAACATTAGATATAACTTTTTGGCAAATGAAGACAAATCTATAAAATCTGCACCATGGGTTTTTCTCAGAATGTTCCCAATTAACTTATTCAAAATAAATTTCTCCACAAATTTCATGGATTGGGAGGTACAAGTGGTTATTATATATATATATATATATATATATATATATATATATATATATATATATATCTGAAAAATTATAATTATATTAAGAAAAAATATGGTACACGGTGTGATTACAAACAAGAGAGGGAAGAAGCGGGCCATCCAGAAATAATGAAATATCAACCTCAGTCCCGAAGAGAGTAAATTAAAGAAGCAAAAAGCTTAGAAACATGACTAGAGTGCTTGAAGAAAAAATTTGGAATCTAACGAGACTGGGGAGAAGCCTCCAAGTGAAGTTTTTTTCCCTTCCTTTTATTCAATTTAATCCATCCCACTTGGTCTGGATGGGCCAGAACCACTTGTAGACTAGCGTTGACTATGGGAGGAGTATCCTTATCAGTATATGAAGAGGAGGACTAATGAGTGCATTTATGAGTGATCGTCATGTCTAGAGGATCCTTAGATGCAACGGAGGACAAGTCATTCATCTGTTGAGTATGTTCAATTTATGAATCAGTCTCTTCATCCTCTGAACTCGAGGATTCAAAGTCTTCTGTGAGTGGTGGAATAAAAGGTATCCATATTTTGGATTTGGATTTTGAGATGTTTTCCTTTTTTTTGGCAAGGAAGGTGGCACATGAGTTCTGAGGATGCCTTGTTTGGTGACAATGGTAGTAGCGGAATGTAGTGTTCCCATAATCTAGGATATGTGTCAATACAAAATCGCTTATCTTGAGATTAATCTGGTTGACCAGGCCTTTTCCATGCATACTATGGCATAGGTGTATAGTCCTTGGCACTCCCGTGAGTAATCTGCCATCACGAAGCAGCCCAGGGAATTTCCTATTCCTCGATAGACTAAATGGTGCCATAGATGGGTTGGTAAATTGGGAAGCTTGACCCAGAAAGGAGTCCTGCTGATGGCTGCTATAGCTAGGTCAAAATCTAGGAACCAGGTGGTGATGAATAATCCCGCTACTCCCCAAAACCACAAGCCTTCTGTAAGGTCCCGTTGATAATTCTTGTTGTGATCAAACATTGCTATGAAGAAACCCTTTGAGAAGAAGTTGACCTTCCAGTTGTGGGTCTAGTTGGCATAGATCCACTCAAAGAGATCCTTTGTGTGAGGCGAGAGTCCATTTAATCTGCAGATGATAATGTTTTCCGCAAATTTTTGTTCTTGTTCTGCTAATCTTGGTGGGAAATATCTATGGAGGGAACCTCCTCTAGTTTGTCAACCATAAAAGGCTTGGGGGCCTCAAGGGCTTGGGAAGATTTCTTTGGTTGTGCATGGACAATATCCTTGTAGAAGAAAGCTAGAGCATAGGAGGAATTTACTACGGCTCCTCCTCTCAAACGAAGGGATAAAATTAAAGTAGCATCTCTTTAAATGTTGTATGAGGAGTGTGGATAAGAGGCATCAAGTTTTTTACCTGCATGGAGACATGGTTGAAGAGATGTGGGTATTCCCAACTTGTGTTCAAGGGCGTACAAGAGATTCTAAACTCTGTCTGTTGGGCGAACCCAAAGCATCCTGGATCTGCTCGAAATATGAGAGATATAGATTTGAAATCCAAGGGAGTATTGTTCTAATAAACCATGACTTCCATAATTCAAATCGAAGTCCATATTGATGAGTCTTACATTTTCTTTAATGCTTGTGGACCAATCTGTTTTCCTAATGGGTAGGCACTAGGGATATTTCTGGAGCATCTCGGTGCTGGATCCCTTCATATCCCAGAATGCATGTCTGCCTGGGGACTATTGGTAAGGATGTTCGACCATTAGTTTGTGATTAGCGCTTAAGATCAGATCTGTTTTTGCAATCAGGGGTGCAGAGTGGTTTTTGGTCATAATATCTTCCAGCTGCAACCGAAACCCCAAAATGATGATTTCAAGATGAGTCCATGTTGTGAAACTAGCTCCAAAAATAAAATAAAACAGATATCAACGCCTTATAAATAAGCCACTTCGAGGGGGAAACCTCTAACACATTACATGATGAACAATTCTTAGGTGATACTAGTTATAAAAACTCCTCTCTATATATAAAAGTCCATGGGATCACAATGTAATCCTATCCGACCTAACAATAATAATTTAAGGGCACAATAATAACAATATGGGGGTTATAGGGGTACAATAATAACAATAAGGGGGTTACACTAACAACAATAAAGGACTATACTAGTAATATAGGGACCTAACATGCCCCTCTCCTTCAAAAAATTGTTGTCCTCAATGCTTGAGTAGCTTTGGGTGCTTCTGTATAAAATTCTCATCCTCCCATGTAGAATCTTCAGTGGGTAAGTTCTTCCACTTGATGAGATAATTTGAAATTGATCGATTCCATAGATTTTGGAGTTGTTATTTCTGTGACCTCTTCAGGTTCTAGTATGATTTTTCCTTCCTCATCAAGTTTTGTCAATATTGTTTGAACTGGAATATTTTCACTTATAACCTTCTTTAAGCATGAAACATGGAAAACTGGATGTACTCGTGAAGAAGAAGGAATCTCCAATTTGTATGCCATAGTACCAATATTTTGCAACACCTTGTAAGGACCATAGTACTTTTGGTGACAATTTATTATCCTTATCAGCTTGCTTGAGGGGAATTTGTTTTTATGGTTGTAGCCATAAAAATACCCAGTCTCTAGCATCAAAACTTCTCTCACTGTGATGTTGATCTGCCTGTTGTTTCATTCCATTTTGTGCGAAATTTAGGTTATCATTTAAGAGTTGGAGAACTTATTTTTGAAGCTTGATGTGATCATCCACTACTTGAACCTTTGAATTTTCTCTTAAATATGATGTGACGGATGGTGGATGATATCCATAAAGTGCCATAAATGGGGTCATTTTTTCTACATTATTGAAGGAAGTATTATACCACCATTTAGCGAGAGGTAACCACTTGACCCATTTTGTTTTTTTATCAAATACAAAAAAATCAAGATATCCTTCCAAAAATTTATTTACTATCCCAGTTTGACCATTGGATTGAGGATGATAATATGAGCTATGAGCTAATTGATTACCCAAACAATAAAATAACGCCGTCCAAAAATTTCCAGTAAAAATGGGATCTCTGTCACTCACAATAATCTTTGGGTTTCCATGTAGCTTTTTAATTGTGTCCATAAATGTAGTAGCAACTATACTTGCTTTAAATGGATGAGATATCACAAGTGCTACTTAGAAAATACTAACTCACTACCATGATGGTACTCTTCCTTTTAATCAGTAACTGCAGACAAAATCATTGAAATTCTCCCAACGTTCTGATTTCTGTCATGTGCTGTAGAAACCTATATTCAATTGTCTCAACTCTTATTCTGACTGCAACCAAAACATTCCACCATGTAACCTTTGAATATTGGGATTTAAGACCATCCAAAAGAATTCTTCTTTCACACCGTAGTGTTTTAAAAATCCCAGTATCCTCCCTCTAAGCAATTGCTGTCATTACTTAATCATATTTTATGCTGATAAATAAATCATTTATTTATTTATTATTTACAAATAAGGGGATTTGACTCATGTCAAATTCCTTTTCCCTCCAACAAATATAATAAAATATTCCATAAAATTTGGATCTAGATTTGGTTAATAATATTTTAACTATGCACCAATCTCTAGACTAACTCAATATTTTGTTATAAAAACAAGGGTTTTTCGATTCATTTGTCACCTTTTGTTGCCTAAAGATCACTCTGGATCTCAAAACTTGGTCTGGCTATTGATCCATTATCATAGCCATACTTTTCCAATTTTGTGTGGGTTTTCTACACCATCAAGAGAGAGAAGTTATAAATCTGAAGTGCTGAGAACTCACAAGAACCCATCCCATTGAGGAGAACAGGGAACACCCTCTTGTGTTTTCCTCCCAAGTGCCATTGGTAAAATTATCCATTGGATATATTCTTGTCTTGTCTATTGGATCTATGGAGTAAACCTTATTTTTCTACTATTTAATGTCTTATAATGCATAGATCTAGATTTTTGCAGCATTTTTCTTAATCATCTAATTGCAGATATGAAGATATTACCAGTCATTTATGTTGTTAGCGCTATAAGTTATGCGTAGCTAAAATGGTATTTTTTTTTACACTTCGAATAAAGATTCATACTAACATTATGTTTCTAGTAGAATAGTTTCGAAGCAATGCAAGGGAGGCACCTCCTTTCCGCTTACGCTAAGATCCTCACATCACCATTATTCAGTCAACAACTCTCTCGCAGGTTGTGGGAAAGGGGGCTAGAGTCATCTAACACAAAAATAAAACATTGATGACTCTAGTATGTTATCCATAATTATAACATCTTTCTTGGATGTTAAACATACTAGTATGATTTACCTTAAATAAATTGTTTCTAAGAGTTTTATTTCACACTCATACTGTGGATTGATACTATTGTGCCTAACAACCCCATGTTTGACCTATTCATGTTCTCTAATTGGTTTGACATTCCTAAAATTATTTTTATCTTAAATTAATTTAATATGGCGATTTAGAAAATAATGAATGTTGTTGAAGGCCTTGTAATAGAATACTTCCAAATTTAATGAAATGTGTGTTCTAATGGTGAAATAAAATATTAAGTTATAGTAGAAAATGTAACTATGAGAAAAAATGGCATCCATTATTTCAAAAAAGGTTTGTGGATAAGGTTATTGTAGAGAGGTGGCATGTATGGATGCCCAACATATGCAGCAAATTACTAAGCCAATATTAGCACTTCCATATAAGAACCAACGTTGGATATGGAGGGAAATAATACTACCCAAAAACATTTTATGGTAATTAAGGTGGAATCATGCATGAAATCACCATGGATGTACAAGAATCAAATCATTCAAGGTAAAGGGAAGATTGGTGAGAGAGGTATTGTGATGCATCGCAGTTACAAATTCTGTAATAAAAAAAATAAAGAAGAAGAGAATGATTGATGCACTTGCGGTCCTAAAAAACCTTTAAAAATAATGTTTGTCGAGGATGGAATGATAAATGTTTCATTGGGGGATTCCCAGCTTGTGTTCAAGGGCATACAAGAGATTCTGAACGTCTGTTCAGCAAACCCAAAGCATCATGGATCTGCTCGAGAGAAGAGAGATATAGATTTGAAATGCAGGGGAGAATTGTTCTAAGAAACCATGATTTTCATAATTCAAATCAAAGTCCATATTGATGAGTCTTGCATGTTATTCAGTGCTCATGGCCCAATATATTTTCCTAATGGGTGGGCCCTAGGGATATTTCTGGAGTGTCTCGGTGCTGGATCCCTTCATATCCCAGATGCATGTCTACCTGGGGACTATTGGTGAGGACGTTCCACCATCAGTTTTTGATTGGCGCATAGGATCAGATCTGTTGTTGCAATCAGGGGTGCAGAGTATTTTTTGGTCATAATAGCTTCCAACTGTATCCGAAACCCCGAAATGATGATTTCAAGATGAGTCCCTGATGTGAAACTAGCTCCAAAAATAGAAGAAAAGAGATATCAACGCCTTATAAATAAGCCACTTCAAGGGGGAAACCTCCAATACATTACATGAATGAACAATTCTTAGATGATACAAGTTACAAAACCTCCTTTCTATATATAGAAGTCCATGGGGTCACAATGTAATCCTAGCTCACTTAACAATAATAATTTAAGGGCAAAATAATAACAATATGGGGGTTACAGGGGTACAATAATAAAAATAAGGGGGTTACACTAACAACAATAAAGGACTATACTAGTAATATATGGACCTATCATGCCCCTCTCCTTCAAAAAAGTGTTGTCCTTAATGCTTGAGTAGCTCTCGGTGCTTATGTATAAAATTCTCATCCTCCCATGTAGAATCTTCAGTGGGTAAGTTCTTCCACTTGATGAGATACTTTGAAACTGATCGATTCCGTAGATTTCAAGTTTTTATTTCCGTGACCACTTCAGGTTCTAGTATGAATTTTCCTTCCTCATCAAGTTCTGTCAATATTGTTTTAACTGGAAGATTTTTACCTATAACCTTCTTTGAGCATGAAACATGGAAAACTGGATGCACTCGTGAAGAAGCAGGAATCTCTAATTTGTATGCCATAGTAGAAATATTTTGCAACACCTTGTAATGACCATAGTACTTTAGCGACAATTTATTATCCTTCTTAGCTTGCTTGAGGGACATTTTTTTGTATGGCTGTAGCCGTAAAAATACCCAATCTCCTACATCAAAACTTCTCTCACGTCGATGTTGATCTGCCTATTGTTTCATTCGATTTTGTGCCAAATTTATGTTACCATTTAAGAGTTGGAGAACTTCTTTTTGATGCTCGATGTGATCTTCCACTACTTGAACCTTTGAATTTTCTCTTAAAGATGATTTGATAGATGGTGGATGATATCCATAAAGTGCCATAAATGGGGTCATTTTTTGTACAGTATTGAATGAAGTATTATACCACCATTCAGTGAGAGGTAACCACTTGACCCATTTTGTTTGTTTATCAGATACACAAAAACGAAGATATCCTTCCAAACATTTATTTACTATCTCAGTTTGACCATGGGATTGAGGATGATAAGATGAGCTATGAGCTAGTTGAGTACCCAAACAAGAAAATAACTTTGTCCAAAAATTTCTAGTAAAAATGGGATCTTTGTTGCTCACAATAACCCTTGGGTTTCCATGTAGCTTTTGCATTGTGTTCATAAATGTAGTAGAAACTGTACTTTCTTTTAATGGATGAGATAATGCATAAAAGTGTGCATACTTGGTAAGTCTATCAACTACCACCATGATGACACTCTTTCCTTTGGACTTAGGTAAACCTGTGATAAAATCCATTGAAATCTCCTCCCAATTTTGACTTGGAATGGATAAAGGTTGTAGAAGAATCGAGTTCTTAATTGTCTCAACCTTATTCTACTGGTAAACCAAGCATTCTGCCACAAAATTTTGAATATTAGATTTAAGGCCATCCAAAAAGAATTCTTTCTTCACCCTGTGGTAAGTTTTTAAAAATCCTGAGTGTCCTCCTAAAGGAGAAGTGTGCAATTCCAAAAGATTATTTTGTTTTAGTTGGGAATTCTTCCAAATATATAAGAGATCTTTGTATCATAAGGAATAATTTTTCCAACTAAATGTAGGAGATGTACTAGGATCTTGCTGCAACTTTTGAATGAGTGTCCACACTTCTTCTTCCTCCTTCCATTCATCTCTTGCTTTGGTTATCCAATCTGGTTGGTTAATACAAATGGCACAAAGCAATGCTTCCACCTCTTCATTCTTTATTGAGAGTGCATCTGCAACAACATTTAGCTTCCCTTTTTTGAAGGTTATTTCAAAGTCATAACCCAACATCTTTGTGACCCATTTTTGTTGCTCTTCTGAAGATAGTCTTTGCTCCAAAAAGTGTTTAAGACTATCATGGTCAGTTTTTACCTTGAAGTGTCTTCCCATCAAGTAAGTTCACCATTTATTTAGTGCATTGAGTATTGCTAACATTTCTTTCTCATAAATAGTTTTTTGTAAATACTTTCCTTTAATTGGACGACTTTCAAAAGCAATGGGTCTTCCTTCTTGCATTAAAATAGCACCAATTCCATTTGCTAAGGCATCATATTCCACAATAAAGGTTTTTGTGAAGTTTGGCGTAGCTAATAACGGTGCTAGGAAAATTTCCTGTTTAAGATGTTCAAAGGCCTTAGTTGCTTCAAGAGTCCATGAAAATTCATATTTCTTCAATAATGTTGTTAGAGGTGCTGCTATTCTCCCATAATTCTTAACAAACTTGTGATAATACCTTGTTAACCCGAGAAATCCTTGGAATTGCTTTATGGTTGTGGGGAATTTCTATTCCTTAATGGCTTTAATTTTGTTAGGGTCTACCTTAACACCCTTGTGAGATACAATATGACCCGGATATTCTACCTCTTGTACTCCAAAGAAACATTTTGATGTTTTCGAATATAATTTTTTCTCCCACAATAGTTTGAGCACCCTGTCAACATGTTGAACATGATCCTTCCAAAATCTGCTGTAGATTAGTATATCATCAAAAAATACTAGCACCAATTTTCTAAGGAAGGGTTTGAAAATGGAATTCATCAACCCTTGAAATGTAGAAGGTGCATTGGTAAGGCCAAAAGGCATGACCAAAAATTCATTATGACCCTCATGAGTTCGAAATGCTGTTTTTAGAATATATTCAGTCTTCATTCTAATTTGATGATATCCTGAACGAAGATCCAACTTGGTAAAATAAATTGCTCCATGTAATTCATCAATCACAGTAACGGGAAATTTATCTTTAATGGTGACCTTATTGAGCTCCCTATAATCCGAACACATCCTCCATGATCCCTCCTTCTTGTATACCAATACTATAGGAGCAGAGAAAGAACTTTGACGAGGTTGAATTATACCTGCCTCTAACATTTCTGCAATCATACGTTCAATTTATCTCTTTTGGACATAAGGATATCTATAATTCCTGATGTTTGGAGGAACACTTCCTGGAATCAAATGAATAAAATGATCATGATCACGAATAGGTGGGATTCCTTTGGGAGTTTCAAACACCTTGGAATGATTTTCCAAGTCTTTTTGGAGATCTGCAGAAATATATGATTTTGATGTTGGAACTTCTAGTGAGCATAATTGTGCAATTACGCCTTGTTTCTCTTTCTTTAGAAGCTTTGTCATGGAATTAGAGCTTATTATATTTCCCGACTTCCTTGCAATACCACATAATTCGACTTCATTTCCTTCTGAAAAAAAATTCAAGAAAATTTCTTGAAAATTAAAAGCTACCATACCCAAAGATTGTAATCATTGTACTCCTAGTACAACATCAACACCTCCCATAGGAATGGAAAGCATTTAACTATTCAATACATATTCCCCCATGGTTAGCTTGATATTAGGGCATTTTCTAGAGAAATTTATATTTCCTCCATTTGCAACCATCACTTGACATTCTGGTGTTGGGTATAGGAAACAATTCAATTCCTTGGCTACCTTACAATGAAAAAAATTATGGGTGCTACCTGAATCAATCAACATTATTACCTTTTTCTTCTTCATATTTCCTTCTATCTTAAGAGTTTGAGGAGTTGTAATTCCTTCCAATGCATTACACGATATGATCATACACATTTCTTCCTCTTCTAGGGGTGGTTCCTGGTGTATATCCTCTTCTTTTGAAGATTATTGTTCATTTTCTTCTTCCTCTTCACAATTTATGTGAAATAATTTCTTCTCAACACACTTATGACCTTTAGTGTATTTGCTATCACAACTGTAGCAAAGCCCTTTTTCTCTCTTTTCTTCAAATTTTTGTGGTGTCAACCTTGTAGGTTGTTGAAATCTAGGAGTAGCAACACTTCCATCTTTATAGAAGTGAGTGGTAGGCTTCCTTGTTGCCATAATTTTACATTCAATATTTATTTCCAACCTAAATGCCTTCTCCAATGACTCAGGTTCCAAAATGCAAACTTCATGTTGGATGCTATCCTTTAAAGTACCTTTGAAGAGATCAATCTTGTGTTCCTCTAGAATATCAATTACCCTTATATTCAATTTTTGGAAGTCCTCAATGTGCTCCCCCACTGAACACTTTTGTTTTAGATTTATCAATTGGCCAAAGAAAGTGTTTCTCTTTGTATCCTCATAATGTGCTATCATTTCCTTCATAAAAATTGACCAAGTGACAATTTTTTTACGAGAGCAAAGCCATCGATACCCTACAAATGTATTTTGTTCTAATGTAAAGTTGCAATGTGTACCTTTTGTTTGTTTTTCACATTATTGAGATCAAAATACTGCTCCATCTATAGTATCCATGTTACATGATCCTCTCCATAAAACTTCCTCATATCCATTTTTGGAATATGGTGGTTCTTCCCTATAACATTAGAATTGATGAAATAATGATTAACATTTATTTTGTTCTCATCATGAGTTTCCTCTACTATATTTTCACCATTAGGAAACATTTCTTGTATTAACTTTTCCAAACCTTCCATGTCTGATTTTAGATCATTCTTCATGTTTTCCATCTTATCTTCCATGTCATCCATCTTAGATTACATGCTAGCTTCCATGCCATAAATCTTAGCTTCCATGCCATTCTTCAAACCATCCATCTTAGATTCCATGCCTTTCTTCAAACCATCCATCTTAGTTTCCATGCTTTTCCTCAAAACTTCCATGTCATTTTTTGTTTCTGTTTGCGAGAGCGAAATTTGTTACACTTGATCTTTTAATTTTGATATGTCATGTTGAAATTCTTCACCTTCATGAGTCATAGTAGAGCCTTCTAAAGGCTTAATCTGTGTTAAATTATTTTTACGGGCCATTTGAGAATCCAATACTGATATCTATTATACAATATGCCCTTGGAATCAATTCAACCTGATTCTTCAAACAAAACTTATGAAATTCAGAAAACAAAATACACACCCTTTACTTTCTTTCGAGGAGCTCGATATTGAAATTGACTTATATCTATACTTGCAGAACCTCAGTATCTAAAATTTGGCCCTGTAGTATTCCTCTGAAACTTTTTCCAAATGCCATAGTTCTGAATTGATTTGGATTCTTCAAGATAAATTTATGTCCAATCTCCCACAATGACCTAATTATGGACTGGTTCAATAGAGCGAAATTGTATGACTTGCCACATGTCACCGTTGTCTCCTTTGGCTCTACAATTTATAGAGAGGAAACTAAATTTTGTGCACTTCCATTCAATTTTTATAGAATTTCAATATGATGCTTAGAGAGAGAGTTATGAAGATTTTCCCAAGATCACCTCTTTGAGATTAAAATAGGGAGCCTAAAAAATACCTAACTTGCATAGATCATATCTCCGAAAGTATTGTGAACCAAGATATGACATTTTGTGACGATGTTCCTTTGGCTTTCAGCTTCCTGCTCTAAACATTTCAGCATCTAAGCCTTCGTATAAACAAAGATATAGAGAAAATTCCGTAATGAACTTTTTAAGTGAAATTCAGGAGCATGCAAAAATTCCTAACTTCCACAAATAATATCTCCAAAAATATTGTGAACCAAACTCTGAAATTTTGTGACCCTGTTTCTCAGGATTTCGGCTTTGCACCCTAAAAAATTCAACGTCTGAACCTTTGTAGAAAACATGTTATAGAAAAAATTCCATGATGGCCTGTTTGAAGCAGTGAAACCCTATAATCCAAAGCTCTGATACCATATGTTGTGAAACTAACTCCAAAAATAGAAGAAAAGAGATATCAATACCTTATAAATAAGCCACTTCAAGGGAGCAACCTCCAATACATTACATGAATGAAAAATTCTTGAATGATACAAATTACAAAACCTCCTTTCTATATATAGGAGTCCATGGGGCGACAATGTAATCCTAGCCGACCTAACAATAATAATTTAAGGGCATAATAATAACAATATGGGGGTTACAGGAGAACAATAATAACAATAAGGGGATTACACTAACAACAGTAAGGGACTATACTAGTAATATAAAAACCTAATAGTCCCGAGTGGAGACAAAGATTTGTGGCCGTCCAGAGGAGCGAGAGTGACAAAAGAGCTGTGAGTGGCCTCATCCGGAGTGGCAAGTGAACGAGAAGGACCTCCTGAGGGATGGATCTCCTCTTGGCAGGCACTGAGGAGCAGTGACTACTTGAGAGATGTAAGTCCAAGCTACTACAGTGCGGCTGCAACAAAAAAAGGTGCGACTAATACATAGGAAGAAGCTACAGGAACCCCAACCGTCAACATATTCTCTAGAACAATTTTTTACCTTACTTTTATTTTAAACATATATACTATGTTTCGACCATCGACAAATTCTATAGAAATAGAGAAATGAGTTAGAAAATGCAATAGCTCCATCCTATTCTGAGATGAATATGTGAGAAAAAAATATTGTAATAATATTTTGAGTTGTCTTGTGACTAATATCTCCCCCAAAACATATATTTAATATTTTTTAATCTATCCATAATTGTCACGACCCATATTTGGGGAAATTGTTCCAATTCGCCCTATTATCTATTTATATAAAACATACACGCACGGAACATGTTAGGGAGATAAAAAGAGGTAAACAAGTTATCTTAGGATGAAGAAACATCAATATTGGACTGTGCATATTGTAACTTCATTTCCAAATATCATGCCATGTCTACAAGTGCATGTATTATCTCTGAGTTGTTAGTTTCTGAGTTGTGAATCACAAGCCCCCTACCAACAAGGAATGACCCTCCTCTTTGGAACATGTTTTTGTGTCAACAGAGGTAGATAGATGTTACACATTAAATTAGTTGCAGGGTATGTTAATTTAGTCATGTTTATCTCACTATTACATATTATTGTTGATGCATTCTGACTTCCATTGGTTAATTTAACTTGTAGAATATTTAACACAAATTTCTCATGTGCCAACATATATATTCCTGGATCAATCCTTAATAACCTAGTGTTTTTATCATCATTCATTTACTTGTACTGTTATAAGAGTATGATCCACTATCAATATATATTGTTAGCTATCTTCTATCACATTTAATGTAGTTTTTTATGTAGTTAATGAGTGGATTAATATTGGTTTTGAGGGTGTGTTTCAATGGTATGTAACAACGTGATTTATTTCAAGTAGTGTTATTTTATTTCCACAAGAGTGGTTTCTATTTCCAGTGTTGTGTTAATAATGCTATGCAAGTGAGGATTCGACAATGTGACTAATTTCCATTCCTGCAAGTGTGGAAAGTGACAAATTTAATTGTGTGTCAATTCTTGTCAGAGAAAGATTAGGATTAGAAATGATCCAATGCTAGTTAAATATTGTTTCCTGAATATATTTTTCATGATAACCTCGAAATAAAAATATGTACCTAGATCTATAATTTGTGTTCATGAAAATTGATTTTTTTTACTAACACAATTAGTTTTCCCAATCATGGCCTTCTCTAGGCTAAAGCACTTCCACTTCAGTTTAACCTAGGTTATTTCTTTCTTTCATATCATATTTTTTCTCTGATCTACTGTGTAGTTGCTTTAATGGGAATCCTTTGTTTAGCTCAACCTACATTAAAAATTATTATGAGAATTATTAGATCTTGTTAAATTCCATTTTTGAGAAAAAGTACATAATATTTTTTATTTACATTGACTACCTTAACATTATGCTAGTAAATAACATGCTTAGGATCATGTATGTGTTTTTATAGCATATATACATGAAAAAAATTATGTATATATATGTGGCTTCGTAAAGGTACTTGATCAGCCACATGCCCAATCTTGGAAAGTATTTCAAAGTTTTTGGAGTATTGAGGATCCAGTTTCAAAAAGCTTCCTCATCTTAAACAATTTTTCTTTGGTTTAACATTTACATCAACATGGTTTCCTACTTAAAAATCTTAGTAGGTTTCTCTTTTATCTCCATATGTATTTTTTTGGTTTTGGGAAACTTTCAGGTTTCCTCGTGCATTATTCATTGTCTACTTTGTTTATTTTAACATATCTAGCCCCAACACCAACTTATCTTTAGGATAACTCTAATTTAGGATAACTCTAATTAAGGGGTGTCTTGAATCTTCGTGCATGTAATATATTGAAGGTACTCATTCATAAAGAGGCATGATATTTTTTATTGTATCTGAATTCTAAAAAGCTGACATACTCTTCCCATTTGGTAGGTTGTTGTGCTACATACATTCTTAACATGTACTCTAATTCATAATGCTTGTATCACATTCTAGATGTAGTATTACAAATATATCTTATTTTATTTGTATTTGATGGTATCCCAAGCACAAATAATTTTTGGAAAATATGGTTGTGACCTTAATCTGATTGAAGAAGTCATTGATTCAAGGTAGTGGGTACTTGTTCTTAATTTTTAATTTATTCAATTGTTGATCATCAATGCATAACCTTGGGATACTTTCTATATTTTGGAAAAAATCATAGGATATCCCTAAGGCAACACACTTGAACCAATGTAATTTTTTTCTAAAAAATCTTGTAATTTCATTTTCAACTAATTGGAGTCTAGAATTATAATGTGATATGGGGCCTTAGACACTTGTGCGGGCCCTGGAAGTAGCTCAATTGTGAAATATATGTCTCGTTTCAGCTGAAACCTAGGAATATCCTCACGAAATACATCTCCAAAATTCTAAACTATAGGTATGGTTTCAATATTTCTTGTATTTTTGTTAATGTTATAATGCCCTACTTGAACTGGAAAATTTTGAAGTCCTTTTCTAATCCATTTCTTCAGTTATAATTTCGAAATATTTGTTAACATTACAGGTCGTACTATGCCTTGAATTTCTTACCTAATTCATTCATCCTTAACATAGTTGATAGTTTTGGCTTTATAATTTATAATGGACTAATGTTCTTCGAGCCAATACATAACAATCAAGATGTGATATGAGCTTAACGATAGAATTTTGATATTCATTTATGTTGATTTTCCTGCTAGATACATTGAATGCTTCAAAACACTTTTTTTAACTCTTCTTTATTCACTAGTGGCCAACTAACTAGCCAAGGATTTCTACTTTAATAATGTACAATTGAAAAAAATCTACTAACATAGGGATAACATAGCTTAAGCACTCCCCTAGGTCAATTAAAACTGAAATAGCATAATTGTTAATTTATCTTCAATTTCAATCGTTATGGATTTATGCTCAACTTGTCGATCCTTGAGGGAAATATTTATTTTGGGCATACATCTAGAAACCTCTTCCATTGTTGATGCTTCCCGAATATTTTCCATATATTATTTTCATGGTAAGGACAATATCAGAGGTATTTTCGGTTCCTTGCAACCACAATAGTGTATAATTTGTTTTTGTGTCTTAATATAATTGATTTTTCCTTATGATTTTAAATTTTTGGACCTACTTTGAAATTTGTTTTTACCAACATTTTCCAACAAGTTTACTCTACTGTCCCTTACTAAAATGATTTGACATAACATTCTTTCAATTTTTAATCTTTAGAGGGTATTTCTATACTTTCTTAGCTAACCATGATTTATTACCTTCTCCTTTATATTTCATTTGGTGATAGAAAATACATGCCTTATGGATAGTTTCATCCATGGTTTTATAGTTATGAAACATTAGGCTTTCTTTCATAGTCACCAACAACCTGCTTATAAAACATTGTACTTCAATCTTCTCTTCGTGTATATAAGGTACATACCTCAGCAACAAGGTAAAATTTTTAACATACTCATCCATAGAAATTTGTCCCAATATTAGATCATAAAATTCATTGGCCTTCGAATAATAGTATTTCTCTCTCTTGTGTTTATTCTTGAAATGTTTCTTAAAACAATCCCATATTATCTATTCTTCATCAATCACGTGAAACACTTTAATATCTTCCCACCATAACGTTACTTTTCCCTAGAGTTGGTATATTTATACACAAACCTTCAAAATATTATCATATTCATAAATATGAAAGTAATTATTAATATTCATTAATGACTCCTCTACCCCTTCCTTGTATTCACCATAAAAATTTAGGGTTGTGATTTTATTAAACTCTCCTTAGAGTTATGTTTTATATCTTTTTTCCAGTTTAGATGATTTTTCCGAGGAAGTGTTCACATATTCTTCCTTTGTTTCTTTATCCCCTTCAAGCTCTAGTGTAAATTATTTTTTCAAGAATACTATCCTCCTTTTTCCTATGCAATTCGGCGTTATTTCTATTAGTAGGGGTTGGGGATGAGGTAATTTAATTGTGTCTATAAGTTAAGGTTTTAATTACGGTTTCTTATCTCTCATCATTTGTCCATCAATATTCATTACAATGACTATTTATTCTGTTAAATTATATAGTATTTGAAACACCATTACGGATATGGATGGGGGTTCTTCAGCTAGCTCCACTCATATTTCTGGGTTAGGTTACTATAAGGGTACATAAATTGGTATTGTAGATTGTTTTTTCATGTTACCAGTTATTATTTTCTCCTTTTATTAAACACAAAACATGATTTTCTATTATCTATGTTTTCCCTTGAATAGGCCACAATGTTGTAACATATCTTTTTCTCTCATACCTATAACATCTCCCTATCATTCCCCTTCTACTAATGACTAAATGTTGCACTGAATCTTGCATAATTATTATAGTACAAAA
The DNA here is from genome assembly GCA_034641835.2 of Pinus albicaulis. Lineage (NCBI taxonomy): Eukaryota > Viridiplantae > Streptophyta > Pinopsida > Pinales > Pinaceae > Pinus > Pinus albicaulis. The sequence goes on along the minus strand of CM076574.1, from coordinate 1,882,394 downwards.
TGATTTTTTTTTAAATAACATCTAAATCAATTACATGAATTCTCGGTATATTGCAACTAGTTTATTACAGATGCAAATACCTTTTTGATTCCACCTAGAGTTCATATAAATAAATTTGACCGAATACTTTAATTCATATATATATATATATATTCTACATTTGTTATAAATATTACGCTAATGCCATCCTCTACTATTTTTGGTTGAATTCCAAGTGACTTACTTGAAGGGTCGTAGTCCTTGAGGGATGAATCCCATTTATTATGCTTGTAATTACAATTGTAGAAATTTGTTTATAAATTTATATATACACTCCCTTGTGCACATTGCAAGTAATTATATATTTCATTTGAAAGTGAAATTCATCAAGCTTGCATGATTGATATGGATGTATGGAGGATTGGCATGTTAATGGTTGATCATCTAATTCTGAGGTCTACCTGCATTAAAACATGCATGTTCTTATCTCTCAATTTAGTCTACTACTATGTGTCTGTAGGTAATTTTTTTACTTTGCATCGTTTCACATTATATTTAACTAGTATTTCATGGAAGCATGTTCTTATCTCTCAGTTTAGTCTACTACTATGTGTCTGTAGGTAATTTTTTTACTTTGCATAGTTTCACATTATATTTCACTAGTATTTCATGGAAAAAAACTTCACCCACACAATTGAGTGTTAGCTAAATAAGGCGACCAATTGTCAACCATGAGATTAGTTGTCTCAATCTACGATTAGGATTTGGGTTTAGGATGGATGGTGGAGATGAGTTACGTGGTTGTTAGAGTAACCACGAATCCCATCACCTCAACAAACCCTCATTCTCATTGTTCTTTATCGAAAACGTGCTTCTTTATGTTTTCTTTGCTATTTTGTACATTGTATTTTCTATTATATAAATGAGAAAACAACCAATAAGAAACATTGAGATATAATGTAGTTTGACAAACCCTTCAATAACTGATTAGAATTTCTTATTTTTTGTTTTTAATATATGCAATAACAATAACCTTTTTTCAATATAAATCATATTTTGAAGCCTTGGAATAGTAAATATGGATACTAAATTTTTTTCTATTTCCAAATTTGAGTGGTTTCCAATATTTTACTATAACTCGTCTTAGAGTATTACAATATTGTAGCTTATTTATTACTTGAAAAATGTATATATATATATATATATAAATTATTTTCTTTAAAAAAAAAAAAATCTCTATCTACAATCAATAATCAATAATCAAGCACTTAAGAACTAATACACAATTTTTTTTCTAAGGAAGATTACATATTTACTTATCTAGTTTATGAAACTAAATGTTTCACAAAACACACAATTACTTATCTAATTTATGAAACTAGGCCTTTCACAAAATTCACAATTACTTACCTAGTTTACGAAGCTAAGTCTTTCACAAAACCCACAATGAACAAAAGGTTCTCCTCCTAACCTACGAGAGTTTATTCCTCCACTAACTCCAATTTCACATCCCACACGACTATTGTGATAATGGTCACACTTGGTTGAGCACACAATTTCCCTTTTTCTCCGAGGGAGAATCCTTCCTTCTTTGACAATTTACTATTGAGGAACTTAGTTTAACAACTAATTATATGGGTCTCCTCCAACAAAATCCAAATCAACATGGTTGATTGAGGTTTTTCCCCTCTCACATGTCAACCAACCTTTTTTTCTTCTTTCCTTGAGATAATTCGTCATCTCCAAATATGGGCAAGCAAACAAAGATGTGACATCCTTTTAGCATGGTTTTCCATCATAACTTCACATCACTAACTATAAGAATATTTTTATATATTATTATTATTATTAAAAAACCCGATGTTCCCTTTAGACCCTCCGATTCCATAGTCTATAAATGTGGATATGATAGCAAAGAAAAAGGAAATATTTATAGGGTATTACATTAATATTTTTTTATAAATTAATTTTATTATTCACTATTACTATCTATTAGTTATATATATATTTTTTTATTTTTTATTATTCTTTAAATTAATTCTATATTTTAATGAATTATATATATATATATATATATATATATTTAAATATTAAATAATCTTTTTTTTTTTTAAGTAAGTACGGATCATTATATTATAATATGAACAAAGATTATAGCATGGAGGCTTGAAGACTTATGGCTTTGACAGTGGAGAGGCCTGCTTCGGTTCGAGCTTACAAAGGACTGAGTTTGACAGAGCTGAACACTTGCTAGACTTGTGACCATCTTAGTCCTTTAAACAAAACTTCACGGCTACCACGCAGGGTTGCCCTATGACCACAAAACTAGATCAAAACTTTGCTGAAGGCTAGAGTGGCCTTTGACAAGCCGGAAGTTTATTGTTGAAAGACATAAGTAAAGATAAAGAAATTGACCAGTTGAAAGAAAAACACAAGAACTGCTGAGGTGTTAGAGAGTGGGAGTGGAAGCACCGGAATGTCCCCCCTCGACTGGAGTAGCACCCTCACCGCCGGTGGCAGGAGCCCGTGGCTTGAACCGTCTGATCACAGTGGCCTGCGAGTCGTCCGAAGGAAGCTCGATGGACACATGGAGTATATGGCGGAGGTAGATTTCGAAGCGACGAACGAACTTTTCTAGGGCCTTGCCATGCTGACGTAGTTCATCGGCCAGTGAGTTGAATGAAACTTCCAGTTTGTCAAGGCAGGCTGTGTTCCGAGCTGACGCCATGGAAGTAGCCGCAAACGTCTCCTTCACTGCTGCCCCCTGCATGGCTATTGCTTTAGCCAGCATCGTTTTCACTTGCCACGCTACGACTTGGGTTTGTAGAAATTGGGTTTGGCGTGTGGAGGGAGTCCCTGGATCCACGAGCCAGTCCACTTCCTCGCTGATGGTAGTATCATCCGTCTGTGTTCGAGCCAGTTCTACTTCTTCCTCCAAAACCTTGATAGTTTTCTTGCTGCGTTTAGAAACTGAAGCCTCATAACAGTCCTTGGCCCTTTTGAGGGCCTGTGAGGCTTTAATGCTTCGCATATTCACCTCCACCATGGCGCTTGGGTCTGTGCTTGCAACGATCGCTCTTCGAAAGCTGAAACTCAAATCAGATGAAGGGAATACAGGTCGATTATCCAATGCTAGAATGAGAACGAAAGGTCGAAGGGAGGAACTAATAAAGAGGTTGGAGTCATGTCGAAGCGTGCTGCGGAGAGGCCATTTAAGGCCATAATGCAAGGCAAGTTGCCGAATTGTACTGCCGCCAAAGCTGGGTAAGTGACCAAGGATTTTCGTCCTGCTATCCAATCCTTTACACGCTGGCATCCTTCGCTTAATGCGCTTGGTAGAGCTCTTTCCTTTACCATAATTCCTTCTCATTAAGGAAGGCTGATCCCAATGGTATCTCGTTAACCGATCCTGCGTGTGCTGCCTGACGTGCACAATCACCATACCGTTATGCCTGATTTTCTGATGACGGATGACCTGCCGTCCGTCCTACAGAATCACCCGCATTCAAGTCTTGCCTTGAGATGGTGTTGCATTGATCCCGAAGTTTTTCATTCGTGAGATCGTGCCAACACATGTCCCAGGCATTTGTCGGGTTGTCAACAACGTAGTTTTCAAGGTGGTCTGCAAGCGAGTTAGCTTGCCTTTGCACAGACTGCAGTATTATCCCACTGAGGGATGTCAAATGCTGTGCAATTGTTTCCATGACCGCAGCTAACCTCCAGTGCTTGATCACCTTGCTTGGCTGCGTTCTGTGCTGGATTTTCTTAACTGTGGTTATGGCCAAATGAGAGTTGCCTTCCACGATAACCCTCCCCTTGCTGAGCTGAACTAAGAGTTGCAGACCCTGTTCTAAAGCCGTGAATTCAGCATCATCGTTTGTGGTTTCGCCCATATTTATGCTTAGGATGTGAATGATATTGCCCATGTTATCACAATAAACACCACCTGCCCCAGCTGGGCCTGTGTTTCCCCTTGCTGCGCTGTTGAAGTTCAACTTGCAGAAGCCATGGGGCGGACACTGCCAAATAATAGGAGGAGGAGCCGGTCGGAGCACAGTTTTCTTCAGGAGATGTTCCGCTAAATCGATGAGCCCGAAGATGCCTAGAATTCTTCTATCATTGGGAGAAATCATTTCAGCCTTTTCCTCTTTACACCAGGTACGGGTTGTTTCTGTGAGCCCCTGCATGATGACCAGTTTTAATTCATCGAGTTGCCAAATGCTATGCTTTTGGAAAATACGGTTATTTCTTTCTTTCCATACATTCCATATTAGGAATCCTGGACTGTTCCTCCAAAGAGTATTTACCATAGTGCTATTAGAGTATTGAGAACGCCAGCTGGTTATGGTGTCGTGGATTGAATTGCGTTGTCTATCCGACTGGCGGAAAATTCCTTGAAGCCATTCCCATAGATTGTTTGTCTAGTCACAACTATTGAAGAGATGATTGGTGGTTTCCTCCTGTTGCTCACATAATGGGCAGCAGGAGGGCCCTGTAAACCCTCTTTTGGTGAGATTTTCCCATGTTAGGACTTTCCTGTTCTGAATGAGCCATAAGAACATTTTAATTTTGGGCCACAGACTTCTGGCCTAGACATTTTCATACCAGTCCACCTTGTCTCGTTCCTCTCTATTATCCGAGTAGTGCCTGGCTTCCTTTAGGTTGAAAGAGCCTCCAGCGAGCTTGCCCCAGTGGAGTATGTCCAGACCGTGCATTTCCCTGATAACTCTTTGCCTGAGGGTGGCATTGAGTGTGTCATGCAGATTCTGCAGGAGTTCATCAGAAGGAGGGGGAGTTGGATTCCAGCTCCTCCATTGTTGTGGTTCTCTTCTCTGAGCCCAGTAATGATGGACTTTTATTTTCCCTTTTTCCTAGTACCATCGCTGCAAAGGTTGAAGATTAGGGCCTTCCAGTTTCGGGAGCTGTTGCCAAGCATCTTCCCAGAAGAGAGCACACTGCCCGTTTCTTATCTCCCAAAAGTAGTGATCCTGAATTATATGCCGACTCGCTCGGGCCATGTTCCATATGGGGGAACCCATCGGGACGTCAGTTATTCGGACTAGCTCTTCTTGTTGCCAATGAACTGCATATCTAGCTTTCCACAATTTTACCCACAGAGTATGCGGTTCTGTTAACCATCTCCACCATAGCTTGGTGCCACTGGCCTTGTTGGTGGTTCCAGGATCCTGTAGCCCTATCCCTCCGAAGATCTTGGGTCTACATAGCTTGTCCCAAGCCGCAAGTGCCCATTTTTGCTTTCCATAGTTGCCCGACCAGAGAAAGTTTCGCTGGATGGTTCTGATTTTCTGAAGGATCCCTTGAGGGGCCGGGAGAATCGATAGCATGTAGTGAGGAATAGCTTGGAGAACTACTTTGGTCATTACCATATGACCTGCAAGATTGAGGACCCAGTTGGTCCAGTGGTTGCATTTGTCAGCGAGCTTGGTAATTAGCTTCTCCCAATGAGACTGATGCCACGGCTTGTCCATGAGGGGAACCCCTAAATATTTGGAAGGAAGAGTGCTTCGCTTCAAACCAAGGACCTCAGTTAAATGTCTTTGAACCACCAGATGGGTATTAAAAAAGAAGACCAAGGATTTGTCAAAGTTGAAATCCATTCCAGATGCCTGACTGAACAAGGTGAGAATTTTCTTAAAGCCTTTCGCTTCTTTTACAGTAGGCGTGCCATGTAGCATCATGTCATCCACGAACTTCTAATGCGTGGTGGCTGGAAAATTGGTTAATGGCTGCAGGCCCTTTATCAGATTGTTCTCCTTAGCTGATTTAATGAGACAGCTGAAACCTTCCATAAGAATAACAAAAAGGAAAGGGGAGATAGGGTCCCCCTACCTTATACCCCTGGTTGGGTAGAAAGGTTGAGTAGGGGCTCCATTAATTAAAATCGAATGGTTAGGCATTTTGATTAGAGCTGAGATCCAAGTTATCCATTTGGTACTGAAGCCAAAAGCCCTGAGGACAGCCTCTAGATAGGCCCAACTTACTTTATCATACGCCTTTGAGAGGTCCAATTGAATTATCATGCCTACCTTTCTTAGTGTCTGTAGCGTGTGAATCATTTCGTGGGCTAACAGAATGTTATCCATGATCTGTCGCCCCTCCACGTAACCTGATTGTTCCTCTGAGATGATTTGAGGTAAAATAGGTTTTAATCTATTAGCTATGACTTTCGAAATGATCTTATAAACCACATTGCAGAGCGCAATGGGCCTGAATTTGGACGGAGTGCAGGCATCTCTTTCCTTGGGGATTAAAGCAATAAAAGTGGAGTTCAGTGACTTTAAGATGGAGGAAGATATTCTTGAATCTTCCACCACTCCCCATATGTCTTCTTTCACAATGTCCAAGCAGGCCTTAAAGAAGTCCACAGTGAAGCCATCCGGCCCTGGCGCCTTCCCGCTGGCCATTTCTCTGACTGCTACCTCCACCTCCTGGAGAGAAACCGGTCGTTCCAGGGCACTGTTTTGCTCATCTAAGATGAGTTTGGGTATGGTTGAGGTTACCTTGGCAATGGCCTCCCTTCGATCGCAGTCTGGTTCAGTGGCAATGAATTGAAAATGACTGCAGAGTTGATTGGTGATGTCCTGGTGTGAGCTAAGAACCGCTCCATGATCTCCTTGTAATATGGTGATTCTATTGCTGCATCTATAGTCAATAGCAGACCTGTAGAAAAACTTAGTGTTCCTCTCGCCCTCCTTCAGCCATTCATTGCGCGACTTTTGCTTCCACAGTATTTCTTCCTGCTCACATCGTTCATTCCATTTCTTCATGAGCTGCTTTTCCATCTCGATGGACTCCTGTGATGTGTTGCCCTGAATCCAAGTATTATGGATCCCTTCCAGTTGCTGCTACAAATGGCGTTTATCTGCAAAGATGTCTCCAAAGACCTCTCGATTCCAAGTTTTTAGCTGTGCCTTAATGAACTTGAGCCTTGCTTGTAAATTGAACATTTTAGTTCCCTCTGCAGGTAGAGGTGTCTTCCACCAAGTTTTGATATTGCAGAGAAAGTCTTTATGGGTGAGGCAGAATATTTCGAAGCGGAAAGGCCTGTTTTTAGGGGTGCCCAAAATCGAAACTTGCAGAGAGATGGGCCAGTGGTCTGATCCCCCGGAAGGGAGGATTTCAGAACTCATAATGTTCCCTTCAAGGAGAAGGCTTTCAGAGACTAGAAAACGATCCAATCGAGAAGCTATAAGCCTATCTCCTCCTTGTCTATTGGTCCATGTGAACAAACCATTGCGAGGTCTGATGTCTACCAAACTTATTTCTTGAATAAAGGCATTAAAGGCCTGGGCATCATTGCTGAGAGCCCTGGTTCCCCCCTTCTTTTCCTCGAGAGAGGTTATAATATTAAAGTCCCCACCATAAATGGCCTGAGAGGTACTGTGCCTATGATGCAAGTTGGTTAATTGACGGAGCAGCAGAAGTTTATCTTCCAGACGCTGAGGGCTGTAGATATTGGCAAATAGGAAGGAGCCTTTTTCCTCGATAATCTGCATTTGCAGGGCCAGGAAGTTCTTTGAGGCTTCAGCATTAATGAGATGGTAGACATTCAGATTCCAGAGGATGGCTAAGCCTCCGCTCATGCCTGTTCCTTCCACATCTAGATGCTCGAAATTTCTGCCCAAACGCTTAGTTATCTCACCTAATTTCTGATTTGTGCACTTGGTTTCCTGGAGGAAAACCATATCCGGTTTTTCTTGTGTTATTTTCTTTTTCAAGAGCCTCTGTTTCCCGAGGCTTCCTAGTCCTCTTGCATTCCATGAGAGGACTTTCATAGTTAACGAGGTTTAGGAGGAGAAGGAGAAAGCCTCAAGGGCTTTCATCTTTCCCGAGTTTATCAAGATTTGACCCAATTCGAGGAGAGCATCTTTGTCTGATCTTCTCCCTCGTTTCTTTTTATACTGGCTACTGGCTTGCATATGGTGTAGGGTTTGTGACTTGATGCCCAAGCCCTTAGTAATGCCACGACTTCGTTTCATTCCTTTTGATACTGCATCCTGTCTGGTTAAGAACAGATGGTTAACCCTGTTAATTTCCTCTTCTGGTATTTTTTCTAGCCCTTTCTGTTTCCATTGTTCCACTATTGAATTAAGATCTAGCCCCTCTTTTTCCAAAATCTCGCCCAATTCTAGGTCTTCCGTGCCCTGTTCACTGAGGACCATGTCCTCATCCCCTTCTTGGTCTTTGTCTTCTGAGTTTACTGTGTTGAGAGTCGCCGATTCGAAGGCTTCTTTAGTTTGATCATTTGTCTCCGTTATCGGCTTTACTGCTGGAATTTGTTCTACCTTATCCTTCTGAGATTCCTCGCCCAGTATTCCAAAGGGATTTGTTGTGCCAGTGTTTGTATCTACTGTTTTAGGAGGATTTCTACGGTTGGATCTATGTCTACCTGTGGGTCAAATGAATCCGTCCGAGGTTGAGGAGGGTTTCCCTTTGGGGTTTTCCTCCGTTTTGTTTTGAGGGCATTCTCTAATTAAATGCCCATGCTCATGGCATTTCCGGCATCTAAATGGTATCTGCTCATAGTCAATAGTTTGAAAGTAGGTTTCATCTCTACAATCTAACCATAGTCCTTCGTGCAAAGGTCCAGAGACATCCATTTCAACACAGATGCGAGCATAAGTTGTGTACCTTTTTTAAATCTTGAGTGGCTTCAGAAGCACGGACGAAAGTGCCCAGAGTGTTGCCAATTTTTTCCAGCGCTGCTGGCCTCCAGAAGTCAATTGGCAGGGAGAAAATTCTGATCCAGATTGGCACTTAAGTGAAGGTCTCCTACTCGGGTGTGAAGTTAGGTTTCCACGGCCGCATATAGAGGCCTGCAGAAGCATAAAAATAGGGGCCTCCTTTAAAGATCTGGTCCTTATCGTCCAGATTGGTGAAAACGACAGTGAAAAAACCCTTGGCTCCTAGGTGAAGTTGTACTTCCCCTCGTGGTTTCCAGACTTGCTTGATCCATTAACAGAGAGCTTTTTCACTGGGCCAAAACCCCACGAATTTGCAGATCACCGCATATATTGACATATGATCCCGGTATTCTTGCAGATCTGGGTCGGTGATGTTAACCCTAAGGCTATCAAGAGCCTTTGGTTTACATCGACCTTGAAATTTTGGTTGTGCACCATTTCCTCCAGAATCTCCAGATCGACCAAGATCGACACCTTGGTGGGCATTATTGTTCAGATCTGCTGCTTTTCTTAGCGGATCTACCCCTTGCGAGGGTTGTTCTAAGCTGATTCCGACTTTTCTAGCTGAACCTTCCACCGTTTCTTCCATAAGGCCACCTGAGAGCAGCTCATCATTGCCGGCACGATTTCGGATTGCTGAGGAACCCGGAATCTTCGAACCCTCAGCCATCTTCTTACCTTTGTCTATGATGACTTGGTTGAAAGTGGGGGCTCCAGGGGCCCCCGGGCGTCCAACTTTTTGCGCCAGTTTGAGACCTTGTTGCCGCAAATCTTGGAGGAGATCTGGGCTTCTTGCCAGTGTTCTGGCTCTGGATCTGAGATCATTCCTCAAAACCCTATACCTTTCGCATCAGAACCAGACGTTTTTGTCAGGATGCTTTCTTCTTGTTTTGCTTATGCTTTGATCCAAATATTAACTAATCTTGCTAATATAGTTTCAATTTAATTTTAGATATCAATTATATTTTAGTAGAAATTCTTTCGGTAATAATCACATGCAAAAGAACGAGGTCGACGCGTTTCGAACCAACCAGTGTGGTTCATCATCAGGACTATGTGAGAGATCAGATCAAGACATTAAGTATAAATAGATGTAGAAATGGCTCAACTAGTCATTAGGATAACGACTAGTTTGACTTAGAAAAATTAAATATTCCATTATTTATTTATTTAATTAATTTTTATTTATTTATTTATTATTATTATTTTAATTTATTTATAAAATCTTTAATATATTTATACAACTAATTGACCAATTAATTAATATAATGGTAAGTAATTTAACAAATCTTAGTGTATATATGTAAATTTTGATTAAATTATATAATAATCAATTATTATTATTAATAAATATAATTAATTCTTATTCATGTAATGTAATTAAAACAAACCATCTATCAACTAGTCAACCATAGTATATATATATAATATTTTATTTTATTTTAATTAATTAATTATTATTATTATTATTATTATTATTATTTTTATTTATTTTATTTTTTTAAATAAATAAAGATATAAATAAATAAATAAAATAAAATAAAATAAAATAAATACAAAAATAAAAATAAAAATAAATAAATAGAAAATAAGTAAAATATATATATATATATATATATATATATATATATATATATATATATATATATATATATATAGATATATATATATTTATGTATTTATTTAATTTAATTTAATTTAATTTATTTATACTTTATTTATTTATTTATTTTTATTTATTTATTTATTTATTTTTATTTTTATTTTTATTTTTTATTTTCATTTTTTATTTTTATTTTTTATTTTCACTTTTTATTTTTGTTTTTTTGTTTTTATTCATTTTTATTTATTATTATTATTATTATTATTATTATTATTATTATTATTATTATTAACTAGTTGATAAATGGTTTGTTTTAATTACATTACAGGAATAAGAATTAATTATATTTATTAATAATAATAATTGATTATTATATAATTTAATCAAAATTTACATATATACACCAAGATTTGTTAAATTACTTACCATTATATTAATTAATTGGTCAATTAGTTGTATAAATATATTAAATATTTTATAAATAAATTAAAATAATAATAATAAATAAATAAATAAAAATTAATTAAATAAATAAATAATTGAATATTTAATTTTTCTAAGTCAAACTAGCCGTTATCCTAACTGCTAGTTGAGACATTTCTACATCTATTTATACTTAATGTCTGGATGTGATCTCTCACATAGTCCTGATGATGAACCACACTGGTTGGTTCGAAACATGTCGACCTCGTTCTTTTGAATGTGATTATTACCGAAAGAATTTCTACTAATTTATATTATAGATCACAGAAGCTTAGATTCCAAAAATCAATTATATTTATTTTATTACATAAATGAAAAATTTATCTATTATTAATATGTTAATTATAAGTTTTATAGCTATTTAATTAGTAATTAATTTATTAATTATTAATGTATTAAAAAAATTACTTTATTTTTGAGGTTTTTTCAACTATACAAGGTAATACAATCTATAATAGAAATGCTAGAATTGTTTATATAGGAAACAAACACGAGTGATAGGAATCTATTTTTTTACCAATTGAGAAGCTATAAACCATCTTGATCCACATTATGATGTAATATAAATTTTACTATTTAAATGAATAATTTTTTTAATACAAACATGTTTAAATGTGTCAATTAAACTAGAACTAATGAAATACGTATTCCTAAAAGTTAGATAGGAAGGTCTCAAAACTTTTCCAAGAAATCGGTGCTAAAAAATAAATGCTTGAATAATCTAGGTTTTGAATGATTTAATTACCTATGATTGCAATCCAATGTTTGAGTAATGCACATTTTTTAGCCGAGGTGAAGGTCGGATTCAATCTAGTAGAACATATACTGAACGAGGATAGATCTAGGTGATATCAAAATTGAATGGTTTAGTGGTTTAACACACTTATATATATATATATATATATATATATATATATATATATATCACATTAACAAAGGTAAACTTAAATGGCTATATATAGATGGAATGCTCACTCTTATCAATGGTTGGGTGGAGGAGAGGGAGATTCATTGAAAGCTTTATTCCACTCTTTTTTATGGTTGAATGGAGGAGAGAGAGTCATTGAACATTTTCTCTTTCTAAGAAAAAGGTAATCATTATCTTAAATATATATGATTAAAGAAAGTTTATTTAGTTGTAGAAGAACACAATTTAATTTTAGTGATAATATTCATTTAAATGATATGGTTTTCCTCAAGTAATACCAAAAAAACAAGAAGAAAAAGTGCACAAATTTGTTTATGCAACTAATTTTTATTAATGAAAAAATTGAATTTTGAAAGTCCTCTTTTGAAATACCTCTTATGACATGAAATTTTTTGATGTAAATATGATTAAACTTACATTTTTTTTAGTCCACTGTAATCCACGTCAGCCAGGTCAGCTTCATTTTGTTAGACATAGTGATCTTCCATTCAACATTAGAAGTGATATTCTTCCATATAGCATCTACAAACAAAGGGATCTCACATACAAATTTCGTTATGGCCTTAAAAGTATATATATATATATATATATAGCACATTAAATTTGTCTATACTTATTTAGTAGAATCAAAATATTTGAGATTATCACAATTATTCTGACCAAAATAAGAAAATTTATATTCTTTAAAAAATGTTTTAGTTCTCATTTCACATTTATTTACACACAAACTAGAATTAAATAATTATGAATTTCAATTCCTTTCCTCGAAAGATGTTACCAAACATTTTGAATTTATTACAAGTAGTTCTAGTATTTTTTTATGAAAATAAAATAATTTATTTGCCATATAGCACACATAATTGTGGTTAAAGATCATGACATAAGTGCATCATTGAGTAGGGCACTCTCAAGCCTACATAATTCATGTTTTTTTTTTTTTTTATTATATAAATGAAAAAACAATCATTTTCCAATATTGAAATGTAATGCAGTTTGTAAAACTCCTGCAATAGCTGATTATGATTTTTTATCTTTTATATCCTAATTTGGCCAATTCTGGATGAAAAAATTCCGAAAAATGCTTCTGTGGACCTCTTGGAGGCAAATGATGTCAGCATGACACTAATATTTCTTTCAACAACTTTTCTTTGTGGTTTTCCCATCTGAGCGCGAAAGGAGGACAGTTAAGGAACTGCTGTGAAGTAGCATACACGTCTGCCAGAATGTTGTATGTCGCAACCGTGAATCATGGACCGGCGAATACTGGATCCTTGACGTTGTCGTTGTCAAGTTGAATCATTTGCCTGGGAACGAGGGGCTGGGAAAAAGGAATAACGGGGTAAGTAACGAAATACCTTGCCTACGTCGTGAGTGTTGGGTCTATAAAATTCTGAGGAAGACAACATTAACGTGGGATGAGTGTTGTTTGGAGAAATGAATTCTTCATCAGCAGTACGGACGAAATACCATTTGTGGCTCCTTAAATCGTCATCATCATCGCTGAAATGACCGTCTACCACATCTTTTGCACAATAGATCACCTTATATCAACAATAGATTCTATGGAAATCCTTTTCAATTTCATTTTTGCTAGTAACTCAAAAGTCAACCGCAGCGAAAGATTTTCTCCTGTTATATATATATATTTTTAATAACTCAGTATCAACACATATCTTGATTAATGAGAAGAAAAATTTGGTTTCTGGCATGATTTTCCTTCAAGGCACCTAAATCTCCTTGGGTTAGGTCCCAACTTAGATGCTCATGAACCTTTTATGTATTCTTATTTTCTATAAATGTAGTTTAGTCATGCATTTCTACAAAGCTCATCCCTGAACAACATTGTCATTGTAGTGTTACTAAATGAGCTTTTCTTCGAGTTATGCATATTACTCAAATAATCTTATAAATAATATATTTCATGTAGTGATACTCTTTTTATTTTTCTATTCAATTCATCCTTTCCATTATTTTATTTTTTTGCAGTTAGTTAGTTTATTAGTCATTCATGCCTTTTGATTTTAATTAGATAGAAGTGTTTAATTTAGGTAATAGTTCTTCTATATATTTTGTACTTATTTGTGCACTTATATCACTATCTTTTTTATCATTTTTACAAATTCTCTCAATCTATTAATGCATAAATTTATGTCTTGACACTTATACGATACTCTATATTTGCTTATTTGTTGTATGAATTGATCTATACAAATTTTGAGAGACTTGGAAAGACTTATTTACACTTATATAACCCCACATCACCTTTTCATTGTTGAGATTTCTTTTAATTATTTTTGGAGAAAATCTCATGAAGGTGACAATAATAGGATTTGTTGCTAAATTGACTCCATCTATTTCTGATGTGGAGTTAATGCATTCTATATTTGTTGTGAGTGAATTTATGATTATGTTTCTACTCCCAGCTATAAAATGTAAGCCCGTAGAGGCAAATGAGCATGATGAGGAATGTGAGGTGACTGGAAGAGATGAGCAGATGAGAAAATTTGCTATTGTATTTCTCCACTTGATGAATGAGATTGTCGATGCCCTATTTGGTGAACGTAGCTCAGATTGGTTGGGTGAACCACGTTAAAATCTGTGTCTTTATGTTTGTTTCTGTTGTGTGTTCTGTCTGTTTTGTTTAAGTTTTTCCGCTGCTGAGCTCAACAATTGGTATCAGAGCATGAAGTTGGAGACAGGGCGACATTGCTGGTAGCAGTAAGGAGGTCCAAGAAGTTACGTCTTTGATTGCAGTGTTCAATATTGGATCAGACTGTCGGCGTCATGAATTGGATCTGGTGAGTGTGTTGAGTCGTGAGATGGTTTGATGAATAATTGGGCTGGCATACTATTCAGCTGTCGAAGCATACCTACGTGGATTAATAGTGTAATTAATTTCCGCTGTTGAATTATGATTTGCGTCCTCTGTTCCGTGAACTTGTGAGCTGGAATCAATACAGTGAATTGTCAGCATTGTGAAGCTAATTGCAGGAGCCATTGAGCCGTTGAGCAGTCGTCTAAGAGCTATTGAGTTGTTTGAACAATCTGCGTGACCTGCTGATGACAGCGCTGTGAGCTGGAGGGTGTGGGGTATATGCTCTGGCTAGGAACTTCAATTCGGGATTGTTGTTAAACTGCGCGTGATGGAGATCCAACCATGTCCAATGCATACCTGCGTTGACTGATTGACTCGAGAAACCGTGAGGTGCTGGGGTATGGTTAAATCGATTATTAAAATGCCACGTTGAACCATTGAAAAATCGATTTGCTGCACTTCTTTTTTAAATTGATTTAAATATTTGTTTTTGACTTCTTTCAAATCGATATCGAAATTTTGAATACAAATCGATATATGATTTAAAGGGATGCATATGATTTTTTAAAAGATATGAAAATCGATATATATAAAATGAAATATATATTTTAAGTCGATTTATAGTCATTGAAAATTGATATGCAAAATCGATGTTCGGCATAATTTTTTTGGTATATCGATTTAAGTGTTGTTTTTTGAAAAACAAAATTGATTATATTAGAAAGGGTGGCACTTTATTCATTTAAGAGGAGGTGGCCCATTAGAAATCGATTTATATATTAAATGCCATTCGCATATGGTATTAAGGGAAAGGCATTTTATAAGGTGAAGGGCATTTTCATTAACAAAAACTTCATTTATTAAAATTTGCAGTTGGAGATTTTTTTGTGACATGAGCTACTAAACATGGCAAAAACTCAAAGTGCCCGGTTTGAGATCGAGAAGTTCAATGGAAAAAACAACTTCGAGATCTAGAAAGTGAAGATGTATGATCTACTCGTGCAACAAGGCGTGGCGAAGGCACTGTTGGGAAAAGCCAAATAGCCTTACACCATGACAGATAATGAATGGAGTGACTTGGATGAAAGAGGACTGAGCAGAATTTGACTGTGTTTGGCGGATGATGTTTTGTTTAACATCGTGTCAGAGAAAACTACTACTGGTTTGTGGACAAAGCTTGAAAATTTGTACATGACAAAATCCTTAACCAATAGAATTCTTCTGAAGCGACAGTTGTACAGCTTGTGCATGAAGGAAGGTACGATGATAACTAATCATCTAAATACCTTTAATACTCTCCTGGTGCAGTTAGAAAGTATAGAAGTAAAATTTGAATCAGAAGATAAAGCTGTAACTTTATTATGCTCGTTGCCCAAGTCATGGGATCATTTTGTTACTCCTATAAGTCTTATTTCATCAGAAACCCTTGAATTTGATGATGTTGTTGGAGGTTTGTTGTCTTAAGAAACAAGGAAAAGGTCAAATTCAGAAACCTATACATCATAAGAAATGATGGTTAGAGGTCATTCTAAATAAACACACTTCAGTAAGCACAACAACTCGCGTTCAAAAGCGAAAGGGAAGAAGAGTAAGGTAAAGTGCTGGTTTTGTGAAGAAAGACTGTTGGAAGAGACAACAAACATCGAAAGGAGACTCTTTGACAGAAAATAAAGAAGCAAACACGATAGATACAGGTTCGACATCCATTTCAGGTATGAGTGATGAAGTGTTATCAGTTAGTTTTTCTAATCATGATCAACATTGGCTGTTAGATTCTGGTGCGTCAAATCACATGTGCATTCATAGAGAATGGTTTAAAACTTATAAATCAACTAATGATGGAGTTGTTTACATGGGAAATGATGTCTCGTGTAATATTGTGTGAATTAGAAGCATTCATATTAAAATGTTTGATGGGACAAATAAAATTCTAACTGATGTAAGACATGTACCTGAACTAAGAAAAAACCTCATTTCCCTAGGAGTACTATATAATAATGGATATAAAACCTTTATTCAAGGTGGAGTAATGAAAGTTTATAAAGGAATTTTACTAGTAATGAAAGCAAAGAAGGTTGGAAATATTTTTTCAGTTAGAAGGAAGAAAAGAGTCAGATCATGCTTCTACAGTATCTGAAAATGATAGTAATTCTATTCGTTTATGGCATCAAAGGTTGGGCCATATGAGCGAAAGAGGATTAAAATTTTTTTCTGATCGTAAGTTAGTTCCTAGTTTAAAATATTCTAAGTTAGATTTCTGCAAACATTGTCTATATGGGAAACAAAGCAAGCAGAAGTTTAAAACTGGAAAACATACTAGTAAGGGAATCCTTGATTATATCCATTCTGATGTGTGGGGTCCATCTCCTACAACCTCATATGGAGAATCGTCATATTTTGTATCTTTTATTGATGATTTCTCTAGAAAAGTATCGGTCTACATGTTAAAGAAAAAGTCTGATGTATTCACAGTTTCCAAATAGTTTAGAGCATTAGTTGAAAACATCACTGGAAGAACCATTAAATGTCTAAGAACTGAAAATGGTGGTGAGTTTACTTCAAAGGAATTTGATAATTATTGCAAGGACGCTGGGATCGAAAGACATAAAACCACTGTATATACTCCTCAGCAAAATGGAGTTACTGAACGCATGAACAAGACTCTTTTAGAAAGAGCAAGAAGTATGCTTAGTAACGCCAATTTGCAGAAGAAATTGTGGACATAAGCGGTTTCTACGGCTTGTTACTTGGTAAATAGATCACCATCAACTGCAATAGGATGAAAAATTCCTCAAGAAGTATGGAAAGGTTATCCACGTGATTATTCTAAACCGAAATTTTTTGGTTGTGATGCATATGCTCTAGTTTTGAAACGTCAGCATTCTAAATTAGATCCTAAATCAAAAAGATATATCTTTGTTGGATATGGTGATGGGACTAAGGGATACAGGTTGTGGGATCCTACTACTCACAAGATCATCATTAATAGAGATGTTAAATTCAATGAGTCTTCACTTGAAAATCTAGATGTAAATGATAAATTGAAACAAGATAATGTACTTAAGCTTCAACACATTCATTTTGAAACTAGTTCAAGTACTGATGATACTCCAAATGAACAAGTTTCAGATTCAGATCATGAAGAAGTTTCAGATGCAGATCATGAACGTGTTTCAGATGTGGATCATGAAGAAGTTCCTACATATAATAATCAGCAAATTGTGGAAGTACCAGAAACTTCTTTAAGGAGGTCTACGAGAATCAGACGTCTTCCTAAAAGGTGTGATGATTATGTTACTTCAGTTGCTTTAACTGCTAACAATGATGAACCTTTGTGCTATCAGGAATCTATAGAAGGTTCTAACAATGGTAAGTGGAAATAGGCTATGAAGGATGAGATGAAGGCATTAGACAAGAATGACACATGGGATCTTGTAGAACTTCCCAAAGATAGAAAAACTACGGGATGTAAGTGGGTTTACAAATTGAAGAAGGGTGTTGATGATAAATAAGATAGGTACAAAGCGAGGCTGGTCGCGAAAGGTTTTTCTCAGAAAGCAGGCATTGACTTTCATGAGATATTTTCACCACTTGTAAAATTTGTTTCAATTCAGATTGTGTTAGCATTAGTTGCTTTACTTGATTTAGAATTACAACAACTAGATGTTAAAACTGCATTTTTACATGGAGATTTAGATGAGGAGATTTACATGGAACAACCAGAAGGGTTTGTTCAAAATCACAACAAGAAATTTGTGTGCAGGCTTAAGAAATCACTGTATGGTCTGAAGCAGTCGCCTCGACAATAGTACAAGAAATTTGATTCTTTCATGATGAGTCAAAATTATATAAGAAGTGAATATGATCATTGTGTTTACTTTAAGAAATTAAGTAATGGCATGTTCATTATCTTAGTGTTGTATGTTGACGATATGCTTTTAGAAAGCAAAATCATAAGCGAGATCAACAGGTTAAAGGCTCAGATGGCTAGCATGTTTGATATGAAAGATATAGGAGCATCAAGACAGATTTTGGTCATGGAGATTTTCAGAGACGGGAGCAATGGTAAGCTGTGGCTATCACAACAGAAGTATATTGAGAAAATACTCTTGAGGTTTGGTATGAATAATGTGAAGCCTGTTTCAGTCCCTTTAGCTTCCCATTTTAAGCTTTCTTCAAGTTTATGTCCTAAAACTTATGAAGAAAACGAATATATGTCTCGAATTCCATATGCCAATGTAGTAGGTTGTTTGATGTATGCGATGGTTTGTACTCGACCAGATATTTCACATGCAGTTGGGGTTGTTAGCAGGTATATGGAAAATCCAAGAAAAGAACACTAGTCAGCAGTGAAATGGGTGCTTCGATATCTAAGAGGCACAAGTGATTACTGTATCACTTATAACAGGAGTAGTGAATTTGTTTGTGGATATGTTGATTCCTATTTTGCAAGTGATTTGGATAAGAGAAGGTCAACCTTAGGGTATGTCTTTACTCTTGCAGGTGGATCTATTAGCTAGATGTAGAAGCTACAGAAAATTGTTGCTTTATCCACTACAGAAGAAGAATACATAGCTACTTCACATGCTTGCAAAGAAGCGGTCTGGTTGAAAGGTTTGTTTGGTGAGTTTGGTAGGTTACAAGACAACATCAAGTTATTTTGCGATAGTCAAAGTGCAATTCATTTGGCTAAAAATCTAGCCTATCATAGTAAATCAAAGCATATACCTATCAAGTACCATTTTGTAAGATAGGTTATTACTGAAAGGGGAGTCTCTCTTGAAAAAGTGCATACAAAGGAAAACTGTGCAGACATGTTCACGAAACTAGTTTTGTTAGAGAAGTTACGATGGTGTCTGGCTTCTCTTGGCTTGCAGAAAAGATAAAAATAATAATGGAGTAGGGTATCATGCTAATTGTTGTCAAGGTGGAGATTGTTGAGATTTCTTTTAATTATTTTTGGAGAAAATCTCATGAAGGTGACAACAATAGGATTTGCTGCTAAATTGACTCCATCTATTTTTGATTTGGAGTTAATGCATCCTATATTTGTTGTGATTGAATTTATGATTCTGTTTCTACTCCCAGCTATAAAATGTAAGCCCATAGAGGAAAATGAGAATGATGAGGAATGTGAGGTGAGTGGAAGAGATGAGCAGATGAGAAACTCTGCTATTGTATTTCTCCAGTTGATGAATGAGACTGTCAATGCCTTGTTTGGTGGATGTAGCCCAGATTGGTTGGGTGAACCACATTAAAATATGTGTCTTTATGTTTGTTTTTGCTGTGTGTTCTGTGTGTTTTTTTTAATTTTTTCCACTGTTGAGCTCAACATTCACCACTCAAACCTCATGTAAGACACACAATATTTATCTTTGGCCTGTTACCTATAGAAAAATAAGGGAATCTTGTAGTAGTCCATTGATTACATTTGAAGACCTCCATATTTGAAGAAAAAACATTTTTAACATTCCTTATCACATTAAAATGTATACCATGCCCTAAATATGGAGTTTAGAATTTCCTAGACCCCTTAGAATCCTTACTCTAATAATTGTAGGGAAAGTGTTTTATTTTCTACAAATGAAGGTGTATTATTTGAATGGTCTCTTTGGGTTGCAAGTTGGTTTAGCATGGATAATAGAACATACTTTATTTTCTTCCAACTTCTCGAAATAATTTTGTTTACTTTCATGGAATTAAATAGGTTTTATTTGTTTACTTTTCTGTGCTATAATTAGAAGATGGTTATTTTATTTTCTTCATCTATATAAGAATAAAGCAAGTGTACTTTCTATCCTTTAATTTTTTTGCAAATATAGTAGGTTTATTTTTTATCCTTTACTTTCCTATAAAACTACAGTACGCTTAATCGTTTTTCTTTTATTTTCTGAAATTTATAAGCATTTCTTCGACCCTATATAGAAGATGTGGTCTTCGTACAACCTAGTTTACCTTTACTTGCATCTAATCAACCAAACAAAAATACATCGAATTTTCCAAACTTTTTGCAAACACTATGTTGATAATTAAATTTAATATCCTTAGGAGTTTCAACATTAGTATCTTAATACTAAGTTTCATGAGAAATATCATAAAAAAATAAGTGTAGGTTGAATATCATAAGAGGAAATTATTACAATTCCTATTGGGAAGTTTAGAGATGAAATTCTTCTTATAGGAAATAAGATACAACAAGCTTTATCTTTGAAAACACTGAACGCCTTCATCCATTTTCTATACTTCATTCTATCAATAAATGTTGCTTCTTGTAAATACAAATGGAAAATATACTTCCCCAAACTATATTAGAGTTCATGGTATTTAAGGTTCCTATTTTAAGTTTCAGTTTTTGATCTTAAAACTATAAAAAATAATCATCATATTATATTTGTGGGTGATGTAGATGTTAGCACTCTATATTCCTCTCGAGGTTGAGAGAAGAAAACTCAGAGGTAACCACAAATTGGTTCTAGCTAGATTGGGACCCCTCACTCAGTAAAACTAAAGGTTTTGAAGTTATAAAGCACACAAAGACTAGATTAGACACGATTTAAAAAAAATTGTTTGTTTGGAATATGGAGGTTAATGGAGGATGAACAATTGTGATCATGAGATTTATGGACCCATCATACTTACGCATGTAACATCCAACAGAATCAAGCATGTACTTTGGGTAAAGGAAATAAATTTGTATTATAAAGGATAAAAACATAAAAAATTCCATTTTCGCATGTAAGAGAACAATTGGGACTGCATATATTGTATATATGTGAGAAATAAATTAAGAGGAAGCAACAAAGCATACATGCATAAGATATTCCATTTGCAACTGAAATACTTGAAACAAGTGGCTTAAAGAAGTACAAAAATGAATTGTAACTCAACTTAAATCGTCATACCCATAAACTGTGAAAATTACAAAAAATAATAAATAATATAACTGATAAAAAAAAATAACAACTCATAAGCATCATACCATAAGTATTATTGCCAATAAAAACTAGAACACATCAACTATAAGAATTTTATTCATAAAAGATATAAATCACAGTCACTCAACTAGTTCACAGGAGTTTCCAACCATTCTTACATCCAAATTATGCCTTTAAATATCAATAAAAAATTTAAAAATAATTTCTAGATGAAATGGATCCCTGATCCATGGAGTTGATCGAACCAAACTAAAACAAGGAAAATTAATCATGTTTACAGCCTTTTACTTTAATGTAAAAAAGAAAAAACATAATGATCATATCATCTTATCGTAATTCAAAAGTGTCGACCTCCATAGAAAAAAATATCCATAAACAACGAACCATAATTTTCTGGCATAAAAGAAGAAACAACGAGGGTTTCCCTGGGTTACACACCGTCTCGGTAGTACGCCCTATTATCATGAATTTCCATTGGATGAGTGACACATGGCTGATGAATGGATGAAGACTAATATATTTATTCATCAACACGTTCACCCACAATCCTCTTGACATATGGCATCCCAAAATACACATGTAACTTGTGGACAACAACTGTGTAGTGTTCAGTAATTGAATATTCAAATTCTACATTTGTGACTCCTTCCAGCCATCAAAAATTTATGAAACAAAGCTAAACACATACCAACATTCTCAGAGTACCTAAAAAAACTTTAGAATGCCAAAAAAGTGAAACACATAGCCTTCACAAAAACTATCTTGCAAAAAAATCGTAGTTATGTCACCAAAAAACTGTAAAAATATTCCTTAAATAACAACATGCAGCTCCCAAAATATAACATTTGTATAAAATTTGAAGGCTCTTATTGTATATGAGATTGTATTGAAGAAAAACCTGTCTCCGTTACTCCAAATTTGGCCCAAGCGACTCAAAAAATGCTCGGCAAAAGCATGACTAAAATAAGAAATTTGACAGTATGAAACAAAGGCCTTGAATATCCGAAGAAAGGATATCTTCAAGGAGGTTCCCCTCAACCATTTTTTGATATAAATAAGGGGCCTGAGTAGCCCATTAGGATTCAATATTTCAGGGAGATTGTATTCAACTATAGTGAATGATTTTTTCTTGTTATTTTCAATTTTATAATTTTTAAGGTATGAAAACATTTCCTAAATGATGGGAACCACTCGCTGGTTTCCGGAGTAATTTTTCCTTAAGGGACCTAAGTCTCATTGGGTTAGGACCCAACTCAAGTTCTTAAGTTCTTTTTTATTATTCTTACTTTCCATGCATTTAGGTTAGTCATGTCTCAATTCAAATCTCATCTTTCAAAATGTTGTCTTTTGAGAGTGGGTGATTGAGCTTGTCTCTGAGTCCATTTTAGCATCTTGCTAACATAAATTCAGCAATAATTTATCTTATGTAGTGATGGTAGAAACTCAACTCATGCATTCTATTATTTTATTTTTTTAGCTATTTAGTTTATCAATCATTCATGCATTATATTTTTAGTCATATAGTAGTTCTTCAATTAGAAAATAGTTCTTTAGTATATTTAGTACTCTTTTTTTCACTTAGATCACTTATAATATCATCCCTTTTCTAAACGTTACACATTTCTACAATCTCTTATTGCATAAATTTATGCAGGAAAATATAGATTTCCCTATTACTTAATGAGTTTATTTGTCAATGGTGCCTAAGCTTAGGAAATACTTCTTTACCATTCTATAACACCCATTATCCTTCTTCACATCTCAAACCAAATGTGGAATGAATAAAACTAATCTTCGGCATACTTCCTATAGAAAAATAGGGGCATCATTTGATCGTCCACTCATTACGATAGAAGACCTCAAAAGTTTCGCCCAAAGTTATCATTTCTTAGCACATTACAATGCACAATATACCCTTGATATGTAATTAAAATTTTGGAGACTAATTTGTAGGTTTTAACCCTATACATAAATTATCTGCAAAAAAATACTTAAAAACAGAAAATAAACAATAGCGAGAGAATAAAACATAAAACAAATATACATGGAGATCTTTACCCTAGATCCAAAATCGGGATTACCAGTTTTATTTTCATTATATCCCTTTTAGTGTTACAACACGTATATATACATGCTGAAGCATTCATAAACCCTAATCAATTAACCCTAAATTACAACATAACCATAGTTTCCTTTAACGGATCTACAAAATTCCAAGGGCAGAAAACCATCATGCCCCAAAACCATATGCAAACCCATGCAGAAAACCATAGGCAGGTCCGCCCATCTAAAATAGGGTCCAAAATAACCCACACCCAACACAATTAGAATCCTTAACCTACTAGTTGTAGAAAAATTGCTTTCTTTTATGCAAATTAGGGTTTACTATTTGAATGGTATGTTCTAGTTGTAATAAAATTCCCTGGAATAATAGAATAGAAATGATTTTTTTCTACATTTTTGAAATGATTTTCATTCCATTCTCGCAATTACACTAGGTTTATTGGTAGTCCTTTCCAATCCTACATTTAGACTAGGTTTATTTGTTGTCTTTTTTCTTGATTAAAATTAGAGTAGCGTTATTTTTTCTTCGTTTACTTTTCTAAAATATAGTAGGTTCACCTTATGTCCTTTAATTTTTTACAAGCATTGTATGTTTAGATTCTATAATTTAATTTCCTAGAAAAATAAATTAGCTTTACTTGTCGTTGTTCGATTTTCTACAATTTATGAGTCTTTCCTACATGGTAGATAGCACAAGTGGTCTTTGTAAAAACTAGTTACCTTTTAGTTGAATTTGATAAACTACGGAAAACTCCATTGCATGTTGCACGCATAGTGTTGACCCCTCTTATGTTTGTACAAGCCCCTCATTGATAATTAAATTTCATATCTGTCAGAGTTTTAACATTCGTGTTATAATACTAAGGGTCGTCATTCTTTGACATAAGAACATGGTCTCTTAATAAGGAGTGCTCGATGAATTTTAATTTTCCCCAAGCCTAAAATAAACGTGATCTTTTATTTCCTACAACATTCCCCAATGTATACAAAACCTTAGGCTCATGTACGAGTAGAAGAAAAGTTCCTTGCTTAATTCTATATGAAGTATATTAAGCCATGTGGAGAGGATTTAACATGAGTGAGCCAACAAACAACTAGATAATCCATTAAAGAATTGCGTTTAGAATTTTATTTAAATTACCATTAGATGGGTTTTTTTGAAAAGTTCAAAGGCTTTGATTATGAAGTTGCTAAATATTTTTTCCTCAGATGTAAAAAAAAAGAAGGGCATGGAGTAATGATTGTGACCATCGGCCTAATTTTCTATAAAAAAATGAATCTCATTAAATGGGTCACCATAGTTCCTATCGGATTCAAATGGAGTAAGGAGGAGGGACCTAGGGTAGTCACACCTAATAAAATATGTTTCCTCGAAAATGAGAAACCTATGCAGGATAAGAATGGAGTGAGAAGAGAAAATCCACCACACCCATGGGATGAGGTCACTTACCATATCCTCAAGTACATGTACTAGATCTCAGAAGTGATTAGGGAAATAGATCCTGCTTTCTAGAATTTTCAAGGGAATCAAGAATATCTTCAAGGATGTTTCCCCTCAGCCATTTTTTGATATAGGTAAGGGGACCGAATATCCCATTATGATTGAAGATTCAGGGAGATTGCATTCAACGATAGTGAATGCTTTTTTGATATTATTTTCAATTTTGTAACATATAATGTATCAGTACATTTCCTGAATAACGAGAAGAACCTTTTTTTTTGCAGAGAGATTTTCCTTTAATGGACCCAAGTTTCATTAGGTTAGGGCCCAACCATGGTTCTCAATCCCCCTTCTATTATTCCTACATTCCATGCACTTAGGTTAGTGATGTCTCTATTAAAATCTCATCTCTCAAAATATTTTCTTTTGAGGGTAGGTGATTGAGCTTGTCTCCGAGTCCATTTAAGCATCTTGCTTATATAAATTTATCAACAATTTACTTCATGTAGTGATACTCCTTTAATTTAGAAACTCAACTCATGCTTTCTATTATTTTATTTTCTTTAGCTATTTAGTTTATTAGTAATTCATGCATTCTAATTTCATTTATATAGAATTGCTTCATTTTGACAACAGTTCTTTTGTATATCTTCTAATATTTTCTTTAGCTTAGCTCACTTAGACTATCATCCATTTTCCCACCATTACACATTTCTGCAATATCTTATTGGATAAATTTATGTATTGAAAAGATACACAAGAATATCAATTTTCATATTTGTTAATGAGTTGATATATCAATGGGGCGTGAGTTTAGGAAATACTTATCTACCCTTATATAACCCCCATTATCCTTCTTCACATCTCAAAGCAGATGTAGAATTCATACAACTAATATCGGGCATGCTTCATATAGAAAAATAGGGGCATCATGTAATTGTCCACTGATTATGGTAGAACACCTTGAAATTTGTGTTGAGATTCAATAAGAATACTTAGCACCCACACCTAGTGCATTAAGCACCCAGACTATGATGGGGCCCACAATGTTATTTTTGGTTGCATGTCTATTTTGGTTATCCCTTAATTAAGATGCAGATTAAAGTATAATATATTCTAAATGTGGACTTGAATGAGTTAATTGAAGGTGATAAATTCAGTTAGCTAGTGGATTCTGAGTTAGAGGTAGTTGGTCAGGCATATAGAGTAATTCTAGTTGTAACAGAGTTTGAAGTGCAGTGGTACATTAATTAATGCAATTTGTATATATTTTAACTCAGTTAAGTGAGTTAAAATTAGTTGTTTTAGTTGTAATTGAAGATACACTACTGAGAGATCTAGCGAACTAAATATTAATTAATTCACAATCAGCGATCTCACATGCAACTGAGGATTTAGTATTATTAGTTGCATGCATTTCAGATGCAATGGAGACCCAATTCAGTTCTAGGTGAAAGGGAAGTTTTCTATCAGTTGTACGATTATTGGCTTGCACACATGCAACCAAACACCCATTGGAGTGCCCAAGATACTTGCACAGACAAGGCAGGCAATAATTCCTATCTTTTAGGGATATTTACCATCAGTGATTTTGCAAACAAGGCTTGCTGCCTGGACGCTGAGAATTGGCTATGTGTTGGTCTGTTTTGGATATTACAATGAGAGACAATCAGTTGAGTACTGGAGGGCTCTTGCGAGAAGATTTTTATATGTAATTTTTTCATGATCCATGCTTAATATACAATAGAAGGTAGTGGGGTTTTCAGCTGTAAGATTTCCCTTGGAAACTATCTGTGTTGTGTGTGATTTATATTTATTCATGTTCATGTGATTAGCGATTGTGTTTTCAATTACACAAAAGGATTGTAGAAGAGATTTAGTATTTAACTTTAGACATTGTTAGATCTGGTGAATACAAGATATACATGCATGTTTTATAATTTCTACATGGTATCAGAGAACATGAAATTATAGAAGTGAAGAAGGAGTTGAGTTTGTTACTAGATAGAATTCGAATTTGCAGAAATACTTTCTTAGTGCTACAGCTAATTCAAGATCGAAATGGCTTTCAAAGGCTTTAGGTTAGAGTATGCATTTGAGGGCAGTTCGAACAACATTTCTTGGAAGTACATGATGAAGGTAGTAGTCAAAGACATTGGGTTGAAGAAATTCATTGACAAATATGTTCCTAAACCCGATGATGGAGATGTTGCAAATCTTGATGCATGGAAAATGAAAGTGGCAAAGGTGAGGAGAATCATGTTGGAAGGAGTACGAGACCACATTTTCTCAATACTCTATGGGAAAGCCACACCATATACCATGTGGAAATATTTGACGAATTTATTCCAAATCAGCAACGACCATTGGAAATTTGTGCTCAAAGATAAACTCAGGAAGATCAAGATGGAAAAGGGGGACACCATTCCAAAATATCTAACAAAGTTTCTCCAATGCTAGGATGAACTGGGGAGCATAGGAATAATAGTTTCTAATGATGATTTTTCGAGCTTGGTTCTCCTAGGACTTCCCAAGAGTTGGCATAGTTATCAAGACTCTGTTAATGGAAGGGAAAATTGGGAACGACTGTGGTTGGATTTGGTGCAGGATGAGTTTAGACAGAACACCAGAGATGGATCTTCATCTAAGAATGAGGATGAAGAGGATTGTGATTTGGTTTCTAACAAGAGGAAGGGGAAGTGGAAGAAATTCCATTCGAAATCTGAGTCGAAGAATGGCAAGAAGCAGAAAATTTCCAAGGTGAAGTGTTTTCACTGTCACGAGCATGGGAATTTTGCTACTAACTGTCCACAAAAGAAGAAGAATGAAAAGGTTGGAGGATCTGCCTCTCGTGAGGCCCTTGTCTCCTAATTTGAGCTTGAATTCTCATTGATCGCATGCATGGTGTCCATTGCATTAGGATCTGTGTGGTATTTTGATAGTGGCACTTCCTTTCACATAATAGGAGATAAGTAAATTTTCAGTGACCTCGAGGAGAAAGATATCCAGATGCATATTGAAATGGGTGACGATGGACGATACAGTGAAACCAGGATTGGTAACATTACCTTTTAGAGGGAGTGAGGTAAAAATCCATTTCAATTAAATTATGTAATGCATGTACCAGGTCTGAAGAAAAATTTGGTCTCGGTCGCAATGTTGGAGGATAGAGGCTATGATGTTGTTTTTAGAGATGGAAAGGCTTTCCTTCATCATAAAACAATGGGACAAGCCAAGATGATAGGGATTTTAGTTAAAAATCTCTACAAGTTGGAGATAGATGGTTGTGCAAAAATGATGGGCAAGGCAGATCAAGCGGTGAGATGGGATGAGGGCGAATTATGGCACATGCGATTGGGCCATCTTCACCATAGGGCCTTGAAAGTCATGCATCAAATTTATATTGGTCTTCCCATGGGTAAAGTTCTACAGTCAGACGTATCCAAGGATGTACTATGGGAAGATACGTAAAGGCCACCTTTCATGAGAAGGAAAACCAAGCTTTGGGGATCCTTGAGAGAGTTCACACATATGTGTGTGGTCCTTTCTGTGTTGTTTCAAAAACAAAACATAATGACTTTGTAATATTTTTTAATGAATTTTCTCGTAAGTGTTGGATATTCTTCATGGAGAAGAAATATCAAACATTTTATAAGCTCTGTGAGTTTAAGGCACTGGTGGAGAAAGATTCAAGGAAGCAAGTGAAGGATGTTAGGAGCAATAATGGTGGAGAATACATCTCTAAGTAATTCAAGAACTTCTTCAACAAATAAGGAATTCTAAGAGAACTCAGAGTGCCTCATAACCCACAGCAGAATAGGGTCACAGAGAGGAAGAACATAACTATTGTGGGTGCAACACGAGCAATGTTGCATGACCAAGGCCTACAGATGCATCTGTGGGCACAAGCATGAAATATAATGGTAGATGTGAAAAACGGTTTTCCTCATAGAGTACTTGGCATGAGTACACCTAAAAAGACTTTCACTGGTAAGAAACGTGATGTTTCACAGTTTAATATTTTTCGCTCATCTATTTATGTGCATGTGACCAAGGACACCAGGAATAATTTAGAACCAATAACTAAGGTTAGGATTTGTGATGGGTACACTGAAAAACCCCATAATTATTGAGTGTATTTTCCAAACAACAAAATTACTGTTGTACGGCAGGATATCAAATTTGATGAGAAGAAAGCCATGCACTTCTCCCTTGAGAGGGATATGGAAATGCATGCAGAGGAGGAACTGTTGGTTCCCAAAGATGAGTATCAAGATGTGGATCAGGCACATGAGGAGGTTCATGGAGTGGAGGAAATCGCTCATTTAAATCCATCCATTAGAAATGGAAGAAGGTGCACCACTGAAGCTGATAGATTTAGACTTGATGCTGCAAAGAATGTAGGAGCCCCTACTTCATAGAAAAGACAGAGACAATCTCTTGACCGATTTATTGGATACATGGCTCTTATGAGAAAATTTTTTGTGACTAAACCATCTTCCTTTAAGGAAGAAGTGCAACAACCAACTTGGGTTGATTCAGTGGTGGAGGAGTATGACTCCATTGTCAAGAAGAGTGAATGGGAGATAATCCCAAGAATAAATGACAAATCAGTCGTTGGATTGAGATGGATCTACAAGTTGAAGAAATTTTTTGATGCGAGTGTGGAGAAATGCAAGGCCATATTTGTGGCTCATGGATTCTCACAGATCAAGGGGATATATTATGATGAGACTTTTGCACCTATTGCAAGGTACTCTTCCATAAGATCTGTCCTTGCATTCTAAGTGCAGATGGGTTGGCACATTCATCAGATAGATGTGGAAACTCTGTTTCTCAATGGGATCATGGAGGAAGAGGTGTACATAGAGCAGCTTGAAGGTTTCAAGATATTCGACAATGAGTCGCATGTGTGCAAATTCAAAAGAGCACTGATTGAGCTGAAGCAAGCACCCCATCCTTGGTACACTCTGATAGATAGCTATTTGATTGGACTGGGCTTCACCAAAAGTAACAAAGATGAAAACATGTACCAGATTGTGGTTGAGGGTAAGGTATTTATCATTGTTCTTTATGTTGATGATCTAATTTTGACTGGTGATGAGCAGTTGATAGACTCATGCAATGAGGATCTTGCAAGGGAATTCGAAATGAAGGACATGGGACTCCTTCATTATTTCATTAGATTGGAAATATGGTAGTGGGACGGTGAAATTTTTGTGTCTCAAGTAAAGTATACAAAGGATATACTAAGTAATTTTAACATGGAAAGCTGCAAACCCATGGATACTCATCTTCCAGGAAATTGGAAGAAATAGGATGCTACTTATGGAGAGATAATTGGTGCTACTTTATATCAATAGTTAGTGGGTTCGCTAATGTATCTCGTGAAATTGATACCAAACATTTGCTATGAAATTAGCTAGCTGAGTCAAGCTATGGTTAAGGCTACAAAGCTCTTTTGGAAGGTGGGGAAGCATGTCCTGAGATACCTG
Organism: Pinus albicaulis; assembly: GCA_034641835.2. Taxonomy (NCBI): domain Eukaryota; kingdom Viridiplantae; phylum Streptophyta; class Pinopsida; order Pinales; family Pinaceae; genus Pinus; species Pinus albicaulis. Next base: position 1,851,946 of record CM076574.1, on the reverse strand, counting down.
AGGGGCACATAAGAGTATGATCTATGGTACAGATAGATGAATGGAGTGAATTTTCATGGCTTCACGGATGCAGATTGGGCTAGCAGTCTATAGGATAGAAAGAGAACATCAGGAGGGATCTTTAGCATTGGATCGATAGTAGTTTCCTAGTACAACAAGAAGCAACTATTTGTGGCACTCATTTCAGAGGAAACGGAATACATGGTAGCAAGTCAGGCTGCATGTGAGGCTATCTGGATGAGAAATATCTTACTTGGTTTCTCTGCTTCTTAGATGGATTTGACAGTGATTCATTGTCATAATCAGAGTTGCATTAAATTCTCAATTAATCCTGTGTGTCATGATATTTCCAAGCATATAGATATCCGGTACCATCATCTTAGGGAATGTGTGCAGAGAAGGATCATGTTGCTATAGTACATTCCCACAGAATATGGAGATGAAAATATTCTGATGAATGCGCTCACCAAGAGAAAATTCGAATGCCAAAGAGAAAATATCGGGGTGAAGGATAATCCATTTCTTGTTGAGAGGGATTTTTGAGATTCAACAAGAAGATTGACCAGCCACACCTAGTGCATTAAGCACCAAGACTAGGGTGGGGCCCACAGTGGTATTTTTGGGTGCTGGTATATTTTAGTTATCCCTTAATTAATATGGACATTAAACTGTAATCTATTCTCAATGTGGACTTGAATGATTTAGTTAAAAGTGATAAATTCAGTTAGCTATTGTATTTCAAGTTAGAGGTAGTTGCTAAGGCATGCAGAGTAATTCTAGTTGTAACAGACTTCAAAGTACACTGGTGCATTATTTAATGCAAGTTGTAAATATTTTAACATAGTTAAGTGACTTAAACTCAAATTTTCTAGTTATAAGTAAAGATACACTAGTGATAGATATAGTGAATTAAATATTAATTAATTCAAAATGAGTGATATCACATGAAACTGAGGATTTACTATTATTAGTTGCATGCATGTTAGATCTAGTGGAGACCCAATTGATTTCTAGGTGAAAGGGAAGTTGACTATTAGTTGTAGGATTATTGGTTTGCAGAGTTGAAACCAAACACCCATTGGAGTGCCCATGATAGCGTAGTCAAGGCAGGAAAAATTCTTATCTTTCAGGGATATTTACCATCAGGGATTGTGCAAGCAAGACAGGCTATCTCGAGGCTGAGAATTGGCTATGTGTTGTTTAGTTATGCATATGACATTGTCAAACAATTAGTTGAGTACTGAAGGGCTCTTGTGAGAAGAGTTTTTTATGTAATTGTTTCATGATCCATGCTTAATATACAATAGAAGATAGTGGATTTTTTACCTGTAAGCTTTCCCCGAGAAATTATATGTGTTGTGTGTGGTTGATCTTTCTTCATGTTCATGTGATTAGTGATTGTGTTTGTAATTTCGCAAAAGAATTGTAGATGCGATTCAATATTTAGCTTTAGTATATTGTTAGATCGGGTGAATCCAAGATATGCATTCATGTTGTATAATTTCTACAATCTTCACCCAGGTTTATCATTTCTTATTAAATTACAATTCACACTAGATCCTTGATATGGAATTAAAATTTTGAAGAGAGTGCTTTGCCAAGTCACTGTAGCAAAACTGGTTTATTTTCTGAAAATTAGGGTTTACTATTTTAATGTTATGTTTTAGTTCTAAGAAAATTTCCCAGGCATAATAGAATAGACATGATATTTTTCTACATTCTTGAAATGATTTTCTTTCCTTTCTCACAATTACAGTAGGTTTATTTGTAGTCCTTTCCAATCATGCATTTATGCTAGGTTTGTTTGTTTTCGTTTTTTTCTTGATTGCAATTAGAGTAGAGTTACTTGTTGTTCTTTTCCTTTTCTAAAATATAGTAGGTTCACCTTATGTCCTTTAATTTTTTTCAAGTAGTGTTGGTTTAGTTTCTATCATCTACATTCCTTGACAAATAGAGTAGCTTTAATTTTCGTTGTTTTCTTTTCTACAATTTCAGAGTCTTTTCTACATGCTAGATAACATAAGTGGTCCTTGTGAAAACTAGTTACCTTTCAGTTGCATGTAATAAACTAAAGAAAAATCCATTGCATGTTGAACACATAGTGGTGACCCCTCTTAATTTTTCACAAGCCCCTTGTTGATAGTTAAATTTGATATCCTCCAGAGTTTTAACATTTGTGCTATAATACTAAGGGCTATAATTTTTTGACGTAAGAACATGGTCTATCAAATAAGGAGGGGTGCATGATGAATTTCATTTTTCCCCAACGTAGGTTTTAACCCTAAATAGAAATTATCTACACATGAATCTTATAATAGAAAATAAACAATAGCGAGAGCATAGAACATAAAACAGATAAACACAGAGATTTTCCCCTGGATCCCAAATCGGGATGACCAGCTTGATTTTTCATTATATTCCTTTTAGTGTTACAACACATATATATACATGTCGAAGCATACATAAACCCCAATCCATTAACCCTGGATTAAACATAATCGTAGTTCCCTTGACCCCGAGATCTGCACAAAATGCAAAGGGCAGAAACCATACATTGCCCCAGAAACCATGTGCAAAATCATCCACTGCAAAACATGAGTGGGTACGCACAACGGTGGGGTTGCCTCCCCTGTGTGACCCACATATGCCCGGTCTGATGTACGGTCGTGGGGCTAGTCGTGGAAAGAATATAACACATACCCAACATTCTCCCACTTGTTGTTTTCTTTCCACAGGGGGCCACAGGAGAGCTTAGTCATTGGGCCAATTCTTCAACACCCATTGTTTCTCTACACCAAGAGAACTTTTGAGTGCTCATAGACTTCGTCAATGCATCTACAACATTATTCAAAGTGTCCACCTTTACCAGCAACACCCTTTTAGCCTCAACCATATCTATAACAAAGTGATATTGAACATCAATGTGATTTGTCTTTGAATGGTAAGCAGGGTTCTTAGCCAAGAAAATTTCACTTTGGCTATCACATTCTATCCTTATAAACTGTTGTACCAACCCCATACTTGAACATAATCTCTGCAACCAAACTTCTTCCTTGCTTGCATGACTGGCTGCTATGTATTATGCCTCTGTAGTTGAAAGAGCCACTACAGTCTGTATTTTACTCATCCAACTGACTGCACCTCGAAATAGGCTAAACACATACCCACTTGTAGATATTATTTGGTCTAGATCTCCAGCCCAGTCTGCATCAACAAAACCACGAATGTCCAACATTCTTTCCAATCCTGGTCTTCCCTGGTAGCAAAAGCCATAATCACTAGTGCCATGTAAATATCTAAAAATCCACTTCACTATTGTCTAATGCTCCTTCCCTATGTTTGACATAAACCTACTCAATACTCCCACTGCATGTGAAATGTTTGGTCTAGTATAGACCATTGCATACATCAGGCTGCCCACTGCACTTGCATATGGAACATGGGACATATCCTCCTCTTCTTCTTATGTCTTGGGACACTGTTCAACAGATAGCTTTACACCTACAGGAATAGGAACATTCACCGGTTTACTATGCTGCATATTGAACCTCTGCAATATAGTTTCGACATACTTACTCTGGTTTAACCAGAGCTTCCTCTTTTCATGGTCTCTCTTAATTTCCATGCCCAAAATATATTTTGCAACACCAAGATTCTTCATGTCGAATTTGGAGAACAGCTGGGTCTTCAAATCTTGGATAATTTCTTTGTCATTTCCAATCAGCAACATATCATCCACATACAAGACCAAATAAATAACATGGTCACCAATTAATTTAAAATAAACATAATGATCCTCCTTGCTTCTGGTGAAGCCAAGTCCCCGTATATAGGTATAAAAATTCTGATACCACATCCTTGGTGACTATTTTAACCCATAAAGAGACTTCTTCAACCTGCACACTAGTTCTTTCTTACCCTTCACCATAAAGCCTTAAGGTTACTTCATGTAGATCTCCTCTTCTAGATCACCGTGAAGAAATGTTGTCTTCACATCCATCTGTTCTATCTCAAAATCAAATGTAGCAACAACAGATAAACGTAATATAATAGAAGTAAATTTGGCAACAGGAGAAAAAATATCACCAAAATCAATTCCTAACACCTGGGAAAAACATTTTGCTACCAATTGAGCTTTGTATTTCTCCACCTTTCCTTCTACATTCATCTTCTTCTTAAACACCTGTTTGCTCCCAATGGGCTTCCTTCCAGCCGACAACTCCACCAAATCGCATGCCTCATTTTTATGCAAGGATGAAATTTCATCAACCATGGCCTCCTTCCAGAGTTTTCCATCCTCTGAATCTACTGCCTCCCTGACAGTTCTGGGATCATCATCAGTTATAGTTAAGGAAAAACCTGAACAGAACGCAGATGGACTATACCTTTCTAGTTGCCTTCTTTCCCGAACTGATCTTCTCACAGCTGGAGTTTGTGGCTCTTCCTCTTCTTAGTCTTCTTTTGTTGTAGAGTCTGATTCATCCTCCTTTAGCTCAAACTATATCTTCTCAGGTTCCTTTGGTAGGACTTCATGTGTAACAACATCTTTCACCTCTCTAAACACCACATCTCGGTTGTACATAACCTTCCTTGTTTCTAGGTTCCAAAGCTTGTAACCCTTTAAACCATCCTTATACCCAATAAAGATGCACCTTTCAGATTTATTATCCAACTTGGTCCTTTTCTCCTTTGGAACATGTACATATGCATCACATATAAATACCCTTAGATGTGAAAGAGAGGGTTTCTTACCAGTCCATACCTCATGTGGAGTCTTATCCTCCAATGCTGATGAAGGTGATCTGTTAGCTAAGTAACATGTAGTCTCCACTGCCTCTGCCCAAAATTCTTGTCCTAACCCAGTACCACTGAGCATGCTTCTTGCCTTTTCCATCAGTGTTATGTTCATTCTTTCTGCAACTCCATTTTGCTGAGGTGTGTATGGAGTAGTATTTTTTCGTGCTATGCCACACTTCTTACAGAAGTCTTCAAATTCCTTCTTGCAGAACTCCCCACCATTATCTTTCCTCAACGCCTTTATCTTCTTTTCTGTCTGGTTTTCCACCAGAGCCTTAAATTCTTTAAATTTGTCAAAGAATTTAGATTTCTTCCTCAAGAAATATATCCATGTATTACTTGAGAAGTCATCTATGAATGAAACATAGTACACATAATTTCCCAGTGATGGAACTGACATAGGTCCAAACACATCACTGTGCACAAGTTCTAATATCTTGTTCACCCTCTTAGCACTAGAAGAAAAACTCACCCCATTCTGTTTCCCATATACACAATGTTCACAGAAATCGAAATACAGAGAGAAATTAGACATACCTTCTGCTATAACATTTCTATGTAGTATTCGAAGGCCCTTCTCTCCAATATGTCCAAGCCTTTGATGCGATAGCATGGTCTTTTCTATAGAGACAGCTAGGATTTCCGCTCCACTTTTAGGAACCACATAACTGTTACACCCATCAATAACAGTGCTACCTTGTAGCTTGTATAGAGTTCCAGTCCGAACTCCCCACATTAATACTAGTGCTCCCTGAACCATCTTGCAGGCATCTTTCTCGAACACTATTTTTACACCTACATCATCCATTTTTCTTACAGAAATCAGATTTCTAGCCAATGTAGGAATATGTAGAACACTGGGAAGTGTTCTAATACTTCAAACTTTCAGCTTTAGCTTGACCTTTCCACGTTCGATGATTTTGGCCTTCCTATCATCCCCTAGGAAGACATCACCACCATCATATTTCTCATACTTGCAGAACCACTCCCTATGGAGAGTGCAGTGAAAGGATGCACCTAAGTCAATCAACCATGACTCATGATCTACATATGTATTTGAAGAAGAAGCCAAATACACATCCCCACCTTCATTCGAGGTGGTTTTTGCCTCTGCATAAGGAGCATCATCAGATCCCTTTCTTTTCTTGGGAGCTTTAGATCTGTAGTCCTTTTTATAGTGCCCTTCCTTTCTGCATTTCCAGCATACCTTTCCAAACTTTCCAGGAGATTTAGATCTCCCTCTATATTTGGATCTCCCACTCGAAACCTTATTCTTTTTTATATTTTGGGACCTTCCTCGTATAGATAAGGCATCTCCATTCTAGCCCTCCATATTTCTCCATCTCATTTCCTCCGACATCAAGGCTGAGACAATGTCATCAAAATTCAAGGTAGTTGTATTGCTACCTATTTCAATAACCAGACTATCCCACGAGTCTGGTAGAGAACACAACAAACTGATGCACTTACCTTCATCTGAGATTTTAATATCAACATATGACAACTGAATTACCATAGTATTGAAGGCGTTCAAATTCTCTGTCACCAAGTCTCCATCCTTCATCCTTAGGTTATACAGCTTTTTACGCAGGAACAACTTATTCACTAGAGACTTAGATTGGTACAAAGTCCCAAGTTTTTCCCACAAATTCTTCATCGTAGCTTCCCTAGATACATTCAACAATACTGAATCTGAGACACACAACCATATTGTGCTCTTAGCCTTCCGATCCAGTTTCTTCCAGTCTTCATCTGACATTGTCGTTGGTTTAGTACATGGATCTACTGCGATCCACTGATCTTTATCCACCAATAGATCCGCCATCTTGAGCTTCCACAACTCAAAACTCTGACCATTAAATTTTTCGATCTCTATCTTTTCGCCACTCGCCATATTCTTTCACTACAAGAATCGATCCCGCATATCTCCCACTGAACAGGGTCTACCTCAGGCCCGAGCAAAAAACCCTTAGTAGCAAAGGCGTCCCCTTGAAGCCAAAATAGCTCCGATACCAAATGTAGGTTTTAACCCTGAACAGAAGTTATCGACACACGAATCTTATAACAGAAAATAAGCAATAGTGAGAGCATGAAGCATAAAACAGATAAACACAGAGATTTTCCCCTGGATCCCAAATCGGGATGACCAACTTGATTTTTCATTATATTCCTTTTAGTGTTACAACACATATATATACATGTTGAAGCATACATAAACCCCAATCCATTAACCCTGGGTTAGAACATAACCGTATTTCCCTTGACCAGATCTACAAAATACCAGGGGCTGAAAACCATCGTACCCCAAAACCATGTGCAAAATCATGCACAAAACATGGGTGGGTCTGCCTACGAGTGGGTCCGCACACCAAATTTTTTTTTGCCGGGGCACTACCCCAGACCCCAACAGTGGGGGCTGCCTCCCCCCTTGTGACCGCCCTGATATGCCCGACGCAACGTACAGTGCGTGGGGCTAGTTGCGGAAAGAATATAACACATACCCAACACCCAACCCTGAAAGAAATGTGAACTTTTCTTTCCTACAACATTCCCCAATGTAATGGAAACCTTAACCTCATCTACCAATAGAAGACAAGTTCCTTGCTTAATTCTATATGAGTTATATTAGGCCAGGTGGGGATTATTTAACATGAGTGATCCAAAAAACACCTCAATAATCCACTAAAACCTTGCGGTTAGAAACATTTTTTAAATTTACCATTAGCTAGGGTATTTCTCATAGTTAAAAGGCTTTGATGATGAAGTTGCTATGACATTTCCTCAAATATACAATAAGAGAAGAGCATGGAGTAATGATTATGGCCATAGGCCTAATTGTATATCTAAATTTTAATCTAATTAGTAGGGTCACCATAGTTCCAATGTGGTTCAAATGGAGAAATGAGGAGAGACCCTGGGTACTGACACCTTAGAAAAATTATTTCCTCAAAAATGAAAAACCTAGGGATGATAAGAATGGAGTGAGAAGAGAAAAGCCACTATACCCATGGGATGAGGTGACTTATATTATCCTCAAGTACATGTCCTATGAGGTAAGGTTCAACATTTTATATGCCTACCAATCTAGGGTTCTTCACTAATTAAGGTTTTACCTCGATTTACTTGCCTAAGGGAGACCCAACATTCCTTACTTTCTTATTGAGTTCTTAAAGGAAATTAGCATAATATTAAAATGGGTAAATAATAAACATCTAGCTCATCATGGTTTAATCAAAATGATAGTCCTACATGTCCCACAAAACCAATAGAAATATATGTCCTATACTAAGTTCATTAACATGGGTAGGGAAGCTTTATTGGAGACCTAATTATAACCTTAACTAGAGATATGGAACATAGAAATAGAAAGGAAACTAAAGTAGTAGCATAAGAAGAAGATGATATAGAAAGGGAGTAATTAAAGGAAGGATGGAAAGAGAAAGGAGAGAAGGAGGCATAAGAGCAGGTAGGGGCACAAGTTGAAAAAACAGTAGAGGAAGACTTAGATGAGGCAAGGCTAACCAAGATAAATTTAATACGATCAAAGTCTGAAAATCCCTACGATACTATGATAAATAAACAAGACCAACAAATAAGAGGAAAATTGGGACAAAGTAGAAAAGTCTAGAAGATAAAATATAAGAAGAAATTTCTACTACCGTTGTATGTTGAGCACCCCAGGAATGTCCAATTTGAGGGAAACAATGGAATCCTGTCTTTATTTAAGGAGGAGGAAGGGTGATAGAATAAATCTCATTATAAAAACTTAGCCACCATATCCCATTATGATTACTTTTGCGATATCATATAGACTTAAGAAGGAAGAACATACAAAATAAGAAGAAAAAACAATAGTGATAACCTGCACATCACTTAAATTAAAAGAGCCAGAGGCTCAAATAGAAGGGTAAAGCATTCATGATATAGTGTTTATGTGGATCTCTACAATATATAACCATAGGATCATAACATATATCTACAAGGGAAGACTATAAAACCATAGGCACAATATATAGTGTTCCAAGAATGATATGTTCAACCAAACATATCTTCGTATTACTCTTGGATTGAGGTAGGGAAGGTGCTCCTTATCCACCTTCCACTACTACTATTCTTTGAGTTGAAGGTAGAAATAAGTAGAACACACAAATGGATGCATGTGCCAAAATATAAATTGGTTGTTGACATTACAATCATGTAGGATGAAATGAAAAAATGGGAGAAGAAATGGTGAACCTGAAATTTCGTAAAACTAACATAACACGTCATCTATAGAAGGGAAACAAGAAGGTGAGGTTCCAGCTACAACAAACACAAAATATGTTGTAGGATAAGGAATACCAAATTACTGTTAGCGAAAATATCTCATTGGATGATTTACACTATCAACACCCTTGAAAAAAATATTTTTTTCTAACGGACTAGTGGTGTTAGTATTAGATCATAAAATTTGCACAAAAGTGTTCGCTTCTAATACAAGATGTGAGAAAAATCATTGAATTTTTTCTTTGGTGCAACATCGAGTAGAGACCCAAAACTACAAAATTTTATATGCATACTTCAATATTTCCTAACATGAATATTTGGGACTCAAATTTTTAGGTTGTTGTTGTAAAATTGATTGGTATAGCCTTATGGATGAACCATCAATAATTTAGGGTAGAGGAGGTCAACATATTACCTCCCAAGAAAAAGTGGGGTTGGAATCTCTGCCTTAACCCATAATGATCTAGCACCAATGTAAAAGGAAGGGGAGGAAAATGAAATCCTTCATTATGAGGATACATTTGGTTTATTTGGTGAGGAAATCCTTCATGCATGCCAAAGAAGATGGAACACAATGGCACATAGTCTAAGGGTGAGAGAATATTATTCACATGAATGGTCAAGGACTACATTAGCATAAACCTCTTCATATAAGATAATCATCCAGAGACATGGAGTTCACTATATTAGACTCAATTTTACTCCTCCTTTACTATTGGGCCTATAGGAGAATCAAAATAAAGAAGAGGAAACAACGGAATAGAAATAAGTTGAGGAAAATGTAGGGTTTCATCAATAAGGGGCTCTTAAATCTAAGATAGCTTGGGAAGTTTGACATACCATCAGGAAAATGGATGAATATATGCATAGAAAGGAATATGAGTATTTTTCTTAGAGGATAAGCAACGATTTCAGTATGAGGGAATGATGGTGCTCCAAAATACGTACTATATAAGGGTGATCTAACCTTAACGATGCACATTTAACCTTTGATTTTGCACCCAATAACATATTTTTAAACTTAAATGTGTTTATAGGAGGGTTAAGGGATATTTTTTATATATTGTGTTCCTAATACACTTATTGTGCAAGATATTAAGAAATTTTATAAAGATAACAAAAGAGTCTGACAAGAGAGAAATATGGGGCTTGTACACTACTGAAGGATTATTAAAACTCAGTTGGTTTAAATCCATTATCACTTCCCTATATGCAAATTCATTAGGGAAGTATATCATAATTTCTACAGTATTTGGAGGAAAGTATTCCACACTTTAGGGATTCTACCCATCAAACATTTTTTTTTTATAAATAATGGGCCTTAATAACCTATTAGGATTTGAACATTTGAGAATATCAAATTCAACATTAGTGAAGATTTTTCTCTTGTTATATTTAGCTTTGTAATAACTCGTTTATGATCACATATCATGATTAATGAGAAGAAATATTTGGTTTCTAGAATTATTTTCCTTTAAGGGACCTAAGCCTCCTTGGGATAGGTCCCAACCTCGGTTCTTAAGCTCCCTTCTTTTATTCTTATTTTTTGTGCATGTAGTTTAGTCATGCATTTCTAAAAATCTCATCCATCAAAAATATTGTCATTGTAGGGTTAGTGAATGATCATGTCGCCAAGTCCTTTTATGCATACTACTCAATTATTTCTAGCAATAATTTATTTCATGTAGAGATACTATTTTCATTTATGAATTCAACTCATAATTTCTATTATTTTATTTTTTGCAGCTAGTTATTTTATTAGTCATTCATGCATTTTTATTTTATTTATATAGGAGCGTTTAATTTAGATAATAATTCTTAGCTATATTTAGTACTTATTTGTGCACTTAACATACTTATTTTATCATATCTTTCCTCATTGTTACAAATTTTTGCAACCTATTAGTGCATAAATTTATGCCTTAATCAGTTATAGGATACTCTTTATTTCACTATTTGTTACAGTAATTGATCCATAAACTTTTTCTGAGATTGGGAAAGACTTCATTACCCTTTTATTACCCCACATCACCTTTTTCACCCCTCAAACCGCATGTAGGACACACAATACTACTCTCGGGAATATTACATGTAGAAAAATAAGGACATCTTGTAGTATTCCATTGATTGCATGTTAACATATCCATATTTGTGGAAAAAGAATATTTATCATTCCTTATCACATTAAAATTTATAACATACTCTAAATATGGAATTTATAATTTTGGCGACCCCTTATAATACTTACAGTAATATTTGGAGCAAAATTGCTTTCTTTTCTCTAAATGAAGGTTTATTGTTTCAATGGTCTCTTTTAGTTTCAAGTTGGTTTATGAGGGATACTAGAACATAATTTTATTTTCTTCCAACTGCTAGAAATGATTTTTTTTTACTTTCATGGAATTACACAAGGTTTATTTGTTTTCTTTTCTTTCCCACAATTAAACTAGGTTTATTTGTTGTTTTTTTCCTTTGCAATAATTAAATAGGGTTATTTGTTTTCTTTATATTTCCACAAATAGAGCAAGTCTAATTTCTATCCTTTACTTTTTTAAAAATAGAATAGGTTTATTATTTGTCTTTACTTTTCCACAAGCCTACAATACATTTAATTTTTGTTATTTTCTTTTCTAAAATTTCAAAGTATTTCTTGTACCCCTCTATAGAAGAAGTGGTCTTTGTACAACCTAGTTTACCTTTACTTGCATCTAATCAACCAAATGAAAATGCATTGAATGTTGCACACACAGTTTTGACCCCTTTAAGTTTGTGGAAACCCTAGGTTGACATTTAAAGCAAAGGCCTAAATGACTTTGAATATTCTTATTGTAATACTAAGGGCCATCAGTAATATCATTAAAAAAAATTTGTATATTGAATCTCATAAGAAACAATTATTACAATTAATATTGGGAAATTTAGAGATGAAATCATTCCTAGAGTAAATAAGGTACAAAATATTTTATCTTTCAAAACACTAAAAGCCTTCATCCATTTTTTGTTCTTCATTCTATCAATAAATGTTTCCTCTTGTAAATAAAAATGGTAAATATACTTCTTGAAGCTAGATTAAACTTCATGGAATTTATGGTATCTATTTTAAGTTATAGTTGTTGATTCTAAAACTTGAAAAAGAAGCATCATAAAATCTTTGTAGGTGATGTAACTAAAATTGATAATACCCTTTCTATTGAAGAAAAAAAATAATATTTCTTTCAAGATGGATGGAATATCAACGACATTCATATTCATTATGCAAACCTCTATGAATAAATTTTTGAACTCGATATGCAAGGTAAAATTTTCACATAAAATTGCAGGTTGGTTTTCTTGGAAAAAATGGTAGTTTTGGAATATAATTACTATTAGAGAATTCAATCTAGATGGTAATGGAGGTGCTACTGTCCTCCTCATGAAAATAGAATTAACAATTCAATTTGGATTAACTTTTTTTCATGTATTCATGTTTTCAATAATTCAAATTAATTTGATTTCTACAAATTTTATTAAGTTCAATGGAATGATTTAATTTCCATATGATAACCATTCCTTAGTTTTGAAGCTTCCCAAGGTGATCTAGTTATTACTGCAGTTGACACAATTGTTCCAATTCTAGAAGTAGCTAAGAAATTGACCTTAAAACAAATTATATTAACATTTTTGGGATTAGTAAGGTAATATTTGGATTTAATAATAATTTTCTGGAATTCATAACTTAATGTTTTTGAAGCTATGCCATGTATACATCTAAACCATATATAATATGCAAGCCTTACCTTCACAATATGTGTACATCATTTAAAATTCATGATTGGATCCTTAACACGTGAATTTTAACAATAACCATTTCTTATATAGTTTGTTTCCTAGGTAAGCATAGTGAAAAATCAGGCTCAATTTAGATTTAAAATACTTGATTGCTATATTGAAAATTTTTGGTTTTTCAAATTTCATGATTTCAAATCATTCATTATTGAATGCACCTAGTATGTCATCATAGATGAAGAACAAGTATTCTAATTATCGTATTTTCACTCATAAGAGAGAGGTGTTGTTGTAGCGTAGGATAAAAGATATGAGTCACCTACATCAATGCCCATTTCCAAAGTCTAATGTCAAAATAGTAATAATAATGAAAATGGACTATAACTTTTTTTAATTCTAATTTATCACATTTTCTTCTCTATGAAATTTGTTTAAAATATTTTTAATGCAAAAATAAAAATTCCACCGTAACCTTGAGGCTCAATTCTCTTTAGTCCAAATAAAAAAATAGTGCAAAAACTTTTCCTAACTCTATTTTCAAGTATCTCAAAATTGAAACGAAAACCAAAATTTTCTTCCATAAGTTGAATATATAAACCTTAGTCACCTTTTTTTAAGCAACGAAAATCAAAATAATATTCATGAAGATATGAATGTACAATATTGTTATTGCACATTAAAGGTATTATTAATTTCGTTCAATGAAACAAATTAGATAAAATAACTATCAAAAGTACCTATATATCAAAAGTACCTATATATCTTTCATTAGAAAGAAGATTTCTAGGTGTTGTCTTGTATTGTGATGCTACTACAATTATTCTATAATCCATTTTGGGATTTGAAAATAGCTCTATGTGAAAAAAATTCTCAAATATTTTATATCAGAGTTTCTTATAATGATATTAGGTGGAACTTACCAATTTATGCCTACAATTTAAATCCCTAGATTTATTTAGGATAAAGTAGAACAAATGGATAATACAGGAATGTGTGTTGGGTTACTAGAGATATATTCAATTAATAAGGAGCTTTTTTTTATTTGGAAAATTGATATTTTTTTTTGTTCACAAATCTTACGGCTCAAAGTTTAAGATTATGTTTATTATTTTCATATATTCTCGTTATGGCTTGGGAAGTATGCTCTCAAATATTTTGAAAATTTCATAGTTATAATTAATACAATGGTTCATTTAAAATTTTAAAGTTATTTATTATCCCAAAAATTAATCTAAATGTCAAAGAGATATTCCATGATGTTGTTATCCATTGGGGTTAAGCTACTTCATGATATCTCATGATGCAATTAATACAACGCTCCTTGTAAATGGAAATGTCATGTGCTTTAATATCCTTCATGAGATCTTCAATATTTACTTTTGTTCTAACGGCCTTAAATTTTCGATGTTTTGTGGTAGCAAGCAGATGATTTGTTTTTTCCTCTCTTAATATATTTTGTTAGTACTGTACTTCAATAATGGGTATTCCTCATTCTCCAATGACGTGCTCCATTGAGTTTTTATATTATTCATTCATATTAAGGATGCTAATATGATTAAAAAAATCAAGTACAACTTGAATCTCATGAGCAATAAATATAACAATTTGTATTAGGAACTTTAAGGATGAAATCATCTATATAGAAAATAAGGTATAAAAGTTTCTATCTCTAAAATATGGAAAGCCTTCATTCATTGTGTATACTTAAATATATAAATAAATGTTGTTACCTAGAAATACAAATTCTAAATATACTTCTCCCAAGTAGATCTTAGGTCATGGACATTATTGGTCCTATCTAAGTTTTAGATTGTTGCTCTTAAAACTAGAAAAAATAACTATGTTAAAATATAAAGTGATAAATTAACTAGATGTAATGATACATTTTCTATTCTAGAAAATCTTAATATTTTTTTGAATATGGATGGAATGACAAATACAAAATATTCATTATTCCAACCCCTAGGCACAAAGTTTTTAACTAAATATGGAAGGTAAAAGATTCATATAGAATTACAGGTTATTTATTTGGCCAAACATGATATTTTGGATTACAATATCTATCAAGGAACTTAATCTACATGGTAATGGATATAATACTCTCCCCATAATGAAAATGGCATTAACAATTCAAAATGGCTTAATGTTTGGGTTTGCACCAATTCAAACTATTTCATTTACTAGTTTATTTATAATGTTCAATGGAATGGAATAATTTCCATATCAAGACCATGGAGGACTTTCACAATTGCTAAAGTTGATCTAATCATTATTGGAGTTGACACAATTGTTTCAATTCTAGTAGTATCCAACTAAATTGGCCTTAACACAAGTGATATTAATACTTATTAGATAAACCAGGTAAGATTGGGAAATAATAATAGTTTTATGGAATTCTCAACTTTATTTAACCCATATTTACCATGTATCTCCACAATATGTGAGATTGATTCAAAAATTAATATTAGATCCATAAAAATCTAAATTTTATGGAGGAGAAAACACCCTTCCTCATGTAGCTCGAGCCATAGGTAACCTTAGTGAAAAATCATGCTCAATTTACATACTATAGAGTATATTGTTATATTGACAGTTTTCATATATTATAATTTGATGATTTTAAACTATTCTTGGTTGCATGCATCTAATATGTGATAACAAATTAAGAAAATAAAAATAAAAATAAAAACTATAAAATTTTGAAATTTTAATTTATCATAATTACATGCTTAATAATGTTGTCGAAATTCAAGAAATTTTTTTCGATGTAAATTTAGAAATTCCATCTAAACCTAGATGTTTTCTATATTAAATTTTCTATAATAAAGTTTAAAAGTGATATTAAATATTATGTAATACTAAAAAATGCATCAATTTGTATTCTCCCAATTAAAAAGTAATGCAAGAATTTATGCTAACTTTGATATGAAGAGTCTCAAAATTGTATAGAAGACCAACATTTTATGGAATAAGTGACATCTATAAATCTTAGTCACACTATATTAAGAAACACAAATCAAGCTAAAATACATGAAGATATGAATGTACAATATATGTGGTTGCACATTAGTAATATTATAGTTTTATATATGAATATGTAATATTTTGATTACACATTATTACTAACTCCATTCAATGAAATAAATTAGAAAAGGTATATATATATATATATATATCTATATATATATATATATATATAATTGGAATAAAGATATTTCAAGAGAGGGTTTCTAAGTGTTTTGTATTTTGATGCTATTCTAATTATTTTATTTTATATTTAGGGTCTTGGAAATGCTTGTATTGGATATTTTTTCTCAAATATCTCTAAATATTGGAATTGTGCATAATGATATTAGGTGAGACTTAGTAATTTTTCCTACAATTGGAATCCCACGTTCTTTTGCTTGGGATCAGGTAGATCAAATGGCTACTACAAGAATGTGTGGTGGGTTGCCAAAAATGCATTGAATTGATCAAGGGTTCCTTTTAATTTTATAATTAATTTTGAATGTTTGCTAACAAATATTACAATTTGAAGATTAATAGTATTTTTATTATTCTCATAAGATTATGCAGGTGGATCTAATCTAGCGTTAAATTTATAATTAGGGAGCTCGTTTCTAAAGTTATGATTTAATTATTTAATGTATTTTTCCTATAGTTTTAGGAGAAAATGATAATTATTATAAATAGGATAAGGCTCGAGAGTATTTTGGAATAACTGAGAGAAATCTAGGTTAGTTAGATCTTATCTAGATATAACCAATTAGGTGAGAGATTTTATGGATCACAAGAGATATTTTGGGAGCTAGTTAAGGATCTAGAACCTAATTGGGTTCATATCCACTTGTATAAATCTAGGCGAACCAATGAGGCATGTAAGTGTGTAATTAAGAGTAAGTGAGGAATGAGAGGCCAATTAGTAGACCAATAGTTATCATGTAAATATTTTATTTATTAATTAATTATTTCCGATTTTTTATGTGCATTTGATATTGTGTGAATTTCAATGATCCAGATCTTGGGGGGCATCCCCCAAGATCTAAAAAATTGAAATGACTCAGACAATATCTACAAAATTACAATGCCATAAAAAAAGAGAGAACACACAACAAATAAAACCACAAAGAAACATGTTTTTATTAAAACATAGAATAGTTGTAGAAGCTACATTATCGTGGAAAATCTGTCCTTTTACAAAATGTGACTTATTACTTACAACCTTTTTTTTTATAGTACCACAGGTAAATTCCATGGGTGGGTAAATACCATATGTGGATATCAGTTACAATACCATGCGTGAATGAATACCATGGGTGGATGTCACTTACAATGCCATGGGTGGATAAATACCATTGGTGTATGAATACCATGGGTCAATGCCATTTACAATACCATGGGTAAATTCCATGGGTGGATGGATAACATGGGTGGATGAATACCATAGATGAATGCCATTTTCCATTCAGATCATTCCTCCCTCCTTAAGAAGCAATGGTCCCCATTGTGTGAAGTTCCCTCTTGAGAAGCCTTTGTTGAATATGAAGAGCCACTGAAGAGAAGGGTTTTGTGTGGTTAACCCATAACCATGATGAACGAAGGTCTAAGGATAGAGATACCATGTAATGCTTGTGAACAACTGTGATATTGACAGTGTGCAGCCTAGAAAATGGACTTCAATGAATTGTGGATTTGTGGATGACCCAAAACTATGACAAATGAAGATCTGAGGATAGATATACCCATTAATGCTTGTGAATAACTGTGATACTAACAGTGTGTGGCCTAGAAAATGGACTTTGATGAGAAGGATTTTGTGAAATTGACCCATAAGTGTGATGTTGATTGTCGATGAAGTAGTAAGTGCCTACATATCCTGGAGTGTAAGGGCACATCTCCAAATAACCCAAACTGAACACTACTATGTTGAAACTAATGAACGTGAAGTAGGTGCCTACTAAAGTGTGGCGGGAGGGCACGTCTCCAAAGGGAACCCACTTTGAATGTTGCTCCAAATTTAAAATGAGCATAACTCGGTCAATGTAACTCTGAATATTTATTATAACATTCTTTTGGAAATGAAATGGTCATTTTACATCTTCCCATGTGTTTGAAATTGCTATATGGAGACTTTAGACTTCAAATTCGTGCTGGAACTATCCTGGCATCACAAAAGTTTTGAAATAATATCTGATTTTAAATCAGCAATAAATCCCTCGTCTAGACTCTTATTTGACCGATTGTTTTTTCAAATCAAGTGAGTTTTTAAGCGGATCTCAGATATGTAACCATTTATCTAAAAGTTTGCACTAAAAACTACAATAAATGATAGGAGTGCCGCCGTCCAAGAATTGTCATCAGAAAAATTTCTTCAACATTGATGATTTTGAATTAGTGATATCTCCCTCATCCGAACTCCAATTCGGTCTATTTTCTTTTTGAATTTGGGTATTGTTTTGCAAGGAATCAAGATCTACTTTTTTTTTACATAAATTTTTAAACAAAATTTTCATATATGATCTGCAAACTTGTCGCCCAAAACATTCATGGATTTTGCTACAAAACATTGAAAATGAAATTTGCTTCAAGCCCTCATTCCCATCGATTCGTAACCTGAATCTGATACCACTGATCTATATCTTTGCGGGAGGCCCCCAAGATCTAAAAAATTGAAATGAATCTGACAATATCTTCAAAATTACAATGCCAAAAAAAAGAGAGAACACATAGAAAATAAAACAACAAAGAAACATGTTTTATTAAAACAAAGAATAACTTGAGAAGCTACATTGTGGTGGAAAGTATCTCCTTTTACAAAATGTGACTTATTACTTATAGTATTTTTTTGTTACAATACAACAGGTAAATTCCATGGGTGAGTAAATACCATGGGTGGATCTCACTTACAATACCATGGGTGGATTCCACTGACAATATCATGGGTGGATCTCACTTACAATACCATGGGTGGATGAATACCATCGGTCAATGACATTTACAATACCATGAGTAAATTCCATGGGTGGATGGATAACATGGATGGATGAATACCATGGGTGGATGCCATTTTCCATTCGGATAATTCAATTTTATATTGTGTGTTTTAATTTTAAGTTGTAGACCCTCTAGTCTATGACATCATTTTTCGTATCTTAGCCCATTGCTTTCTCTTGGGATTAAGGGAACGAGAAGGTTAATTTTAATATATGTTGTTGAGTGTGAGGAATTGAAGACCTGTGCGTGTTGAATTGAGCTTATATGGAATTGAAAAAAATGAACCTAGTGCAATGAAGGCAGTGAAGATGTTCATTAATTTACCATGAGATGGAATTGAGCATAGTAGGAGGTTGTGGATGATAATGCAGAGAAAAAGGCAGAGATCAATCTTTCTATTTCTATCAAAGAAAATGAATTTCACCTATAACTTTATATATCAATTACAATATTTTTGATGTCGATGGTTAAGATGTGAAAGAAGGTACTAAATCCTAGATGTGTGAAAATAAATCATAGTAGTAATATTAAAAAATTTATTTGTCGAATGGATGACCTATATATCTTAACCAAAGGGAGAAGAATATTTGTTTTCCAATATAGACCATATGTGACCCAATGATATTTATATCTCAATTATCCATCATTTTTGTCCATAACTAGAAATAAAATAGTGAAGTATTTGAATTACAAAGTCTAGAGATGGAAGAACCAGTCCAAAATGTAGACATCCAGAACAAAATAGGGTTGAGGTTATTGCAGATCTACAAAAATAGGAGAGGTTCATTTTATTATTTAGCATTGGAGAGAGATTTGTTGGAAAGAGTTAAGCATATAGTAGGAATCATCAACACAATTATATCTAAGAAAAAAGTGTTGAACCTAAATTGTAATCCATTGACTATTCTTTGCAATTGTTGAATTATGCAAATATGTGGAGCTGGGGATAAAGGTCATGTTTGAGCTATTGCGTGTAGAATAAGAATAATTTCAAGGTATTTCTAGTGTTAAGGAGACAAAGAGAGAAATTATAGAAAGGCATGAATTGTTGACGAATGAAAGACACTGAACAACCAAAATAAAATGTATGGAGGACTTAAAATGAACAATATAAGCAAGTTCGAGATAAAAAATAGCGTTAAAAAATAAGATTTAGTTGGAAAGGGTAATAGAGGTTGCTGAAAACACATAGGAGAGATCAACTTTTAAAATGATGATGTCATATTTATTGAGTGCAGCCACCAACTTATAAGTTTATTTAATCAAAATCCATTTTAAGCTTTCATTGGGAAAAACATTTGGAAGGGTATTTGATTTCTCTCCGACAGCCTGAATCTACGAAAACAAAGGAATATAAATTATGTATTAATACTTATTTATTGTGTAAGTTTAATGATATAATATATCCACCTTATGAAATTCATGAAGGTGATGTATGATTAAGTGTAGGAGCAAGGATCAATGGGAAGGGTGATAAGGAGTGGAGTTTGTATTATTTTATTTTATTTTATTGAGAAGGATTCTTGGTTGTATTAAGATTCAAAATTTTCCATTCTTTGATTATTAATATTGTTTTCTATGTTGAATTGACAAAAAGTCAAAATTAAATTATTTATGTAAAAAAAATAAAAGTTGATATTCAAAAGTTGAGTTTATTTCAAAGTAAAGTCAAAAGTGCATTGAAGTTTAAGTCATTGATTGTAATTGGGTGGATGATCGGTGGAGACCGACACCCAAATTATAATTAATGTATTGTAAAGAAAATTTGAAGGGATATTATGGCAGTTTGTAGCAAATAAAGTAGGTTATACATGAGCTTATACTAGTGAAAGAAGGAGATAAATATGACTATGGATATTTATTTGAAAAATCAAAGAAAATCCATAATGATTCCATATATGTTGGCATAAATTTTGAGAAATATATCATTGAATCGAAGACATGACTTACTGTGTTGATGGATATGATACAAAATCATAAACACGGATGGATAATGAAGAAGACAATTAGATGTCCAATCAAAAAATTGATTTCAAGAAGAATGTTTTGTTAAGGGAAGAATAAAAACTCCAAATAACCTAGATTAATGTATTCTTGATGAGGAAAATGATGATGCTAAAATGAAATATGTTAATATCAATTAGGGTTTGGTTCCTATAGATGGAGCTACACACTATTTAGAAGATCAACATAAAGACTTGAAGGAAGAGTCATTATTGATGCTATAAAGCCATATGTTTTTAAATCTAAAAATTGGTGTCCAGATGCAGGATTTGTTGCATTTCACATGACACTAATTTGTTTTCATGAAAGGATGAAGACCGGTGCATTAAAATCATTTTTGAAAGAGACCATAAAATGTTGATGAAATGTGAAGAAGAACTACAATTGCTAGTGAAGTTGCTCATGGAACCTAAATATATTCAAGTTGCAGATAAGGAAGAGAAATGTTCAATCAGTGAAAATGTGGAACCTAAATGTAATTTCCAATTTAATGATGATGAATTGATATTCCAAGCTAGTAACAGTAAATTCCATCCCAAAACTAGATTGGATATTTAAATTCAAGAATTAAGGAAATCAATGGAAAAAATGCATAGACCAAGATATTTCAAAAAGATATAGAAATAAAATAACATGATACATTTGAATTCTCGAGTATACATCCAAAATGGAGAATAATTGAAACATAAAATTTGGAAACCGAGCGAATTAAAAGTCACAACTATTGAAGTAGAACAATAAAAAATGGATGATCAACAACAGACTAATGTTTAGGATGCCGATATATGGTCAGGATATATTGATTTTATTTTACCTAGGGAGTCTGATCCAGGTGCATCTAACCTAGGTTCAAATGTTTACTAAGGGAGTTGGTTTCTAAAGTTAGGTTTCAATTATTTAATATATTTTTTCCTATAGTTTTAGAAGAGAATGAGAATTATTGTAAATACGATAAAGTTAGAGATTGTTGTGGAATAAGTGATAGAATTGTGAGTTAGTTAGATCTTATATAGAGATAAGGGATTAGGTGAGATATTTTATGGATCATGAAAGATATTTTGGGAGTTATTTTAGGATTTAGAACCTACATGGGTTCATATCCACTTGTATAAATCTAGGTGAGCCCATGAGGAATGTAAGTGTGAAAGTAAGAGTAATAGAGGAATGAAAGGGAAAAGAGTAGGCCAATAGTTATATTATAAATCTTTTATTTACCAATTAGTTGTTTCTCAATTTTTATGTGCATTATATTTTGTGTGAATTTAATTTTTATATTTTGTGTGTTAATTTTAAGTTGCAGACCATCTAGCATGCCACACCATGCATTCTCATCATGGATTAAGAGGTATGCTCTCAAATTTTATGAATTTTTCATAATTGTAATCCATCTAATTGTTCATTAAAATTTTAATATTACTTTTTCATCAAAAAATTTAATATAAATATCAAATTGATATTCCATGAGTTGATTATCCATTGGGATCAAGTTGTTCACTGGGAGCTCATAATAAAATGAATACATGTTTCCTTCCAAAAGAAAATTCCCTATGATTTATGATCCTTAATGAGGTATTAAATATTTCTCATTCATATCATTACTTTAACTTTTGTGTGTTATGTGATAGCAAGGAGATGATGGATTTGTTTCTCTCTCAAAAAAGTTCATTTGTAGTATATTTAAATAAAGTGTATTCCCCATTCTCTAACGATGTGCCTGTTCAAATATTTTATGTTATTCTTGGGGATTGTATTTTTCATTTTTGAAGATATTAATATGATAAAACGAATAAATGGTGAGTTTAATATTATAAGAAACAACTATAGAAACTCCAATTTGGAAGTTTAACGATGAATCCATCCTTATATAGAATAATATCTAAATATTGTACCTCTAAAAAAATTAAAGATTTCATCCATTGTGTATACTTCATTCTATTAATAAATGTCACTAATTGGAAATGGAAATGGTATATATAGTTCTCAAAACTAGATCCGAGCTCATGGAATTTATGATTGCTATTTTAAGTTTCACATTATTGATCTTGAAACTAGAAAAAGGAAGGATCTTACCATATCTATTCATTATGTAAATAAACTTAATAGGTTAACTTTCTATTCTATCAAGTATTTGTAGCAACCTTTTTTCCATAACACCCCATGTACATAAACCTAGTTTTGTAAATTATGATTTCATATATTTATACACACACACACACATATGAGTGTTTGAAAATGAATTAATAACTTTCCTATAGAGAGGGACTATGGACCCAAAGTTATAAAATGGAAATCCTATAGTGGGTTGTTGTGTGACCATTGAGTTTCTATTAAGTATTAGATGATTTCCTTTGGTCATACCATATGTAGGCCCATACCAATATCCTTTAGTTGTCATACCTATCTACCAAATTATAGACTGTATTTCACTGATAAGCATTGAATTTGGAGCGGAAATTATAAGTGGATAATGCTTCCTTATTGTCCCCTCTCCTCATCAAATATTGAGATACAAGAGACTTGTGTCTTCTAGAAATTGTGTTGAAGAAAATGGCTCAAGGCTGAAGAGAAGGAAAAAATATAAATTGGCACAAAACTATACTATAAATGAAGCACTTAGAGTGTTAGGAACTACAAAGTAAGAACATTTTTGGTGAATACACTAGAGGGGAACTATATTTGAATATAATAGTGTGAAGGTTGAAGGAGCACAAATGGGAAGGAATTGAAGTTGTTCTCTATGAGTCAGGAAAACTTCCTTGTAATTATGTTTAGGCCAATAGATAATCTATATAAGGCTAGTTTATCAATTATTATCTTTATAAATAATTACATTTCTTTGGTGATTTCCTTGGGGTTGTGAAAGGACTTGGTGCTACTTTCAACCAATAGCACAAGGAAATATGAGTCATTATAGAGCTTTCATCTGGGTTTTGAAATCACCGATAAAGTGGAATAATGTGCCACGTAGTGTTTTCCTTGAGATACACTTGTTAAATAACCAAATAAGTGATTCCACCTCATGGAACTCAGATAAAGCTCATTTGATATTGGGTGGAGCCGTGTGTTTTAAAAAATGATCATGTGAGTCACTGTGATGTTTTCCTTAGGGATCTGAAACAACTGAAATAGTTGACTCCTCTCATAGTGGTGTGAATTAAATATTTACTATAAATTTCCATATATACACATCTCCTCGAACTTTTATTTTGGGTCATGGGTTGTTGACTGTGATAAATAATTGCATTTTGGTAGGCTTGTGGGTGGATAGGAATTTTAAGTCCCTCCTCAATTTTATAAACATATTTAAACACATAGATAAGTGTACAATTGTCATGTGAATGTCTTAGGGACTATGAAAAATTTTATTTCATTGTTAATAATGCAATAGCTTGTGTGTTATGTATATGAATGGATTCATGAGGTATGAATATCAATTATATGAGCATGATGGAATGTATTCATAAAAAATTATAGTTATATGTTATGATTATGTTGATCAAATTTGTAAAATACATAAATCAATGCATAGTTCCATATGTTACATCTGATTACTTTATTTAAATTTATAGGCTAATAACTTAGCCTTCCAACCATAGATCCTAGGAATAGGCCTATGTACAAATTGTGAGATTTTTGGCACAAGCGAGGAGTTCGTCGGCTCATTTACACAAAATAACCTAATATTTCCATCCTATGTGATGAAATATGATTTTCCATCACGTACGAGAACTGGGGTTTTGTTTCATTTAAATGATGTGGGTCACTGGTGGAATTTCACCTTAGTGCAACAATGTTGTTGTACAGCAGTTGTAGTGGTCAAGTATCAAGATTATTGAGGTAAGGTGGGTGGGGTGATAAACTAAACCAAACATTATTTATAGTGGGAAGGAGGTTTAGCGATGAGACTAGATGCAAGCGTGAGGTTGGAACCTAAATTATCACGCATTGAGAACCACTCAGTATTCAAGTTGTTGAATGATGTAATGGTGAAGCATGCCAGTTAATATTGATACACATGAGCACATTTACCTTGTGAAACCATTTTGTTTCATTACTGCTCACTTTCCACTACTACTATTCCATTCTTATAATTGAATGTTGTGGTTGTAATGGCCAGAATAGTGTGACATGGGCTTAAGAGTAGGGCCCACTGAATTGAATAGTTAGTATTTCATGCATGCTACATGAGAAACACGTGGCTAGAATGATTAGTAATGAAGGTGTAACACCTTGTTGTAGTTCCTACAATGCCAACCAAAATTTTGGGCATACTCAAAATTTCGAGTCCACCTCTAATCGCTTAGCCCATTAATGTTTTGACTCAGAATTCGATTAGTTAATATCCCCATGACCTATTCCTACCAAACCCTATCATTGTGCCCATTGATATGATGCACACCACACCCACTTGTCTTTTTGTCTCCTAACTGTAGTAGGGTTTACGGGGTTTGTTGCTACAAAGAGAATTGAGAGTTCCCCCATGGATTCGATGGTAGGTTTTCCATAGTAGTCATCAAAAATCACTGGGGGTATTGATCTTGGACATATAACGATTCAGTTTGGCTTGCATTATGCTGGTCATTTTAGGGTTCAGGAGAAACCCTAATTTCTCAAGAAATTCATCTATTTCCCATTTTACCTTATTCATATTCCCTCGAGGCACACTCTGATATGCGTTGCATGAAATCATGATATAATCATTGAATATAATTTCCCCCTAGGTTCATGATTGGTTTCCATCATCTTAACATGTGTAATAAGGTTCTCAAGGTTTTAGTGAGGCATTACAAGTCCTACACACCTCAAACCCCTTTTTCGTGGCATGTGCATTGAAACAAAGCGGAGACATCTTGTGTTAATGATTAGGGCAAGACTTCAGTTTCATGAGGGTATGGAAAATGTTGGCTCTCCTCTGCACCTCTAAAACCCTAAATTATTATGATCAAGAATCCGACCATGCCTTGAATTAACCTTCACTATCTAGAACTATTTTCACATAGCGCTTTAATGCACTTTCTCTAAAATCACATAATCACTGTGGGAAACAAAAAATATTAAATTCACGATTAGTGATTCCATTAAATGTATAAATTTCAATTATATTTTCAAACTGAAGCATGAGCTTATCCATCCATGCAATTTATAAAAAATTATTTTGGATTATTTTCATGCTACTAGAGTGAATCAATGCTTGTATTTTTATCTATTCATTTATCCCACATGAAAAGTATCTTTCTGGTAAACTAATTTACTTGTTTCATCTTCTTTTCTGGACACCAAGAAAGTCTGGCTTGGATCCACATCCAGTAAGGAAACAATTGTACTCGAGGAAAGAAATTCATAGGTCACAAAGTTGCATAGGTCGAAAAGTCACAAAGTTGCATAGGCCGCAAGGCCGCAAAGTCGCATGGTTTCAAAGTCTGAAAGTTTCATAGGTCACAAAGTCACAAAGTCCCATAGGTCGCAAGGTCCCAAGGTTGCATAGGTTTCAAAGTCGAAAAATCACAAGGTCGCAAGGTTGCAAAGTCGCATAGGTCGCAAGGTCGCAAGGTCGCAAAGTCACATACTTCACAACGTTGTAAGGTCACAAAGTCACATAGGTCGCAAGGCCACAATGTCGCATAGGTCACAAAGTCGTAAAGTAGCATAGGTTGCAAGGTCACAAAGTCGCAAAGTCACAATGTCACATAAGTCGTAAATTTGCAAAGTCAGATAGGTCACATAGTCGCAAAGTCACATAGGTCACAAGGTCCCAAAGTCACTTGGTTTCAAAGTCGCTTGGTCACAAATTCACAAAGTTGCAAAGATGTATAGGTCACAAAATTGAAAAATCGCATAGGTCGCAAGGTCTCAAGGTCACATAGGTCACAAATTCACAAAGTCATAATGTCGCAAGGTCACAACATCGCAAAGTTGCATAGGTCACAAAGTCACAAAGTTGCATAGGTTGCAAGGTGTCAAGATCGCATAGGTCGCTAAGTCACAAAATCGCAAGGATGCAAGGTCGAAAATTTGCATAGGTGACAAGGTCGCAAGGTTGCAAAGTCACATAGGTCGCAAGGTTGTAAGGTTGCAAAGTCACATAGGTTGCAAGGTCACAAGATAGCATAGGTCGCAACGTCGCAAAGTCACATCGGTTGCAAATTCACAAAGTCGCATAGGTCGCAAATTTGCAAGGTCACAAAGTCACAAATTCACGTAGGTCACAAGGTTGCAAAGTCACATAGGTCACAACATTGTAAATTTTCATAGTTCACAAAGTCGCAAGGTCGTGAGGCCACAAGGTTGCAAAGTTGCAGGGTCACAAAGTCACATAGGTTTCAAGGTCGCAAAGTCGCATAGGTTGTAAAGTCACAAAGTTACATAGGTCGCAAAGTCGCATAAGTCGCAAAGTTGGAAAGTCACATAGATCATAGAGTCACATAGGTCACAAAGTCACATAGATCGCAAAGTCACAAAGTTGCAAAGTTGCAAGGTCGCAAAGTCACGAATTCACATAGGTCGCAAAGTCACAAGGTCATAAAGTCGCAAAGTCGCATAGGTCAAAAATCGCAAGGTTGCAAGGCCGTAAGGTTTCAAAGTCACATAGGTCTCAAATTTGCAAAGTCAAAAACTCACATACATTGCATTGGTCACATAGGTCAAAAGGGTCGCATTCTGCCACTTAGTCACTCCTATAAAAGGGAGAAATCATCCAATTTGAGAGTGGCTTCAACAGCAGTAGAAAAAATCCTTGTCTCACTCAACAAATATCTTGAACCTCCAGATACTCTTCCAAAGAAGCATTGGATTACGACACAAAATAATAAAGTACATATATGCATGAGAATCCAATCTTTTTAAAATATGGCCAAGGATGTAGACAAGGTCATACATTCATATAATCATCTCCTTAGTTGTTTATATCGATGGTCGAATTCCATCACACTCCTTCCATCAGGTCACTAGCAAGACCTAAGGAGTGGGAGGAATTACTACATGAAATGAAAGGATTTCTTGACCCAATCAGACAAGCTTCCAACTCCAACGACTTGTAGGCGACAAGAGAGAGCATGATGCAGTATGTGGTTGAGTCAGTTAGGGTTCACACTAAATTTTCTACCTTGTTAAACTAAGTCAACGCCCAGAAAATCACATTGTTTCCATATGCTCTTGAGTGCATGCAGAGACAGGGGTAAGATATTCCTAAACTGGTCATGATAGATACAGATTAAAAAGCAGCCAGGCCTATATCGGGGAGCATCAACATATTGACACTTTGGCCTTATCAATCATCAAATCATCAGCACATGGTCAATGCATGAGAAATACTCTCTCATTTTTGTTTCACAACATGGTAGATTAGGGAAAATAGAATTAGAACCTAAAAGAAACATGAGGGAGTCCCTTGGTCACAATTGGCCCTAGTTCACAATCCACCCTAGGTCGTAATCAACCCTGGGTCGTAATATCCCTTAGGTCACAAATTCCCTTAGGCCACAATGTCTCTTAGGTCGCAACCTCCCCCAAGTCGAAATCTCCCTTAAGTCCCAATCTCCCTCAAGTCTCAATCTCCCTTAGGTCGCAACTTCCCCTGGGTCACTATCTACCCAAGGTCGCAACCTCCCCTAAGTCGCAATCTTCCTTAGGTCGAAATATCCCTTAGGTCACAACTTCCACTTTGTCGCAATCTCCCTTAGGTCGCAACTTCCCTTGGGTCACAATATCCCTTAGGTCACAACCTCCCTCGGGTCGCAATCTCCCGTAGATTGAAACTTCCCCTCAGTCATAAGTAATCCAAAGAGTTGGGGAGACCAAATGTCATGGGAAACCAAAGAGTCACCTCGGCCTATATTTACATCTTCTAGTGATTTTGTAAAGGAATTTTTTGGTGATGTACTTTTGAGAGAGACACATTGCTTTTTATTGAATGGATGCCTCTTGATGAATACAAATAAGTGTTATTGGATCTCACTATTGAATCTGATGGAAGTATCTTATGTGGTTATGCTATGAACATGGTCTCTTCGAATGAATGAATCCTTCCTTAAAATATTGGTGCACATTTCTACTAATTTATTCCCTTGTGGTATGAGCTTAGTTGCAGCACATGGATAGTATATGATGTTCTAACTTGAAGAAATGTTGATTAAATAAATTTTCGGTATTTTATTTAAATATTTATTGGGATGTGAATAGATGATAAATGAAAAACTTAACCATTGTGAACTACTTCTCCTTTTTTAAGTTAATATTGTAATAAGTATGATCTTGGTAAAGTTTTTCTATCAATTATTTTCATAAGTTTCATGCTTAAATTATGCTTTGCTACTCAAGGTATTATGTTTCATAGGGCATTCGTAAATCACTAACTTCTATTCGTTCAACCTCCATGCATTCTACATCTCAGTGATTCCCCTCTCTCCAAAAAATAGCTTCACCAATTTAATTTCCACCGGGCCTACATACCGAATGGGATCCCCAAACTAAACGGTGTACAGTCTAATTGGGATTCTACATCGGGGAGATCCCCTTACTGTTGGTGAGACATATTCAACTGTCAAAAGATTTGGCACTAGAAGGAGGGCTAGATGACAAGCTAAGCCCTTGGAGCCTATAGTTTAGTCTCATATTTGTAAATGGCTCATCCCAAAATCATACTCCTGAGATGTTTATCGAGTTTATATATTTGTAAATGCTTAATCCTCGACGAACCTCTCTATCACTTCTCTCAGTTGGAGTTCGATGGGGAAAATGGAATTTCCATAACCAACTGCCTATCCGATTTTCTTGAGTTTTGTGAATATTACGAAATTGATGATGAGGAGTTTTCTTATGTGTTTTTCTCTCTCACCCTTGAAGGATGCATCAATAAATGGTGTCACACACTTCCAGCAGCTTTCATCCATTCGTTTGAGCAACTCATCGGTGAGCTTCAACAAGATTTTCACAGGTACAGATTTCAAGATGTATTAATAAGGATAAATGAGATCATAATGAAACCTCATGAATCTATAAAGGATTTTGCTACTATATTTGTTCATAATTGTTTTTAGCTCCCTGCAAGAGATGTCGATTGGGAATATATAATTGACAAGTTTCAACAGTTGGTTTTTGTTTCTTTGCATGACCTTCGATATGAAATAAATCCTAATCCTTATGGCTATCATGATAATCCTCAAGTTACTAACTATCAAAATTCAGTCCCGAATATTTTCTTTCCCATCTCTCTGAGTCAGGAACAACTTCAAGCCTGGAAGGAGGAACTTACTATTTGTGACATTTCTCATCCTCCTCCTAATTTTATACCTAATCGAGTTTTGTTTGCAAATAGTTTAATTGATGAAATATGCTTGCAGGGAAATGAAACATCTTGTATCGCCTCCGCATATTTCATAATCCCTGTCAAATCAAGACTAAAAAAAAAATTATGTAACATATCTCCATGTTAATGAAACAAATATAAAGTCCATTGAACATAAGCCTGTGTTTAGTCCTAAATATTATTCACTTATCTTCAACGACTTGGGATTTGCCTCGAATGAAGTTGATTGTCCTGTAAAATCCATGCACCATGAAATTCATGCAGGTTCATTGTTTCCTCTGGATGAAAATAATCTGCAAGATGAAAGTTCTGGTACAATTGGTACTCCCTCATCTAAATCATTTCATCAATTATTCCCTAATTCATTTCTTGAGTCTAAAACGCCAATGTTTTCTACAAATAATTCATAAATTTCTTTTATTAGTGTTGGTGGTAGTGATGAACACGAGGGTAATGTTTCACAATCACGCTACATGGATGATTAATCTCTTACTCCTGATCTCTTCCATCCGCAGTCCTTAACCGGTCAAGAAAGATACCTTATGTCTCGTCAATCTTGGGATGTTTCTCTCACTATTTCATCCTCATCTTCAATCCAAGAAGAGATTAATGTACCGAATACCTCACCTGATAAAGTTGGTTTCTTAAATGCTTGTAATTTCTTCTAAAATGTATTCACTCACACCTTTGTTGATTGTCACTTGTATATATATTTTTGTCCTATGAAGCCACCCAAATTCAATGATTCACATTTCTAAGATTCATGAACTCATTAGGAATTTGAGGCACTTCAGGTTCTGCTCATGGTTATGTTAGGTTCTCACGATCTTTATGAGACTCTTGAACCAGGTCAAATTATGGTTTTTGAAATTAGGTTTTCCATGCACCACACTCCTCCCAAGATAATCTTGTCGAATGCCAGCTCATCTTGCAAGTCCTCAAGTGATGTTTCCCTAAGCACATATTTCAATACCCTATTAGTTGATATGCATCAACCTATTTACCCTAATTTATTTGCTAAAGGGAAGAAACCATCTATTGTCTCAAAACTATGTTATTGTTGCCCAGCCGGTACAGAATACAGTCAGTTACAAGCAGATGATGTTTTACAATCCAATCACCCGAGATCTCTATTACTTGAGATGCTCCTGGCGAATTCATCTCATCCTTGGGACTCTAAATAATATTATTTTTTGAACTGTTAGTATATTAGTGTGCAAGCATCTAAAAAAATTAATAATATGCTCATTGATAGTTATCCATTTGCCACTAACAATGATTTTCTAGTTAATCTCATGAAATCTCTAAAGTTCGATAGCTCCCTGTTTGAAGGTTCAGATTTTTTCCAGGATAGTGAGGCACTCCAACTCCCACTAAAGTTTACATTAGGTCTTCACATCCTCGAAAAAACCCATGCACAACTTGAAATTAGGGTTTCCAAAATTAGGGTTTCTGCAATTCAATTATCTAGCATCTCAATTTCACCAGGACAACACATATTTCCTCCTTGCCATCAAATTCGTCATTCCCACTCTTGTGATAAGTTTTATGCTTTACTTGAAGGATTTTATCCAAAAAATTTCTTCCACAAGAAGACAAAATATTACCTCACTTGCACTAGATTTAGGGTTAAGCATGAACGGATGTGTGTCATGGCTAGATGATTATAGGTTTTAAGTACATCTTCATGTCTATCAGGATGGGGTTATACTTCAGCTTGAACAAAAATTTTCTAGCACGTTCTGTGGTAATTAGCCATGCTCTTCTTGCCATTATACATCCTTTACAAGTAAAACTTATTGTTGGTCCACAATTCTTTATGCTAGCCCTGACTGCGTACATACTTTTTCTTGCAGGTCAGGAACTGATGTGATGATTGCATTAGAAATGTGATATCAAATGACATGACTGCATCTATGGTTAAATTATGGTTTGGTGTTTAGGCTAGCTAGGGTTTGTTAATTAAAATTTACTTTTTTCATGTTGTTAGTTAGGCTTTACTTGTTAGGATTTTATTTATGGTTAAATTATCTCCCCTATATTTTCTTCATTGTAGGGAGTTTATTTTTATGCATTATTGTTTTCGCACTAATTTTAATTTTCTCATTATTTCATGGCATTCATAAAATTACTACACGTGTTGCATTTTCCTTTATCTGCAATTACTTTATTTCTTTCACGCATAACATTGCATTGCATCATAATCCCTACCCTTTGCACTACATCATACATTTTCCTTCTAGCATAGTGTACACTTGTCGTTGGCCTAGACTTGCATTTTCATCTTTGTTGAATATCGCTGCATCAGCCTTCATTGAACCTGGAGCCTTCAAATCTTTGGTGCCATGGCTAGCTTTCTTACACCTTCTTACACATGCTCGAAGCCTTGGGGATTTCTTTAACCTATTTACGCACGCTTAAACCCTCGAATTGTTTCCCTAGACACCTTGCCCTAATGTTCAAACCCTAACCCTAATGATTGTGTGAGGTTTTTATGGTTACTCCAAGAGGCAACTTCTCTTAGAACCGATCATCAGAGTAATGTCCTGAGAATATTTCGTATGATTCTAATTCATTAGCTAGGGAAATGTGAACATGTTACTCGTGGGGAACTCTAATTAGCTCAAGTGACCTATATCCATAACTTGAACCTTGTCCTCAACATGGTATTGAATATCTTAATGAATTCTTTTCATGTTTCACATGTTAACTTGAGATTGGGTGTGAAGGATTGGCATGGGGGAAAACCTAAAAAAACATAATATCTTTCAATTTTTTTCAAACAAGAAACAACCTCTCTTGCTCATAAAATAAGTCAGGATCCCTCATCTGCCCTAGCACAATGAACACCTATTAATAAGTGCTAATGTGCACATAAAATATAATGAAAATAATTGAAGGGTTAAGGATTGAGAAAGGCTTCCTGCATAGAGAGGTAATGCAACGAATCCATTGGGGTACTGACCAGGCTTGCTAGCAGTGGAGAAAATTTTATGATTTCCTAAAGTGACTCCACCAAGGTGCTCTCTAGGCCTGCTGGCATTGGAGGAACATGAGATATTTATTTTAGAATTCTGAATATAATAAGCCCTCTGAATTTTTCTTTGCATCATTGTCAACTACTAGCATGTGTGAATTTCTATTTAGGTTTTTACTGAATAGCAAGACCTATCTGAGGCACAAACGAAAGGCATATATGTAAAGGTAAAAGCGACATAAGAGGGACACACAGTTCATGCTCAATATTTCCTTGCATCACTATCTAGACTCAAACTATTGTTGTGATTTTGGCAGAGATGTTGGATTCTACTAGTGGTTCGCCAATTGTTGTAGCTACTACAACGCCACCAAAACTTTTGGTCATATTCATATTTCAAGTCCTCCTCTGATTGCTTAGCCAATTAAGGTTTTTTCACAGCCTTCGATCAGTTAATCTCCCCACGACCTATTCCTACCAAACCCTATCGTTGTGCCCATTCATATGACGCACACCACACATACTTGTCTTGTTGTCTCATGACTCTAGTAGGGTTTGCAGGGTTTGTTGCTGTGAAGAGCATTGAGAGTTCCTCCATGGATTTGATGCTAAGTTTCCCATAGTAGTCATCACCAAGATGGACCTTGGATGAATTAATGGTGAATTAAGTTTATTTACTTGAAATATCTTTTACTCATGTTTTTTTATATGTATGTTTCAAGTGTTAAGCTAGTTTGCATGGTATTTGATGCATGATTTTTGTTAAACTAAGCCTTCTTACAAGTATTTGAGAAAGTAGCTAGCTTATTTCTTGCCTTAATCATTTTTATAAATTGATAATCTTGATATAAAACCTTATTAGTTTACTTCAATATTGTTTCACTCTAAGGAAACCTAGAATAGTTTGATGCATATACTTGATATTTTGTAGATTGAGAAGGCACTAGTCCATTCGAAGTATTGTGAATACCTAGAAGATAGAAATAAATTTTATTTTTTTTATGGTATATTATGGTTTATTTACGGAAAAATATTTTATTTTATATATTAAGTGACTTATTGATCTTTTCCATATGATTTAATATTGTCTAAAAGTGCATTGTATATGTAAAAATATTATTTTACAATCCCTTTTAGCACTGATGTCAAGGATTGTTTTCCATTATATGCCTTTATTAACCATCAAATATTGGTTTAATTTACCTCCTATTTTACTCTTATATTAGCCTTGATTCAACACATGTTTATCGTAGTTACAAGGTCTAAATTTTCTATTGTCATAAACTATTTTATTGCTACAATTTGTTGATTTAAAACTCTACTTTATTTTAGCCATGATTAATTCCATGTTTGGTGTATTCAAAAAATATATTTGAGCCTTCATAGGTTAACCATATATTTTATATCAATCCATAGCTAGATTGAACCCAAATATGGAAATTACCATTTCATCCAACTTAAACCCTAAATGACTATACCTATCTATAGTGGATTTTTAGTATAGGATCCTCATGGCACACTTAACTTAGTTTCATTATGTAATTTGTCCCTAAGCCCTACCAAGGAAGCTTCCCTTCTATTGGATTGTGTTCGTCACTAAAACAAGGGGAGTTGTTGCAGAAGTGACAATGGTAAAACTCACGAGTGTTGCATTTTGTGTAGGTCAACTTGTGAGGCTTTACCCTAGGTGCTATATATTGTTGTAACAAGTACGATAGTCAGGAAATTCCCAAAATATTACTCATATGGAAATGAAATAGTAACCATTATTCCTAATTGGAAATTCAAAAAAATTGACTATGTAATTACATATCATCCTCTATGTTGATCCAATCACACCAATATTTGTTCAAGTAACTCGACTAATCAATTGGCATATAGTAAAGAAGAAATTATTCATATAAATAGGCATATTATATCTCTATAATTGTTTACCACCACCCTAGGTGAGAAAATATAATTGAATAATTACCTCTAGGTGGATCTAATACTTGAACTATTAAAAAGGCTTTGTACTAAGTCTAAAAATACATTAAACTATAATAACCTTAGGAAATTCAATGGTGGCAACAATAGTATTGTGTTACAATTAATTAAGGATGCTTATAGATTATAATAAAATTAAGACCATGCTACATAACATAAAAAAAGGATAAAGGTGCTTGTGAAATATTTTATATAATATTAACTAGTTTTCTCCACAAACGTCCATCTTATGTATCTTTAAGAATATATTAAAAGGTGTCAAATTTTTTCCCTAAAAATGTTACTTGTGTTTATTTTCTAAATCCATGAATTTCCGTCAACCTTCAATAAGTGGAACATACTTCAAGCTACACAATATATGGAAAATCCCCATAAATTATTGGGATATATTGTCAACTATACATGACTACTTAGAATTTTATTGGCTCTACTTTAGCTAAAAAATATAAAATCCTACAAGGTTCTATGTACCAATTATAGGACTCACCATCATAACATCAAGTTGTTATCAAATACATTTGATCTGAAAATTATGGCACTTAATGTGTTTTTTAAAGTAATTGCCAAATATATTATAGTAAAATTAAACACAGATTCCAAAAATTGTTAGCTTTAGGTCAAAAACATTCATTAAAAATTTAACAAAAGCACAAATGTCTATATTGACATTAAAAAAATTGTTGTCTTTTGTGTTTAATTGTCAAGAAAGACATCATATTATCTTGGAATATAGACTAGTGCAAATAAACAACATAAAACAAAATATTAAAATAATCATGATAAGTTATGAATATGGTAGATTCTAAGCTTTAAAGGAAAAGTCATTCCTAGGAAGCAAGATTTTGCAAGAGCAATAAGTTCAGATATTTCACTCATCAAGACATGGCATGTATGTTACAGACATTTAAAATTTGAATCCCCTCTCAACTAGAAAAATAGTGTATGGTTAAAGTATTCACTAATTTTTAAAAGGATAATGCAACATTTGAAGCTTGAATTTATCGAGAAAAAAGAAGAGATACATTTCCTACAAGATAATGGTAAGAAAAAAAGTGTTTCCATCTTACTTACAAAAGCATTTTTGGACCTCTAAAACATTCTCTTCGAGGATCTAAATATTTTTTAATTTTCATTGTCGATTTTAGTTTAATGACATGGGAGTATTTTTTATAGGAAAAGTAAAAAACATTTGAAAATTTTAAGTTTTTTCGTAATTTGGTTGAAAAAAAATAACGAAAATATATGAAAGTGAGGATAGGTAATGGAATGGAAATCACTTCAACTGAATTCCAAAATTATTGTTGATATCAAAGGATTTGAAATAAATTCACAAATACTTATACTCCATAATGGAATGGACCAACGGAGAATGAGTAGAGTTACTTTGTTAGCAATGGTGAGATCAATGTTAACTTTCAAAGTCTTAAGTGCCTTCTACTGGGCTAAAGTAGTACATACTATTTTTTACTTAAGAAATCGATGTTCCATTATTTATTTGGATGGAATGAAGCATGGTATGGTTTCAAACCAAATGTTAAACAACTCCAATTTTTTCGTTATGTTCGTTATTCTTTACTTCCTAAGGAAAACATAACTAAGCTATAGTAAAGAAGTATGAAGTGTATGGTTATTGGATATTCTGAGGAGAAAAAGGGATATCATATATTATCCAATGGTAAATTTATTGTAAGCCTCGATGTCATTTTCAATTGAAAAAAGTAAGAAGTGGTGCAAAAAATTAAATCCTTCTTGAAAATTGGAAAAACAAGTAGATAAGGAGAAAAATAGGATAGAAAAAGAAAGATAGTATGAAATATATTTTAATTTACATGAAAAAGTTGACGATTCTCATCAAACATTTCCTCTAAATATTTTTCAAAATTTATTTTTATTCTTTAGGTAATTAAGGTTCAAAAGGTTTTAATTGCAACAATTCAAATAGTTTGTAAGGATCTTATTCACATAAATCCTCTTTCACAATAACAAAAATTGTTCAAATCCTAATCTAGTCAACATCAATTTCCAAATTTAACATAAAAAATTATAAAATATGTTAATTCGTATGAAATGAACAAAACAAACACTCAAATTGGTGCTAGGGTTGAAGAATATAATTCAACATTGAAAATGGTACTAAGACATGAATAATGAAAAAAACGATGATTGATGAATATAATTCAGTGATTGAAAATGGTACCTAGAAACTTGTTGATTTTTCTCAAAATGTCAAACCAATATGATGAAAATGGGTTTATAAAATCGAGTATAAATTAGATAGAAGGATTAATAAATACAAAACAAGAGTTGTCACTTGTGTTTTTTCACGATAAGAATGGATTAACTACGAATAAATCACTTCAACTGAATTCCAAAATTATTGTTGAGATCAAAGGATTTGAAATAAATTCACAAATACTTATACTCCATAATGGAATGGACCAACGGAGAATGAGTAGAGTCACTTTGTTAGCAATGGTGAGATCAATGTTAACTTTCAAAGTCTTAAGTGCCTTCTACTGGGCTAAAGTAGTACATACTATTTTTTACTTAAGAAATCGATGTTCCATTATTTATTTGGATGCAATGAAGCATGGTATGGTTTCAAACCAAATGTTAAACAACTCCAACTTTTTCGTTATGTTCGTTATTCTTTACTTCCTAAGGAAAACATAACTAAGCTATAGTAAAGAAGTATGAAGTGTATGGTTATTGGATATTCTGAAGAGAAAAAGGGATATCATATATTATCCAATGGTAAATTTATTGTAAGCCTCGATGTCATTTTCAATTGAAAAAAATAAGAAGTGGTGCAAAAAATTAAATCCTTCTTGAAAATTGGAAAAACAAGTAGATGAGGAGAAAAATAGGATAGAAAAAGAAAGATAGTATGAAATATATTTTAATTTACATGAAAAAGTTGACGATTCTCATCAAACATTTCCTCTAAATATTTTTCAAAATTTATTTTTATTCTTTAGGTAATTAAAGTGCAAAAGGTTTTAATTGCAACAATTCAAATAGTTTGTAAGGATCTTATTCACATAAATCCTCTTTCCCAATAACAATAATTGCTCAAATCCTAATCTAGTCAACATCAATTTCCAAATTTAGCATAAAAAATTATGAAATATGTTAATTCGTATGAAATGAA
Source organism: Pinus albicaulis (assembly GCA_034641835.2). Lineage (NCBI taxonomy): Eukaryota > Viridiplantae > Streptophyta > Pinopsida > Pinales > Pinaceae > Pinus > Pinus albicaulis. Next base: position 1,813,702 of record CM076574.1, on the reverse strand, counting down.
CAAAACAAACACTCAAATTGGTGCTAGGGTTGAAGAATATAATTCAACATTGAAAATGGTAGTAAGACATGAATAATGAAAAAAACGATGATTGATGAATATAATTCAGTGATTGAAAATGGTACCTAGAAACTTGTTGATTTTTCTCAAAATGTCAAACCAATATGATGAAAATGGGTTTATAAAATCGAGTATAAATTAGATAGAAGGATTAATAAATACAAAACAAGAGTTGTCACTTGTGTTTTTTCACGATAAGAATGGATTAACTACGAATAAATATTTGCGCCTATAACAAAATGTAACACAATCAAAATACAAATTTCTTTGGAAACTCTAAAAGGATGGAAATTAAATTAGATGGATGTTAAAAGTTCATTGTTTAATGGGTATCTGTAGCAAGATGTCTATATAACTCATTCTCATAGTTTTGAGCAGTTATCTTTGTCATTAGAGTTTCAGTGTGACTAAGGAGATAAGTAGATTAATTAATGGTTTTTACAAAGAATTTTTCTTCTACTAAAATTCTAAATGACCTAAACTATTTATTTAAAATTATGAAAATGTTGAAAGATGAATATTTTTTCTAATAGTAAACTAGTTGTTTTACATATACCATCCAGACAAACTTATAAATTGGCATGAGAAAAGAATTGCAGTTACACATCAGAAAAGGACAATGAGAATGCATACTAAAATAAGACAATGATAGTGCATAAATAATTATGGAATATAAGATTTATAATACAAACAAACCGTTCATAGTTACTATACTAAGAAAAATAACGGTAAACATATTGGAACACAAAGAATTGTTTATGCTACTTCATCTACAAATAAATTACATACATCTATATAGATATTCCTAGATGCATTTATTTCCAAATCATTAGAGAAATTTTGAGGTCTAAAAGGGCCTCCTAAGAAAATTGTAAAACCAAAATAAAATTTATAAGAACCAATAGGATTCAAGATGATAATTTCAACTATGGGGGATGATTCACCATTTTTTCACGTAAAATAGTAGAAAGGTTAAAAATAATAAAATAATAAATCTACTTTTTCAACTTATCTCTATAAGGTTTTACTTAACCTATGAGTGGGAGTACTCGTTCGATGTAAAATTTAATTCTTCATCCAAGGAATGCCCATGTTGCAAACTTTTGATGGACTCTACTACATGAAAATTGCAAAATACATGAAAAAATATGATTGCATTAAGTTTTTTCATCTATTTCTCAATTTTCATGTTACATGGTCAATCAAAAGTATGAAAAATGGGTACTCCTTGGATGAGGAATCAAATTCTACAACCTATGAGTTTTCCCACTCAAAATTTGAGTAAAGAGAGGTAGATAAGTTGAAAATACTAGTTGAAAAACTAGTTTTTTTTTTCCCTCTAAAATTTGATGATGTAATCTAATATTATTTTGTATTTCCACTATTATTTTATAATTTACATAGCAGAGACACTTAGACCTAAAAATTTCCCCAATGACTATGAGTGTGCATCTGTAAATAGAACACATATATCAATATTATGAGTATCCATCTATGTAAATAGAACGCATATATTCCTATGGATATTCTTGAGTGCATTTATTTCATAACACTATGATTTTACATATTGGTAAATAGAATACATATATTCTTGAGGATATTATTGAATAAATTTATTTCATAACACTAAGATTGTACATAATTGAAAATATAATACATGTATTCCTATTAATTTTCTTGAATGCAGAGAATATGCATAGATTGACAGAGTTGTAGAAAGAGGGAAAACGATCTAGAGGGGAAAAACAATGGACTTAGTAGGAAGAAATGTGCTAAGTTTCTTAGGAAATAAGGAATCATGGGTTTTAAAAGACCTAAATCCTATTGGGAAATGGTGGTAATAACCTCTATGTTAACAAGAAATACATATGCAATGATCTGCACTCAGAAAGTCCAACCAAAATCAGAAGAAAAGGTTATGCAAAAACCTATGATAACAAATACCACCCAAGTCGAGGGTTCAAAATAAAGTTTAATACAACATGGGGAATCACAAATGGGAAGACACCAAAATTCTTATAAAACAAAAGAGAAACCTTAAACCTCAATTAAGGGAGAACATTAAGCCAAAGGAAACAATGAAATAATAGATACATTTCAACTGGAATACTAGTGCCAAATAACCTTACATATTACAGTCTAAACATACTATATAATTAATATATACAATCCAAGTGTACCAATTCTCATCTTAACTATCAATAATAAATTGCAACATTGCAGGGTGACTAGATAGGAGGGTTCTGGTTGCTGCAAGGTGACATTCCACCCTAGTAAATTTCATTGAGGAGTCCAACAAAAGTTAAATCCAAACCCTAATAAACCAGAAGAAAACATTTTGAATAACCTGCGACTCTCATTTCCAGATAGAGTTTGAAATTCTAAATGGCATACACGAAGTAAACAAAGCTTGTTTCTGAGAGTTCAAGGGTTCATCTCCAATAGAACAAAAATAAGAGGAAGTGGATTAGGGAGGGTCATCTTATTTGCATAATACTGAAAGACAAGGGTTACCCTCGAAGACAACAAAGAACCTATAGGATTTCCTAGATACGTAGGATTTGATATAACCAGGAGGAGTGATTGCAAGAGCATCAGAAACCTACCTATGTATATGAAGTTAACTAGGTCTTTACATCTTTGTGAAATGGAAATATGGTAAAATATATCATTTTAATAGCCCATTAGACTCCATCCGCTTACCTATTTCTAGAATAATCGTGAGTTAAGTGTGTAGAGTCATGTTGTAACTCGATCCTTAACTAGCTTGAGCAATCCTATGCTTAAGACCGGAACCACTAGAAGAAATGATTAGGCGAGTTACCAAAACCATGATAGAAGGAGTTGAACATGGTTACCACGGAAATCATTGGAACAAATATTGTTTCCTAACTGAGATATAGGGTTTTGAAAGATGTTGCATAACACTCTGCGAAAACCCCAAAGAAAGAAATGAAATATTGAATGACAGGATGAATAGGGTAGTTACCCAAAGAAGTATCAAAAAATTCTAGACCGTCGTATTTCAAACTGCAACAATCAACGATGATGAAAATGCTAGCTACAGTCTCCTAGGGTTCTAGGAACCCAGGGACCCTATATCAGTAAACACAATGGAACAACTGGCATACCGGGATTTAATGGTAGGTTATATCACATGGTTCAAAGAAAATATCTGTAACAATAATTAAACTTGATTTTACTACTCAAAGGTTATTAAATTGAAATATGGTTGCAAACAACTAAGGTACTGCCATGGATTTAAATGTAGAATTTGTATCCGAATTACACATCATATATCTATCAATGTATGGTTACAGTATTGGTCTTATTATGAAGAGCTTTTTATGTATATAGTCAAATGAAAAATATTAAAATTGGTATATAATTTAAATTAAACGCTAGAGTATGCATCACATTTTCTATAATTAATATTTTTATTTTTATTTGATGTTTTGAAAGCATGTTACAAGCAGTATCACACTCAATTTTCAAAAACGTGGCCTTGATTAGAACTAACGATTAATAAAGTGTGTGTTGAATTATGCACAAAGAGGAAAAGGACAAGGAAAGTGAGTTGGTAATCATATCAAGATGAGAAGAGGAGATGGAGGCCAATATCCTACTAGATAGGAAGGTAAGATGCCAAATACATAAGTAAGCCCATAAATGTGGTTCCAATTGGAAATGGAATCGTAACATCAAACAAACATGTTATTGGAAAGTGTACAAGAATTAGAAGTTCAAATTTCTCGAATGAGGAATAATAAGGAAAAGTTGATACGTGAGCAAGAAATAATTCGGAAAAATTACTTGCAACTGGAAAAATCACTGAACCTATCAACCAATCCCTGAAAAAAAAACCCGAGACGAGGAACGACCAGTAAAGGCATGGATAATGAATATGAATAAATATTTCCAAGTCTACGACTACAACAGTAACCTTAGAGCCATGCTAGCTATTTACTAGCTTCAAGGAAAGGTTACCTTGTGGTGGGAAGAGGTCAAATAAGTACAAGGGATAGAAGAACATAATGTAACATGGGATGGATTTCAAAGGAATTTGAAAAATAAGTACCTTTCAAAACGATTCTATGACTAAAAGGCTAAAGAATTTCATGACTTTAGGTTGGGGTAGTTGACTATGGATGAGTTCATAATGAATTTTATCTCATTGTTGAGGTATGTACCTTATATTTGGGAGGAGAAGGAAAATGTGAAAAATTTCCTAAGAAGTATACCCACGTTCATGAAGGAGATGATATAATTTGATAGTCAAAAAACCATGGATGGAGCAATTAAGAAGTTTTAGATGTGCTACAAGAAAATGAAACGTAAGGGACACCAGTAAAAACAAATCTCAGAAGAGAGGAAAAAATAACTTTCACAATTTCTGAGGTTCTAAATATTTCAATATCAGAAATCTACATAAAATTTTTCCCATAAAATCGATGGAAAGATATTGGCAAAATACCATGTGGAAAATGGAAGTTATACCTCTAGAGGCTTCTAGTAAACTAGAACATATTTAAGTGCAGAAACCCCCTTTTGAACTTTAGTGTTGTGGAGACGCCCATTACTACAAGAATTTCCCTCATCATGCTAAACCTGAGCATGTTTCTCATGTTCAAGAAGCATATATTGTTGGGGACATAGCTAGAAGCCTACCCATAATTAATGCCACACTAGAAGATCATCAAGTAGATTACAAGCCCACCATGACTGAGTTCGAAGGAAAGCTATTAGATAAAACTGTATCTATTTTAGTAGATCCATGGGGCTATCCTGAGCTAAGTTAGTCCTAAAATTGTAGAAACATTTCATATTCAAACCAAAAAATTCCATCATTCCTTACTGGTGCAACTAGCTTCTCGAGAAAAAAGGAAAGTGACTACTAAAATAACAGATTGTTCAATAAATATAAATAATCATCAATTTAAGGTTAATTTGAATATATTACCCTTGGATTCTTATGACATTTTAATTTGGATGGATTGGTTGGAGGGACACATGTTGGTAGTAAACTATAAAGAGAAATCCATTAGTTATCTGATGGAAGAATGTTCCTGACAAGAGCTTCAAGGAGTTGAAAAGAAACTAATTTTTTTCTCAATCACTGCCACTCAACTAGGTAAATGCATGAGGAAAGGGTGTGTAATGTATTCTATTCAAGTTGGATAAACCAACTCCAAGGATAATAAAGGAACACTGGAAAACATACCGATAATTCAAGATTTTATGGATGTGTTTCTTGAAAACATCCCAAGACTGCCCCTAGAGCGGGAGCTTGATTTTACCATTGAAATAATGCCAGGAGCAGCTCTTGTTTGAATATCACATTATCACATGAGCATACAAGAATTCATGAAACTTAAGATCCAACTACAAGAATTTCTTCATAAGGTATGCATCTGTCGTAGTGTATCTATGTGGGGAGCACCAGTGATGTTTGTTCGGAAAAAGCATAGAACATTAAGGTTCTATATTGAATATAGACAACTAAATAAATTGGCCATTAAGAACAAGTCTCCATTTCCCCGAATTGACGACCTATTTAACCAATTCAACGATGCTATAGTTTTCTCCAAGATAGATTTGAGATATAGATATCACCAAATAAGTGTGAATGAAAAAAATATATGTAAAACATCCTTTATGACGTGCTATGGGAATTTTGAATTTATTGTACTACCTTTTTGGCTGACTAATGCACCTACAATTTTCATGAGTCTGATGCATGGTATTTTTCACCCATATTTAGACAAATTCACCCTAATATTTATAGATTACATTCTCATTTATTCCATGAATGTCAAAAATCATGAATAACATCTTCAGATAGTGTTGCAAATTTTAAGGGGCCACTCTCTGTATGATAAATTCAAGAAGTGTGATTTTTACAAGGATCAGATCCATTATCTGGGCCATGTCATATCAGTGTAGGGTATTGCAATTGGTCCATAAAAAAATATGAACTCTAATGGATTGGCCAGTAACCAAGAATTTCATGAACATTCGATATTCTATGGGTCTGGTAGGGTATTATCGTCATTTTATTGAGTTATTTTTCTGAATCACCTATCCTATCACTTCTTCCTAAAATAAAGACAAAATATTGAGATGGATTGAGGATTGTGAAAAACGTTTTGAGAGTCTAAAGTGATTAGTGACCACAACCCCTGTGTTAAGGATTTTTAACCCTAAAAAAGAGTTCATGGTTTTCACAGATGCAAGTCAAGAGGGAGTAGGGGTTGTGTTAATGCAAGAATGGAAGGTAATATCCTATGAATCAGGAAATTTTAAGGAACATGAGAAGAAATACTTTGTTTATGAACTAGAAATAACTACAATAATTCATGCATTAAAAGAATGGTGACATTAGGTACTGGGGAAAAAGTTTTGTTAATGACAAACCATAGTAGTTTAACAATTTATTTCAAACTTCCAACCCTAAATGCTAGCCAAGCTATATGGAGTGCATTTTTTATCTAATTCGAATTCGACATCAATTATTTGAAGGGGGAGGAAAATTGTTTCATGGATGCATTAAGTCAGCTCTTGCATTGTGTGTCTAAACTTAGATAATATAATTTAAATATTTAGAAAAATTTGATAAGGCTACCAAAAAGGATCTCGAATATAATTTCCTAAGGCACCAAGTTATAAAAGATGATAATTCAAAAAAAAAACAAAATATGGTATTGGAGTAAATCAGCTACTGAGGTTTAGGGGATTCATATATGTCCTAAATGAAATTGTAGTTAGACAATTTGTCTTTGATGATTTTTATAGAAGTCCATATGTGACACATCCAGGCTATCAAAAAATGTTCTCTGCTATTAAATAGTGCTACTTTTGGCTAGGTATTCGGAAGGATATTGTTGAATACCTCTCAATTTGTCTTGAGTGACATTTAGTCAAAGAAGAGCATCAACATCTTGTCAGACACTTACACCCACTCCCCATACCAGAGTGGAAGTGGGAACTTATTACCCTTGATTTCATAACGCGATTAACTAAGTCTAAGAAGAACAATGACTTGATTATCGTAGTTGTGGATAAATGAGGAAAAACAACTCACTTTATACCTGTAAAATCCACCTATAAGACTAATCAAATTGTTGGCATTTTGTTGAAGAAAATATTTGGATTGCACGAAATACCAAAAGTAGTTATATCGGATAGGGATGTGAAGTTCACATCAACTTTTTGGAAGGCTATTTTGATAGTATTGGGGACAGAGGTATGATTTAGCACTACATAACACCCTCAAATGGATCTGAAGACCGAACGTGTAGACCAAGTGCCGGAAGATATGCTACAAGTGTTCCTTTTGCAACATCCAAGTAAATGGGAAGAATACCTACACCTAGTTGAATTTTCCTATAACAATAACTATCATGCATTATTGAAAATGAGTCCCTTTGAGGTGTTGTATGGAAGGAAATGAAATACACCCATTAACTGGAATAACCCAGAATATAAATTTATACTAGGTATAGATATGTTGATGGAGATGGAGAAGATGATTAAACATATTAGACAAAACCTGAAAGTTGTGCAAGATTGACAGAAGGCATATGCTGATAAAAAGAGAACCTATCGACAATTCCAGGAGGGAGAACATGTTTGCATTTGCATGAAACCCAAAAACATCACTTTAAGATGGGGTAAGTGTGAAAAAATTGCTCCTTGGTACTATGGTCCTTTACAAATATTGGAAAGGATTGGACCCGTGGCATACTAATTAGCACTCCCAAGTCATATAAGAGTACAAAACATGCTCCATGTTTCACTATTTAAATAATATGTATATGACGCCAGGAATCTTATTTATTGGTAAGATGTGTAGGTAAAGATTTAAGACAAAAATATATAGATGTTGGGTGGACTGTATGAATGTTACATTTTAGGTCGATCCGGATGGAGAGTTCCTGGTAGAACCCTAGCACATTCTCAAACAGAGAGAAAAAATGTTAAGGAAGTGAGCCATCACCCAGGTTAAGGTGAAATGGTAGCACGACCCTAAATAGGCCACTTGGGAAGATGAAAACTTTATACAGAAAGCCTATCCTGAGGTCACAAGTAAAGAAAACACTGAGGACAGTGTTTAGATTCAAGGGGGAAGATGTAAGGCCCCTAGGAATTTAGATTTATTGTTTAATTTTTCTATTTTGTTTTTAATTTTCATTTCTTTTATTTTTATGTGGTAATGGATGCTGGAAGTTATGGACCAATAAAGAAAATGAATTAATTCATTTAATTTCTAAAAACGCCCTGAATGCAGTTGATAATCAACAATCAGTTATAGGTATTTTTCAAAAATATCTCTCTCTGACTCCCTAGAGAGAAAATTTTAGTGGGAAGGGGCCTAGGGAGTTCGCAAAAAAAATAGGAAGAGAGAGCGGAGCATGAATAGAGAAGAAGGATTCGAGGGATTCCTCAGCTAATTATTATATCAATGGAAGCCCAAACCTGAGTGGAGGTTGAATGTTCTAGACTATACCAAGGGTCCTCAGGTCTAACAACGATGGTAATAAAACTATTGTCTACGTTGTTGAATTGATAGTGTACTAGCACTAGGGGAGTTTGGATGTAATAGGCGATTCTCAAGTTTTGGAGAAGTTACCTTTGCCATTATAGTTTTTGTGTGACTAAACAAAAAGTAGATTAATCAATGATTTCGACAAATGAGTTTTCTTATACTAAAATTCTTAGTGACCTAACTTATTTATTTCAAACTATAAACAAGTTGAAAGATGAATATTTGTTCCAATGGTAAGCTAGTTACTTTACATATACAATCCAGAAAAACTTATAAATTTTCATGAGAAAATAAGTGTAGTTATGCATAAGAAAAGAAAAATTAGAATGAATAATAGAATAAGAGAGTGAGAGTGCATAAGAATTATGGAATATAAATTATATACGATAGACAAAATTTTCATATTTACTATGCTAATAAAAATAACTGTAAAGACATTTGAACCCAGAGAAATGTTTATGCTACTTCATCTGCAAACATATTACATGCATCCCTATAGATATTCATGAACGCATTTATTTTGAAATGCTATGAATATGCATATGTGTAAATATGAAACATATATAAATACTATGAGTATGCATGTCTCTATGGATATTGTTGAGTACATTTATTTCATAACGTTGTGATTTTACATACTAGTAAATAGAATAAATATATTCATGAGGATATTCTTGAATGAATTTATTTCATAACGCTAATATTATACATAATTGCAAACAGAATACATGTAATCTTGTGGATGTTCTTGAATGTAGATAATATGAGTAGATTGGCAGAGTTGTAGAAAGAGGGAAAATATTCTAGAAGGGACAAACAATGGAATCAGTTGGCAGAACCGTGCTAAGGGTCATGGAAGAGAAGAAATTATGGGTTGCAAAAGACCCAAATCCCATTTGGAAATGGTGGCAATAACATTTGTGTTAACAAGAAATACAACTGTAGTGATCAACACTCGAATTGTTTGGCCAAAATTGGAATAAAAATTTTAGTAAAAACCTATCATAATAAATACCACCCAATTCCAGGGTTCAGACAAAACATTAATTCAACAAGATATTATGTTATGCCTCTAGTCTCGAGAATCATAAATGGGAGGAAACCAAAATGTTGATACAACCAAGGAGAAACCTTAAACCATATTTGAGGGAGAACATTAAGCCAAAGGTGACCATGAAATAATAGATATATTTCAACCAAAAAAAATGCCAAATAATCTTACATATTACTATATGAACATAAAATAAAATAAATATATATATATTCCAAGTGTATCAATTCGCCTCCTAACTATCAGTAATAAATTACAAAATTTCAAGCCGACCAGATAAGAGGGTTATGGTCGCTGCAAGGTGACATTCAACCCTAGTAAATTTCATTAAGGATTCCAAAAAAAAGAAAATCTAAACCCAAAGAACCTAGAATAAAATAGTTTTAATAATCTCTAACTCTGGTTGCTACATAGAGTCTGAAATTCTCAATGGTGTTCATAGAGCAAAAGACTTTCATTCCCCGGGGTTCAAGGGTTCCTCTGTAACAAAACAAAAATAATAGCAGGAAGATTAGGGAGAGTGTTCTTATTTGTGTAATATTGAAAGACAAGTGTTACCATCAAAGCCAAAAATTTACCTATAGGATTTCCTAGAGACATGGAGTACATTCATGTATAACCAAGTGAAAATATTTGAGGTGCATCGAAAACGCACCTGCACATAGGAAGTTAACCAGGTCAAAACTTCTTTGTGCAATAGAAATAGGGTAAATTATATCATTTTAATAGCCAATTAGACTCCATACTCTTACCTTTTTCTGGAAGAATGACGATACAAGTGTCTAGAGTCATGACGTAACTGGAGCCTTAACCAGATTTAAACCTCCTGTGGATCAAATCCAAGCCACTGGAAGCAAGGAGTAGGTGAGTGACCAGATGATTCAGGTGGATATTGGTTCTATAGACATATCCATAGGCATCGACCTATGACAAAAATTTTAGTACTCTGAGATATATTTTCGATGATATATCATATGTGCTAAATGGAGATAATATGACCAAGCTATGACCCCAAGAAGTTCGCTACCCAACTAACCCCATTAAGTCCGACAAAATCTTGGTGTTTCATATCCTAGAAATAGGGTTTTAGTTTTTTAGGTTTTTCTATGATGTTCAATAATAAAATTTCCCTTAAGCCTCATTGTAACATAGTTTAGAGGCTTATATCCCCCACGTCTCTTCTCATATATAAGCTACCAACGCCCTAGCTATATTATTTCCATTATATCGATAAGCATATTTCATTATTTGATATTAATGAAATAAAGTGTTATTTTTGTTATATCTATGCATTTATGTTTATTTCTATATGTTATTGCATTCCTACATAATTTTAGAATAGTGGTATCAGAGCAGTCTTCTCTTTCTTGATCCTTCTTTGGATGTACCCAACGAGGTCGGGGTATGAGTTAGGGCTCGATCTAGTTGAACCTTTGTAATATCAGCCTCGCAAACCCCAAAGATTGCCTATAGGGGAACAAGAGAAATACGAGGGGGGAGGAGATCCTATCAAAATATTGCTCGAGGAGGCCCTCGAGAAACAAAGGAACTTGATGATGGATAAATTTTCCCATATCCTTCAATGACTTCCAATCAACGAAAAATTTTCATTTAGTAGCCATTCTGGTGGCGCCACTCCTTTTAAGGTACAAGTAAACTTTGACATTCCCATATTTGAGGGCCAAATAGATGCAAAGGTCGTAGATATATGGTTGAATCTATTAGAAATATATTTCTCAGTTCATGACTTTTCCAATATAGAAAAGATTAATTTTGCACTCGTCAAAGCTGCTCCCCATGTCAAGGACTGGAGGGAAACCTACTATGAGCAAAAGGATGAAAGGGAACCCTCTCTGTTCATGGCCACACCCACTTAGGATTCATTCTGAGACGCCATCAAGGAGCAACATTATCCTGTGTGGAGCTATGAGAACAAGTACATACAATGGAATATGTTGCAGCAAGAAAGGGATCAAGATGCACATGAGCTGACAAATATGTTTCATACCTTGTACACAAATCTGGGGATCAAATATTCAGAGAAACATTTTGTGTTGAAGTACCATAGTTTTTTACATAGATACATTCGGGATGAAATGGAGTTCCTTGACATCTCCTCACTTGGAACAACATACCGGTATGCTGACAACATTGAGTGTAAATTCAAATAGAAGAAGCGAGACTTTGGATCTATGAATCACAAGCAAAGGACAAAGCCAAGATGTGGTAGCCCAAGATAAAAATTAAAGCCATAAGCAAATAGTAACATTGTGAAGCCAAATAGGGACATGAGAAAGTGGTGTGAGTTCCATAAGATCTCCACTCACAACACAAGTGAGGGTCAGGCCAAGCAGTCACTGGTGGTTGAGTTCAAGGCTTCTGAATCGGTTGCATTCTTCGACTCTGCATCATAACTTGACAAGGGAAATGACAAAGGTAACCGTTCCCTACTATATTTAATTGCAAAAAACAGGATGAAAAAGAACCTCATTTTAGCAAAGTTTGTGAAGCATTTGGGCTTACCGACCATAGCACACCTACAGTCATGCACCATCGAGTGGCTTCACCAAGGATGTGATCTCTGCGCCGACCAACAGTGCTACCTTCCCTATAATATCAAGCCATTCATGGATGAGGTATTAATTTATCAAAGTAAACCAACTCCTCCACCAGGGCAAGAAGCTCACCAGGGATCAAGTTCAATAGAAATTTCCTCACCTCATGGAGGCTCTGCATGTAATGGGGACCATTGCTTCCTAATGGGGGAGAATGATCCACGTGGATATTTCCACCCACCTATTCAACCTAGACCTCTAGTTAGTTTCATCAGGTTCATTTTTATAATAACAATTACTATTTTTAGCAGTTTTTGGGGCCATGAACTTCGAGAGTCATTTTGACCCCCTAAATGACATTTTTCGAGGTCTTCAGATGCCCCATAGCCATATGTTGGGGCATGTGGAAAAAATTGTAGTACTCGGAGATATCCTTCCAGTGATATATTGTAAGCACCAAACAGAGAAAATATGACCAAGTTACAACCTGAGAAAGTTGGTTGCCTAACTAACCCCAACGAGGCTTAGGGTTTTACTTGATTAAGGTTTTCCTATGTTGTTCAATAATAAAAAGGCCATCGAGCCTCATTGTAACATAGTTCAGAGGCATGTAGCCGCCACATCTCTTCTCAAAGATAAGCTACCAGTGTCCTAGCTAGTTTATTTCCATTATGTCGGTAAGCATATTTCAGTTATTTGATATTAATGGAAGAAAGTGTTATTTCTGTTACATCTCTGCATTTATGTGTATTTTTCTATTTTATTGTGTTCCTGCATAAGTTCAGATCAATGGAATCATGACAAAAAGCCCAAAAAGTTTTAATTTTTAAATGACCGTGTTCATTTTTATGTTATGATATTTAACTAAATACATTTGATTGAAGATCAATTATTAATTTTTATATAGAATTCTTTTATAAATTTGTTAATTTTTGGAAAGCTAATATTTTAATTAACATAATTTATATCTTTAAATTATTAAATTGTTTAAATTCACTATATTTTAGTTATAAAATTCAAAAGAAATAAAATGTTTCCATTTATTAAAATTGCTCACACATTATTTTGTATGATTTAATTTTCATATTAGAAACTTTATATTTCTCCTCTAAAACTATTTTGGAGTCTAATGAAATTTCTATCAAGAACAAGAACAATGAGTAAATAATACGGGTTAACTTGCCAAACAAGATTTCAATATGGGTTAATTTACTAAACAAGGTTTCTTAAGTTATTGAAGAAAAATACCAATTAATTCATTCCATTTATTAATAAACAATATTTTAACAATGAGTAAAGAATATGGGTTAACTTACTGAACAAGGTTTAAATATGGATTAATTTACTAAAAAAAAGGTTTCTTAACCATAATCAACTAGAATTGCCACCGTACTTTGTAATTTTGTAAAGAACGTGTGCGAGAGAGTATATATTAAGCGTAAAGTTGTTCTCAAATTGAAACCTTGCCTTTAAGTTCACTAGACAAGCTTGGTTTTTGGGACATTGGTTTGACTCCAACGCGGGCTATCGAAATATTTCATTTAAGCGAGTACGTTATATTACTAATATAGACTAAATTAAAGTTATAACATTTTAACATAGAAAACTGGAGTTAATTGCTTTCACCAAAATAAAAGTATTGTATATTTAAATTAAGATTGTATGTATCTATGTTAACACGAGATCCATTCCAATATCAAAGAACTTAGCACTACAATATTTCCCTAAATACCTATTTAGTCACTATCATACTATATCAATAAATTTTATTAGAAAATTGATAGAAATTTCATCGCTCAATAAAAAGGACTTTAGAGGAAAAAAAAAATTAAAAAAAAAATATTTACTGAAATCTTCTATTCTTAGTTTTGAAAGAGTTGTCAATTAAAAGTTATTTATTGGTTTTATTACTAAACTTTCTTATATATCTATTGATAAATTAAAAATAATGTTTAAAAAAAAACTATTTTAACAAATGTATAGGAAAATGAAACAACCATCTCACAAAAAGCTGACAAATTTACCACATAATTGTGCAGGTATTTTTTCCCATATATAAAATGTGTGTTAGGTTGAGAGAGACTTGTAATCCTGTAATTAGGAAAGCAACATGGTAGGTGAAATGGTTAAGAAAACACAAGTCGATTTCGAAAATCCTCACATTCTAAACTAATCTGCTAAAAATACTTATATTTATAAAAAAATTCCAAAATTTTAGAGGCATAAGTCTATTTTAAAACTATGGATATGAAGCTAAGCTCTTCCTATTTACTTAGATGCAAACATTATTGTAAAATTAACATAAAACTACACTAACTTTAAAACATTTTTAACATTTGCATACTTCATATATTACTAAATGTGAATCTACCGGTTAAGCCAAAATAGATTTATGTGCATAAATTAATTTCTAACTAATCGAATTTAATAAAATAATAATAAAATTGGCCCTATCAACTGCAAAAGTTTTTGAAGCAACTAGTTCATCTTTTCATCACAACATTAATCCCTATATTGATCCCTATATTTTTTCTTTGTCCTTTGTGCATTCTAATTGATCCACATCCATATAAAAAAAACATTTGCTCCCAGGATTCCACATAAAATATTTAATATGCACAAATGAAATAATCAAGTACAAGAAAAGATTTATAGTTGTATAAATAAAACTAATAATCTAGTTCAGATATAAATCACATGGAACAACTCATTATATTAATAGTGGGTATTTGAATTAGGGTAAGGAAGATAACAACCATCCCATCCAACAGCCAAAAATAATTCCAATGAAATCTATTTTCTAATAATATTTAAAACGCATATGAAAAAATAAAATAGTTAATTAAGCTATAAAGAGTCCCTATATGAAAACAACTCCCCAAAATGCAACTTTTACCATTGTGAACCATTGATTTTGATCTATTGAAAGAGTTTCTAACTTTGGATTAAATACAATTATTAATAAGTTATACAATTATTAATCGTTGGATTCTCAGTTGCAAGAGAGAACTTCGCGGAAGACCATTACATCCTTGCATGGAGCTTCACAACCAATGGAACCGTGTCTGTATCACGTCTACGCTGTTGTTCTCTTCTCTCTGACGGTTGTCGCATTCGCAGGAGAGTCAATAAAATATTTTTGCATATGCTGATGAGTCTGAAATATTTTTGAGGTAAAGATAATAGAATAAAGCATGAATAGTTGTTTTACATATAAATGAATTCCATTAACCGCACTTATCATTTTTTTCTGATTCAGTTGAGATATTGCAAAAGAAATCACAAAGGACTGCACGATTTTGATGGGCATGGTAAACCTCACGGTTCAGAATAGGCATGCCAAGGTCATTGTTGTGCCAAGTGTGATAGCCCTGCTCATAAAATCATTGAAGGAGACCGAGAGAGATAGGAAGAATATGAAGAACATCAAACATAGTTTAAATATCTTCCTAGATGATTTCATTGAGATTGCTAAGGTTATGAGTCCAAGGTTCATGGCGAAGGAATTGGCTTGGTCGATGAAGGAGATTCTGGGCACATGCCTTTCTATCAACTACACGATGGATGGAAAGGATCCCAAGGATTTCCAGGCCAAGATCGATGAAGGAGTGGTCCAAATCCCCAAATAATGAATGAATAATTCACAATTGGTAATTGAAACAAGAGCCTTTTGTTATTTTTAGTGTTAGGTATTTGTTCAATTTTTTAGGGTTTTAAGTTTTAAGGAGGTTGAAAACTGGAAGAAGGTGGCTCGTGAATTTGATTTCATGACCTTGGGGAGTTTTGAGACATTTAGGGGCCATTGAATTTCATTTCAAACCCTTGGGATTTTGAGGAATTTTCCACTTCTTTGAAGACTTTGGGTAGTTAGGTAATATATGTATGCGTCGATCCACTAGATGGATGGAAGAACTTGTTGGAAGATAAATTACAGGTGACATTATAATTAGTGTTTTCTTGTTGTATTGTTGCATTATATGGATTAAAGTGTGTTGGTATCGTGTGGGTAGGTTATGATAATTTAGCAGAAGTTAATTTTGATTGATGAGAAAAGATGACTATGAAATGAAGCTTTTTGATATGGCCTTGGAAGTTAAAATGCTCTGTTTTTCACATTGTAGTTCACTTGATGTATTATTTGTTACACAGAAAATAGTTGCAAGTGCGTAAAGCTCCTAATTGTATCGTACAAAACGAGATTTGGATTATACTTAGATGTGTGAGCAATACTCTCAATGATACTGTCCATGGCATTATTCTTTTCTATAAATGGAAAAGGGAAATGAATCTAGAAAGTTATTCAATATTGTAATGTTTATTTCTAGGTTTGCCACTCATAGATTACCGTCCCCATTCATAGGTCATCTTCTCTTAGAAAAATAAATAACAAAAATTTTGTCACGGATTCAGATCGTGCATCTGGGATTTCCTAGTTCTCTTTTGAGTGTGATGCAGTTGTTTTGTCTGCATTATGAAATTTGTTGGTTGGTCGATTCTTTGAAAGGCTTTGCCTACAAACTGCATTTCACTGATAGAAGTACATTCATATCTTGATTGTCCTTGATACTCAAATTCCAAAATTTCTTAATGATTAACCAAAAAATTAATAAGTTATTTCATTTCTCAACCTTTTTTTGTATGTTATAAGTGATGTAGTCTTTTTTTTTTTAATGCATTACTAAAGTTACCGGTTCATAGTCCTTAAAAATTATGACTTCAATAGAAGTAAATACAAGTTTCTTTTTCCATAATACTCCTAAGTTCTAAAAAAATCATATTCGAGAATATATTAATCACATATATCTGTATTATATAGCCCATAAAATAGTCTCCTAATATATGTATATATTAGACATGGTCAATGAAAATCTCTTAGTAGATGCTATTTTGGAGCTTTCATTGTACAATTTCTTATGTCACAATGTGCTTCAGGAATTATATTGCAAAAATTATGTCGTCATTAGCTTTCTTTGTGTAATTTTATGGAAGGAATATTGATTTTCCCAGTTCCAATTGACCATTGATTGTAATTGGGCTGATATTCACTTCAAAGGTGAGTTTGCTTCTTCCAAGTACACAATATACACTGTAAAAACTGAATCAATGACCACACAATTTTTAATGGAGACTTAAATTTTCCAAGGAAAATACAGATAGTGAATTCCATTACATTTTGGTATATTTTCTTCTTCTTATTATTATTATTACTATGAAAAGGTTATCATTTTTCATTAAAAGGGTGAAAATAGAAAACTTATAAACTAATTTAAAATTTTATAAAATTGGAAAGCTTAAAAAATAACTAGAGCTCTGAGTGACAAGGGGAGTTGATATTTACTCAGAGTTAAGAATAAACAGAACACTGAGTAAAAAGGAGTGAAAAGAGAAATCTTATAAATTATTTAAAAAAATTATAAAATTGGAAAAAAACCAGTTACCACAAAAGTAGAAAAGCTTAAAGAAAACATATCCCATATAAAAAATAGATAAGAGAAATGAAAAATGAAAGTGCATTTTACCCTTCTTTTTCTGGTTACTCACTATGCAGGGTTATAAGGCCCTAACGTTTATCGTCATCCCTAATGGTCAAAGTCACTTTTCCATTAAACATGGGCGAGTTGCTTACTTCTAAATGAATAGGGGATTTTATTCTATAAAAAGTGCCCCCCTTTAGCAATAGTAAGTGATAGAAGCAAAGAAAATATAATAATAATATTATTAAGTGCTTGAAGAAAATAAAATAAAATAAGAAACGAAACAACAAGTGGTTCATCTAAAAAGAAAAAAATCATAATAGAGAGCCAGTTAAAAAATTGAAAAATACGTAGTGAGAAGGGAAGTTCAAAACACCCAGTGGGAAGAGAAGTTCAGTCTAGCTGAGTAAAAGATAACCAAAACACCAAGTAAAAAAAAATATTTAAAAGAAGAAAAAAATAAACTAAACTACAGTTAACACAAAAGGCGGGAAGGCCGAAAAACACAAAAGATATTACCAACCCAGATAAAAGTAACAAGATTAAAAACAAAAGCTAATATCAAAAATTAAAATATAGTAACTCAGACCATAGAAGAGAAGATAATATTATATTTGCAGTAGTAAAGAGAAATAAGAGTTGTTGGCAAAATGTGTGTTGCAAAGGAAATGAAAATATAAAAAATGAGCACTGTTGAGGAATTGAAAAGGGTTTCCACCGAACCTATAACTGATAGATAATTGATAAAGAAGTTGGTATATAGAATCAAAGGGGGTGCAGCAGAAGGAGAAGATTTAGACTTTGAAGAAGTCTGAGGCGCCCTACTATCAATATGGGACACTATCCCAATAACACCATCCACTAGAGGCATAATAGGATACTGAGATGATGGAGGATTAGTCGAAGGATGTAGTGCATCAAGTAATAACTCATATAGATTCCCAGAATGGGTAAAAAAAGTTGAGGTATTGAGCTCTAGCGATGACCTCCTCTTCCATGATACACCCTCCCATTACAATATATTTTTCAATCTTGGGAATGAATGATTTTTGAACCATTAGATCAACAGCTGATCAAGGATCTCAAATTTGATGAGGTGACAACAATGCTACCTTTCTTGGATGTCATCCGAGATATGTGTAGCAGTTGACTACTTGAATAAGGTGAGCATATGGGTGTCGTTTAATACGGGACAGGGAACTGGAAGTGAGTGAGGAAGGCCATAGCCAAGGAATTGAAATTGAAGAAAATTCCTCGAGGGAGCTCAATGTACCAGTTGGCTGCAACACTGATCGAAGTGCACTGAAAAATATGAACACGAAAAGAATCATTAACCCAATAATTATAGGAACACCACAAGTGGTATATCATAACATCCGTTTGGGTGTCTTCCCCATATTTTCCTTCGAACTTCGAAAAATATCATGGAATCGTAGTTGGAATCCGTGGCCAATGCAGCTGATGCTGGATGGGATCATTTGTAAGATTTGACACATCTGGAAATTCCAACGTAGACAAGAATGGAAAATTTTGATGATGAGGAGAGAAATGTCAAGGACTCAAACCTCATTGATAAGGATTATGCCCCCAATAGGGCAGATTATGACTCAGATATGAATATTTCAACCATGGCTGGTAAGGACCTTGCTGCAAATATTACTTATAGGGACCTCGATGGGGCTATTGATATGACCCTTGCGGGAACTGAGGCTGTGTAACTTGCTAGACATGTAGTCTAGGATAAGGTCCCTGCTAAACATGGGGTCCATTTTGCAGTCCCTATTGGGCGTAGGGTCCAGTTTGCGGTCCCTAGTGAACATAAGGTCTAGCCTATGGCCCATGCTAAACATAAGGTCCAGCCTGTGGTCCTTGGCGAACAAAGGGTCCAGTCTGAGGTCCTATCCGAGCCTCCTGGTACTGATTAAGTTACTAATATGAAGCATTAGGTGGAGGCCTAGACTGGGGTTGCTGGTATTGACCTTAAGGAAATGGCTAGTATTGAGTACGAAGCTGTTGCACTAAAAAATGTCACCTTGACATTTTGCTGACTGTATGAGGTCATTTTCACTCATACTTACCTCCTCTTCAAGTATTACAACCTTTACTCCTCATGTGAAGCCCTAAAAACAGGAGAAAAACCCTAAAAAGCTCAAAAACCCTGGGTACGGAGGTAATGTGAATCTTACCTGCATTCCTAGCTAAGGTACATAGGTAATGTGAAGCTAAACTGAGTTCCAGAACGTAGTTTCTCTGTGTAATGCCTGCGTACCCCATGTCAAAGTCAAAAGGGTGAGAAACCAAAGTAAAAAAAAAAAAAATTTGGTCAATTCTAGAATCTCCTGCATGAAATTTTTTTGGGGATGAGTACGCTCTTATAAGGTTCATGCATCCCACAACTTAAGGAGCTAACCCCTTGATGTGAGGAGCCTATCCCTTTGAAGGAGGATTCTATCCCTTCATAGGTGGAACCCTGACCTCCTCATCTACACTATAAAAAGAGGCATTGGGTAGCCTCAAAGGGAGTTCAAGGTTTAGTGTGTGATTGAGGTGAAGTGTTGTTGAGATTTAGACTCCTTTTTGCTGAGCTTTTGTGAGGAAAGATCACATACCTATATGTGCTCCTGTAGGAAGAGTGCAAGACTTATCAAAGTAGAGGAAACTCCTGCTTCGGACTTCGGGAAGGCCTGTTCAACATCAAGGCTAAGGTTGCAAGGTTCTTCTGTTATTTTAAGATTAATACAATCAAGTTTGTTTTTCTCAATAAATTGTCGTTCGATTGTTTATTTCAATAAGCTGTTGTTTGATCGTTTATTTCATAGATTCCTTGATCACTATGATAGGTATGTTTTATAATTATTTGTTATATAGGTGCTATTTAATATTTTCTTGTTTGTGATTACAGGTCTTTTGAAGACGACACTTTCAAGCGACTGAAAATATGACACTTTTTTGCGACGAAAGAACTATTGTTGTGAGAAAATAACTATTGTTGCGACGGAAGAACTATTGTTGCGATGGAAGAACTCTTGTTGCGATGGAAGGACTATTGTTGTGATGTAAGAACTATTGATGCAATAAAAGAACTACGATTGCAAATAAGCATTTGGATCTAAGGTAGGATCGACACCTTCATAGCATTTGCTTGTAAAACGATTATGTTTCGAGAAAGATAAAATTAGTTGTTCATTTTTTGCTAGATTGTCTTCTGACAATAAGGAGATCGATATTGTCCGCAAGATCGATTTATCCGGCCAACAAATTGGTGACTCCACTAGGGAAAAAACTTGTTTTGATTTGAGAAAATGTTTTTTTATTTTATTTCTGATTGATTTGTATGGGCTTGGGTAACTTAGATTTACTTTTCTTTGAAAATTTTTGAAGTCTTTTTTGTTTTTCTTGAACTTTTCTGGGGACTGCACATTGTTGCAGACCCTATTAAAAGTCTTGAAAAACTTAGATTTCTTCTTTCAGTTTAGTTTATATTTGATTTAGGATTCTTAGCATAGATCACATTTGCATAATTATAATTCTCATTTTCAGAATATGAATGAAAAATGTGCATAGATTACATTTGCATACTTTTCAAGTGAATTGTGCATAGATTACAGCTACATAGCTTACATTCTGAAAAATCAATCGTAGATTTAGATCAGTTTTATTTAATTTGAATTTAAATGTTTTTATGCTTGCTTTGAAAACACAAAAATAAAAATAAAAATGTTTTGGAATTGATTTGCATTAGTTTAGATTTCTTCTTTCAGTTTAGTTTAGATTTGATTTAGGATTCTTAGCATAGATCACATTTGCATAATTAGAATTCTAATTTTCAGAATATGAATGAAAAATGTGCATAGATTACATTTGCATACTTTTAAATTGAATTGTGCATAGATTACAACTGCATAGCTTACATTTTGAAAAATCAATCATAGATTTGTTTTCTTTGATTTGAATTTAGATGTTTTTATGCTTGTTTTGGAAAACACAAAAATAAAAAAAAATTGTTTTGGAATTGATTTGCATTAGTTTTTCTTGATGAAATTAGTGAATTAGAGAATTTGTTATATTTTCTCTTAGTGACCAATTTTTTGCATTGTTGGAAGTGAATGGAAACTCTCTCGTTACTTTAGTTAGGATTTATCGAATTGAAAATATTACATTATAATATTCAATTGCATTCAGTTTTGGGTCGGGTCATAACACCCTTGGTTTTATATCCATTTACCCTTTGAGTAATAATAGCCTAAATAACACAGCACTTAATTAAAATTCATCTAGTAATTTTTACATGTTTAAGGCTCTTTCCACCAATCTAGCTCAAGATTAGTGCTTTGGAATAGGTTGTAGTTAACTTTCCAAAGCAACTAAAACAAACAAGTAGTTAAATCTTGCGGTAGGAAATAAATCCAATTGTAATTGGTACAATCTGGGAAGCTTCTCTTAAAGGAGTTAATCATGAGATCATATCCGAACCTTTGAGACAATGAATTATGTTTCATCGGGGAGGATAGAAGATCTCCGCGAATTACAAATGCTAAAACTCGGATTAACCATTGTCGAGGAGCCTGGGGTTACTTTTTGGTAAACCTTGAATTGACCATCTCGAGGAGCCTTCAAGGGGATTGAGCTTTGTTACTCTGCCCTTGCACATCGAATCGGATCATAGACTATTCCCCCAGTTGTATTTTTTTGTTGTTGGTAACCTTAGTGTCCATAAACTTAAGATTATTTTCTAAGGTGACGGTGAAGGAAAGATCTCACTGTACCTGGAGTAGACGTCGAATATACTCACTTGGACTCTCATGGGTGTTCTCTTCACTCGAGATGGTTTTGTGAAGAAACTTGTGCCAGTATGTTTCATTAAGTAGGTTGTCGGGGAAACTGTTCCAAACTGCTATTTCTACATTAAAATTCTATGATGTTGGATTTCATCACCAACAAGTTTTTTTAGTGCGGGAATCTACTGTTTGTGTGTGGATTCACTCCTAGATTTGATAGCGCATGTCAATTTGTTTGTTTTTAATTTTAGATACCATAGGTGTGAATTGTGAATTTTAATTGTTAGGTGTGAATTGTGAATTGTTAATTTTAGTTTTAACTTGTTAATAAAATTCACTGAAGTTGAATATAATGGAAACTATTCCAGAATTTACCAACCAAGGAACCCCTCTTAATGAGAATCCTAGTACTTTTGCTTACTTTAGAAATGTTGGTACTCCTTATATGGCTAGTTTATCATTACCTGGATTTGCAATAGGTTTACTGATATGGTTATTTTCAACTGCATTGGCCCCGAATAATCCAATTATTCCACCTCAACTGGATGGTTCACTTCAACAGAGTTCACCATCTCAACATCACCAACCTTCTGTTGACCCTTTACCTTCTTCGCTTAACATTTCTTCCTCCATTTCTTCCTCCTTCACTTGGTAAAAGCCTTGACGCTAGTAATGAGGTAACTAAGAAGAAGAAGAAAGGGAAGAAGAAGAAGAAGTAGAAGAAGAAGAAGAAAGATAAGAAAGAAGTCAACCAACCAACCATGGCTATAAATGTTAGTAATGTTGAGGAAACCTCCAACCTGCATCATAAACTCAAATACCCTTGCAGGATTTGTAAGGGTGACCACTTCCTTATCAATTTTCCGAGTATTCCAAAGGTCTTGGAAGTTTGGTCAGAAAAATCTCATCAACTTTTCATTGATCCATCAACTAGTGATAGCCAGGTTCCTAGGAAAAAGGGTAAAGTTAGGTTTCCTTGTAATTTATGCAAATGGAATCATCAAAATCACATTTTCCCTCACATGGATGAAGCCCCAAAATTATTGGAAAACCTTACTGTTCCACAGCAATAATTTCCAAATAGTTACCGTAAAATTTCTCCCAACTTACTGTCAACTGACAGAGTGATTGATCTAATTTCAAGTATAGTCGATCCCACTCTTCCATTGGAGAGTGAAACTCATATCACTCAAGTTGATCATCCATTAGTTGATCAAGTGGTCGATTCGATTTCACATTCGTTCGATCCCATTCTCCTTGTAGAGAGTGAACTTCATACCGCTCAGGTTCTTCTTGTTACATCAGATTCTTCTACGTCAGGGGGAATTTCACTTGTTTCTATAGAACCCCCTCCAAGTACTGAGGTCTTTTCCTTTGATTGGAATAGACTGATAGAACCTTGTCTTCCTTCCTCCATCCCTTTCCAAATCATTGTGAAGGCTGGTGGTAGGAGCATATGCTGCACACATGTGGATGAAGGTGCTTATGTTAGTATTTTATCCTCAATTTCTTGGAAAGCTTTGGGTTCCCCTCAGCTTGTGCCTATTATGCAGAATCTGAAAGCATTTAGCAGAGCCATTAGTGAACCTTTAAGGATCCTTCCTAAGTTTTCTATTATTTTGGAAGGTAAAAATGTCTGTATTGATCTTATGGTAGTTCGAGGCCCCTTGGATTTCAATTTACTCCTTGGGAAAGACTATGTCTATGCAATGAAATATGTAGTATCGACACTCTTTCGCGTGATTTCTTTCCCTCACAATGGAAATATTGTGACTGTAGACCAGCTTTCGTTCCCTAGTCTTGATTCAACTACCAACAATCCAACATCCCTGAATTTTCTTCATACGAAAGTGGTATCTACCCCACCACGGGTTAATTATGTGGAAACCAGACCCATGTTTTCAATTACCGATGTAAGCGATCCTCTCATTGTTTGCTCAGCTTCCTTTGAATTAGATCCAGTAATTGACATGGAAAACTCTATGGGATTACTTGAACATGATTTTCTTATCCCTTTTGAGTCCCTTGACATGTGTTCCTTCCAAATAATTGTTCTTCCATCTAATGAAGACCTCTTGGAAGCCATGATTGAGGTGTATCCCTTGACATGTGTTTCTTCTATTTGGAAGCCATGATCAAGAAGTCTGAAGAGGAAAGTTCTTGTGACTGAGTCAACCTCATTGAAAAATGAATCAGGTACGAGGAAAGTTCTTGCTACTGAGTTAACCTCATTAAAAAATGAATCAGGTATGAGGACAGTTCTTTTCCTGTGTCAACCTCATTAAAAAATGAATCAATAGGTAGATTGTAGAGAGTAGATTGAAAGATTATAAATAAGTAGTTTCTTAGGATAGTTCATGTTACTAAGTCAACTTCATTAAAAAATGAATCAGGTATTAGGACAGTTCTTTTCCTGTGTCAACCTCGTTGAAAAAATGAATCAGTTGGTCAGAGGATAGTTCCTGTTACTGAGTCAACCTCGTTAAAAAATGAATCAAGTATGAGGAAAGTTCTTTTCCTGTGTAAATCTCATTAACAAATGAATTAGTAGGTTATACAGGTAGATTGTAGAGAGTATATTTGAGGACAGTTCTTTTATTGTGTCAACCTCGTTAAAAAAATGAAACATGTAGGTGAGGATAATTCTTGTTACTGTGTCAACCTTGTTAAAAAATGAAACACGTTTCCATGAGCATAGTTCTTTTCCTGTGTCAAGCTCGTTAAAAAATGAAACAAATCCTCCCCTAATTGATTCGAGTCTTTGACTAAATCTTGTAAATGTTAAGTCATATATTTAGGTTAGTTATTTCAGTTTTTGCATAATTTTCTTACAGTTTTAGGTCGGGTCTTTCATATGATCTCGTAAATGATGTTGGCAATATGATGCAGGAAATATGATGCAAAATGTTGTCCTTGATGGCAACCCACTGAATGAAGATGAAGACATGAGAAGGTTGGCAGGTGTTGTCCTTGATGGCAATCCACCTGATGAAGTTATTCTTGATCTGATGGACTTGGTAAATGATGTAAATCTGATATGAAATGATGTTTGTTAGAAATATGATGAAGATGATGGCAACTTACTTGATGAAGTTGTGCTTGATAGAATATGTCTTGATGAGCTAAATCTGATGTATCTCAATGAGTACAGAAGGTAATGAAGAAAGGAATTCAGCATGTGCTAAATCTATGGTGAAAAGAGTATCTCTCTAAGCATACGCATATTTGTCTAGGGGATGTCGCGTATGCACGCGGAAAAGAACGTGCCAAGTCGCGTATGGGAAAAAGCGCTCAAAAAGTGCAAAACCAGGGGTAACCACCATGGTATTGACCCAGTGTATTGGGTAATGATTCGTCTAAATGACCCCGTCCAGGAATACCATCGGATGTAATGTGGTTTTGGCTCATGGTATTGAAAAAGGGTAAACCTATATAAAGAGAAAGAAATTCATTGTGCAAATCATGAGTATGGGTGCAATATGCACGAGCTTGAATGAATACTTACTCTAAAGTAGATGCGGAATGAGAAGGATTCTGATTGAATGATAAATACGAGATAACATGATGCACCAATGATGAAGAAGGGGATCTAGATCTGAAATGTACTTGTATTTGCTAGATCTGCTCATGGAATGATTAGATCTGTGATGAGGCGAACATCTGTCTGAGGTAAAGGGTAAAATCTGAAGTGATGTATCTGTTGTGAAGAATTGCAATGACATAAAATTCTGAAGCACCATACGCTAGTTCGCCGAAGAGGAAGCATGTATATACGCGGCTTCTATGAAGAGAAAGCGCGTATGCGCAATAAATTTAGCTCTGTAATTTGTACAGAAGTATACGCTGTTTTATGTGAACGGAAGTGCGTATATACGCAACATCAGAAAAAGGAAAACGCGTATGCAAACTAGGGTTTGCTGAAGTCTGTGGTAAGAAATATTTGATCTGTTCTGATGGTTTGCCGATATCTGTCAGTAAGTTATATGTATCTGTTTCATGGTTGACTGTGCTTAAAAGTATGGAAAGGGTCCAGTCTGAAAATATGATGAAACATGGCCTGCAAGTGGTGTCCTAAAGGATGCTTTGGATCCAGTGTGAAAATTGATGAAACGTGGTCCATAGAGGTGCTAAGGGTTGTAGCCTTCGGTCAGGGGGTTGTAGCTCCCTTCCAGGTGAGGCTGGTAAACGAGAGCAGGGGGTCGTAGCTCCCTTCCAGGAGAGGTTGGTAAACGAGTCAGGGGGTTGGAGCTCCCTTCCAGGAGAGGCTGGTAAACAAGCGCAGGTGGGAGCCTGCGTGTTGGTAGGAGTCTGCACCAGCACATATGTTGTAGATGTTTTCTTTATAATAAAATATTGAAGGCTGAGACAACGACACCAGTGGTTTTCTCCCGACTTGGGTTTCCACCTAAAATCCCGGTGTTCATGTGTGATGCTTATGTGTGATGGTTTATTTTTTCTTCTTTTTACATGTTTAATATTATTAAACATCGATGAATATGTGATGGAATGATATAAGTGAAGAATTAATGACATAATTAGATCTACGTGTATCTGTAGGAACTAGAGATAGGGTATCCGCGTATATACGCGAGTCTGTATCAGGAAAGTAGCGTATGGGTTTTAGAAGAAAGAAAAAGTAAAATTTTTGAATATGCAGTAAATACTGATTCACCCCCCCCTCTCATTATTTTTCCCAACAATTGGTATCAGAGCAGGTTCTTCTGCAGAAGCTTGATCGCTTGAAGGAGATCCGTCGCAATGGGAAGTCAAGAAGGAGTAATGTCTATAAAACCACCTCTATTCAATGGAAGCAATCTGATATTCTGGAAGGTACGAACAAAAGCATATCTGCAAAGTCTTGGTGCAGATGTATGGGCAATCGTGGAAGAAGGTTATCAATACCCGGCAAGTATTCCTACTGATGCAGCTGAAAGAAAAAAGTATGAAATCAATGCCAAAGCAGTGAATGTCTTATTGGGAAGCATGTCTGAATCAGAATTTGCTAAAGTGATGCAGCTACATTCAGCAAAAGAAATATGGGACAAAATCATTCTAAGCTATGAAGGAGACACAAAGGTAAAAAGTGCAAAACTCCAAACTCTTAGAATTGAATATGAAAATTTGAGAATGCATAGTGATGAGAGTATTGCCCATTTCTTCTTACGTCTGGATGATATTGTAAATTGAATGAGAAATTTGGGTGAAACCATAACTGATACTACTTTGGTGGAAAAAGTCTTAAGATCCCTGACTTCAAAATTTGACTCTAAAGTTTCAGCTATTGAAGAAAGGCAAGATCTGCAAACTCTTACTATTGTTCAATTACATGGTATTCTGACTGCTTTTGAAATGAGGCAAGGAGGCCCTTCTCAAATCAAAGAAGTTGCTTTTAAGGCATCTACAAAAGGAAAAGAAAAGGAAGTTGTCAAAGAATCCAGCTATATATCTGAAGAAGAAGAAGAAGCAAATTTTGTGAGAAGACTTCAACTAGGTACCGGAAAGTTCAAAGGTAAGCTTCCTTTCAAATGTTTCAATTGTGGAAGAGTTGGTCATTATGATGCAAAGTGTCCTTATAAAGAAACATCGGCTAAAGGAAAAGAAGTAGCAAGAAGGAATAAGAATCGATCTAGCACAAGAAAAAGTTATTATACTAATGAAGACAGTGATGGGTCATCTGATAGTGAGGAAGAATGTGAAGAAGATTTTAGACTTCTCATGGAATTTGAAAAAAGAGAAGAGAAGGATAATTTTGTGGATGCTTTAGAGGACAATGATTTTCTTGAAGAAAAAAATCAACTCAAAGTAAGCCTAGAAGAAAAGAACATAATCATAGAGACTCTTGAAAATCAGCTTGAAGCAAAGGAAAAACGCATTGAAGATTTGGAGTGTGAAGTAGTAAGTCTAAGGAAATATAATGAGAAAGTGAAGACTCTAAATCTTAGATTTGCTAAAGGTTCAGAAACCTTAGATGAGATTATCAAGACACAACGGTCTCCTCTTATAAGAACAGGTCTTGGATATACTGGGGAATCTTCCCAGACTTCAGCACCAAATTATCTGAAAGCAGCCACAACTAGTTCTCCACATTCAGCCACTCAGCAAGGGAACAAAGGATCTTTACAGATAAAGCATGATCATCTCCATCCAAAGAACACTAACAGGAATATCTTTCAAAGAAACACCAATCAACAGGTAAATTCAGGTAGAAGATTTCATGGTCGCAGAAATTTCTTTAATGCAAAATGTTTCTCATGTCACAATTTTGGTCATAAAGCTGTTCAATGCGTTGCATATAAAACCATCATGACAAGAAAAGCAAGAAAGAAAAGGATTGATATTGAAACAAAGAAGAACACCTATAACAACTTTTCTCCTCTTCTAAATGAAGTAGAATGTGCTTATTGCAATAACTTTGGCCATGAAGAATACGAATGCAGGAGCAAGGTCCAGCCAAAAGAACATGTTCCCTCAAGCTCTAAAGTGTGGAAAAAGAAAGAAATACAGGTTGAAAATTGTGGGATAGAGTTATTTGCAGAAGGTGAAGAAAATCAATGGTACATTGATAGTGGGTGCTCAAGACAAATGACAGGTGACAAAAGCAAACTCCTTACATATAATTCTCTAGAAAAAGAAAATAAAGTTACATTTGGAAATGATACTCCTGTTGTAATTAAAGGAAAAGGGTCAATATTTCTAAAATAAAAGGTGAAGGCTAATGATGTCATGTATGTGGAGGGATTAAGGCATAACTTGTTAAGTGTAAGTCAAATGTGTGATAAAGGAACAAAAGTGGTCTTTAGTTCAAAAGAATGTGTGGTTCGTGATCTTGATACAGGCAAAATCATTATAAAAGGAAAAAGAAATCCAAGCAACCTGTATGTACTTAACGGCATAGATCAATGTTACTTCAGCAAGTCTTCAGAAAATTGGCTATGGCATAGAAGGCTGGGGCATCTGAGCTTCTCTCAAATCAACAAAGCAAGCAGACTTCAAGCTGTTCGTGGTCTTCTCAATATTAATCTACTAGAAAGTATCATATGCAAATCTTGTCAATTCGGTAAGCAGACCAGAGTATGATTTAATGCCAAAGAAGGATCATCAAGTGAGCCTCTTGAACTCATTCATACTGACATATGTGGACCTATGAGGAAAAATTCACCACATGGGGAAGAATACTATATATTATTTATTGATGATTACTCTAGAATGTGTTGGATCGGACTCATTAAACACAAAGATGAAGCATTTGAAAAATTTCAGATCTTCAAAGCATTAGTTGAAAATGAATTAGATCTAAAAATCAAGTGTCTTAGATCTGATCGAAGAGGAGAATATACATCAAATGAATTATTTGAATTTTGTGAACAACATGGCATAAAAAGACAATTCTCTGTAGCAGGTACTCCACAACAAAATGGTGTAGCAGAAAGAATGAATAGAACAATTCAACAAATGGCTAGAGCTATGCTCGATGATTCTAGAACTATTGACATGTTCTGGGGTGAAGCAGCACATACAGCAGCTAACATTCTCAACAAGGCTCATGTCCGCGTAAATAGTGACAAAACTCCATATGAACTCTGGTATGGTAAATCTCCCTCTATGAAGCATTTTAGAGTTTTTGGAAGTAAATGCTTTATCAAAAATAATGATGAAAAGCTTGGAAAGTTTGAACCTAGATCAGATGAAGGGATATTTCTTGGTTACTCATCTACAAGAAAAGCATACAAATGTTACAATAAAAGGCTTCGAAAGATTGTTGAATGCATTGATGTTGTTATTGATGAGTCTCCTGCAGCTGCTAAAGAAGAAAAACAAACAACAAAAGAAGATGATGGTGACTTATGTCCTTCTACATCAAATAGAAATGATATAGATAGTGGATCCAATGAAGAACTTGAAGATGATCTATCTGAAAAAGCTCCATCCAGATATGTTCAAAAGAATCATCCTGAATCTCAAATTTTAGGAGACAAGGAATCAGGTGTACGAACAAGGAGAACTCTTGTAGGATCTTCTAGTCATCTGGCACTTCTATCCACAATTGAACCACAAAATGTCAATCAAGCTAGCAAAGATGAATGTTGGAAGCAAGCCATGAATGAAGAGCTTGATCAAATCGAAAAAAATGACACTTGGGAATTGGTACCAAGACCACATGATAAAAATGTCATTGGAACTAAGTGGATTTTCAAGAACAAGTTAAATGAGAATGGGGATGTTGTAAGAAACAAAGCGAGACTGGTTTGCAAAGGGTATACTTAACAAGAAGGTATAGACTTTGAAGAAAATTTTGCTTCTGTAGCTAGACTTGAAGCCATAAGAATGTTTCTTTCTTTTTCAAGTTATCAACAAATCAAAGTTTATCAAATGGATGTCAAATCTGCATTTCTTAATGGTGATCTAGAAGAAGAAGTATACATAGAACAACCGAAAGGATTCATTTTGGGAAATGATGAAAATCTTGTTTGTAGACTTAAAAAGGCTCTATATGGTCTCAAACAAGCTCCAAGGGCATGGTATTATCATCTTGACAAATATCTTCATCAACAAGGATTTTCAAAGGGGTCTGCGGATAGCAACTTATACACAAAATTTGAAAATGATAAACTATTGATTGTAGTTGTATATGTTGATGATATCATTTTTGGGAGTAACGAAGAATCTATGAGTCAAAAATTTGCTTCTGTCATGCAGCAAGAATTTGAAATGTATTTACTTGGGGAACTAACATTATTTCTTGGCTTACAAGTCCATCAAACTGCAGATGGTATATTCCTATCACAAGAAAAATATCTTAAGCAAATTCTGAAGAAGTATGGCATGGAAGAATGCAAACCTGTAAGTACACCAATGATAATCGGATGCAATCTCAGTTCTCATGATAATTCTCCCACGGTGAATCAACCAGAATAGAGATCAATGATAGGAAGTCTGCTTTATCTCACTGGGACTAGACCAGACATTATGCATGCAGTTGGGATTTTTGGACGATTCCAAGCTAATCCAAAAGAGTCTCACCTTCAGGCTGTTAAAATAATTTTCAAATATCTACAAGGAACTCAAGACCTTGGTCTATGGTATCCAAAGAATGCTGATCTTACTCTTCATGCTTACACTGATGCAGATTGGGCTAGAAGTGTTGATGATCGGAAAAGCACTAGTGGTGGTGCATTCTATATGGGACCCCGGTTAGTATCTTGGTTCAGCAAGAAGCAAAATTCTATTGCTTTATCTACAGCAGAAGCAGAATATGTGGCTGCCGCATCTTGTTGCACTCAACTCCTTTGGATGATGCAAACCTTGCAAGATTTTCAAATCAAATGTACACCTCCTATCTCCATTATGTGTGATAATACAAGTGCCATCAGTATCTCAAAGAATCATGTTATGCATTCAAAGACCAAGCACATTCCCATCAAGTATCACTTCTTATGTGAACAAGTGCTTGAACAAAAAGTGAAGTTGGAGTATGTTCCCTCCAAAGAACAAGTTGCTGATATCTTTACCAAACCTCTGCCCAGGGAAGCGTTCGAGTATCTAAGACAGAAGATGGGAGTATTCTCTGCCAGTCAAAAGAACAAATCTTCATAAATTTAGAAGATGGCATTGGATACATGGATTTCCCCTCGAAACCTGGCCGCGTATACACGCAAGTTCATACGTAAAACCGCGTATGTCCTGACATCGAGCATTTTTTTGTTTAAAGTCGTGGCTTCCTCAAAGACACCAGTGTCGTTTGGTATCTCTGATACTGTTTGGTATCTCTGGTGGTGTTCCAGTTCTCATACTTCTATTTCTAATGTTTTTTGATAAAGATGCCTTGATAATTTGTTGTTGAAAGTGTTCAGGATGCACAAACTAAGGGGGAGCCTTAGTCATATGAAAAGGTTTCTTGGATGCACAGATTCAAGGGGAGCATTAGCATTGCTGAGTATAATGCAGTGTTGGCACTATGATGGTTCTAAAATATGTTCTTTTTCTTGAGAACTTTCTGATGTTGGTCTTAAAGATATATTTGTAGTTTGGTGAAAAGGTCTTGATGAGACCCATGATGTAAAATTGTAATATTCAGTCATGTGAAGGACTTGTCAAATTTGTAAACCCACTTGGTGGGGTAGCTGAGTTGAAATGTGTAAACCCACTTGGTTGGGTACTTGAGTCTCATATGCAAATTCACTTGGATGGATCTTTGATGTAAGTATGAGTCATTGGTGATAGGAAAGTCATAGAGTCATGTATTTCATTGAAAATATGTTTTGAAGATTCAGCATGAACTCATGGGGAGCTTGGTCACTTCAGTATATCAGATCTGCAGAACAGGGGGAGAGTGTGTTGGTTTTGATCCGCCCTTTGCCCTTGATGTCAAAGGGGGAGAGTGACATGGTGTTTGAATGAAAAGACATGGTGTCAAAAATGGGGAGAGTGACATGGTGTCATTATATTCTTAATGTACCTATCTGTTGTGATGATCAAACACCATCGTGGTTGCCATCAAGTCCAAAGGGGGAGATTGTTGGCAATATGATGCGGGTGCACAGATGCATCGTTGTCCTTGATGGCAACCCACTGAATGAAGATGAAGACATGAGAATGTTGGTAGGTGTTGTCCTTGATGGCAATCCACCTGATGAAGTTATTCTTGATCTGATGGACTTGGTAAATGATGAAAATCTGATATGAAATGATGTTTGTTAGCAATATGATGAAGATGATGGCAACTTACTTGATGAAGTTGTGCTTGATAGAATATGTCTTGATGATCTAAATCTGATGTATCTACAGTGAGTACAAGAGGCAATGAAGAAAGGAATTCAGCATGTGCTAAATATATGGTGAAAAGAGTATGTTTCAAGGAATACGCGGATCTGTCTAGGGGAAGTCGCGTATGCACGCGGAAAAGAACGTGCCAAGTCGCATATGGGCTAAAGCGCTCTAAAAGTGCAAAACCAGGGGTAACCACCATGGTATTGACCCATTGTATTGGGTAATGATCCGCCTAATTGACCCCGTCCAGGAATACCATCGGATGTAATGTGGTTTTGGGCTCATGGTATTGAAAAAGTAAATCTATATAAAGAGAAGAAATTCATTGTGAAAAAATCATGAGCGGGGTGCAATATGTCCAGCTTGAATGAATACTTTCTCCGAAGTAGATCCAATGAGAAAGGGTTACATTGAATGATAGATCCGAATGTATGATGCACCAATGATGAAGAAGGGCATCTAGATTTGAAACAACATTGCTTGCTAGATCTTCTCATGGAATGATTAGATCTGTGATGAGGCGAACATCTATCTGAGGTAAAGGGTAAAATCTGAAGTGATGTATCTGTGGTGAAGAATTGCAATGACATTAAAGTCTGAAGAACCATACGCTAGTTCGCCGAAGAGGAAGTGCGTATATACGCGGCTTCGTTGAAGAGAAAGCGCGTATGCGCAATGAAATTGGATCTATAATATGTACAGAAGTATACACTGGTTTATGTGAACGGACGCGCGTATATATGCAACATCAGTGAAAGGAAAGCGCGTATGCAAACTAGGGTTTTCTGAAGTCCTGTAGTAAGAAATGTCTAATTGGGTTTCATGGCTCAACATATCCGCCGTGTTAGTTATACATTTGTTTCATGGTCAATTTTGCTGCATGAAAGTATCCAACAAAATATGATGAAACATGGCCTCCAAGTGGTGTCCTAAAGGATGCTTTGGATCTAGTGTGAAAATTGATGAAATGGTCCAGAGGATCCGAGGGTTGTAGCTCGGGCCTGTAAGAAGCTCCTCCTGTGAGAGGTCGTAAACGAGATTGTGTCGTAGCCTTCCAGGAGAGGCCAAATGAGCTCGTGGTCGGAGCTCCTCTGTGAGAGTATCGTAAACAAGCATGTGGGTGCCTGGCTTCAGAGGAGTCTCGCATCAAGACATATTTTGTAAGATGTTTTCTCTATAATAAAATATTGAAGGCTGAGCAACTGCAGCGGTGGTTTTCTCCCGACTTGGGTTTCCACCTAAAATCCTGGTGTTCATGTGTGATTCTTTTTGTGATGGTTTATTCTATTCTTACTGCACATGTTTACTGTTTATTGAACATATGATGAATGAATGATGGAATGATATAAGTGTAGAATTAATGGCATAATTAGATCTCTGTTTATATGCAAGTTTCATAAAGGGTATCCACGTATATACGCGAGTATGTATCAGGAAAGTAGCGTATGGGTTTTAGAAGTAAGAAAAAGTGAAAAGTTTTGAGTATGCCCTAAATACTGATTCACCCCCCCCTCTCAGCATTTTTCCCAACAATTGGTATCGGAGCTAGGTCCTTCTGCAGAATCTTGATCGCTTGAAGGAGATCTGTCGCAATGGGAATTCAAGAAGGAGTAATGTCTATAAAGCCACCTCTATTCAATGGAAGCAATCTGATATTCTGGAAGGTACGAACAAAAGCATATTTGCAAAGTCTTGGTGCAAATGTATGGGCAATCATGGAAGAAGGTTATCAATACCCGAAAAGTATTCCTACTGATGCAGCTGAAAGGAAGAAGTATGAAATCAATTCCAAAGCAGTGAATGTCTTATTAGGAAGCATGTCTGAATCAGAATTTGCTAAAGTAATGCAGCTACATTCAGCAAAAGAAATATGGGACAAAATCATTCTGAGCTATGAAGGAGATACAAAGGTAAAAAGTGCAAAACTCCAAACTCGTAGAATTCAATATGAAAATTTGAAGATGCATAGTGATGAAAGTGTTGCCAGTTTCTTTCTTTGTCTAGATGATATTGTAAATCGGCTGAGAAATTTGGGTGAAACCATAACCGATACTAATCTGGTGGAAAAAGTCTTAAGATCCTTGACTTCAAAATTTGAATCTAAAGTTTCAGCTATTGAAGAAAGGCAAGATCTGCAAACTGTTACTATTGTTCAATTACATGGTATTCTGACTGCTTTTGAAATGAGACAAGGAGGTCCTTCTCAAATCAAAGAAGCTTTTTTTAAGGCATCTACAAAAGGAGAAGAAAAGGAAGCTGTCAAAGAATCCAGCTATATATCTGAAGAAGAAGAAGAAGCAAATTTTGTGAGAAGACTTCAACTAGGTACCGAAAAGTTCAAAGGTAAGCTTCCTTTCAAATGTTTTAATTGTGGAAGAGTTGGTCATTATGCTGCAAAGTGTCCTTATAAAGAAAATTCGGCTAAAGGAAAAGATGTAGCAAGAAGGAATAAGAATTGATCTAGCACAAGAAAAAGTTATTATACTAATGAAGACAGTGATGGGTCATCTGATAGTGAGGAAGAATGTGAAGAAGATTTTAGACTTCTCATGGCATTTGAACAAAGAGAAGAAAAGGATACTTTTGTTGATGCTCTAGAGGACAATGATTTTCTTGAAGAAAATAATCAACTCAAAGTAACCGTAGAAGAAAAGAACATAATCATAGAGACTCTTGAAAATCATCTTGAAGCAAAGGAAAAACGCATTGAGGAATTGGAGTGTGAAGTAGTAAGTCTATGGAAAGATAATGAGAAAGTGAAGACTCTCAATCTTGGATTTGCTAAAGGTTCAAAAACCTTAGATGAGATTATCAAGATACAATGGTCTCCTCTTATAAAAACAGGTCTTGGATATACTGGGGAATCTTCCCAGACTTCAGCACCAAATTATCTGAAAGCAGCCACAACTAGTTCTCTACATTCAGCCACTCAGCAAGGGAACAAAGGATCTTTACAGATAAAGCATGATCATCTCAAATCAAGGAAGACTAATAGGGAGATCTCTCAAAGAAGCAACAACCAACAGGTAAATTCAAATATAAGATTTCATGATCGCAGAAATTTCTACTTCAATGGAAAATGCTTCTCATGTCACAATTTTGGTCATAAAGCTGTTCAATGTGTTGCATATAAAACCATCATGACAAGAGAAGCAAGAAAGAAAAGGATGAATATTGAACCAAAGAAGAATACCTATAACAACTTTTCTCCTCTTCAAAATGAAGTTGAATGTACTTATTGCAATAACTTTGGTCATGAAGAATTTGAATGCAGGAGCAAGGTCCAGCCAAAAGAACATGTTCCCTCAAGCTCTAAAGTATGGAAAAAGAAAGAAATACAGGTTGAAAATTGTGGGATAGCATTATTTGCAGAAGGTGAAGAAAATAAATGGTACATTGATAGTGGGTGCTCAAGACACATGACAGGTGACAAAAGCAAACTCCTTACATATAATGCTCTAGAAAAGGAAAAGAAAGTTACATTTGGAAATGATACTCCTGCTATAATTAAAGGAAAAGGGTCAGTGTTTCTAAAAGAAAAGGTGAAGGCTAATGATGTCATGTATGTGGATGGATTAAGGCATAACCTATTAAGTGTAAGTCAAATGTGTGATCAAGGAATAGAAGTGGTCTTTAGTTCAAAAGAATGTGTGGTTCATAATATTGATACAGGCAAAATCATTATAAAAGGAAAAAGAAATCCAAGCAACCTGTATGTATTGAACGACATAGATCAATGTTACTTGAGCAAGTCTTCAGAAAATTGGCTATGGCATAGAAGGCTGGGGCATCTGAGCTTCTCCCAAATCAACAAAGCAAGCAGACTTCAAGCTGTTCGTGGTCTTCCCAATATTAATCTACCAGAAAGTATCATATGCAAATCTTGTCAATTCGGTAAGCAGACCAGAGTACGATTTAATGCCAAAGAAGGATCATCAAGTGAGCCTCTTGAACTCATTCATACTGACATATGTGGAACTATGAGGAAAAATTCACCACGTGGGGAAGAATACTATATCTTATTTATTGATGATTACTTTAGAATGTGTTGGATCGGACTGATTAAACACAAATATGAAGCATTTGAAAAATTTCAGATCTTCAAAGCATTAGTTGAAAATGAATTAGATCTAAAAATCAAGTGTCTTAGATCTGATCGAGGAGGAGAATATACATCAAATGAATTCTTTGAATTTTGTGAACAACATGGCATAAAAGGACAATTCTCTGTAGCAGGTACTCCACAACAAAATGGCGTAGCAGAAAGAATGAATAGAACAATTCAACAAATGGCTAGAGCTATGCTCGATGATTCTAGAACTCCTGACATGTTCTGGGGTGAAGCAGCACATACAGCAGCTAACATTCTCAACAAGGCTCATGTTCGGGTAAATAGTGACAAAACTCCATATGAACTCTGGTATGGTAAATCTCCCTCTGTGAAGCATTTTAGAGTTTTTGGAAGTAAATTCTTTATCAAAAATAATGATGAAAATCTTGGCAAGTTTAAACCTAGATCAGATGAAGGGATATTTCTTGGTTACTCATCTACAATCAAAGCATACAAATGTTACAATAAAAGGCTTCGAAAGATTGTTGAATGTATTGATGTTGTTATTGATGAGTCTCCTGCGGCTCCTAAAGAAGAAAAATAAACAACAAAAGAAGATGATGGTGACTTATGTCCTTCTACATAAAATAGAAATGATATAGACAGTGGATCCAATGAAGAACTTGAAGATGATCTATCTGAAAAAGCTCCATCCAGATATGTTCAAAAGAATCATCCTGAGTCTCAAATTTTAGGAGACAAGGAATCAGGTGTACGAACAAGGAGAACTCTTGTAGGATCTTCTAGTCATCTGGCACTTCTATCCACAATTGAACCACACAATGTCAATCAAGCTAGCAAAGATGAATGTTGGAAGCAAGCCATGAATGAAGAGCTTGATCAAATCGAAAAAAATGACACTTGGGAATTGGTACCAAGACCACATGATAAAAATATCATTGGAACTAAGTGGATTTTCAAGAACAAGTTAAATGAGAATGAGGATGTTGTAAGAAACAAAGCTAGACTGGTTTGCAAAGGGTATACTCAACAAGAAGGTATAGACTTTGAAGAAACTTTTTCTCCTGTAGCTAGACTTGAAGCCATAAGAATGTTTCTTACTTTTTCAAGTTATCAACAAATCAAAGTTTATCAAATGGATGTTAAATCTGCATTTCTTAATGTTGATCTAGAAGAATAAGTATATATAGAACAACCGGAAGGATTCATTTTGGGAAATGACGAAAATCTTGTTTGTAGACTTAAAAAGGCTCTATATGGTCTCAAACAAGCTCCAAGGGCATGGTATTATCGTCTTGACAAATATCTTCATCAACAAGGATTTTCAAAGGGGTCTGCGGATAGCAACTTATACACAAAATTTGAAAATGATAAACTATTTATTGTAGTTGTATATGTTGATGATATCATTTTTGGGAGTAACGAAGAATCTATGAGTCAAAAATTTTCTTCTGTCATGCAGCAAGAATTTGAAATGTCTTTACTTGGGGAATTAACATTCTTTCTTGGCTTACAACTGCATCAAACTGTAGATGGTATATTCCTATCACAAGAAAAATATCTTAAGCAAATTCTGAAGAAGTATGGCATGGAAGAATGCAAACCTGTAAGTACACCAATGATAACCGGATGCAATCTCAGTTCTCATGATGATTCTCCCACGGTGAATCAACCAGTTTACAGATCAATGATAGGAAGTCTGCTTTATCTCACTGGGACTAGACCAGACATTATGCATCCAGTTGGGATTGTTGGACGATTCCAAGCTAATCCAAGAGAGTCTCACCTTCAGGCTGTTAAAAGAATTTTCAAATATCTACAAGGAACAAAAGACCTTGGTCTATGGTATCCAAAGAATGTTGATCTTACTCTTCATGCTTACACTGATGCAGATTGGGATAGAATTGTTGATGATCGGAAAAGCACTAGTGGTGGTGCATTCTATATGGGACCCTGGTTAGTATCTTGGTTCAGCAAGAAGAAAAATTCTATTGCCTTATCTACAGAAAAAGTAGAATATGTTGCTGTCGCATCTTGTTTCACTCAACTCCTTTGGATGATGCAAACCTTAGAAGATTTTCAAATCAAATGTACACCTCCTGTCCCCATTAAGTGTGAAAATACAAGTGCCATTAGTATTTCAAAGAATCATGTTATGCATTCGAAGACCAAGCACATTCCCATCAAGTATCACTTCTTACGTGAAAAAGTGCTTGAGAAAAAGGTGAAGTTGGAGTATTTTCCCTCCAAAGAACAAGTTGCTGATATCTTTACTAAACCTCTGGCCAGGGAAGCGTTTGAGTATCTAAGACAGAAGCTGGGAGTGTTTTTTGCCAGTCAAAAGAACAAATCTTCATAAATTTAGAAGATGGCATTGGATACATGGATTTCCTGAAACCCAGTCGCGTATATACGCAAGTTCATGCACAGAAAACCGCGTATGTCTGATTACTGACATTTTTTTTTGTTTAAAGTCAGTTCTCTTCAGCACAGCTGCAGTGCTGTTTGGTATCTCTGATACTGTTTGGTATCTTTGGTGGTGTTCCAGTTCTCATAATTCTATTTCTCATGTTTTTGATAAAGATGCCTTGATAATTTGTTGGTGAAAGTGTTCAGGATGCACAAACTAAGGGGGAGCCTTAGTCTTATGAAAAGGATGCTTGGATGCACAGTATCAGGGGGAGCATTAGCTTTGCTGAGTATAATGCATTGTTGGCATTATGATGTTTCTGAAATATGTTCTCTTTCTTGACAACTGTCTGGTGTTGGTCTTAAAGTTATTTTTGTAGTTTGATGAAAAGGTCTTGATGAGACCCATGATGTAAATTTGTAATATTCAGTCATGTGAAGGACTTTTCAAATTTGTAAACCAACTTGGTTTGGTAGCTGAGTCAAATGTTTGTAAACCCACTTGGTTGGGTAGCTGAGTTGAAATGCGTAAACCCACTTGGTTGGGTACTTGAGTCTCATTTGTAAATTCACTTGGATGGATCTTTGATGTAAGTATGAGTCATTGGTGATAGGAAAGTCATAGAATCATGTACTTTATTGAAAATATGTTTTGAAGATTCAGCATGAACTTAGGGAGAGCTTGGTCACTTCAGTATATTAGATCTGCAGAACAGGGGGAGAGTGTGTTGGTTTTGATCCGCCCTTTGCCCTTGATGTCAAAGGGGGAGAGTGACATGGTTTTTGAATGAAGAGAAAGAATGGTGTCAAAAATGGGGAGAGTGACATGGTGTCATTGTATTCTTAATGTACCTATCTGTTGTGATGATCAAACACCATCGTGGTTGCCATCAAGTCCAAAGGGGGAAATTGTTGGCAATATGATGCTGGCAATATGATGCAGAATGTTGTCCTTGATGGCAACCCACTGAATGAAGATGAAGACATGAGAAGGTTGGCAGGTGTTGTCCTTGATGGAAATCCACCTGATGAAGTTATTCTTGATATGATGGACTTGGTAAATGATGTAAATCTGATATGAAATGATGTTTGTTAGCAATATGATGAAGATGATGGCAACTTACTTGATGAAGTTGTGCTTGATAAAATATGTCTTGATGAGCTAAATCTGATGTATCTCAATGAGTACAGAAGGTAATGAAGAAAGGAATTCAGCATGTGCTAAATCTATGGTGAAAATAGTATGTCTCTAAGCATACGCGTATTTTTCTAGGGGAAGTCGCGTATGCACGCAGAAAAGAACGTGCCAAGTCGCGTATGGGAAAAAGCGCTCAAAAAGTGCAAAACCAGGGGTAACCACCATGGTATTGACCAATTGTATTGGGTGATGATTCGCCTAATTGACCTCGTCCAAGAATACCATCGGATGTAATGTGGTTTTGGCTCATGGTATTGAAAAAGGGTAAACCTATATAAAGAGAAGAAATTCATTGTGCAAATCATGAGTATGGGTGCAATATGTCTGAGCTTGAATGAATACTTCTCTCTGAAGTAGATCTGAATAGAAAGGGTTACGTTGAATGATAGATCTGAATGTATGATGCACCAATGATGAAGAAGGGGATCTAGATCTGAAATGTACTTGTATTTGCTAGATCTGCTCATGGAATGATTAGATCTATGATGAGGCGAACATCTGTCTGAGGTAAAGGGTAAAATCTGAAGTGATGTATCTGTTGTGAAGAATTGCAATGACGTAAAATTCTGAAGCACCATACGCTAGTTGGCCGAAGAGGAAGCGCGTATATACGCGGCTTCTCTGAAGAGAAAGCGCATATGCGCAATAAACTTAGCTCTGTAATTTGTACAGAAATATACGCTGGTTTATGTGAACGGAAGCGCGTATATACGCGACATCAAAAAAAGGAAAGCGCGTATGAAAACTAGGGTTTGCTGAAGTCTGTGGTAAGAAATGCCTAATCTATTCTGATGGTTTGATGATATCTGTCAGTAAGTTATATGTATCTGTTTCATGGTTGACTGTGCTTAAAAGTATGGAAAGGTCAGTCTGAAAAATATATGATGAAACAACTTTCAGTGGTGTCCTAAAGAGCTTTGGATCCTAGTGAAAATTGATGAAACGTGGTCCATAGAGTGCTGAGGGTTGCGGTCGAGGAGTTGGAAAGAGCTCCCTTCCGGAGAGGCTGGTAACGAGATCAGGGTGTAATCTCGCACCGGAAGAAATTTGGTAAACGATCGGGGGTTGGAGCTCCTTCTAGAGGAAATTTGTTAAACAAGCACGGTGGGTGTCACCAACGTCTTGTGGGGTTGCACCAGCACATATGTTGTAAGATGTTTTTCTCTATAATGAATTATTGAAGGCTGAGCAACGGCAGCGGTGGTTTTCTCCCGACTTGGGTTTCCACCTAAAAATCCTGGTGTTCATGTGTGATGCTTTGTGTGATGGTTTATTCTATTCTTACTGCACATGTTTACTATTTATTAAACATCTGATGAATGAATGATGGAATGATATAAGTGAAGAATTAATGACATAATTAGATCTCTGTGTATACACAAGTTTCATAAAGGGTATCCGCGTATATACGCGAGTCTGTATCAGGAAAGTAGCGTATGGGTTTTAGAAGCAAGAAAAAGTAAAAGTTTTGAATATGCAGTAAATACTGATTCACCCCCCCCCCCCCTCCGCCCCCCTCTCAGTATTTTTCCCAACAAATGAACCTTCATTCCATCCAGCTATTAATTACTGGTAGTCTATTTAGTTGAATGACATGAAGCTGGGGGGGCATGCTCTCTAACAGATTACGCTTAGGGGGCATTAAAATCTATCTGAAGCATAGTTTTTCTCTATTTCAAGATTTTGTAAAAATGAAATCTATCTTGATTCTATTTCGGTTATTATTTTCAAGACTCGTTAAACTCATGAAAATCCCGAGATTATTTTGCTATCTTTCGTTTTTGTAAAACACATGAGAATGTCGATCTCTTTCCGTCTTTTCCTGCTCATAAATAGAATTGAAAGTTAGCCATATGAGTACATTTTTATCCCTTTTTCGAGCTCGTTAAAACTTATGAAAAAGCGAAATCTTGGAGTCCTCTTTTAAGCCATTTTCAGACTCTCGAAAATTGAAAATATTTCTGAGCATTTGATTATTCGAACTCATTAAAATAAATGAATTATCGTCTCTTCAGTATAATTTTACCCATTTTACGGACTGAAATGGAATATTTACGAAAAAAGGTATATGTTGACTAATTACGGTCAATATAGTTCTCTCTCGCAATATTTTATCCTTTTTCGGGCTCAAGAGAGTAAATTTATGAAAAAGTATACCCATGGAGTTTTCTTACATTTTTTCTTCTGAATCCCTAAAATTGAAAAACACTAAGTTTCTCCTATACTCGACTCGTTAAAATGTAACAGTAAAGGACCTGTTCAATTTTAAGTACGAACGAACCACTCCTTCTTAGGGTTTGAATCTTAAACTAAGTTGGACTCATCCGAAGGATGAGCTTATAAACAAGAAAATGTTATCCTCCTTAAGCTTGTCAAAAATAAATAGGTACTTGCCAAAAATGGTGGGGGAAAAGAGAGAAAAACGAACCTATTTTTACATTTTGATTATTCGGAAAATCGTTAACCACTCTTGAACATGACATTTTTGTTCACCTAGTTTGGGAAAATCCTTTGCCTAACAGTTAATCAAACCATATTGAAAGTCTTCAGCCAGTTTCTAGGTATTATATTTGGGTCAATTTTCACCAAACCATCTGTAGTGTTGTTATGTGTTCAAGAGGAAAATTCAAACAAACCATTCATTTGTGAAATATTTTCCTTCCATTTTGACCATCTCTGAGTCAGTCCTTGCCAATATATTTCTTCAAAACTTGATCTATGATTTCGTGTTGTGGGCTTGCCTACGTCAGATCACTTTCTATCAAAAATAGCTCATTATCTAGGAATTTGATCTAGAAATTTTCAGTACCTTGAAATCTGCATGCATCAATGGCAAGTTTCTCACCTTCGATGACAGGTTCCATCATTGACCTTCGATCGAATGATTCCGTGACATGTTCGACTTCAGCTCATTTATTCACATTTCATGGATTGTACTGAGTAATTTGAGAGCCATTGACATTACTGGTGATTACTCTCACAGTTTTTAATAGTTTACATTATTGAGTGGTAATCAAATGGTTTCTACCATGTTCGACTTTGACACATTTATTTACATGGATAGAATCGTACTGGTTCGAGAAATGGAAATCCAGACCTTGGATCTAGTTTCTACCATCTAGGCTGCGAGGATTTTTTTTATTCATTTATACAATGGACTATTCGTAAATATATGGTTGCATCCATACTGTGTCTACACATGTCTATAGTGTTGATGTATTGAAAATTTTTCCTATATCAGAACAATTTAAATCAATTTTCTAGTTAGTTTTGATCTTAGTATGGGAATGCCTACCTCGACGATGATATGTTTACATATATATGTTTTGAATTTAATTTTTTTACAGGTTTCGACTGAGGTGTCCATAGGATGATCCTTGAAATGATAAAGTACTTCACTCTTAATATATGACAAACTTCATCTTCATCTATTCCAGACTTTGCACTTTAG
This sequence comes from Pinus albicaulis, assembly GCA_034641835.2. Lineage (NCBI taxonomy): Eukaryota > Viridiplantae > Streptophyta > Pinopsida > Pinales > Pinaceae > Pinus > Pinus albicaulis. The sequence goes on along the minus strand of CM076574.1, from coordinate 1,769,342 downwards.
GGGGTAATCTGTTGCACTAAAAACTGTCACCTTCACATTTTGCTGATTGTATGAGCTCATTTTCACTCATACTTACCTCCTATGCAAGTCTTACAACCTCTACTCCTCATGTGAAACACTAAAAACAGGAGAAAAACCCTAAAAAGCTCCAAAACCCTTGGTATGTAGGTAATGTGAAACTTACATGCATTCCTAGCTAGGGTACACAGGTAATGTGAACCTAAATTGCGTTCCAAAACATGCTTTCTCTCTGTAATGCCTACGTACCCCCTGTCAAAGTCAAAAGGGTGAGAAACCAAAGTAAAAAAGCTGTTTTTTGGTCAATTCTAGAAGCTTCTGGATGAGATTTTTTGGGAATGAGTACGCTCTTATAAGGTTCATGCATCCCACACCTTAAGGAGCTAACCCCTTGATGTGAGGAGCCTATCCCTTTGAAGGAGGATTCTATCCCTTCATAGGTGGAACCCTAACCTCCTCATCTGCACTATAAAAAGAGGCATTGGGCAGCCTCAAAAGGAGTTCAAGCTTTAGTGTGTGATTGAGGTGAAGTGTTGTTGATATTTAGACTCCTTTATGCTGATATTTTGTGAGGAAAGATCACATACCTCTATGTGCTCCTGGAGAAAGAGTGAAAGACTTATCAAAGTAGAGGAAACTCCTACTCCGGACCCCGGGAAGGCCTGTTCAACATCAAGGCTAAATTTGCAAGGTTCTTTTGATATTTTAAGATTAATACAATCAAGTTTGTTTTTCTCAATAAATTGTCGTTCGATTGTTTATTTCAATAAGTTTTCGTTTGATCGTTTATTTCATAGATTCCTTGATCACTACGATAGGTATGTTTTATAATTATTTTTTATATAGGTGCTATTTAATATTTGTTTTTTTGTGATTACAGGTCTTTTGAAGATGACACTTTCAAGCGACTGCAAAGACAACACTTTGTTGTGACGAAAGAACTATTGTTGTGACTAAAGGAATATTGTTGCGACGGAAGAACTATTGTTGCGACGAAAGAACTATTGTTGCGATGGAAGGACTATTGTTGCGATGGAAGAACTACTGATGCAACAGAAGAACTACGGTTGAAAATAAGAATTTGGATCTAAGGTAGGATCGACACCTTTATAGAATTTACTTGTAAAACGAATATATTTAGAAAAAGATAAACTTAGTTGTTTGTTTATTGCTAGATTTTCTTCTGACACTAGGGAGATCGATCTTGTCTACAAGATCGATTCATCCAGACAATAGAGGCTGATGAGGGAAAGGAATAGATTGATTGAGAAGGAGATTCAGACTAGTTTGTTTGTAAGAACTAAACTGAGTATTAGTCACAAAATCACTCACCGAAGGCTGGAGCTATTGGGAATAATTTTTATATTGTATGTTCGGATTTTGAACATAAGGAATGGTAGGTTGTTGAACATAAAAAGATGTTTTGTTTGACTAGTGAAAAGGCTGTTGAACCTAAGAATATTGAAAATGAGGTTGACTCACCCTAGGAATAGACACAAAACTCGGTTGTACCCCACCCAAAGGGGGAGGTAGTTAGAGAGGGTTAGATTGCCCCCAAGCACAAAATAGATCCTATATTTCCCACTCAATAATGGGACCTTAGTAATTTTATATTGAAAATAGGGGATAGAATAACTGAAAAACACATTCATTTGACCTATGGTGACCATCGATTGAACAATAGGTTGGGACACCCAAGCCACATTCCAAAGAAATGGGCTGGAAGACAGAGGAATACCCATTTACCAAACGGGATCCAGAAATAAGGGTGTACTACCAGAAGCTTCAGAAATAAGGTTTCCAAAAGAGGTATAACCATGTGGGAGCATAGACACAACATAGCTAGATGGTATTTCGGTTCCACTACCTGAATCGTGAACTATGAATCCAAAAAACTCTCCCTTGGAGGGAAAAACCAATGAAGAGGCTTTCTGGATATAAGAGCCAGAGGTGTCCTGAAGAGTTCTTTGAGGAGTGCTCACGAATGGAACATCATCAACATTAGATTCCATTTTTTCTGGAAACAATTGATGGATGGTAGAGAGTGGTGCTACCAGAGAAGAACAAAAATGGTTTCTGGGCTGATCAAAAGCATTGTAAGGTTGTTGGGGCAAGACTACAATCAGATCAAAGAGACGATTTGAAGGAAAGGTCGAGAACTGTGTAGTTGGTTCAAGCCTTTCTGGCTCAGATTATTCCAATGTTTTCCAACAAGAATCATCAGGAGGTGTGCGAGATGATATGGGTTTAACCCGGATGAAAAATCCAATCTCTTCACCTTGCACTTCAAGGGGTCCAACTGTAAAATGAGGGACCTCAAGAGGAGGTTATTGAGTTCCATCGGGTGAGGGAGTCAGTGAATTCGATGATTCAACCACAATGACCTTCTAGAAGAATATCAAAAAAGGAGAGAGGTGAACATAATCACAACCTACCAAGGAATAAAAAGCTAAAGAACTGCATGGGTGAGATGTTTTCATGGGAAGTTACTTTTAGAATGAAAAATAAATAAATAAAATAGAATGTGCTAGGAATAAATGTTTGCTAAGTATCTATGAACTGCAAAATACACCTCGGTGTTCAAATAAAAGAAAAATGACCAAGGACTTAACATACAAAAACCAATCTCCCTGATTGTTGTGTTTGGTGTATCACGTCTACAAGGTGGCTGAATCGGTTACCTATGGAAGGCTAGATGATCTGAAAGGATTGTATTAGTTTTTTTGTGCTAAGTTTCTTTTCAGTTATAAAACATGTTCATACTTGTCTCTTGAGTTTGGTTAATTATTGAGGATTTTATCGATGATTTGTAGATGATTTTAGTGAATTAGAAGCATTAAATAAGCACAAAAATACACTAAACAACAGTGCAAAATAGATAAATAAGTCACCACATAATATTTACACAATAGGCATGATGAAGAAGGTTCACCCCTCCTTGGCTACATTTGCTGGTCCAACTCCAAATGGCATGTCGATCTTTCATTATGCTCAAAATTTTGCAAATACTTGTAGTTACTGCCCCTAATGGTTGTTTTCTCTGCACCAGTGGCTCCAGAATTCTCCAATTAGTCAAGATTGACTCTTCCTTCACTCAGAATGGGATAAAATTGAGCCTCCAACTCATTTTCCTAGTAACACCTAGAAAAGCTCCAATAATTGTGGAGAACTCCACTTAACTAGAGTTATTTTAGTGTAAACTGCAAAAATTTAGGGCGCGCTCTAAAAATCTACGAGTGCTAATTGAAATATTTAATGTTAGTGGTTGGGTGGCCACATGCTAATCCAAACCATGGCCTGACCATTAAAGGTCGGTGAAACAAAGGGGTTCAACCATGGTTGTAAAGGAGGAGAATCTGGTTTGTAGTTGTGTTAACAAAACTATCAAAGCTTAAACTACGTGGAGAGTTACAACATATGATAAGTATCAACGTGAAACTGTTGCGGAAAATGCTGTCGATGTTAATGTTTTATGCTATGGTTTAATTGCATTGTCACGTGACCAACCTTCCAGGGGACCGCCGACGGGTTGGGACGGTCGGTGATCCCCAACCCCTAAACAACATCAAACTAAAATTTAAATATAACTTGTGATGTATAGAGGTTAATATATTCTTGTAGCTCATCTCGTGTGGTGAGTGTGTGCTCTGTCGGAGGTCACGGGGTGTAGCCTTATGGACCTCTATAAATTTTTTATCACAACACTAAGGTGACACGTGGTGGCCTCAGGGCTAGCCACATGTTATGCTTTGATTGGTCACAAAAACACAATGCACATCCCATCCAAAAAATCATAATACGCCACTTGTCAGCCTAGGATTGGTTCTAAGGAAAGGAATATTCCTTTTGGTGACTGTGCACCCTCCATGCTGACCGGTCATCCCAGTCAAACTTGTGGCAAAATTTCGTTGTTTGGGAACTCAATCAGAACGTGATATCTCCCTCATACAAAATCGGTTTTTAAAACCATTCGCAATGCCAGAATCAGGAAGGTAGTCAACACTTCCCCTCTTGGATGCTCTTGTCCTCCTCTCAAGAATTTTATCTTACTTGAGCTCATTCAAAAATTATGGTGAGAAATATTCAATACAAGACAACTGAACATCACTTCCTTAATCATCAATCAAAGGTGGCTCATACAAACGTATGTTTTCAACATTAACATTTGAATACATTTGCATTTATGAAGTCAAGTCAAGTTGAAATGCATTGTTACCAACTTGTTGTAATATTCCTACTTAACCCAAGCTAAGACAAATATTCATTTTTGTTTACTTTTTGTTGCATGAATAAATGAATAGAGGAGGACATGTAAAACTCCTGAAAAGACTGAATAAATCGATGCCCATGTGAGCAAAGATAAATCAGGGCCATGTAAGTAAATCAATTGCAGGTGTGAAAGGGGTTTGAGCTGTGAGACTGGGTCAACTTTGACCAAATCTACAACGTTGTCTAGGTTCAATGTGTCTCATGAACGGACAACATAGTTATAGAAGGAGGCCCTCATGTGAAAGGAGCTAACTCATCAAGGTATTTTAGGGTTTTCAAATTCTTTAATCTTATAAAAGGAAGGGGAGGGCAGCAAGAGAATGTTGTTGATTTATTACATTTCTGAGTATCTTGTTTACTTAGACAAATATTATTCTTTGCTGCTTAGTAGAGAATTGTATTTCTTATCACTTTGAGTTCCTATGTAGGGTTTTCACCTATTCCTTTAAGGCTTCTTGGAGGAGTATTTGTTGATTTGATCCACTATCAGTCTTGAGGCCAAGCTCTACCTCCAATTGCAGCACAGATTCAGTGAGGGATTGTCTGCTTTTGCAAGCTGCAGCAAGTGGGATTCTAGATCTACACAGGTCTAGCTTGTTTTGGGAGCCTCTTCTCTTGGAGTGTGTCTTTCAACCTCCTGGAAGAGTGCCTCTCCTGTTTTTGCTTCAGATCTATAATTTGGTAGTTGACCATTCATGTTATTTAAGCTACATCATAGTTTTCATTGAGGTACTCCGTTATTCTCATATGTGAATCTTTAGGGTGTTTTGATCCCAGTTTTGATCAGAGATCTCTGGTGCTGGGATTTTCCTTTAACTTTGGTGATCCATGTTATGTTTAGATCTAATATATTGTAATGTAAAGTTATATTCAGAAATTACTGTATCACTTTATAAATATGAAACTTAAAACTTATATCTACTCTTGTTTATGCATGATTTGGTCAAAACCCCAAGGGGATTTTGTAAATAAGACTATCTAGTTTCCAGATCTAAAATAGATCTGATGTTTTTTCCAAAGATCTATCCTAGATCTGAGTTGTAATATTCAACTTATGTAGCTCCTTGAAATAACACTGTTGAGCCATTTCTGCAATTATATATGTGTTGTAGCTCTTTTTTCTAAATATTTCTTGCTCTATTGTCTCATGTATTCTTCTGTATATTGAAAGGGCTTCATTGTAATTCTAATTTTCTACTGTAAATTCATAAGTTAATCATATTTTCTGGCTGCCTCCTCATACTGTCCAAGACTGTGTTATTTCTGAATCAGTTTGTTGTGCGTAGCTACAACCCCTCTTATAGGGTGTTTTTCAATTAGACTAGGTGATGGGAGATCTGTTTACCACACCTAGTTTGATTTTTTATTGCTCCCATTTTGGATCAAGACTCCAGATCTACTGATATAAGGGATCCAAGGGCTGAACAGTGTTATTTCAAGGAGCTACAGAAGTTGAATATTACAGTGGTATCAGAGCTCCTTCCTTGGCACAGCCTGTGCTTTCCTCGGAGCATCACAACCATGTTTCATTCAGAAGAAGATGAACCTCTTACTGAGAGGGAGAAGAGGTACCAGAACATAATTCATAAGAAGTATGATTATACTACTGAAGAGCAAGACAATGGTAAGGCCCCTGAGACTGCAAGTGACAAAGAAGGGGAAGAGTTTATAAGAACTCTTTTGGTGGCCATGCAAGATCTTTCTAGGGAGGTCAAGGAGATGAGGGTGGAAATAATGAGGGAATCTCTTGGGATATTTCATCTGGGAGAAAGCTCTGACATGTATCATCATGGGACTAGTCAACCAGTGAACTTTCCACAAGCCCCACAAGCTTGACAACGCTCCACTATGCCTAATTTATTGGTCGTGGAGAATGAAGGACCACAAGAACAAGCTTCCCTTCAATAATACTTTGTGGAGTATGATTCTCAGAGTCAGAGATTCAAGGATAACTTGAGTTTCCAAGACTTATGTCACCTCAAGGATAGAAGAAGACCGAGACTCTAGTATAGAGATGGTGGGTCCTTTCATCATCAAGATAAACACCACTCTATGGGCAGATTATTTTTTCCCAAGTTTGACAGATCATCCTCCAGTTATACCAAGGAATGGGTAGAGAAGCTTGATATTTACCTCCAATCAAACAAATTCCCTGAGACTGAAGCCATCAAGATCACAACGCTGCACTTTGAAGGTGAAGCACACAATTGGTGGTTCCATGGGTTGTCTACATTGGGTCACGTCAATGCGACTACCTATTCTGAGCTTACTAGAAGACTGGTGGAAAGGTTTAACAGGAAGGATCCTAAAGTGCCCTTCATAAGACTTGCAAAGCTGAAGAAAATAGGAGATGCAGAGGCTTATATCTCTAAGTTTATGAGATTATCAATCATGGTGCCTGATCTATATATGGCCATGACGGTCTACATGCTCATTGATGGCCTGGAGGAACCATTGCATGGGTTGGTTAAATCTACCAAGCCTGTCACTTTGCATGATGCCATTGAGAGGGCTAGAGGCCTCCAAGATGCCTTGCCAAAAGCTAAGGCAACTTTCCAAAGCAAGGCCCATCACTTTTCTAAGGGGAAGGATGGAAAAGTTGCTCCTCCCAAGGAAGGCTATCTGAAGAGGACTCTTGATATTGATCTCAGGAGGGAATTGAGGAAGAAAAAACTATGTTTCACTTGCCAAGAGTCATGGGCACCAAGACATAGATGTGATGCTGGAAAGGCACGCTACATAGAAGTCTTCTCATATTTTGAGGAGGAAGATGAAGATGATGAACCTAGGAGGGGTCACATCACTAATGATGATTGGGGAGATCAAACACTATCCAGAGATGGGAAGGGAGCCTTTGCTCCAACAAGTGGGACTCTTGCATATTTGAGAGGAGTGCCCAAGTACTTGAATCTAAGAGTGCAAGGTTCAATCATGAATCAGAGAGTATCTATCCTGATTGACAGTGGGGCAACCCACAACTTTATTGATGCTCATCTTGTGCAAAGTAGGGGAATCCCAACTGATACTTTTAAGGGATTTTCTGTTTTGGTCCCAGAAGATAGGACCATGCAATGTATGAAATATGTTCCCTCACTCTCTGTCACTATGGGGTCCTACACTCTGGTGGATCACTTCTTTGTAGTTGACATACCAGACACTAACATCATTTTGGGTGTCCAATGGTTGATTACCTTGGGGAAGGTTACCACTGATTGGAAAGCTTTGCAGATGTAGTGGGTATACTTGAAGAGTGGGAAACCACAAATGATTCAATGAATGCACACTTATCCTTTACCTAATACTTCCACACAAACAAAAGAGATGGATTTTCACTGTGGAAGCAGGGATCTCACAGTACCTTCTCTCATTTTCATGAGAATGCTACAAGGGACCTTGTTATCTAGTGGCAAGACACCTGGAATGCCATTAGCTTCAAATCTTGTGGGGAAAGCCTCACAAAATGTTGCTCCAAATCTAGATACAAGCAGGATTGGAGAAATAGAAGACTAAGTTACAACACTGGAAGGATTGGGAGAGCCCAAGGATGAGGGAAATCTTCTCCCTGTATCACTGTCACCCTTTCCCTTTCCTAAATCTGCACTGTGGGAGGAGAAGAACTTGAGGATCAGCCTTCCAACAAAAAAATTGGGCATGATAAATGTCATAGAGGAGATCAACAACATGACAAGAACTTCCATGGATGTATCAGCAGCACTGTCATTATTGAGTAGTGTGGATTTGCATTGGAAATATCAACTGCTTGTAGAGTATTCCAAAGATATCCACACAGGAATGATACTAGTTCGCATGCAGCAAGAAGAGGGCTGCTTGGTCCAAGGGGGAGTAATCTATTATCATGGTAAGGTCTTCTTGGCTAGAGCTTCCAAGCTCAAGAAGAAGATCCTACAAGGAGCCCATGAAGCATTCTTCCTCATCCATATGCACTCAATGAAGATCTATACCTTGATCATGAGGAGCTTTGATTGGGAAGGTATGAGAGAGGAATTACATCAGCACTTTCAAGAGTGAATTAGCCATGGAGGATTGGGGCAGCCAATGGACTCTTTGCAAGAGTCATTTTAGCCAGCTCTTCCCTTGCTTGAGGGGAGGGGAATTTTCATGCACAACTCTATGTGTATGAAAGACTATGATGGTAAAGGAACTGATCATGCCGAGCAAGTTGTATTTTCTAATTTATCACATTCCTTTGCCATTTTTTTGTAGGATATAACTCCTAAAGGGAGTAAGAGATCAAGTGGATCTCATAGTTCTTGGGGAGCCAATAGAGATGTTGAACTTGGCCACTCCCTTATTGTGCAAAGGGAGATTCCATCTCATGATGGGTGCTTCCCAAAAGCACCAAAGTTACCCATCATCTTTAGCCATGTTAAGGTGACACATGCAGTAATTGTGTGGTGGTAATGCCACTTACCACACCTTGATCTCCTGCAAGAAGATGATGCACTGCGATGGCATCACATGTGGGATTTTGATCCATCTCCTCAAGTTAAGATTTCAGTTTGTATATATGTAGTCTTTCTTCCATACTTGGATGATATAGTTGTACTGTTTATGGGCTTGTATGGATAGAGGATGGGTAGTGTGGATGGACCACATGGTTTGGAGCTTCTACCTTTACTTCATGATACATGTTTTAGAAGTATCATTTCCTTAGCCATTTTTATTTTTGTTGAGTTTTTCACTCCTGGTAGTATGGACTATGCATATCTTATGTCGACCTTGAAGGAACAATTTTTTATGTATTGGCTTGATGAGCACTTGGTTTATGATGAGGACATGGCCCTTGATGATGCCATCGATGGAGGAGGAGAAGGACTATAGCTCTTACCCTATCAGTTGCTTGAGGACAAGCAACGTTTTGGAGGGGAGGACTGTAATATTCCTACTTAGCCCAAGCTAAGAGGAATATTAATTTTTGTTTACTTTCTGTTTCATGAATAAATGAATAAAGGAGGACTTGTAAAACTCCTGAAAATACTGAATAAATCGATGCCCATGTGAAGAAAGATAAATCAGGGCCATGTAAATAAATCACTTGCAAGTGTGCAAGGGGTTTGAGCTGTGAGACTCGGTTAACTTTGACCAAATCTACAACACTGTCTAGGTTCAATGTATCTCATGAAGGAACAATGCAGTTCTAGAAGGAGGCCCTCATGTGAAAGGAGCTAACTCGCCAAGGTGGTTTAGGGTTTGCAAATGCTTTCATCTTATAAAAGGAAGGGGAGGGTAGCAGGAGAAGGTTATTGATTGATTATGTTTCTGAGTATCTTATTTGCTTAGACAAATACTATTCTCTGCTGCTTAGTAGAGAATTGTGTTGCTTAGCACTTGGCATTCCTGTGCAGGGATTTCACCTATTCCTTTGAGGCTTCTTGGAGGAGTATTTGTTGATTTTATCCAATGTCAGGCTTGAGGCCAAGATCTAATTCCAATTGCAGTGCAGATCTAGTGAGGGTTTGTCCGCTTTTGCAAACTGTAGCAATTGGAATTCTAGATCTGCAAAGATCTAGCTTGTTTTGGGAGCCTCTTCTCATGGAGTGTGTAATTTAACCTCCTGGAAGATTGCCTCTCCTATTTTTGCTTCAGATTTGTAACTTGGCAGCTGAAAATTCATATTATTGAAGGTACAACATAGTTTTCATTAACGGATTGCGTTATTCTCATATGTGAATCGTCAGGGTGTTTTGATCATAGTTTTGATTAGAGATCTCTGGTGCTGGGCTTTGCCTTTCACTTTGGTGATCCATGGATTAGCTTGTTGATCCATGTTCTATTTAGATCTGATATATTGTAATGTAAATTTATATTCAGAACTTACTGCAGCATTTTACAGATCTGCAACTTAAAACTCAGATCTACTCTTGTTTATGCGTGATTTGGTCAAAACGCCAAGGGGATGTTGTAAATAAGACTATCTAGCTTCCAGATCTGAAATAGATCTGATGTTTTGTCCATAGATTTGTCTTAGATCTAAGTTGTAATATTCAACTATTGTAGCTACTTCAAATAACGTTGTTGAGCCATTTCTGCAGTTATATATGTTTTGTAGCTCTCTTTTCTGAAGATTTCTTGCTCTATTGTCTCATGTATTCTTCTGTATATTGAAAGGGCTTCATTATAATTCTGATTTTCTGTTGTACATTCATAATTAATCATATTTTCTAGCCTCCTCCTCATATTTTCCAAGACTGCATTATTTCTGAAGCAGTTTTTTGTGCATAGCTGCAGCCCCTATTGTAGGGTGTTTTTCAGCTAGACTACGTGGTGGGAGATCTGTTTACCACACCTAGTTTGATTTTTTTTTGCTCCCCTTTTGGATCTAGACTCCAGATCTATTGATATAATGAATCCAAGGGCTTCAAACTCATTTATGTACATCAATATCCCAAGAGTGCATTATTTTTATAGGCTTGTTGTGCAATCCCAATTTTGGGATATTACACTTGCTTTATGATCTTGAATGGACCATAGCGAATGGGTTTGATCTTTTTACCTTCCTCTTGTGATAAACTCTATGTTTTTCATGCCTCACCTCATATTTTCTTTGAAATTTCTCAAGCTCTTCTTGAACTTTTTGATGTTTAATCTGAATTTTCTCAATCAAATTTGAGCCTTGTCAATATCACTATGGCCATCTATTGCAACATCATTTCCAAAGATGAAGTATAATAGTGATTTTGGAAAATACCCAAAGCATAATTCAAAATGTGATGTATAAATTGAAGAGTGCTTTTCCCAGTTGTATGCGTGTTGAATGTAATGTAGTTTCTCATCCCAAAACTTAGGATGTTTTCTACAATATTCTCTCAATAGATGCACAACGGTTATGTTCACCACCTCGGTTTGTCCATCAGTTTTTAGATGAAAAGCAGTACCCTTTTTCAACTTTATTTCCATCGTCCTCCATAGATTGGACCAAAAATTCCCAATGAACTTGGAATCCTTATCACTAACAATAGAAGTTGGCAATCCATAATGAACCCATACATGTGAAAATAAAATTCAGCAGTTTGCTCAGCGGTAATGGTTTTCTTTCATGGATTAAGTATACACATTTTACTGAAACTATTGACAACTACATAAATATAATCATGCTTTTTTCTTGACAAAGGTAGACCTCCAAAAAAGTCCATGGAAACACTCTCCCATGGCCTTAATGGTACCGGTAGTGGTGTGTACAACCCAAGCTTCCTATTACTAGGCTTGATTGTTGCACACATAGAATAACCTCTTATAAAATGCGACACACTATCTATCATGCGAGGCCAATAGCAATACCTCTGTAGACGTGCCACTATTTTTCTTACCCCAAAGTGTCCATCAATAAGAGATGAATGAGATTCTCACATGAAACTTAGCCTCTCTCCTTGTGGTATGCACAACTTTCCCAAATGAAACAACAAATTGTCATGCATTTGATAACCTTTTTCTTCAACTTGATTCCCTTCATTGAAACTAACATACACATCTTGAAAATCGACATCATGTGCATATTTTTCTAAGTAACTCTCATGTACAATAGAATCACGTTTGGGTAAACTAGATGCAATAATGATTGGTCTTGAAAGCATATCAAAAAATTTATTGAAAATGACTTTCTTGTACCTTATAACGAAGTGAAATTGTTGAAGAAATCCAATCCATCTGAAATGTCTTGATGGTTGCAATTTTGTTTGTGACTGCAAATACTATAATGGTTGGTTATTGGTATGCACAATTGTCTCATTACCCATCAAGTAATGTTTCCACTTCTTGATGCTTTGTACCAATGCATATAGTTCTTTTTCATCTGTATGATAATTATTTACATCACCATTGAATGTTTCAGAATGAAAAGTGATAGGCTTACCATGCTGCAAAAGAACTGCGCCCATGGCATAATTACTAGCCTCAGTTTGTATCTTGAATGGTTGTTTCAAATTCAGTAATGCAATTACTGGTGCTGAACATATATTGTATTTTAAAGTTTCAAAAGCTTGATGTTTTTTTCCTCCCCATTGGAAGCCTTTCTTCACACTTTTCACTGCATGGAGAGGAGTTGCGATGGAAAAAAAGTTAACAATAAAATTTCTCCAATACTAAGTTGCACCTACAAAACTTCTTACCTCGGTTGCTGTTTTGGGTTTGGAAAATTCACAATGGATTCCACTTTATAATGATCAATTATCAATTCTCCTCCTCCTACAATGTGTCCCAATTAAACCGAAGAATTCTTTCCAAACTCACACTTTGACATCTTAAGAAACAATTTCTCTTTATTCAAAACATCAAGCACTCTATTCATGTGAAAGACATGTTCTTCTCTTGTTTTTCTAAAAATAAATATGTCATCTAAGATACAATCACAAAGTCATCAACGAATGGACACAAGACACTATCCATAACATGCATGAAATTTTCTGGTGCATTACACAAGCCAAATGGAATTACTAACCACTCGAAGGGTCGTTGTTTGGTTTTGAATGTAGTTTTCCATATGTCACTTTCTGAAATTATTATTTGATTATATCCACTTCGTAAATATAACTTAGTGAAAAAAAAATCTTCTTTCAACTTATCAAGAAAATAATCTATCCTTGGGAGAGGGCAACAATTCTTTACCATTATCTTGTTCAAAGCTCTAAAGTCTACACACATGCACCAAATCCCATATTTCTTTCGAATCAAGACTATGGGTGAACCACACGGAGAAGTTATTGGCCTTATGATTCATTTTTCCAACATCTCTTTGATTTACCTCCTTATTTTAGCATTCTTCATTATCGACATGTGATACATGCCGATGTTTGGAAGAGGACAATCTTGCTACAACTGAATATAATGTTGAATATTCCTTTTTGGAGACAATCCTGTTGGCTCCTGAAATATTTCATAATGTGCATCAAATTCATCATATAAAAATGATTTGAACTTAGTATCACATCCCTCAAATGACTCATGATTAACATCAGCTTTAGGCTTAATCAATAGAAGAAAAAAATTCTTACTTGAATTCACCAGCCTCTTTACCTGTCTAGCATTTACCATAACAATGTTTGTCTTCTTGTGATGTTCTCTAACAATGTACTCCTTTCCATATTTGAATAAATGGTATTTTTTCTCATGGAAATGGAAGATAGCTTCCCTATCATACAAGTAAGGATTCCCCAACACAATACCTAGTATATCAAGTGGAAACACATCTAATACAACCGTGTCAACAAAATGTGTAGTTATTGCAAACCGCAATATACACTTATTTGAAACCTATAAATTTGTATCCTTAAAAATCAAACCAAGTGGATATGGTTTTGGATGTGGTATGGTCTGAAGGTTAAGTTTCTTGACCAATTATTCAAAGATTAAGTTTTCTTGTGATGCATTGTCAAACAATGTGTCAATCTTGGTATGTTTGGATATGACCGTCACATGAAACAATTAAATTTTTTTTCATATGGAGCATTCATGTGATAGTTTGATGTACTAGTACAGGGTTTAGCTTCAATTTCTTTGCCATTTATGTTCTTCAATCCCATGGTTGTAGTTTTATATTCATCACCTGAATCCTCTCCTAAATCATGTTGAGTTGAAGCTGCAGTTTTTTGTTTCCCATTGTTGTTGTATTTCTTGGGCTTCATTTTAGGATGTAATTTCCAACAATGATTTTCATCATGGCCTTCTTTTGAAAAAAAATTACAAACCAAATTTTCTCCCTCTTCCTTGACATATGAATTCTTTCTTCTTTTACTTTTGAGGTATTCTCTTTTTTTTACCCTTAAAAGGTTTCTTTCTACCCACTTCATAAACGTTTTTCCCTATAGCTTCTAGATGTGTGGCCTGAATACATAATCCATCTAGACTTATGGTGTTAAACATGAGAATAGTATGCTTTAGGTAGCTATGTAAGCCTCCTATGTACCTGAGAAAAGTATCTTGGTTCTGCAAATCTACCCCTAATAAGAGGGCTCTTTTCCTAAATTCTTGGGTGTATTCTTGCACATACCGTCCCTTCAATTGCCTAAAGTTTTTCCACTTCATTATGGCTTTCTGCATATGATCTAATGGATAAAACTATTTTTTATTGCAGTAATGAAATCATTCCATGATAGAATAATATTACCATTCTTCTTTCTCTCCTCCTTTGTCTTTGCTTCCCACGAAACAAGTGTTTCACCTTCCATTCTCAATAAAGCTAATTGGATTTTGGTATCATCATCTTGAAGGTAATGGATTCTCAAATAGACCTCCAATTTCCTAATCCAATTACCAAGATTTTCTGCATTGACTTCACCATTAAACGTTGACAACTCAAACTTAACATCAAGTTTTAAAAAGGACTTTACTTGTGTGGCTGATGTACTAAAGATGAAGTAGATGATGATGATGATGATGATGAGGGTGAGGATGATGGCCCTCCATTGCCTCCATTTCCTCCATTACCCTTCTTTGACTTATCTTCATCATTTTGACCTCCTCAAGATCCTGTCCTTCCTTGGGAATTTTGGATCCCTATCCTTCTAGTTTCTCATTACTTTATTGATAAAGGATTCTCACCATCTCAGTTATGTCAAGGAATGCTTTCCTGGACACTCTTTCTGCATTTTTTGGATCAAATTATTCATGGATTTCTCCTTCCTCATGAGGCATGCTTAATGCAGCTTCTACTCTTTTAGGAGGTGAACTAGGTGGTGGAGATTGTGGAAATATTTCTCTCCTTTTCTTTTTCTCTTCATGAGACCCTTTGGCTCCCACCAATTTGTCTTCTCCTCCCTTGACCTTGAGCCTAGTAAGCATCTAAAAACTTGAAAACAATTAAACAAATCTTTTCACTAAACAACACAAGAGAATAAAATCTAACTTTGATACGAATATGATCTCAAAGTACTGTATTAGTTTTGCTATGCTAATTTCCTTTTTAGTTATAAAACATGTGCATACTTGTCTCCTGAGTTTGCTTAAGGATTGAGGATTTTATCCATGAATTGTAGATGAATTTGGTGAATTAGAAGCATGAAGTAAGAAAAAAAATACACTGAACAATAGTGAAAAATAGAGAAATAAGTCAACACATAATATTTACACAACAGACACGATGAAGCAGTTCACCCTTCTTGGGCTACATCTATTGGTCCAGCTCCCAATGGCATGTCCATCTTTCATTATGCTCAAAATTTTGAAAATAGATGTAGTTACATGCCTCTAATGGTTGTTTTCTCTGCAACAATGGCTCTAGAATGCTCCAATTAGTCTAGATTGACTCTTTCCTTAGTTAGAGTGGGCAAAAATTGAGCCTCCAACTCATTTTCCCAGTAACACCTTGAAAATCTCCACTAATTGTGGAGAAATCCACTTAACTGGAGTTATTTTAGTGTAAAATGCACAAATTCAGGGCGCACTCTAAAACTCTTCCAGTGCTAATTGAAATATTTAATGTCAGTGGTTGGGTGGCCACATGGCAATGCAAACCACAACATGACTATTAAAGGTCAGCAAAACTCAAGGGTTGAACCACAGTTGTTAAGGAGGAGAATCCGGTTTGCAGTTGTGTTAACGAAAGTGTTAGCGTTTAAACCACATGGAGAGTTATAACATGTGATAAGTATTATCATGAAACAATTGTAGAAATTTTTTTCGGCATTAATATTTTATGATATGGTTTAATTTCATTGTCATGTGACCAACCTTCCACGGGACCACTAATGGGTTGGCACCATCGGCGGTCCCCAAACCCCAGGCGCCATCAAAGTAAGATTTAAATATAGCCCATGAGGCATAAAGGTTAAGATATTATCATAGCTCTTGCGGTGTGGCAGGTGCATGCTCTGTCGAAGGTTGGGTGGTCGAGCCCTACGGACCTCCATAAAAATTTTAGTACAACACTAAGGGGACACATGGTAGCCTCAAGGCTGGCCACGTGCTGCCCTCTGATTGGTCACAAAAGCACAATGTACATCCCATCCAACAAATCACAATGCACCATTTTTCAGCCTAGGATTGGTTCTGAGGAAAGAAATATTCCTCAAAATATTCCTTTTGTTGACTGTGCACCCTCCATGTTGACTGGGCATCCCAGTCAACCCTGTCACAAATTTTAGCTATTTGGGAATTTTATCAAAATGAGACTTGTCCCTCATACGACATCATCTTTTCAAACCATTTATGGTGCCAGAATCAAGAAGATGAGATCGACGTAACCATCCTAGTTTGAACCCAATCTTGTAAATTTCAATTTTGAGAAAAATTTATGAACTCCCGATCACTTGAAACCTAGTGGTGTCTCCCCAAATATACATGATTCTACATGGGAGTCTAGTCTATAGTAGTGTTGTATAATTCATAACCGTCTGATGAGAGCACCCAAAAAATTCTGATCATACATCAATATACTTCCATACGTGGCATGGGATATCACGCTGGGTTGTAACACAAACCATTAGCAAGAACTCCTATGTTTAACGATGCTGAAACACGTCTCTAGCCTAGACCACTAAATATTCCCATTAATTCCAATGCTGCTTAAGATAATTTGGGTTCATTTTAAGTTGATCTTGATTAAATTTTGAGTTTCAAGGCTCAAAACGAACGTCACCTGAATCCTTATGGTACAAACTAAATGCAAGAAAGAAGATTTCAATTTCAATGAATCCTAAACTATTTCAGTAACAATAATGCCTGCCAAACTAGTTTAGAGTTAAAAAAATGCAATGCTTTTCCAATTGAATTCACTTTCCCAACAAATGAAACTTATTGAAAATGAAAATACCTTTCCTTTCACTATGATGCAATAATTTTTATTTTTGTTTTTCACTTTGAAATGTAGTCAAAAGAAAAACAAATGGATGAAAAAAGAAATAAAAAATCCATTTAATTTTATTTGGATCGAACCAAAAAGAAAATTGATTTAAAGAATACATGAATGAAATGCTTTTAACTCTTCTTAAAAGGAAAGATATAATCTAAATGAAAAAATGAAAAAATAAAATCACTTCCAATTTCTTTTGAATTTATAGAAAACACACTCTTCTAGACTTGTGCGCCAAAGAAATTGTAATCTTTTTCTTAACACTGAACTGAAGGGAAACAGATAGAATTGCATAGATGACCAAAGAATACACCAACTCTCTTCGAAACAAGAGAAGAAAAATGCGACAAATGGTGTCTCAAAAGGAAAAAAGTTCCCAAACTTACAACAACTCGAAGAGATGAAACAAACTCGCTCACAGAAGATATGTAAGTCAAACACAGAACATGGAAATCACTGAGATCTCACAAAATCGTTCAAGGGCCAAGACACACTGGAAAATTAGAAGGGAAAATCAAATTTTTGCAAGGCTAAGATCAACGCTTATGTGCTAAGCAGAAGGGTGTTCAAAAGCCAATCAACACAACTTTACTATATAGAATATTGCTATGAGCACTACTGTGAATACAGAAAGGGCATTGGTCGCTAAAAACAAGGAATCAATAAAAAGAGTCACACACACAGACACCAGACCCAACACAGTGAACTGACTAGAAATCCCTATAGAAGCTGATAGAGACCTAAGCAAATTTAAATTTCAAAAATTCATGAAAATGATCCAAGATCAGTTCGGGGAAGGAGGACTTAAAAGGATAAACTTCCCCAGTGGAGTCGCTAGTTCTGTTGTTAAGATAAATCCCCTCCACAGACAGAGGTGATCTCTCTAGCCCTAGAGTGGGTATAGCAACATGAGATTCTTTCTAACATAATATTTCTTAACTAATTCTTACAATGCAATGACGAAAGAGACATAAATACCTTTCATCAATCGTTATCCTTAGATCTGTTGACAATGACCTCAATCCAGAATCCATTTAGGCCCACTTATTTCTACTAATGGCATCTGAATACCTGTGGATGATAAATATACAACAACAAACATGATACATTATATAATAAATGTAAACACTAGTTATTTAGTAGATCAAGGAGTACCGGAATATTTTGATAATCATATAGGAAACTATAGAAAGAAAACGTCAGATGTTATTATTTATAGATTGCAAAAGGAGAGCTTACACACAGGCCTTGATGTTGGAGGTGTCCTTATATGAATTTTCTGAGTCCTTCACCCAACTCAAAATCATTCCTTCTCCCGTGCACTTAGGATTAATCACGACGCTAGCATGCAAAGGGATTAGAGTTGAGACGAGTCTCAAAATGATCAACCAAGCTCTAAAATTTGATAAATGAGGGATGTGAATTTATAGCAAGGAGAAGGATATTTGGAGCCCATGATAGCAGTAGGAAGGCCCACTTTCTAAGGGATGATCCCCCGTGGATGAGATCAATTCTATAAAATGAGAGAGCTTAACCTCATCATCTCCATTCAACAACTAACTCGTTTCCCTTGAGCTTTGAGAGGTTAAAGCTTCTATTACATTTGAGGAATCAATTCCAGAAAGGGGATGAAAGTGATTTTCTAAGAAATTAGGGCACTGACAGCGCTGGGCCAGAATTGGGAAAAGGACATCAGCGCAGTCATGGTGCCAAGAAGAGCACTGACCCAGGAAACTAGGAATTTGACCAAGTTTCTTCAGTAATATTTCAAGGAAGTCTTCTTTGGATCTTCAAGGGGATACGTTATCATATTTCTTTATGATGGAGACGTTGCATAAGATTCGTCATGGGGCATTTCAAGATCAGGGACAAGAAAATGAGCATGGTAACAAATTAATTTGTAAAACTCTTATATTAGGCTTGATTTTATACATGTTTATTATAGTTTCTAGGGCTAAATTTTTCATTGTCATAAACTATTATATTTCTAAAAAAAATATTCAAAACTCTACTTTATGATAGCCTGGAGTAATTCCTTGTTTGGTGTATTGTGGAAATCTATTTGAGCCTTTGTAGGTCAACCATAGCTTCTAGATCAAGCCATATCTAGCTTGAACCAAATATGGAAATTATGATTTCATCCAACTTAGCCCTAAATTACCATACCTATATATATTTTCCTTACGTAATTTGTCCCTAAGCCCTACCAAGGAAGCTTCCTTTGTGTTGGATTGTGTTCGTCACTAAAACAAAGTGAGGCATAGTTTAAGTGGAAATGATAATAGTCACAAGTGTTGCACTTTGTGTAGTTCATCTTGTGAGACTTTACCCGAGGTGCTAGATATTCTTGTAACAAGTACCATACATGGGAAATGCCCTAAATATTACTCATATGGAAATGAACTAATAACCATTATTATTAATTGGCAATTCAAAAAAATTGATAATGCAATTGTGTCATGTTCTATGTTGATCAAATCACACCAAGATTTGTTCAAGGCACTCCATTTATCATTTAGGCTATAGGAAAGAAGCAATTTTTCCTATAATATGCATATTATATCTCTATATTTGTGTACCACCACCCTAGGTGAGAAAATATAATTTAAGAATTATCTTTAGGTGGATATAATACTTGAACTGTTAAAAAGGCTTCGTACTAAGTGTAAACATACCTTAAACTAAAATAAGCTTAGGAAATTCAATGGTGGACACAATAGTATTGCGTTACAACGAATTAAGGAGATTTATAGATTAGAATTAAATTAAAAACCTGATACCTGAAATAGGAAAAGGATAAAGGTGCTTGTGAAATATTTTATATAATATTAACTAGTTTTCTCCACAAAGACTCTTAGATATCTTTAAGAATGCATTAAAAAGTGTTAAATTTGTTCCCTAAAAATGTTACTCGTGTTTATTTTTTAAATCCATGAATTTCCCTCAACCTTCAATAGGTGAAACATCCTTCAAGCTTCACAGTAGTTGGAAAATCCCCACAAATTATTGGTATATCTTCTCAAGTATACATTACTACATAGAACTTTGTTGGATCTACTTTAACTAAAAGGCATAAAATCCTACAAGGTTATATTTACCAATTATAGTATTCATCAACATAACATCAAGTTGTTATCAAACAAAGTTGATCTTAAAATAATGCCACTTGATGTGTTTTTTAAAGTAATAACCAAATATCTTATAGTGTAATTAAACACTTCTTCCTAAAATTTTTAGCAGTGAGGAATAAATTACAGGGCCGAAAATTTGAATGCAAGTGCACAAAATTTATATTTTGGTATTATATATATATACATATATTGTCATTTAATTTATTTTTAAACCCTTTATGTTTTTTTGTTTTTGGTTTTTTTTCAATGTTTGATTTTTTTTAGTTTTACTTGTTTATTTATTTTTCCTAGAGGATTTGTGTTGATGTTTGATTACCAATCCGACCTCATTATCTGTTAATTTGACAGTTTGTTTTAAATTTTTCGTTATAATGAATCGATTTTGCCCCATAATGTGTTAATTTCATGGTTGGTTCGCCTACACTGTGTGTCAATTTTATGGTTGATTTTTAAATGGTTGTTGCAATGTGTGTTGTCTTAGGCCAAGATTTTAAAATCGCTATACATCTAACATTTGAAAAAGAAATTACTCTTAGTATATGACTCTTTCGTTTAGGTGTTCTTTTTAAAAGTTTTTATAATCTTAAAATTTTTCCATAATATCATACTTGAAATATTTTGAGAACTTCTGTTTTTTTTTTAGTTTTAACGGGTTTTTAAGTCATAATTTTTTATCTTTAATACTATAGTTGAAAATAGTTATAAGTATTTTTCTTTTAACAACATTATTAAAAAATTAAAAAATTACAGAAAAATAAAAATTAGAAATATTCCAACATTAACATTTTTTGGAGTTTTTTTCACGAGAATTCTCGTTTTGAGATACCATTTATCGTTTTATTGGTAACTTGATTCCCATAAAACCACCAAAAATAACTCGAATTACCTCCATTTTATAATAATATTTAAAATAAATATGAAAAAACGCGTGCGGGCCACTACTTCTAAACAAATAGGGCCTTTAATTCTATAATATTCCTGTTCCCCTTTAATAATAGTAAGTGCATGAAGCAAATAAAATAAAATAAGAAAATGAAACAACAACTAGTTAAAAAATCTCATTCGAGGGAGCTAGTCCAAATGTTAAAAGAATTTAAATTCTACTGCGCTAAAAATAACCAAAACACTCAATCAGAAGAGAAGTTGAATCTACTTTGTTAAAAATAGTTGAGCGAAATTAACAAAAACACCATGTAACAACAACGGAGAGTTGCAACAAAAGAAGGAAGCCAAAGAAAAGCTAATATCAAAAATAATTATAGCAACTAGATAAAAGTGTGAACGCCTAAAAACAAAAGCTAATATAAAAAATAAATATAGAAACCCAGATCATATAAGAGAAAATCACACTGATGAAGAGAAATTAATATAGATTCTAGAGATTTTAGAATAATTCTAGAATATTTCTATGTCTAACTTTTATTTCTCGTTAATATATATATATTGAGCTTGTAAATATTTACGGTTTTATGATTATATTATTTTAGTTTATTGGGTTAGTTTGAACAGTGGATATATGACACTAAAAAGTGATTGCTCACCAATATTGAGGCCCACTGAAATTTGAAAGCCAATTAATTTATTGAAAGATTCTGAATATTTATATGTTCTAACTTGTATATATTGTTAGTGGAAATTTTGTAATTAATTACACCCTTATATGTAATATTAAAGTTAAGAGAATAGATAT
Source organism: Pinus albicaulis (assembly GCA_034641835.2). Taxonomy (NCBI): domain Eukaryota; kingdom Viridiplantae; phylum Streptophyta; class Pinopsida; order Pinales; family Pinaceae; genus Pinus; species Pinus albicaulis. Next base: position 1,747,432 of record CM076574.1, on the reverse strand, counting down.
TTACCTTCTAAATCTTTAAGGTTTTATGATTATACCATTATACCATTGTAGCGTATTCGATGAGGTCGAACGGTGGTTGTATGACACCAAAAAATGATTGTCGACTAGTATTGCGGCCCGACCAAAGTTTGAAACTCAATTAACCTTCTACCATGTTTGTAGGTGGTTTCATAAGGCTCGGGACTACAGGGGCAGTTTATCTAAATCTACCCTAATAATCCTCAATGATAGATGGTAAGTCTACTAATTATTTTGATGGTGAAATAAACAATTATACTTTTCTTATTTTAATAAGTAGGAAAGGAATTAAATTTAATTCTTACCTTGTCTCAAAAAGGCATAATAGTAAATATAATTTTAAAACTCTACCATTTCATTATGAATTTATATGGTTAGCCCTAATCTTAGAAGCATTTATGATTTTTAATTAAATGCTAAATATTGGAAACTGGAAAATTTGTGAGGATAATTCAAAAAATAAGAATTCATCACTAACATGGAATTTAATTTTGATATAAATAAATGAGTTAACTATCACTCTACTGTGATGTATCTCTATAGAAGAGTAAAGGAAAAGGTTAAAAATATTTCAGTGGAATTTTTAAGATATCACATGTAAGTTTGAGTTTGTTTGTGAATTACTTGTTTAAGGGACATTTGAAGCTATAAAGGAATAACAACATGAGGATTATTACCTAACCTCTGAACTTGATATTGCAAAATTTCATCCATTAAGGGTCTTTTATTTTTTCAAAAATGAAACATCTCTCCAGTTTTTAAAGTGATTTAATCAACCCTTGTGCATTCAAACAACATCTATAAAAATGAAGTTGAGTCTTCACATAACTTTTGTTCTCCAAGAAACTCAAAATTTTTCTAGCATGACTTCATATTAATCTTTGGCTAGTTTTGAGCCACTTTCTTTCATTTTTCTAGCTTCATGTGCCCTCTCCTGATCCTGTTGGGTGTGGAGCTTGATTTTTCTCTTGATTCAGAGATCCTTGTTTTAGCTGGATGTGTACGCCAAGAAAACTGTACACCCTTTCAGCGGCAGTGTGTGGGGTGGACTTGTCCCTCAGCGGGGTCCAGGGGCCAGTGGTCCCCTGGAAGGTGTTTCGGGGGCAGCGCCCCTAAAGCTAAAAACATATGTAAAATTTCCTTGTAAAAGTATAGTAATTTCTAGTCAATCTGGGCCGTTCATTAGGCGGATGATCTGACGGTAGAAGTTATGTTTAGTTTAGGGTTTTTTTCCCTAGAAGGCAAACCCTCTCTTTGTATGAGGGTATTGTATTGCACCTATGTATTATATGTGTATTCTCTGAGCGGGAAAGAGTGAGGGAGACTGTGAGAGAGAACAGAGGATATTACAGAGGATCTACTGTAGGTTTTGTCTCTTCATTTTGCTAGATAATAGAAAGGAAGGACTGGTTGTTCGAGGTGGATGCAGCCCAAACTGGGTGAACCACGTATATTTCTGTCTCTTTGGTTTTATATGTTTTGTGTGCTGGTATTTTTGGATATTTTATGTGGTGCATTGCTCCATAATATATAATTTTTCTAACAACTGGTATCATAGCCGCAGGTATATTTGGCTGATAAACTCGCAGGAAAGAAGGGTTCCTGATTCGAGTGGGAGCAATGGCGGAAGATGGTAAGTTTAGGGTCAAGAAATTTAACGGCCAAAACTTCCCGCTGTGGAAGATGCAGATGGAAGATTATTTGTATCAGAAAGATCTGTACCTACCATTGAGGAGAAAAACAAAGAAGTCGGTGGCCATGACAGACGTGGAATGGAACATTCTCGATAGAAAGGCACTCGAAACAGTATGGTTGTGCTTTGTGGCATCAGTTTCCTTCAATATTTCGAAGGAAACAACAACATAGGGTTTGATGTAGACATTGGCGAAACTATATGAGAAACCCTCGGCCTCAAACAAGGTATTTCTTATGAAACGATTATTTAATATGAAGATGTCAGAAGGTGGATCTGTTGCAGACCATTTAAATGATTTTAATACAGTTACAAGTCAGTTAAGTTCTATAGGGGTAAACTTTGATGATGAAGTTAGAGCTCTGTTATTCTTTTGCTCATTACTAGAGAGTTGGAATGGTTTAGTAATGGCCATTAGTAACTTTGTCTCTAGATCTATTACTTTAAAGTTTGATGATGTTGTCGGTGCTATCCTTAGCGAGGGTAATGCTTTGAGTGCAGAGTATTGGGGAAGGAGAATGGAAAGAGGAAAGAGCTTGGGATATCGCAGTAAATCAAGGAAAGGAAGACCCAAGTCCAGATCGAGGATAGTGTGCTAGAAATGCGGAAAGACAGGACACCTAAAGAAAGACTGTAGATCTCGGAAGGGAAAAGAAGGAGATGCACAACAAGAAAACAATCATGAAGAAAATGTGACAAGTGATGTGTTACAAGTTTCTTTGATTCTTTCTTTCGAAAATGTTACTGATTCTTGGGTTGTAGATTCAGGGGCTTCATTCCATGCCACACCTGATAAGAAATATTTTCATGACTATGTTCAAGGACATTTTGGAAAAGTCCATTTGGGTGATGATAAACCCTGTAAAATTGTTGGAATGGGTAAGGTTCTTGTAAAACAGCATAATGGAAACCAATGGCTATTAAAGGAAGTAAGGCATGTTCTATACCTAAAGAAAAATTTGATTTCAATAGCGCAGTCAGGCGGTGAAGGTTGTGTGACAACTTTCACAGATAAAACTTGGAAGGACACCAAAGGAGCCCTGGTAATAGAAAAAGGAGAAATTTTTGGTACATTGTATTTATGCAATGGTATTTCTAACTCTGTTAATGCTTTAACTTCCAAAGGAGCAGATGCAGCATTATGGCATCATAGGCTCAGACACATGAGTGAGAAGGGGATGAAGATTCTTCACTCAAGAAATTTGTTGCCAAGTTTGAAGAATGTTGATTTGGATTTCTGTGAAAATTTCATTTATGGAAAACAAAAGAGAGTTAGATTCCTTAGAGTTGGGAAAGAAAAGAAGAGAAAAAAATTGGAGCTTGTGCATACAGATGTATGGGGACCTGCTTAGGTATCATCTCTCGGTGGCTCTCGCTATTATGTTACGTTTATTGATGATGCAAATAGAAAAACTTGGATTTATTGTATTCAAAATAAATCTGATGTATTTGATACTTTCAAGAAATGGAAAGCTTTGGTTGAGATTGAGATAGGAAAAAAGTTGAAGTGTCTCAGATCAGACAATGGAGGTGAATATTGCAGCAAAGAGTTTGATAGGTACTGTTCAGAGCATGGAATTCGTAGAGAAAAGAAAGTTCCAAGAACACCACAAGAAAATGGTGTGTCAGAAAGGATGAAAATAACAATCATGGAGCGTGCAAGGTGCATGAGATTGCTTGCAGGATTGCCTTTACAATTTTGGGCAGATGCTGTAGATACTGTTGTTTATCTAATAAACAGAGGGCCTTCAAGTTCCTTGGATGGTGGTATTCCAGAGGAAGCATGGACAAGTAAAAAGGTAAACTACTCTTTTTTAAAGCCTTTTGTTTGTGAGGCCTTTGTCCATATTAATAAAGAAAACAGAACAAAGCTTGAGGCAAAATCAAAGAAATGTACCTTTATTGGATATGGTGCTAATGATTTTGGTTATCGCTTATATGATTATGAAAATCACAAAATCATTAGGAGAAGAGATGTAATATTCAATGAAAAGTTCTTGTATAAGAATCAGTTGCAGGAAAAGAAACAGGAAAAAGAAAGCAAGGAATACGCGGTTCTTGATGAGATAACTGAAAAAGTAAAGGTGCCTGAAAATGATAATAATCAACAACCACAGCAGCAGCAACCACCACAACAGCAACAGGCACCTCAAACACCTGAAAGTGGTGTTAGAAGATCTACCGGGATAAGTAGACCCCCTGAACGATACTCTCCTTCATTATATTATTTATTGTTGACTGATTCTGGTGAACCTGAATGTTATGAAGAAGCAATGCAGGTTGAAAGCAGGAAGAAGTGGGAGCTGGCCATGGAAGAAGAGATGGACTCCTTAATGCATAACCAGACTTGGGACTTAGTCAGGTTGCCTGCAGGTAAAACTACATTGCAGAATAAATGGGTTTACAGGCTGAAGGAAGAAGATGGAGGAAAACAGAGGTACAAAGCTAGACTTGTGGTGAAGGGTTTTGCACAGAAGAAAGGTATTGATTTTGATGAAATATTTTCTCCTGTTGTTAAGATGAATTCAATCAGAACTATTTTAAGTCTTGTAGCAGCGGAAGATTTACATCTTGAACAGTTAGATGTAAAGACAACATTTCTCCATGGAGATTTGGAGGAAGAGATATACATGCAGCAACCAAAAGGATATGAGGTCAAAGGGAAAGAAAAATTGGTGTGTAGGTTAAAGAAGAGCTTGTATGGCTTAAAACAGGCTCTAAGGCAGTGGTATCTAAAATTTGACAAGTTTATGTCTGAACAAGGTTATACTAGATGTCACTCTCATCATTGTGTTTATCTGAAAAAGAAAAATGATAGAAGCTATATTATACTGTTATTGTATGTAGATGACATGCTTGTTGCAGGGTCTAACATGCAGGAAATAAATGTGCTCAAACAAAAATTGGCAAATTCATTTGCAATGAAGGATTTGGGAGTTGCAAAACAGATCCTTGGTATGAGAATAACCAGAGATAGGAAAAATCGAAAATTAACACTGTCTCAGAATGAGTACATACAAAAGGTGTTGAAAATATTTAATATGCACAATGCAAAACCAGTTAGTACACCTTTTGCTAGCCATTTCAAACTTAGTAAGGAGATGTGCCCAAAGACCCAAGAAGACATGGATTATATGTCTAATGTTCCATATGCATCAGCAGTTCGAAGCTTAATGTATGCAATGGTCTGCATAAGGCCTGATATTGCACATGCAATGGGAGTTTTAAGTATGTACATGAATAATCCAGGAAAAGAACATTGGATGGAAGTAAAATGGATTCTCAAATATTTGAGAGGTACCAGAAATCAAGCATTATGCTTTGGTGGTTCAAACATTTCTCTACAGGGATATGTTGATGCAGATATGGCAGGTGACAAAGATAACAGGAGGAGCACTATAGGATATGTATTTACTGTAGGTGGAATAGCTATTAGTTGGGTTTCAAAAATCCAAATTTTTGTTGCACTTTCAACAACAAAAGCAGAGTATGTTGCTGCTACAGAGACTAGTAAAGAAATGATTTGGTTACAAAGGTTTATGGGTGAATTGGGTAAGAAGCATGATATGGGCACGTTATACAATGATAGCCAAAGTGCCATTCATCTTGCAAAGAACTCATAATTTCATTCCAGGAATAAACAAATACATCTCAAGCACCATTTCATACGGTTAGTATTGGAAGATGGAGAGTTGAAGCTAGAAAAGATACACACTAGCCAGAATCCTGTAGATATGCTAAAAAAAGTTGTAACCAGGGAGAAACTGAGAATGTCCTCAATTTCAATTGGTCTTCAAGGATGATGATGAAGATGAGAAACAACCAGGTCCAAATAGGAGTCATTGTCCAGCAAATTAAGTAGCGGTGGAGTTGCTACAATCAGTCTCCAAGTGGGAGATTTTTGGGTGTGGAGCTTGATTTTTCTCCTGATTCAGAGATCCTTGTTTTAGCTGGATGTATACCCCAGGAAAAATGTACACCCTTTCAGCGGGGGAGGGGGGGGGTGTGGGGGGGACTTTTCCCCCCCTCGCGGTCCGGGGGCTAGAAATCCCCCGGCGGGGGTTTCGGGGGAAGCGCCCCCGAAGCTAAAAACAGATGTAAAATTGCCTTGTAAAAGTATAGTAATTTCTAGTCAATCTGGGCCGTTCATTAGGCGGATGATCTGACGGTAGAATTTATGTTTATTTTAGGGTTTTTCGCCCTAAAAGGCGACCCCTCTCTTTGTATGAGGGTATTGTATTGCGCCTATGTATTATATGTGTATTCTCTAAGCGGGAAAGAGTGAGGGAGACTGTCAGAGAGAACAGGGGATATTAAAGTGGATCTGCTGTAGGTTTTTCCTCTTCATTTTGCTAGATAATAGAAAGGAAGGACTGGTTTTTCGAGGTGGATATAGCCCAAACTGGGTGAACCACGTATATTTGTGTCTCTTTGGTTTTATGTGTTTTGTGTGCTTGTATTTTCGCATATTTTATGTGTTGCATTGATCCATAATATATAATTTTTCTAACAGATCCTCTATTATTGCTCTTAATAGTTCTCATAGTTCTTTTTTCATTGTTATTTTTCTACCATTACTTCTCTCACAACCTCTTGGTCATCTTATCTAAGAACTTATTCTCACTTATTTTAATCTCCTAAAGATTCAAAACTTGCTATGATTGAAAATGGCACAATTGGGGGTATATTGTGCCTAATACACTTTCACTTCTTGTGCCATGATAAAAAAATCCTAATTAAAATATAAACATGCTCATACAATTTAAAATATTCACACTCTTGGATGACATAAGATAACCATATTAACAAATTTTAGGGCAAGTGTCTACTTCTTCCCCTTGTTCTTTAAAATACATATGTATATTTATATCATTTTCATTTTAATACTAATTGACACTCCTATAGGGATATTCTTCTTTATGTCTAGATATAAGCGTTGTAAATGATTTTTTTTTCTTTCTTATTTATTTAATTATTCTTAATTACCTACTAATTTCTATTTATTTAGTTGGATAAATTCAATGTTTAGAATATTTTAATCTACCCATTTAGTGCACGTGATTAAGTAGAAAACTCAAGTAACGTACACGACACAATTTCATGTGCATGGTTACAAGTTGGTCAATGTCCCTATCAATTTATAAGATCAAGAGTTGTAAGTTATATTCAATGGAATTTCGATATCTTCCTATTTATTCATATACTAAATTTGTCTTCTCATTTAGCTGAAAATATACCTAAATTTTTTGTTCCTCATATGAGGTTTGACAAACATGATTCTTCATCTAAGATGTTCAAATGGGATCATGAAGGATGAGATAAAAATATTCTTTTAATCTATAATAGGATGTTCCAAAACAATTTAAGAGTGAGTAATAACACAGACACACACACACACATATCATGTTGTACATTTCAAAGATTTCCTAGGAAGGCATAGAAATGAATTTTATACTTAAATTGTCATAAACACAACATAAGTGTATTGGAGTGTTTGCTATGGTTAGGAGGTTATCAAATACGACACATTCTTGCATTTGAACAGTTATAGTTATTGCATATATTTTTTCCTCAAGGAAATGGTGCAACTTCAAAAATTGTGGAATGCAGTCATATAAGATAAGAATTTGATAATTTAATTTCTTTTTGGAAGATGTAGCAGATTAAGATATACCTTCAACTCATCACACTTAAAGATATATGAAAACAAAAGTAAGAAACCAAAGTTTTGGAAATCTCCTAGGATGTTTCACTAGAAACAAGATGAAATTTTGGTATCACATTTTACCGTAGTTTGAATTCACATATAACATGCTTATAAATAGATCTAATATATATTAATTATCTAATATTTTGTATGTAAATAATTCAAGAGTGTTTTTATACTTAAAGAGGGGAAATTTTGTGGAAGCCTTTGTAGGAAGAGAATGAGATAGTCCAAGGAAAATCGAAGGAGAAAATATAACATAAAGAGAACATTCATGCACAACAAATTTATAATCATCTTCAAGTTGAAAAATTATTATAATAAATTTTAGGAAGGAGAATTATCCCATTAGTGTGTACAAGAAATTGAATGTAAACATCAAACATTGGAGTATATGAATGAAATTTTTTGACAATTCATATGAAGTTAAATTACCATGGGACTTTGATTTATTGATCTGAAAAATCTCAAAGACCTATAAAATACAGGAAGTTCCAAACATAACAGAAAATTATGAAGCTATCCCAAAGAACTATCACAAATTAGTGCCACCATCATTTGGCACCTAGCTAGTTCTGTTCCAACAATTATCAACTCAAATCCCCTTATTTGAGGCATAATAGTATACAATGATGGGTTTAGTAAGGATGAAATCAATAGGGGAATTTTTAGGTCTAAAATGGGCCTCCTAAGGAAATTATAAAACAATAGTGGAGATAATAAAATAAGATTAGATTACATCATCAAAGTTCAGAGGGAAAAAAGAAAAAACTACTTTTTCAACTTGTATTTTCAACTTATCTCCCTACTTGTTTACTCAAATTTTGAGCGGGAACACTCATTAGAAGTATAATTTGATTCCGCATCCAAGGAGTACCCGTTTTCATACTTTTGATAGATCCTCCTATACAAAAAATGAGAAATACATGAAAAATGTGATTTCAATCACGTTGTTTTATGTATCTCTCATTTTTCATGTAGCGGGGTCTATCAAAACTATTCAACATGGGTACTCCTTGGATGAGGAATTAAATTGTGTATCCAACAAGTACTCCAGCTCTAAATTTGAGTAAAATCTTAGGCAGATAAGTTGAAAATTCAAGCTGAAAAATTAGTTTTATTATTTTATTATATTTTAATCTTTTTATTTTTTGCCCTAAAAACGGTGAATCATCCCCTATGGTTGACATCATCATCTTGAATCGTATTGGTTCTTATAAAGTTTAATTTACTTGTACATTTCTCTTAGGAGACCCATTTTAGACCTCAAAATTCCCTTAATCTCACATATGTGGGAAATCATGTTTCACCATTAATTTTTCCTTGGAAGAAAAGAAAAGAGAGAGAGAGTGAAGATGATAAATCTGGGGAAGAGATTACAGAGATGGATTTGGTGAAGACATGTACCAAAAAATAATCCAAATGAAATTAAGAGCTCTAGATGATAGGGTAAGAAAAGCCTACTGAACTATGACTACTAATGATTTTAGTAGGATAACATATTAGAAAAGGAAAAAACTTAAATTTGTTATATAGAAGAGTATAAATTGCAATGGAACATTTCTTGCAAAGGAAAAATAATCAACATTTGGAGAAAATTTTTACTCACAAGAGGAAGTTGATGTGGCATCCTCAATAATTATGATGAGTCTGAGAGCATAACAAAGGAGTGTGAGAGAAGTGCATACATAATGAAGGGGAGGTGAAACATGCAATTTAAGCATGAAACAACCAAAGAATTATTATGATGTGATCGAATGCCAAGTATTTATCACATATTTGAAGTGTGAAAATGAAACTCAAGAGACAAAGGAGAAATAAAGGAATTTGAAAGAATAAAAAGCATTGTCAAAGACAAGAAATTGACAATGAATGATGAATAATGCTGACCACGTGAGTCGTTGTGCTAATAATAGGATCAAATTATATGGTACTGTTGACAAAAATAGTTGGATAAATGTAGAAGAGAGAACTAAGTATGAAATTTTCAAATGTGTTCATCTAAAGGTTACTAAGAATTCCTAGAGAATTCTTTTGAAATTTATGAATCTAATTCAATTATCTTCTCTGAGACAATGGAATATTTTATATTTTGTTAGTTTGTTTCTATTTTAACTTGGGATTAATATAATTACACAAAAAATTAATTTTCATTCCACATCCATGCCCGTGACATGCCCTCTACTATGAAAAAACAAGCTTAAGTTATGATAAAAACAATGTTAATATTGGGTTGTATATATACTTGAATGCCACACATTGGCTCACGTGGCCTACTCTATTATCAACATGATGCTAATTGAAAAGAAAAAAAAAATTGTAGATGGAATAATTGTTTTACCTAGATTTAGAAATACAGTAAGATAAAATAAATGAAGACTATGAAACGAAAAGGATTATGCAAATTGGGGTTTGTATCTCATGAGAAAGAGGAACCAGAAGGGAACACTAAGAATATAATTAATTTCCAAATGCAATATCTCATCCCAAACTTCATGACACATACCCCTTGAGGCATTCATTGAACCTTTTCACGGAGATATTTTTGGATTAACAATTATACTAAAGGGGGGTGAATAAGTATAATACAATTTTACATGTATTTAAACCATTCAATCACAAAATAATACACCAGTAACATGAGAGAAGCGAAAAAAGGATATACATGGAAGCCCATCTAGAATATCCACAAAAAAAAAAATTCAATTATTTGATTGAAGCAGGTAGAAACCACTGTCACAAATTTTCTATGCACCAACCTGCAAGAGACACCAATACCCTTATATTTTCAAGAAAGAGCTTGTAGGAAAAAAAATCCCCTTATATTTGCAAGCATCGACTTGCAAGAGACACAAATCCTCTCATATTTTCAACCACCAAATTGCAGGATAGAGCAACTAGATTTAGATCAGCTAATCCAATCTCTATTTCCTTTCAGATCACCATTTCATCACATTTTTAGATTAAATCCAGAGGAAATTTATTAATTCCTACACTTATGTAACTATTAATTCAAATGTCCTTATTCATTATTCTTTCTCAGTAGTATTATTCTCTTTTTGGTTCATTAGCAATGTTCTACAATGCTACATAGAAAATAACTATGTTGTACACACTCCTTACTAGCCCAAATCTCACACTTCTCATATGCGCGCACTTCGTTTACATATATTATTTCTCAAATATTCCAACACTCTCTTTATATACTTTCTATCCCATTTCTTACATTACCAGATCTCTACATTTATCTTATGCTCTCTCATAGTTCACACACTTCCTTCATGAATGTGTTCTCCACAGGCTTACACTCTGATTACACAGGTCCTCAAATCATTCATTTTGTCTAATGGAATATATGCTATTTCATATTCTTTGATAACTACACCCTTCTCTTACAAATCGTTAAAATTTATTTATGGTGCAAGATTATTTTAACCCCTTTTTGTTAGAATTTTTCCTTACCCTCATGTCCTCTTTAATTTAATCTCTTTTTTGCACTACCAAGTGTTGTAACCATAATCTTAATATCTTATTATAATAGGTTCAAATCACATAATATCATATTTATTTTTCTTTTTTCCATTTAACTTCCATTGTTAAACACCAGTCTCTCATGACCTAGAGCTAGGACACCAAACATAAGTTACTACACTAAAATCAGAGTGTGGGTACTTGTTTGCGAAGAATAATTTATATACAAGAATATCAATAGATGCATGTATTCACTTTAAATTCCTTTAGTTCAAGGTATTAAATACTAGCCCTTCATGAATTTGAACTATAACCTTGGTCATAAGTGACCTCTCAAATAACTCTAGAGTTTTGTAGGATTGTTAGAAACAACACTTGGTTCACATATAGATTACAAAATTCCTAGATGCCTTTTCATTTATCTTTCACTACGGAACCTTGACCATCTGGCACTTTTTTTTAACTAACTTCACCGAATCCAAAATTTGGGCCAAACAACCAAGCATTTTAACTTAGTGTATTATAAAATGGTTAGATAGTTGAACTCTTTCAAAAAGAAATTAGCTCTGAAATGGGATCCACAATATTCCACCTCACTTTCCATGTCACTTTAAAATTCAATTTCCAAGTCACCCTCTGTGGCCAACCTAATCCTAGTATTTGTCTTGGTGTTGACTTGTCCTGCCACATGTCAGCTAACAATCATTTAGTTGATTGACCAATATTTAAATTTATTTCTGCTATGTGTCATATGCTACTACTACCACATAATCAACTTTGGCACTTGTTTACCATCTCACAAACCATTTTCATATGCATCATACTTTTACCTATATTTTTTTTTTGTGGTCTACCCACTCAATAGGATAAAGATCTAGAATCTAAGTACTATATTAAGTGTTTATTTTGATGTCATATGAGGAAATGAAATGGATTCAATCCAATATCCGCTTCACTTGGATAAGTTTTAACTTAGTGCACAACTAGATAATCAAATTACTAAATGTCTAGATATAAACAATTTCTAAAATATGGCTAACTCTTTTAGCTTGGCCATCTACTAAATATCTGGATGTTGGAATATAAATAAACTTAGAAACCCAATTAAGTGTGTAACTCGCTAAAAAAGTCTACTAATTATGGTTTAATTAATGTTAATTATTGTTTAGTGGTATATATTATGAAAGGCCAAGGTCATGGAAGAGTGAAATTTTTCATTCAAGGAAGAACACAAAAATTCATTAATGGCATCCATTAAGAGCTCACCCTAACTTTAACAATCATTTGTCAACTACGAACTCCCCCTAAACTTGACATCAATGAAAAAACATGCAATAGATACATGGAATATGAGTATGATGTCACACTTTTAATGAGGAGTTACTCACAAGTGAGTTATTTGGGGCTATTTTTCATGTGTATTCATTATAGATGTTTTTTTCAGGTGGTCTCCTTAATGACCTATTGACCTTGTATCATGGATGATGTATTTTTAGGGGATTTTAACCTATTTTATGGATAAATCACTTAGTTAACCTTATATAAATGATGGATTTCTTCATGTTTTGGATTCATTGTGACACATGGGATCATTAATCTTTTGGATAGTAGTGTTTCTCTCTTTTGTGCTATGGAGAAATAGTTGATCAAATTTTCTTGGGAATACATGGATTCAATGTGGTCTATTTTTATTGATGATTATGGTGGATATTAGATGAATTAATGGTGAATTAATTTAATTTACTTTAATTATCTTGTTCTCATGTTTTTTTAGAGGGATGTTTCAAGTGTTAGGATAGTTTTCATGCTATTTGATGCATGATTTTTGTTAAACTAAGCCCTCTTACAAGTATTTGAGAAAGTAGCTAGTCTGTTGCTTCCCTTGATCATTTTTAGAAATTGATAATCTTGATATCAAACCATATTAATTTACTTCAGTCTTCTTTCACTCTAAGGAAACATAGAATAATTTGATTCGAATATTTGATATGCCCTAGTTTGAGAAGGCACTAGTCCATCCATCTTATTGTGAATACCTAGAACATAGAAATAATTTTTCATTTTTTTTTAATGGTAGATTATGGTTTATTGATGGAAAAATATTTTATTTTTAATATTAAATGACTTATTTATCTATTCCATATGGTTTGACATTGTCGAAAAGTGCATTTTCTATGTAAACATATTATTTTACAATAATTTTACAATCATTTTTAGCACTGATTTCAAGGATTGTTTTTCAATTATATGTCTTTATTCTCCATCGTATATTGGTTTAAATTACATCCTATTTTACTCTTATATTAGCCTTGATTTCACACATGTTTATTATAGTTTCAAGGTCTAAATTTTCTATTTTCATAAACTATTATATTGCTACAATTTGTTTATTCAAAAATCTAATTTATGCTAGCCTTATTAATTTTTTGTTTGGTGTATTCAAAAAATATATTTGAGTATTCATAGGTTAACCATAGCTTTTATATCAAGCCATATCTACCTTGAACCCAAATATGGAAATTAACATTTCATCCACCTTAAACCTTAAATGAGTATACCTATATATAGTGGATTTTTAATATAGGATCCTCTTGGGGAACTTAGCTTAGTTTCATTATGTCTTTTTTCCCTAAGCCCTACCAAGGAAGATTACCTTGTGTTGGATTTTTTTTGTCCCTAAAACAAGGGGAGGTGTTGTGGAACTGGCAATGGTAAAATTCATGAGTGTTGCACTTTGTGTAGGTCAACTTCCGAGGCTTACCCTAGGTGCTAAAAATTGTTGTAAAATGTGCCATACTTTGGAAATCCCCAAAATATTAATCATACGGAAATGAGCTAATAACCATTATTCCTAATTGACAATTCAAAAAAATTGACTATGTAACTACATATCATGGTCCATGTTGATCCAATCACACCAATATTTGTTCAAGGAACTCCATTGATCAATTAGCCTATATTGAAGAGGAAATTATTCCTATAAATAGGCATCTTATATCTCTATAACTGTGTACCACCACCCAAGGTGACAAAATATAATTGAAGCATTACCTTTAGGTTGATCTAATACTTGAAATATTAAAAAGGATTTGTACTAAGTCTAAGCATACAATAAACTAATATAACATTAGGAATTTCAATGGTGGCCAAAATAGTATTATGTTACAATGAATTAATGATATTTATAGATTAGAATAAAATTAAAACCATGATACCTAAAATAGAAAAAGGATAAAGGTGCTTGTGAAATATTGTATATAATATTAACTAGTTTTCTCCACAAAACCTCTTAAATATCTTTAAGAATGTATTAAAAAGTGTTAAATTGGTACCCTAAAAATGTTACTTGTGTTTATTTTCTAAATCCATGAATTTATGTCAACCTTCAATAAATGCAACATCCTTCAAGATACACATTATATGGAAAATCCCCATAAATAACTCGGATATCTTCTCAACTTTACATGAATACTTAGAATTTTATTGCCTCTACTTTGGCTAAAAGGCATAAAATCCTATAAGGTTATATGTACAAATTATATGACTCACCATCATAGCATCAAGTTGTGATCAAGTAGGGCTGATCTCAAAATTAAGTTAGCTAATGTGTTTTTTTAAGTAATAGCCAAATATATTATAGTAAAATTAAACACATATTCCTAAAAAAAATTTCTTTAGGTAAAAAAAATTCATTGAAAATTTAATAGAGGCATAAAAGTATGTATTGACATTAAAAAAAATGTTGTCTTTAGTGTTGAATTGTCAGGAAGGACATCAAATTATCATGGAATATCGACTAGTGAAAATCAACAACACAAAAAAATATTAAAATAATCATGGCAAGTTATGAAGATCGTAGATTTTAATATTGAAAGGAAAAGTCATTCCTCGGATGCAAAATTTTGCAAGAGCAATAAGTTCAGATATTTCACTCATCGGGTTATGGCATGTATGTTATAGACATTTAAAATTTGAAGTCCCCCTCAACTAAACAAATATTGTATGGTTAAAGGATTCACTACTTTTTAAAAGGATAATGCAACATTTGAAGCTTGCATTTATGGGGAAAAAAAGAGATACATTTCATACAGGATCATGGTAAGAAAAAAAGCGTTTCCAACTTGCTTGCAGTAACGTTTGTTGACCTCTAAAACATTATCTTGGAGGATATAAATAATTTTTACTTTTAATTGATTATTTTAGTTTAATGACATTGGTGTATTTTTTATAGGAAAAGTAAAACGCATTTGAAAAGTTCAAGTTTTTTCGTAATCTGGTTGAAAAAAAAGAAAGAAAATATAGGAACATTGAGGATAGATAATGGAGCAAAATTCAACTCAAATGAATTCCAAAATTATTGTAGAGATAAAGGGATTTGAAGTAAATTCACAAATAATTATACTCCACAATGGAATGGAGTAACATAGAATGAATAGAGTTACTTTGTTAGCAATGGTGAGATCCATGTTAACTTTCAAAGTATTAAGTGCCTTTTATTGGGCTAAAGTAGTACATGCTATTGTTTACATGAGAAATCAATCTTCCACTGCTTATTTGGATGGAATAACACCATATGAAGAAAGGTATGGTTTCAAACAAAATGTTAAACAACTCCAAGTTTTTGGTTCTGTTTATTATCCTTTACTTCCTAAGGAAAAGAAAATTAAGCTACAGTAAAGAAGTATGGAGTGTATAATGATTGGATATTCCGAGGAGAAAAAGGGATATCATATATTATCCAATGGTAAATTTATAGTAAGTATCGATGTCATTTTCAATGAAACAAAATAGGAAGTGGTGCAAAAATTGAAATCCTTCTTGAAAATTGGAAAAACAAGTAGATAAGGAGAAAAATAGGATACAAAAAGAATGATAGTATGAAATATATTTGAATTTATGAGAAACAAATGATGATTCTTCCTAAAAAATTTCCTCTAAATATTTATCAAAAAGTTATTTTTATTCTTTAGGAAATTAAAGTCCAAAAGGTTTCAATTGCAACAATTCAAATAGTTTGTATGTATTTTATGCACATAAATCCTCTTGCGCAATAATAATAATGGCTCAGATCCTAGTATAGTCAACATCAATTGCAAAATTTAGCGCAACAACTTATAAAATATGTTCATTCATATGAAATTAACAAAACAGAAAATCAAATTGGTGCTAGGGCTGAAGAAATTATTTCCTTAATAAAAAATATTTTATCGAGTCCTCAATATTCAAAAAAGTAGTAAAACATGAATAATGGAAAAAAATATGATTGATGAATAAAATTCAGTGACTGAAAATGGTATGTAGAAACTTGTTGATTTTTCTCAAAATGTCAAACCAAAATGTTGCAAATAGGTTATAAAATCAAGTATAAACTAGATGGAATGATTACTAAATATAAAACAAGACCTTTTACTTAGGGTTTTTCACAATAAGAATGGATAAACTACAAATAATTATTTGCGGATGTTATCAATTAGATTGAACCTCAGGCTAAAGAAGGCAATTCCAAGGTAACCTCAAACTATGCTTAGCCAAGTAGCTAGCCCTACTAAGCTAGGAGAGGGCTCTCTCTGTATATATCATAACCAAAATGACTATGGAAATAATATTTTAGGCTAGGTATAGTAGGTGAGGGTTTTGATCTTGATTGTATAGGGTTTTTTTGGATCAGGAGGAGTCAAACAATCAAGGAAAGGAAATTAGTTCAAGATTTTCAGGGTGTTCTATGGGGAAAGGTAGGTATAGTGGTTTAGCACTTTAGGGTTTTGATGATGAGATTATTAAGACAGGTGAGGAGCTGGAAAGATCATGGAAAACTCATGATTTCTTTATAAAATGAAGAAATTACAAACTGCGAATATTTACCCAAAACAGAGCGTAGAAATTATGGATTATGTTCATCTAACTTGAAAACATTAAATTAATTGCGATGAAATGAATGGATGAAGTAATAAAACATTCTAACATCTTAGCACAAAGAAGAAACTGAAACTAAACACCATACCACATGGATCCCATAAAAATAGTTGCAAATTTGTATTAATATGAAGGCCAAAACTGATACAAAAGTTTGTCTCTTCAAATGCCAAAGCTCAAAATGAATCCAACCATTACAATCACTGAGAAAATCCATCATATAGACCTCAAAATCACTCTCCCTAGCCTCAAGGAGTCGAATCCATGAGATGGGAATAAGTTTCACCTAATGCCAAACAAGAAACTCAGGACTAGGAAGACCCAACAATTTGGCTCTAAAATAGAGGAAACTGATTCATTTGACCTCTAGAGGACTCACCTAATGTATCTACCTTAGATAAAGGTAAAAAAATGACATTTACATTGACCATGACCAATTACATCAGTAATTTCTTCCTTTTCCCAAGTAAAAAATCAAGTTGGAGTGAAGATTCAAAATTTGTTGAAGATTGTGAAAATGCATTTTCCTGGCAAACGTGCGGCACCAAGGTAGAAAAAATAGCCTCTTTTAAAAGAAAATTTTGCAGGCCTTCCTGGTGTCCAAATCAGCTCCAAGATATCTCATTGGAAATATATCTGAGTCTCATTTCCAATGCCGCCTCCATTTTAAAAAAATGGTGCTGATTTTCCCTGTCAAATTGTCAATCTACCAAGACCTGTAAACACATAGTCACCAAGTCAAAAAGGAGGTAGAAACATGTAAATTTGGCAGTTTTTTGTAGTTTTTAGGGACCATTTCTCCTCCAAATTATCTGAAACTTGCTAGGGTTGATTTCTTCATCATTATGAACATGGTGGTGGTGGCTATTTGTCATTTGGAGGCCCCAAAAATGAGCACATCATCCAGGTCGTTGCGCATTTGGTAGAATTTGCATGTGCCAAAAAGACTCAAAAACCAAAAATGAAATGAAATGCCAAGTGTGCCAAAAATTTACCAAAATTGTGTGAGGTTACATTCTTATAAAGTGCTTGAGGAATGAAGGGACACCTCAGCCAGTATACATAACCTCTCCTTCTCCTCTTGCTTAGTCAAAATTTGAATTTTTGCATGGACTCGTTTGAGCTTGGCCCTTGAAATTTGGTTCATTATGGCGTAGTGCATTACCATTTTCCTCTGAATGTCATTGTCCTCGTTGGACTTCTCTAGAAATCTCTCTGAATTTTGATTGGATCTACCAAGCCATGATTCTCTGTCCTTTCTAATCTCTAAGGCAAGCAACTCACTTGGTGTGAGCTTCTCTGCCAACTCAACTTCTCTCTGTCTTTCCCAAGCTAAAGCTCTCTTCAGCCCTATAGTCTTTGGTCTCTATCTTGGAGGGTGATCCTCTTCACCATCAATCTCACCAAATATTTCCAAGGTCTCCTCCAACAAAACCTTGACCTTTTCTGCCTCTCTTTGTGCTTTGATGGTATTTACCTCATTGGTGATCTGTTTAGCCTTCAGCTACTGATTTTCTTGCTCAAGAAAATCAATCACATATTTTTCTCTATCAATATTATCTTGAAGTTCACTAATATTTTCTTCTTTGCCTTTCATTTATGCACTAGTGATTATTTCCTCATCTTCTTCATCAAGGTCAATCAGTTGAAATTCATGTTCGGTTTCATGTTTATCCTCCTGCTCATCAATGATTCGCTCTTTAGCCTTTTCCTTGCCTTTGTCCACCTATTTTGTTGATGTTGAAGGCATTGCCCCTTTCACACCAAGTGAAGAAAACACATGCCTGTAGCCTCTCTAATATGTCTTGGGAAATGGCTCAACATCAGTCAACTTAGCCCAAGTTGCCCCAATGTCCACCTCACAGCTTAATGACTCAGAATCATGATGTGATAATGGTGAAATGTTATAGAAAGGTGAAGAAGAAAAATAAACATGGGGTGATGATGTATGAGCAGTAGGCTGAGATGGATGAGTGGATATGGGAGGATGAGATGATGAGGGGGTACTATGCTCATGTTGAATAGGTGTGGTAGTGAAAACTTCATTTGCTATTAATGTGTCCCATGAAATTTTATTTTGCTCAAGATGATGCATGAATATCATCTTGATGAGGGAGTGGTCTAAAATTCTCTACATTTGACGATTATAATCCCTTTTTTGTAAAATGTATGCCATTTTGTTAATGCTGCGGGATAGATAGTAGGGTATGTGAAGCATTCTGACTCTAGTGAAATGCATGAGGAGCTAGATATGATATGAATAGGGTCGAGATAACCTCCCTTCACAGGTGAAGTATTTCATGATTATCTTCATCATAGAGACATATCGGTCAAGAATATGAGAGAAGGGGGAAATG
Organism: Pinus albicaulis; assembly: GCA_034641835.2. Taxonomy (NCBI): domain Eukaryota; kingdom Viridiplantae; phylum Streptophyta; class Pinopsida; order Pinales; family Pinaceae; genus Pinus; species Pinus albicaulis. Next base: position 1,728,273 of record CM076574.1, on the reverse strand, counting down.
GTCTTTTTTTCATCCTCGTATCTAGGTTTGAGATATGGTTCATAGTAGCTCTGATCAAGGCTTCCTTGTTTAAACCATTTCTCTCCCACATTATGGATCCTTGTAGCAGCTGTAATGGAATTACTAGACATGGTTAAAGTAACCCCAGCAAGAGTGACCTGCCTATCATGAAGATTTGTAATGAACAACCTTGTCAACATAGGGTGATACTGAATCTACTTCACTTTATCATGAAACTAAAAACAACAAACATGTCTAAAACATGACATAGTGAGAGGAGAAGCCATGAGCTCTTTTGTGGTTACTGGTTCGTATATGTTGATTTTCCCTCCTTTCTTACTATTCTTTGGTGTTGGTTCCAAACTGACACTTCTATCCTCCTCTTCATACATTGTGAATTCAAAGGCTTTGGAAACCCTAAGGTAATAGAATGAGATGAAGGGAGTGGGACGTGCAATCAATAGCTTAGGTAAAATGTAGGTATTAAATGTAAATGGAAACCTGGGTCTATGAAAACATTTCGATTTAACATTGTTTATCACTGATATGTATTTAGGGACATGAATATGGATTCGATGCATGAAAATGGGAAGGAAATACAAACTAGGGTTTCATAGTAGTAATAACTTCAAATATTCTTATGGAACATCAAATATATTAGAGGAGAGGTGTCTTTAGGGTCCACTTAATGATTTGAAGCCTTCTGAAGAAATATGTGAGGAAATGAAGCTTGCTGGAGTTTGTGAAACCCTTTGAAACTCTCCCTGAGAAAACACACAACGTCCAGTAGGAACGTGCAACGCTCGTGCAAACGCTCAGCGACCACAGGTAAATATGAAGCGCCTGTGTAAATTTTTTAGCATTTGTTGCGAAAACGCGTAGTGCCTAAGTGTAAATGCACAACGACCAGGCAAATGGACATCGACCTTGAAATTCAACTCAAAATGCTCAAAAACTTGAAATTTCTCCTTTGCTGGAAACTCGTGATGGATGAATGGAAACAATGAATTTATTTAAGGTGTTTGAATGGATTTATAGCTTTAGTGGTTTTGAATTTTCAATTTGAATTACCCACTTTTCCTATGTTTCACTTTTCCTTTTGGACTTTGGCATTGGTACTCTTTATCTTTCTCACTTCTTCAGCATTTTTCAGTTTGATCAAGACATGGAGTTTGGATTTATTTGCTCCACTTAGGCCAAACATGATTGCATTTTACAACTTGAGATGAATTTATTACATATGAGAACATAAAATTACAATTGGAAAAATATAAATAAATTACAAATTGAATTTTATATCAAAATGACATTTTGATATAAAAATCATTAAAATAAAAAAATTACAACTCTGAAAATATGATAATTACATTATTATGATCTCTTTTGCTCCCTCTCGTATATTTTCTGACCTCATCTGAAATGAAGGAGTGACCTTGAGAAATATAAAAACCTAATTACCTAATGGGACTGCTTTAGACCTGACTTTAATGAATCGGATTTGATTTAAATGACTTCCTAGAGGAAAGAAAATTTCCATAGGTATTGTTATGCTCAAGGAGACATGAGAATGAGTCAACAATGTGAATCTCAGAGGGAGAGAGAAGGTTATTGACAAGGAAAACCATGAGTGGAATAATTTTATATCATGACCTAATGGAATGATTGAAAATTTATTCAGAGTGGGACATATAAGATGCACATGAAAAATGTGTTTTAATCCCTGGTGGAAATATGAAAATACTAACACTAACAATGCCAACAAAAAGATGTAGCGCAATCAAAATGAAAATTTCTTTCGAAACTCTAAAAGGATGGAAATTACATTAGATAGATGTTAAAATTTCCTTCTTTAATGGATGTTTGTAGAAAGACATCTATATGACTAATTCTCATAGTTTTGAGAAGTTGTCTTTGTCGTTAGAGTTTCTGTGTGACTAAGCAGATAAGTACATTAAGTAATGAATTTTACAAAAGATTTTTATTCTATTAAAATTCTGAGTGACCTAAACAATTTATTTAAAACGATGAACATGTTGAAAGAGGAATATTTGTTCCAATAGTAAACTAGTTACTTTACATATATCATCCAGACAAACTTATACATTGGCATTAGAAAAAAATTGTAGTTACGCATAAGAAAAGAACAATGATAATGCAGAATAAAATAATGTGGTGATAGTGCATAAAGAACTATGGAATATAAATTATATATGACAGACAAATTGTTCATAGTTACTATGCTAAGAAAAAGAACAGTAAACTTATTTGAAAAGAAAGAATTGTTTATGCTACTTCATCTACAAATAGATTACATGCATCCATATAGATATTCTTGAATGCATTTATTTCTAAATCATTAGAGAACTTTTGAGGTCTAAAATGGGCCTCCTAAGAAAAATGTAAAAAAAAATAGAATTTATAAGAGCCAATAGGATTCGAGATGATGATTTAAACCATGGGGGGTGATTCACCATTTTTCGGGTAAAAAAGTAAGAAGGTTAAAAAATAATAAAATAATAAATATAATTTTTCAGCTTATCTCTCTAGGGTTTTACATAAATTATGAGTGGAAGAACTCGTTGGATGCAAAATTTAATTCTTCATCCAAGCAGTACCCATGGTGCATACTTTTGATGGACCCTACTAGACGAAAAATGAGAAATACATGAGAAAATATGATTGCAATCATTTTTTTCATGTATTTCTCAATTTTCGTGTAACATGGTCCATAAAAAATATGAAAAATGGGTACTACTTAGATGAGGAATCAAATTCTACACCCTATGAGTGTTCCCACTCGGTATATGAGTAAACTGATAGGTAGATAAGTTAACAATACTAGTTGAAAAGGTAGGTTTTTTTTTCCCTCTAAAATTTGATGTTGTAATCTAATCTTATTTTATTATTTCCACTATTATTTTATAATTTACATAGGAGGCCCATTTATACCTAAAAATTCCCCCGATTACTATGAGTATGTATCTCTGTAAATAGAACACATATATCAGTACTATGAATATGCATCTATATAAATAGAACACATATATCACTCTAGATAATCTTGAGTGCATTTATTTCATAACGCTATGATTGTACATACTTGTAATTAGACTACATATATTCCCGAGGATATTATTGAATATATTTATTTCATAATGCTAATATTTTACATAATTTCAAATAGAATAAATGTATTCCTCTTGATGTTCTTGAATGCAGAGAATATGGATAGATTGACAGAGTTGTAGAAAGAGGGAAAACGGTCTGGAGGGGACAAACAATGGAATTATTTGGAAGAAATGTGCCAATTTTCTTGGCACATAGGGAATGACAGGTTGTAAATACCCAAATCCTATTGGGAAATGGTGATAATAACCTCTTTGTTAACAAGAAATACAACTCCAGCAATCTGCACTCACATAGTCTAGCCGAAATTGGAAGAAAAGGTTATGTAAAAACCTATCATAAAAAATACCACCAAAATCGAGGGTACATACAAAACTTTAATACAACACGTAGATTATGTTATTCCTATGGTTTGGAGAATCATATATTGGAAGAAATCACAATGCTTATAAAACCAAAGAGAAACCTTAAACCTGATATAAGGGAGAAAATTAAGCAAAGGAAACAATAAAATAATAGATACATTTCAACCAGAAAATGACTGTCAAATAAACTTACATATTGTTGTCTAAACATAAAATATAATTAATATATATATTCCAAGATTATCAGTTCTCCTTCTAACTATTAGTAATAAATTGCAACATTACAAGTCAATTAGATAGTAGGGTTCTGGTGCAAGTTGACATTCAACCCTAGTAAATTTCATTGAGGAGTCCAAAAAAAATTAAATGCAATCCCTAAGAACCCAGAAGAAAACAATTTGAATAACCTGTGACTCTTGTTTCCACATAGAGTTTGAAGTGCTAAATGGCATACGCGGAGCAAAGGACTTATGTTCCTAGAGCTCAAGGGTTCCTCTGCAATAGAATAAAAGGAAGAGAAAGTGGATTAGGGAGGGTCATCTTATTTGCATAATACTTGAAGACAAGGGTTTCCCTCAAAGCCAACAAAATACCTATAGGATTTCCTAGAGACGTAGGATCTTCTATTACTAGGATGAGTGATTGCAAGAGAATCGGAAACCTACCTTAACATATGAATTTAACTAGGTCATAATGTCTTTGTACAATAGAAATAAGGTAAAATATATCATTTTAATAGCCAATTAGACTCCACAAGCTTACCTATTTCTGAAAGAATCATGAGTCAAGTGTGGAGTGTTATGTTGTAACTTGACCCTTAACTAGCTTGAACACTCATATGGATGAGACCGAAGCCACCAGAAGCAAGGAGTAGGCGAGTTACCAGAACCATGATAGAAGGACATGAACATGGTTACCACGGAAACCAATGGAACAAATATTGTTTCTTGACTGAGATATGGGTTTTTCTGGTTGTTGCAGAGCATTCGCATAAACCCCAAAGAAAGAAATGAAAGACTGACTGAGGTGATGAATAGCGTAGTTACCCAAAGAAGTACTGGAAAATTCTAGACCATCGTATTTCGAAACCCAACAATCAGTGGTGATGGAAATGCCATCAAGAGTCTCCTAGGGTTCAAGGAACCCAAGGACGATGTATCTATAAACATGATGGAACATCTAGCACACTAGGATTTAATGGTAGGATATATCACATCGTTCAAAGAAAATACCCGTAACAATAATTAAAGATGGTGTTACTAATTAAAGGTTATTAAATTGAAATATGGTAGAAAAAAACCAAGGTACTTCCACGAATTTAAATGTGGAATCTGTATCTGAATTAGACATAATATATATCATGGTATTGTTATAGTATTGATCTTATTATGAAGAGCTTCTTATGTATATAATCAAATGAAAAATATTAAAATCGGCATACCATGTACATTAAACGCTAGAATATGCATCACATTTTCTATAGTTAATATTTTTATTTGATTTTTTGAAAGCATGTTACAAGATCAAAGATAATTTTCAAAACTGTGGCCTCGATTGGAACTAACAATTAATAAAGTGTGTGCTGAATTGTACATAAAGAGGAAATGGAAAAGGAAAGTGAGTTGGTAATCATATCAAAATGAGAAGAGGAGATGGAGGTCAATATCCTACTAAATAGGCAGATGAGATACCAAATCCAGAAGTAAACTAAGAAATTTGGGTCGAATTGGAAATGAAATCGCAAAATAAAACAAATATATTATAGGGAAGTGTGCAAAAATTACAAGTTGAAATGGCCTGAAAGAGGAAGGATAGTGAAATTTTGATGCATGAGCAGGAAATAATTATGAAAAGACTTTTCGACTCGAAAAATCACCAAACCTATCAAATAGGCCCTTAACACAAAACCTAATATGAGGGGGAACAAAATGAGCAAGTTGAATATAACCCAAAGGGAAGTCACACTCAAAGGAGTAAGAGGAATAGAGTTGATAATGAATAGGAGTCAGGAAATGTTTTAGATTCTATAAATTCAAAGAAACAGGATATGGAATTGTAGGGAGAGTTCCAAAAAATTAAACCTTCATTCTTTCATGGACAAGAGGAAGAGGCAGCAGAGGCGTGGATAATCAATATGAATAAATATTTCCAAGTCTACAACTACAAAAATAAATTTAGAGCCATGCTGGCTATCTAATAGCTTCAAGGAAATGATACCTTGTGGTGGGAAGAGGTAAAATCCGTACAACGGATTGAAGAACAGAATGTAACCTAGAATGAGTTTCAAAGGAATTTGAAAATAAGTACCTAAAAGAATGATTCTTTGACTAAAAGGCTAAATAATTTCATGACTTAAGGTTGGGGCTGACTATGGATGAGCTCGTAATTAATTTTACCTCATTGTTGAGGTATGTACCTTATCTTTAGGAGGAGAAGAAAAAGGTGCAACATTTCTTAAGAAGTCTACCCATGTTCATGAAGGAGAGGATATAATTCTATAGTCCAAAAACCATGGAAAGATAAATTAAGAAGGTTTAGATGTGCTAAAAGCAGATGAAACATATGGGAAATCAGTAAAAACAAGTTTCAGAAGAAAGGAAAAAAAAATTTCACAATTTATGAGGTTCTAAACATTTCAGTATCAGAAATCTACAGAAAATTTTTCCCATCAAAGCGATGGGAAGAAATTGGAAAAATACCAAGTGGAAAATGGAAGTTAGACCTGCGGAGGCTTCTAGTAAACTAGAACCTAGTCAATTACAGAAATCCCATTTTCAATGTTTGTGTTGTGGAGACGCCCATTACTACAATAATTTCCCTCATCGTGCTAGACCTAAGCATGTTTCTTACGTTCAAGAAGCGTATATTGCTGGGGACATAGCTAGAATAATGCCCAGAATTAATTCTGGATTAGAAGATTGACGTGAAAATTACTAGCCCACCATGATTGAGTTGGAATGTGATCTATCTGATAAAACTGTATCTATTTTAGTAGATCCATAGGGCTAGCCTGACCTATGTTAGTCCTAAAATTGTATAAACATGCCATCTTCAAACCAAAAAAATGCATCATTCCTCGCTGGTGCAGCTAGCCGCTGGAGCAAAGAGGAAAGTGACTACTAAAGTAGAATATTGTTCAATAAATATAAATAATCATCCAATTAATGTTAATTTAAATATATTACCAATGTGGTCCTATGACATGTTAATTATGATGGATTGGTTGGAGGAACACATGTCAGTAGTAGACTGTAAAGAGAAATCCATTAGTTATTTGACTGAAGAAGGTTCGATGTAAGATGCTCAAGGAGTAAAAAAGAAACTAAAATTGTGTCCCATCACTGCCACTCAACTAGGTAAATTCATGAGGAAAGGGTGTGTAATGTATTTTATTCAAGTGGGGTACACCAACTCCAAGGATAAGATAGTAACACTGGAAAACATACCTGTGATTCAATATTTTGGGGATGTGTCTCCTGAAAACATCCTAAGACTACCCCCAAAGTGAGAGCTTGATTTTACCATTAATCTATTCCTAGGAGCAACAGCTATTTCAAGATCCCCTTTTCGCATGAGCATACCTGAATTCACGTAACTTAAGGTCCAACTACAAGAATTTCTTGATAAGGTATACATTTGTCCTAGTGTATCTCTGTGGGGAGCACTAGTTGTGTTTTTGTTCGGAAAAAAGATAGAATATTAAGGCCCTATATTGAATATAGACAAGTAAATCATTTGACCACTAAGAAAAACTATCCCATTCCCCAAATTGATGACCTCTTTAACCAGTTCAACGGTGCTACAGTTTTCTCCAAAATCAATTTGTGATCTCGATATCACAAGATAATGGTGAAGTACAAAGATGTTTGTAAAACATCCTTTATGATAGGCTATGGGAATTATGAATTTGTTGTACTACCTTTTTGGCAGACTAATGCACCCACAATTTTCATGAGTCTGATGCTTGGTATTTTTCACCCGTATTTTGAAAAAATCATCCTAATATTTATAGATGACCTTCTCATTTATTATAGGAATGTTGAAGAGCATGAAGAACATCTTTGGATAGTTTTGAAAATTTTAAGGGACCACTATATATATGATAAAGTCAACAAGTGTGATTTTTACAAGGATCCGATCCATTATCTAGGGCATTTCATATCAATGTAGGCTATTTCGGTTGATCTAGAAAAAAATTGTACTATAATGGATTGGCGAGTAACCAAGAATGTCACGAACATTTGATATTATATGGTTCTGGCAGGGTATTATCGTCGTTTTATTGAGGGATTTTTCCGAATCACCTATCCTATCACTTCTCTCTAAAATAAAGAAAAAAACACTCAAATGGACTGAGGATTATCAAAAATGTTTTGAAAGTCTAAAGTCATTACTGACCACAGACCCTATGTTAATGATTTTTGACCCTAACAAAGAGTTCATGGTTTGCACAGATGGAAGTCAAGAGGGAGTAGGGGTTGTGTTAATGCAACAAGAGAAGGTAATATCTTATGAATCACAAAAGTTGAAGGAACATGAGAATAAATACCTTACTTATGACGTGGAACTAGCTGCAGTAATTGATGCCCTAAAAGTCTGTAGACATTAGCTATTAGGGAAAATGTTAAATTTTGTTAGTGGTATACCATAGTAGTTTAAAACATTATTTGAAACATACAACCCTGAATGCTCGTCAAGCTAGGTGGAGTGCATTTCTTAGCGAATTTTAATTTGACATCAAGAATTTGAAGGGGAAGGAGAATTGTTTCATGGGTGCATTGAGTCAACGCTTTTATTGTGTGTATGAACTTAGATACCCTAAAATATAATTTAAATATTTAGAACAAATTGAAAAGGCTTCCAAAAAGGATCTTGAATATAATTTCCTAAGCCAACAAGTTAGACAAGTTGATAATTACAAAAAACAAACAGAATATGGTATTGGATTAAATCAACTACTAACCTTTAGGGGAACGATATATTTCCCGAATCAAATTGTAGTTAGAAAATTAGTCTTAGATGAGTTTTATATAAGTCCATATCCAACACATCAAGACTATCAAAAAAATTTCACTTATATTAAATAGTGTTACTTTTGGCCAGATACGAGGAAGGATATTTCTGAATACCTTAGAAGATGTCTCGAGTGTTAGTTAGTCAAAATAGAGCATCAACATCCTATCGACCTCTTACACCCATTCCCCATACCAAAATGGAAGTGGGAAGTTATTACACTGGATTTCATAACATGACTAACTAATTCTAAGAAGAATAATGACTCGATTATGTTAGTTGTGGATAAATTAGGCAAAACAAAAGATTTTATACCTATACAATCCACCTACAAGAATACTCAATTGGTGGCATTTTTATGAATGAAATATTTGGATTGCACGAGATACCAAAATTAGCTATATCGGATAGGGATGCGAAGTTCACATCAAGATTTTGGAAGACTCTTTTTATAGGATTTGGGACTCAGGTAAAATTCAGCACTACACAACCCCCTCAAATGGATGGAAAGACTGAATGTGTAAACCAAGTGTTGGAATATATGCTACAAATTTTTGTTTTGTAGCATCCTAGTAAATGGGAAGAATACCTATAGCTAGTCGAATTATACTATAAGAATAACTATCATGCATCATTTAAAATGATTCCCTTTGAGGTGTTGTATGGGAGGAAATGACATACAACCATTAATTGGAATAACCCATAATATAAATTTATGCTAGGTCTGGATATGTTGATGGAGATGGAGAAGACAGTTAAACATATTAGTGAAAACCTGAAAGTTGTCCAAGATTAACAAAAGGCATATGCTGGTAAAAATAGAACCTATCAACAATTCCAGGTAGGATACCATGTTTACATTTCCATTAAACCCAAAAGGTTCACTTTAATGTGGGGTAACTATGCAAAACTCGCTCCCTATTACTTTTTTCGTTTCCATGTATTGGAAAGGATTAGACCCATGGCATACCAATTGGCACTCCTAGGTCATATAAGAGTGCATAACGTGTTCCATGTTTCACTATTTAAGAAATATGTATATCACCCCAGGAATTTTATTTACTGACAAGTTTTGTAGGTAAAGATTTAAGAAAAAAAACATATAATTGTTGGGTTGACTATATGAATGTTACATTTTAGGTCGATCTGGATGGATAGTTCATGGTTGAACCCCAATGCATTCTTAAACAAAGAGAAACAATGTTAAGGATGTGAGCCATCACCCAAGTTAAGGTGCAATGGAAGCACTTTCGCCCTAAAGAAGCCACTTGGGAAGATGAGCACTTTATGCAAGAACCCTAACCCGAGTTGTTCATAAGTAAAGAAAACATCGAGGACGGTGTTAAGATTCAGTGGGGGAAGATGTAACACCCCTAGGAGTTAAGATTTATTATTTACTTTTACTGTTTTGTTTTTACTTTTCATTTCTTTTATTGTTATGTGGTAATGGATGTTGGAAGTTATGAACCAATAAATAAAATGAATTGATTCATTTAATTTCTAAAAGGGCCCTGAATGTAGTTGATAACCGATAATCAATTATATATAATTTCCAAAAATATTTCTCTCTGATTCCGTAGAGATAAAATCACAGTGGGGAGGGGCCTAGGGGGTTCCCTAAAAGATAAGGAAGAGAGAGTGGGGCATGAATAGAGGAGAAGGATTCGAGGGATTCCTAAGTTAATTAGTAGATCAATGGAAGCCAAAACCTGATTGAAGGTTGAATGTTAAGGGACTAGACCAAGGGTCATCATGTCTGAGAACACTGGTAAGAAAACTAATGTCTATGTTGTTGAATTGATGGTGGGCTAGAACTTGGGGAGATTGGATGTAATAGTCGTTTCTCAAGTTTTGGAGAAATGAACTTTTCCATTAGAGTTTTTGTGTGACTAAACACATAATTAGATTAAATAATGATTTTGAAAAATTATTTTTCTTATACTAAAATTCTTAGTGACCTAAATTATTTATTTAAAATGATGAACAAGTTGAAAGATGAATATTTGTTCCAATAGTAACCTAGTTACTTTACATATACAGTCCACATAAACTTATAATTTGCATGAGAAAATAAATGTAGTTTTGCATAAGAAAATAACGGTGAGAATGCATAGTAAAATAAGAGAGTGAGAGTACATAAAGAATTATGGAATATAAATTGTATACGATAGACAAAAAATTTATAGTTACTATGTTAAGAAAAATAACGGTAAACACATTTGAACCCAGAGAACTATTTATGCTACTTCATCTACAAATAGATTACATGAATCCCTATAGATATTGATGAATGCATTTATTTTGAAATACTATGAGCATTCATATCTATAAATAGGACACATATATCAATACTATGAGTATGCATCTATGTAAATAAAACACATATATCTGTGTGAATGTTCTTAAGTGCATTTATTTCGTCAAATTGTGATTTTACATACTGGTAGATAGAATACATATATTCATGAGGATATTCTAGAATGCATTTATTTCATAATTCTAATATTTTACATAATTTCAAATAGAAAACATGTATTCTTCTAGATGTTCTTCAATTGAGAGAATATGAATAGATTGGCAGAGTTGTGGAAAGAGGAAAAACAGTCTGGAGGTAACAAACAATGGACTCAGTTGGCAGAACCATGGTAAGGGTCATGGCACAAAGGAAATTATGGGTTTAAAAAGACCCAAATCCTGTTGGGAAGAAAACACAATGCCGATACAACCAAAGACAAAACTTAAACCATATTCAAGGGAGAACATTAAGCCAAAGGCGACCATGAAATAATAGATAAATTTCAACTAGAGAACCAATGCCAAATAACCTTGCATATTAGTATATGAACATAGAATATAATTAATATATATATTCCAAGTGTATCAATTTTCCTTCTAACTATTAGTAATACATTACAACATCGCAGGTAGACGAGATAGGAGGGTTCTAGTGGCTGCAAGAGGACATTCAAACCTAGAAAATTTCATTGAGGATTCCAAAAAAAACAAAATATAAACCCTAACAACCCATAAGAAAACAATTTTAATAACTTATGACTGTAGTTGTTACATAGAGTTTTAAATTCTCAATGGCATACATGGAGCAAAAGACTTTCGGTCCCCAGAGTTCAAGAGTTCCTATGTAACAAAACTAAAATAAGAGTAGGCAAATTAGGGAGAGTATTATTATTTGTCTAATATTGAAAGACTATTGCTACCATCAAATCCAACAAATTAACTATAGGATTTACTATAGATGTGGAGTATAGCCATGTATAACCAAGTGGAGATATTTGAAGAGCATCAAAAACCCAACTGCACATATGAAGGTAACCATGTCAGAACATCTTTGTGTAATATAAATATGGCAAAACATATCATTTTAATATCCAATTAGACTCCATATACTTACCTATTTGCGAAAGCATCACGAGACAACTATGAAAATTCATGATGTAACTTGAGCCTTAACCATATTGAACCCTCTTGTGTATCAACGTAATATTCCAAAATTTTCCTACAATAAATTGGAATATTAATTTTTGTTGATTTCACCTAGGAGGAGAATAAATGGGTAAGAAGGCCCATGCATAATGAAAATCTCAATAAAATCCCTCATAGTATGAAAGGGGATCATCATTGGAGCTGTTTTTCACACCCTCATGCGTGAACAGGGTTATTTGCAAGTGGACAAGGTCAAGTTTGACCAAGTCAACAGCACTGGGAGAGGAGGAAGAAAACACTTTGATAGACAGTGTAGTGTGAATGGGAAGAGGGTTATCTGGTGGAGGAAACCCTAAAAGAGTGGGACACGTGGATAGAGGGCCTTCACTCGTTTAAAAGGAGGGCATGTTAGTCATTTTTTCTCATGTCATGTATTATTGATTTTATGGTCTATTCAGACTTGTGCAATCTCCGGCTGTTTAGCTGAGTTGCAGTGCTGCTTAGCACAAGATCTCCTGCTTAGGAATCCTTCTCCTTCCAAGAGAGACCTCTTGAAGGATCTTTTACTTCATTCTCCATAATCAAGCTCAAGGTCAAGCCACCTCCTCCAGGACAACGTTATTTCTGCAACATAATAACTTTGTGTTGTAGGGTGTTGTAGTGGAGGACCTCAACGCCATTTCTGAAGCTGATTTTCAAAGGAGGGAGTCTCCATTCCTTTTGGAAGCTAGTGAGGAAGGTTTCTAAACTTATTTTAGACTTTGGGATTGGGCCAAATAATTCCCTTTCCCCTACAGTGCAGTTTCATCTAGTGACTCCGTTATTTTAGTGAGCATTTGTAGTGGGGCTCTTGCAGATTGTTGGAGGGTGAGATCTTTACTGAAGGGATCAGTCTCTCACTTGAAAGATCCATTGGAGGAGGCATATTTAGTTTTTGCATCATCTACAACCATCTCCATCTAGTTCTAACTCTTGAGTTGCAGCTCCTACCCAGCAACTCCGACATTTTGTAGATTTTGTATATTATAGCCAATCCTTCCAAGATTGACATGAGGTAGCCTTTGGGAGCTGAGATATTCACTCCCAATGTTATATGGGCCATATATTTGTATATCCATGTATTTGAAATATGTTAGAATGCAGTTTCTCTTATAAAACTGCAGATTCATAGCTTGGGCACACTTGTGTAGCAGTGTTTTGCCATGATTTATGTACTTGTCTCTTGACGCTGAGCATTGCCTATCTTAAGTAACATTTTCGTAAAGGTCTTGTATTCATTTGTTGCTGTTATTTCTTAATAATATGGTTATGGATCTTTCTCACATTTCTATGAGTTGAGTGTCACTCCTACTCCATTTTTGTGTTTACATATTGCTGGACCTCCAACTTTAGAATATCTTAAGATATTCTCATTGTGGTAGAATTTCCCCGACTTGGGATATTACAGTGGTATCAAAGCATAATCCTGGATTAGCTTGTGGATCTCAACCATTATGCTATCAAGGAGAGAGAAGATGAAGACTCCATTATGTGGAGAGAAAAATTAAGATAAACTCACAAGGCTTCTTCCAAGATCTGTACAAGGCATTCATAAAGATCACAAGAAGATAAGGAGGGAGATATGTTCAGGATCTCCAAAAGGGTTTGAAACTGAGTCAAAATCTAGATTTTATTATAGGGAGTGTGAGCATGCAACCACACACTGTGATGTACAGTGCATTCACATGGTTAGTTTTTCCATGAGAGAAGAAGAAGAAGAAGGAATTCCTGAGAGGGGAAATCTTAGTGGTTTCTTACATGAGTATGAATCTCAAACTCAGAAGTTTAGAGCTCATGTCACTTTCCCGGAGTTTTGCAAGGTCAAGGTGAAGAGGAGAAATCAACATGATATGGATAGGTTTCTTCTATCTCTCTTTGAGGGTTCCCATACTTGTTCACCCAGGGCTTGGATAGAAGAGCTAGACACCTTTTTGAAGCAGCATTAGATTCCTGAAGATGAGGCCATCAGAGTAGCAGCGCTGCATTTTGGAGGTAATTTCTATGCATGGTGATTATTTGAGTCCTTTACTTTAAAAAATGCAAATACTTCTTCCTATGCAAGGTTAATTAGAAATTTGATGGAAAAATTTGGTAGGAAAAATTTTGAAACACATGTGGAGGAAACAAATACATCTAAACAGAAAAAGCCCTTGCATGTGATAAAGGAAACCATAGACTTAGAATCACTTCAAAAGGAGGCTGATATCTTTGATGATGCTTTGTTGGAGGCAATACTTTCATCTTGTATTTTTGCATAAGGAGGCAAAGGGATCCCTTTTCCAAAATAGGATCCAATCATTGGAGGGTTTCCTACTCATGTTGAGGAGGCTAAGGGAAACAGTGTTGTCATTTCTAGAGTTGGTATAGCACCTCATGCAGAGGGAGGAGGAGCTCTTGCTCCAACAAGAGGGATTCTTGCATCTCTGCAAGGAAGTCCGCATGATCTCATACATGGAGGTCCAAGCACAATCAGTGAGAAACATGATTTTGCAGCATTGTAGCTGGAAGGAGGAGGGAGAGATGAAGAGCACCATCATATGATGACATGCACACACCCTTCTATATTTCAGAGAACTAGTGCAAAGAGGAGGTAGATTGTATTACGTTGTGAGAGCAAGGGCAAGGTTTCCCAACCACATGTGCAGTCCACTCCTGACATTGATATCTCACTGCATAGAAGCATTCCACCAGGGAGGCCACCAGATCTATCATTGATGAAAAAAATCTTCTCTTTGGATTCACCGCTCTTGGATTTTGGAGAGGTGAAGATTTTGGAGAATAAATTTGGCATGGGGGATATCAAAGTAGCAGACAACAGCGGGAGGAGAGCTTCACATACCAGATCACCTGTGTCGTCTCTTTGGAGGATTGATCCTTACTGGAGATCTCAGCTCTTAGTAGAGTACTCCAAGGATCTTGGTGCATGCATGGTTCTCGATGACCCAGATGGAGATTATGAGTGTATGGTGGATGATATGGTCATCTGTTCACATGGCAGAGTCCTCTTGACTAGAGATTCTTATCTCAAGGAGAAGCTGCTACATGCAACACATGAGGACTTCTTTTCCATGCATTTGGATGCATATCTTACCTTGGCAGAGGAGTTCATTTGGGAGGGAATTCAAAAATACACATTTCAGCATATGGAGAGATGCAAAGCCCAAATGATGATGGAGAGGATGTCACTACCACCTTCCTACTCATTGGGAGTAAGGGATCATTTTAAGTTGAGCCATTTCAGCTCAAGTCTTCGAGTACATAAGGGAGAATGTACAATTTCACCTTATGTTTTGTGCTTCTTGTATTTTTATGAGCAACATATTGTACCAAGGAGGATTATTCCTTATTGCATATTGCATAATGATGTACTTCAAGCCATTTGTAGCATTGAGATTGGCTATCTCATTGGTGGTTTGTGGGTGAAGCCACGTGATTTTTAGTGTGCACCATTGGCACCCTTTTGTACCCTCATGTTTATATCTTGTAGAAATATTGTGGAAGAAAACAAGTGGCTGGAAAATAACTTGCTTTTGTTTGATTTGATGCAGCAAGGAATGCACTATGCTAGTTCCTTATATGGGACCTTGATCCACTTTCTTGTTGTCACATGAAAACTTGTTTCTATTGGGTTTTGCTTCCATGTATTTCTGGTATCTCTATGTTCATGGGAAGCTTTGATTGGAGAGTGGGCTTGAGACTGAGGATGCCCATTGGTAGCATGATTCTCCCTACTATACATGTTGTACATTTCAGGAGGAACCATGGGCTGACCATGAATGCCACACTACATTTCTTTCCTTCTTGTGGGAGGGACCACTTGAAGAACTTAAGGAGGCACTCCATGGATCATGAGAAAATGGAGGAGTTAGCACAGTCAACTCTTCTCCCTTTGAGGATGACGGGAGACTCATCTATGAGCCACTCCATTTATATGGGAAAAACATATGGTAAGAGTATTTTTGACTTGCATAGTTAGTTGTCTATATACATGCATCTCTTAACCATATATGTGCAAGGATTTGCTCAAAGAAAGGATATTATTCCTTCTAGATTTGGTGGTCTACATAAGGCCATTATGGCTAATCACTCCCTAGGTGGATATGGGGAGGAGATTTATCATGGAGAATATACTCTCATTTCACATTACATCATTCACTTTCTCCAGACTTGTGAAGAGATTGGGGCAACAAGCAAATGGTGGGGAGGCCACCCATCATTTTATTTTTTATGGCAGTGGAGAGTCAAACTGCATTGGCTACATTTGATGGACCATTGTCTTTCTGCTTTACTTCACATGGCAGCCAGCATGATTCTCCTGATGGTTCCCTTGATTTATATTCCTAGAGATTCTCTTGGGATCATGATTGGAAGAGAGACACATTTGGTGAATGTGTCCGTGGAGGGAGAAAATTCCCACACTCTTTGCACTACATGTTCTAAAGGGAACATGGGAGATGTTATGGCCACTATAGTAGCACATTTGTTTCCTTATGAGGTGAGCCATATGAGGAATGTGATGCCATATGATGATTACTTCCAACTCATCACATATGACATGATTTGGGCCAACATGTTTCATAACGTTGGAGGAGAGATCCTTAGAGGATTAATCTCCATCTTTCCATTTGAGGGAAATATCATTACAGCCCAAGATCATAATACACTCTACACTTATCCTAAGTGAAGAGGTGGACAACATGGGGTAGGCTATTTTTTCTACCAAGATTATATTTTCAGCCCACCTACATTGCTGAAGCGAGAGGTCGAAGATGACTTTCAGGAGTTGCCATGTTGGGAGGTAACTCATTTTGCATGGATTATTTATTGGGGGGGTGGAGGAGCCACATGAGGGAGATGTTCCTCAACACATCATAGACTCCATGCCTTGGGAGGAGGCTTTACAGTTCTATCCTTCCAGTTGCTTGAGGACAAGCAACATTTGGGAGGGGAGGACTATAATAATTCAAAATTTTCCTACAATAAATTGGAATATTAATTTTTGTTGATTTCACCTAGGAGGAGAATAAATGGGTAAGAAGGCCCATGCATAATTAAAATCTCAATAAATTCCCTCATAGTATGAAAGGGGATCATCATTGGAGCTGATTTTCACACCGTCATGTGTGAACAGAGTCATTTGCAAGTGGACAAGGTCAAGTTTGACCAAGTCAACAACGCTGGGAGAGGAGGAGGAAAACACATTGATAGACAACGTAGTGCGAATGGGAAGAGGGTTATTTTGTGGAGGAAACACTAAAAGAGTGGGACCCATGGAGAGAGGGCCTTCACTCATTTAAAAGGAGGGCAAGGCAACCATTGTTTCTAATGTCATGTATATGGTCTATTTAGACTTGTGCAATCTCCAGCTATTTAGCTGAGTTGAAATGCTGCTTAGCACAAGGATCTCCTACGTAGGAATCCTTCTCCTTCCAAGAGAGGCCTATTGAAGGATCTTGTATTTCACTCTCCACATTCAGGCTCAAGTCCAAGCCACCTCCTCCAGGACAACATTACTTCTGCAGCAGAATAACTCTGTGTTGTAGGGTGTTGCAGTGGAGGACCTCAACACCATTTCCAAAGCTGATCTTTAGAGGAGGGAGTCTCCATTCCTTTGGGAAGCTAGTGAGGAAGGTTTACAACTCATTCCCTTTCCCCTACAGTGCAGCTTCATCCAGTGACTGCATTATTTTAGTGAGCATTTGCAGTGGGGATCTTGCAAATTGTTGGAGGGTGAGACCTTTGGTGAAGGGATCAGCCTCTCACTTGAAATATCCATTGGAGGAGGCATATTTAGTTTTGGCATCATCTATAGCCAGTTCCATCTAGTTCTAATTCTTGAGTTGCAGCTGCTACCCAGCAACTCTGACATTTTTTAGATTTTTTATATTATAGCCAATCCTTCCAAGATTGACATGAGGTAGCCTTTGGGAGCTGAGATCTTCACTCCTAATGTTGTATGGGCCATATATTTGTATATCCATGTCTTTGACATATGTTAGCATGTCGTTTCTCTTATAAAACTACACAATCATAGCTTGGGCACACTTGTGTAGCAGTATTTTGCCATGATTTATGTACTTGTCTCTTGAGGTTGAGCATTGCCTAGCTTGAGTAACATTTTCCTCAAGGTCTTGTATTCATTTGTTGCTAATATTTCTTAATAAGATGGCTATGGATCTTTCTCAAATTTCTATGAGTTGAGTGTCACTGCTACTAAATTTTTGTGTTTACATATTTCTGGATCTCGAAATTTAGAATATCTTAAGATATTCTCATTGTTGTAGAATTTCCCTAATTTGGGATATTACAATCAAACCCGATCCACTCGAAGCAAGGAGTAGGCGAGTTACTAGATGATCCGATTGGATATTGGTTTTATAGGAGTATCCATATGAATTTACCAATGACAAAACTTGTAGTAATTTGATATATATTTTCAATGATATATCATATGCGCCAAATGGACATAATATGACCAAGTTACAACCCCGAGAAGTTGGCTGCCCAACTAACCTCAAGGAGGTTGAAAAAATCTTGGTTTTTCTATGTTGTTTAGGGTTTTTCTATGTTGTTCAAAAATAAAAATTCCCTTGAGCCTCATTGTAACATATTTTAGAGGCCTATAGATGCCACGTCTCTTCTCATATATAAGATACCAATGCCCTAGCTATTTTACTTCCATTCTATCAGTAAGCATATTTAGTTATTTGATATTAATGAAATAAAGTGTTATTTTTGTTGTAACTATGGATTTATGTGTATTTCTATATTTTATTGTGTTTCTACATAAGTTCGGAGTAGTGGTATCGGAGTAGTCTTCTCTTTCTTGATCCTTCTTTGCATGTCCCCAACAAGTTCAGGGTATGAGTTAGGGCTCGATTTGTTTCAACCTTTGCAAGATCAGCCTCACAAAACCAAAACTTATAGGGGAACAAAATAAAGATGAGGGAGGAGGAGATGCTATCAAAATATTGCTTGAGGAGGCCCTCGAGAAACAAACGAACTCAATTATGGATAAATTTTCCCAAATCCTTCAACAACTTCCCATGGGCAGCACATTTGCATCCAGTAGCCACTATGGAGGTGCCACTCCTTTTAAGGTACAAGTAAACTTTGGCATTCCCAATTTTTAGGGCCAAATAGATATATGGTTGAATCTATTAGAAGGATATTTCTCAGTTTATGAATTTTCCAATTGAGAAAATATTAATTTTTCACTCCTAAAATCTGCCCCCCATGTCAAGTACTAGTGGGAAACATAGTGTGAGAAAAAGGAAGAGAGGGAACCATCTCTATTCTCAGCTACACCCACTTGGGATTCATTTTGAGATGCCATCAACGAAAAATATTATCCCATGGGGAGCTATGAGGAAAAGTACATACAATGGAATATGTTGCATCAATAAAGGGATCAAGATGTGCATGAGCTGACAAATCTATTCCATACCTTGCACACAATTTTGAGTATCAAATATTCAGAGAAATTTTTTGTATTGAAGCACCATAGTTTTCTGCACAGATGCATTCAGAAGGAAATGGATTTCCTTGACATATCCTCACTTGGAAAAAAATATCTTTATGCTTCCAACATTGACCATAAATTCAAATAGAAGAAGTGAGACTTTGGATCTGCTAATCAGAAGCAAGGGAAATTAGGTTGCCCCAGACAATAGAACAAAGGAAAAATCCAAGGCGTGACATGAGATGAACGAATCAAATAATCATAGGCCATGATAATCATCCAAATCCATAATCAAATAAAAACAATGTGAAGCCAAAGAGGCTCACGAGAAAGTGGTGTGAGTTCCATATGAGCTCCACTCACAACAAAAGTGAGTTTTGGGCCAAGAAGTCACTAGTGGTTGAGGTGAAGGCTTTTGAATTTTTTTCATGCTTTGAATTTGGATCATAAATAAACAAGGGGAATGCCAAAGGGAAGTATATTATCAATGCAGAGCCCAAAACTACTTTTTCCACCATGAAGATTCATAAGGAGGAACTGAAAGATCCCGAGGATGGGGAGAACCTATTCCACCTAGATCTGGGTAAAGGGTTCCCTACCGTATTTCATTGTAAAAAATGGGAGCCAAAATAAATTCATTTCAGCAGAGGTCACAAGGCATTTGGGCTTGCCAACCATAGCACACCCACAATTGTGTACCATCAAGTGGCTTCACCAAGGATGGGATCTTCATGTCATCCAGCAGTGCCACCTTTCCTCCAACATCAAGCCCTTCATAGATGAGGTATTATGTGACATTTATCCTCTTGATGTTTTCTATGTATTATCAGGAGAACCATACCTATGGAGGCGACATGTTGTGGATGAGTACAAGACTCGCATTTTTATTGTTACTTTGGGAAATAAGTTGTGCAGGATACTGGAGGTAGCACTTCCTATTGCCATCCCTTTCGTTACTGTCAAATAATGTAGTGAGCTCATTTCCAAAATGAGGAGCCTTTTTTTCCCGATTATCCACCCTCAGTGCAAGAATAATGCTGTGGCCACAAACTCTAGATAGGGCTCCTCCACATGACAACAATAGATGGATAGAGTCGTGGAGAAATATAGGTACATATTCACCTCACATGCAGGGATGCTTTTGCACTATCAGGTCAAGCACTACATCGATCTGACCCCAAGTGCATCGCTGCCCAATGGAACAATCTATCGGTGCTCTATTATGGAGAATGACCAAATCAAGAGGCAGATTCAGGAGCTGTTGTAGAAATTTCATATCCGGTCGAGTTCATCGCCCTGTGGGAGCTCTATCATGTTGGTGTAGTAGAATGATGGGACTTGGAGTATTTTTATTGACTATCAAGCATGAAACATGATCATTTTCTGGAATAGGCACCCAATCCTAGAGATTCATGACGTTCTAGAAAAAATTAAAGGGGAAAACATTTTAGAAGGATCAACCTGAAGTTAGGGTATCACCAGGTACCAATGAAGCCCTCTTATGTGTGTAAGAATACCTTCAAAACCAAAGAGGGTATTTTTAAATGGATGGTCATGCCTTTCAGGTTGATGAATGCTACTGAAACCTTCATAAGGCTGATGGATGACTTCTTGCAGCCATTTTCCAACTCATTTGAGGTGGTGGACTTGGATGAACTCCTCATCTTCAGCCAAAATTTGGAAGAGAAAATCCACCACATCCGACATGTCCTGGTAACACTACGGAAACATACGTTTTGTGCCAATCTGGAGAAGGGCACTTTTAGCATGACCGAGGTTCAATATCTAGGATACATTATTGATGACTGGGGGGTGCATGTGGATCCATAAAAAATCCCAAGTCCTTCAGATTAGGCCAACCTCAACCACTCTAACAGAGCTCTGAAACTTGCTGGGTCCTGCCTTTTTCTAGCACAGGTTTATGTCGGGATTCTCTCATATCACTTGGTCCTCCAGTCAAGTCACCAAGGGAGGAGTGAAAGAAAATTTATTTTGTTTTGAATCTCAATAGAAGGCATTCATAGAGTTGAAACATTGCCTCTGATCTACACTGATTCTAACATTACTAGACTTGCAACAACGATTTGAGGTCGATACATATGCCTCTGACTACACTATTGGGTAGTTATTACTCAACATTGGAATCCAGTGGCATATCACAGTGAGGAAATTTTCGACATAGTTGAGAAGTATCCCACTTATGAGAAAGAGATGTATTCTATTGTGCAAACTTGCCAACAATAGAAGCATTACATTTTTTGGAAGGAAATAATCATCCAGGTAGACCAATGACCCCTGCAGTTCATACAGACATAAGGGAAGTTGCAGAATGATCACCATCAGGATTGGTACACATACCTGCAATAATTGCATTTAAACATCAAGCACAAGAAGGGAAACACCAATAATGTTGCAGACTACCTCACCTGACCACCAGTCATGGCGCTAACTGCCGTTCTCAACTCTTATGGGCACGAGACTTTCGACTGGCCACTTCTCTACAAAATCGATCCAAAATTTGGCCACACATTTAAGACAAAGCTTCAGGGCAAGAAAGTTCCAAATTTTAACCTCTCGGGTGCACTGCTATGTCACGTGTGACACCATTTTGTACCTTCAAGTGAGTGTGCCAATATGGTTTAGGAAGCACACTACAGTTGGGTCTTTGGGCATTTGGGGGTCGAGAAAACAGTTTCAGTACTGCAGAATTATTTCTATTGGTCAAACCTTCGATGGGATGTTGAGAATTACATTAGATATTGCACTTCATGTGCCATTTACAAACCAACCATCAAGAATCAAGGCCTATATACTTTGCTACCTACCCCTGGTCAACCTTGGCAATCCATATCCATGCATTACATGTCGAGCCTTCCTTCTACTGAGCATGAAAATGACTGTGTCTTTGTGGTCATTGACAGATTCTCGAAGATGGCTATTATGGTGGCCTACAAGAAGAATATCACAACAGAAGCCACTACTAAAATATTCTTTGAACGAGTGTGGGTACACTTTGGGACCGCACAGTCTATCATCTCAGACAGGGACAAGAGATTCCTGAGCACATTTTGGTCCAGACTTTGGTCGATGTTTTACACCAAGCTCACCAAGTCCACATATTTCCATCCCCAAACTCACGGAGATAAAAAGGTCGTCAACAGGATGATCACGCACATTTTTCACATGTACAACCCAAAGCATCCATGCACATAGGATGAGAGCCTCTCCTATGTAAGAAACAACTATAACTGGGCTCTCCACAGTTGAACTGACTGTAGACCCTTTCAGGTGGGCTTGGGATTTCAGCCACAATGTCCCATTTGTGTAGCCATGTCAATTGTGACTACTCAGGAAGATTAAGCTCATGTCCAGTCTCAAGCTGACAAGTCAAACAACTTCATTGAGCGCATTCAACATATCAGCTAATAGATTCATGACATATTGGAGAGATCCAATGCTAAGTATAAGCAGTGACATGATCAACATCTGGTGCCACAAAAATTCCAGGCGGGCGACATAGTGTGGCTAAATTTGCAGAAGAAGAGCCTTGCGAGGCCCCACTGCAAACTTCACCCACTCTAATATGGGCCATACACCATCACTTAAGCGAGAGGGGACAATGAATTTGAGCTCAGTATTCCACCCTTCCTTAGTGTGCACCCAATTTTCAATGTGGACCACCTTCAGACCTACTTTCCACCTCTACTGGACACATCCGACATGTCAGAATAAATCACACCGACATAGTTAAACCCATATTGTATAGAACAAGCCATAAATGATCGAATCATGGACATAAATCCCAATAACACATGCCAATAGAATATCCATCTATATCAAGTTGTCAAAGTGGATCAACTCCTCCACCAGAGCAAGTGGCTCACCAGGGATCAAGTTCAATAGAAATTTCCTCACCCCACGGAGGCTTTGCACGTAATGGGGACCATTTCTTCTTAGGGGGGGGGAGAATGATCTAGGTGGATATTTCCACTTAACTATTCAACCTACACCTCTATTTAGTTTCACTAGGTTCCTTTTTTATAACAACATTTACTATTTTAACATTTTTTTGAGCCATGAAATTCCAAAGAAGTTTTGACCCCCTAAACGGAATTTTTTGAGGTATGTAGAACTCTTGTAGGCATAGGTTGGAATATGCGGAAAAAATTGTAGTACTTGGATATATCTTTCCTGTGATAAATTTTAAACACCAAATGGAGATAATATGACTAGGTTTCAACCCCAGGAAGTTGCTTGCCCAACTAACCCCAACGAGTCCCATAAACTCTTGATGATTTATCTCTTGGGGTTAGGGTTTTGGTTTTTTAGGGTTTTCCTATGTTATTCAATAATAAAAAGGTCCTCGAGCCTCATTGTAACACAGTTCAATGGCTTTCATCCTCTACATTTCTTCTCAAAGAAAATCTAACATTTACCTAGCTAGTATTTTTCCATTATGTCGGTAAGCATATTTCAATTATTTGATATTAGTGAAATAAAGTCTTATTTCTGTTGCATCTCTATGTTTATGTCTATTTTTGTATTTTATTGTGTTCCTACATAAGTTGGGATCATTGGAATCATGGCAAAAGGCCCGAAACATTTTAATTTTTAAATGGTCATGTTCATTTTTTTGCTATGATATTTAACTAAATACATTTGGTTTACTATCAATTATTAATTTTTATATTGAATTATTTTATAAGTTTCTTAATTTTTGAAAAAAAAATATTTTAGTTAAAACATAATTTATATCTTTAAATGATTTAATTATTTAAATTCTTTATATTTTAGTTATAAAATTCAAAATAAATAAAATGTTTCCATTTATTGGAAATTACTCACACATTATTTTTTATTATTTAATTTTCATATTAAAAAAATTTATAGTTCTCCTCTAAAAATATTTTGGAGCATAATGAGATTCCCATCCATTTTCTAATAAGATTTAATGATATAGTCGGAGTGTGAACAAGAACAATGAGTAAAGTATTTGGGTTAAATTGCTAAACAATGTTTCAATATGGGTTAATTTACTAAACAAGGTTTCTTAAGTTATTGAAGAAAAAATACATTTAATTCATTCCCTTTATTAATAGGAAATGTTTGAACAATAAGTAAAGAATATGGATCCTGCTAGGGTTTTTTGAGATGGCAATGTAAAGGTTCACGTAGGTCGTTATTCATCTGGCACAGAAGACAAGGGAGGCTGCGGTGGGACCCGATGAGAAGAAGGCGGATGGACCTCATGCATGAACTCTCGTTCCTCCAGATCATTACACATACCACTATCCATATTCACGTAGCTGAAAATCCCTAGAAAGGAATGATGAAATATGTTTTTGTGGGAAAATACCGAAACAACCATTGTTTTCTTAAGAGCAAGAAGTAGCCTCGGTGAGTGACCTATGGGCTCTGGAACACCTTCTCCTTTCTGGGAATGAATACCAATTTACAGGAAAGAAAAAACCATCTCGTGGAACTTCGCTGGTTTTCTTGCCACTGGCTAATGGAAGAGGAACAAGTGAAATTCGATGAGTGGCTCAGAGCCCCCTGCCCTGGCACACGCTTTCTCAATAAATCATGGGATGGCTAAGATGCCTTGCTATTTTAGGCAAGGACGAGGCTAGAATGCTCTATTTGAAGCCCCAAGGACAAGCTTGTGCACTTTGTTGAAGCAGTCCTCACCTCTGCATCCAGATATGGAACAACGAGAAGGTGTGTTAATGCATGCAGATCTCCGAAAACAGGTAACCCCCAGTAGTTTCCAAATTTTTATCAAACCCCCTGTGGGAAAACCTCTCTTAGTTTGGGTACAAGAATATAACATTATTTTGCAGCTAAAAAAAAAATATGGGGTTTGATGGGGTACCCAGTTCCGATTCAATACTTGGTTAGTAGCAGCAGATCTCTTCAGGATTGCGGGTCTCTAAAGGATCATGCTATTGGTGCATAAATGACTATCTCCCTTAACCTTCATGTGAGAGGGGGCGTTGTGGACTAGGGCACCTCTAGATCTGCAGGGGGAGAAAAAGGGAAAAATCGCACAAACCATCAACAATGAAATGGAGGCCCATCCTACAAAAACATTCTATAAGGGAAAAAAGCCGTAGGAATACCTTCAGAAGAAGCGATAAATTTCCCATGGCCATACATAGTAGAACAGCTTGGTCAAACTCCAGCACTAAAGATTTATATCCCAGAAACATAGGAGTACATCAAGCCATATGAAGCCCAACCATTAATATGCCGCTTTAGTTGTTTCTGGGCTAAACCAATGGACCTCTTCCATTGGATTTTCACTCAATGGACCACATAATGTGAAATCCACCTATGTTCCATAGGGATTTTCATTATTAAATTTAAATCCTCGGAGGACATAGATCTTATCATGAGAGAGGAACATTAGTTTTGGGGAACCACATGTCTTTTTATCACCCCATGGTTCCTAGACTTTGACGCAAACACTACGACAATATCTAGAATGCCGGTATGGGTTAGATTATACAACCTTCCCCTTCACTTCTGAAATGATAAGGTATTCAGGGGTACTGGGAATAAAATCAGGAGATAAATCTAAACATATATGGAGATAATGAAGGAGAGGATCTATGCTTTTGCATGGATCTGCATGGAAGTAGACCTGAGAAAAGGGTTACTGGAAAATATGATGATGATCTACAAGCAAAAAAACTGGCTGCAATCACTAGACTTTGAGAATGCTGCATTTAGATGCAGAATTTGTAGGATGATAGGACATTTACAAAACACATGTCCTGATGCCAAGAAATAAAAAAAGAAAAAGAAAAAAAATGGGAAACAAAAAAAAGGATGGAAATATCCCCCTCCAGAGTTAGAGGAGGATGAGTTAGAAGAAGAGGACGAAACAGTTCCTACAGGAAGCAATCAACCTTCACAGAAACCGGAGGTATAATGGAAGAATACAATAATACTCATTGATCCTAAAACTCAACTGAACCAAACAGAAAGGAATCCAAAGGACACAAGTAACAAAGGGATCAAATGACACCACCCATCAAATACTTCAGACTCAGAGAAGGACACCAGAACCCAAATAGAAGATAATCATATTGTCCTTGTAACATGAGTGCCATCTCAAGGTGAGTGGCGCAAGGTCAAGAATAAGAAAGGGAGGAAAACCTAATTTTTGGGCTTACTACCCACACCCTGACGGCTGAGAATAATTCACGGTTGTAAGTTTCTAGTTCCTCCTCTCTTCCACTCTATTGGCCCTTATTTTTTTTTTATTTCTTATTGAATGCTTTGGTAGCCTCAGTAGGATGCATTATGTGCACGAACACATGAGCCCTATGGGCACTTTTTGAATGCTTAAAATTGCATATACTACATGTAACTTTTCATTTCCTAAATAAAAAGTTGCTGATTTTTTCTTTGAAAAAAATAAGTAAAGAATATGGGTTAACTTTCTAAAAAAGGTTTAAATATGGGTTAATTTCCAAAACAAGGTTTCTTAAGTTATTTTAAGAAAAAATACTAGTAAAAAACAAGTACTACCATAATCAACTACAATTTCCACCATAATTTAGGAAAGAAATTTTGGAAAGAATGTGTGTGAGAGAGTATATATTAAGCTTAAAATTGTTATTGTGTTGAGAGGAACATTCTACACCCCAGTATGACCTTGATGTGTAAGTATGTCAGAAGCCAAAATAAAAAACTAATATATATATATATATATAAACGAAAGGTATGGTAAATAAATAAAAATAAAAATAAGCTAGATGTATAGCAAATAAATAAAACCTATTTTTATATTTACTCCGTAAACTTCTTTATATTTACAAAAACTCAAAAAGAAGTTTTATTTAGGTGAAGCCTACACTACAAGGAAAAGACCCTCTAGCGGAGGTTATAAAGGAGGTTTTTAGTGTTATAAAATTGGCCAAAATTGTCAAAAAAATATTTGCTACAACATCCATTTATGGTTACGAAGGTTTTGGCGGAGCTATTAACAGAAATTAAAAACAACTAAAAAAAAATGGGTGGCCGGAGGTTATTACAGATGTTTTTTCTTCGCTGTGCTACTTTGGATTTAACGCACCAGTGCGTACATGAAGACGACGCCCTGGGGTTGTCTCAGTTGAACGAATGCACCAAGGCATTTAGGTGTAAAACTACACTAATCGTAGTGTTCGTCATACAACGCATGGGGCCGTTGTAATTGGTCTTGGGATTTGTGCGGTTCCCATAGGTTGTATCAACACACCAATGCATATACCTTTATGATGCACCGGTGCACCATATCACAGAAAGGCACCGATATTTATAATTGGTATCAGCATTCGTGCGGTCCCCATTGATCATAAAAATGCACTAGTGCTTATAGATACATAAACACCTCGGTACGCAGTATCACACAAACGCACCGATATTTATAACTGGAATTGGTATTTATGCGGTGCCCATAGATCGTACAATGGCACCAGTGCATATAGACACATAAATGCACCGGTCGACAGTTACTGACATGCATTGGTTTTCATTTTGTTTTTTTTAGAAACATCAACCTGTGACAGTCCAATTATTGTGATTGTTTTAAATTCATTATTCATCAAAAGTCGACACATCTTATAACAATATTCATATTAATTACATTTTTATTAATGCATTTGAATGTGCTATTTGGATTAATTTGTTATATCATATAAGAATTATTGTGGTTTTCTAAAATTCATTATTCATCAAAAGTAGACACATATATATCTTATAACAAAATTCATATGATTTAAATTTTTATTAGTGCATTTGAGAAAGGCGATGGAGAATGCAATAGAATAAATTAAAACATATTATATATATATATATATATATATATATATATATATATATATATAAGACAACCTTTATCATACAAAATGGGACAGTTATTCGTATCCCTTTATCTTTCAATTGGGACACTATGTCCATTACATTAAACAAATTTCTGATTTCACAGACATATTTCAAAAAATAAAACATCTTGATTTGATATCCTAACATAGTGATCATCATTCTTCGCTTGAACTGCTGTCACTGCTAGAGCTACTTCCATGACTTGGGTTATTTTCAGGAAATTTTTTATTCACGCCGTTGATTGTTTTTTCCTTCTTTACCTTCCATCTACAAGCATAAAAATAAACTGAAATGAGTTTATATACATTGGTGAGAATAATGAAAATTGCAATATTAAATGATATACATCAATTTAAATAGAAAAGGAAAATGACATACTATAGCAACAATTGAATCATAAACTATACATATTCTTTCAAAACCATGTACCATGCCATCTTTCAAAATTTCATCTGTTGGCGCAGTTACATAATTTGTTTCTTGCAAGTTTTATACCCCATAACAAATCATATATTTAATATAATAGATGTTTTTCTTCTATTAATTATAGACGGAGCTAAGTAAAACAAGATCGATAGATGCTTACAAATTCCACAATTAAACTATGATATGCCAACATATACTCACAACCCATATTTAACCCAATTTCAATCAATTTGTCTGATGGTTCTTCTTTCTATGTTAGCACCTGTTTGAAGACACTCAATGATGATTTTTGTAAAACAACTTAAAAAATACAAAAATGAAATCTAGTTAAGTTGTTATAAGGAGGTAACAATTATTCACAAACTTAGAGATCAACCCTTTTCTTCCTTGTCGTCATGTTTTATGTGCTGAATGGGTTCCATTTTCTTTTGTTTTCTACAAGAAAATTCTTGAAAATTAATATTTAATGTTAGATTTTTTTATGATTGTACCTAATGATCGAAAAATTCAATGATTACATATTACATTTGAAGCACGTTGTTGTTGAGATGGCTCCTCCTACGTTGAAATTTTGTCCATTTCTTTGACCATCTCCTTGTACACCTTTTTGGACATTCTTACTGACATATTTCTAATATCATCTCATTCATATTTTGAGATTTTCATAATCTTCCTGAAAATGTAACATGACAATAAAATATTTAATTTTTATATTGATATATGAAAAATAAACATAACAAAAGTGATATTTATAAATAATTCTAAACAAACATTTAAAGGAATATTACTTTTTTATTCCTTCTTTTTTGTTGTTGTACATTTTTTCTATTAAAATTCTAACATGTCTCATTGACCAATTCTCTGGAAACTCTTCCTATATTTTAGATAAAATTTGATTCTTGGAATCATTGGATTGATTTTTTTATTGTAAATGGAAAGAGCGTCTATACATTTGTTCCACTAGATCCCTCAAATTTTTGTAAAATATTTTCCCGCTTTTGTTAACTTCCAGCACCACTCTAGATGAGCTAAGGAGCAATTCATTTTCATTTGCATGTTCTATTTTTTTTTCTTTTCTTAGAACAACATTCGTTTTTTGAGTTTTTGGTCCTTGTAGAACATTAAACAGATGTGAATTAGTATGTTGTTTGACACATGTTATCTAATAATTTTAAGTATATTATTAATGATAATTAAAAAAAGAAACTCATACTCGATCGATAGTATTTTTTCATTCACCTGATTCATCCTTTTGCAATTTTTCCATTAAACTTTTACGCTCTTCTGGTCCTAGATCAAAAATAATCATATCAATATTTGTCATTTTATGGCTCTACATGATACACAATAAACAATACATATTAGTTACACTTACGTATAGTTCAAAAATAGCAATTTTATAAAGAATTTACAAAGAACTTGCCTTTTTTTCTTTTCGTCATGTCTTGTCAGTATTTTTGTTACTTGATCTCTTGTCAATCATTTCTTTATCAATATGGAACTTGTACCATATCATTCATTAATATATTTATCAACAAATTCTTAACTTTTTAGGTAGAAAATAAATCTCAAGACACTGGTGCACCTTTCATGAGGTACGCACCACAGCAGGTGCGTGGGGATATTAAAAATTCACTGCAAACTGTATAATAGACCGTACAGTGGGTTGGGTATTATAAATGCATTCCAAAAACAATGTAATAGACCATACAATGTATGGGGTATTATAAAAGCGTCGCAAAAAAAGTGTAATACATCATACGGTGCAATCATCGTTAAATGGATCATCGGTTCCCTATTTCAAATAGGGCGAATGGATTTAGAAAATTTGTTTTCAATTTTTTTATTACAAAGTACTTGCACAGTGCACTGTATAATTACAGTGCACCAGTGCGATAAGGTACGCAGGGCGCATCAATAAAGAAAAATCCACTTTTTTCCAAAAATTCACGCAATGGCCGAATGGATTGGGATTCGACTATGAAAGTCGTCTCGTGGGTTGGACGTCAATCTAAATGGAAAACCCTATTTCAGAAATCGCAGAAAAAGGGAGAGGAAAGGGGAAAAACAAAAAAATGAAGGGTTTAGGGTACAAATGGATAAAATTGCAGAAAAATTAAAAATATATAGAAAAAAGTAAAAATAATAACCAAATTTAATCATGAGATGGTTTAAAATTCCATGATATAGGGTTTGAATCACCATAGCTTTGGTTTCTGATCATCTGAATACTTTTGTTTGAATGTGTTTCGCTGCTCCATAGTGCCCTCGTGCTCCCTTGCTATAGGTTTGTCTCCTGCGAATATCTGGCTGAAAATTTTAGCAAAAGTAGTGAAATAATGAAAAGTGTTTATTATTTAAAGAATTATTTTATGAAATTAGATTCTCAAAAATATTTTTCCGCCCATTTTTCAAATTACCTCTTTTTTTTTTACTTCAAGAAAATAGAGTTGTTTTTTTTTTATTTGCGTTTATTTGTGACTAGTGCAGAAGAGTTGTGAGGCACCGGTGTGTCTTCGTAATACGACGCACCGGTGCGTGTTATGATTATAAGTGCACCGAAATGTATACAATTTATTTTTTTTGTATGTAAGATCATAGTAAAATAATGATAATTCTAAAGTACATGAATTTATTTTCATCATTTTCTAAACATTATTATGTTAAAAAAAATCGTATTATTCTATATTTGTTATTTTACAACTATTTGCAAATTTACAAATTTAAATATTTTAATAAAATAATTTCAAATTAATATAATTTAAATAATCACATTAATAGAATTAAAATTTACAAATATTTTAGATACAATTACAATTAAAATTATAATTACAATTACAATTTTACAAATAATTTTAGAATTTTACATAAAATTAGAATTAGAATTACAATTTTACAATTTTTCATATATACAATTACAATCATTTCACAATAAATTAAGTATTGCAATTACAATTAAAATTTTACATTAAATATTTTACATACAATTATAGTAAAATTACAATTAGTACAAATACAAATATAAGTTTACAATTTTACATACAATTAAAATTTCAATTTCAATTACAATCATGACATAACATTTAATAAATATCATGGTATTTTAATATTAAATTAATTAATAAACATCCTTGCGATCATGATAACCATCGTACAACATCATATTTGACTAAAAAACACATTTAAACGTCAAATTAACATTATATATTAACATCATCACAACACAAACATCAAATATACATCTCATGTCAAATAACTCATGCTCTCACATATACACATCTATCTGCAAGCTAAAAATTAAATGAACATATCTAATGTGACCTAACAATATGCGCCACATCATGATGATCACCAACATGTAAATTAACTACAATTACAACATGAAAATAAAATACATGGACCATATATATATATATATATATATATATAGATAGATATATAGATAGATATATATATATATATATATATATATATATATATAGATAGATATATAGATATATATATATATATATATATATAACTGAATAAAGTTAAAAATATAGAACAGTAATATAAATGTCATGGATCAACTAGTGGTAGTATAACAACATCAATAGCACTACAAGTGGAGGCATGCTCAGTAAAGGGTGCAGCCTCGATGGTCGATGGTCGAGCCTGCTCATTATCATGATCACTAGTACTGATGGATGCATCAACTGGTGGTACTACAACATCAATATAAGCAATAGTAGTGGACGCCTGCTCAGTCAATAGTGCAACCTCGACGGTCGATGGTCCAACCTGTTGATGATCATGACTAGTACTAATGGATGCTACAAGTTGCTAACTGGATGTGGCTGATGGTCCAACCTCATCTCCATGATGATTGCTAGATGCTTCTAGTGGAGCCTCATGCTCATCAGGCACGGCGTGAGGTGAATGATCATGAGATGACAGGTTGTTACTCGCATACTTTCCATCATGTTCTGTGGCTCGACTATGCCTATAGCTACGGATAGTCCTGCTCAGTCATGTAACAACTGTCGTAGCTCCTACGACATGCCACATCAGGCTATACATGTCACGCGACATGCCTCTCCACATCCGTAATGGCCTATCATTGGCTTGTATGTCTCTATAATGAGCTAGCCTGATGCCCGCCTCAATAATCAATGCACTGAGTTGGTTACCCAACTCCATCCTATATCTAGTCTCATGTCAATCACGCCTAGCAAAAGGCGGTACCAGTGCAACAACAAGAGCATGTCTCTTTGCTGCATCAGGCTCATCCTGATCATGATCATGCTTGGCATCGGCCATGTCCTCATCATCATCAGGATCCACACCTAGATCATGTGGTGGATCTGGTGTCTCCTCACCATCAAAAGAGCTAATGTCTGCGAAATATATACAAGTACACAAAAATAATTAGAAAATTTAATAAAAACAAGTTGAAGAACATGTTAGAATAAATTATATTAATAAAAAAGTAATATTATCTCTACCATGTGGAGGCTCATCATCTATGAAGAGGATGTTGGGACACCCTCACCAATTTAATCCAGCATAAGAACATGGGACCATAATGAAGGGATGCATCCCGTCAACACTGCTAGTAAGTCTAGTGCATTATGCGATATCCTAGCTAGAAACATAGTGTCTCCTGTCTTGGGCATCATCTTCCCCCACATGTGCATCTGGGCCTCAAACATCAACCTCTGAGGTTGTTGAACAAAACTAGGTCTCATATCTAGAAACCTCTAAAAAAATAAACAAAACAGATCTGAAGCAAAAGGGAAGTTGACCCTCCCTTATGCATGATCATGACATCTATCTACAGCCGTACAAAACTGCTACAAAAAAATGGCAGACCACCTGACAAGTTGTGGCTGTTGTACTAGAATCAGCATAATATAAAAGCGAGCAACTAATTTGTTTCATGTCACTAGTCTTGTAACACTGTTACCAACGAAATAGGTA
The DNA here is from genome assembly GCA_034641835.2 of Pinus albicaulis. NCBI lineage: Eukaryota > Viridiplantae > Streptophyta > Pinopsida > Pinales > Pinaceae > Pinus > Pinus albicaulis. The sequence goes on along the minus strand of CM076574.1, from coordinate 1,694,568 downwards.
ACCTGACCTCAAAATGGGAACTCTAGCCCAAAAAGACTCAAAAAAACATGAAAAAACACCCCAAAAACAAAAGAAGTGTATTCCAGAATGCACTTCGTTTTTTTTTAAGGTCAAATTTCAACATTTTATAAAATTATGCTAAAAACAAAATTGTTTCTTGAAAAAAGGATTGAAAAAACACCCTCAAAACAAAACCAGTTGATGCTGGAATAACAAAAAAAAAAATTGTGTCATATTTTCGACATTTTCAAAAATAGAAATAACATTTTTTAATTTTTAAAATTCAAAGATTAAAAAAAACCTAAAATTTAAGAAAAATGAAATTTAAAAAATAAAAACATTTCAAAGCTTAAAATTTAAAAATATATAGGAATAAAAAAAAAAAAAAAAAATTAATTCAAACATTAAAAAAACATAAAATTTAAGAAAAACAAATTAAAGATTAAAATTTCAAAATATATAAAAAAATAAAAATAAAAAATAAAAACAAAATTAAAAGATTAAAAAAAAAAAAAAAAAAGAAGAAGTTAAAAAAAAAAAGTTATAAAAAATAAAATACAGAAATTAAATTTAAAAAGAAAAAGAAAAGGTTTATTAAATTAAAGAAGAAAAAAAATTAAATTTAAAGAAATATATTAAATTTTAATAAATTTAAAACTTTCAAATAAAAATTAAAAAAAAAAAACATTATTTAAATTAAAAGGAAAAAAATTAAAAATTAATTAAAAATAAAAAATGAAAATAAAATACAATAAAAATATTAAATTTAAAAATATATATTAAAAAATAAATTAAACTTAAATTATAAAAAATAATATATATATATGAACTTAAATTATATATATATATATATATATATATATATATATATATATATATATATATATATATATATATATATATATATATATTAGATTTTATTAAATTAAAAAAAAAAATTAAATTTTAATAAATAAATGAATAAACAAATAAATTTTGAAATAAAAAATAAATTTTAAATATAAAGAAAAAAAAAATTAAAAAAAAAATTAAAAAGCTTTAAAAATCAATTAAAAATTAAAAATAAAAAAATAAAATAAAAAACAAATTAATTTGGAAATATTAAGTTTAATTTAAAAAAAAAAATCTAATTTTAAATACACAATTTTAATTCAAATAAAAAAAATATAAAATTTTATGTAATTAAAAAAATAATGATAAAAAAATTAAAAATTCAAATATTAAATTCAAATATTAAATTCAAATAAATTAGAAAAAAATAAAAAAATAATTAAATTTTAAAAAATTCAATGAAAAAACTAAACATAAAATTTAATAATAATAACAATAAAATATGAAAAAAATTAAAAGAAAAATCAATTAAATAAATTAAAAAAAAAAATACAAAATTTAATAAAAATTATTAACAAAATTTAGAAAAAAAAATTTAAAAACAACAAAAATGAATAAAATTTAAAAAAAATCAAAAACATTAAAAAAAAAAAAAATTTCTAATATAAAAATTAAATTAAAAAAAAAAATGTAAATTTTTTGAATTAAAAAAAAAAATTAGAAAAAAATAAAATAAAAATAAAAAAGAATTAAAAAAAAAAAGAATTTTTTGATCTTCGTGGCATCGCCAATCGACGTCCTGCCCAGGTGGCGGCGAAGGCCGATTATGGGAATCGGCCTCCCGTGGTGGGAGGGCGATTATGGGAATTGGGCTCTCGCGGCGGTAGGACGATTCCGAGAATTAGCCTCCCGCGGCGGGAAGACGATTGGCGGCGCCACCACGATAAAAAAAAAAATAATTTTCTTTTTTATTTTTTTTTTAATTTTTAATATTTTCTAATTCGTAACACTTTTTTTTTTCACTTTTTAATATTTTTTTCTTTAATTTGATTTTTTTCTTTTTGTTTTTAATATTTTTTAATTTTTTAATATTTTTTTTTAATTCAATTTAATTTTTTAATTTTTAATTTTATTTTATTTCAAAAAATTAAAAATTATTATTTTTCTAATTCAAATTTTTCATTTTAAATTTAATTTGTTTTAAATTTTTTTCTTTTTGTTTTTTTTTTAATTTTGTTTTTAAATTTAATATTTTAAATTAATTATTTTTTAAAATTTAAAATTTATTTATTAAATTTATTAAATTTTAATTTAATTTATTACTATTGTTTTTTAATCTTTTAGTTTGTTTAGTTTTTCATTTTTAAAATTTATAAATTGTTTCATTTAAAAAAAAAAGTAAATTTATGGATATTTGTTTTTTAATTATTTGCACGTGGTTTTTTTGTTTTTTTTTTGTTTTTTAATGATATTTTTTTTTATTTTAATTCTTTTATTTTAATTTTCTTTTTCAATTTTAAATTTTGCTTTTTTTTTTTAATTTGTTTTTTTTGTTAATTTTAAAATTTGTATTTTTTTTCTTTTAATTATTATTTTCTAAATTTAAAGTTTTAAATTTAATTTTTTCTTTTTTGTATTTTATTTTTTTTATCTAAATTTTAATTATTTTTAAATTTTGTATTTAAATTTTTTTTTTTTTATTATATGGTTTTTTTTTAATAACTTAGAAAAAATGTTTTTGATGTCTTTTTTTAATTTTTTTGGTTAATTTTTGTTTTTTTTCTTCTTTAAATTATGTTTTTTTTTTCAAATTTTGTCATTTATTTTGATATAATTTTCAAATATTTTTATTTTATTTATTTATTTATTTTTGTTTAAATTTTTTATTTTTACAAGTTAATTTTTTTTATTTTTACATTTTTATTGGTTTTTTTATTGTTTTTATATATATTTTTTTTATCTAAGTTTTGTGTTTTATTACCAACATGAAAATCACCACTCTAAAAAAAAAGGTTGATGCTGCATCAATATGTTTCAAAATTAGCATGAAAATCACCGCTCTAAAAAAAAAAAATTGATGTTGCATCAATACGTTTCAAAATTAGCATGAAAATCACTAATATTTTAAAACAAATATTCATTCTTCATGAATAAAGATATTAGAGTGTCAAAAATGTGCACAAAAAAAATGGGTGATTCTGCATCACCACTTTTCAAAATCGGGTGCTTTTTATGCTACCAAAAAAAAGTAGGTAACAGTGCGGTTACCTATTTCATCAGTAACAGTGTTTTGTGCGAAATGGTCGAAATGATAAGTGAGAGGCACTGCACATCCTTTCTACCAAATGCACATATATGTTACTCACCTCTAGGTACATAAAGCTCTGAAGGAGACACTACATGTGTCCCAATGTATCTCTGGGAGTAAACTAACTGACTGCCTGCTACACAACCAGTTGGCATGTCTGGGAATGAGAGAAAATCCACCCCTTTCCTCGATAGTCCTATAATAAAATAAATATCCTCCTCAATGGTTGTGTACCACTCATCAGGACCAACCTGGAAAGCCTATCGGTGGGCATTCCACCTGCGGATAAGATATCTCAAAAAAACACTATGGGAATTTAGGGAAGTAGCCTTTTCATAGAACTTGAGGAGGCCTACCTACCTAATGATCTCTTGGGTATGTGCTATAATAGGGTGAGGGTATGCATCTCTCTCCCTCTCTCGGGCCACCTAGTAGCAAATCATGTCATACTGTTATGCATGTTGTTGCTGTTGTTCTTGCTCTTCTCTCTGAATCATTGACATATTAAATAATTTTCTTTTATTAAAACAAACATGTATTTAGGAATATACATATATATTTTTTTGAAAAAAAAACAAACCAGTCGGGGCGCCACAAAAACAGTCACGCACTGATTCCAGTGTGGCTTAAGTTTGTAGCGCATCGATGTTGGTGCCCCTAATGAAATACAGCGCACCGGCCTCGGTGCAACTGTCTTTTTTTCAAGCACTGTTAAGTATATCTCAGGTAAAAATAGTGGTGCGCTAAATGAAATATAAGCCCAGAGCGTATAGTCATGTCAGCGCACCAGCTTCATCACAATTACATAGTCGACGGTGCAGTATTTTATCCGGCCACACCGTTGACCCTCTCGGAATGCCGAATGTGGTGCACTGACATATACTGGGGCAGATAATTCCATCAACGCACCGCACTGCGATTCCAATGGTCAATGGTGCGACTGGCTAAATGAGCACACCGCATTTTTTTTTAATTTAAAATTATGCAGGGTGTCTTTCGGTACTGCCCTAGAAACAGTGCGGATATAGTTAGAATCAGTGGCAGTGTGACCTGTAAATTTTACAGGTTGCACTGCTATCTGGTGCGACCTGTAAATTTTACAGGCAGAACCACTATTTGGTGCAACCTGTAAATTTTACAGGCAACACCGCTATCCGGTGTGAGCTGAATGGCTCAGGCACATCGCGCGACAATTTTTTTTTTAATGGTTATTTTTAAGGTTTTTTCAAATTCTAATCTGCTAAAATGCTTAATTATGGAAAAACTAGAAAATACTTGTACATTTCACCATCGAGGAGGCATATTGGCTTTAAAATTTCCAAAAGAAAATTTGCCCACCATTTTTCAAAATGTAAGCTAGAGATTGGTGGCCAATGCAGAGTAGTAGTGCGTGCAATGGGTGCAATGAGAGCACCGATGATAGGGTGGCTCAAAGAAGGAGAAATGGCACCAGTGCTTGAGAGCTCTGGAGGAGTGAGGAAAGTGAAAAATGCGGTTTTTTTGCCATAATTTTATTTTTATTTAACAGTATTCTGGTGCGTGTGGTTTTATAGGTGCACCAGTACGCTTACTTACAACCTCACGGGGCAGTGTCAGATCTGGCGCGTTGTTTATGATACACTGGGGCAGTTCCCTAACATAGCATCGGGATGTTTCAGTTTTGGTGTGATGTTTTGATGATGCACCGGGGAAGAATATTCATAAAGCACCGGTTTTTTGGCCTTAATTTTTTTTATTTAACGTTATTCCAATGCGTGATTTTTATAGGCGCACTGGTGCTCTTGTATAAGAACGCACCAACATGTTTCTCTTTTAGAGCAGTGTTTTATGATGCATCGGTGTGTAAGAGTAGTGAAGCACCGGTGTGTTACCCTTATAGGACGCCCTAGACGGGTGTGTACATCGTGCACGCTGTTTGGTGTGCCAATGTTTTGTGTGCACCGGTGCATTCTAGGTAGAGCACACTAGTAATTGAGAGCTTAGGAGCAATAGAAAAATGAAAAATCCATGTCTTTTGCCATAGTTTTTTTTTTTATTTAACCCTATATCGGTGCGCATGGTTTATAGGTGCACAAGTTCTATTTCTTATGAATGCACTAGTCAGTTTGTGTTTTGGCACATTGTTTTATGATGCACTGGTGTGGTTTCTTTCTACCGCACCAGGTGGTTTCGGTTTTGGTGTGGTGTTTTATAATGCATCGGCGCGGAAGAGTTGTGATGCACTGGTGCTATAGAATAATATGGCGCATCAGTCGGGTGTGTACGGAGTGCACGGTGTCTGGTGTGCCAATGTTTTTCTGTGCAGCAGTGCTTTCACGATTCCAAAGCACCAGAGCGACGTTTAATGATAAGCTCACCAAGAGGAAAACATCCGTAGAAACCTTTGCCCGCCAACCTCCTCTAGTAACCTCCCTAGAAATAGATGTATGAAGTATTTTTCTATGGGGTTCCTCAAAAAAATCCACTAGAGGGTATTTTCCTTGTAGTGCTATGGGTCAAATACCATGGGACAAATTATTACCAATACCATGGAGGTAACTCAATAAAAATATATGAAATAGCAGTAGAAATCAGCATCTAATTATATTTTAAGCCTATGGACCAAATACCTTGGAACGAATTAATAATAATACCATGCAAAAAAATAATATTATCAACTGTAACATTAATATTGAAATTTATTAAATGTAATAACTTTATATTAATACAATATTAAATTATATATATATATATATATATATATTATATATTATAATATATTAAGTCTAGATATATATGGGAGGGAAGAACAAAGACATAAGATAGGGGTGGAGTAATAGAGGGAGTGATAAGGGAGAGATGGAGATAAAATGAAGCAGAGGGGAGAGGAAGAATGAAGAGAGGGAGAGAGAAGTGAGAGAGGTAGAGAAGGGTAAGAGAGGGAGAGGGAGAGGGAGACATTTAAAATTAAAATGACTCAATAAATCTCAAACATATTTAACATATTTAAAATGGTTATATTAATATTATATGTATTTACATATTATTGATAAAATTAATCATATGTTCCTGATATTATGGATAGATTTTCTTTGGTCTCACATGACTGAAACTGACCTAGATCCATCTTAACTATGGATCTATCAAGCAACTAGAGGGATCAAATATCTCAAGGTGTAAACCTTTCCTCAAGTTTTCACTCAAAAAAAAGGTTTTCATCTCTAGAGATTTGATCCCTCTCAGCGCTTTATAGATCCGTAGTTAATATGCATCTAAGCTGGTCTAATTGTAAGCTAGAGCCTTTAAGTTCACTAGACAAGCTTGGTTTTTTTTTTACACTAGTTTCGCCGAGGGGCACATTCTACAGTCTAGTATGACCCCGATGTGTAAGTATGTCGGAAGCCAAAAAAAAAACTATTTTTTTTAAATAAAATATAAATAATCTCGGCTTTAAAAATAATTTAAATAACCATATAAATAAAAAATTAAAAATAAATTTAAACAATGAAGAGTTTTAGAATACTCAAAAAAGAGATATGGTAAATAAACAAATATGGTAAATAAATAAAATATCTTCTTATAGTTACTCAGCAGGTATGGTAAATAAATATAAATATAAATAAACTAGGGGTATGGTAAATAAATAAAACCTCTTTTTATATTTACTCCATAAAGCTCTTTATATTTACAAAAAATCAAAAATAAGTATGAATTAGGTGAAAACTATGGGCCAAAAACCATGGGACAAATTATTATTAATACCATGGGTGGAGTACCATGGACCAAATACCATATCTATAAAATATGTATAAAAGGTTAAGCTAAATAAATAAAAATATATCAAATAGGAATTGAAATCAACATCTATTTATATTTGAAGCCTATGGACCAAATACCATGGACCAAATTAATAATATTATCATGCAAAAAAAACATTCTCAACCATAACATTAATAGTAAAATATTAATGTTATTATTATCATTATTGTTATGATAATTAAGCTGTAAGGCATGTTTATTTGAAAACAACTCTCCAAATTTTCACCGTGTCAATTTGTGAGCCATTGATCTCTATGTTAGACAATTAAAAGGTTTTCCGCCGCTAGATAATTATAAATAACTAATCTGGAAACTGTTCATATGTGACTGTGACTGGTGCGATATTACGGTTCATGCTCCATTATTACAGTTCATATGTGACTGTGACTACTAATCTGGAAACGGTGTGACTGTGACTGTTGGGTTATTATGGTTCATATGTGACTGTGACTATTAATCTCGAAACCGTTCATATGTGACTGTGAATGCAGCGTTATTACGGTTCATATGTTACTGTGACTGTTGCGTTTGACATGGCATCGTCAAGATCTTCTTTGTTTTGGGTTTCAAACATTTTTGAACTCATCTAAATTTTCAAATTATTTTTTTAAGAAGAGCAAAGAAATTATGGAAAGATTACCTTGGAAATTTTACTTGATTTTATCTTCAGGTTCGCTTGGGGCTTAGACATTTTTGAACTCGTCCATATTTTCAGAATGTTTTTTTTAAATGAAAAGAAATGATGGGATGATTATCTCTGAATTTTCACGTATTTATCTTCAGGTTCTCTTGATTGCTTTACCAAGATCTCCTTTGTTTTGGGTATCATACATTTTTTAACTAAACCCAATTTTCGGGATGCTTTTTTTTCTTGAAGTGCCACGAAATGATGAGAATATTACCTCTGAAATTTGACTGGATTTTATCTTCAGTTACTCTTTTCATAATGCTTTTTCTTTAATTTCTTGAAGTGAAACGAAATGATAAAAAAGTTACTTCTAAAATTTCACTGGATTTTATCTCCAATTCCTCATAATGTTTTTTTTTCTTTTCCTGAAGTGCGAAATGATGAGAGTATTACTTCTGAAATTTCACGGGACTTTATCTTCAGTTCCTCTTGATTACTTTATCAAGATTTTGTTGAAATATATAATTCTTACTTGTGTTGTTTTACATAGTGATATTTTATATGGTTTCATTTGTTTTGGGTGGAATTTCTTAAGTTTTGAAAGTCCCAAAATTCGATACTAAACATTGTAAAATCTTTAGTGATTTCTTAAAGTAGTGCGTGACATTTCAGAATTTTTAAGCCATCTTCGTTTCGGATTAGCGAGTGAAGGTTCAATCGAGCATTGACAGTGTGGTTATATGGTTGAGAATTGACAGTGCGGTTATATAATTTTAGAGTTTATGAGGTCAATAGCGTATGGAATAATTTTTTTCCATCTTGACAATTCAACCAACTTTGCCAACCAACTTTGCCGTTATTAAAAGATTTCTATATGTAACAAAAAATTGAAGCGTCCATTGAGGATTGACAGTGTGGTTATTATATAATTGAGAGTATTGACATTGGTTAATATCACTGAGAACTTACGGAGTCAATAGTGTATGGAATAATTTTTGTCCTTTTGAAAATTCAACTAATATTGTTTTTCTTAAAGTTTTTATATGTTTAAAAAAAAATGTTGTTTTTACAGGTAAGAGAGGCATTGTTACCGTATATAAGTGCTTTGTATAAATATTGTTTAGCTTGAACAAAACTTTTGCGGTTATTAAAAGATTTATGTGTAACAAAAAATTGAAGAGTTCATTGAGCATTGACAGTGTGGTTATATAATTGAGAGCATTGACACTGGTTAATATAACTGAGAACTTATGAAGTCAATAGCATATGGAATAATTTTTGCCCATTTTGAAAATTCAATTAATATTGTTTTTCTTAAAGTTTTTATATGTCTAACAAAAAAAATGTTGTTTTATAGGTAAGTGAGGCATTATTAACGTATATAAGTGCTTTGTATAAATATTGTTTAGCGTATGTATATAAGTGCTTTGTATAAATATTGTTTAGCTTGAGCAGAATTTTATAAATCATTTTAAATTTTCTAATTTTTATTATATTTTAATTTTTATTAGCTATATATTGTAATTATTTTTATTTTAAATTTTGATTTTAGTTAATTTATGAAATAGGTATAAATTTTTTATTGGAATTTTAAAATGCTAAATTTTAATATTCATATTAAATTGTTTCTTTTTTCTTTTGTTTTGAGGAAAAACTAAATCTACAAAATAATAGTAATATAGCCTTTATATTACTATATAAAATGTAATATAAAATGTTAGAAAAATTAATAAAATATAATGAGTATTATTATATCATATTCTATCTTCCATCATTTTCCATCATTTTCTATATATTTAAGTAAAAATTATTTTATAAAATAATACAATAATTATTCAATCATTTTCTACATAAAACTTACTTCATAAAATAATCTTGTATTTAATCCAACATGTTTTGTATTTACTACTCTTCCATATTAGATTTGATTTAATTTCTTTACTTTGAAGACCCTTTTTTTGTGGGACAAGGGTGTATGAGACCGCCTTGTTTGTGGGACAAGGGACCCACCTCCGCACAACAATTTGACTTCTAATTCTACGAATGCATACATACTCTACCCCATTAGATCACCTCTTGAGATGAAACACATGCTCTTAACCATTAGGCCCACTCAATATATATATATATATATATATATATATATATATATTTATTTATTTATTTATTTATTTATAAAATAATAAAAGCTTAGATTGAAGTAGATTTTGATCATCCGAAACACTCAACATTTGAGCTTTTTTTTTTCTTTAACCTTGAATGGCATACAAAATTGATGTCCAATTTACTTTCTATACAAATTTCCAGAGTAGAGCTAAAAAATCATCATTAGGAGATCAATTTTTTTTTAAAACAAAACTTTGTTGTTCTTCTTCAAAGAGCTATCCAGAAAACCAACATAGTTCTTACACTACCAAATGGCTTTCCTTGCATGATTGTCACTCTCATGCTAGAATTGGCCTAATATCGTCTTGGATAACATCTTTGAGGTGATATTCCCTCCCATCAGTGCAGGCACAACTTGTGTGTGACTTTTGTTTACAGTGGGGAGGATTCTCAAACAGAGAAAGTGATATCTTTCCAACATCAAAATAGATGAATATACTATTGAGAATGCCGACATGGATACCCTTAATTGGAAATCATAGAAAAATATCCTATGCAACAATGCTTGAAAGCCCACCAATATGACCATATCTGAGACTACCCTTTACAATTTTCTCATGGTGGAACTAATTTTCAAACTTCCTGCGAAATGTTGTATTTGAAGTCAATGCATAAGTAGAAGCTCTCTTTATTTTTAAGCACCCAATTCAAACTACCTAACCTACCTCTTTCTTAGGCCTCATGGCACTTTTAACTCCACTTCAAACTACCCAACCTACCTATTTCTTCATACTCTTCCTGTCAAATGTTATATCTAAAGTCAATTCATAAGTAGAAACTCTCTTTACTTTTAAGCACCCAATTCAAACTGCCTAACCTACCTCTTTCTTCATACTCTTCCTATCAAATTTTGTACTTGACCTCAATGAAAATTTTGTACTTGAGTTCAATGCATGAAACTTGAAAAAAAAACGTTATATTTGAGTAGAAGCTCTGTTTATTTTTAAGCACCTGGAAATTATCTCCTCACTGAATCTTTTCCTTAACATAATGAACTTAATATTCTGGATTTTATTATTATTCACAATAAATTTTACCAATATTTAGTCACATAACATTGTATTGATCATGTAGGTTCACTCTGTTTGAGAGCATAGTTTCTTTTGGTGTTAGCACTTGCTCAAATTTCATTATGTTCAATGGCTTGCAATGCTAATAAAATGTATAGTCCTTTGAATTATAAATGTGTAGTAAGTATCCAACGATAAATATGGTTGGATAATCACTCAAATAATTATTGGATTCGAGCACATTAAGGTTGTAGAGATCAAGCTCAGACTAGGAGAAGGAAAAAAATATTTAGAACCACTTCCACAATGGAAGAAGAGTAGGTTGACATAATTGAATTTTGATGTTGATAAAAAATATATATATTTTTTTCCAAAACTAAAATCTGACCCAGATACATTATAAGAAATCTTGAATATCCTACCTATTTCTTCATACTCTTCTTGTCAAATGTTGCAATATATCTCAAGTCAATGCATGGAACCTAAAAAGAATACTTTGTATTTTAGTAGAAGCTCTGTTTATTTTTAAGCACCCGAAAATCATCTCCTCACCTAAATATTTTCCTTAACATAATCAGCCTATTATTCTATATTTAATGATTCCTCATATGAAATGTTTCCAATATTTAGTCACATAAAATTATATTGATCATGTAGGTTTACTCTTTTTGAGAGCATAGTTTCTTTGGTGTCAACACTTGCTGAAATTTCATTATTTTCAATGGCTTGTAATGCTAATAACATATATAGCCCTTTTTATTGTGAATGAATAAGAAGTAGCCAACCCTTTACAATTTTTTCATTGTGGACCTTATTTTTAGACTTGGCATAAAAAGGATTATCCAAATGAACTTCAAATTTCCCTTGTTCCTCCACAATAAAGCTCTTCACAACATTGGGCAGGAGGCCTTTGGGCAATGTTTTACCAAATAGCCAAGACTAATGTTAGTGAATTCAAGCAATGAGATGACACAATGGATTTTAAATATGAACATAATTTTTGCAAATTGGACACTTTTTTTTTGAAGTAGTTACTACATAATGTATGCACAATGGAACTTGTAGCTCCAATTCAAACTGCCCAACCTACCTCTTTCTTCATACTCTTCCTGTCAAATTTTTTACTTGACTTCAGTGCATGGAACCTGAAAAGAATACATTATATTTGAGTAGAAGCTCTATTTATTTTTAAGCACCTAGAAATTATCTCCTCACTAACTTGTAGCTCCAATTGAAACTGCCTAACCTACCTCTTTCTTCATACTCTTCCTGTCAAATGTTGTACTTGACTTTAGTGCATGGAACCTGAAAATAATACATTATATTTGAGTAGAAGCTCTGTTTATTTTTAAGCACCTAGAAATCATCTCCTCACTAAATATTTTCCTTAACATAACGAACCTATTATTATAAATTCAACGATTCCTCATAATATTTGTTACCAATATTTAGTCACATTACATTTTATTGATCAAGTAGGTTCACTCTGTTTGAGAGAATAGTTTCTTTTGGTGTCAACACTTGCTCAAATTTCATTATGTTCAATGGCTCGCAATGCTAATAAAATGTATATTCCTTTGAATTGTGAATGTGTACGAAGTAGCCAATGATAAATATGGTTGGAGACTCACTCAAAGGACTATTGGATTCGAGCGCATTGAGGTTGTAGAGATCAATCTTGAACTATGAGAAGGAAAAAAATCCTTAGAACCACTTCCAAAATGGAAGAAGAATAGGTTCACATAATTGAATTTTGACGTTGGTAAAAATATATATTTTTTGTCCAAAACTACATTGAGGTTGTAGAGATCAAGCTTGAACTATGAGAAAAATCCTTAGAACCACTTCCAAAATGGAAGAAGAGTAGGTTGACATAATTGAATTTTAATGTTGATAAAAATATGTATTTTTTGTCCAAAGCTAAAATCTTACCTAGATACATTGTAAGAAATCTCGAATCTCGAATAAAGTTGGCATATACAAATAGGGTATGGAATAGTGGATAAATTTCAACCATTCAAGTAGAAAATAATTCAAACAAAAGTGTTTCTAGTGCAAATACATATTGATGTTTAACCAAAAGACAAAATCAATGTTTTTAGTCAATAATTTCTAAGGATAGAGATATTTGTTATATCTACAGTGCATTATTTGGAAAATACACCAAATAATGAAAAAGATATAACTTGATACTATGGATATTCCTATCATGCCAATGATGCAATTCCTGAGAACTCCCTCTTTAACTAAGACACGAAATTCTACTTACACTCTTTGACAACATTTGCTGACACTTTCAATGTCATCATGCAAGAGTAAAAATTGACACAAAATTCTACTTACACCATTTGAAAACATTTGCTGACACTTTCAATTTCATCATGCAAGAGTAAAAATTGACACAAAATTATGCTTATACCATTTCACAACATTTTCTAACACTTTCAATATCCTCATGGAAGAGTAACAATTTAATGCTACTATTTCCTACACTATTGCCTTATGGTGTTTCCTTTGCAACATCTGGTGCAATTGCTAGTATTAAAATTATTAAATTTAATAACTTTATATTATATTATATATATATATATATATATATGGGAGAGAAGAACAAAGGCATCCAACAGAGATGGAGAAATAGAGGGAGTAACAAGGGATAGATTGAGATAATAACTTTATATATATATATATGGGAGAGAAGAAAAAAGGCATATGATAGAGATGGAGAAATAGAGGGAGTGACAAGGGATAGATTGAGATAAACTGAAGGAGAGTGTAGAAGAGGAATGAAGAGAGAGAGAGGGAGAGAGATAGAGAGAGAGCGGGTTAGGGGGGTGAATATAGAGGGAGGGATGTGATAAAGGGAGAGAGAGGAAGGACGAGAGAGAGTACTTGTGAGAGAGGAAGAGAGTGATGGGGGAATATAGAGGATTGTAGGGGAAAGAGTGAGTGATGGGGGAAGAGAGAGGGAGGTAGGAGAGAAAGGGAGAGAGAGGGGAAGGAAAAGAGAGGGGACTTGAGATAGAGGAGGAGAGGGACGGATTAAGAGATGGAGCTAAATGGGGAGAGACTGAGGGATAGAGAGATGGATTTGGAGGGCGAGATAAGGATGGATAGAGAGACAGAGTTGGATGGGGAGAGAGGGAGGGAAGAAGAAATACATAGATAGTAACAAGTGGAGAGAGTGAGGGAGTGAAAAGGGGGAGATGGAGAGAGAATGTGTATGCTTGGGGGTGAGATAAAGAGACAAAGAATAGGATATTGAGAGAATGGGGGATTGAAGGAGAGAGAGAGACATATAGATACAAAGTTAGAAGGTGAAGAGAGAGAGAGGTGGGAGATAAAGGAAGATAAATAGTTGAGAGAGGTAGGGAAGGAGAGATGGAGATGGTGGGGGAGAGAGAGGGAGGTAGGAAGAAATACATAGAGAGTAAAATTTGGAGAGAGAGATACAGGGAGAGGAGTGATAAGGAAGATGGAGGGAGGTCAAGAGAGGATAGAAGGAGTGAAGAGAGATAGAAGCGAGGGAGAGGAAGGGAAGGGGAAGAGAGAGATGGAGGGAGAGGAGGAGGGAGTGATAGATAGATATATTAAAGAAAGAGAGTGTATTTTTTTGGGTTGATATAGAAAGATAAAAGGAGATAGAGCTATAGATGGAAGGTGAAGAGAAAGAAGAGATAGATGGAGACAGGGAGGGACGGACAAAGAGATTGATAAATATGGAGTGAGAGTGTTTGTGTGTTTGTAGGGGTGAGATAAAGAGACAAAGAAGGAGAGATGGAGGGACATATAGATATATATGGAAGTGGGGAGAGAGGGAATAATATTTCTTACAATAGATGCATTGATTTAACTGTAGATGGTGATTTCTAATCCTTTTTTACTGCTTGCAATATATGCATTGATTTTAGTGTAGATTTTTATTTCTAACAATATTTGATCACATGCACTAGATGCATTGATTTCAAGGTAGATGGTTTCTAATTCTATTTGATTTCTTGCACTAAATTCATTTATTTCAGTGTAGATGGTGATTTCTAATCCTATTTGATTGCTTGCACTAGATGCATTAATTTAAATGTAGCTGTCGATTTCTAATTATATTTGATTTCTTACATTGTATGCCTTTATTTCAATATAAATGATTTCTAATCCTATTTGATTTCTTGCACTAAATGCATTGTTTCAGTGTAGATGGTGATTTATAATACTATTTGATTTCTTGCGCTAGATGCATTTATTTTAGTGTATATTTTGGTTTCTAATCCTATTTTCGTACTTTCACTAGATGCATTTATTTGAGTGTAGATGTTGATTCCTAATCCTATTAATTACTTGCATTAGATGCATTGATTTCTGTGTAGATTTTTTTTCTAATCTGATTGATTTCTTGCATTATATGCATTGATTTGAGTGTATATGTTGATTTCCAATTTGATGTAATTGGATGTATGATGGTACATTAGTTTTAAAGTCATTGGGTTAATAGTGTGCATTGATTTCACTGTAAGCCCAAAAAATTATTGACAATGTAGAACGATTTTTGTGTTATAATAATTAAACTTAATAATATTGGAGAGCAAGAGAGACAATGTATGGTGTTTAACACAAGATTTTGAGCTAAATATTTAAATGTTTTATGGTTTATTATTTTTACTTTCTTTTTCATATAATCCATACCAAAAGATGACAAAACTAATAAGGGTGACAACAAGAAAATAGTTTGAGATTGATCACAATGAAGACTATTAATAATTTACTACATTCAAATTATTCACATTTTCTATCATTTAATATTACTACATTGTCACTTTGCATTAAAAAAATGTATTTGATCATTTTCCATCATTAAAGTTATTTTACAATATTTATCATCTCAACAAATTGAAGCAACCAAGAAAATTTAAAATTAAAATTATTATAAATCTCAAACATATTTAGCATATTTAAAATGGTTATATTAATATTAGATGTATTTATATATTATTGATAAAATTAGTCATATGTTTTTCATATTATCGATAGATTTTTCTGGGTAAGCAACCTAGATCCATCTTAACTACAGATCTATAAAGGGCCAAGAGAGATAAAATCTCTCCAAATGCAAACCTTTCCTCAAATTTTACATTAAAAAAAGAAGCTTACACCTCTAGATATTTAAAGAAAAAATACTAGTAAAAAACAAATACTACCAGAAGAAACTACAATTGCCACCATAATTTTGAAAAGAATGTGGGAGAGAGAGTATATATTAAGGTTAAACTTGTTATCTAATTGTAAGCGAGAGCCTTTAAGTTCACTCGACAAGCTTGGTTTTTTTTGGGACACTGGTTTCACTCCAACCCGGGCTATCGAAGATTTAATTTTAAATGAAAGATTTAGTTTAAACCGTACATTATATTACTACTAATAGACTAAACTAAAGTTATGACATTAAAAAATAATAGCATTTATACAAATTCTCTATTATAGTTAAAATTAAAGTTTAACATAAATTTTTATAAAAATGAAAATAAAATTACTTTTACTATGGAAAATTTTAGGGGTTAATATTTGTAGGTGGGCTAATATTTCATGTTTTTTTCAAAAAAATAGATTTGCTAATTTCCATTTTTCTAAAAGTTTAGAGAATTATCATTAAACATTTTAAAATTTGGATATTATGGGCTAGTAAGATTCACCAAAGTTTTTAAACTTTAAGACAAAATTCCATCCTTAAAATTTTCCCTGTCTTCCACCAAAATAAAAGTAGTCTATATTTTAATTAACCTTTAATTAAGGTTTTATGCATCTATGTTAATGGAGGAACTATGCATCTATGTTAACCCGGGAACCATTGCAATTTCAAAGAAACCCAAATTTCAAAGAAACCGGCATTTCAGTATTTCCCTAAATACCTACTTATACAATATCAATAAATTTCATTAGATATTAGATAGAAATTTATCACTCAGTAAAAAGGACTTTGGACGCCAAAAACCTCTTCTATTTTTAGTTTTTGAAAGTTAGTTGTCAATTAAAATTTATTTATTGGTTCTATTAGTAAACTTTCTTATATTTTTATTTATAGATTAAAAATAAAATTAAAAAATATATATATATTTTTAAAAAAAGTATAGGAAAATGAAACAACCATCTTACAAAGTGCTCATAAATTTACCACATCATTGTGCAGGTTTTATTCCCATATGTAAAATGTGTATTAGGTTGAAAGAGACTTGTAATCTTGTAATTAGAAAAGAAATATTGTAAGTGAAAGTGTTAAAGAAATACAAGTCTAAAATGAGGTTTTAGGATTTTGAAAATCATCAAATTCTAAACATTTATAAAAAACTCCAAAATTTTAGAGACATAACTCTATTTGAAAACTATAGATATGAAGCTAAGCTCCTATTTACTTACATGCAAACATGATTTTAAAATTAACATAAAACTACACTAACTTCAAAACATTTTTAACATTTCCATATTTCATATGTTACTAAATGAGAATCTATCCGTTAAGCCAAAATAAATTTATGTGCATAAATTAATTTCTAACTAATGGAATTTAATAGAATAATAATAAAATTGTCTCTGCCAATTGGAAAAGTTTCCCAAGCAACTAGTTCATCTTTCCATCAAGGCATTCATCCCTATATTTTTTTCTTTGTCCTTTTTGCATTCTCATTGCATTAATCCCTATGTGTTTTCTTTATCCTTTGTGCATTCTCATTGATCCACGTCCATATAAAATAAAATAAAAACATTTTCTACCATGATTCCACATAAAAGATTTAACATGCACATAATAATATAGTTTAGATATAAATCCCATGGAACAATATAAATTATATTGAACAAAATACTAATCTCTAACATTAGGTGGAAGGCTAAAGTGATATTACCAAGCCAGTTCACAAGAATATTTACTTAAGATATTGATATTGAATACCATAATATTGATATTCTTAGATTCATAAAGGTTACAACAATATTTGTCTAGGCATTACAATTGATTATATTAATAGTGGGTATTTGAATTAGGGGAAGGAAGATAACAACCATCTCATCCAACCACCCAAAATAATTCCAATTAACTCTATTTTCTAATAATATTTAAAACGAATATGAAAAAAATAATTAATTATACTTAAAACAAATATGCAAAAAAATAGTTCATTAATATAAATTTGACTTCAGATGGGAGAGAACCACTATTCCATCTAAATACCTAAAATAATTCTAAATAACTCGCTTTATTTTAGTAATATTAGAAAGAAAAAATGATAGTGTAACTAGTCTATTCCATCTAACTACCTCAAATAATTCTAAATAACTTGGTTTCTTTAAATAATATTAAAAAAAAAAAAATTATAGCGTAACTAGTCGTAACACTAACACTACTTAGCACTTTCCATAATTAAGAAAAAGGAAGTCATACAAACTTTAGTTTCTTACCGTTAACCAATAAACTAAAATTGTCCTCCGAAGCCCTTGCATTCTGTACAATATGATAGAAATATTTTTGAGTTGTTGTTCTTGCTGAATGAAATGGCCATATTGGACTAGGGGGTTGATAATTACAGTTAAGAATAAACAGAAGACTGAGTGAAAAAGAGTGAAGGGAGAAAAATTATAAATTATTTAAAAAAATTATAGAATTGGAAAAAAACCAATTACCACAAAAGTAAGAAAGCTTGAAAAAAAAAAGCAGAGCCCATATCGAAAATAGGTAAGGGATATGACAAATGAAAGTGCACTCTACCTTTTTTTTCGTTTACTGGCTTTGCAGGGTTATCAGGCCCTAGTGTTTATCGACATCCCTAATGGTCAAAGTCCCTTTTCCTAGAGGGTTTCTTTCTTCTAAATGAATAGAGGATTGTATTCTATAAAAAGAGCCCCCTTTAATAATAGTAAGTGCTAGAAGTGAAGAAAATAAAATAATAATAATATTAAGTGCTTGAAGCAAAGAAAATAGAATAAAAAATAAGCAACAACTGGTTTCCCCAAAAAGAAAAAAATCATAATAGAAAGCTAGTTAAAAAAATTGAAAACAAGCATTGAGAAGAGAAGTTCAAAACACCCAATGAGAATAGAAGTTCACTCTAGATGAATTAAAGATAAACAAAACACCAAGTAAAAGAGAATAATTAAAATAAGAAAAAAAAAACTAAACTACAGTTACCATAAAAATCAAGAAGGCTAGAAAACACAAAAGCTAATATCAACCAAGATAAAAGTAACAAGCTTAAAAACAAAATCTACCATCAAAAATCAAAATAATCAAGAAGGCTAGAAAACACAAAAGCTAATATCAACCGAGATAAAAGTAACAAGCTTAAAAATATAATCTACCATCAAAAATCAAAATATACTAACTCAGACTAGAGAAGAGTAGAGAAGATTAGATTTTTAGTAGTAAAGAGAAATAAGAGTTGCTCGAAAAAATGAGTGCTGCAGAGGAAATGGAAATAGAGAAAATGAGAGCTCCCGAGGAAATGAAAATGGTTTCGATGGAAGCTATAGATGGTAAAGCATTGATAAAGAATTTGGTATATAGAATCAAAGAGGGCACAATGACAGTAGTGGATTTATACTTTGAATAATTCTTAGGAACACTACTATATGTATGGGCCACTGTCCTAACAACACAATCCATCCAAGGCGTAACAAGAGACTGAGATGATGTAGGATTAGTCAAAGGATGCAGTGTATCAGGTAATAACTCATATAGAGTCCCAGACTCAGAAAAAACCAAGTAGAGGTATTGAGCTCTAGTGATGACATCCTCTTGTGTGACACACCCTCCCATAGTAAGATATTTTGCAATCTTGGGAACGAATGATTTTGTGAACCATTCGGTCAACCACTAATCAGGTGACAACGACGCCGCCATTCATGGATGTGATTCAAGATATGTATAGAATTTGAATGCTTCAATGAGGTGAGCATATGGGTGTCAGTTTCAAACGGGACAAGCAATTGGAAGTAAGTGAGGAAGGCCATAGACAAGGAATTTAAATTGAACAAAATTCCTCGAGGGAGCTCAATGTACCATTTGGCTACAACACTGGTCAAAATGTGATGGAAAAGAATAAGATGAATAGAATCATCAACCCAGGAATTAGAGGAACACCACAAGTGGTATTTCATAACATGGCTTCGTGGGTCTTCCCCAAAATTTCCTTCGAACTTCGGATAATCTCCTAGAATCATAGTTGGAATCAGCACCAAATGCAGCTGATGTTGGATGGGGTCATTTTTAAGCTTTGACACATATGGAAATTCCATCGTAGCCAAGAATGGAAAACATGGATGATAAAGCGAGAGAGTTTGAGGGTTCAAACGTGATTGATAATAATTTTTCCCCCAATAAGGTGGATTATGACTCGAATATGCATATTTTCCCCCATGACTGGTAAGGACCTTGATAAAAATATTATTGATAGGGACCTGGATGGGGTTTTTGATATGACCCCTACTGGAACTAAGGCTATGGACCTTGCTAGACATGCGGTCTAGGATAAGGTCTCTGCTAAACATGGGGTCCATTTTCTTGTCCCTGCTGGAAATATGGTCGAGCCTACGGTCCTTGCTGAACATAAGGTCCAACCTCTGTTCGCTGCTGAACATAAGGTGTAGCCTATGGTCCTTACTAAACATAGGGTCTAGCCTGAGGTCCTAACTGAGCGAGCTAGTACTGAGGAATTTTCTGATATGAAGCACCAGGTTGAGGCCCAAATTGGGGTTGTTGGTACTGAAGAGAGGTATAACCGTGCGGGAGTGTAGATGCAACATAACTAGACGGTATTTCGGTTCCACTACCCAAATTGTGAGTTTTGAATCCAAACAACTCTCCCTCAGAGGGAAAATTTGACGAAGAGGCTTCCAGGATATAAAAGCCATAGGTCTCTTGAAGAGTGCTTTGAGGAGCACTCACAAATGGAACATCATCAGCATTAGCTTCCATTTCGTTAGAAAAAAATCAACGGATGATAGAGTAAGATGCTACTAGAGAAGCACAAAAATGAATTTTGGGCTGATCAAAAGTGTTTTAAGGTCGCTGGGGAGAGACTACAATAGGATCAAAGAGTGGATTCGAAGGAAAGGCCAAGAAATATGCAGTTGGTTTAGGCCTTTCTAGCTCAGATTCTTCCGATGTTGTCCTAGGAGAATCATGAAGAGGTTCTTGAGATGATATGGGTTGAACACTGATGACAATTCCAAGCTCTTCGAGTGGTCCAACTGGAAAACGTGTGACCTAGAGAAGAGATTCTTGAGATCCGTCATGGGAGGGAGTGGGTGAATTCAAAAATTTAGCCATGATGACCTTATACAAGAATATTAGAAAAGGATAGAGGTGAACAATATCACAACTTACAAAGAAATAAAAAGTTGGAGAACTACTTGGGTTAGATGCTTTCATGGGCAGTTACTTTTAGAATGAAAACAAAATAATTAAAAATGTGTGTGCTAGGCAGAAAGGGTCACCAAGTATCTGTGAAATTCAATATACACCTTGGTGATCAAATGAAATAAAAATGACCAAGGACTTAAAGTGCGACAAAAAATCTCCTTGAGTGGTGTGTTTGGTGTATCACGTCTACAAGGTGTCTGAATCGGTTACATATGGGAGGATTGCAACCTAGTAGTGTCTCCCCAAATATACATGACGGTATGTGGGAGTCTATTCCATAGTAGTGTTGTCTAATACGTAACTATTTGATGAGAGAGCCCCAAATATACATAGCATACATCAATATACTTTCATATGTGGGATGGGATATCATCCCGTGTTGTAACGCAGACCATTAGTGACAGCTCCTACATTTAATGACATTGAAACATGTCTCTAGCCTAGATCACTAAATATTCCCATTAATTCAAATGCTCCTTAACATAAATTTCATTCATTTTAAGTTGATCTTGATTAAAGTTTCAGTTTCAAGGCTCAAAACGAATGTCACGTGAATCCTTATGGTGAAGACTAAATGCAAGAAAGAAGATTTCAATTTCGATGAATCCTAAACTATTTCAAGAACAGAGAAAAGCAAGAATGCACTTAATTTAGTAACAATAATGCCCTCCTAAACTAGTTTAGAGCTACGAAAATGCAATTCTTTTCCAATTGAATTCACTTTCCCAACAAATGCAACTTACTAAAAAGGAAAATACCTTCCCTTTCACTAAGATGAAATAAAATATTTTTTTTTTTGTTTTTTCACTTTGAAATCTAATCAAAATTAAAAAAAATGAATGAAAGAAGAAATGAAAAATCCATTTACTTTCTTTCATTCGAACCAAACAAAAAATTGCTTTAAATAATGCACGAATGAAATGCTTTTCATTCTTCTTAAAACGATAAATATAATCAAAATAAAAAAAACAAAAAATAAAATCACTTCCAATTTCTTTTGAATTTATACAAAAGGCACTCATCTAGACTTGTGCGCTAAAAAAACTGTAATATTTTTGTTAACACCGAATTGAAGGGAAACAGTCATAAATGTAGAGATGACCAAAGCATAAACCATCTCTCTTCAAAACAGGAGAAGAAAAATGTGACAAACGGTGTTTGAAATGGAAAAAAGTTTCGAAACTTACAAAAACTCAAAGAGATGAAACATACTCGCTCACAGAAGATAGGTAAGTCAAACACACAACATGGACATCACTGAGATCTCAAAAAATCCTTCAAGGGATAGGACACACTAGAAAATCAAAAGGGAAAATCAATTTTTCCCAAGGCTAATATCAACACTTCTTTGCTAAGAAGAAGGTTGTTGTAAGGCCAATCAACACAACTGTAATATATAGAAAAGCGCTACAAGTGCTATTGTGAAGACAGAAAGGGAATTGGTCTCTAAAATTAAGGAAAAAATAAAAAGAGTCTCGCACACACACCAGGACTGACACAGTGAAGTGACTAACAATCCTTACAAAAGCTGACAGAGGCCTAATAAGATTTAGATTTCAAAAATCGATGAAAATGATCCAATATCAGTTAAGGGAAGGAGGAATTAAAAGGATAAAGATCCCCAATAGAGTTTCCAATTATTTTGTCAAGATAAATCCCCTTTGGTGACAGAGACAATCTCTCTAACACTAGATTGGGTCTAGCAACACGAGATTATTTCTAACACAACATTTCCTAACTAATTCTTACAATGCAATCAGGAAAAATACATAAAAACCTTTTTCCAAATGCTATCCTTAAATCCATTGATGGTGACCTCGATCCACGATCATTGTAGGCCTGCTTCTTGCTACTTATGGTGCACGAATACCTCCGGATGATCAAGAGACAAAAACAAACACGATACAATATGTAATAAATTTAAACACTAGGTATCTAGCAGATCAAGGAATACAACAATATTAGCGTAATAATATAGACAAATATAGTAATAAAACATCAGATGTTATATTGATAAATTAGAAAAGGAGAGCTTACACCCAGGCCTCGATGTTGGAGGCATCCTTGGGTGAAAATTCTAAGTCCTTCATCTAGCTCAAAATCATTCCTTCTCCCATGCACTTGGGCTTAATCACAATGCTATCATGAAAAGGAATGAGGGTTCAAATGAGTCTGAAAATGATCAACCAAGCTCCAATCTTAGGGGAATGAGGGATGTGAATTTATAGAAAGGAGAAGGAGATTTGGAGCCCATGAAAGGAGGAGGAAGGCCCACTTTCTAAGGGATGATCCCTAATATATTTCAACATGGAAAGAAGCATGTGAGATTGTTTGGTAATGCATAGTTTTACAAGATCTATGAAACCCTAAATTATAAGCCACTTCATTTTTCATTGGTTAGCACTCAACCATTAAGCTTACAAAAAATCCAATTTACCATTCCAAAATTCCAAATATCATTTGAATGGCATTAGGAACCCAACTTACAATTTTTCATCAGATTAGATCATAGGTATATTCACAGAACCACTTGACAGGAATAAATTTACTAAGTTTAGAGAAGAACTTGGTATTTTTTCAAATGAATTTTTGAATCAAAGGTGGGAATGTGAGATATTGTGATCCAAAATTATTTTGATTTAAAAAATATATTTTCACGTACTGAATTTTTTATCTGTTATTAGTAGATCTAGAAAATCATCCATTACTTAGTATTAAAATTAAGAAAAATGTTAGTATTTAGTTTAATGTAAATGGACATTTTCATTTCTAATAAATTTTCCATGACCAATTTAGTTTAGGACATAATTTTATATTTTTCTACTCATGGAATATTATTTAGAGATCATTGTAAGCTCTTGCATCTATCATGTAATTTATTTTCCTTCGATGAATAGAATTTACGTGTCTGAGGACACTTCCATTATAAGTTGATGGAACTACATTCATAGGTAAAGCATAGTCATTGACAAAGGTGATGAAAACAACCATCCAAATTATAAGCCTCCATGTTTATGATGTGGTATATTCATTATTAAGTTCACCCATCACACTTCCATATTATGACACATTACCTTCCCAAATTTTGGTGTCTTCAGTACAATTTTCAACTATAACCCTAGGAATACTTCCCTTCATGTATTCTAGGAGGAATATATGTTAGCATTTGTGATCATTTTTCCACAAGCCACCTACGATATCTCAAATATCATTGACCTATAGAAGATGGGTTATGCAAGTTCTGAATTATTGCACCTTTAGAACTAGTTGAGGACAACGAACAATCAATATTATCCTTATGTTTATAACCCAATGTAATATATTTGTTGTAGGTTGACCTTAAATATTTAGGAACAATGGACTTCTGAAAATTGTGTATAAGAAATATTGTCATAAATAGGACTTTATGTTTCAACATTCTAGTAATGAAAATTGCATAGTATATATATATATATATATATATATATATATATATATATATATGTGTGTGTGTGTGTGTGTGTGTGTGTGTGTGTGTGTGTGTGTGTGTGTGTGTTTTTATTTTTTTTCCATATTGCATGGTCATCCCATACAACAAACCTTTTTCCATGCAATTTCCTTTGGATATACTCGATTTCCTTTTATTATTCCTTAACACATTTGGTCATTTATTTCCATCCCTTGAAATCATTTTTCCCCTATTTATAGGAGGTCCAAATAAATTCTAGTGACCACTAGCCTTAGGACTCCCATGAACTTCCCTTAACAAGGTACCATCTGATGATAAAAAGAGGGCATATTAGACACATAATCAAGGTTTATATCGAGTTTAACTACCTAAAATATGATTATAAATAAAAATAAAAGAAGGTATAGATGGCATATTAGACACATAATCAAGGTCTATATCCAGTTTAACTACCTAATATATGATTATAAATAAAAATAAAAAAAGGTCCACCTCCTCGTTTCACGTAACAATAGCTTCCAAACAAACTCAAAATTCTAACGAAGTTTAGAATTTATATCCTACTATATTTATTCCCCTTGAATCAAACACCTTATACAATTATCACTCTTTTATGTGACTAATGAAACTTTCCCCATGCACCTAGAGGAACTATATTTCAAATAGTTTCTTGACCCATGCACACATAAGTGGATCAAATTTCGCTTCCATGTGCTTGTTTAAATTTGCATCCAAAGTTGTCATATATAATGGTGATTTTTAACCAAAGGTGTTGGATAGAATGGGGAAAGCAAGGAGTTTTTCAGCATTGGGAAAGGTTTAATTCCCATGATGGACTAATCTAAATCCATTGGAACACATTGAGGTAGTGGTAAAATGTGTGGTTGCACTCAAAGTAATTAAATTAAATTGAATGATGTGGTGACCTGTGCAGAGATAAGTGGATCAAATCCAACCCTGGTGTCCTTAATTTCCCACCTAAAGGGATTGGATCCAATGGTAGAAAGTGAGGGTTTTTTCACCATTGTGTAAGGTACAATTCCCTTGAGGGCCTAACAATAAGCCATGAGAGCAACTTGAGGTAGTGGTTGAACATGTGGTTGCACCTAGAGAAACTATATTAAAAAATGGTATTGTGACTGAGGCAGACATAAGAGGATCAAAGCCCACCTCCATGTCCTTTTTCAAATAAGCCCAAAGGGGTTAGATCTAATGGTGGAAAGTGAGAAATTTTTCACCATTGGGGAAGTTTCACTTCCCATGAACCTAAGCCTTAAGCCTTGTGGCACCATGAGGTAGTGGTCTAACTCCTCACTATTGAACAAGGTTCGGTTGATCTAATGGTGTAATGTGAGTAATTTCCCAACATTGGGGAAAGTTCAATTCCCATGAACTAAGCCTTGTGGCACCATGAAGTAGTGGTTGCACTCCTTACTATTAGACAAGGATCAATTCCCATGATTGTCTAACACTTAAGCCATGTGGGCAGTTTGAGGTAGTAGTTGAATTTGTGGTTGCATCTTATACAAAAAATTAACATGGACCTTGTAACATACCCCGATATCCTCACATGGAATTATAAGAAGTTAGAATTTTTTTATAAAATTACCCACGGGTAACTATCCAAATCACTATTCAATGATCATCACTAATCATTAGATAGAATTTTCACTAGCTCATAGTGTAACCTTAGTATAAGAATAGTAAGTTTCTTAACCATTAACAAACACTATCATTGTACATTAACATAAAACTATATGATGTAACCTTTCATTCATTTCATTATCGATTTAGTCATCACATACTTGAAATTATTAACACCACAACAAGAAATGAATTTACATAATCAATCAGACACAATAATCAATCAAACATTGAACACTAATATACCCTGGAAACCCTGTAAGGCGAAACTGACAAACGTTTAATTTTATTAGTAAATTATCGTGAGGGTGTTGACCCCTCACCCAATGGATCATAAGGGAGACCATCCCTTAATAATTGTTATAAATATTACAAGCAAATATACAAATATCTAGCTTAAAGTCATTACAATAATTATGATATCATTTACCCACTAATCTTCATATCTTCATATCTTGGTGGCATGGATGTACCTACAATGGACCATCATACATTGGACCATCCTGCAGCTTCCACTCATCTGCATGAACCATTAATATTTTACCTGCCACCATGTTAAGCATAATATTTCCTTTGTACAAGTTAGCATAATTTCATGCTAATGTTGTCTTCAACATACATTAATGTCAAGATTCATAAAGTATTACTCAACCCATTCATAAATCTACACTAGTGATGCTTCTTCATCTACTCATGTACATTCATGACATGCAAGTAAAATATCTTGACATGCTTCCTTTAACAACACTACATACCTGCTAGTTATAAGCAATCATATTAATTAATATTTCCCTTGCATAAGCACACATTCCTGCAAGACAATAGTTACATCTGCCAAGAATTTCTTTAAAAGAAACTAATAAATTCATTACAATATTCATGCATGAGATTCACATAAAATTTATCAAAATAACTAACCCTTGCATGAAAATATGTAAGGAAAACTAATCACAACAAATGTTGTTCCTATGCATACAGATGCATATAGTTTCTGACATAATCTACCCAATGGAATTCTTAACACAATCAAGCGTGAAAACACTTGTTTCCTTTTCGATAAAACTTGGGTAATAAAACATAAAAATACATGTATTATTTTCCAAATATTTATACAAACATTACCCACATATATATTACAAGGAACCCAACGCATTAATATAGGTTTTATGCATGTAATCCATCTTCCTTTCCAAAGAATATTTCCCAATGTAGGCTCACTAAACATGCTATCATTTCCCACATACAACTCTATATTCCTTCCAATAAAATATAATATAAATCTTGCATGCATATACATGATCTTATTCCGAAAGAAACTAACATAATAATTATGATAGCATAATGTATTCACATATAATTTTTTGAGATGCATATAGCTCAATAAATCTTCTATCCATGCAAAGAACTTACCTCTCTAACACAATGACTATTCTTTATGCATCCAAGAGCTAATCACAATAGTTCTTCTTTAAAATACGTAACACAAATTCCCTTCTTGGAATTACACATCATTAACTATTATTTTCATGTAAACATATACCTAATTTTTTTCTCAAAAGGAAGTCAATATAATTTAGTTTCTTTATGTAGTTTCTCATGCTTCCCTTTCAAGAAATTATCATAGATAACCATTTTTTATGTATAAAACTATGAAACTATACTAGGGTTATATTAAACTTTTACGCATTCTTGTTCCTGTATGAACAAGATTTGTATGCATCTTTTATAAAAATAATTTTTCATATTTCATTAGTTCATGGACAAAAATCCTATCCAATATTTGTGCACTTATGCAACCTTTAAATAACAAATTTGTATGAACAATATTTTTATAAATATTTTATGAAAATAATCTTGTTCTTCTATGAACAAGATTCATATGAATATTTTATAAAAATAATATTTATTTTTCATTAATTCATGCACAAACCTCCTATCCAATATTTGTGCACTCATGTAGTATTTAAATGAAAACATAGGTAACATTTTCATACAAATTCATGGAAACCCTTCTAAGCACTTTAATATAACTAACTTTTATCTTTTCTCTTTGACCACCCATGAAAATATTTCAAAAATTACCCTCTTTAACCTATCTTCATTTTGAAGAAAAAATAACGTGGATAGCATGGATCCTATTTCTTTAAATATAATGTGAAATATTTTCTACACATTGATGCACAAGTATCAAGCATGATTTTCCAAATAAATTACAATAATTCTTGCCAACTCTGAAAAATATTTCCAAGATAAATCATGATGTTAACTATATCTTTGTGCACCAAAACCGGGCATTACAAATAAATCATTTTAAATAAAAATAGGATAGTCAACCATACCTTTCAACATTACAAAACACAGAGACTTACTAAGTCAATAATACGTGTATGGCCCTCATGAAGATTCGACATGCATCATGTGTGAGGACATGAGATATTTGGAGAAAAATTGCAGAGACGTATTTGGAGAATGATTTCAAAGGCACCGTAAAACATCGAAGACACCCTTTCCATTCGAAGCATCCGTATTTTCGAATATGAAGGAGTTCATCATGCAAATAGAAAATATCCTCAAGGTACATTCAAACTAATTTCTTCATTTTCTTTAATCAACGATATGGACTTTGTAGAAATCATAAATTATTTTTTTTGGAGTGTATTTCTCCTCTGTAAAAATCACATATGGAGAGTTTCTTTCACAAGTTCATTTCAGTGTCTTTTACCTTTGTAAAAAATTTCATACAGAGAGCTTTATACCATCACTACGTTGTCTCTTGCTCACATTTTCTTTAATAGGATGCATAGTCTCTTATATTGAACACATCTCCTCAACATCCATTACAATGGTAACTTCCCCCCTCTCTAGAGATTTAAGGTGAACAACGAATACCAAGGGTTGTTATCAAGAATTCATTTTATTTTCAACCGGTTATTGATCAAAATAGTTCAAATGACATTAACATAAGATTTTTTTACCATGTGTAAATACATAAGTTGGAGAAGGTATGTAACATACTCCCCCCCTTGAATACAACACCATCCTCAGTGTGCTTCTCTCACTGAAACTTAAACTTATACTCATGATATAATAATATAAACAACCTAAAGGGGGTATTTCCCCTTCACAGTGAATCACTTCCTTTTCCTTAAATGCCAGTAAATCAAACAATAATGTTTCTATCCATATTCATAAGCATGTATAGCTCAAAAAAATAGTCCATTCCATTTTTAACCACTTATCCATTATTCAAATTCATAAAAATATAGAAAAATATGTATACCAACTTACCATTACTTACCAATTTCTATTGGAAGTAATGATGAATTTTACACAAGCTCTTTGAGAATGGTTGAACAACCCATCAACACTCCATGGAATGTAGCCTGTAATGTATGATTAACAAATTCAATCACATCAGTCACACCATTTCCAATCAAATGAAATATTTTAAACTAGCATTCATTCATGCAATTTCAAGTGATGTTTTAGTCATAGTACTCTTCGTAGTCTTCAGAAAGCACCAACCCTCTGTTTATGATAAATCATAAAAAATTATAAATCACTACACCACGTGCACATTTTCTTAGCTCCCACTAAAGACATCTGCACAGTACTTCAAAAAGTTCTCAGAGATCACCTAGCTCTCTAAGCGTACAAATGGTGAATCAATGCACCATGTGCATATTGTCCTAGCCCCTGCTAAGTCATTCAAAAGAATAATAATAAAATAAAGGAACTTATACTTTCATTAATTCCTTTTCAAGTGTTAGGCTCATTTCCTCTCAATATCTACATAAGATATTTACACAATCATATAAAAAATCATTTTAATTTAACACGTAACTGATTACTTAACTTTTTCTACTATGAGAACCACAATGGTAAAAAAAATGTTCTCCCAACCCATGGGAGTTTGTTTCGATGACCAAATCGAGTCATTTTCACATCCAGACAGTTATTTGAAAAAAACAATTCAAGATCCAGTATAGAATCATTCTTGGCAACATCATTCATATTCCTCTGACAACGTCCCATCTATGAGGAATTTTGGACCTCCTCTAATAGGCTCCAAAATCAATACAGTTGCCTTAGGTTTTTCCCTCTTCACCATCTTGACCAACTCTTTTCCGTTACTGAAATCATCTATCTCTAGGGAGAGGAAATCGCAGGCACCATCAACCCCTCTGGCAGGCAACCACCATCAACTAAAGGCCTTCTAGCTTTTCACAATTTTTGACAACTCTCTCACAAGTTAAATTTCTATTTTAGCATTATTTCCCATACTAAATTACATAATGAACTATATGCACATTATACATAAAGAAAAAGAAAGTTTATGTACATCATACACCATACCTGGCCCTCCACATGGGTCTAATGATATCTATATTAACATGCAACATGAATGACATACATGTTTTATACATTATTATTTCCCAAATAACAGAATCATGCACATTATAAAATGACATTTTATCAATTACCGTTGCAATTTTCACTGCAATATTTTACTTTCACAAGTTTTCATGTTGCCATTAAGCTAACCATGCTTAATCTCATCAACGATGCCAATCATAAATATGCATTGTTAAAAAAAAAAGTTCACTATCAAAATAATTTTAGTTTCATGCATACAATTATATAAAAACGTTTATTAATGTATATATATCAATAATAGTTAGGGTAACAACCCCATGAGTAACAGTCCAAAATTTCCAATTCGAATAGTGTACTGTTACCAACAGTCTGACTCATGAAGTAACTACTTGTTCACAACTTGTAATAATCTTTAATTAAAACCAATTCATGCATATAGGTTTTATTAGTTAGTCATACAACACTAATTAATCAATCCCACTAATGATCTTAATAAATCCATGACACGACTCATTCAAAAACTTGTCATTCGACAAGTAGTCATTATAGTCAAGTGTCAATACTTGACCCATTGTGTGTTTTTAACATCTGAAAGGGTTCATTAAATTTCATTTCAAAACATTCTATCATCCTCTTCAAGGACAATCCCCATCTTTTGCATTCATGCATTAGTTTCACACACCATCACTATACACATTCATATTTTTCAAGTAGTGCATGGTAGCTTTAATTATGTTTATTTAATGCATGAGTAATATGTCTTTACCCAAATGTTAATAGTCAACTCTCACTTTCACTAGTGACTAATTAGGTTGTTCATAAGTACAAAAAAGTTTTTATTGTCTTTTATCCTCAATAGGATTACAATGTTATGAAAACCATTTTGCTGCAGCATTTATTACTTATTACTCTTCAATGTAGTTATAAACATGAATCACATATCTCATGTCAAAAGTAAACTACTACATGTATCAATCAATATGTAGATTTATAGAATCATATATCAGTCAATATGTAGATTTCTAGAATCATACCTTAATTGATGTTGATTAGTAGCATATATCAATTTATTTTTGCTTAACAAATCCCAAAGGTGCTAGTGCTACAAACTTGGCTCTGATACCACTTGTAACATACCTCGACATCCTCACATGGAAATATAAGGAGTTATAAAAAATTTATGCAAATTACCCACAGATAACTGTCTAAATCACTATTCAATATTGCTCACTAATAATTAGATAGAATGTTTACTAATTCATAGTGTAACCTTAGTATAAGAATAGTAAGTTGCTTAACCATTAAGCACCACTATCATCGTACGTTAACATAACACTGTATGGTGTAACTTTTCATTCATTTCATTATCCATTTAGTCATCACATACTTCACATTATGAACATCACAACAAGAAATGAATCAACATAATCAACCATACATAATAATCAATCACATCATTGAACACCAATATACCCTGGAAACCCCGTAGGGTGAAAACCAAAAAACGTTTAATATTATTATTAAACTCTCATGAGAGTGTTCACCCCTCACTCAATGGATCATAAGAGAGACCATCCCTTAACCATTGTTACAAATCTTACAAGGAAATATACAAATATGTAGCTTAAATCCATTACAATAATTATGATAGCATTTACCCACTAATCTTCATATATTCATATCTTGGTGGCATGGATGTACCTACAATGGACCATCGTACATTGGACCATCCAACTCACACTCATCTGCATGAATCATTAATATTTTACCTGCAACCATGTTAAACATAATATTTCCTTTATACAAGTTAACATCATTTCTTGCTAATGTTGTCTTCAACATACATTGACATCAATATTCATAATGTATTAATCAACCAATTCATTAATCTACAGTAGTGATGCTTCTCCATCTACTCCATTCATGAAATTCAAGTAAAATATCTCGACATGCTTCCTTTAATAGCACTACATATGTGCTAGTTATAAGCAATCACAACTAATATTTCCCTTGCATAAGCACACATTCCTGCAAGACAATAGTTACATCGGCCAAGAATTTCCTTAAAAGAAATTGATACATCAGTTATGATCTTCGTGCATGCGATTCACATAAATTTTATCGAAATAACTAACCCTTGCATGAAAATGTGTAAAGAAAACTAATCACAACAAATGTTGTTCCTATGCATCCAAATGCATATAGTTTCCAACATAATCTTCCCAATGGAATTCTTAAGACAATCAAGCGTGCAAACATATGTTTCAGTTTCGATAAAACTTAGGTAATAACACATAAAAATACATATATTATTTTCCAAATATTTATACAAACATTACCCACGTATATATTCCAAGGAACCCAACACATTAATATGGGTTTTATGCATGCAATAGATCTTATTTTCCAAATAATATTTCCCAATGTAGGCTCACTAAACATGATATAATTTCCCACATACAAATGTATATTCTTTCCAGTGAAATATAGTACAAATCTTTCATGAATATGCATGATCTTATTCCGAAAGAAACTAACATAATAATTATGTTAGCATAATGTATTTGCATATAGTTTTTCAAGATGGATACAGCTCAAAAAATCTTCTATCCATGCAAAGAACTTAACTCGCTAACACAATGACTATTATTTATGCATGCAAGAGCTTATCACAATAGTTCCTCTTTAATATACTAAACACAAATTCCCTTTTTGGAATTACACATCATTAACTATTATTTTCATGTAAACATATACCTATTTTTTTTCTAAAAAGGAGGTTAATATAACTTAGTTTGTTTATGTAGTTTCTCATACTTCCCTTTCAAGAAATTATCAGATATAACCATCTTGTATGCATAAAACTAGGCAAATGTACTAGAGTTATCTTAAACTTTTATGCATTCTTGTTCTTGTATGAACAAGATTAGTATGCATCTTCTATAAAAATAATATTTAATTTTTCATTATTTCGTGGACAAAACTCCTATCAAATCTTGTGCACTCATGCAACCTTTAAATAACAAATCTATATGAACAATATTTATATACATATTTTACGAAAATAACCTTCGTCTTGTATGAACAAGATTCATATGCATATTTTATAAAAATAATATTTATTTTTCATTAATTCATGCACAAACCTCATATCCAATCTTTGTGCACTCATGTAGTCTTTAACAGAGAACATAGGTAACATTTGCATACAACTTCATGGAAACCTTCCAAGCAAATTAATCTAACCAACTTTTATCTTTTCTCTTTCACCACTCATGACAATATTTCACAAATTACCCTCTTTAATATATCTCCATTTTGAAGAAAAAATAGGATGGATACCATTGATCCTATTTCTTTAAATATAATGTGCAATATTTTCTATACATTGATGCACAGGTATCAATCATCATTTTCCAAAGAAATTACAATAATTTCTACCAACTCTCAAGAATATTAGAACAAAATCATTTTAAATAAAAATAGGATAATCAACCCTACCTTTCAACGCAACAAGACACAGATACTTACTACATCAATTCGTCCTTACTACGTCAATTCACCCTTCTCTCACAGTTGCTTCCTCTTATAATACGTCTATGGCCCTAATGAAGATTTGGCATGCATGATTGATGAGGACATGAGATATTTGGAGAAAAAATTGCAGAGACATCTTTGGAGAATGATTTCAAAGGCACCGAAAACAACACAGACACCCTTTCTATTCGAAGCATGCATGAAGCACTTCGTCATGGAAATAGAAAATATCCTCAAGGTACGTACATTCAGAGTAATGTCTTCGTTTTATTTAATCAAGCAACGGAGCTTTATAGCAATCATAAAATCCGTGTTTTCGGGTGTTTTTTGGAGCGTCTTTCTCCTCTCTAAAAATCCCATACGGAGAGTTTATTTCACAAGTACATTTCAGTGTCTTTCACCTCCGTAAAAAAAATCTATACAGAGCTTTATATCATCACTACTTTTCCTCTCGCTCATGTTTCCTTTAATAGGATCCATTACAACGGTAGCTTCCCTCTTATCCAGAGATCTAAGGTGAACAACCAATATCAAGGGTCGGTTTCAACAGATTCTTGATTAAAATAGTTAAAATGACATTAACCTAAGATTGTTTTACCATGTGTAAATACATAAGTTGGAGTAGGTATGTTACAGATCTACCCTGAAATCAAGAAGTATTTTCTTTCATTGTTAGGAAAGGTTAACTTCCCATGAGGACTTGGCCTAAAATCATGACCACAGCTTGAGGTTCAACTAGATACCATATTAAATGGTCACATATGTGGATCAAATCTCACCCTCATGTCTTCCTTTTTAAGGATCCCAAAGGGGTTGAATCCAGTGGTGAAAATTGAGGATCCTAAAGAGGTTGGACCCAATGGTGAAAAGTGAGGAGCCCAAAGGGATTTGATTCAATGGTGAAGAGTGAGGAAGTTTTCATTATTGAGTAATGTTCCATTTGGGTGAGAGCCTAGCCTAAAATATTGAGTAAATGGTTTTTACTCCACATAAGTGCATAATAAGTTTTTAATATTATTAATTTATTTTTCATAGTAAATTTTCTATTTTTTAAATTAATCTAAAAATTCTAATTACCTTTAGGAGAAAAGCCATTTAATTATTAGTTTTTATATATAGATATTCTTATATTTTAATTAAAATTCAAAATTTCTGAAAAATACTTTCATTAAAACATTAATTTCTAATTTTTGAACTAATAATTTAAAAAAAAAAATTGTAAAAATTTTAGAATTTTGGAGAAAATATATTTTAATTAAAGCATAATATATAATTTGAATTAATAAATTTATTTAAATTCATTACCTTCCAAAAATAATACAATATTTTTCATTTATTAAAAATTACTAACTCAACTCAACTCATTTATAGTGTATACTTTAATATTCATATCCAAAAAGTATTATAGTTTCATTCTCGAATCATTTTTATTCATTCAAATGAGGGATGAAATTTGCATCAATTTTGAAATGAAATTGACTAGGCATGAACAACAACACTACATATCCGTCTTAGCTAAATATATGAATAAGATGGATATTGAATGAAGTAAATACTAAATATATTGAGTACACTAGTTATAAACTAGAGACAACTCAGTTTGTTTTGGATGTTGGTTTCACTTCACTATAGAGGTAACTCAGTTTGTTTAGGATGTTGGTTTCACTCTACTATAATGTTTATTTTTTTATTATGATATTCAATTAAGTATATTTAATTTACTATTTTTTATTATTTTTTATTTTGGGAAAAAATATTTTAATTAAAATATAATTTATAATTCTAAATTACTAAATTTATTTAAAATCCGAGTATTTTAATTATAAAATTTAAAATAAATAGAATATTTTCCATTTTCACATGATTTAATTTTCATATTCAAAAGCTTTATATTTTGTAGCGTGAACAAAAAGCAATGTTGGTCATATTGTCCATATTAACCATTAGTTCATTGAATTTATGAATAAATAATATTTAAACCATGATTAAAAAAAATATAGTTTAACTTACTAAACAGGTTCAGTTTTTTTTAAAGTAATATTCAAAATAAATATATAAAAAGGAAGTTGTAGTGTATGTAGTCGTAACTGCTTGGACCATTTAATTTAAAAAAAAAAAAATTCAAAATACATACGAATGTGAGTGTCACTTTCTTGCTATTACCCGAGAAACAAAAATCCTCGGAACAGATCGCATCTTAGCCAGACTATAAGTATAGCCAGACTATAAGTATACTATATGCCAGACTATAGCCAGACTATAAGTATACTATATGCCAGACTATAGCCAGACTATAAGTATACTATATGCCCTCGCATCATTTCAGTGATTAATAGCCAGACTATAAGTATACTATATGCCCTTGCATTCAGTACATGATACAACTATTTTCCAGTTGTTGCTGTTGCTGAATGAAATGGCCGAGTTCTAAAGGATAAGGAGATATTGAAATTGTGAATACTAGGCTAAAAAAAATAAATTTACATTGGGAACTACCAGAAGGATTAAAAAATTCGAAATTCAGACCAAGGCACTGAGAGAGAAGGCGAGTTGGGAGGATTAAAATATTCGAAATTCAGACCAAGGCACTGAGAGAGAAGGCGAGTTGATATTTACTCAGAGTTAAGAATGAACAGAACACTGAGTGAAAAGAAAAACACCAAGTGAAAATAGCCAGTGAAAAGAGAAGTTCAGTATAATAGCAATAGCTAGCTGATTTACACATAACCAAAACACGCAGCTGAGTTGAAAAACTAAAAAAACTTAAACAAAGCTAGTATCAAACCCAGATAAGATCAGAGAAGACGAATAAGAGTTGCTGGCAAAATGAGCACTACAGAGGAATTGAAAACGAAAATGGAAAAAATAGGCACTGCAGAGGAATTGAAAACGGTTTCCATGAAAGCTGTAGCTGGTAAAGAGTTGATAAAGAATTTGGTAAAGGACGATTTCAGGTATGATGAAGCATTGATAAAGAATTTGGTAAAGGGTGATCATTTCAGGTATGATGATGATGATGATTTTTTGTGGAGCAAGAAATGGCCTCTCAAATGTGCAGGTAAAGGTAAAGGACCTTTCCAGATTCCTGAGCATGCTATTCCTTTTCCGGAAGTTATTCCCCGGAATCCTCGGCAAATGATTGAAGTTAGCAGCAGCAGCAGCGATGGTGCAAGTTTGAGTACAGGAGGCCCATTATTCACCGTTAGCAGCAGCGATGGTGCAAGTTTGAGTACTGGAGACCCATTATTCACAGTTATGACATACAACGTGTTGGCGGAGGTGTGTGCTACTTCAAAGCAGTTCCCCAACTGTCCTTCCTACGCACTGTGTTGGGAATACCGCAGACAAAACATAGTGAAGGAAATATTAGAGTGCGACGCTGACATTGTTTGTCTCCAGGAGGTGCAGCACAACCACTTCTGTAATTATTTCGAGCCGGAACTGGCCAAACATGGATATGAAGGGGTGTTTCAAGAAAAGCAGAGACTATGTTACCTCCCAACTGTGGATGGATGTGCAACATTTTACAAGCTGAAACAGTTTGACCTGATAGAATCATGGTGGATCAATTTGAGTGACTTTGCTCAAGGTTTTCCCCGATTTCAAAAAGACAACATTGCCCTCAATCTCATCCTTTCCTTCAAGAACAGCAACAGCAGTGAACGTCGTTTGTGCATAGTGAATACCCACATCCATGCAAATCCGAAGAACAGCGATGTAAAGCTATGGCAGGTTTATTACTTGCTCAATAACTTGCAGGCGTTTGTCCACGATAATTCTGATATTCCTCTTGTTCTCTGCGGGGATTTCAATTCTTTGCCGGGAAGCGCGCCCCACACACTTCTCACAAAAGGCTATATCCATCCCTTCTACAAGGAAATCCTGGATTATGATCCATCTGGTGAGTTGCAACTTGCTCAAAGGTTTTACCACACGCTGCCTTTAGCAAGTGCTTATTCTTCCTATCTTCACTGCATTAATGTTTCTGAAGCAGAGGTGGAAAAGAAAATGAATACTAAAACAGGGGAGCCCCATTTCACCAACTGCAGCAAGAATTTTCAGGGAACACTGGATTACATACTTCACACTGCCACCAATTTGAAGGTGGTGTCGCTGCTGGAGTTGATCGACCAGGAAGAGGTCACACATGGAGCACTTCCTTCACTTACTCATTCTTCGGATCACATCCCAATTGCAGCCAAGTTTCAGTACATCATCTCCACTCCCAAACCGCCAAAGCTTTGCAGCAGTACTGAGGAATAAATATAAATTACAGCTACAGCTGCACAGTACAGTGGCGCCGGCAGTTTGAATGCCTGAAGAAATTACAGACAGTGGCAGCGGCAATTTGGATGCCTGAAGAAATTACAGACAGTGGCAGCGGCAATTTGGATGCCTGAAGAAATTACAGACAGTGGCAGCGGCAATTTGAATGCCTGAAAGTGCACAAAATTAATTGAAGAGATTTACTAAATTGTTCTGCCTGCGTGCCTTGGGTTGGGTTGATCATCATTGTACAGTTTTATCAATCTGTAAAGATAATAAATTGTCTTTTAGCTTCTCTGCATTTGATTCATGCTTATGCTTTTATATAAGAACATTGTTTGAAGGTTTTTATTTTTATTTTGATTAAGTTATTTATAATTATTATTTACCAATATTGATAAATAATTCTATTATAGATTGATAGATTTTAGAATAATTCTAGAATATTTCTCCGTATAACTTTTATTTCTGGTTAGTGGAAATTTTGTAAACCCTAGACCCTTATATGTAATATCTAAGTTAAGAGTATATAAGGTTTTATGATTATGATATTCTAGCTTATTGGGTTGGGTTAGGTTAGGTCTAACAGTGGATATATAATACCAAAAAGTGATTGTTCGTCTATATTGAGGCCCACACTTTGAAAGTAAATATTTAAGGTTTTATGATTATAATATTTTAGTTTATTGGGTTGGGATACTATTAAAAAGTAATTGTTCATCCATATTGGGGCTCACCAAAGTTTCAAATTCAATTAACTTATGGATAGATTTTAGAATATTCATATGTCTAACTTGTATTTATTGGTACTTAAATTTTGTAATTCATTATACTCTTATATGTAATATCAAACTTATGAGAATAGATATTTAACTTGTAAATCTTTAAGGTTTTATGATTATACTATTTTAGGTTATTGGGTGTGGATGTATGACATCAAAAAGTGATTTTTGACTAATATTTTGGCCCCATTGAAGCTTGAAACTCAATTAACCTTCTTACCGTGTTTGTACATGGTTGCATAAGGCTCAGGAGTATAGGTTAGTCCATCCAAATCTACCCTAAGCATCCCCAATGATAGATCGTACGTCTACTAATTATCTAGGTGATTGCATAAGGCTCAGGAGTATAGGGGTAGTCCATCCAAATCTACCCTAAGCATCATCAATGATAGATGGTACGTCTACTAATTATCTAGGTAGTTGCATAAGGCTCACAAGTATAGGGGTAGTCCAAGCATCCTGAATGATAGATGATACGTCTACTAATTATCTTGACCAGAAAATAAACGATTATGCTTTTCTTATTTTAATAAGTAGGAAAGAAATTAGATTTAAGTCTTACCTTGTCTCAAAAATTTCATAATAGCAAATATAATTTTAAAACTCTACCATTTCATTAAGAATTTATATGCCATCAGCCCCAATGTTAGAAGCATTCATTATGATGTGATTAATCCGAAAGACATCTATCTAAGCATTTATGATCTTTAATTAAATGTTGAATATTGGAAATCAGAAAATTTATGAGGAGCATTCAAAATATAAGAATCCATCACTAACATGGAATTTAATTTTGATATAAATGACTTAAATATCACTCTACTATCATGTATCTCTATAGAAGAGTTAAAAAAAAGGTTCAAAATATTTCAGTACATCGTTTAAGATATCTCATGTAAGTTTCAGTTTGTCTGTGAATTACTTGTTCAACGGACATTTGAAGCTATAAAGGAATAACAACCATGAGGTTTATTACCTAACCCTGAACTTGCTATTGGAAAAATTCATCCATTAAGGGTCCTTTATTCTTTCAAACATGAAATATCTCTCCATTTTTTTAACTGATTTAATCAACCCACGTGATTTCAAACAACCTCTATAAAAATGAAGTCGAGTCTTCACATAACTTTTTTTCTCCATGAAACTCACAAGTTTCCTAGCATCACTTCATAGTAGTCTTCTGCTAGTTTTGAACCACTTTCTTTGGATTTTCTAGCTTCCTGTGCACTCTCCTAATCCTCTATTATTGTTCCCAGTTCTCATAATTCTTTGTTCATCATTATTTTTCTACCATTACTTCTCTCACAACCTCTTGGTCATCTTCTCTAAGAAATTATTCTCACTTTTTTCACTCTCCTAAAGATTCGAAACTGCCTATTATATAAAATGGCAAGATTGGGGATATATTGTGCCTAATACACTTTCACTCCTTGTGCCATGATCAAAAACTCCTAATTAAAATTAAACATGCTCATACAATTTCAAATATTCACACTCTTGGATGACATAACATAACCATGTCCATAGATTTCAAGGCAAGTGTCTACTTGTTCCCATTGATCTTTAAAATACATATGCACATTTATATTGTTGTGATTCTAACACTAATTGACACTCCTATAGGGATATGATTATTGATGTCTAGATATTAGAATTGTAAATGAAATCCTTTTTTTGTTATTTATTTAATTATTCCTAATTACATACTAATTTCTATCTATTTATCTAGATAAATTCAATGCTTGGAATATTTTAATGTAGCCATTTAGTGCCATTTAGTGCATGTTTTTTTTAATGTTGTTTTTGCCAAATGATTGTGTGAAATAAATTTTAATTCTATTGATATTTTTGTGTCTATTTTGAACATAAGTTTCATGCCCTCTAGTTCCTTCATATAGTTTTTTCACTAAAATAAAGAAACATAAAGAGCCATTTCCAACCATTCAAATCAAATTTTCATTTTGGTTTTCTCTTCTTCCTTTTTAATTTTAGTTTCTCCTAATAATCAAGGCAAGGAAAAATGTCAACAATTCATAAGGGTTTTGTTGCATGTAATTTCTACTTGTTTTGAGTTAGAGCATCCATGTGCCTAAGGTTTTTGCATAAAATATATAAAGGGTTTAATGAGAAGGGAGGAAGGAAGAAGGAATTTCAATAAACTAAAATGACCAATTAAGAATTCATTTCAGCCAATTGTTCTCACATGCGCAACTAAGAAATTAAGAGTCCAACTGAAAAAAACATAAAAAATTAAGTCTAGTAAAATTTTACCAAAATAATAATGATTGTCTTCACAATCTTGATAAAATCCTACAAAACATAGAAAACAATCATATTGATTCATAATTTTATTTAATTTACAATTTCTGTTCAATTCCATAAAATAATCACATTTACAACATGATTTTCCCAAAAAAAATTCTATAATTGTATTAATATGATGAAATA
Source organism: Pinus albicaulis (assembly GCA_034641835.2). Classification (NCBI taxonomy): domain Eukaryota; kingdom Viridiplantae; phylum Streptophyta; class Pinopsida; order Pinales; family Pinaceae; genus Pinus; species Pinus albicaulis. The sequence continues at coordinate 1,652,926 of CM076574.1, read as the reverse complement.
TGAAAATTACAAGGTGGAATTTCAAAATCTCTAGAAATTGTTCTGTGTTGAAGCCTGGAAACCTAGCCTAACTCCATTTATTTGAATGCTAACATGGTGAAATTCATGTGCGCCATTGTAAAGGCCATATTTGATACGGTGGCTAGTTAATTGTTATATAATACTAGTGTTTGTGCCTTTGTGTCATCATCATCATCTATCCTTTCTTTCTTGGAGCTAGGCTCCTCTCCTTGGTCAAAATCCATGGGTTGCTAAGCAAAAGTCTTCCTCCATGAGATGTGGGAAGTGCTTGATTTAACTGGATGCATACCAGCTTTAAATTTCTCCCAAATAGACTTTTTGGCACAATCTTCTACTATGGTTTTTTATCATGCTTATGATTTTTGCTTTTCTTTATCTTTTCTCACATCATAAATGATATTATGGGGGTTTTCATTCCATGCTATTTCTTATGGGAAATCAAAACTGTTGAAAATAGAAATAAGAAATATTGAAAATGTCACCGATGAGGCTTCTGATTTAATTTTCCCTTAATTAAATTAGAAGTAAATTGTAATTCCACATCACAGGACAACTTGCATGAGTTAACTGAGTTGGGAAGAGTTATTTAGCGCAATTAAATTCATTTAAGGGTCAAACTAGAGGCATGTAGAGTCCAATCTCAATTTTAGGGGGTCCAGTTGCAATTTATTTTCAGTTGTAATTAGTTAACTCAATTATTTGAGTTAAAATCAGTTTAACTAGTTCTAAACGAGAGATGAGCTAGTGATAGCTCCAATGAAGCAACCCATGAAAATAAATTGAGAGGAAGAGCCAAATTATTTTGAATATCTCATAGATTTTCTGTCCACAGTCGAGGCATATAAAAGATAAGTAGACGAAATTCGAGGCTGAATGGATCAGGATAAATCTGGTAACACTTCCAAAATTTACTAGTAAAATTTTTATTTTTTAGTAGCTATCAAAATGAAAAATTTTCTTCAATGTAAAGAGTTGATTGAATATCGGTCTAATAAACCATGTGATGAAGTATGTGATATCTTAGTATTGGATCTTATAAAAAATGCATTGGATGAGAAGTCCTTGGGTAAGGTAGAAAAATATATATCTTCCTAGGAAGCATGGAAGACCCTGGAAGTAGAATTTGGTATAAAGGAAGTGAAATAAATCAAAAAATTATGTTACAGTCTGTTGAAGAATCAATATAAATTTAATTTCAGTTTTGGTATTAAATGAGCAAGACTCTAGGAGGAAATCAGAGCTTGGAGAATTCCACTCAAACGTGGATGATGGTCATAAAGACTATAAAAGTGAAACCCATAATGTAGACATGCATATGGATGAAGAAGACACATAAAATATTTCAGAATGAGAATTTGAAGCCCCTACGTGTGAGTTAGAGAAAGAAGATATAAATTCTCGAGAAACCCAATGTAACATAGATGTTGAAGATGATGACGAATCCCATTCTGATGAGACGCATGTGGATGGTGACTGAAAAGTGAGTAGTGAATTGTTGAATCCAACAATAGTCCCTGTTGATGATGGTGAAACTTCCAATAAAGAAGTGAATAACATGTGTGATATAGTTGGTATGATTGTAGTTTATGATGGCCTATTTGCATGAGAGTTTGAAGCATTTGAGTTTGAAAATAAAAAAGACAATTTTTCATATGAAGTAATGGTTTATAGAGCTGAATGTGCACCTCTCATGAATCCAAAAATAAATGATGAATTTGGTGAAGTTGAAATTGTTAATGAGCACGTGCATGCTCAAATATATTACCACAAAGTGGATGAAATTTTTGGTCTCTTTTTCTAAAAAAGGATTGATTGTGGAAATATGGAAAGTGCCATGTTTGATGAAGAATTGAAGGTTGAAGCTACCACTGTAGTAGCAAGTTGTAACAACCCTGGTAAAAAATCCATGTGAAAGTTAATAAAGGTAAAATAAGACCTTGGTCGTGGGACACATATTCCAAGTTGAATGTTTCACAAAAAAATCCTAGTGGGTGTTCATTTCTGTTTATTAATGGTTGTGGAAATTGGCAAAGGAAATGGAAAAGGATTTCGAAAGACATGAGGCATTTATTGGAATTTTATTTATGAAAATAATGGAAAATGGGAGAAAAGGGATGTGAAAGGTCATAGGTTGCATGTGAGGATAAAAATGAAGGAAAATAATGGAAAAATGAAGAAATTAGAGGCCTCATTGATAAAAAGGCTTATGAGGATCCATTGGTAGGTTTTGCACAAACTTTTTTCAGTTCAATTTTTGCAGCTCTAATTCTATTTTGTCTCTCATACTCTGGATTCTTTGAGTTTTCTTATATCACTCTTAGAGGATTGTGGCATACTTTGGATTTCGAGTAATAAGGAAAAGGAAAGAAAGAAAGCGCAATATGACAATGAGATTGATAGCTATAGTGGGTTTTTCTTGCAGATATTGAGTTTCATGTATGGTTCTCTTACTAGTTTCAGCATGCATGGCATATGCATGTGGTTATTTGGTTATGATTTGTCAATGATATTGGGGATTGCATGGATTGACAATGGTTTTTCCTAGCCTTTCTATTTCCTGGATAGCCATGTTGTTGTGGTTTTTACTTTTGTTTTCTGGTTGGTTTTCTTATGCCTTTGGTTGTGGGTTCAGTTATTAGTTCCTAGAAACCTTGGTTGGACAAATGCTTCTAAAGCCCTTGGTGGGTTGAGTTACTAGTCCTAGAAGCCTTGGTTGGAAAAATGCTCTGCAAGCTTGATAACAACTGTGTGTTCAGTACTAGTCCTGGAAACCATGGTTGGAACAAACGCGTTGGAGCCCTGGACAGCTTGGTTAGAGACCAATATGGTGATGGTTAGTGATGTTCGACTGCGAAGTGGAATCACTGATTGAGGGTTGAGGTGGTTTGGCCTTTGGAATCTCTGGTTTGTTTTTTATTGATTTGTTCTATGATGTCACACATTTGTGCTTGGAATATGGCATGTGAGTGACTAGATGAAAGAAGGATTTGGTTCATCCTAGCATATGGTCAGGTGGTTCATGGAAGTCCCATACCTAGTCAGCCTATGCAATCATTAATGGCAGATCTTTATCCATGGTAGGTTGTGGGTAAATATACTCATTTATATGTGGCTTATATCATTTTTATATCCTTGATATTTCTGTTGGTTATGATTGAGTTTTATGAAAATTATAATGTATGGCTCTCATTATGTTTTGTTTAGTCAATGAATTTACAATGATTGTATCGCTTAATATATGGTAATGAAGTTATTATGATGAGGCATCAATTCTTCTTAGTGATTCACATATAATTTTGAGACCCTTGTGCTGATGTCTATTGTTTTGACCTATAGAATGCATATTTGTGACATGTTTGACGAAATTGTTGTCATGGCTAGTAGGGGTCCACTTAAGTCCTTGTTCAAGTATTTAATTTTTTATCATTCTTTTGATGTTGATTTTAATTTCTGGATGTTTCATGGAGTTTTGGGTAGTGGCATGAGTCCTGGATCTGGAAAAGTGGCTCAGAATCTAGATTCGTAGGCACATAACTACCTAGAAAAGTCCCCAGTCATAGGCATGACTTGTTGTGGGAGAGACTGGAGGTTATAATTCGCAAGAATGCCCATGTTAATGGAGAAATTAAGGCTTTGATGAAGAAAAATGTTAGTTTTTCTCAAAGTTTGGTCACCTGGATGGGTTGGATGGCTCCTGGGGGTTCTGTTGGAAGTGTAGAAGGCCAGGTTGGTTGTGTTCTGTCGGTTCCACTTCCTTAACTGATATATAGGGAGTTGAATAATATCATAGTAACTCTTCATCACATGTTTTCCCTGGTTGGCCGGTTACTTGGGTAGATGTGGGAGGAGGGTGTTGTAGAGTAGTATCATAGCATGGTTTCGTTCTCCTTGGGTGATGTCTAGTTTCTGTTCCCCTTGGATGAATGTGTTGTCATATTTACATGTCGGTTGCATATAGGTCCTTGTGCTTGTGATTTACATTCCTTTTGTGTATGCATTGGTCATGATTTTAGTGGTGTTTCCATGTGAAATTTGATGGTGTCGTTGTTGAATGTATTTTTTGTGACGTTATGCTAGTCGTGCATTAGTTATGTGTATCAGTGTTTGTATGTTGTTATGCATACTTTGACTAGATGATGGTTGTTGTGCATGAAGTCATGGTATGTGGTCAACATAGTCATGCATTGATAACTAGATAATGGTTGAGAATATGTTTATATTTTTATCTAATTATGTTATATATATATTGTGCTAATCTAGTCAGTCTTGAACATGGGATATCCTCTCTGAGCTATACTAAGGTAAATTGATTTGTTTATGATTTGGTTTATCTGACATTATATACCTTCCAAGAAAAAGAGATCAAATATGACTAACAATATGGTAGACTACAAATATTCTCCCTATGAATCAGATGAGTAGCTTGGTGTTGGGAACTCTTCTGACTTAGACACATCGAGGAGTTTGAAGGAGTAAATAAGGATTTGCAAAGAAGATAATGAAAAAATCATGCAGGCATAGGAGGACATGACTACGAGGGCCTGTGGAAGTAGACCCCATAGTGGGCACAATTAAGATAGAGATGACACGAGCGGGGATGCTAGTTTCTTGGATACTATAGAAAGGAGGGGTGATGGACACATGTACTATTCTCATTCTGGTTCTCATAGGTATCATGGTTATCATTGTTATCATCATTATAGAAGGATTGATAGGGGATATTTTCTAGATGAGTTCAAGAAAAAAAAGCAACCTACATTCGACGAGGAAATGAATAAAAAAGAGGATGCATAAGCATGGTTGATTGGAATGAAGAGGCACATGTACAGTCTTGGTTAGCGCAGTTGGATATAGGTACAAATAAGTGATTTCATCAATGGGTAAGATCTTATTCATTTGATTTGAATGGTATGTCTACATCAGCACATTTGAATGTATTGTCATTGGGTTTGTATAACATGCTTTTAGGTATGGACTGGTTGTATCTCCATAGGACCAAAGTGGACTGCTATGACATAGCTATTGAGTTCTTGGATGTCAATGGAGAACATATATTAGTGCAAGGAAAGAAGAAGGAAACATCAATTAGAATGGTGACAACTATGCAGTCGAAGTGTAGTTGCAGGAACAAGTGTGTGTTTTTTGTAGTACATATTTCTAGTGACAAAGATAAGGAAGTTGAGGATGAAAATATCTTGAGCAAGTACCCAGTTTTTCAATAGTTTCAAGATGCATTTCCTGTATATATTTCAAGAGAAGTTGACTTGGAGTGACTTCGAGATACTATTCAGGAAGAAGTATCTATCGAAGAGGTACTATGACGACAATGAAAAGAGTTTTATGAGCTAAATATGGACTCTATTATCGACACGAGGTACAGTAGCAGATTTCTGGAGTTGTTGAGAATTGTGCCTTACCTCAAGGAGGAGAAGGCCAAGATTCAGTGATTCATCAATGGGTTTTTGATAAAATTCAAAGACATGATTGAGTTTGATGAGCCTAAATAATTGGAGGAGGCCATCCTAAAGCTAAAGCATTCTTATTAGCATTCAAAGCATATATCTGAGATTAAACATGGCATGGATTAATCTTTGGATAAAAGGGTTCATTATGGGTGGTATTTTTTTAGCCCTTCAACTCATTGGATTCTTTATCTGTTCATGGTATTTGTTGTTCTGAACATAGAATCCTTGAATCGCCCTAAAATTTCATGATAATGTAACATTTGAAGGCATTTTTGGACAACCATCGACCCAAAAAAAAATCATTAGAATAAAACTTTTAGAAGGTATTATTAAATTATCGCCTCCAAATGTTCAACTCTCATGAATTTTGGGGGAGGGGGGTCATTTGGTGTATTGAGCGAGGCAAGGGGACATAACAGTAGCATGGATGGGTAGAAGTGAGAGGTTTTTGCATGCTTTACTTAGATCTATAATCCTAACATTAGAGAATGAGAAGGAGCCTTGGGGCCTTATGGCATAGGGGCTAGGGGACCTATAAGTAAGGCAATGAGAGCAATTGATAGGGGAATCCCCAATAGTTGTGATAAGGGAATTAGGGACCACATTATCACGACCTATAAGCACTTAACCCATAACCACTAAAGTCCCTATCCCTTTAACCCCAAAGCCGTAATACCTTAACCCCTACACTCGTAACTCATAATAAATTAACCCCTTCGTCGCTTAAACCCCAGGCCAATAACCCCTTCACCCCTAACCCCTAACTTAGAATCCTTGAACCCCATAAACCCTAATCCCATATCCTCTTAAACCTTCACTGTTAGAAAATTAAATATTACAGAGCAATGCAACACATAAAATATGTGGAAAACATAAGCACACAGAACACATAAAACTCGAGAGACATAGATATATGTGGTTCACCCATTTTGGGCTATGTCCACCCCAAAAAACCAGTCCTACATTTATATTTTCCAGCAAAATGAAGAGACACAACCTATAGCAGATCCACTATAATATCCTCTATTCTCTCTCACAGTCTCCCTATCTGTTTCTCGCTCTGAGAATAAACATCCAATACACAGCCGCAATACAATGCCCTCATATATATGAGGGGTTGCCTTCTAGGGCAAAAAACCCTAAACTAAACATAACTTCTACCATCAGATCATCCGCTTAATGAACGGCCCAGATTGACTAGAAATTACTATACTTTTACAAGGCAATTTTACATCTATTTTTAGCTTCGGGGGTGCTTCCGTCAAAACCCCCCACCAGGGATGGGGGGGCTCCAAAAAGTGTAGCCGCCCCCCCTGGACCCCCCAGGCAGCATAAAAATTGTTGCCGCCACATTAAGGTATAGGGGTCCAATATTGTGATACAAAATAAACAAGATAATCAAGCTCCACACGCAACAATATCCCACTTGGAGACTGATTGTAGCAACTCCACCGCTACTTCATTTGTTGGAAAATGACTCCTATTTGGACCTGGTTGTTTCTCATCTTCATTGTCATCCTTGAGGACCAATTGAAACTAAGCATATTCTCAGTTTCTCCCTGGTTACAGCTTTTGTCGAGATATCTATAGGATTTTGGCTAGTGTGTATCTTTTCCAGCTTTAACTGTCCATCTTCCAATACTGATTGTATGAAATGGTACTTGAGTTGTATGAGTTTAGTCATGGAATGAAATGTTGAGTTATTTGCAAGATGAATGGCACTTTGGCTATCACTCTATAGCGTGCCCATATCATGCTTCTTACCCAATTCATCCATAAACCTTTGTAACCAAATCATTTCTTTACTAGCCTCTATAGCAACAACATACTCTACTTTTGTTGTTGAAAGTGGAAAAACACTTTGGATTTTTGAAACCCAACTGACAGATGTTCCACCTACAGTAAATACATATCTTGTAGTGCTCCTCATGTAATCTCTGTCACCTTCCATATTTGCATCAACATATCCCTTTAGAGCAATGTTTGAACCACCAAAGCATAATTCCTGATTTTTGGTACCTCTCAAATATCTAAGAATCCATTTTACTGCCATCCAATGTTCTTTTCCTGGATTGTTCATGTACCTACTTACAACTCCCACTGCATGTGCAATATCAGGCCCTGTGTAGACCATTGCATACATTAAGCTTCCAACTGCTAATGCATATGGAACTTTAGACATATGCTCCATTTCTTCTTGGGTCTTGGGGCACATCTCCTTACTAAGTTTGAAATGACTAGAAAAATGTGTACTAACTAGTTTTTCATTCTGCATATTAAATCTTTTCAACACCTTTTGTATGTACTCATTTTGAGACAATGTTTATTTGCGATTTTTCATGTCTCTAGTTATTCTCATACCAAGGATTTGCTTTGTAGGTCCCAAATCCTTCATTACAAATGAATTTGCCAATTTTCTTCTGAGCACATTTATTTCCTACATGTTAGACCCTACAACAAGCATGTCATCTACATACAATAAAAATATAATATAGCTACCATAATTTTTCCTTTTCAGATAAACACAATGAACAGAGTGACATCTAGTATAACCTTGTTCAGACATAAACTTGTCAAATTTTAGATATCACTGCCATGGAGCCTGTTTCAAGCCATACAAGCTCTTCTTTAGCCTGCACACTAATTTTTCCTCCCCCTTGACCTCATATCCTTCTAGTTGCAACATATAGATCTCTTCCTCCAAATCTCCATGGAGAAATGTTTTCTTTACATATGACTATTCAAGATGCAAATCTTTTGCTGCTAGAAGAATTAAAGTAGCTCTGATTGAAGTCATCTTAACAACAGGAGAAAATATTTCATCAAAATCAATACCTTTCTTTTGTGCAAACCCCTTCACCACAAGTATAGCTTTGTACCTTTGTTTTCCTCCATCTTCTTCCTTGAGCTTGTAAACCCATTTATTCTGCAATTTAGTTTTACCTGCAGGTAACCTGACTATGTCCCAAGTTTGGTTATGCATTAAGGAGTCCATCTCTTCTTCCATGGCTAGCTCCCACTTCTTCCTTCTTTCAACCTGCATTGCTTCTTCATAACATTCGAGTTCACCAGAATCAGTCAACAATAAATAATATAATGAAGTAGAGTATCATTCAGGGGGTCTACTTATCCTAGCAGATCTTCTAACACCACTTTCAGGTGTGTGAGGTGCATGTTGCTGCTATAGTGGTTGTTGTTTTTATAGTTGTTGATCATTATTATTTTCAAGCACCTTTACTTTTTCTGGGATCTCATCAAGAACTATGTATTCTTTGTTTTCTCTTTCCTGTTTCTTTTCCTACAACTAATTCTTATACAACACCTTTTCATTGAATATTACATCTCTGATCCTAATGATTTTTTCATTTTCATAATCATATAAGCGATAACCAAAATCATTAACACCTATCCAATAAAGGTACATTTCTTTGATTTTGCCTCAAGCTTTGTTCTTTTTTATTTATTAATATGGACAAAGGCCTCCCAACCAAGAGGCTTTAAAAAGCAGTAGTTTATATTTTTATCTGTTCATGCCTCCTCTGGAATACCACCATCTAAGGAACTTGAAGACCCTCTGTTTATTAGATAAACAACAGTATCTAGAGCATCTGCCCACAATTTTAAAGGCAATCCTGCGTGCAATATCATGCACCTTGCACGCTCCATGATTGTTCTGTTCATCCTTTCTAACACACCATTTTCTTGTGGTTTTCTTGGAACTGTCTTCTCTCTCCAAATTCCATGCTCTGAAAAATACCTATCAAACTCTTTGCTGCAATATTCACCTCCATTGTCTGATCTGAGATACTTCAACTTCTTTCCTGTCTCAATTTCAACCAAAGCTTTCCATTTCTTGAAAGTATCAAATACATAAGATTTATTCTGAATACAATAAATCCAAGTTTTTCTAGTTGCATCATCAATAAAAGTAACATAATAATGAGAGCCACCAAGAGATGATGCCTGAGCAGGTCCCCATACATTTTTATGTAGAAGCTCTAATTTTTTGCTCTTCTTTTCTTTCCCAACTCTGAGAAATCTGACTCTCTTTTGTTTTCCATAAATGCAATTCTCATGGAAATCCATATCAACATTCTTCAAACTCGGCAACAAATTTCTTGAGTGAATAACCTTCATCCCCTTCTCACTCATGTGTCCGAGCCTATGATGCCATAACGCTGCATCTGCTCCTTTGGAAGTTAAAGCATTAACAGAGTTAGAAATACCATTGCATAAATATAATGTACCCAAAAAAAATTGTCCACAATCTCATTGAACATAGTCATGAAAATATTTCTTATCAGGTGTGGCATGGAATGAGGCCCCTGAATCTACAACCCAAGAATCAGTAACATTTTCGAAAGAAAGAATCAAAGCATCTTGTAACACATCACCTGTCACATTTTATTCATGATTGTTTTCTTGTTGTGTGTCTCCTTCCTTTCCCTTCCGAGATCTACAGTCTTTCTTTAGGTGTCCTTTTATTTCTGCATTTCCAACACACTATCCACGATCTGGACTTGGATCTACCTTTCCTTGATTTACTGTGATATCTCGAGCTCTTTCCTCTTTCCATTCTTCTTCCCCTAGACTCTGCACTCAAATCATTACCCGATGTCTCACCAGAGCTTTTCTGTCGCATTTCCTCGCTAAGGATAGCACCGACAACATAATCAAACTTTAAAGTACTAGATCCAGAGACAAAGTTACTAATGGCCATAACTAAACCATTCCAGCTTTTTGGCAATGAGCACAAAAATAAAAGAGCCCTAACTTCATCATCAAATTTTACCTCTATAGAACTTAACTGACTGGTAACTGTATTAAAATCATTTAAATGGTCTAAAACAGATCCACCTTCCGACATATTCATATTAAATAAACGTTTCATGAGAAATACCTTGTTTGAGGACGAGGGTTTCTCATATAGTTTTGCCAATGCCTTAATCAAACACTCTGTTTTTGTTTCCTTCGAAATATTGAAGGCTACCAACATTGCGAGGCACAACCATACTATTCCGAGAGCCTTTCTATCGAGAATCTCCCATTTTTCATCTGTCATAGTTGTCGGCTTCTTTATTTTTCCACTCAATGGTAGGTACAGATATTTCTAATACAGATAATCTTCCATCTGCATCTTCCACAATGGGAAGTTTTGGCCGTTAAATTTCTTGACCCTAAATTTAGTATCTTCTGCCATTGCTCCCACTCAAACTAGGAACCCTTCTTTCCTGCAAGTTTATTAGCCAAATAGACCTTCGGTTCTGATACTAGTTGTTAGAAAATTAAATATTACAGAGCAATGAAACACATTAATTATGTGGAAAACATAAGCACACAAAACACATAAAACTAGAGAGACACAAATATAAGTGGTTTACCCAGTTTGTGCTACATCGACCCCGAACAACCAGTCCTTCCTTTCTATTATCCAGCAAAATTAAGAGACACAACCTACAGTAGATCCGCTATAATATACTCTGCTCTCTCTCACAATCTCCCTATCTGTTTCTTGCTCTGAGAATACACATCCAATACACAGCCGAAATACAATACCCTCATATATACGAGGGATTGCCTTCTAGGGGAAAAAACCCTAAACTAAAAATAACTTCTACCATCAGATCATCCACCTAATGAATGGCCCAGATTGACTAGAAACTACTATACTTTTACAAGGCAATTTTATATCTACTTTTAGCTTCAGGGGCGGTGGCCCCAAAACCCCCGACTAGTGGGGAGCTTTGAAAAGTGTAGCCGTCCCCCCTGGACCCCCCAGGCAGCGTAAAATTACAAGCAGCATTGCTGCCCCATTAAGGTATAGGGGTCCAATATTGGGATACAAAATAAAAAAGATAATCAGGCTCCACACCCAACATTCACCCTCAACCTTTAAACCCTAACCACTTAACCCGCTGACTCCAAAATACCACAACCCTTAGGCACTAAATCCCTAAATCCCCTGACCTGTAAGCCCTTGATGGATAACCATTGACCCATAATGCACTTAACCACTAATCCATTAACCTCTAACCCTCATACCCCCTATACCTCAACCCCCTAACTTGTAAACCCCCTAATATCTTACCCTTTACCCTTTACCCTTAGCCCCTTACTTCTAAACCCTTAAACCCCTTAACTCCTAGAACCTGTTATCCTTTCTCCCAAACCATAGGTGATCCAACACTAATATTCTTGGGCATATTATGATTTTTCCCGCTAACCACTCCAAATACAACCTCTAAGCACTAGTATGGTCCAAGGAAAATAGCTATAAGGTGCCCAAATATGATCTACATTTAATGGACAATCACATTTCCCCCAAATATCCTCCATGTATTTTCCTTGGTGTATTGGAGTTTGAATAAACTTATGAATAAATGCAATCCCAATCCAAAATTTTTCGGTGAGTGGTAGAGAGATAATTACCACATAGATGAAGGTCTCTGAGATGAGATAATTGGGAGGCAAATTTGATATATCTTCCCAAGCCTTTTGCAGCCATGATGAAAAGAAAGGGAGACATGGGATCTCCTTTCCTAATACTTCTAGATGGATTAAAGGTTTTGGAAGGGAATCCATTGGTTATGATTGAAAAGACCATCAAAGAAATGGGGGAGGAGACACAACTAATCTATCTGGAATCGAAACCATAAGCCTTCAAGATACTCTGGAGGTAGTACCAACTAAGGGGATCATTGGCTTTGGTTAAGTCTATCTTGATCAACATACTAAGAATTTTAAGTTTGTTAAGAGAGAGGGAAATTTCCCAGGAAGTCATGATTCCATCCAAAATTTGGCAGCCTTCAACAAAACTAGTTTGTTTAGGAGATATGAGACTGGGAAAAAGAGGTTTTATCCTTTTCACCATAATGGTGGAGATATTTTTATAAACGACATTACAAAGGTAAATATGGATAATTTTATAAATTACATTACAACCATTTACATACCTATTCTCATTCTGTACATGAATATTCTCATTTGGAGTGTAGACATTCTCATTTAGAACATATAAATTTTCATTCAAGACACACATGTTCTCATTTGGAGCATATCCATTCTCATTCAGATGATTAAGCAAGTTGCCTTATCAATGTGAATCACAAAAAATTTAAATCTCCAGCATATACAATCTGAAGGAGACAATCCCAAACAATGCTCTTAGAAAAAGGTCAATCATAGGCTCTTTATTATGCAAGCATGAGTTCCTTGCATATCATCCCCTTGTATAACGTATTCAAGCACCACCACTCCCTCTACTATCCAATTTGTCTTCACTATTTCCTTGCTCTGTATGGAAACATAATAAGCCAACAATTTTCTCAACAACCAAATAATTAAATAAGGATTTGTATAGATTATGTGGCAATTTAGCTATATAGCTGTGTACTTTTCCATATAGTTGGGTTGATCCTTACCATTTATTTCCTAACTGTAGTGTGCCATGCTATAGTAGTTTCTAAAACTCTCAATAAAGAGAGAGATATAACCCTTCCTTACTCGCATGGTGTGTTAAACACCATAAACCCCTTCTTAAACCATCAGGTCATGTATTTACTTCTATAGTCAAAGCTCTCAATGGTCCAATAGTTTATTTTTTATTTTTCTATTTCGAGCGTCTCCAGTCCTAGATTTTTTGTTAGGATGCTGATGGTAACTGAAACAATTACCCTTGGAAATATCTTCTCTTTTGTGGCCTACTTTATTTTGTTGAATAAATTTTTTATTATGGATAGGGTGGTAAAATATTAAAGTTATGATTTCCTTTTAATATTGTATGTTTATGCATATTTTCAATATTCTAACACCATTGTTTCGGAACTAACACTTTAATTCAATTATGGATTGTCATGATTACAAAGCGAGATGAAATGATATTTATAGATATTACTGATTGAAATGTGTTTTGAATCTATTTTCAATTGGCACAAAGAATTTATGCATATCTATCTAAAATGTAATTTATAGAAGTGTAGAGATCAAGAATATCATTCACCATTTGAAGCATAAATTTTATGTATGAATTGGAAATGAAGTGATTCAAAATGAAAATCTAGATTTCAAGGGGCATCAAACCCATAATTTTTTTTTAAAAGTACCTTCTTTTGGTCCCTCAACTTATTATTGTTTTGATTATCACATCATACCTTGCATTTGAATGCTAAATCTTGGCATGGAATGAGAGAAGAATCCATATATTACAAATATCGAAATTTCCACAATATCCCACATGTGTGGTGGTTTGGTTAAATGGAAAGTTGTTTAAATAGCCAACTAACTACACATGCCCACATGTTGCTAGGGGTTATTAAGATAAACCATCATGCATGCTGCCATTAGGATCGACTATCCTCTATTTTCCATATGTTCAATATGTTGTGTCGTGTTCCACATAGTAGAGTGCAAAACTATAATACATGAGGATTTTGTCATATTCCACATAGTAGAGTGCCAAACTATAATACATGAACAATCTCTCATATTCCGCACAATAGATTGCCAAACTATAAATCAATGTTAGTTTTCCTTGGAAACGAAAATACCTTTTTAAATGGAAACAACAGAGAAATGCAATATACTTTGTAATTCTTACTTCTGAATCATGGAATACTATAATTGAAGATTTATTTATTTAGCGATATTATCAACAATTTGGGTATACCTAAGTTGTTGTTCTTGCACTAATGTTTCATACAATCCTCAACTGAAATAGAAAAACATGTCCCATTTAAAATGAATAGATCTTGAAGAAGAACAAGAAGGATAGGCACGTTCACTTTCGCAAAAATCTTCTCCTTCTCAATCCGATCAATAGAAAAAATTTCAGAAAAAAACATCTCCATGTAATCTTCCCAAATCTACTGCTAGGTCTCCTCCACAACCCCTTGGAATTTTTTTCAAAAAAACTAGAATCATGAGTAAAGAGAACAATGAAACATTAAACATCAAATGCCTCATCAACAACATCAAACAGCAACCCCTCCTAAAGTGCAATAAAATCAAAAGACAAATAAGTTCTTGTGTTTGCATGTAGCTCTTCTAAGTCAGACAATGCCATTTCCTCCAAATAATGTCTCACAAAATCCAGATCCCATGGACACTTCTCTAATTGAACATGCCCCAAACAATATTGCTCAACATCTCACTTCAAAAAATTTCTGAACTAAGACCAAAAAATCAACATCTATCTAATAATCTGCCACCAAGAATTACAATTGTAGGAATGGTTGCAGTCCATAATCTGGTAAGTAAAATATGCTTTATTCAATTCCCATGCAAAAAAATTCTTTGAAGGTTTAGTTTATTTATATGAAAATAATAGTCATACAAGTATTTTTATTTTGATCATATTACATGTAGGAAGGGGCTGAAGTTCATGATAACTTCGATGGAGATTTTGACTCTAGATATCTCATTAGTACCGGTTAATGGTCAATTTTTTCGAGGTGTTTTATTCAGTCCAGTAAGAATTTTGTTCTCATATTCTTCTTTATACTTCTTTGTATGCCTATCCCTTGACATTTTGGATTTATTTACTTCATCATTTATGTAATGACCCTGGTCATGTGGTAAACAAGTACATATCGTGTTAAGGGTCTCATTGATGGCACATTTAGCCATATAATGTAAATATTAGTATAGTCATCTAAAATCAGTATGATATTATATATATTGTGTTATTTTTGGAAATAGATATTGAAATTACATTCGCATAATTATGATAAATATACTAGAAATAATAGATACACTATGTCAATAGATAAATTAGTAAATGAAATCTAAATAAAACCTTAACAACTAACATAAATTAATTAATAAATAAAATATAAATAAGACCCTAAACATTATGGCCATTCACTAAAGGACCACATACATACCTTTAAACCTTTAAATACGTTGGGTAGGACCTCAGCAACAATAACCTTAAGTTAAAGTATACGAAATATCCAAAGTTGAAATATACATAATTGATATCTACACTGAACAATTATAAGGTATAACGGATTTCAATGATGGAGAGGGTAATTAAAAGCCAAGACCTTGTAAACCTAAGGTGCGGAGAGAGAGGACTGAATGCAACCATCAATGTCTCGAAAATAGTTTGCAATAGTCAAAAATATTTTGTTTTCCCTTGCACACACACCTTGCTGACCTGGGAGGAGGGAAAATGGGAGGCGGGAGAATGGCATGAAAGAGGGTGGCCAAAGGAAAATGTTCTCCAATGACGAGTTAGGAGGGATAGGGTGCCATATTAGGTTGCGTGAGAAGGGAAAAGTTTATCTACCCAGAAGGATTATGTGAGTAGAAGAATACATGGGGAACACAACAACAGAGGGGAAAAAGGAGAGAGAATGCAGTGGGAATGGAGGGGATAGGAAATAATATATGGAGTCATACTGAACAGCAAGAAGCGAGAAGAAATCGAGGGACAGAATAAAACATGTTGATGGTAGAGCTCGAGCTTGGACAACGGTGGGATAGAGCTGCAAAACTTGGAATGTTGTAGCACCAAAGGTGAGTTAGATCCATTCTAGTTCTCCTTCGATATCTAACAGTTCATTGAAAATGAATAAAAACCTAGGGTAAAGATCAATGAAGGTGTATGGAATGATAAAGGTAACCATGCCTGCATTCTCAATTTCTTGTATTATTCTTATTGCTGTGAGTCGTATTTGTGGCATTGACATTTTTGTGTCTACATAAGGAGGCTAGAACCCTTAATCTCTCTTTGTGGGGAATGATCCTTCAACAATTCCAATGAGTGGATTTTTCTTTACATCCTAGCGTGTCACTTATTGGATGGAATTATTCCCAGTAGGGCAGAAATATTTAACCCTTTATTTGATAGAGAATGTCTGGGATCATTTTATGTTTCATAAGAGTGTGAAATTCATATTAGATAAAAATCAATAGGAATAATTTTCAGGTTCCATAAAGGAGTAATATAACTTTAAGAATGCCTATTGGTCGGTTATCTCGGGTTCCTGATTAAATAGTCGGGTGAAAGTGTAATCTTTATCAACTTTAATTACTATATATTATTGTAAGTCCCCTTCATTAAAAGAAAAAGAAAGTGATCAGAAGAATGGCTCAGGGCTATGGCCATGAAAATTAAGGGCTTATTGTTGGAGTTGTAGGGCTTCTGCGTCTGGGACAAGGGATACTCTCATTTCCATCTCAGATAGGGGCACAATTCGGCAAATGAGTTTTTACTGTTTAGTCGACAGGAGCATGTCTAGAACCTCTAGTTCCTTAATTTTTGGTGCAAATGTAGTACCCAAATCTTCAATTTTTACACCGCGCTCGATAATTCTCACCTCCATCCCTACCTCTATGTTTAGGGTAGATGCTACTGGCAATGGTGGAGTTATTATCGATTTTGGAACCTCTCTGGCTCATTTCGCCAAGTCTTCTTATAATTCAATGAGGGATGGTTTCAGGGCAAGGACTGGTAACCTAAAATCTGCAGGTGGGTTTTTTCTGTTTGATACCTACTATGATTTATCAGGGATGAAAACCGTGAAATTCCCAACTGTGGTCTTTCATTTCCAATTTCGATCTGATGCCTCTCTTGCTACTACTATTTATGTCATTCCTGTGGATAGTTCTGCCATATTCTTCTTTTCCTTTGTTGGAAACGCTGGAGGGCTTTCCACTGTTAGAAATATCTAGAAGCAAGGGTATCATGTAGTGTTTGAGAATATGACAAATCGTGTAGGATTTAAAGCTGGTTCATGACTGGTCGAGGAGAGCTCTGCTTATTTTATTTTTAATTTTACTTGTATGGTCTGCTCGACTTAATATTCTTATATACCATCCCCTGCTCAATCATTATCTGAATCATTGCTCAGCAATTTGAAATATATTATCATGCCTGCAAGGCACTAAGGGATTGGGTTTTAGCCAGGGTAATTGGAGGGCGCGAAAATGAGGGAAAAAACTATAATTATGTTGATTGGGTTACAGACATTGATGGAAGAAAGTTGATGACATATTATGTACTTAATCTTTGTGGGGGAAAATAATTTGGTGTAGAAGACAATACTTTGTTGCTTGATAGGGTCTAGAGGTAGAGTAAATGGCCTTGTACCAAGTTAGAAAGGACTGGAAGCAACTCCAAAAATAGGTCCATTGATGGCTGCTTTTATTCATAGTGTTTCACATATTCCATTAATTGTAACACAAAAAATTAGGCATTGTTAGTAAGGTTAATTTTTTATCCTTGCTTGTAACAGATTATGAAATTAGAACAAAATTTTCACAGATTCCAAACTCACACCATATTTAGAGGGGATGTTATTCCTTTATAGTTGCATTCCTTGTTATAGGTTCTACCATTTCCTTCCTTGTAATATGGTCTACAAGTTTTTCTAGGGGTTTATCTTCCTTTACATTTATATCATTTTTTATCGAGTGTCCATTTCATGCCTCATAAGATGGTCTACAAGTTATTATATGGGATCATTGAAACCTAAAGCTAGAAAAATGATATAGATTGATCAATAATCTCACAAAATTATAATTATACTTTTCTCAAAATTTAGGATGAAAAGTTATATAGGGAAAATTTAATATTTATCCTTGATTGAATTGTAAACATTTTTACAACAACCTACTATTAAAAATGAAAGAAACTAGTCAACCAAGAAAGAGACAATAGAAGATTTATACATACACTGTTAAGACTCAAGAGGATCAATCTCTCGCGAAACAATCTTTGGCAGGTGAAAAATTTCAAAGGATGTAGCTACAATTGGATCTACAGTAATGTGCAGGATAGCTCGATGTCCACATTTTCCTTCTATAACAACTTTAAAAATGTCTGACCCTGCCAAAACTACCCCTGGGCTTTGATGCTACAGTCCTAGCTGACTAAATAGGTGTAAAATTCATTTCAAATTTGGCTTCTGCATCTCCGAGTGCACCTTCAAAAATCATATGAGAAGTACCTCCACCTCCTCCCTTGGTAGGTTGAAAAATAAGTCTTACAGTGCCCTTCAAAAGTTCATGGTAAAGCAAAGAAAGATTTATATTCATGAAATGGTCAGTTGTATTACCCAAAAACCCATATGAAATAAAATAATACAAAACTACAAACAAATAGATTTAAAATATGTTGAAGAATATAAAGCATCGGATTAAGTAGGTCTAATAAATTAAATTACTGTAAATCTATGGCCATAATGAAAATCATATAGTGTAAGTAAAATTTAAACTCAAGTAAGAACACAAATTTGAATCCATCTAAATGTGTATCATCCTTCAGTTTAAAGTTTGAACTAGTTGTCACTTGCATCTGATCTATCACATTAACATATAGAGGCATGCTAAGCACCTAACATTTATCTTTGTGTTTATGAAGCCATTTGGTAGCTCCGAGAAGAACATATGTATTATGCTCACAAGCACGTATTTTTCCAAATATTCACACACTTGTGCTCCAAATCCACAAGATCCTTCATATCATACATCAGATCACTGAATTAGTCAATACCAATGACCGATGAAGTAACAAACAGTAGTGAAAACATAACCACGACTTTGATAAATGAAGAATAGTGAAACCAAACATAATTCAAACATTGCACTCATTTGGTTGTGAGATGGAGGCATTTCTATTCCTTTATAATTATCACACAAGGTTGCCTCAAGCCTCACGAGTCATGTACCTAGTCTCCTTGTTAGTGAGTAGTTAGGATTAGATGGATTTTAGGATGACCTTTGGCATATTCATAAATGTTTTTTATAGGCCCCAAAGCATTATTGAAACAATTATTGGTAGAAAATACTACTATCTCCATAAAATCCCCTTGGTATGAATGCCAAAGTTTATTTAGGGAGCATGGCACTCACCCTGAGCCACATTTCATTACCATTTTTGTTGTATCATTATATCTTAAGAAAACATACAATTTTATTCTTGGAAATTGTCTAGAGACTTAGTCTGTTCTCTGGGTTGTGTAAGGCAAGGTCACCCTTGCAAATGAGATTTTTTTGGAGGTTGTAATAACCAGTTGAATGGATTTTTTTGTCTCTTAGGTGCCAGTCACCATGATATTTTATCTTTCTGCTGTCATCTACTTAATTAGCATAGGGTTGCAAGTTTCTTGTGCCAAGTTACTTCCTTGTTAATGTTGATGGGCTAAAAACCAGGTCTGTGTGGAGGCATCTATATCCTGGTATGATGCCTTATTCCTTCCTGATGAGAATGTTTACGGAGCCATATATTTTCAAGCAAGGGAAGCAAAGGTTTAGTAGGTTGTTGTCAAATCCTAGCTTGAATCGTTGGTCAACAATTTGAAATATATTTTCATGCCTGAAAGTCACTAAGGGATTGGGTTTTTGCTAGAGTAATTGGAGGGCGAGGAAATGAGGGAAGCAACTATAATGATGTTGATTGGGTTATAGACATTGATGGAAGAAATTCGATGCTATATTTTGTCTTTAATATTTCTGGTTGGGAATCAATTGGTGTAGAAGACAATACTATGTTTCTTGACCAAGTCTAGAGGTAGAGTAAATGGCCTTGTACCATGTTAGAAAGGACTGGAAGCAACTCCAAAAATAGGTCGATTGATGGCTTCTTTTATTCATAGTGTTGTAAATATTCCATTAATTGTAACACACAAAATTAGGCATTGTTAGTATGGTTAATGTTTTATCTTTTCTTGTAACAGATTATGAAAGAAGACCAACAATTTCAGAGATTCCAAACTCACAACATATTACGAGGGGATGTTCTTCCTTTACAGTTACATTCTTTGTTATAGGTTGTACCATTTCCTTCTGTTGTGGATGATTTTTTCACCCCCCTAGAGATAGTCTAGAGTTGCCATAGACCAGTGCCTAGGACATCTTAATATAGCAAGGAGCCCTTTATAGTTTGGGTTGTCAGTCCAAAAACTCACTTACTATCTCTTGTTTGAACAAGGAAATTAGTTTTGAATGGGACCAATCTCTCTCAGAAGCTGGTACAAAGATAAGAACAGTGTAGGGACATCATGTAAAACTCCCATACAAAGGCATCAGACAGTTAAGAGACCGCTTACTGTAAAGAGGGCCAGTTCAGATAATATATCACAGAAATCAAATATCAGGAAGTGAGCGCAGTGAGGAAACATAAAGGAGATATTAGCTGACATGAGATTGATACCCAGATACACAACAGGACCATATAAGGGCATACCAATTTATGAATCCTTATATGACAATGGCGTTTTAAAAGCACCCCCCTCAAGCAACTAATATAGCAGAAAATATGGATGAAGTGAGCATGAAACAGTATACCATGACTAGGCCTATTTAAAGCGCTTGACTAATTCCAGAAATGGCATCAACAAGGATGAATACTTACTGCAAACTAGTGAGCCACTCGCATTCTAGAACATGATACAAGAAGATAAGTAGCATGAAAAGAGATATTGTATTAACACTTAAGAGAAATTACATACTGTGAGATACCAGAGACCAGAATCCTCATTACAGTTATAACCCCTCCTCACTGAGACCCTACGGGCTCTGAACCTTCATACAGAAATATTACAAAATGTATACAAAAGCCTTTTCGCTGCACAGTTTGCTGATAGAAATCTGGAACCCTTACAATGTCTTCTTTTCGGGCCTTTATAGGGGAGATGGAGAATTCTAGAGGAGGAGGTAGATAGAAAACGTTTAATGACTTATTTTGAATCAAAAGGCGGAAAGAATTCACGCCCACACTATGAATGACTAACTATAAATAAATGTACTTTACAATCTGTCTACAAAAATAAATGTTGGGAGATGAAAATCTCCTTTTATACAAGACACAAATAATAAAATATATACAATGCTCTGCCTTTTGCTGAGGAAAAATCTGCTGTCGTAAGAGCCCTGAGATGGTCTGCAATTCTGTACTGTACTCTCGGCCATTGATTTCGGATTCGAATCCCGGATCTTTAATGTAGGGTGAATTTCTCTGGAGGGTTCTGTGAGTCCATATCTTTGTCTTCTTTAATGGCGATCATTTCTCACACCTACCCTCGACTTCTTCCTTAAATTTCACGAGCAAAATATGCTCTTAACCTCTGCTACGGAAACATGAATTAAAACGCCCTCTCTATTACCTTGAAACCTGCAAAATCCACCAAAAATTAGAGGACACTGACACAGATGGAGGCGGGGATGATGGATATGTGGTCGACCGGGAGAAATACATAGGGTGGTGGAAAAGAAACAGTGGAAGTTTTGACAAACAGACGAAATGCATACTTTTTACATAACACAGTCTGGACGTGAGGAAAGAATAACGACAAATACGGATAAAACATACAAACACACATATATATATGGTGCGAGGGACTCTTACGGATGTACGAGACCAAAACACGTGGACGTACGGGAGACAGGTGGATGGGTGATGTGGCGGAGTCAACAGGTGGGGAGGGGGATCGAACTCTCGGGACTACTTCCGATTACAACCAGATCACCGCTAGAAATGATAAAAGGACACGTACAGGGCCGTAGGGTATAACGGGTGCATGTTAACGGGCGAGCAGCTCGGGCGCATATCTGCCATTGGATGGAGATCGGCAGATCCTACGGAGCAGATGGATTCCGCTACCCAACCTTTGGAAAGCCTTTAACGCGTGGGGGAAAAGTGGTTTCCCATCCGTACTGGGGACACGCAGCAGAGGATTTATGGCATCGCTGACCTTGGGCCCAAAACTGCTATCCTAGCGGAAGTGGTGCGGAACTATACTGCCAGTTTCTTGCCCGCGGGGCCCTCCATATAGGTTAATTGTTGCGCCGTTGATTTGATTTGGATCAGACGGTTGTGACGGCGCCCGTGGTATTAAACAATTAGCCCTTTTCCTTCAGCTTGTGGTTTTCGGGCTAGGGACATATGAAAGTCAAGTCAGGAGGGGCTGCACTCTTAGGGGCTCGGCCCGATATTTAAAATATGCATTTTAGACTTTGGCCAAGTGTATTTTCTGAATGGGGATGGCGCTATTTAGCGGGAGCATCGGGATTTAAGCCACGGTGGAGGTCTGAAAGAGATTTAGAAAAGGTGGCAGGTCGAAAATTTACATGCAGGAGTAAATATGTACAACATCGGCTCCATCTGGGGATGGCATGGTCATCCTCGGGCATGCCGAGAACACGCAGACCACTGAATATTTCACTCCGTTCTTCAATTCCCCTGCGCTTCTTCAAAACCCATTCCTTATTAAAAGAATGATAAAACAAAAGAAAACTAATGTACAATATAATACACCAGGCTGTCTTCGCCTCCTGGGTCCCATACTTTGCTTTGCTGGCATCCATTGGTTACATTATTCTTCAGTTGTACCCCTCCATGTTTCCATATTTTATTCTGCAATTTGCCTCCAGCTATGCTTTGACATTCTGTTCTTGTTTTTCCATTGCCAAATTTTCTTTGCTTTCTTGCTGTCATCTGCTTTTTCTGAGGCATCTTCATCATTAATCTTCTGATGCTGTCAATTCCTATGCCCAGCCTTTCTTTTATCTAGAACTAACTTTGCTCACTGCTGTCTTCATCCTGGGCAGCTTTGATTTTTGCACTTTCCACTGCATCTTCAATATGGCTCTCGGAAGCCTGATCACCTTCTTCTTGTATTTTTAAAGGCAGTGGGATCTCCTTTTCTTGTTCTTGAATAGCAGCTTCAAAAAATCTTCCTTCTGCTGACAACATGCTGCTAGAAAAGACCCTTGATCCTTGTTCAAATATTTGCAGGAAATGCACATGAGGATCATGAGATGATACCTGATTAAGAATATCTGGCAGGAAGGCTTTAACCAGGATTTCTTCTTTTTCCACTGGATGGAGAAGGAAATTCTCTTGAGATATGGTGGCTTCTTGGTTTTCTTCCTCTTCTGAACTAGGGGACTCATCATATATTGGAGCTGAGTCCTTTTGGAACTCTGGTAGATTCTGCTCTGCTGTGTTGAGCTCCATGAAAAGATCTATGTATTCTTGAGCAGGGGCTTGTACCTTTGCTTCCTCTTTTTCAAGAGAAGGCTCGTTACTTTCATCTTACTCAAGAGCTTCTTCTTTTCTCTCCTCCTCTTCTGAAAAGAAAGACTGCTGATCTCCGCTCTCATGACACTCGTCACTGATGCTTTCATAACTTTCCCCATCAGTGTCATATATAGGCTGGTTGGGTTCACTGCTTCTTCGGAGACAATCGTCATCAAATAAATCATAACTAGGAAAGTCGCAGTCAAAAGTAAGGTCACCAATCAAACCTGTTGGATTCTCAGCAAGTCCTTCTTCGTCTTGATCCTCAGAGGAGTTTCTTGGATCCAAATTATCAAACTCAAATGACGAATGGGCAAGAGTAGGTGTTCCATAGAAAATTTCTGAGGCAGGCTGCTGATTTGATATTCGGTCGACCCCTTCTTCTATCCAAGGAGATGATTGTTTTGTATTTCTTTGTGTAGAAGAGCAGCAGCTCTCAGTTTCTTGCACTAGCTGATTTGGAGGCAGTATGTCTTCTTAAACCTCCTCTTCCACATCAAATTTTGCCTCTTCTATGTGGTCTCTCATTTCCTCGAGGCAACGCTCCCTATTTTCCATTGCTATTAGATCGTGATACTCTCTGATCAGCATAATACAAGATGTAGGTAAGCAATCAGGCGGTTTCTGATTACTTTCTTCCTCATCTTCCATAGGTTTTAAAGCATCATACATGTCTTGCTCATTGTCTACGTCTTGGGTTTGTTCTTGTGATTGCAAGAGTTTGATCTCAGCCTCATATCTTTCAATCATCACTCTTAGAAGGATTTTCTTAAGCACGGGCATGCAACTTGGGATGAGAAGAGTGATCCGTGGAAGGTCCTCCACTTCCATTTTTTCCAAGCCACGTGACATTTCATCTCTGCACTCTGCTATAAAACTCGGATGCATTTTTGCAAACTGCTTAGAGTCTTCCACCAGTGGAGACGGTATTTTCTATTGAGATTTCTTTGAGAAGAAGAGGGCGGATAATCTTCAACGGAATATTCAGGGCTTTCAGCACGAACTGACTTCCTCTTCTTCCAAACTCTTTTATGAATGATCTTCTCTGGGTTAGACACGTAAGGTGTTTTCGACTGAGATGTATCTGACCTCAAATGTGGCTTTCGAGAAGCCAGGACTACCAATAAAATTTATCAAATAAAGACCAGTGGAGTCGCCAAGGTGAGAGATATGCAAATCTTCAACTCTCTGTGATCACCTGATTAGAGAGTGAAAACAATTTGTCGAGACCCAGGGAAACTGATATTCTTGAATTCGTTCCCCGATAACGGTGCCAGAAAGATGTTGTGGATGATTTTGTCACCCCCCTAGAGACAGTCTAGAGTTGCCATAGACTAGTGCCTAGGACATCTTAATATAGCAAGGAGCCCTTTATAGTTTGGGTTGTCAGTCCAAGAACTCACTTACTATCTCTTGTTTGAACAAGGAAATTAGTTTTGAATGGGACCAATCTCTCTCATAAGCTGGCACAAAGATAAGAACAGTGTAGGGACATCATGTAAAACTCCCATACAAAGGCATCAGACAGTTAAGAGACCGCTTACTGTAAAGAGGGCCAGTTCAGATAATATATCACAAAAATCAAATATCAGGAAGTGAGTGCAGTGAGGAAACATAAAGGAGATATTAGCTGACATGAGATTGATACCCAGATACACAACAGAACCATATAAGGGCATACCAATTTATGAATCCTTATACGACAATGTCGTTTTAAAAGCACCCCCCTCAAGCAACTAATATAGCAGAAAATATGGATGAAGTGAACATGAAACAATATACCATGACTAGGCATATTTAAAGCGCTTGACTAATTCCAGAAAGGGCATCACCAAGGATGAATCCTTACTGCAAAATAGTGAGCCACTTGCATTCTAGAACATGATACAAGAAGATAAGTATCATGAAAAGAGATATTGTATTAACACATAAGAGAAATTACATAATGTGAGATACCAGAGACCAGAATCCTCATTACAATTATAACCCCTCCTCACTGAGACCCTACGGGCTCTGAACCTTCATACAGAAATATTAAAAAATGTATACAAAAGCCTTTTCGTTGCACAGTTTGCTGATAGAAATCTGGAACCCTTACAATGTCTTCTTTTCGGGCCTTTATAGGGGAGACGGAGAATTCTAGAGGAGGAGGTAGATAGAAAACATTTAATGACTTATTTTGAATCAAAAGGTGGAAAGAATTCGCGCCCACACTATGAATGAATAACTATAAATAAATGTACTTTACAATCTGTCTACAAAAATAAATGTTGGGAGATGAAAATCTCCTTTTATACAAGACACAAATAATAAAATATATACAATGCTCTGTCTTTTGCTGAGGAAAAATCTGCTGTCATAAGAGCCCTGAGATGGTCTACAATTCTGTACTGTACTCTCGGCCCTTGATTTTGGATTCGAATCCCGGATCTTTAATGCAGGGCGAATTTCTTTGGAGGGTTCTGTGAATCCATATCTTTGTCTTCTTTAATGGCGATCATTTCTCACACCTACCCTCGACTTCTTTAAATTTCACCAGCAAAATATGCTCTTAACCTCTACTATGGAAACATGAATTAAAACGCCCTCTCTATTACCTTGAAACCTACAAAATCCACCAAACATTAGGGGACACTGACACAGATGGAGGCGGGGATGATGGATACGTGGTCGACCGGGATAAATACACAGGGTGGTGGAAAAGAAATAGTGGAATTTTTGACAAACAGTCGAAATGCGGACTTTTTACATAACACAGTCTGGACGTGAGGAAAGAATAACGAAAAATACGGATAAAACATACAAACACACATATATATATGGCGCGAGGGACTCTTACGGATGTACGAGACCAAAACACGTGGACGTACGGGAGACAGGGGATGGGTGATGTGGCAGAGTCAACAAGTGGGGGGGACTGAACTCTGGACCATCGGATTACAAACGCAGATCCACGGCTAGAAATGGACGGGGGTGACACGATGGTGGGCCGTAGGGTATAACGGGTGCATGTTAACGGGCGAGCAGCTCGGGCGCATATCTGCCATTGGATGGAGATCGGCAGATCCTACGGAGCGGATGGATTCCGCTACCCAACCTTCGGACAGCCTTTAACGCGTGGGGGAAAAGTGGTTTCCCATTCGTACTGGGGACACGCGGCAGAGGATTTATGGCATCGCTGACCTTGGGCCCAAAACTGCCATCCTGGCGGAAGTGGTGTGGGACTATACCTCTGGTTTCTTGCACGCGGGGCCCTCCATACAGGTTAATTGCCGCGCCATTGATTTGATTTGGATTGGACGGTTTTGACGACGCCCGTGGTATTAAACAATTAGCCCTTTTCCTTCAGCTTGCGGTTTTCGGGCTAGGGACATATGAAAGTCAAGTCAGGAGGGGCTGCACTCTTAGGGGCTCGGCCCGATATTTAAAATATGCGTTTTAGACTTTGGCCAAGTGTATTTTCTGAATGGGGATGGCGCTATTTAGCGGGAGCATCGGGATTTAAGCCACGGTGGAGGTCTGAAAGAGATTTAGAAAAGGTGGCAGGTCGAAAATTTACATGCAGGAGTAAATATGTACAACACCTTCATTGTAAGTTGGTCTACAAGTTTTTCTATGGGTTTCTCTTCCTTTACATTTATATTGTTTGTTATAGAGTGTACCATTTCGTGCCTCAAATATGATCTACAAGTTATTATATGGGACCATTGAAACCTAAAGCTAGAAAACTGTGTTGTGTAACCAGCTCCAAAAATAGAAGAAAAGAGATATAAATGCCTTAGAAATGAGCCACTTTGAGGGGGAAACCTCCAATACATTACATAAATGAAAAATTTTTGGATGATACAATTTACAAAAACTACTTTCTATATATAGGAGTCCATGGGGCCATAATGTAATCCTAGTGGGCCACAATGTAATCCTAGCCGACCTAACAATAATAATTTAAGGGCACAATAATAACAAAATGGGGGTTACAAGGGTACAATAATAACAATAAGGGGGTTACACTAACAACAATAGGGGACTATACTAGTAATATAGGGGCCTAACATGCCCCTCTCCTTCAAAAAAGTGTTGTCCTCAACGCTTGAGTAGCTCTGGGTGCTTCTGTATAAAATTCTCATCCTCCCATGTAGAATCTTCAGTGGGTAAGTTCTTCCACTTGATGAGATACTCTGAAATTGATCGATTCCGTAGTTTTCGAGTTCTTGTTTCCGTGACCGCTTCAGGTTCCAATATGATTTTTCCTTCCTCATCAAGTTCTGGCAATATTGTTTGAACTGGAAGATTTTCACCTATAACCTTCTTTAAGCACGAAACATGGAAAACTGGATGTACTTGCGAAGAAGCAGGAAGCTCCAATTTGTATGCCATAGTACCAATATTTTGCAACACCTTGTAAGGACCATAGTACTTTGGCGATAATTTATTATCCTTCTTAGCTTGCTTGAGGGACATTTGTTTATATGGTTGTAGCCGTAAAAATACCCAATGTCCTACATCAAAACTTCTCTCGCTGCAATTTTGATCTGCCTGTTGTTTCATTCGATTTTGTGCCAAATTCAAGTTATCCTTTAAGAGTTGGAGAACTTCTTGCTGATGCTCGATGTGATCTTCAACTGCTTGAACCTTCAAAATTTCCCTTAAAGATGATGTAATCGATGGTGGAGATATCCATAAAGTGCCATAAATGGGGTCATTTTTGCTGCAGTATGGAAGGAAGTGTTATACCACCATTCAGCGAGAGGTAACCACTTGACCCATTGTGTTTGTTTATCGGATACAAAACAACGAAGATATCCTTCCAAACATTTATTTACTATCTCTGTTTGACCATCAGATTGAGGATGATAAGATGAGCTATGAGCTAATTGAGTACCCAAACAAGGAAATAACTCCGTCCAAAAATTTCCCGTAAAAATGGGATCTCTGTCGCTCACAATAACCCTTGGGCTTCCATGTAGCTTTTGAATTCTGTCCACAAATGTAGTAGCAACTGTACTTGCTTTAAATGGATGAGATAATGCACAAAAGTGTGCATACTTGGTAAGTCTATCAGCTACCACCATGATGACACTCTTTCCTTCAGACTTAGGTAAACCTGTGATAAAATCCATTGAAATCTCCTCCCAACGTTGACTTGGAATGGATAAAGGTTGTAGAAGTCCCGGGGTCTTAATTGTTTCCACTTTATTTTGCTGGCAAACCAAACATTCCGCCACAAACTTTTGAATATCGGATTTAAGGCCATCCCAAAAAAATTCTTTCTTCACCCTGTGGTAAGTTTTTAAAAATCCTGAGTGTCCTCCTAAAGGAGAAGTGTGCAATTCCAGAAGAATCTTTTGTTTTAATTGGGAATTCTTACAAATATATAAGCGATCTTTGTACCATAAGGAATCATTTTTCCAACTAAATGTATCAGATGTACTAGGATCTTGCTGCAACTTTTGAATGAGTGTCCATACATCTTTTGCCTTCTTCCATTCATCTCTTGCTTCGGTTATCCAATCTGGTTGGATAATAGAAATGGCACAAAGCAATGCTTCCACCTCTTCATTCTTTCTTGAGAGTGCATCTGCAACAACATTAAGCTTTCCTTTTTTGTAGATTATTTCAAAGTCATAACCCAACATCTTTGTGACCCATTTTGGAGCAGCGAAACCCTAGAATTTCAAGCTCTGATACCAAATGTTGTGTAACCAGCTCCAAAAATAGAAGAAAAGAGATATAAACGCCTTAGAAATGAGCCACTTCGAGGGGGCAACCTCCAATACATTACATAAATGAACAATTCTTGGATGATACAATTTACAAAACCTCCTTTCTATATATATAGGAGTCCATGGGGCCATAATGTAATCCTAGTGGGCCACAATGTAATCCTAGCCGACCTAACAATAATAATTTAAGGGCACAATAATAACAAAATGGGGGTTACAAGGGTACAATAATAACAATAAGGGGGTTACACTAACAACAATAAGGGACTATACTAGTAATATAGGGACCTTAAAAACTGATATAGATTGATCAATAATCTCACACAGATATAATTATACTTTTCTCAAAATTGAGGATGAAAATTTATATAGGGAAACTTTAATATTTATCCTTCATTGAATTGTAAACATTGATACTGCAACCTACTATTAAAAATGAAAGAAACTATTCAACCAAGAATGAGATAGCAGAAGAGTTATACATACACTGTCATGACTCAAGAGGATCACTTTCTCGAGAAACAACATTTGGCAGGCAAAAAATTGCAAAATATGTAGCTACAATTGGATCTGCAGTAATGTGTGGGATAGTTGGATGTCCACCTTTTCCTTCTATATCAACTTCAAAAATGTTTGACCCTGCCAAAATTGGCACCGGGCTTTGATGCTATAGTCCCAGTTGATTGAATAGGTGTAAAATTCATTTCAAATATGGCTTCTACATCTCTAAGTGCACCTTCACAGATCATGTGAGCAGTACCTCCACCTCCATCTTTGGCAGGTTGAAAAATAAGTCTTATAGTTCCCTTCAAAAGTTCATGGTAAAGTAAATAAATATTTACATTAGTGAAATGGGCAGTTGTATTACCCAAAAACACATATGAAATAAAATAATACAAAAATACAACCAAATAGATTCAAAATATATTGAAGAATATAAAGCATCAGATTAAGTAGGTCTAATAAATGAATTATAGTAATTCTACGGCCATAATGAAAAGCTTATATTCTAGGTAAAATTTAAACTCAAGTAAGAAAAAAAATTTGAATCCATTTGAAAGTGTATCATCCTTGAGTTTAAAGTTTGAACTATTTATCACTTGCATCTTGAACCTCTATGGCTCATTTGTCCGAGTCTTCTTATACTACAATGAGGGATGGTTTCAGAGTAGTGACTAGTAACCTGAAATCTGCAGGTGGGTTTTCTCTGTTTGATACCTATTATGATTTGTCAAGGCTAGAAATTGTGAAAGTCCCAACTGTGGTCTTTCATTTCCAGTGCCAAGCAGATGCCTCTCTACCGACTACTAATTATATCATTACCATGGATAGTTTTTCCATTTTCTTCTTTGCCTTTGTTGGAAACACTGGTGGGCTCTCCATTGTGGGCAATATCTAGTAGCAAGGGTACCGTGTAGTGTTTGACAATATGAAAAATCATGTAGGATTTAAAGCTAGTTCATGCCTGGTCCAGGAGAGCTCTATTTATTTGATTTTGAATTTTACTTGTATGGTCTTTCCAGCTTAATCTTCTTATGTATCATCCCCTGCTCAATTTTCTCTAAATCGTTGTTCAGAAATTTGAAATATATTCTCATGCATGCAAGGCACTAAGGGATTGGATTTTAGCTAGAGTAATTGGAGGGTGAGGAAATGAGGGAAGTAACTATAATGATGTTGATTGGGTTACAGACATTGATGGAAGAATGTTGATGACAGATTATGTATTTAATCTTTATGGGGGGGAATCAATTGGTGTAGAAGACAATACTCAGTTTCATGACCAAGTCTAGAGGCAGAATGAATGTCCTTGTACCAAGTTAGAAAGGACTGGAAGAAACTCGACAAATATTTCCATTGATGGTTGCTTTCATTCATAGTGTTGTACATATTCCATTAAGTGTAACACACAAAATTAGGCATTGTTAGTATAGTTAGTTTTTTATCCTTCCTTATAAGAGATTATGAATGCAGACCAAGAATTTGACATATTCCAAACACACAAAATATTTCAAGGGCATGATATTCCTTTACAGTTACATTCTTTGTTATAGGTTGTACCAATTCCTTCCTTGTAAGATGGTATACAATTTTTTCTAGGGGTTGCTCTTACTTTACAGTTATATTTTTCGTTATAGAGTGTACCATTTCACGCCTCGTAAGATGGTCTACAAGTTATTATATGGGATCATTGAAACCTAAAGCTATAAAACTCATATAGATTGATCAATAATATCACACAAATATAAGTATACTTTTCTCACAATTGAGGCTAAAAATTTATATAGGGAAACTTTAATATTTATCCTTGATTGAATTGTAAACATTGTTACTTCAACCTACTATTAAAAATGAAAGAAACTAGTCAACCAAGAATGAGACAACATAAGAGTTATACATACACTTTCAAGACTCAAGACGATCACTCTCTCGAGAAACAATATTTGGCAGGCACAAAATTGCAAAGGATGTAGCTACAATTGGATCTGCAGTAATGTTTGGGATAGTTGGATGTCCACCATTTCCTTCTATAACAACTTCAAAAATGCCTGACCCTGCCAAAATTGGCCCTGGGCTTTGATGCTATAGTCCCAACTGATTGAATAGGTGTAAAATGCATTTCAAATCTAGCTTCTGCATCTTCGAGTGCACCTTCGCAAATCATGTGAGCAGTACCTCCACCTCCTTATTTGGTAGGTTCAAAAATAAGTCTTACAGTTCCCTTCAAAAGTTCATGGTAAAGCAGAGAAAGTTTTATATTAGTGAAATGGGTAGCTGTATTACCAAAAAACCCATATGAAATAAAATAATACAAAAATACAACCAAATAGATTTAAAATATATTGAATAATATAAAGCATTAGGTTAAGTAGGTCTAATAAATGAATTACAGTAAATCTATGGCCATAATTAGTAAGCGTATAGTCTAGGTAAAATTTAAAATCAAGTAAGAAAACAAATTTGAATCCATTTGAATGTGTATCATCCTTCAGATTAAAGTTTGAACTATTTATCAGTTGCATCTGGTGTATCGCATTAACATATATAGGCATGCTAAGCACCTAACATTTATCTTTTTTTTATGAAACAATTTGGAAGCTCCAAGAAGAACATATGTGTTATTCCCACAAGAATTTATTTTTCCAAATATTCACATACTTGTGCTCCCAATCCACAAGCTCCTTCACATCATACATCAGATCACTGAATTAGTCAAGGCCAATCACCCAAGAAGGAACGAACAATAGTGAAAACATAAACAATGCCTCTTTGCATGCTGAATATCCACCCTGATTTTGTAGCAGGCGTCCGTGAAGACAATAGGGGTGACTTGTATACCTTTGAAAATCTGGAATGTGGAGAGGTGGATAAATGTAGTAAACATTTTGAGTTGTGATTATTATGACTTTTGTAGCACCCCCATGTGGTAGTGACATTTGAGGAACGAGTTATGGATGCTATTATGACTAGGGGAACACAAGGAGATTGCTTTCATGGTTGGGAAGTAGTAAATCAGTAGCTAGAGGAATGCAGTCCTGAGAAATTCTTTACATAAAGGCTAGAACCTCTAAATGAATTGATTTCTCTTGTTTTTTTTCCTCTAATGCCACTTCCTTCACTTCAAAAGGTATGCCATATAAGCTATTGATGTTTGTGAAAATGAATTTCAAACAGTTCTTCATTTACTAATCCTGATAGAGACATATATGTGATTATATGGAACTTGCAGCATGTACCAGCACTTGACACCTTTTAATTGTCTCGCAGCTGGAGCAGAGTAACCCAAGCAAGAAAATTCCAGTCCTTCGACAGGTGGTTAGTGAGAACAAATTATTTATGTAGCTTTCCCTTTGATATAAATTTTTTGTAATCTTGCTTCATGAAATGAAAAATAGGAAGTGATGGGCAGTTTTCCATGTAAACAGATAATGTAGGTCCTCCAGTATCACGGGACATATGCAAGCAATGCAGCAAATGAACAAAAGTAAGTCGCTATATTAAGATTCATGTTATAATATGACCCTGTATTTCTGTACAACTGAGCAACTTCTATTCATCTATTCTTTTTTAGGATTGATGGCCTTTTTTTCTATTTAATAATACTTAATCTCAAAATATATGGATACAGGCACCTTTCAAAGTCATTTGGGGTAAACACTCAAGGGAAATAGCTAGGTAATTGTATCGGGTTATATTCAAGACCATCGAACTTTAGGAAAGTCTTTTACATACGTGATGGTGATCATAATGGAGTAATTCATTATGTTGGCACTTCATATGGTGAACACCCATGGATGAATCCTATGCTAGAAAAGGTATTATGAGGATTTATGTCAGATATGTTTATTCCCACCATAAAGCTTTCTTCAATGCAAATGTTTAATTGATCCAACCATAGAAACAATAAAACGAGTCCAGTAAAAGTTTATCATACATCCCATTCCTTATATATATATTGAGTTTCCTTTCATTAAAATATATACAAGGGAAGAATGCCCAAAAAATATCATCTCATATATTAGTTAGACTACTTTAAAATATGACATGATTAATTTACTTTCGTGATTTTTAGAAGGCATTGGAATTTTGAGTATCCAATATTTAATGTTTGAGTTGTTGTGATGACATTCCATAATTATTTTTCTAACCAATTCTGATATACTTACATATTATAAACTTAAGAAAAAAATACAAAAATAAAATAAAATTTATTGTTTCAATTGCTATTTGCTTGATTATGAAAATTAAAGTACAACTTTTTCAATTTAAATGTCTCAATTGCTATTTTCATTATTATAAAAATCAAAATACAAATTTTTTTAATTTAAATACCCTATCAGCCTCTCTTTGCACCTTTTGGGGCACAAATAATTAATGAAATACTTCAAATTTTGCAGTTACACCCTCTTTGACACCTGGAAGGATGCCTCGGACTCTGTGCTCTCCATATATCAAAAAATGATAGGAGGAGGCCTTCACAGATGGGTATATAGGTATGCATGCATTGCCATACTAAACTTAGCTAACAAGCATTGTCCAACACCTTGATTTTTTTCTCTGTTACAAGTAAAAATTTGATTATATGATATATTTTTGGTTTATTGAAAATGTTACAGTGGAGATATTGATGCTTAAGTCTCAGTCATATTGACCAAATATTGTATGGAGCAACTTAAGCTTCCTCCAAAAAGACCATGGAAACCTTGTTTTCATGAGAAACAGGAACAATATTTTATACATTTTTCACTTCAACTTTTTCTAAAATCTGACAATACCTATTATAAGTTAGTTGTCAAGAAATAGTGAAGCTATTACTTACTGTTATTTGTTGAAATTTTTACTTACGGTATTAATTAGTATTATTTATTTCTCGCTATGTTGTCTTAATTCATGTAGATGGTTGGATGGGCTCAAAGCTATGAAGGTTTGAAATTTGAAGCTGGTTGTAGATCATACATGTTGATCAGTGCCTACTAGCAAGATGGTGGCTCTTTGGGTGGTGGTTGATCATACATGTTGATCAGTGCCTACTAGCAAGATGGTGGCTTTTTGGGTGGTGGTTGTATTTCTTGTGATGATTATAGTTAATTTTCTTTGTATGGCTAGATTAATTTATTTGTAGATTATTGTTTATTATTAGCTTTTTGTGCAAGTCAAGCTACAAAGGTGTCGTAGTGAACTAAATCCATTGATTTATTTTTTTATTAAGTTAAAAATAGGGCTTGCAGGATTATATATTTTACAATGATTATACCATTATGTGTTGAACATTTTTTAAAAATCAATGCTTTATTATACAATTTCAAGGACTTCCATAAATCCTCACATAATTCTTTAAAGGGTGCTAGCTCAATGTAAGAGCACCTCCTATGCAGGGGGTTGGTGGTTCAATTCCACTCTACCCTAACATAAATTATTCAATGATATTATAGAATTTTTTAATTAAATATTTTATATTGATTTATTTTAATGGTGAGATATTTTTCTGGATTCATTTTTTATATTGTCCCCAGAGAGATAATAAATAGGATTAAAAGCATTCTCTCCATAAAGGAAATATGACTTTAATTCCAACTGCTTCCTTTGGACAGAAAATAAATGAAACTGTCGCTACAGAGACAAAAAAGAAACTGTCTTTAGAGAAACAAAAATGAAATTGTCTTTGGAGAGACAAAAATGCTTGTGTTATATATTGTCTTTATAGAGACAATATTTTAAGAAAATTTAATTTTAAGGCGATTTAATTGAGACATCCACTTAAAGACAATATTTAAGACAATACACAAGTTTTCTTTTGTTTCAAATTAAGACAATTTACCCAAAAATTGTCTTCAATATTGTCTTAAAACCCCCCTTAGTGTTATAAATTATATTAAAATAATTTGATAACATTTATAAAAATTCTTCATGACATAAAAAGTAAAGATTAAATTTCAACATATAATTTTATTGAAAGAAAAATGAAGTTAATTTCTTCCACCAAAATAAAAATAGTCTATATATTTTAATTACGCAGGCATTATTATTTGAAAACAACTCCCCTAGCTGCCATTGTGTCCATGTTTGAGTCATTGCATCAAATGTTAGACTATTGAAATGTTTTAGGCCATTAGATCCACAAGTAAATATTTTTTTATATGTTTTTTATAATGTTAGTTTTTTTCTTTATAATAAGTTAGATTGATTTTAAGTTTTTGTGACTTTCAAGTTAAAATGTTGTTATTAAAAATTTGTTAGATTTTAACCTCAATTTAACATTTTGACTATGTCAAATTACACAAAAATAAAAATAAAAGTAAATCAAATAATAATATTGACTTAAAATGAACATTTTAACTAGGTCAAAATACAATAAAAAATAAAAATAATATAATAATAATAATAATAAACTAGAAAAACAACACATGGTATTGACCCATGGTATTCATGTGGAATGTAGTTTATTTAAAAAGGGAAATTAAGATGGCCTAGATCAATCTTAACTTTCAATCTACCAAAAGCCGAAAGGGATCATATCTCTTGATATGCAAACCTCTTTTAAAGTAAAAAGAGAATTGATCCCTTTGATAAATAATATGGATCTAAACTAATTATTTAATAAAAATATTTTAAATGTTTATAACCATTATTCTTTTAAAATTTTATTTAATGAATATAAAATTTCTTCCATCCAAAAAAACTATATACATATCTTTAATTACCTCTTTGTAGCTAAAAAAATATTCCATTTTTCTTTACTTTATAATCATAAACAATTTTCGTATTATATGATGTCAAACTTACTCAACTATTTATTGTAAAATTTTAAACAAAATGTTTCACTACATAATTTTATCTTTTATAATTTTTTTATTTTTCAATTCCAAACAAAACTTACAAAAGAAAAAACCCACTTAGTCCTAACTGTAGATTATAGTTTTACAAAATTGACACTATGTAATTAACAGTAAAGTAAGTTAAGACAACCCTAAGGGGTTTTTCTGTACAAGTTTTATCATAAACCTTCCCTCCATCTAATATACATAAACTTTCCCTGTACAAGTTTTATCATAAACTTTCCCTCCATCTAATATATACTGTAGAGTCTTCTGAAGAGAGATTTCTAACAATAACTGCTCAATTCACTCTCCAATTTTTGAAACCCCCACCCCAGCTCGGGAGATTAGAGTGTAAAATAAAATGTTCTTGTGCTTATTTTAAAGGTTTTAAAACAAAACACACAATGAGAAAGTCAATATTGTGGTATAATAACTAATTTTTGAATCACTGTGACAAACAAAACATCACATTAGCTCACATAATATATCTAATTCTATAAGGATCCAAGATGATAACAAATTTTTGAATCATGATAACTAGGTGACAACCAAAACTAAGTTGTAGCCACAAGGAGAAAATCACAACAACTCACAGAATATATCCAAGGTTGCAATGAACACCATACATAATGATGGACCTCATGGGACTTTTAGTGCACATAGAACAACACCCTAAAAATTCTATACTCTTGATCAATTTAGAAAAACCTAAGATGTCTATATTAGATGTTGAGGTGGGTGGTACAATAATTGAGAATGGTTCTTAAAGGGTAAGGGAATTTAGATACTCTACCCTTCCACCAAAGCTATAAAAAGTAAGACCTGTAGATTATAATTTTAGAAAATTGACACTATTTGATTAAGTATAAGTTAGAAACATCAAGTATTTAAAAAGTAATAAGAAGAAGGTACATGAGGGCCATGGTAATTAAGGTTATTATTTGTACTATTTTTATTGAAAATAGTAATTTATATTTGTATTTTTTAAAATGAATATTGTTAAATTTGTTATACTATTTTTATTTAAAATAGTAATTTGTATTTGTATTTTTTTAAATGAATAGTGTTAAATGTGTCATATTATTTTTATTAAAATAGTAATTTGTATTTGTATTTTTTAAATGAATATTGTTAAATGTGTAATTGAGTAAAATATATTAAATTTATATTCTAAGTTTTAAGATATTTATTTAAAAAATTCGAAGTATGGTGAGTTTTGTTTTATTAAGCTTTACTCTAGATGTGCAGAGAATGATTCTATCTCAAGACCCAAACAAGATTCTTTTTTCCCTTCATATTCTAGCTTGTACCTTGACACTCCTCCTCTCTTCCTCCTTCCACAAATTTAAACTATGATATTATAATAAAAATTTGATACTCTATTGTAATTTTCTCTACAAATGTGATGGCAAATGTGCCCTAAATGATGACAATTTCATGGTTAATGCAGTATAAGCTACATGAAAATTTAGAGTCTTGTATACAAGATCAAGAAAGCTATGCCCAATATCCAACACCATAGAGCAAGACGTGTTCACCAATCATTTGCTTCCAAATCTCTCTTAGTGCTAGAATTTTTTCCTCAATAAACTTGTTTTTACTGCTCTTGAAATGATTAATGCCATCTTTGTTGCATATAGGAGCATTTAGATCTGATAAGAAAAGTGTGATACTGTGTTATAATTTTCTCTACAAATGTGTTGGAGATGTTTTCTCAATAAACTTGTTTTTAGTGCTCTTAAGTGATGAAATCAATCGTTTTTGCATATAGGAGCATTTATCTCTCATAAGAAAACTGTGATATTGTGTTATAATTTTCTCTACAAATGTGTTGGAGTTGTTTTCTCAATAAACTTGTTTTTACTTCTCTTAAGTGATGAAATTCATCATTGTTGCATACAGGAGAATTTAGAAATTGCACCATATGTTGCAAAGGAAACGTTGTAAAATAGTAACATAGGAAAGAGTGGTATAGAGGAAATTGTCTCACATAAATCATGCAAGTAAGGAAGAGAAGTGTAGAGTAAATGCTCTCACATGAATCATGTAGGATAATTACAATTATAGAGAGTGAACAACGCAATTGGGCTATTCAGTTACATAATTTGGTTACAACTACATACGTTAATTAGATATCATTTTTGGGATTCAACTATGTTAAGTAAGTCATTCATCTATGACCGTTTCCATGAGAGGTATTCGTAATTGACTAATTTCTCATTATTTTGAATATTCCACTTAAAACTCATTGCATCAGGTGATTCTCACATGGGTGAAGAATTTCCCTTAAGCATGCTTGAGTCAGAGGAGTTCTCAGATGGGTGACCCCCCAGGAATTCTTGGTTACCGGGCGCAAGTCTCGGAAGTGATGATTCATGCTATGTGATTCATTTCACTAGTTTCAATCCCACTTCTTCACCCCAGTGAGCATCACCTGATGCAATGAGTTTCAAGTGGACTGTTGAAAAATCATGAGAAATTAGTTAGTTACGACTACGTGTCATGGAAATAGTCATAGATGAATTACTTACTTAACAAAGTTGAATCCAAAAAATGATATCTAATGTAATGCACTATGTAAACCCCTCATACTTAAATACAAAGAGTAAAGGGAGCTCTACTTGAATGGTTCATGAGGCACAATACTTGGTAAGGTTTCGAAAATGGGGTAGCAAGATAAGTGGGCTTCATTGTGGGGAAAACTCCATAGTTAAGTGTGCTTGAGCCAGATGAGTTCTAGGATGGGTGACCTCCAGGGAAGTCATGGTTACCAGGTGCAAGTCCCAGAAGTGATGATTGACACTATGGGATTCATTTCACTAGTTTCAATCACACTTCTTCACCTCTGTGAGCGTCACCCGATGCAATGAGAGTTAAGTTGAATAATCAAAAATCACGAGAAATTAGTCAATTAGGACTACCTCTCATGGAAATGGTCATAGATGAATGACTTACTTAACGCAGTTAAATCCCAAAAATTATATCTAATATAATGTGCTATGGAAACCCCTCATACTTAAATACAAAGATTAAAGGGAGCTCTACTTGAATGGTTGATGAGGCACAATTCTTACTAAGGTTTTGCAAATGGCATAGCAAGCTAAGAGGGCTTGATTTTGGGGAAAACTACACAGTTAAGCGTGCTTGAGCCAAAGGAGTTCTGGGATGGGTGACATCCCAGGAAGCCCTGGTTACCAAGTGCAAGTCCCGGAAGTGATGATTCACGCTATGTGATTCATTTCACTAGTTTCAATCCCACTTCTTCAGCCCTATGAGCATCACCCTATGTAATGAGTGCTAGGTGGACTATTCAAAAATCGTGAGAAATTAGTCAGTTAAGACTACCTCTCATGGAAATGGTCATAGATGAATGACTTACTTAACGTAGTTGAATCCAAAAAATGATATCTAATATAATGCACTGCGGAAACCCCTCATACTTAAATACAAAGAGTAAAGGGAGTTCTACTTGAATGGTTCATGAGGCACAATACTTGCTAAGGTTTTGAAAATGGGGTAGCAAGCTAAGTGGGCTTCATTGTGTGGAAGACTCCACAGTTAAGCACGCTTAAGACAGAGGAATTCTGGGATGGGTGACCTTCCAAGAAGTCCTGGTTACTGGGTGCAAGTCCCGTAAGTGATGATTGACGCTATGTGATCCATTTCA
Organism: Pinus albicaulis; assembly: GCA_034641835.2. Taxonomy (NCBI): domain Eukaryota; kingdom Viridiplantae; phylum Streptophyta; class Pinopsida; order Pinales; family Pinaceae; genus Pinus; species Pinus albicaulis. The sequence goes on along the minus strand of CM076574.1, from coordinate 1,612,706 downwards.
CTAGTTTCAATCCCACTTCTTCACCCCTGTGAGCATCACCCAATGCAATGAGTGATAAGTGGACTATTCAAAAATTATGAGAAATTAGTCAGTTAGGACTACCTCTCATGGAAATGGTCATAAATGAAAGACTTACTTAACACAGTTGAATCCCAAAAATGATATCTAATATAATGCATTGCAGAAATCCCTCATACTTACATATGTTAATATAATTTTTAGATAAGTATTATTCCTTTGGTCCTAAGATGAAATATCATCATTCAAGAAGTTTAGAAAATTATTTTTGAAACTCCCACCCATGCCAGGGAGATCACAGTGTAAAATCAAATGTTCCTGTAGTCTTTTTAGCGGGTTCATAAACAAAACAAACAACAAGAAAGTCAATATTTTGGTATAATAACTAATTTTTGAATCATTTTGACAAAAAAAACATCACATTAGATCACATAATATATCTAATTCTATAAGGATATGAGATGATAATAAAGTTTTGAATCATGATAACTAGGTGAAAACCAAAACTAAGTTGTAGCCACAAGAAAAAAACTCACAACAACTCACAGAACATATCCAAGGTTGTAATGAACCCCATACATAGTGATGGACCTCATGGGGATTTTAGTGCATAGAACACCACCCTAAAAATTCTATACTCTTGATCAATTTAGAATAACCTAAGATGCCTAGATTGAATGTCGAGGTGGGTGGTATAATAATTGAGAATGCTTCTTGAAGGGTAATGGAATTTATATATTCTACCTTTCCACCAAAGCTATAAAAACCGAGACTTGTAGATTGTAATTTTATAAAATTGACACTATTTGATTAGGAATAAGTTACAAACATCAGTTATTTAAGAAGCAATAAGAGGAAGGTACATGAGGTCTATGGTAATTAATATGATTCTTTTTACTATTTTTATTTAAAATAGTAATTTGTGTTTATATTTTTTTAAATGAATATTGGTAAATGTGTTGTACTATATTTATTTAAAATAGTAATTTGTATTTGTATTTTTTTAAATGAATGTTGTTAAATATGTTATACTTATTTTTTTTTAAATAGTAATTTGTATTTTCTTTTTTTAAGTGAATATTGTTAAATGTGTGATTGAGTAAAATGTATTAAATTGATATTCTAATTTTTAAGATATTTATTTAAAAAATTCAAAGTATGGTGAGTTTTTTTTACTAAGCTTTACTCTATATGTGCAGAGAATGAGTCTATCTCAATTCCCAAGCAAGATTCTTCTTTCTCTTCATATTCTACCTTGCACCTTCATAGTCCTCTTGTCCTTCGCCTTGCACAAATTTAAACTATGAGGCGCAAGTTAGTTGTTGCATATAGGAACATTTAGATATGATAAAAAATTTGTGATACTCTATTGTAATTTTCTCCACAAATGTGATGGAAAATGTTCCATAAATGTTGAGAATTTCATGGTTAATGCAATATAAGCTACATGCAAATTTACAGTCTTGTATACAATATCCAGAAAGCTATGCCCAATATCCAAATCAATAGAGGAAGACATGTTCATCATTTCAACACTTTCTTCCAAATCTCTCTTAATGCTAGAGTTGTTTTCTCAATAAACTTGTTTTTACTGCTCTTGAACTAATGAAAGCCATTGTTTTTGCATATAGGAGCATTTAGATTTGATAAGAAAAGTATGATAATGTGTTATAATTTTCTCTACAAATGTGTTGGAGTTGTTTACTCAATAAACTTATTTTTACTACTCTTAAGTGATGAAATCCATCGTTGTTGCATATAAGAGCATTTATCTCTCATAATTAAAGTGTGACACTGCGTTATAATTTTCTGTACAAATGTGTTGGAGATTTTTTCTCAATAATTTTTTTTTTTACTTTTCTTAAGTGATGAGATTCATCGTTGTTGCATATAGGAGCATTTAGCAATTGCACTTTATGTTGCAAAGGAAACGATGTGAAGCAGTAACATAGGAAAGATTAGTACAGATTAAATGCTCTCACAAAACTTTTGCAAGTAGGAAAGAGTAGTATCAACAAAATGCTCTCACATGAATCATGTGTAATAGCTACAACTACAGAGAGTGAACAATGGGATTGGGCTATTCAGTTACATAATTTGGTTACAACTACATATGTTAATATCATTTTTAGACAAGTATCAGTTCTTTGGTCCTAAGATGAAATATCATCATTCAAGAAGTTTAGAAAATGGTTTTTGAAACCCCCACCCATGCTAGGGAGATCAAAGTGTAAAATAAAACGTTCTAGTTGTTTTTTTAAAGGGTTCATAAACAAAATAGACAATGAGAAGTTCAATATTGTGGTATAATAACTAATTTTTGAAACATTGTGACAAACAAAACATCACATTAGCTCACAAAATATACATAATTCTGTAAGGATATGAGATGATAATAAAGTTTTGAATCATGATAACTAGGTGACAACCAAAACTAAGTTGTAGCCACAAGCAAAAAATCGCAACAACTCGACACAGAATATATCCAAGGTTGCAATGAACCTCATACATAGTGTTGGACCTCATGGGAATTTTAGTGCACATAGAACACCACCCTAAAAATTATACACTCTTGATCAATTTAGAATAACGTAAGATGTCTAAATTGGACGTCGAGGTGGGTGGTACAATAATTGAGAATGCTTCTTAAAGGGTAAGGGAATCTAGATACTCTACCCTTCCACCAAAGCTATAAAAGGGAGACTTGTAGATTATAGTTTTAAAAAATTGACACTATTTGATTAAGAACAAGTTACAAACATCGGGTATTTAAAAAGTAATAAGAGGAAGGTACATGAGGGCCATGGTAATTAATGTGATTCTTTGTAATATTTTTATTTAAAATAGTAATTTGTATTTCTATTTTTATAAAAGAATATTGTTAAATGTGTTGTACTATTTTTATTTAAAATAGTAATTGTATCTATATTTTTATAAATGAATATTGTTAAATGTGTTGTACTATTTCTATTTAAAATAGTAAGTTGTATTTGTAATTTTTAAATGAATATTGTTAAATGTATAATTGAATAAAATGTATTAAATTGATATTCTAATCTTTAGGATTTTGTTTAAAAAATTCAAAGTATGGTAAGTTTTTTTTATTAAGCTTTACTCTAGATGTGCAGGGAATGCGTCTATCTCAAGTCCCAAACAAGATTCTTCTTTCTCTTCATATTCTAGCTTGTACCCTAACACTCCTCCTCCTTGCACAAATTCAAACTATGAGGCACAAGGTAGTTGTTGCATATATGAACATTTATATATGATAAGAAAAATGTGATACTCTATTGTAATTTTCTCTACAAATGTGATGGCGAATGTGCCCTAAATGTTGAAAATTTCATTGTTAATGCAATATAAGCTACATGCAAATTTACAGTCTTGTATACAAGGTCAAGAAAGCTATGCCCAATATTTAAAACCATAGAGCAAGACAAGTTAACTAATTCAACAGTTGCTTGCAAATATCTCTCAGTGCTAGAGTTTTTTTCTCAATAAACGTGTTTTTACTTCTCTTGAACTGATGAAATCCATTGTTGTTGGATATATGAGCATTTAGATCTGATAAGAAAAGTGTGATACTGGGTTATAATTTTCTCTAAAAATGTGTCAGAGTTGTTTTCTCAATAAACTTGTTTTTACTATTCTTAATTGATGAAATCCATCGTTGTTGCATATAGGAGCATTTATCTCTCATAAGAAAAGTGTGATGCTGTGATATAATTTTCTCTACAAATTTCTTGGAGTTTTTCTCTCAATAAAATTGTTTCTACTTCTCTTAAGTGATGAAATTCATTATTGTCGCATATAGGAGCATTTAGTTATGATAAGAAAAGTGTGATACTTTGGTATAATTTTCTCTACAAATGTGATGGAAAGTGTGCCATGAATGTTGGAAATTTCATGGTTAATTTAATATAAGATAAATAAAAATTCATTTCTTCTACACAAGATCAAGAAAGCTCTATCGAGTAGCCAAAGCCACAAAACAAGACATGTTTGCAAACTTACCAAATCTCTCTCGGTGTTGGAGCTATTTTCTTAATCGCCTTATTTTTACTACTCTTGAAGTGATGAAAGGCACCTCTCCATACATTTTTTTACTGTCTACACAACGAACGAAAGAAACCAACTTCATATCAGCGATACTGAAAAAACAAGAACATGGCAGACACGAGAGACATCAATGGTAAAGAACAATGTAATATTTTGAATATTTTCAAATATCATGAAGGCAATAATACATAGGTGACTCAATAGGAATTGATCAAGATTAAATATGGAAGAACTGCACCAAAACAACAAATCACAATCTATTTCTTAATTCATGAGGCATTCATGTTGGCATGATCAGACAAGGTATTTAACTTAACTTCAACATAGTCATCATGATTTGTAAGGCTCAAGGAAGTAGTATTTCATTAAGATTTCACTAGACAAGGTATTTAACTTAACTTCAACATAGGCATCATGATTTGCAAGGCTCAAGGAAGTAGTATTGCAATAAGATTTCACCACCCGCTTCCATGGAAGAAAATTTTTACTTTCATTCCTCCACGATGGCTCCTTTTCTGCAACATCTTATTTAGTCTAGGCTACTCTTTCCTATGCTATTTCCTTAGGGTGTTTCTTTTGCAACATGTGGTGCAATTACTAGTTCAAGTTGTATGCATCTATGTTAAACCAAGATCCATTTCCATGTCAGAGAAACCTGCACTACAATATTTCCTCAAAAACCTACTTAATCACCACAAGACAATATCTTTAAATTTCATTAGTAAATTGATAGAAATTTCACTACTTAATAAAATAAAACTATTAAAATTGATTAGAAAATCTGTGGAAATTTCACCACTCAATGGAATAGGAGATAGGTGGAAATTTCATTAGTCGACATAATAGGACTATAGAGTTTATTGAAAATTTCTATTTTTAGTTTAGAAAATTTAGTTGTCAATTAAAATTTCTTACTTATTAATTTTACTAGTAAAGTTTTTAATTAAAAAATATGTTTAAAAATATTACTTTACTTATTCTCATTGATCCTCATATTTTTTTTCTTGGTCCTTTATGCATTATGAGTTTTTTTTGGGCGAAGATGAATTCATTCTTAATTCACTAAGTTGAACTACAATCTAATATTTTGGGTTTCTGTTTATTAATTTAACTGGAAAATATGCTTAGCTCAAAAAATATTTCCATGTAAAATTTAGTTATTTTTAAATAAATATTCAAAATAAATATATAAAAAGGAAGTTCTACTATAAGTAGTCGTAACTACTTGATCCATTTAATTTAAAAAAAAAAAAACTTTCAAAATACCTACAATTGTCAGTGTCACTTTCTTGCTATTACCCGAGAAACAAAAATCCTCGGAACAAATCGCATCATTTCAGTGATTAATAGCCATACAATAAGTATACTATATGACCTTGAATTCAGTACATGATACAACTATTTTCCAGTTGTTGTTGTTGCTGATGCTGAATGAAATGACTGAGTTCTAAAAGATAAGGAGATATTTAAATTGTGAAGAGAGAAGGTGAGTTGGAAGGATTAAAATATTCTAAATTTAGACCAAGGCACTAAGAGAGAAGGTGAGTTGATATTTACTCAGAGTTAAGAATGAACAGAACACTGAGTGAAAAGAAAAACACCAAGTGAAAATAGCCAGTGAAAAGAGAAGTTCAGTATAATAGCAATAGCTAGCTGATTTAAACATAACCAAAACACCCCGTTGAGTTATTCCATCCAAATCTACTCTAAGCATTCCCAATGATAGATAGTACGTCTACTAATTATCTAGGTGATTGCATAAGGCTCAGGAGTATAGGGGTAGTCCATCCAAATCTATCCTAAGCATTCTCAATGATATATGGTACATCTAGTAGTTTTCTAGGTGGTTGCATAAGGCTCACGAGTATAGGGGGGTATTCCAAGAATCCTCAATGATAGATGATACGTCTACTAATTATCTTGACTAGAAAATAAACGATTATACTTTTCTTATTTTAATAAGTAGGAAAGAAATTAATTTAATTCTTATCTTGTCTCAGAAATTTCATAATAGCAAATATAATTTTAAAACTGTACTATTTCATTATGAATTTATATGCCATCAGCTCCAATCTTAGAAGCATTCATTATGATGTGATTAATCTGAAATACATCTATATAAGCATTTATGATATTTAATTAATTGCTAAATATTGGAAATCAGAAAATTTATGAGTGGCATTCAAAACATAAGAATCCATCACTAACATGGAATTTAATTTTGATATAAATGACTTAAATATCACTCTACTATGATCTATCTCTATAGAAGAGCTAAAAAAAAGGTTCAAAATATTTCAGTACACCCTTTAAGATATCTCATGTAAGTTTGAGTTTGTATGTGAATTACTTGTTCAAGGGACATTTGAAGCTATAAAGGAATAACAACCATGAGGTTTATTACCTAACCCTGAACTTTCTGTTGGAAAAATTCATCCATTAAGGGTCCTTTATTCTTTCAAACATGAAATATCTCTCAATTTTTTTAACTGATTTAATCAACCCACGTGATTTCAAACAACCTCTATAAAAATGAAGTGGAGTCTTCACATAACTTTTTTTCTCCATGAAGCTCACAAGTTTCCTACCATCACTTCATAGTAATCTTCTGCTAGTTTTGAACCACTTTCTTTGGATTTTCTAGCTTCCTGTGCACTCTCCTAATCCTCTATTATTGTTCTTAATTCTCATAATTATTTTTTCATCGTTATTTTTCTACCATTACTTCTCTCTCAACCTCTTGATCATCTTCTCTAAGAACTTATTCTCACTTATTTCACTCTCCTTAAGATTCAAAACTTCCTATTATATAAAATGGCAAGATTGGGGATATATTGTGCCTAATACAATTTCACTCCTTGTGCCATGATCAAAAAATCCTAATTAAAATATAAACATGCTCATACAATTTCAAATATTCACACTCTTGGATGACATAACATAACCATATTCATAGATTTCAAGGCAAGTGTCTACTTGTTCTTGTTGATATTTAAAATAGATATGCACATTTATATCGTTGTGATTCTAACACTAATTGACACTCCTATAGGGATATGATTATTGATGTCTAAATATTAGAATTGTAAATGAAATCTATTTTTTGTTATTGATTTAATTATTCCTAATTGTCTACTAATTTCTGTCTATTTAGCTAGATAAATTCAATACTTGGAATATTTTAATGTAGCCATTTAGTGCATGTAATTAAGTACAAAAATCCTGTAATGTTCATGGCACACTATAATGTGCATGGTCAGAAGGTGCTGAATGTCCCTATCCATTTATAAGATCAAGAGTTGTAAGCTATATTCCATGGAATTTCAATATCTTCCTATTTATTCATATACTAAATTTGTCTTCTCATTTAGCTGAAAATATGAGAAGACATGATTCTACATCTAACCTGTTGAAATGGGATCTCACTTCAATTTCAATATTTAAAGTTAAGGAAAACAAGTAAAATAAACATGAATATGGGTTGAACTTTGATAACGAATCTTAATAGTTTAACTTTTTCTGAGGTGCACTATTGCATAATCGTCTTGAATGTTGACTTTACCTTTTCAACTTTGTATTCTCAACTTTGTCTCATCAACTTCAACTTGCCATGAACCTTTTTAGTTTATTGAAGAACAAAATTTAAGTGAAGCTTGCATCTCATTCCTATGGAAATTGTTTTAATGCAAGAGAGTTTATTAACTCACATAAAAACATGGAAATATATTTCATGTTTGAAAAATAAATGGCCCTCAATGGACGAATTTCACCAATACCAAATTTAATGGATATGTTATTCGATGTGATTTTGCGCAACATGAACAAAATCCAAACAGTAAATAGAAGAGGAGTTAAAAAAAATACGGTTGCAAAGCTATGAAATAAAATATTTTGTGTGGACTACAAATATGAATAGAAGGTGGAGGATGTGCATGAGAAGAGGATGGAGAAATCAAAGGAAAATAATGCAACTATTCAACCTTGAGGAGGAGGTTGTGGAAATTTAAGACAATGAGTGAAAGGAAATGACAATCATAAGTGATAAATTAATTGTCATGCTTGTGGGACAAAATGATGCAATTCATATGAATGCCCAAAAAGAGAGCATGCACTTGAAAATGAGTATAGGTTCTAGCAAGTCCGATAAATTATGTTGGGGCATTATAGTCCACTATGTCGTGTTATACAACAGAGTGTGGGAACAACTAAATCTGATCTTAATTTTCAATTCTGGTTCGTTTTTTTGCGGAAAAATATGTGTATAAAACACATAAGTTTTCTTAATTGTCCTAGGAATATTTTTTTCATTTTTCAAGCTTAGTTTTTCATCTGTTTGGTTCTTGTTGTGAATTTTCAACGCTAAAAACAAAATCTGATGGATAGATTGCTTCAAATTAAATCATACATTATTTTATGTTTATTTTTAATGTTGTTTTTGCCAAATGATTGTGTGAAATAAATTTTAATTCTATTGATATTTTTGTGTGTATTTTGAACAGAAGTTTCATGCCCTCTAGTTCCTTCATATAGTTTTTTCATGGAAATAAAGAAACATAAAGAGCCATTTCCAACCATTCAAATCAAATTTTTATTCTTGTTTTCTCTTCTTCCTTTTTTAATTTTAGTTTCTCCTAATAATTGAGGCAAGGGAAAATGTCAAAAATTCATAAGGGTTTTGTTGCGTGTAATTTCTACTTGTTTTCAGTTAGAGCATCCATGTCCCTAAGGTTTTGCATAAAATAAATAAAGGGTTTAATGAGAAGGGAAGAAGGAAGAAGGAATTTCAATAAACTAAAATGACCAATTAAGAATTCATTTCATCCAATTGCTATCAGATGCACAATTAAGAAATTAAGAGTCCAACTGCCAAAAACATAAAAAATTAAGTCTAGTAAAAGTTTACCAAAATAATAACGATTATCTTCACAATCTTGATAAAATCCTACAAAACTTTTAAAAAAATCATATTGATTCATAATTTTATTTAATTTACAATTTTTGTTCAATTCCATAAAATAATCACATTTACACCATGATTTTCCAAAAAAATCTCTACAATTTTATTAATATGATGAAATATGAAATTTACAATGTGGAATTTCAAAATCTCTAGAAATGGTTCCATGTCAAAGCCTGGAAACCTAGCCTAACTCCATTTATTTGAATGCTAACATGGTCAAATTCATGTGTTCCATTGTAAAGGCCTTATTTGATAGGGTGGCTAGTTAATTGTTACATAATACTAGTGTATGTGCCTTTGTCTCATCATCATCAGCTATCCTTTCTTTCTCGGAGCTAGGCTCCTCTCCCCAGTCAAAATTGATGGGTTGTTAAGCAAAAGTATTCTTCCATGAGATGTGGGAAGTGCTTGATTTAACTGGATGCTACCAGCTTTAACTTTCTGCCAAATAGAGTTTTTGACACAATCTTCTACTATGGGTTTTTTTATCATGCTTATGATTTTTTCTTTTCTTTATCCTTTCTCACCTCATAAATGATATTATGGGGGTTGTAATTCCATGCTCTTTTTTATGGTAAATAAAAACTATTGAAAACAGAAAGAAGAAATATTAAAAATGGCACCGATGAGGCTTCTGATTTAATTTTCCATTAATTAAATTAGAAGTAAATTGTAATTCCACATCACAGGACAACTTGCATGAGTTAACTCAGTTGGGAAGAGTTAGTTAGCTCAATTAAATTCAGTTAAGGGTCAAACTAGAGGCATGTAGAGTCCAATCTCAATTTTAGGGGTTCCAGTTGCAATTTATTTTGAGCTGTAATTAGTTAACTCAATTATATGAGTTAAAATTAGTTTAACTAGTTCTAAACGAGAGATGAGCTAGTGATAGCTCCAATGAAGAAACCCGAGAAAATAAATAGAGAGGAAGAGCCAAATTATTTTGAAGATTTCATAGATGTTCTGTCCACATTTGAGGCATATAAAAGATACGTAGATGAAATTCGAGGATGAATGGATCAGGATAAATCCGGTAACACTTCCAAAATTTACTAGTAAAAATTTTATTTTTTAGTAGCTATCAAATTGAAAACTTTTCTTCGATGTAAAGAGTTGATTGAATATCGATATAATAAACCACGTGATGAAGTATGTGATATATTAGTATTGGATCTTATAAAACATGCATTGGATGAGACGTCCTTGGGTAAGGTAGAAAAATATACATCTTCCTAGGAAGCATGGAAGACCCTGGAAGTAGAATTTGGTATAAGGAACTGAAATAAAGCAACAAATTATGTTACAGTCTGTTGAAGAATCAATATAAAGTTAATTCCAGTTTTGGTATTAAATGAGCAAGACTCTAGGAGGAAAACAGAGCTTGAAGAATCCCACTCAAATGTGGATGATGATCATAAAGACTATAAAAGTGAAAACCATAATGTAGACATGCATATGGATGAAGAAGACACATAAAAGATTGCAGAGTGAGAATTTTAAGTCCCTACATGTGAGGTAGAGAAAGAAGATATAAATTCTCAAGAAACCCAATGTAACATGGATGTTGAAGATGATGACGAATCCCATTCTGATGAGACAAATGTGGATGGTGATTGAAAAGTGAGTAGTGAATTGTTGAATCCAACAATAGTCCCTGTTGATGATGGTGAAACTTCCAATAAAGAAGTGAATAACATGTGTGATCTAGTTGGTATGATTATAGTTTGTTATGGCCTATTTGCATGAGAGTTTGAAGCATTTGAGTTTGAAAATAACAAAGACAATTTTTCATATGAAGTAATGGTTTGTAGAGATGAATGTGCACCTCTCATGAATCCAACAATAAATGATGAATTTGGTGAAGTTGAAATTGTTAAGGAGCATGTGCATTCTAAAATATATTACCACAAAGTAGATGAAAATTATGTTAATGAAATTTGTGGTCTCCTTTTCGAAACAAGGATTGATTGTGGAAATATGGAAAGTGCCATGTTTGATGAAGAATTGAAGGTTGAAGCTACCACTGTAGCAGCAAGTTGTAACAACCCTGGTAAAAAATCCATGTAAAAGTTAATAAAGGTAAAATAAGACCTTGGTCATGGGACACATATTCCAAGTTGAATGTTGTGCAAAAACTTCCTAGTGGGTGTTCATTTTAGTTTATTAATGGTTATGGAAATTGGCAAAGGAAATGGAAAAGGCTTTCGAAAGTCATGAGGCATTTATTGGCATTTTATTTATGAAAATAATGGAAAACGGGAGAAAAGGGAGGTGAAATGTCACAGGTTGCATGTGAGGATGAAAATGAAGGAAAATAATGGAAAAATGAAGAAATTAGAGGCCTCATTGATAAAAATTCTTATGAGGATCAATTGGTAGCTTTTGCACAAACTTTTTTTAGTTTAGTTTTTGCAGCTCTCATTCTATTTTGTCTCTCATACTCTAGATTCTTTGAGTTTTATTAGATCACTCTTGGAGTATTGTGGAATACTTTGGATTTCGAGCAAGAAGGCAAAGGAAAGCAAGAAAGTGCAAGAGGACAATGATATCGATAGCTATAGCGGGTTTTTCTTGCAGGTGTTGAGCTTAATGTATGCTTCTCTTACTAGTTTTAGCATGCATGTGGTTATTTGGTTATGATTTTTCAATGGCATGGGGGATTACATGGATTGACAATGGTTTTTCCTAGCCTTTCTATTTCCTAGATAGCCATGTTTTTGTGGGTTTTAATTTTGTTTCTAGTTGGTTTTCTTATGCCTTTGGTTGTGGGTTGAGTTATTAGTTCCTAGAAATCTTGGTTGGACAAATGCTCTGGAAGCCCTTAGTGGGTTGAGTTACTAGTCGTAGAAGCATTGGTTGGAAAAATGCTCTGGAAGCTTGATAACAATTGTGTGTTCAATACTAGTCCTGGAAACCATGGTTGGAACAAATGCTTTGGAGCCCTGGAAAGCTTGGTTAGAGACCAATATGGTGATGGTTAGTGATGTTCGACTGCGAAGTGGAATCACTAATTGAGGTTTGAGGTGGTTTGGCCTCTGGAATCCTTGGTTTGTTTTTGATTTATTTTTTCTATGAGGTCACGCATTCATGCTTGGAATATGGCATGCGGGTGACTGGATGAAAGAAATATTTGGTTCATCCTAGCATATGGTCAAGTGGTTCATGTAAGTCCCATACCTAGTTATCCTATGCAATCATTAATGACAGATATTTATCCTTGGTATTTTGTGGATAAATATACTCGTTTATATGTGGCTTATATCATTGTTATATCCTTGATATTTCTATTGGTTATGATTGAGTTTTATGAAAATTATAATGTATGGCTCTCATCATGTTTTGGTTAGTCAATGAATTTACAATGACTATATGGCTTAATAGATGGTAATGAAGTTATTATGACGAGGCATCAATTATTCTTAGTGATTCCCATATAATTGTGAGACCCTTGTGCTCATGCCTATTGTTTTAACCTATAGAATGCATATTTGTGACATGTTTGACAAAATTGTTGTCATGGCTAGTAGGGGTCCACTCAAGTCCTTGTTCAAGTATTTACATTTTTATCATTCTTTTGATGTTAATTTAAATTTATGGATGTTTCATGGAGTTTTGGGTAGTGGCATGAGTCCTAAATCTGGAAAAGTGGCTCAGAATCTGGAGTCGTTGGCACATAACTACCTAGAAAAGTCCCCAGTCACATGCATGACTTGTTGTGGGAGAGACTGGAGGTTATAAGTCGCAATCGTGCCCATGTCAATGCAGCAATTAAGGCTTTGATGAAGAAAAATGTTAGTTTGTCTCAAAGGTTTGTCACCTTGATGGGTTGGATGGCTCCTAGGGGTTCTGTTGGAAGTGGAGAAGGCCAGGTTGGTTGTGTTCTGTCGGTTTCACTTCTTTAAATAATATATAGGGAGTTGAATAATATCATAGTAACTCTTCGTCACATGTTTTCCCTAGTTGGCCAGTTACTTGGGTAGATGTGGGAGGAGGGTGTTATAGAGTGGTATCATAGCGTGGTTTCGTTCTCCTTGGGTGATGTCTGGTTTCTATTCCCCTTGGATGAATGTGTTGTCATGTGTACATGTTAGTTGCATATAGGTCCTTGTGCTTGTGATTTACATGATTTTTGTGTATTCATTGGTCATGATTGTAGTGGTGTTTCCATGTGAAATTTGATGGTGTCCTTGTTGAATATATTTTTTGTGACGTTATGCTGGTCATGCATCAGTTATGTGTATCAATGTTTGTATGTTGTTATTCATACTTTGACTAGATGATGGTTGTTGTGCATGAAGTCATGGTATGTGGTCAACATAGTCATGCATTGATAATGGCTGAAAATATGTTTATATTTTTATCTAATTATGTTAAATATATATATATATATATATATATATATATATATATATATATATATATATATATATATATATATATATATATATATATATATATATATATATATATATATATCTGTGTGTGTGTGTGTGTGTGTGTGTGTGTGTGTGTGTGTGTGTGTGTGTATTGTGCTAATCTAGTCAGTCTTGAAGACGAGATATTCTCTCTGAGCTATACTAAGGTACATTGATTTGTTTATGATTTGGTTTATTTGACATTATATACCTTCCAAGAAAAAGATATCAAATATGACTAACAATATGGTAGACTACAAATATTCTCCCTATGAATCAGATGAGCATCTTGGTGTTGGGAACTCTTCTGACTTATCAGACACATTTAGGAGTTTTAAGGAGTAAATAAGGATTTGCAAAGAAGATAATGAAAAAATCATGCAGGCATGGGAGGATATGACTACTAGGGCCTGTGGAAGTAGACCCCATAGTGGGCACAATACAGATAGAGATGACACAAGCAGGGATGCTAGGTTCTTGGATACTCTAGAAAGGAGGGGTGATGAACAGGTGTACTATTCTCATTCTAGTTCTCATCGGTATCATGGTCATCATTTTTATCATCATTATAGGAGGATTGATAGGGGATATTTTCTGGATGAGTTCAAGAAAGAAAAGAAACCTACCTTCGATGGGGAAATGAATAAAAGACAAGATGCATAAGCATGGTTGATTGTAGAGTCTTGGTTAGCACAGTTAGATACAGGTAGAAATAAGTGATTTCATCATTGGGTAAGATCTTATTCATTTTATTTTAATGGTATGTCTACATCAACACATTTGAATGTATTTCCACTGGGTTTGTATAACATGCTTTTAGGTATGGACTGGTTGTATCTCCATAGGACCAAAATGGACTGCTATGACAAAGCTATTGAGTGCTTGGATGTCAATGGAGAACATATATTAGTGCAAGGCAAGAAGACGAAAATATATTTTAGAATGGTGACAACTATGCAGCCGAAGTGTAGTTGCAGGAACAAGTGTGTTTTTTTTGCAGTACATATTTCTAGTGACAAAGATAAGGAAGTTGAGGATGCAAATATCTTGAGAAAGTACCCAGTTTTACAACAGTTTCAACATGGATTTCCTGTAGATATTTCAATAGAAGTTGACTTGGAGTGAGTTTGAGATACTATTCAAGAATAAGTATCTATCAAAGAGGTACTATGACGACAATGAAAATAGTTTTATGAGCTAAATATGGAATCTATTATCGACATGCAGTACACTAGCAGATTTCTAGAGTTGTTGAGAATTGTGCCTTACCTCAAGGAGGAGAAGGCCAAGATTCAACAATTCATCAATGGATTGTTGATAACATTCAAAGACATGATTGAGTTTGATGAGCCTAAATAATTGGAGGCCATCCGGAAGCTAAATCATTCTTATTAGCAATCAAAGCATAGATCTGAGACTAAACATGACATGGATTAATCTTTGGATAAAAAGGTTCATTATGGGTGGTATGTTTCTAGCCCTTAAACTCATTGGATTATTTGTCTTATCATGGTATTTGTTTTTTTGAACTTGGAATCCCTAAATCGCCCTAAAATTTCATGACAATGTAACTTTTGGAGGCATTTTTGGACAACCATCGACCCAAAAAAAAAAATCATTAGAATAAAAATTTTAGAAGGTATTATTAAATTATCACCTCCAAATGATCAATTCTCATGAATTTGGGGGAGGGGGGTCTTTTGGTGTATTGAGCGAGGCAAGGGAACATAAGGGTAGCATTGATGGGTAGAAGTGAGAGGTTTGTGCATGATTTACTCGGATCTATAATCCTAACATTAGAGAATGAGAAGGAACCTTGGGGCCTTATGGCATAGGGGCTAGGGGACCTATAAGTAAGGCAATGAGAGAAATTCATATGGGAACCCCCAATAGTTGTGATAAGGGGATTAGGGACCACATTATCACAACCCATAATAACTTAACCCATGACCACTAAAGTCCCTATCCCTTTTACCCCAAATCCATAATACCTTAACCCCTACACTCGTAACTCATAATAAATTAACCCCTTCGTCGCTTAAACCCCAGGCCAATAACCCCTTCACCCCTATCCCCTAACTTAGAATCCATGAAGCCCATAAACCCTAATCCCATATCCTTTTAAACCTTCACTGTTAGAAAATTAAATATTACAGAGCAATGCAACACATAAAATATGCGGAAAACATAAGCACACAAAACACATAAAACCAGAGAGACACAGATATACGTGGTTCACCCAGTTTGGGCTACGTCCACCCCAAACAAACAGTCCTTCCTTTCTATTATCCAACAAAATGAAGAGACACAACCTACAGCAGACCCATTGTAATATCCATTGCTCTCTCTCATAGTCTCCCTATATATTTCTCGCTCTGCGAATACACATCCAATACACAGCTGAAATACAATACCCTCATATATACGAGGGGTTGCCTTCTACAGAAAAAAACCCTAAACTAAACATAACTTCTACCGTCATATCATCCGCCTAATGAATGGCCCATATTGACTAGAAATTACTATACTTTTACGATTCAATTTTACATATGTTTTTAGCTTCCGGGGCATTGCCCCCAAAACCCCCTATTAGGGGGAGCTCCGAAAAGTGTAGCCGACCCCCTTGGACCCCCCAGGCAGCGTAAAAATTATGGGTGACGTTGCTGCCACATTAAGGTATAGGGGTCCAATATTGGGATACAAAATAAACAAGATAATCAGGCTCCACACCCAACATTCACCCTTAACCCTTAAACCCTAACCCTTTAACCCGCTGAATCCAAAATACCACAACCCTTAGGCACTAAATCCCTAAATCCCCTGACCTGTAAGCCCTTTATGGATAACCATTGATCCCTAATGTGCTTAACCACTAAGCCATTAACCTCTAACCCTCAAACCCCCTATACCTCAACCCCCTAATCCCTTACCCTTTAACCTTTACCCTCAGCCCCTTACTTCTAAACCCTTAAACCCCTTAACTCCTAGAACCTTTTATCATTTCTCCAAAACCATAGGTGCTGCAACACTAATCTTTTTGGGCATATAATGATTTTTCCTGCTAACCACTCCAAACACAACCTGTAAGCACTAGTATGGTCCAAGGAAAAGAGCTACAAGGTGCCCAAATATGATCTACATTTAATGGAAAATCACATTTCCCCCAAATATCCTCCATGTATTTTCCTTGGTGTATTGGAGTTTGAATAAAATTATGAAGAAATGAAATCCCAATCCACAATTTGTTGGTGAGTGATAAAGAGATAATTACCCCATAGATGAAGGTCTTTGAGATGAGATAATTGGGAGGCAGATTTGATATATCTTCCCAAGCCTTTTGCAACCATGATTAAAAGAAAGGGAGACATGGGATCTCCTTTCCTAAAACTTCTAGATGGATTAAAGGTTTTGGAAGGGGATACATTGGTTATGATCGAAAAGACCGTCAAATAAATGAGGGAGGAGACACAACTAATCTATTTGGAATCTAAACCATAATCCTTCAAGATACTCTAGAGGTAGTAACAACTAATGGGATCATAGGCTTTGGTTAAGTATATCTTGATCAACATACTAAGAATTTAAAATTTGTTAAGAGAGAGGGAAATTTCTCGGGAAGTGATTATTCCATCCAAAATTTGGCAGCCTTCAACAAAACTAGTTTGTTTTGGAGATATGAGACTGGGAAAAATAGGTTTTATCCTTTTCACCATAATGGTGGAGATATTTTTATAAATGAGAATACAAAGGTAAATATGGATAATTTTATAAATTACATCAAAACCATTTACATACCCATTCTCATTCTGTACGTGAATATTCTCATTTGGAGTGTAGACATTCTCATTTGGAGCATAGAAATTTTCATTCAGGACATACATGTTCTCATTTGGAGCATATTCATTCTCATTCGGATGCTTAAACAAGTTTCCTTATCAATGCGAATCACAGCAAATTTAAATCTCCAACATCTACAATCTGAAGGAGACAATCCCAAACAGTGCTCTTACAAAAAGGTCGATCATAGGCTCTTTATTATGCAAGCATGAGTTCCTTGCATATCATCCCCTTTTATAATTTATTCAAGCACCACCACTCCCTCTACTATCCAATCTGTCTTCACTATTTCCTTGCTCTGCATGGTAACATAATAAGCCAATAATTTCCTCAACAACCAAAGAATTAAATAAGGATTTGTATAAATTACGTGGAAATTTAGCTATATAGTTGTGTACTTTTCCATATAATTGGGTCGATCCTTACCATTTCCTAACTGTAGTGTGCCATGCTATAGTATTTTCTACAACTCTCAATCAAGAGAGAGATATAACCCTTCCTTACTCGCATGATGTGTTAAACACCATAAACCCCTTCTTAAACCATCAGGTCGTATATTTACTTCTATAGTCAAAGCTCTCAATGGTCCAACAATTTATTCTTCTTTTTTTCGAGCATCTCCAATCCTAGATTTTTTGTTAGGATGGTGATGGTAACTGAAACAATTACCCTTGGAAATATCTTCTCCTTTGTGGCCTACACTCTTTTGTTGAATAATGTTTTTATTATGGATAGGGTGTTAAATTAGTAAAGTTATGATTTCCTTATAATATTGTATGTTTATGCATATTTTCAATATTCTAACACCACTGTTTCGGAACTAACACTTTAATTGAATGATGGATTGGCATGATTACAAAATGAAATGAAATGATATTTATAGATATTACTTATTGAAATGAGTTTTGAATCTATTTTCAATTAGCACAAAGAATTTTACATATCTATCTAAAATGTAATTTATAGCAGTGTAGAGATCAAGAATATCAGTCACCATTTCAAGCATAAATTTTATGTATGAATTGGAAATGAAGTGATTCAAAATGGAAATCTAGATTTCAAGGGGCATCAAACCCATAAACAAATTTTAAAAGTACCTTCTTTTGGTCCCTCAACTTATTATTGTTTTGATTATCACATCATACCTTGCATTTGAATGCTAAATCTTGGCATGGAATGAAAGAAGAATCCATATATTACAAATACCAAAATTTCCACAATATCCCACATGTATGGTGGTTTGGTTAAATGGAAAGTTTTTTAAATAGCCAAATAAGTACACATGCCCACATGTTGCTAGGGGTTATTAAGATAAACCATCCTACTACTGCCATTAGGATCAACTATCCTCTATTGTCCATCTGTTCAATATGTTGTGTCGTATTCCACATAGTAGAGTGCCAAACTATAATACATGAACACTTTTTCATATTCCACATAGTAGTGTGCCAAACTATAATACATGAAATTTTTGTCATAGTCCACATAGTAGAGTGCCAAACTATAATACATGAACAATCTCTCATATTCCGCAAAATACAGTGCCAAACTATAAATCAATGTTAGTTTTACTTGGAAACGAAAATACTTTTTCAGATGGAAACAACAGAGAAATAGAATATAATTTGTATTTATTACATTTGAATCGTGGAATACTATAATTGAATATTTATTTATTTATTGATATTATCAACAATGTGGGTATACCTAAGTTGCTTTTCTTGGACTAATGTTTCATACACTCCTCAACTAGAATAGAAAAAGATGTCCCATTTGAAATGACTAGATCTTGAAGTAGAATAAGAAGGATAGGCACGTTCACTTTCGCAACAATATTCTCCTTCTCAATCCGATCAAGAGAAAAAAGTTCAGAAAATAAATCTCCATGTAATCTTCCCAAATCTACTGCTAGGCCTCCTCCACAGCCCCTTGGCATTTTTTCAACAAAACTAGAATCATCAGTAAAGAGAACAATGAAACATTAAACATCTAATGCCTCATCAACAACATCAAACACCAAACCCTCCTAAAGTGCAATAAAATCAAAAGAAAAATAAGTTTTTTTGTTTTCATGTAGCTCTTCTAAGTCAGACAATGTCATTGCCTACAAATAATGTCTCACAAAATCCAGATCCCATGGACACTTCTCTAATTCAACATGCCCCAAACAATATTGCCCAAGATCTCACTTCAAAAAATGTTCTGAACTAAGACCAAAAAATCAACATCTATCTAATAATTTGCCACCAAGAATTGCAATTGTAGGAATGGTTGCAGTCCATAATCTGGTAAGTAAAATATGCTTTATTCAATTCCCATGCAAAAAAATTCTTTGAAGGTTTAATTTATTTATATGACAAGAATAGTCATACAAGTATTTTTATTTTGATCATATTACATGTAGGAAGGGGCTGAAGTTCATGATAACGTCGATGGAGTTTTGGACTCTGGATATCTCATTACTACCGATTAATGGTCAATTGTTTCGAGGTGTTTTATTTAGTCCAGTAAGAATTTTGTTCTCATCTTCTTCTTTATACTTCTTTGTATGCCTATCCCTTGACATTTTGGATTTATTTACTTTGTCATTTATGTAATGACCCTGGTCATGTGGTAAACAAGTACATATCGTGTTAAGGGTCTCACTGATGGCACATTTAGGCATATAATGTAAATATTACTGTAG
This sequence comes from Pinus albicaulis, assembly GCA_034641835.2. Taxonomy (NCBI): domain Eukaryota; kingdom Viridiplantae; phylum Streptophyta; class Pinopsida; order Pinales; family Pinaceae; genus Pinus; species Pinus albicaulis. Next base: position 1,592,731 of record CM076574.1, on the reverse strand, counting down.
TCATCTCAAATCAGTATGATATTATATATATTGTGTTATGTTTGGAAATACATATTGAAATTACATTCGCATATTTATGATAAATATACTAGAAATAATAGATACACTATGTCTATAGATAAATTAGTAAATGAAATCTAAATAAAACCTTAACCACTAACATAAATAAATTAATAAATAAAACATAAATAAGACCTTAAACATAATGGCCATTCCTTAAAGGACCACATACATATCTTTAAACCATTATACCTTTAAACCTTTAAATACATTGGGTAGGACCTCAACAACAATAACCTAAAGTTGAAGTATACTAAATATCCAAAGTTGAAATATACATAATTGATATCTACACTGCACAATTATAAGGTATAACGGATTTCAGTGATGGAGAGGGTAATTAAAAACCGAGACACTGTAAACATGGGGTGCAGAGAGAGAGGACTAAATGCAACCATCAACGTCTGGAAAATAGTTTGCAACAGTTAACAACATTTTTTCTGGAAAAATATCTTTACTTCTGATGCCTCCTCAGGGTGGGCTATCTAAATAGTAATAATTGGTATCTCGCACAGTGGAGTCAGGATCTGGCACTTGAGCTTCTTGAGAAGAAGAGGATGGGAAGTATTCTATAGACAATTCAGGTATTTCAGAGTGGACTGATTTTCTTTCCCTCCAATTTCTTCTATGTATGATCTTTTTAGAGTCAGGCACTGAAGGTGTCTTTGGCTTAGATGTATCTGACCTCAGGTGTGGCTTATGAGGAGCTAGGACTGCAAATGAATTTATCTAATAACAAATGTGGAGTCGACAAGGTGAGGGATCTACAACTCTCAACTCTCCATACTCACCTAATTGAAGAGTGAACTAGAGTATGTCGAGGCCCAGGGATTTATATTTTCTCAACTTCGATCCTCGACAACGGCACCAAAAAGATGTTGTTGTTCCTAGAGACAACCTAGAGTTGTGATAGACCAGTGCCTAGGACATCTTATATTAGCAAGGAGCATAGGATATAACAGGGGGAGTTATCAGTAAAAATCTCTCATGCTATCTCTTGTAAAACAAGGAAAAATAATCTGAATGGGACCAAGACCTTTAGATACTGACACAGAGAAAGGGATATTGCAGAGGCAACATGCAGAACTCAAATTTAAAAGAAACAAACAGTTCAGAGACAACTTACTATAAAGAGGGCCAATTCAGAGGTACCTCACAGAAATAAATTATCAGAAGGTGTATGTAGTGAATGAAACATTTAGAAGATATTAGTTATCATTGAGCTGATATCCAGATACACAATACCACCATGCATGGGCTTACCAATCTAAGAATCCATACATGACAACAACGTTTGAAAAAACACCTTCCGAAAGAAACTAATATAGCAAAAATACAGTTTAGATGAATAGTGGAGCAAAATATCATGCATGAGCCATATTTAAAGCGCTTGACTAATCCAAGCATGGGTATCAACTAGGATAAATCCATACCAAAAATCAGTGAGCCACTAGCATTCCAAAACATGATACAGGAAAGATGGATGAAATGAAATGATCTATTTAAATAACACATAAGAGAAAGTTACAGACTGTAAAATACCAAAGACCAAAATCATCTTTAACAAATGGAACTCCTCCTCACTGAGACCCTATGGGCTCTGAGCCTTCATACAATAATTTTACAAGATGTATACAAAAAGCCTTTCACTGCATAATTTTTAGATAAAATATGGAACCTGAAATCCTCTGTTCTTTGGGAGCTTTATAGGAGAACAAGAAAGCTTAGAAAAAGGGAGTAAGTGATGAACATTTAATTGTCTCATTAAAACAAAATGGAAGAGATGTGCACACCCATACTTCTCGATGACTTTGTAATGTTGTTTGTACTATGTGGCCTGCTAACTAAAATAAATGCACTGGGTAGAAATCTCTTCCAGGAACACGCAAAAGCAGTAGAATCACATAAACATTCCGCCCTTTCCTGAAAGAAAATGGTGCTGAAAAGAAAGCCTTGAGGTATTTTATCTGTGAATGGTACCCTTTTCCTTCTAAACCCTGGATTACGGCTGAACATCTTCAATGCCAAATGTTGACTTCCTCGATCATTTGCTAATATTTTTCTGCTTCTCCATTAATGTTTTCATCTGCTCAATCTGTGCTTTGAATGACTCTGCAGGGTTTGACAGATTTGAACCCTGCTTCTTTAATGGAAGTCTTGTCAATTTACCTTCTCAGGCCTTTCTCCATAATTACAGTCTCTGAAAAAAATTGTCCTTTGATGTGCTCTGCTACTGAAATCAAGACTATAAATCACAACAGCCTTTCGTCACTGAAACCCTACAAAACCTGCAAACTTGTTAAATAAAAAAAAAAGAAAAACCATGCGTGGAGATGGAGATGCAGTGGGGATGATGGTGTAGCAATGCGGCATGGTGAAATGATGGAAAAATGAGAGGTGAAGACAAAAAATGCAGTGGAATTATGGCAGATGAACTGGGCGGAGGTTTTTAACGTAAAACAAATGAAGATTTGACTTATGACTGGAATATATACGGGAGGAGGAAACATGTGACACACACGTGGAACAGGTGATGTGGAGGAAGACCGAGTCAACGATGAAACATGAAAATGATCTGGACCATTTGATCTTAGGATGATATCAACGACTGAAACTGCGTTGGAGGGCGATGAACTATGAGCCAGGGGCAATGTAGACTTGGATTAACACCCGTGCATCTCCGTAGTGCGATGACCGTTGGATGGAGACCCCGAGATCGGATGGCCATAATGCATATCACTCCGTATCTTTTTCCGAACAATAACGTGCGATGGAGAGAGGTTTTTGAGCTGTACGTTGAGACACAAGGCATACGATGTATGGAATCACTCCCTAAAAGAAAATACCGCCTACTGTCCCAGAGTGGTGCGATAGAAACCGGGCGGGTTTGGAACAAGCGCTGCTACGGGGACCACAAGGACGAATGGGTTCCTGGCTGTAGATCTACAGGTTGATCGTACGGCGATCAGGCAATCTGATCAATGAGCGGAATGGGCCATGGGTGCGATGAAGACCTGCGAACGCCGTCGAAACTTTTCAGATTGACGGTTATACACACGCCCAATATGTATATGTGTATGATGAGCACCTCTGGGTTTAGCGCTTGGTCTGGCACTCAGGTTACATGGAGAAAAATAGTAAGGGATTAGGGTTGAAAGGTGCCAAACCTTATATATTTTTGAATGTGGGTTTTGGCCATTTTTAATGCTATTTTGAGGCTAGGAAAAGGTAGCGATAGGCAGAAAACGAATTTCTCAGGGCAAAAAGAGGGGGTTTGAAATGTTTAAGCCATAATGCTTATCAAAATTTTAATAGGATGCTGATATGATCAACAATATGAATGCCAAAGTTTCTGTAGGGAGCATGGTACTCACCCTGAGCCACATTTCATTACCATATTTGTCGTATCATTTTATCCTAAGAAAACTTACAATTTTGTCCCTGGAAATTGTCTACAGACTTAGTCTGCTCTCTGGGTTGTGTAGGGAAAGGTCACCCTTGCAAGTGAGATTGTTTTGGAGGTGGTAATAACTAGTAGAATGGATTTTTCTATCTCTTTGGTGCCAGTCACCATGATCTTTTATCTTTCTGCTGTCAGCTACTTAATTAGCACAGGGTTGCAAGTTTCTTGTGCCAAGTTCCTTCCTTGTTAATTTTGATGGCATAAAAACTAGGTCTGTGTGGGGGCATCTATATCCTCGTATGATGCCTTATTCCCTCCTGATGAGAATTTTTACCAAGCCATATATTTTCAAGCAAGGGAAGCAAAGGTTTACTAGGTTTTTGTCAAATCCTAGCTTGAATCGTTGGTCAGCAATTTGAAATATATTCTCATGCCTGCAAGGCACTAAGGGATTGGGTTTTCGCTAGAGTAATTGGAGGGCAAGGAAATGAGGGAAGAAACTATAATGATGTTGATTGGGTTATAGACATTGATGGAAGAAAGTTGATGCTATATTTTTTCTTTAATCTTTGTGGTTGGGAATCAATTGGTGTAGAAGACAATACTCTGTTTCTTGACCAAGACTAGAGGCAGAGTAAATGGCCTTTTACCAAGTTAGAAAGGACTGGAAGAAACTCCAAAAATAGGTCCATTGATGGCTTATTTTATTCATAGTGTTGTAAATATTCCATTAATTGTAACACACAAAACTAGGCATTGTTAGTATGGTTAATGTTTTATCCTTACTTGTAACAGATTATGAAAGCAGACCAAAAATTTCACAAATTCCAAACTCACAACATATTACGAGGAGATTTTATTCCTTTACAGATAAATTCTTTGTTATAGGTTGTACCATTTCCTTCCTTGTAAGTTGGTATACAAGTTTTTCTAGGGGTTTCTCTTCCTTTACATTTATATTGTTTGTTATAGAGTGCACCATTTCGTGCCTCATAATATGATCTACAAGTTATTATATGGGACCATTGAAACCTAAAGCTAGAAAACTAATATATATTGATCAATAATCTCACACATATGTAATTATACTTTTCTCAAAATTGAGGATGAAAAGTTATATGGGGAAACTTTAATATTTATCCTTCATTGAATTGTAAACATTGATACTACAACCTACTATTAAAAATGAAAGAAAATAGTCAACCAAGAATGAGATAGCAGAAGAGTTATACATACACAGTCATGACTCAAGAGGATCACTCTCTCGAGAAACAATCTTTGGCGGGCACAAAATTGCAAAAGTTGTAGCTACAATTGGATCTACAGTAATCTGTGGGATAGTTGGATGTCCACCTTTTCCTTCTATATCAACTTCAAAAATGTTTGACCCTACCAAAATTGTCCCTCGGCTTTGATGCTATAGTCCCAGTTGACAGGATAGGTGTAAAATGCATTTCAAATATGGCTTCTACATCTCTAAGTGCACCTTCACGAATCATGTGAGCAATACCTCCACCACCTTCTTTGGCAGGTTGAAAAATAAGTCTTATAGTGCCCTTCAAAGGTTCATGGTAAAGCAAAGAAATATTTACATTATTGAAATGGGCAATTGTATTACCCAAAAACCCATATGAAATAAAATAATACAAAACTACAACCAAATAGATTCAAAATATATTGAAGAATATAAAGCATCAGATTAAGTAGGTCTAATAAATTAATTATAGTAAATCTATGGCCATAATGAAAAGCTTATAGTCTAGGTAAAATTTAAACTCAAGTAAGAAAAAAAAATTGAATCCATTTGAAAGTGTATCATCCTTGAGTTTAAAGTTTGAACTATTTATCACTTGCATCTCGAACCTCTATGGCTCATTTGGCCGAGTCTACCTACACTGCAATGAGGGATGGTTTCAGGGAAGTGACTAGTAACCTGAAATCTGCAGGTGGGTTTTCTCTATTTGATACCTATTATGATTTATCAGGGCTGGAAAATGTGAAAGTCCCAACTGTGGTCTTTCATTTCTAGTGCCAAGCCGATGCCTCTCTACTAGATACTAATTATATCATTCCCATGGATAGTTCTGCCATTTTCTGCTTTGCCTTTGCTGGAAACACTAGTGGGCTCTCCATTGTGGGCAATATCTAGCAGCAAGGGTACCATGTAGTGTTTGAAAATATGAAAAATCATGTAGGATTTAAAGCTGGTTCATGCCTGGTCCAGGAGAGCTATGTTTATTTGATTTTGAATTTTACTTGTATGGTCTTCCTAGATTAATCTTCTTATGTATCATCCCGTGCTCAATTTTCTCTGAATCGTTGGTCAGAAATTTGAAATATATTCTCATGCATGCAAGGCACTAAAGGATTGGGTTTTAGCTAGAGTAATTGGAGGGTGAGGAAATGAGGGAAGTAACTATAATGATGTTGATTGGGTTACAGACATTGATGTAAGAATGTTGATGACAGATTATGTATTTAATCTTTGTGGGGGGGAATCAATTGGTGTAAAAGAAAATACTCTGTTTCATGACCAAGTCTAGAGGCAAAGTAAATTTCCTTGTACCAAGTTAGTAAGGACTAGAAGTAACTCGAGAAATAGGTCCATTGATGGCTACTTTCACTCATAGTGGTGTACATATTCCATTAATTGTAACACGCAAAATTAGGAATTTTTAGTATAGTTAATTTTTTATCCTTCCTTGTAACAGATTATGAATGCAGACCAACAATTTCACATATTCCAAACTCACAACATATTTCGAGGGGATGATATTCCTTTACAGTTACATTATTTGTTATAGGTTGTACCATTTCCTTCCTTTTAAGATGGTATACAAGTTTTTCTAGGGGTTGCTCTTCCTTTACAATTATATTTTTTGTTATAGAGTGTACCATTTCATGCCGCGTAAGATGGTCTACAAGTTATTATATGGGATCATTGAAACCTAAAGCTATAAAACTAATATAGATTGATCAATAATCTAACACAAATATAATTATACTTTTCTCACAATTGAGGATAAAAATATATATAGGGAAACTTTAATATTTATCCTTGATTGAATTGTAAACATTATTACGGCAAGCTATTATTAAAAATGAAAGAAACTAGTCAAACAAGAATGAGACAACATAAGAGTTATACATAAACTTTCAAGACTCAAGACGATCACTCTCTCAAGAAACAATCTTTGGCAGGCACAAAATTGCAAAGGATGTAGCCACAATTGGATCTGAAGTAATGTTTGGGATAGCTGGATGTCCACCTTTTCCTTCTATAACAACTTCAAAAATGCTTGACCCTGCCAAAATTGGCCCTAGGCTTTGATGCTATAGTCCCAGTTGACTGAATAGGTGTAAAATGCATTTCAAATCTAGCTTCTGCATCTTCTAGTTCACCTTCAAAAATCATGTGAGTAGTACCTCCACCTCCTTATTTGGGAGGTTCAAAAATAAGACTTACAGTACCCTTCAAAAGTTCATGGTGAAGAAAAAAAAGTTTTATATTAGTGAAATGGGTAGCTGTATTACCCAAAAAACCATATGAAATAAAATAATACAAAACTACAACCAAATAGATTTAAAATATATTGAATAATATAAAGAATTAGGTTAAGTACGTCTAATAAATTAATTACAGTAAATCTATGGCCATAATTAAAAGCGTATAGTCTAGGTAAAATTTAAACTCAAGTAAGAAAACAAATTTGAATCCATTTGAAAATGTATCATCCTTCAGCTTAAAGTTTGAACTATTTATCACTTGCATATGGTGTATCACATTAACATATAGAGGCATGCTACGCACCTGACATTTATCTTTGTGTCTATGAAGCAATTTGGCAGCTCCGAGAAGAACATATGTATTATTCCCACAAGAATTTATCTTTCCAAATATTGACATACTTGTGCTCCCAATCCACAAGCTCCTTCACATCATACATAGAATCACTGAATTATTCAAGGCCAATGACCCAAGAAGGAATGAACAATAGTGAAAACATAAACAATGGCTCTTTGCATGCTCAATATCCACCCTGATTTTGTAGCAGGCGTCCGTGAAGACAACAGGGGTGACTTGTCTGCCTTTGACAGTCTGGAATGTGGAGAGGTGGATAAATCTAGTAAAAATTTTGAGTTGTGATTATGATGACTTTTGCAGCACCCCCATTTGGTAGTGACCTTTGAGGAAAGAGTTATGGATTCTATTATGACTAGGGGAACACAAGGAGATGGCATTCGTGGTTGGGAAGCAGTAAATCAGTAGCTAGAGGAATGCAGTCCCGAGACATTCTTTACAGAAAGGCTAGAACCTCTAAATGAATTGCTTTCTCTTGTTTGTTTTCCTCTAATGCCACTTCCTTCACTTCAAAAGATATGCCATATAATTTGTTGATGTTTGTTAAAATTAATTTCAAACAGTTCTTCATTTACTAATCTTGATAGAGACATATATGTGATTATATGGAACTTGTAGCATGTACCAGCACTTGACACTTTTTAATTGTGCCAGAGGTGGAGCAGAGTAACCCAAGAAAGAAAATTCCAGTCTTTTGACAGCTGGTTAGTGAGAACAAATTATTTATGTAGCTTTCCCTTTGATATAAAATTTTTGTAATCTTGCTTCATGAAATGAAAAATAAGAAGTGATGGGTAGTTTTCGATGTAAAAAAATAATGCAGGTCCTTCAGTATCACAGGACATATGCAAGAAATGCAGAAAATGAACAGAAGTAAGTCGCTATATTAAGATTCATGTTATAATATGACCCTGTATTGTTGTACAAGTGAACAACTCCTATTTATCTATTATTTTTTAGGATTGATGGCCTTTTTTTCTACTTAATAATACTTAATCTCAAAATATATGGGTACAGGAACCTTTCAAAGTCATTTGGGGTAAACACTCAAGGGCAGTAGCTAGGTAATTGTATGAGGTTCTATTCAAGACCATCAAGCTTTAAGCAACTCTTGTACATACGTGATGGTGATCATAATGGAGTAATTCATTATGTTGGCACTTCATATGGTGAACACCCATGGATGAATCCTATGCTAGCAAAGGTATTATGAGGATTTATGTCAGATATGTTTATTCCCACCATAAAGCTGTCTTCAATGCAAATGTTTAATTGATCCAACCATAGCAACAAGAAAATGAGTGCAATAAAAGTTTATCATAGGTCCCATTCCTTATATATATCCGAGTTTCCTTTCATTAAAATATATACAAGGGAGGAATGCCCAAAAATATGACATCATTAATTTACTTTCGTGATTTTTAAAAGGCATTGGCATTTTGAGTGTCCAATATTTAATGTTCGAGTTGTTGCGATGACATTCCAAAATTATTTTTTTAACCAATTCTGATGTACTTACATATTATAAACTTAAGAAAAAAATCCAAAAATATCTAAAATTTAATGTTTCAATTTCTATTTGCTTGATTATGAAAATTTAAGTACAATTTTTTCAATTTAAAATGTCTCAATTGCTATTTTCTTGATTATGAAAATCAAAATACAACTTTTTTAATTTAAATACCCTATCAACCTCTCTTTTCACCTTGTGGGCCACAAATAATTAATGAAATACTTCAAATTTTGCAGTTACACCCTCTTTGAAACTTGGAAGGATGCCTCGGACTCTGTGCTCTCCATATATCAAAAACTCATAGGAGGAGGCCTTCACATATGGGTATATAGGTATGCATGCATTTCCATACTAAACTTAGCTGACAAGCACTGTCCAACACCTTGATGATTTTCTCTGTTACAAGTAAAAATTTTATTATATGATATATTTTTGGTTTATTGAAAATGTTAAAGTGGAGATATTGATGCCCAAGTCTCGGTCATATTGACCAGATATTGTATGGATCAACTTAAGCTTCCTCTGAAAAGACCATGGCAACCTTGTTTTCATGAGAAACAGGAACAATATTTTATACATTTTTCACTTCAACTTTTTCTAAAATATGAAAATACCTATTATAAGTTAGTTGTCAAGAAATAGCTTACCTATTATAAGTTAGTTGCCAAGAAATAGTGAAGCTATTACTTACTATTATTTGTTGAAATTTTTACTTACGGTACTAATTAGTATTATTTGTTTCTCGCTATGTTGTCTTAAATCATGCAGGTGGTTGGATGGGATCAAGGCTATGAAGGTTTGAAATTTGAAGCTGGTTGTAGATCATACATGTTGATCAGTGCCTACTAGCAAGATGGTGGATCTTTAGGTGGTGGTTGTATTTCTTGTGGTGATTATAGTTAATTTTCTTTGTATGGATAGATTAATTTATTTGTAGATTACTGTTTATTATTAGCTTTTTGTGAAAGTCAAGCTACAAGGGTGTCATAGTGAACTAACTCCATTGAGTTATTTTTTTATTAAGTTAAAAATCTAAGTCCATTGAGTTATTTTTTTATTAAGTTAAAAATATGGCTTGCAGGATTATATATTTTACAATGATTATACCATTATGTGTTGAACATTTTTTAAAAATCAATGCCTATTATACAATTTCAAGGACTTCCATAACTCCTCACATAATTCTTTAAAGGGTGCTAGCTCAATGGAAGAGCACCTCCTATGCAGGAGGTTGGTGGTTCCATTCCACTCTACCCTAAGATAAATTATTCAATAATATTGTAGAATTTATAATTAAATATTTTATATTGATTTATTTTAATAGTGAGATATTTTTCTGGATTCATTTTTTTATATTGTCTCCAGAGAGACAATGGATAGGATTAGAAGCATTCTCTCCATAAAGGCAATATGAATTTAATTCCAACTACTTCCTTTGGACAGACAATAAATGAAACTGTCTCTAGAGAGACAAAAAATAAATTGTCTTTAGAGAAACAAAAAAAAAATTTGTCTTTGGAAAGACAAAAATGCTTGTGTTATATATTGTCTTTATAGAGACAATATTTTAAGACAATTTAATTTTAAGGCAATTTACTTTGAGACACCCACTTAAAGACAATATTTAAGACAATACACAAGTTTTCTTTTGTCTCAAATTAAGACAATTTACCCAAAAATTGTCTTCAATATTGTCTTAAAACCCCCTTAATTTTGTAGTGTTATAAATTATATTAAAATAATTTGATAGCATTTATACAAATTCCTCATTACATAAAAAGTAAAGATTAAATTTCAACATAAAATTTTATTGAAAGAAAAGTGAAGTTAATTTCTTCCACCAAAATAAAAATAGTATATATATTTTAATTACATGGGCATTATTATTTGAAAAACACTCCCCTAGCTGCCATTGTGTTCATGTTTGAGTCATTGGATAAAATGTTAGATGATTGAAATGTTTTAGGCCATTAGATACACAAGTAAATATTTTTTTATATGTTTTTATAATGTTAGTTTTTTTTCTTTATAATAAGTTAGACTGAATTTAAGTTTTTGTGACGTTCAAGTTAAAATGTTGTTATTAAAAATTTGTTATATTTTAACCTCAATTTAAGATTTTGACTATGTCAAATTACACAAAAATAAAAATAAATGTAAATCAAATAAAAATATTGACATAATGTAATGAACATTTCTTACTAGGCCAAAATACAATAAAAATAATAAAATAATAATAATAATAAACTATAAAAACAGCGCATGGTATTGACCCATGGTATTCATGTGGAATGTAGTTTATTTAAAAAGGGAAATTAAGATGGCCTAGATCAATCTTAACTTTTGATCTACCAAATGCCGAAAGGGATCATATGTCTTCACATGCAAACCTCTTTTAGAGTAAAAAGAGAATTGATCCGTTTGATAAATAATATGGATCTAAACTAATTATTTAATAAAACTATTTTAAATGTTTATAACCATTATTATTTTAAAATTTTATTTAATGAATATAAGATTTCTTCCGTCCAAAAAAACTATATACATATATTTAATTACCTAATTGTAGCTAAAAAAATCTTACATGTTTTTTACTTTATAATCATAAACAATTTTCATATTATATGATGTCAAACTTACTCAACTATTTATTCTAAAATATTAAACAAAATGTTTCACTACATAATTTTATCTTTTATAATTTTTTTATTTTTCAATTCCAAACAAAACTTACAAAAGAAAAATCCCACTTAGTCCTTATTGTAGATTATAGTTTTGCAAAATTGACACTATGTAATTAACAATAGAGTAAGTTGAGACAACCCTAAGGGATTTTTTGTACAATTTTTATCATAAAATTTCCCTCCATCTAATATATACTGTAGAGTCTTCTGAAGAGAGAGATTTCTAACAATAACCGCTCAATTCACTCTGCTATTTTTGAAACCCCCACCCCTGCTCAAGAGATCAAAGTGTAAAATCAAATATTCTTGTGGTTATTTTAAAGGGTTTAAAACAAAACATACAACGATAAAGTAAATATTGTGGTATAATAACTAATTTTTGAATCACTGTGACAAACAGAACATCACATTAGCTCACATAATATATCTAATTCTATAAGGATCCAAGATGATAACAAAGTTTTGAATCATGATAACTAGGTGACAACCAAAACTAAGTTGTAGCCACAAGTAGAAAATCACAACAACTCGCAAAATATATCCCAGGTTGCAATGAACACCATACGAAATGATGGACCTCATGGGACTTTTAGTGCACATAGAACAACACCCTAAAAATTTTATACTCTTGATCAATTTAGAATAACCTAAGATTTCTATATTGGATGTTGAGGTGGGTGGTACAATAGTTGAGAATGCTTCTTAAAGGGTAAGGGAATTTAGATACTCTACCCTTCCACCAAAGCTATAAAAAGTAAGACTTGTAGATTATAGTTTTAGAAAATTGACACTATTTGATTAAGTATAAGTTAGAAACATCGGGTATTTAAAAAGTAATAAGAGGAAGGTACATGACGGCCATGGTAATTAATGTGATTCTTTGTACTATTTTTATTGAAAATAGTAATTTGTAATTGTATTTTTTGAAATGAATATTGTTAAATGTGTTATACTATTTTTATTTAAAATAGTAATTTGTATTTGTATTTTTTAAATGAATATTGTTCAATGTGTTGTATTATTTTTATTAAAATAGTAATTTGTATTTGTATTTTTTAAATGAATATTGTTAAATGTGTGATTGAGTAAAATATATCAAATTGATATTCTAATTTTTAAGATATTTATTTAAAAAATTCAAAGTATGGTGAGTTTTGTTTTATTAAGTTTTACTCTAGATGTGCAGAGAATGACTCAAGTCCCAAACAAGATTCTTCTTTCTCTTCATATTCTAGCTTGTACCTTCACACTCCTCCTCTCCTCCTCCTTGCACAAATTTAAACTATGATATGATAAGAAAAATGTGATACTCTATTGTAATTTTCTCTACAAATGTGATGGAAAATGCGCCCTAAATGATGACAATTTCATGGTTAATGCAGTATAAGCTACATGAAAATTTAGAGTCTTGTATACAAGATAAAGAAATCTATGCCCAATATCCAACACCATAGAGCAAGACGTGTTCACCAATCAGTTGCTTCCAAATATCTCTCAGTGCTAGAGTTGTTTTCTCAATAAACTTGTTTTGACTACTCTTGAAATGATGAATGCCATCTTTGTTGCATATAGGAGCATTTAGATTTGATAAAAAAAGTGTGGTACTATGTTATAATTTTCTCTACAAATGTGTTGGAGTTGTTTTTTCAATAAAATTGTTTTTAGTGCTCTTAAGTGATGAAATCAATCGTTTTTGCATATAGGAGCATTTATCTCTCATAAGAAAAGTGTGATATTGTGTTATACTTTTCTCTACAAATGTGTTGGAGTTGTTTTCTCAATAAAATTGTTTTTACTTCTCTTAAGTGATGAAATTCATCGTTGTTGCATACAAGAGCATTTAGAAATTGCACCATATGTTGCAAAGGAAACGTTGTAAAATAGTAACATAGGAAAGAGTGGTATAGAGGAAATTGTCTCACATGAATCATGCAAGTAGGAAAGAGCAGTATAGAGGAAATGCTCTCACATGAATCATGCAGGATAACTACAACTACAGAGAGTGAACAACATGATTGGGCTATTCAGTTACATAATTTGGTTACAACAACATACGCTAATTAGATATCATTTTTGGGATTCAACTGCGTTAAGTAAGTCATTCATCTATGACCATTTCCATGAGAGGTATTCGTAACTGACTAATTTCTCATTGTTTTGAATAGTCCAGTTAAAACTCATTGCATCGGGTGATTCTAAAATGGGTGAAGAAGTTCCCTTAAGCGCACTTGAGTCAGAGGAGTTCTTGGATGGGTGACCTCCCAGGAAGTCCTGGTTACTGGGTGAAAGTCCCGGAAGTGATAATTCACGCTATGTGATTCATTTCACTAGTTTCAATCCCACTTCTTCACCCGTGTGAGCATCACTCGATGCAATGAGTTTCAAGTGGACTATTCAAAAATCATGAGAAATTAGTCAGTTACAACTACCTGTCATGGAAATGGTCATAGATGAATTACTTACTTAACACAGTTGAATCCCAAAAATGATATCTAATATAATGCACTACGTCAACCCATCATACTTAAATACAAAGAGTAAAGGGAGCTCTACTTGAATGGTTCACGAGGCACAATACTTGCTAAGGTTTTGCAAATGGGGTAGCAAGCTAAGTGGGCTTGATTGTGAGGAAAACTCCATAGTTAAGCGTGCTTGAGCCAAAAGAGTTCTGGGATGGGTGACTTCCAGGGAAGTCATGGTTACCAGGTGCAAGTCCCGGATGTGATGATTGACACTATGGGATTCATTTCACTAGTTTCAATCCCACTTCTTCACCTCTATGAGCATCACTCGATGCAATGAGAGTTAAGTGCACTATTCAAAAATCATGAGAAATTAGTCAATTACAGCTACCTCTAATGGAAATGGTCATAGATGAATGACTTACTTAACGCAGTTTAATCCCAACAATTATATCTAATATAATGCGAAGCGGAAACCCCTCATACTTAAATACAAAGAGTAAAGGGAGCTCTACTTGAATGGTTGATGAGGCACAATACTTGCTAAGGTTTTGCAAATGGCATAGCAAGCTAAGTGGGCTTGATTGTGGGGAAAAATACACAGTTAAGCATGCTTGAGCCAAAGGAGTTCTAGGATGGGTGACATCCCGGGAAGTCCTGGTTACCGAGTGCAAGTCCTGGAAGTGATGATTGATGCTATGTGATTCATTTCACTAGTTTCAATCCCAATTCTTCACCCCTATGAGCATCACCCGATGCAATGAGTGCTAGGTGGAATATTCAAAATTCATGAGAAGTTAGTCAGTTAAGACTACCTCTCATGGAAATGGTCATAGATGAATGACTTAATTAACGCAGTTGAATCCCAAAAATGATATCTAATATAATGCACTGCAGAAACCCCTCATACTTAAATACAAAGAGTAAATGGAGCTCTACTTGAATGGTTCATGAGGCACAATGCTTGCTAAGGTTTTGAAAATGGGGTAGCAAGCTAAGTGGGCATGATTGTGTGGAAGACTCCATAGTTAAGCATGCTTAAGCCAAAGGAATTCTAGGATGGGTGACCTTCTGATAAGTCCTGGTTACTGGGTGCAAGTCTCAGAAGTGATGATTGATGCTATGTGATTCATTTCACTAGTTTCAATCCCACTTCTTCACCCCTGTGAGCATCACCCGATGGAATGAGTGATAAGTGGACTATTCAAAAACTATGAGAAATTAGTCAGTTACGACTACCTCTCATGGAAATGGTCATAAATGAATGACTTACATAACGCAGTTGAATGCGAAAAATGATATCTAATATAATGCACTGTGGAAATCCCTCATACTTACATATGTTAATATCATTTTTAGATAAGTATTAGTCCTTTGGTCCTAAGATGAAATATCATCATTCAAGAAGTTTAGAAAATGATTTTTGAAACTCCCACGCATGCTAGGGAGATCACAATGTAAAATCAAATGTTCTTGTAGTTTTTTTAACGAGTTCATAAACAAAACAAACAATGAGAAATTCAATATTTTGGTATAATAACTAATTTTTGAATCATTGTGACAAACAAAATATCACATTAGATCACATAATATATCTAATTCTATAAGGATATGAGATGATAATAAATTTTTGAATCATGATAACTCGCTGACAACCAAAAATAAGTTGTAGCCATAAGAAAAAAACTCACAACAACTCACAGAACATATCCAAGGTTGTAATGAACCCCATACATAGTGATGGACCTCATGGGAATTTTAGTGCATAGAACACCACCCTAAAAATTCTATACTCTTGATCAATTTAGAATAACCTAAGATGCCTAGATTGAATGTCGAGGTGGGTGGTACAATAATTGAGAATGCTTCTTGAAGGGTAATGGAATTTAGATACTCTTCCCTTCCACCAAAGCTATAAAAAGTGAGACTTGTAGATTATAGTTTTACAAAATTGACACTATTTGATTAAGAATAAGTTACAAACAATGGGTATTTAAGAAGTAATAAGAGGAAGGTACATGAGGGCTATGGTAATTATTGTCATTCTTTTACTATTTTTATTTAAAATAGTAATTTGTGTTTGTATTTTTCTAAATGAATAGTTGTAAATGTGTTGTACTATATTTATTTAAAATAGTAATTTGTATTTGTATTTTTTTAAATGAATGTTGTTAAATATGTTATACTATATTTTTTTTTAAATAGTAATTTGTATTTGTATTTTTTAAGTGAATATTGTTAAATGTGTGACTGAGTAAAATGTATTAAATTGATATTCTAATTTATAATATATTTATTTAAAAATTTCAAAGTATGGTGAGTTTTTTTTATTAAGCTTTACTCTAGATGTGCAGAGAATGAGTCTATCTCAAGTCCCATACAAGATTCTTCTTTCTCTTCATATTCTACCTTGCACCTTCATAGTCATCTTGTCCTTTGCCTTGCACAAATTTAAACTATGAGGCGCAAGGTAGTTGTTTCATATAGAAACATTTAGATATGATTAAAAATTTGTGATACTCTATTGTAATTTTCTCTACAAATGTGATGGAAAATGTTCCCTAAATGTTGACAATTTCATGGTTAATGCAATATAAGATACATGCAAATTTACAGTCTTGTATACAAGATCCAGAAAGTTATGCCCAATATCCAACACAATAGAGCAAGACATGTTCATCATTCCAAGATTTGCTTCCAAATCTCTCTTAATGCTAGAGTTGTTTTCTCAATAAACTTGTTTTTACTGCTCTTGAACTGATTAAAGCCATCGTTGTTGCATATAGGAGCATTTAGATCTCATAAGAAAAGTGTGATAATGTGTTATAATTTTCTCTGCAAATTTTGTGGAGTTGTTTACTCAATAAACTTGTTTTTACTACTCTTAAGTGATGAAATCCATCGTTGTTGCATATAGGAGCATTTATCTCTCATAATGAAAGTGTGATACTACGTTATAATTTTCTCTACAAATGTGTTGGAGTTTTTTTCTCAAGAAACTTGTTTTTACTTTTCTTAAGTGATGAGATTCATCGTTTTATCATATAGGAGCATTTAGCAATTGCACCTTATGTTGCAAAGGAAACATTGTAAAGCTGTAACATAGGAAAGAGTAGTATAGAGTAAATGCTCTCACAAAAATTTTGCAAGTAGGAAAAAGTAGTATAAAGGAAATTCTCTCACATGAATCATGTGGGATAGCTACAACTACAAAGAGTGAACAACAGGATTGGGTTATTCAGTTACATAATTTGGTTACAACTATATATGTTAATATCATTTTTAGATAAGTATCAGTTCTTTGGTCCTAAGATGAAATATCACCATTCAAGAAGTTTAGAAAATGGTTTTTGAAACCCCCACCAATGCTAGGGAGATCAAAGTGTAAAATCAAATGTTCTTGTTGTTTTTTTAAAGGGTTCATAAACAAAACAGACAATGAGAAATTCAATATTGTGGTATAATAACTAATTTTTGAAACATTATGACGAACAAAACATCACATTAGCTCACAAAATATGCATAATTCTATAAGGATATGAGATGATAATAAAGTTTTGAATCATGATAACTAGGTGACAACCAAAACTAAGTTGTAGCCACAAGAAAAAAATCACAACAGCTCGACACAGAATCTATCCAAGGTTGCAATGAACCTCATAAATAGTGTTGGACCTCATGGGAATTTTAGTGCACATAGAACACCACCCTAAAAATTCTACACTCTTGATCAATTTAGAATAACATAAGATGTCTAAATTGGATGTCGAGATGGGTGGTACAATAATTGAGAATGCTTCTTAAAGGGTAAGCGAATCTAGATACTCTACCCTTCCACCAAAGCTATAAAAAGGGAGACTTGTAGATTATAGTTTTACAAAATTGACACTATTTTATTAAGAATAAGTTACAAACATCGGGTATTTAAAAAGTAATAAGAGGAAGGCACATGAGGGCCATGGTAATTAATGTGATTCTATATACTATTTTTATTTAAAATAGTAATTTGTATTTCTATTTTTGTAAAAGAATATTGTTAAATGTGTTGTACTATTTTTATTTAAAATAGTAATTTGTATGTATATTTTTTTAAATGAATATTGCTAAATGCGTTGTACTATTTTTATTTAAAATAGTAATTTGTATTTGTAATTTTTAAATGAATATTGTGAAATGTGTAATTGAGTAAAATGTATTAAATTGATATTCTACTCTTTAATATTTTATTTAAAAAATTCAAAGTATCGTGAATTTTTTTATTATTAAGCTTTACTCTAGATGTGCAGAGAATGAGTCTATCTCAAGTCCCAAACAAGATTCTTCTTTCTCTTCATATTCTAGCTTGTACCTTCACACTCCTCCTCCTTGCACAAATTTAAAATATGAGGCACAAGGTAGTTGTTGCATATATGAACATTTATATATGATAAGAAAAATGTGATACTCTATTGTAATTTTCTCTACAAATGTGATGGCGAATGTGCCCTAAATGTTGACAATTTCATGGTTAATGCAATATAAGCTACATGCAAATTTACAGTCTTGTATACAAAGTCAAGAAAGCTATGCCCAATATTTAACACCATAGAGCAAGACATGTTCACTAATTCAACAGTTTCTTCCAAATATCTCTGAGTGCTAGAGTTGTTTTCTCAATAAACGTGTTTTTACTTCTCTCGAACTCATGAAATCCATTGTTGTTGCATATAGGAGCATTTAGATCTGATAAGAAAAGTGTGATACTGTGTTATAATTTTCTCTAGAAATGTGTTGGAGTTGTTTTCTCAATAAACTTGTTTTTACTATTCTGAAGTGATGAAATCCATCGTTGTTTCATATGGGAGCATTTATCTCTCATAAGAAAAGTGTGATGCTATGATATAATTTTCTCTACAAATGTGTTGGAGTTTTTTTTTCAATAAACTTGTTTTTACTTCTCTTAAGTGATGAAATTCATCATTGTCGCATATAGGAGCATTTAGTAATGAAAATAAAAGTGGGATACTTTGGTATAATTTTCTCTACAAATGTGATGGAAAGTGTGCCATGAATGTTGGAAATTTCATGGTTAATGTAATATAAGATAAATAAAAATTCATTTCTTCTACACAAGATCAAGAAAGATCTGTCAAGTAGACAACACCACAAAAGAAGACATGGTTAATAGCAATTTGAAGGTGGTGTCCCTTCACACTGCCACCAATTTGAAGGTGGTGTCACACATGGAGCACTTCCTTCACTTCCTCATTCTTCAGATCACATCCCAATTGCAGCCAAGTTTCAGTACATGATCTCCACTCCAAAACCGCCAAAGCTTTGCAGCAGTACTGAGGAATAAATATAAATTACAGCTACAGCTACACACAGTGGCGCCGACAATTTGAATGCCTGAAGAAATTACAGACAGTGGCAGCGGCAATTTGAATGCCTGAAAGTGCACAAAATTAATTGAAGAGATTTACTAAATTGTTCTGCCTGCGTGCCTTGGGTTGGGTTGACCATCATTGTACAGTTTTATCAATCTGTAATCTGTAAAGATAATAAATTGCCTTTTAGCTTCTTTGCATTTGATTCATGCTTATGCTTTTATATAAGAGCATTGTTTGAAGGTTTTTATTTTTATTTTGAATAAGTTATTTACAATTATTATTTACCAATATTGATAAATAATTATATTATAGATTGATAGATTTTAGAATAATTCTAGAATATTTCTCTGTATAACTTTTATTTCTGGTTAGTGGAAATTTTATAAACCCTAGACCCTTATATGTAATATCTAAGTTAAGAGTATATATATGTAATATCTAAGTTAAGAGTATATATATTTAGTTTGTAAATATTTAAGGTTTTATGATTATGATATTCATATTGAGCTTGTAAATATTTAAGGTTTTATGATTATGATATTCTAGCTTATTGGGTTGGGTTAGGTCTAACAGTGGATATATAATACTAAAAAGTGATTCTTCGTCCATATTGGGGCCCACCAAAGTTTGAATGTAAATATTTAAGGTTTTATGATTATAATATTTTAGCTTATTGGGTTGGGATATTATTAAAAAGTGAATGTTCATCCATATCGGGGCCCACCAAAGTTTGAAATTCAATTAACTTATGGATAGATTCTAGAATATTCATATGTCTAACTTGTATTTATTGGTACTTAAATTTTTTAATTCATTATACTCTTATATGTAATATCAAACTTATGAGAATAGATATTTAACTTGTAAATCTTTAATGTTTTATGATTATACTATTCTAGGTTATTCGGTGTGGATGTATGACACCAAAAAGTGATTGTTGACTAATATTTGGCCCCACTGAAGCTTGAAACTCAATTAACCTTCCTACCGTGTTTTTACATGGTTGCATAAGGCTCAGGAGTATAGGTTAGTCCATCCAAATCTACCCTAAGCATCAGTACGTCTACTAATTATCTAGGTGATTGCATAAGGCTCAGGAGTATAGGGGTAGTCCATCCAAAACTACCCTAAGCATCCTCAATGAGAGATGGTACGTCTACTAATTATCTAGGTGGTTGCATAAGGCTCACAAGTATAGGGGTAGTCCAAGCATCCTGAATGATAGATGATACATCTACTAATTATCTTGACCACAAAATAAACTATTATACTTTTCTTATTTTAATAAGTAGGAAAGATATTAGATTTAATTCTTACCTTGTCTCAAAAATTTCATAATAGCAAATATAATTTTAAAACTCTACCATTTCATTATGAATTTATATGCCATTAGCCCCAATCTTAGAAGCATTCATTATGATGTGATTAATCCAATCTTAGAAGCATTCATTATGATGTGATTAATCCGAAAGACATCGATCTAAGCATTTATGATCTTTAATTAAATGTTGAATATTGGAAATCAGAAAATTTATGAGGAGCATTCAAAATATAAGAATCTATCACTAACATGGAATTTAATATTGATATAAATGACTTAAATATCACTCCACTATCTTGTATCTCTATAGAAGTGTTAAAAAAAAGGTTCAAAATATTTCAGTACACCCTTTAAGATATCTCATGTAAGTTTGAGTTTGTCTGTGAATTACTTGTTCAATGGACATTTGTAAGCTATAAAGGAATAACAACCATGAGGTTTATTACCTAACCCTAAACTTTCTATTGGAAAAATTCATCCATTAATGGTCCTTTATTCTTTCAAACATGAAATATCTCTCCATTTTTTTTACTGATTTAATCAACCCATGTGATTTCAAACAACCTCTATAAAAATGAAGTCCAGTCTTAACATAACTTTTTTTCTCCATGAAACCCACAAGTTTCCTAGCATCACTTCATATTAATCTTCTGCTAGTTTTGAACCACTTTCTTTGGATTTTCTAGCTTCATGCACACTCTCCTAATCCTCTATTATTGTTCTTAGTTCTCACAATTCTTTGTTCATTGTTATTTTTCTACCATTACTTCTCTCACAACCTCTTGGTCATCATCTCTAAGAACTTATTCTCACTTATTTCACTCTCCTAAAGTTTCGAAACTTCCTATTATATAAAATGGCAAGGTTGGGGGTATATTGTGCCTAATGCACTTTCACTTCTTGTGCCATGATCAAAAAATCCTAATTAAAATATAAACATGCTCATACAATTTCAAAAATTCACACTCTTGGATGACATAACATAACCATATTCATAGATTTCAAGGCAAGTGTCTACTTGTTCCCATTTATCTTTAAAATACATATCCACATTTATATCGTTGTGATTCTAACACTAATTGACACTCCTATAGGGATATGATTATTGATGTCTAGATATTAGAGTTGTAAATGAAATCTTTTTTTTGTTATTTATTTAATTATTCCTAATTACCTACTAATTTCTATCTATTTAGGTGGATAAATTCAATGCTTAGAATATTTTAATCTAGTCATTTAGTGCATGTGATTAAGCACAAAAATCAGGTAATGTTCATGGCACACTATAATGTGCATGTTTACAAGGTGGTGAATTTCCATATCCATTTATAAGATCAAGAGTTGTAAGATATATTCCATGGAATTTCGATATCTTCCTATTTATTCATATACTAAATTTGTCTTCTCATTTAGCTAGAAATATACCTAAATTTTATGTTCTTCATGTTAAGTTTGACAGACATGATTCTACCTCTAACTTGTTGAAATGGGATCTCACTTCAATTTCAATATTTAAAATTAAGGAAAGAAAGTAAAATAAACATGAACATGGGTTGAACTTTGATAACGAATCCTAATAGTTTAACTTTTTCTGAGCTGCACTCTTGCATAATCGTCTTGAATGTTGAATTTACCCTTTAAACTTTGTATTGTCAACTTTGTCTCATCAACTTCAACTTGCCATGAACCTTTTCAGTTTATTGAAAAACAAAATTTAAGTGAAGTTTCCATCTCATTCCTAGGGAAATTAATTCATGCGAGAGAGTTAATTAACTCACATAAAAACATGGAGACATATTTCATGTTTGAAAAATAAATGGCCCTCAGTGATGAATTTCACCAATACCAAATTTAATGGATATGTTATTCGATGTGATTTTGTGCAACATGAACAAAATCCAAAAGGTAAATAGAAGAGGAGTTTAAAAAAATATGGTTGCAAAGCTATGCAATAAAATCTTTTCTGTGGACTACAAATATGAATAGAAGGTGGAGGATGTGCATGAGAGGTGGATGTAGAAATCAAAGGAAAATAATGCAACTATGCAACCTTGAGGAAGAGGTTGTGTAAATTTACGACAATGAGTGAAAGGAAATGACAATCATAAGTGACAAATTAATTGTGATGCTTGTAGGACAAAGTGATGCAATTCATATCAATGCCCACAAAGAAAGCATGCACTTGAAAATGAGTATAGGTTCTAGCAATTTTGATAAATTATGTTGGGGCGTTATAGTCACGCTATGTCATGTTATACAATAGAGTTTGGGAACATCTAAATCTGATCTTAATTTTCAATTCTGGTTCGGGTTTTTGTGGAAAAATGTGTATAAAACACATACGTTTTCTTAATTGTGCTAGGCATATTTTTTCATTTTTCAAGTTTAGTTTTTCATCTGTTTGGTTCCTGGTGTGAATTTTCAACAAGAAAAACAAAATATGATGGATAGATTGCATCAAATTAAATCATACACTATTTTATGTTCGTTTTGAATGTTGATTTTTCCAAACGATTGTGTGAAATAAATTTTAATTCTTTGATATTTTTGTGTCTATTTTGAACATAAGTTTCATGCACTCTAGTTACTTCATATAGTTTTTTCATAGAAATAAAGAAACATAAAGAGCCATTCCCAACCATTCAAATCAAATTTTCATTCTAGTTTTCTCTTCTTCTTTTTTAATTTTATTTTCTCCTAATAATTAAGGCAAGGGAA
The DNA here is from genome assembly GCA_034641835.2 of Pinus albicaulis. Taxonomy (NCBI): domain Eukaryota; kingdom Viridiplantae; phylum Streptophyta; class Pinopsida; order Pinales; family Pinaceae; genus Pinus; species Pinus albicaulis. The sequence goes on along the minus strand of CM076574.1, from coordinate 1,569,339 downwards.
AATGTCAACAATTCATAAGGGTTTTGTTGGGTGTAATTTCTACTTGTTTTCAATTAGAGCATCCATGTGCCTAAGTTTTTGCATAAAATAAATAAAGGGTTTAATGAGAAGGGAAGAAGGAAGAAGGAATTTGAATAAACTAAAATGACCAATTATGAATTCATTTCAGCCAATTGCTATAGGATGCACAACTAAGAAATTAAGAATCCAAAATAATAACGATTGTCTTCACAATCTTGATAAAACCCTACAAAACTTAGAAAACAATCATATTGATTCATAATTTTATTTAATTTACAATTTTTGTTCAATTAGGTAAAATAATCACATTTACAACATGATTTTCCAAAAAAAATCTCTAAAATTGTTTTAATATGATGAAATATGAAAATTACAAGGTGGAATTTCAAAATCTCTAGAAATTGCTCTATGTGTCCAAGCCTGGAAACCTAACATAACTCCATTTCTTTGAATAATAACATGTTGAAACGCATGTGTTCCATTGTAAAGACCTTTAATAGCATGGCTAGTTAATTGTTATATAATACTAGTGTTTGTGCCTTTGTCTCATCATCATCATCTATCCTTTCTTTCTTGGAGCTAGGCTCCTCTCCTTGCTCAAAATCCATGGGTTGTTAAGAAAAATTATTATTCCATGAGATGTGGGAAGTGCTTGATTTAATTGGATGCATACCAGCTTTAACTTCCTCCCAAATAGACTTTTTGGCACAATCTTCTACTATGGGATTTTGATCATGCTTATGATTTTTGCTTTTTTTATCCTTTCTCACATCATAAATGATATTATGGGGGTTGTAATTCCATGCTCTTTCTTATGGGAAATCAGAACTATTGAAAATGGAAAAAATAAATATTGCGAATGGCACTCATGAGGCTTCTGATTTATTTTTACCTTAATTAAATTAGAAGTAAATTGTAATTCCACATCTTAGGACAACTTGCATGAGTTAACTGAGTTGGGAAGAGTTAGTTAGCTCAATTAAATTTAGTTGAAGGTCAAAATATAGGCATGTAGAGTCCAATCTCAATTTTAGGGGGCGCAGTTGCAATTTATTTTGAGTTGTAATTAGTTAACTCAATTATTTGAGTTAAAATTAGTTTAACTAGTTCTAAACGAGAGATGAGCTAATGATAGCTCCAATGAAGCAACCCAAGAAAAGAAATCGAGAGGAAGAGCCAAATAATTTTAAAGATCTCATAGATGTTCTATCCATAGTGAAGGCATATAAAAGATAAGTAGACGAAATTCGAGGATGAATGGATCAGGATAAATCCGGTAACACTTCCAAAATTTACTAGTAAAATTTTAATTTTTTAGGAACTAACAAAATGAAAAAATTTCTTCGATGTAAAGAGTTGATTGAATATCAGTCTAATAAACCATGTGATGAAGTATGTGATATATCAGTATTGGATCTTATAAAACATGCATTGGATGAGAAGTCCTTGGGTAAGGTAGCAAAATATACATCTTCCTAGGAACCATGGAAGACCTTGGAAGTAGAATTTGGTATAAAGGAAGTGACATAAAGCAACAAATTATGTTACAATCTATTGAAGAATAAATATAAAGTTAACTGCAGTTCTAGGATTAAATGAGCAAGACTCTAGGACGAAAACGGAGCTTAGAGAATCCGAGTCAAATATGGATGATGGTCATAAATACTATAAAAGTGAAGCCCATCATGCAGACATGCATATGGATGAAGAAGACACATAAAAGATTGTAGAGTGAGAATTTGAAGCCCCTACGTGTGAGGTAGAGAAAGAAGATATAAATTATCGAGAAGCCCAATGTAAGATGGATGTTGAAGATGATGACAAATCCCATTCTGATGAGACACATGTGGATGGTGACTGAAAAGTGAGTAGTGAATTGTTGAATCCAACAATCGTCCCTTTTGATGATGGTGAAACTTCCAATAAAGAACTGAATAACATGTGTCATCTAGTTGGTATGATTGTAGTTTATGATGGCCTATTTGCATCAGAGTTCCAATCATTTGAGTTTGAAAATAACAAGGAAAATTTTTCATATGAAGTAATGGTTTGTAGAGCTAAATGTGCACCTCTCATGAATGCAACAATAAATGATGAATTTTGTGAAGTTGAAATTGTTAATGAGCACATGCATGCTCAAATATATTACCACAAAGTGGATGAAAATTATGTTGATGAAATTTGTGGTCTCCTTTTTGAGACAAGGATTGATTGTGGAAATATGGAAAGTGCCATGTTTGATGAAGAATTGAAGGTTTAAGCTACCACTGTAGCAGCAAGTTGTAACAACCTTAGGAAAAGATACATGTAAAATTTAATAAAGGTAAAATAAGACCTTGGTCATTGGACATGTGTTCCAAGTTGAATGTTGCACAAAAACATCCTAGTGGGTGTTCATTTCGGTTTATTAATGGTTATGGAAATTGGCAAAGGAAATGGAAAAGGCTTTCGAAAGGCATGAGGCATTTATTGGCATTTTATTTATGAAAATAATAGAAAACAAGAGAAAAAGGAGGTGAAAGGTCACAGGTTGCATGTGAGGAGGAAAATGAAGGAAAATAATGGAAAAATGAAGAAATTAGAGGCCTCATTGATAAAAATTCTTATGAGGATCAATTGGTAGCTTTTGCACAAACATTTTTCAGTTCAGTTTTTGGAGCTCTCATTCTATTCTATCTCTCATACTCTTGGATTCTTTGAGTTTTCTTAGATCACCCTTAGAGGATTGTGGCATACTTTGGATTTGGAGCAAGAATGCAAAGGAAAAGCAAGAAAGTGCAAGAGGACAATGAGATCGATAGTTATAGCAGGTTTTGCTTGCAGGTACTGAGTTTCATGTATGGTTCTCTTACTATTTTCAGCATGCATGGCATATGCATGTGGTTATTTGTTTTGATTTTTCAATGGCATAGGGGATTGCATGGATTGACAATGGTTTTTCCTAGCCTTGCTATTTCCTGGATAACCATGTTGTTGTGGGTTTTACTTTTGTTTTCTGGTTGGTTTTCTTATGCCTTTGGTTTTGGGTTGAGTTATTAGTTCCTAGAAGCCTTGGTTTGAGAAATGCTCAGGAAGCCTTTGGTGGGTTGAGTTACTAGTCCTAGAAGCCTTGGTTGGAAAAATTCTCTATAATCTCGATAACAACTGTGTGTTCAGTACTAGTCCTGGAAACCATGGTTGGAACAAACGCATTTGAGCATTGGAAAACTCAGTTAGAGACCAATATGGTTATGGTTACTGATGTTCCACCGCGAAGTGGAATCACTGATTGAGGGTTGAGGTGGTTTGGCCTCTGGAATACCTGGTTTGTTTTTGATTGATTTGTGCTATGAGTTCACACATTCATGCTTGGAATATGGCACGCGGGTGACTGGCTGAAAGGAAGATTTGGTTCATTCTAGCGTATGGTAAGGTGGTTCATGGAAGTCACATACCTAGTCAGCCTATGCAATCATTAATTGCATCTCTTTATCCTTGGTATTTTATGGGTAAATATACTTGTTTATATGTGGCTTATATTGTTATATTCTTGATATTTTTGTTTCTTATATGTTGGTTATGATTGATTTTTATGAAAATGATAATGTATGGTTGTCATCATGTTTTGGTTAATCAATGAATTTACAATGATTGTACGGCTTAATAGATGGTAATGAAGTTATTATGGTGAGGCATAAATTCTTCTTAGTGATTCTCATATAATTGTGAGACCCTTGTGCTCATGTCTATTGTTTTGATCTGTAGAATGCATATTTGTGACATGTTTGATGAAAATGTTGTCATTGCTAGTAGGGGTCCACTCAATTCCTTATTCAAGTATTTACATTGTTATCATTATTTTTGTATTAATTTTAATTTCTATACATTTCACGGAGTTTTGGGTGGTGGAATGAGTCCTAGATCTGGAAAAGTGGCTCAGAATCTGGAGTCATTAGCACATAACTACCTGGAAAATTCCCTAGTCACAGGCATGACTTATTGTGGGACATATAGGAAGTTATAAGTCATAAGCATGCCCATGTCAATGGAGCGATTAAGGCTTTGATGAAGAAAAATGTCAGTTTGTCTCAAAGGTTGGTCACTTGGATGGGTTGGATTTCTCCTGGGGGTTCTGTTGGAAGTGGAGAAGGTGAGGTTGGTTGTGTTCTATTGGTTCCACTTCCTTAACTGATATATAGGGAGTTGAATAATATCATAGGAACTCTTCATCACATGTTTGGCCCAGTTGGCCAGTAACTTGGGTAGATGTGGGAGGAGGGTATTATAGAGTGGTATCATAGCATGGTTTCGTTCTCCTTGGGTGATGTCCGGTTTCTGTTCCCCTTGGATGAATGTGTTGTCATATGTACATGTAAGTTGCATATAGGTCCTTGTGCTCGTGATTTATATGAATTTTTTGTATGCATGGCATTGGTCATGATTATAGTGGTGTCACCATGTGAAATTTGATGGTGTCGTTGTTGAATGTATTTTTTGTGACTTTATGTCGGTCGTGCATTGATTATGTGTATGAGTGTTTGTATGTTTTTATGCATAATTTTACTAGATGATCATTGTTGTGCATGAATTCATGGAATGTGGTCAACATAGTCATGCATTGATCACTGAATAATGGGTAAAAAGATGTTTATATGTTTATCTAATTATGTTATATATATATATATATATATATATATATATATATATATATATATATATACACACACACACATATATATATATATATATATATATATATGTGTGTGTGTGTGTGTGTGTGTGTGTGTGTGTGTGTGTGTGTGTGTGTGTGTATATGTATTGTGCTAATTTGGTCAGTCTTGAAGATGAGATATCCTCTCTGAGCTATACTAAGGTACATTGATTTGTTTATGATTTGGTTTATCTAATATTATATACCTTTCAAGAAAAAGAGATAAAAAATGACTAACAATATGGTAGACTACAAAGATTCTCCCTATGAATTAGATGAGTAGCTTGGTGTTGGGAACTCTTCTGACTTTGCAGATACATTGAGGAGTTAGAAGGAGTAAATAAGGATTTGAAAAGTAGATAATGACAAAATGATGTAGGCATAGGAGGATATGACTAATGGGGCCTATGGAAGTAGACCCCATAGTAGGTACAATTCAAATAGAGATGACATGAGCAGGGATGCTAGGTTCTTGGATACTCTAGAAAGGAGGGGTGATGGACACTTGTACTATTCTCGTTCTGGTTCTCATAGGTGTCATGGTCATCATTGTTATCATAACTATAGGAGAATTGATACGGGATATTTTTTGGATGAGTTAAAGAAAGAAAAGACACCTACATCCAACGGGGAAATGAAGAAAAGACAGGATGTAGAAGTATGGTTGATTGGAATGAAGAAGCACATGTAGAGTCTTGGTTAGCACAGTTGGATGCAGGTACAAATAAGTGAGTTCATCATTGGGTAAGATATTATTCATTTGATTTGAATGGTATGTCTACATCAACACATTTGAATGTATTGTCATTGGGTTTGTATAACATGCTTTTAGGTATGGACTGGTTGTATCTCCATAGGACCAAAGTGGACTGTTGTGACAAAGCTATTGAGTGCTTGGATCTTAATGGAGAATAGATATTCTTGCAAGGTAAGAAGAAGGAAACATCAATTGGAATGGTGAGGACTATGCAAACGAAGTGTAGTTGCAGGAACAAGAGTGTGTTTTTTGCAGTACATATTTCTAGTGACAAAGATAAGGAAGTTGAGGATGCAAATATCTTGAGCAAGTATCTAGTTTTGCAATAGTTTCAAGATGCATTTCCTGTAGATATTTCAAGTGGAGTTGACTTGAAGTGAGTTTGAAATACTATTCAGGAAGAAGTATCTATCTAAAAGGTACTATGACGACAATGAAAAGAGTTTTATGAGCTAAATATGGACTCTATTATCGATGGGGGGTACACTAGTAGATTTTTGTAGTTTTTGAGATATGTGCCTTACCTCAAGGAGGAGAAGACCAAGATTCAACGATTCATCAATGGGTTGTTGATAACATTCAAATACATGATTGATTTTGATGAGCGTAAATAATTAGAGGCCATCCGGAAGCTAAAGCATTCTTATTAGCAATCAAAGCATAGATCTGAGACTAAACATGACATGGATTAATCTTTGGATGAAAAGGTTCATTATGGGTGGTATGTTTTTAGCCCTTCAACTCATTGGATTCTTTGTATGTTCATGGTATTTGTTTTTCTCAACTTAGAATCCCTGAATTGCCCTAAAATGTCATGGCAATGTAACTTTTGGAGGCATTTTTGGACAATTGTCGACCCAAAAAAAAAAACATTAGAATAAAACTTTTAGAAGCTATTATTAAATTACTACCTCCAAATGTTCAATTCTCATGAATTTTTGGGGAGGGGGGTCTTTTGGTGTATTGAGTGGGGCAAGGGGACATAAGGGTAGCATGGATGGGTAGAAGTGAGAGGTTTGTGCATGGTTTACTCAGATCTATAATCCTAACATTAGAGAATGAGAAGGATCCTTGGGGCCTTATGGAATAGGGGCTAGGGGACCTATAAGTAAGGCAATAAGAGCAATTGATAGGGGAACAATGGCAACAGCACTTTGAATGGCTGAAAGTGCACAAAATTATTTGAACATCGTTACTAAATTGTTCTTCCTGCCTTGGGTTGGGTTGATCATCATTATACAGTTTTATCAATATGTAAAGATAATAAATTTCCTTTTAGAATCTTTGCCTTTGATTCATACTTATGCTTTTATATGAGAACATTGAGAACATTGTTTTAAGGTTTTTTATTTTTATTTTGAATCAAGTTAATTATAATTATTATTTACCAATATTAAAACAATTTACTGAACTATTTTAAAATATTTTCATGTTTGCAAATAATGTATTTGCATAAAACTAATCATAATCATAGTTTATAATATTACTCCTATAATATTAGGAAACACACACTTCCTTGAATCGATTCTGTAGTATTTTCCAACATTTTGTTGTTTGATATTATACCAGGAAATAAAATATTTTATATAATTTTTTCTACTATACACAATTAATTGAGATGGAATTTGGCATATCTGAAAATTAATTTAGTTTACTAAACGATGTACAAGTTTATTTGGATTGAAAGGAAACGTTTACTTTATGTAAGGAGGATTCTTTTCATGCGTGCGGGTTTGCTTCTAAAGCTCTTTTATAAAACAATTCGCATGACATGTGGAAATGCATCCACATTTTTTTCGGAAAAGCGAATATAGATTGATAAATTTTATAAAAGTTATAGAATATTTCTCTGTATAACTTTTATTTCTGGTTAGTGGAAATTTTTGTAAATCATTAGACCCTTCTATTTAATATCTAACTTGAGAGTATATATATTGAGCTTGTGAATATTTAAGGTTTTATGATTAGGATATTCTAGCTTATTGGGTTTGGTTAGGTCTAACAGTGGATATATAATACCAAAAAGTGATTGTTCATCCATATTGGGGACCACCAAAGTTTTAAAGTATATATTTAAGGTTTTATGATTATAATGTTCTAGTTTATTGGGTTGGGATAATACGAAAAAGTGATTGTTCATTCATATTGGAGCCCACCAAAGTTTGAAAGTCAGATAGATTCTAGAATATTCATATGTCTAACTTGTATTTATTGTTAGTTAAATTTTGTAATTAATTATACTATTATATGTAATATCAAAGTCACCAGAATAGATATTTAACTTGTCAATCTTTAATGTTTTATGATTATACTATTCTAGGTTATTGGGTGTGAATGTATGACACCAAAAAGTGATTGTTGACGAATATTCAGGCTCCAACGAAGTTTGAAACTCAGTTAACCTTCCTACTGTGTTTTTAGATGGTTTCATAAGGCTCAATAGTATAGGGTTACTCCATGTAAATCTACCCTAAGCATCCCCAATGATAGATCGTGCATCTACTAGTTATCTAGGTAATTGCATAAGGCTCAAGGGTATAGGGGTAGTCCATCCAAATCTACCCTAAGCATCGTCAATGATAGATGTTACGTCTACAAATTATCTAGGTGGTTGCATCACGCTCAGGAGTATATGGGTAGTCCAAGCATCCTCAATGATAGATGGTACATCTACTAATTATCTTGACCACAAAATAAATGAGTATACTTTTCTTATTTTAATAAGTAGGAAAGAAATTAGATTTAATTATTACCTTGTCTCAAAAATTTCATAATATCAAATATAATTTTAAAACTTTACCATTTCATTATGAATTTATATGCCATTAGCCCCAATCTTAGAAGCATTCATTATTATGCGATTAATCCAAAAGACATCTATCTAAGCATTTATGATTTTTAATTAAATGCTAAATATTGGAAATCAGAAAATTTATGAGGAGCATTCAAAACATAAGAATCCATCACTAACATGGAATTTAATTTTGATATAAATAAATGACTTAAATATCGCTGTATTGTGATGTATCTCTATAGAAGAGTAAAAGAAAGGTTCAAAATATTTCAATAGACCCTTTAAGATATCTCATGTAAGTTTGAGTTTTTCTGTGAATTACTTGTTCAAGGGACATTTGAAGCTATAAAGGAATAACAACCATGAGGTTTATTACCTAACTCCTAAAATTTCTATAGGAAAAATTCATCCATTAAGGGTCCTTTATTCTTTCAAACATTAAATATCTCTCCATTTTTTAAACTCATTTAATCAACCCATGTGCTTTCAAACAAACTCTATAAAAGTGAAGTTGAGTCTTCTCATAAATTTTTTCCTCCATGAAACTCACAAATTTCCTAGCATCACTTCATATTATTCGTATGCTTGTTTTGAGCCACCTTCTTTGGATTTTCTAGCTTCCTCTGCACTCTCCTAATCCTCTATTATTGTTCTTAGTTCTCATAATTCTTTGTTCATTGTTATTTTTCTATCATTACTTCTCTCACAAGCTCTTGGTCATCTTCTCTAACTTATTCTCATTTATTTCACTCTCCTAAAGATTCGAAACTTGCTATGATAGAAAATGGAAATATTGGGGGTATATTGTGCCTAATACACTTTCACTTCTTGTGCCACGATGAAAAAATCCTAATTAAAATATAAACATGCGCATACAATTTCAAATATTCACACTCTTGGATGAAATAACATAACCATATTCATAAATTTAAAGGCAAGTGTCTACTTGTTCCCATTGATCTTTAAAAGACATATGTACATTTATATCCTTGTGATTCTAACACTAATTGAAACTCCTATAGGGATATGATTATTGATGTCTAGATATTAGAGTTGTAAATGAAATTTGTTTTTTGTTATTTATTTAATTATTCCTTATTACCTATTAATTTATATCTATTTAGGTGGATAAATTCAATGCTTAGAATATTTTAATCCAGCCATTTAGTGGATGTGATTAAGTACAAATATTGGGTGATGTTCATGGCACACTATAATGTGCATGGTCACAAGGTGGTGAATGTCCCTAACCATTTATAAGATCAAGAGTTTTAAGTTATATTCCATGGAATTCATATACTAAATTTGTCTTCTAATCTAGCTGAAAATATACCTGAATTTTATGTTTTTCATGTTAGGTTTGACAGACATGATTCTACATCTAACATGTTGAAATGGGATCTCACTTCAATTTCAATACTCAAAGTTAAGGAAAGCAAGTAAAATAAACATGAACCTGGGTTGAAATTTGATAACGAATCCTAATTGTTTAACTTTTCCTGAGGTGCACTCTTGCATAATCATCTTGAATGTTGACTTTACCTTTTCAACTTTGTCTCATCAACTTCAACTTGCCATGAACCTTTTAAATTTATTGAAGAACAAAATTTAAGTTAAGTTTCCATTTCATTCCTATAAAAATTGTTTCAATGCAAGAGAGTTTATTAACTCACATAAAAACATGGAAATATATTTCATGTTTGAAAAATAAATGGCCCTCAAGGGATGAATTTAACCAATACAAAATTTAATGGATAGATTATTCGATGTGATTTTGTGCAACATGAACAAAATCTAAAAGTTAAGTAGAAGACGAGTTAAAACAAGATGGCTGCGAAGCTATGCAATAAAATCTTCTGTGTGGACTACAAATATGAATAGAAGGTGGAGGATGTGCATGAGATGAGGATGGAGGAATCAAAGGAAAATAATGCAACTATACAACCTTGAGGAGGAGGTTGTAAAAATTTAAGACAATGAGTGAAAGGAAATGACAATCATAAGTGACAAATTAACTGTCATGCTTGTGGGACAAAATGATGAAATTCATATGAATTCCCGCAAAGAGAGCATGCACTTGAAAATGAGTATAGGTTCTAGCAAGTCTAAAAAATTGTGTTGGGGAGTTATAGTCACGCTATGCTGTGTTATACAACAGAATCGGGGAACATCTAAATATGATCTTAATTTTCAATTCTGGTTCAGTTTTTTGCGGAAAAATATGTTTATAAAACACGTAAGTTTTCTTAATTGTGCTAGGCATATTTTTTCATTTTTCAAGTTTAGTTTTTCATGTGTCTGATTCTTTGTGTGAATTTTCAACAAGAAAAACAAAATCTGATGGACAGATTGCATCAAATTAAATCATACATTCTTTTCTGTTCGTTTTGAATGTTGTTTTTTCCAAATGATTTTGTAAAATATATTTTAATTCTATTGATATTTTGTGTCTATTTTGAACATAAGTTTCATGCACTCTAGTTCCTTCATGTGGTTTTTTCATGGAAATAAAGAAACATAAAGAGCCATTTCCAACCATTCAAATCTAATTTTCTTTCTGGTTTTCTCTTCTTCTTATTTACTTTTAGTTTCTCCTAATAATCGAGGGAAGGGAAAATGTCAACAATTCATAAGGGTTTTGCTAGGTGTAATTTCTACTTGTTTTCAGTTAGATCATTTATGTGCTTAATGCTTTACATAAAATAAATAAAGGGTTTAATGAGAAGGGAAGAAGGAAGAAGGAATTTCAATAAACTAAAATGAGCAATTAAGAATTCATTTCAGCCAATTGCTATCAGATGGAGAACTAAGAAATTAAGAATTCAGCTATCAAAAAACATAAAAAATTAAGTCAAGTAAAAGTTTACCAAAATAATAACGATTGTCTTCACAATCTTGATAAAATCCGACAAAAATTAGAAAACAATCATATAAATTCATAATTTTATTTAATTTACAATTGTTTTTCAATTCCATAAAATATGACATTTACAACATGATTTTCCAAAAAAAATCTCTATAATTGTATTAATATGAAGAAAAATGAAAATTACAAGGTGGAATTTCAAAATCTCTAGAAATTGTTCTATGTGTCCAAGCCTGGAAACCTAGCCTAACTCCATTTATTTGAATGCTAACATGGTGAAAGGCATGTGTTCCATTGTAAAGGCCTTATTTGATAGGGTGGCCAGGTAATTTTTATATAATACTAGTGTCTCATCTATCCTTTCTTTCTTTCAGCTGTGCTGCTCTCCTTCGTCAAAATCCATGGGTTGTTAAGTAAAAGTCTTCTTCCATGAGAGGTGGGAAGTGATTGATTTAACTGGATGCATACCAACTTTAACTTCCTTCCAAATAGACTTTTTGGCACAATATTTTACTATGGGATTTTGATCGTGCTTATGATTTTTTCTTTTGTTTATCCTTTCTCACATCATAAATTGTATTCTAGGGGTTGAATTCCATTCTCTTTCTTATGGGAAATTAAAACTGTTGAAAATGGAAACAAGAAATATTGAAAATGGCTTCGATGAGGCTTCTGATTTAATTTTCCTTCTATTAAATTAGAAGTAAATTGTAATTCCACATCACAAGACAAATTGCATGAATTAAGTGAGTTGGGAAGAGTTATTTAGCTCAGTTAAATTTATTTGAGGGTCAAACTAGAGGCATGAAGAGCCAAATATAAATTTTAGGGGGTCCAGTTGAAATTTATTTTGAGTTGTAATTAGGTAACTCAATTATTTGAGTTAAAATCAGTTTAACTAGTTCTAACCGAGAGATGAGCTAGTGATAAGTCCAATGAATTAAATTTGATTTAATTCACATGCAGTGATAAATCAATATAAATAGTTGTTGCATGTCAATTCTATGGAAGGCCCAATTGATATTGGGGTTAAAGGGAAGGTAACTATCAGTTGTATAATTGGAAAATTATACAAGTCATGCATGAGGTCATCAGGAAGCCTTGAATGAATTTTGAAATCAATCCTTGGGAATTTCCTAATTAATAGGGCCATAATTCCTCCAAGAATGCATAAGAAGGGCTAGTCAGACAGAGGCAAGCAAGTGTTTAAATATTGGACCAAGCTTTCCTAGATCAGTGTGAGATAGTCAACAGAGTGTAGAGGTTTCTTAGGTATTGAATTTTATGAAAATATAGATGTCAGGGCTTTGAGAAGTTGATTTCCCTATATACATGTTGTGTTGTGTGATTGATAATTTATTTCTCTTACATGTTATGTGATTGTACGATCGAAATTGGTTTCCACAATTTGTAGATTGATTCATTAATTTTTGTTTTAGTACATTACAGGATATATTGAATCTATTTAGATATTTGTATACAATATCAAAAAAGGATTCAAAATAGAAGATAATAACTCAATTTTTTTATGAGAAGGTGAATCAAATTTGTATATTTATTCTTTAGGACGAGCAACAAATCAAGATGTCTTTCTATGGATTGAGGCTCGAATATGCTCTTGAGGGTCGTTTGAATTACATATCACAGAAGGATAGGATGGAGACAGTGTTGGAGGAAAATATACTAAAGGAATTCATGGATAGTGATATTCCTAAGACCGCAACAACAGATGCCAAAAATATTGATGCATGGAAGAATAATGTAGCAAAGGCTAGAAGGATTATGTTATAAGGAGTTCGAGATCATATTATCTCGAACCTCCATGGAAAGGAAACTCGATATGCTATGTGGAAGGCCTTAACATATATGTTTCAGTGTAGCATTGACCACAGGAAATTGGAACTAAAAGACAAGCTCAAAAAAATCAAGTTGGAGGAAGGTGAGAGAATACCAAAATACCTGGTGAAGTTCACTCCATGTCGAGATGAGCTCGGAAGTGTTGGTGTGAAAATTACCAATGATGATTTGGTGATCCTAGCACTTATAGGCATTCCCATATTCTAGTAAAACAACCAATATTTTCTAGATGGGAGGGAGAAGTTACCAGAATGAGAGCGATTGTGGTCTGAATTAGTACAAGAAAAGGTAAGGTGGAACACTAGAGATGGAACCTCGTCCAAAGACAAAGAAGAATATTTTTCATTAGTTGGAAAATGAAAGAATTCCAAGGAAAAGAAATCCCAAGGAGATTAGGGAAACAGAGACTTGTCCAAGGGCAAGTGTTTTCATTGTCACAAGTGTGGGCACTATGCCATGAAATGTCCATAAAAGGCAAGAAAGAAGGAGCGTGCAGTTGCAGCAGCGGGTGAAGCTCTAACTTCAAATTTCAAGCTTGATTTTACTCTCATTGAATGCATGTCCAACACTGTAATGGGATGCATGTGGTATCTAAACAACGGTTCCTTGTTCCATATGATTGGGAATAGATATCTCTTAAGTGATTCGGAGTAGAAGGAACTCAAGGAAAACATAGATTTTGGAGATAATGGGAGGTATAGAATGACTAGAATAGGTACAATTACCTTACAATGGCAGACTAGCTCCCCTCTCAGACTCAAATATTTTTTTTTTTGTTCCAAGGATAAAGAAGAATATTGTTTCCATATTGGTATTGGAAGACGATGGCTATGATGTGTTATTTATAAAAGGAAAGGGTTTCCTTAAACACATCACCATGGGACGGGTGAAAAATATCGGTGTGTAAGTCAAGAAATTGTATGCACTTGAGGTACAAAATGCATGAAAATATTTGAGGAGAAAAAGAAGTTTATAGACTTGTAGGTTGAGAGGAAGCATGAATTAACTCTCAACATGTAGCCTCAGAAAGTTGTGGAGCAGCCACAATTGGAGAAGCAGGGAGGAGACCGAGTGGAGGTATCCACTCAATGAGAGACCTCCAGTAAGGGGGAACTTTGAGCCATGTGGGAAGAGGGAGAACATGGAGCCATAACTCCAGGTGAGAGGTGGGGTGATGTCAAGTCATAATCCCAAGAGAAGAAATTTTGGAAATATCCATTGAGATATCTTGTTTCATGGATTAGTACCTGGCTATTGGGGCCCACAATACACAATAGAGGGATGGATCATTAGATATTGATGTAGTCATATATCAGAGCGACAGATTTCAGATACTGGAGTACATATTAGAGTTAGAAATAGTGCAGATGGCACAGATGTAGAGTCAGCAACAACATAGAGCTTTAATTAGAGAGTGCAGTAACTAGTAGCAGTCAGAGACTCTGATGAAAAATACATCACAATCATTCAGTTTGGATGCTTTTTAGCCCTAAAATTGCAGGAAAAAAAATGGTAGAGAGAATTGGTGCATGCAGAACATTCCAAAGGTACTTAATCACGATATATTGAATTCCTTTCTTGTTGATATGCAATGTTGAAAATGGCAACAAGAAATATTGAAAATGGCACCCATGAAAATGGCACCCATGCAGCAGTACTGAGGAATAAATATAAATTACAGCTACAACTACACACAGTTGCACCGACAATTTGAATTCCTGAAGAAATTGCACAAAATTACAGACAGTGGCAGCGGAAATTTTAATGGCCGAAAGTGCACAAAATTACTTGAAGAGAGTTATTAAATTGTTCTTCTTGCCTTGGGTTGGGTTGATCATCATTGTACAATTTTATCAATCTGTAAAGATAATTAATTGCCTTTTCGCTTCTTCGCCTTTGATTCATGCTTATGCTTTTATATGAGAACATTGTTTTAAGGTTTTTTATTTTTATTTTGAATCAAGTTAATTATAATTATTATTTACCAATATTAAAAAAATTTACTGAACAATTTCAAAATATTTTCATGTTTGCAAATAATGTATTTGCATAAAACTGATCATAATCATAGTTTATAATATTAATCCTATAATGTTATAAAACACACACTTCCTTGAATCGATTCTGTAGTATTTTCCAACATTTTTTTGTTTGATATTATACAAGGAAATAAAATATTTTAAATAATTTTTTTTACTATACATAATTAATTGAGATGGAATTTGACATATATAAAAATTAATTTAGTTTACTAAACAATGTACAAGGTTATTTGGATTGAAAGGAAAATTTTACTTTATGTAAGGAGGATTCTTTTCATATGTGCGGGTTTGTTGTGTAACCAGCTCCAAAAATAGAAGAAAAGAGATATCAACGCCTTAGAAATAAGGGACTTTGAGGGGGAAACCTCCAATACATTACATAAATGAACAATTCTTGGATGATACAATTTACAAAGCTTCCTTTATATATATAGGAGTCCATGGGGCCATAATGTAATCCTAGTGGGGCCACAATGTAATCATAGTTAACCTAACAATAATAATTTAAGGGCACAATAATAAAAATATGGGGGTTACAAGAGTACAATAATAACAATAAGGGGGTTACATTAACAACAATAACGGACTATACTAGTAATATATGGACCTAACATGCCCCTCTCCTTCAAAAAAGTCTTGTCCTCCACGCTTGAGTAGCTCTGGGTGCTTCTGTATAAAATTCTCATCCTCCCATGCAGAATCTTCAGTGGGTAAGTTCTTCCACTTGATGAGACACTCTGAAATTGATCGATTCTATAGCTATCGAGTTGTTGTTTCTGTGACTGCTTCAGGTTCCAATATGATTTTTCCTTCCTTATCAAGTTTTGGCAATATTGTTTGAACTGGAAGATTTTCACCTATAACCTTCTTTAACCTTGAAACATGGAAAACTGGATGCACTTGTGAAGAAGCAAGAAGCTCCAATTTGTATGCCACAATACCCATATTTTGCAACACCTTGTAAGGACCATAGTTCTTTGGAGATAATTTATTATCCTTCTTAGCTTGCTTGAGGGAAATTTATTTGTATGGTTGTAACCGTAAAAATACCCAATCTCCTACATCAAAACTTCTCTCGCTGTGATGTTGATCTGCCTGTTGTTTCATTCAATTTTCTGAAAAATTCAGGTTATCCTTTAAGAGTTGGAGAACTTCTTGTTGAGGCTCAATGTGATCTTCCACTGCTTGAACCTTTGAATTTTCCCTTAAAGATGATGTGATGGATGGTAGATGATGTCCATAAAGTGCCATAAATGGGGTCATTTTTGTTGTAGTATGGAAGGAAGTGTTATACCACCATTCAGGGAAAGGTAACCACTTAACCCATTGTGTTTTTTTATCAGATACAAAACAACGAAGATATCCTTCCAAAAATTTATTTACTATGTCAGTTTTACCATCAGATTGAGGATGATAAGATGAGCTATGAGGTAATTGAGTACCCGAACAATAAAATAACCCCGTCCAAAAATTTCCAGTAAAAATGGGATCTATGTCGCTCACAATAACCCTTGGGCTTCCATGTAGCTTTTGAATTGTGTCCATAAATGTAGTAGCAATTGTACTTTCTTTAAATGGATGAGATAATGCACAAAAGTGTGCATACTTGGTAAGTCTATCAACTACCACCATGATGACACTCTTTCCTTCGAACTTAGGTAAACATGTGATAAAATCCATTGAAATCTCCTCCCAACGTTGACTTGGAATGGATAAAGGTTGTAGAAGTCCCGGGGTCTTAATTGTCTCAACTTTATTCTGCTGGAGAACCAAACATTTCGCCACAAAATTTTGAATATCAGATTTGAGGCCATCCCAAAAAAATTCTTTCTTCGCCCTGTGGTAAGTTTTTAAAAATCCCGAGTGTCCTCCTAAAGGATAAGTGTGCAATTCCAAAAGAATCTTTTGTTTTAGTTGGGAATTCTTACAAAGATATAAGCAATTTGGAATCATTTTTCAACTAAATGTATCATATGTACTAGGATCTTGCTGCAACTTTTGAATGTGTCCATACATCTTTTTCCTTATTCCATTCATCTCTTGCTTCGTTTATCCAATCTGGTTGGATAACAGAAATGGCACAAAGCAATGCTTCCACCTCTTCATTCTTTCTTGAGAGTGCATATGCAACAACATTAAGCTTTCCTTTTTTGTAGATTATTTCGAAGTCATAACCCAACATCTTTGTGACCCAATTTTGCTACTCTTTTGAAGATAGTCTTTGTTCCAAAAAGTGTTTAAGACTATCATGATCAGTTTTTATCTTGAAGTGTCTTCCCATTAGGTAAGTTCGCCATTACTTTAGTGCATGCAGTATTGCTAACATTTCCTTCTCATAAATAGGTTTTTGTAAATACTTTCCTTTGATTGGACGACTTTCAAAAGCAATGGGTTTTCCTTCCTACATTAAAATAGCACCAATTCCATTTGTTGATACATCACATTCCACAATAAAGGTTTTTGTGAAGTCTGGCGTAGCTAAGACCGGTGCTAGGTACATTGCCTCTTTAAGATGTTCAAAGGCCTTAGTTGCTTCAGGAGTCCATGAAAATGCATCTTTCTTCAATAATGTTGTTAGAGGTGCTGCTATTCTCCCATAATTCTTAACAAACTTGTGATAATACCCCGTTAACCCGAGAAATCCTCGCAACTGCTTTATGGTTGTGGGGACTTTCCATTCCTTAATGGCTTTAATTTTGTTAGGGTCTACTTTAACACCCTCGTGAGATACAATATGACCCAGATATTCCACCTCTTGTACTCCAAAGAAACATTTGGATTTTTTTGCATATAATTGTTTCTCCCGCAATAGTTTGAGCACCCTGTCAACATGTTCAACATGATCCTTCCAAGACCTGCTGTAGATTAGTATATCATCAAAAAATACTAGCACAAATTTTCTAAGGAAGGGTTTGAAAATGGAATTCATCAACCCTGAAATGTAGAAGGTGCATTGGTAAGGCCAAAAGGCATGACCAAAAATTCATAATGACCCTCATGAGTTTGAAATGCTGTTTTTGGAATATCTTCAGTCTTCATTCTAATTTGATGATATCCTGAACGAAGATCCAACTTGGTAAAATAAATTGCTCCACGTAATTCATCCAATAATTCATCAATCACAGGAATGGGAAATTTATCTTTAATGGTGAGCTTATTGAGCTCCCTATAATCTGGACACATCCGCCATGATCCATCCTTCTTGTGTACCAATACTACAAGAGCATAGAAATACTTTGACTAGGTTGAATTATACCCGCCTCTAACATTTCTGCAATCATACGTTCAATTTTTCTCTTTTGGACATAAGGATATCTCACTAGAAAATTTGGCCCAATTTTCGACGGCCACTTCATTGCTATTCCTACACATAGTCGTTGCAAGAGCGACAGTATGAGGCCGGACAAAACGTGCTTAGCCATTACGTCACAATTCCGAAACTTTGCCAAAGTGTCACAATATCAACACTTTTTCCGTCGTTTCCAAACAACCGTCGCTCTTCCGATGTTTTCCAAAGCGTCGTAATACTGATTCTTTCAAAGCGTCGCAATACTGACGCTTACAAAGTGTCGCAATAACGACACTTTAGAAGCATCGCAATACTCTATGGCTAACCATGCTTCTTGTTCCGAAGTTTTCCAAAAGTGTCACAATACCGATGTTTGCATAGTGTCACAATACCGACACTTCCAAAGCGTTGTAATACCGATGCTTTCAAAGCATCACAATACCGATGCTTTGAAAGTGTCGGCATACCAACGCTTGCTTCGCTCTTCTGACGCCTTGGAGGATGTATGAAAATGCACCCTTTGTATTATAACCATATGCTGTGTAGACCAATAGAAGCATTACGACTTCTATTCTATATGTCATAGGCCAGAATGTAAGGAATTACTTGTAATAGTTTCAGCAAGTGAAAAAAATAAAGCCAAGAAAGCACTTATTCAACAACACCAAAAAATACTCACGCTTTTAGGAAATGGCTGCGAGAGTAAAGCCTGTAATTATCAAAAAATTTGATATGTTGGACAACAAAACCTCTTCAAGTTTATTTTTACTGAGATTTTATAGTATGGAATAAATATTAATATTTGAAAATTCAAACCCTTGAAAATTTTGTTAAACAGAACAAAATCACAGCAAGGTAGGGCAAAACAACTTTCACCTTTGCACCATCATGAAGAATGGTGTGGCCAAAATAGTGAGTCCTTGTTCCAAGAGAAAATGTGAAAAATATAGAGCATATTTGCAGCTTCATTGTGAAGAAACTAACAATGGCCTGCATACATAGGCATAAAAACTAAGCAGAAAAGTATTTTTCAAAAGCCACAATAACACAAGTCTCATTACAAATCTCACACCATGGGTGCAGATGTTATCTGAGTTACAAGGCATATTTCATTCAAAAAATTGTACAAGAGCATTATAATCTTGAACATCCACATACCAGAACATACTAAGGCACAAAAGATGTCAATATCGTCAAGCCATTGACTGCAAGCTATTACGAAAAAATAAATATGAATTTTTGTTAAAGATATTTGAACTTTTCGATTTCTACTAGGAATATTACTCCCCAAATAAAAAATAATGGTGAGTGTTACAGATTTAATGTATATACCATCATGATGATCTCGCCAAATAATCATTAAGGGGAAGTGTTAGAGAGTTAATGTATATACCATCATTATGTTCTAGCATTGTGGAATGCTAGAGAGTTAATCTATATTTGTCATTGTTAAAAGTTCCATCAATATAAAAGGAACGCATTAGGAACATAAACATTAGGCTTCTAAGAACCACAAATAAATATTAAGATGTTAACAACCTTCTAAGCCTGACATCAAAATACTATGATAAAAGTAGATTCTACCTTTCGCATAGATGTATGAGACATGATCCATGTACTTAAAATTGATATCAACCGAGAGGCATTTATTAGCTTTGTTTTTGGTAGATAACATAGTGAGGGGCTAAATTTCTAGAGCTTCCCTGCATTTGTAACATCTTCGGAGCATTTTCATGTGGTTTAGCTACCCTTGTCACTCAAATTGATAGTAGATTAAAGATGATAGATGTTTTCAGTGTAATAAGAGCCATTTCAGGTTTCATTGGAAAGATTATTTAGAAAGCACAGTTTGTGCAGTCAATCTTCATACCGAAGTAGCATATATTCAGTTTCAAAATGACCTAATGTCATCATGTACTCAACAAGTCAATTGTTGCAATGTCATACAACCTCAAGCCTCAAACATCTTTACAAGTGAGCATTTCAGGTCCGATTTAGAACAAACGTGTTAGATATTTCACTAAACTCAAGTTACATTCTAATGCTCATTTAATATAGAGATTAAGATTCTAAATATATGATGTTACTATTGTTTCCAGTATTTTTATTGTACTTGTGCCATACCCAACTCCACTAATAGTAACAACAATTTTGAATCTTGATCAGTCTCCATCAATGGGATTTTAATGGCCCTTAGATGTGAGATTCACATGCCAAATTGAATCATTTCATAGAATGACTCCACTGCATATTACTGCCTTTCAGCTATGGTTGAGTATCAATTTTACCAATTTGTTCAGCACTTGAATATAATCCTAATTACATCAAATTCGAGTCTAATCCTAAGTGCATAAAATTCTGCAAAACCCACTTACGCAGCACAGTCTAGGAGGGGTTAACATGCCTATGAAGTATTTAAACATTGTTGAGGACTAAGAATAGTTGGACTTTTCCAACAAACCAAACTCACTTTTGACCACTTCTAGTAACTTTAGCATGTAGATGCTTTTATAAAAAGAAAACAGGTGGTCCAATAGAAGGAAGGGGACTGGTTGCATGTTTCATTCCATTTTTTTTATTAGCTAAAAGCTTTCCAAGAAGAATAAATATACTGAAGCATGAAACAGATTTTGTTGCTGCCCCAACTACCATTGATATACATCACAATGTGCCATAGTTTAATGCAAGCCTCTATTGAAAGTGGGCAGCACTAAATCCAAGTAGTTCCCCTCATCCCTTAAAATAAACCTCTAAATATAACTAGAAATTTCAAATAGTTAGTAAAGGAAAAGTACAAAGATATAACAGATCTGTGTTAAGCCAAAAACCCGTGCATTCACAACAAAACTGGGATGGATAAAACTTAAAAAAAATTATGGACTATGACGAAAAATCGTTTTATGCATACAAGATGAAAGAAGCATTGGCATAATAATATTTTTACAAATTTAAGGACAGGCAGAGTGAGTCTCCAGGAAACACAGTTACATTTGGAGACCCTAGATCCTTGTACCCACAATATCTACTGACTTATAAAATGATTGCCAAAACGGTGTCTTTGCTATGCATGTAAGAACACCAACTGTAAAATGAGGGAGATGTAATATTGTCTGAGAAGCAGATTTATACAGAGTGGTCCAAGATTGTGTATTTATGGAAGATACAACTAATTTTGGCATGAAACATGTATCCAAGATTTCAATGTGCCTTATTTCAGAGCCCATTGATGATTTACTATGAAACCTAAACTTTCAAAACAAACACATTCACCAAAGATAAAAAGTTGAATAGTAATGGATCAGTAGTCAATATAATACACAAATCCACAGCCATTTAGTATGTATAATGAACAAAGGAAATGAGCTAGGAACAAAGAGAGTGAGTGAAAACAACATGAGAAGCTAATATTATGCCCAATGAGGAAACAAGACTGCACATATTAGTTCAATCCTATATTGGAGATTAATATTGTTGTTATCATATCAGTTGTGTGTTAGAAAATAATGCCTATGATAGCACATTATAACATGCTAACCCATTACTTCCACCCTATTCAAGCAGTAGGACGTACTAGTATATTCTACTCGCTTCGTTAAGCGATCGAGTAGACTAACGTATTTCAACATCATATCCGCATGTTCTACTCAATGAGGAAATAGAAAGAACTGTTCATTTAAATCATCTTGGTGATGTGTTGGTCACCTAAGGCAACAGTGTCAAATAAGGAGTAAACCCATGTTCTACCCAGGGCTTAGGGGTGCTATTACTCTTACTTATTGCGCTTACCTACTCTTGGTAAAAAAAATCGACACATAACAGTTACTCGAAACATTCTGGAGGACTAGATTTTCAAGCTCAACCACACTGAATTTTTGTATCCTCAGTTTGAGGCAATGCCTATGAATTACTCAAACTATTGCACTCATATTTAGACCATCATACCTACAAAAATATAGAGTCTAGAATTGTTGTCAGGTATTGTAAACATTCATTCGGTATGAGTGGCTTTACCCTACTACATACTAACAAGGCACCATCCTCGAGGAGGTCCTCATGAATGAAACAAAGACAACAATATTCTAATTTCGGCCAGGTGACCTATTCCATGCATAGGCCTTAGTAGATACTAGTAACAATAGAGTACCTTAGCAGCTGCTTGGGTCTTGATGAGGCATGGAATACCTATTAGGAATAGGTCTACACTAAACCACATGTCCAAAATATGTTAACTCATGGCTGAGATATTCCCACAGGTCCAAGGTATAGTCATTGGTCACAGGTTTGGACTTCTTTGCAATAGATCAAAGGTGTGCCACAGGTCCGAATGTGCAATAGATCTGAATTATTAAGTGCCACAAGTCACAATTCGGTTACAGCTCTGAGTTGCTAGGGGTCTGCAAAAGAGCCTGAGTTATAATTCAAGCAAGGATATTTTCCCAAAGTTCTGTCAATGGGTAATATAACAAAAATACAAATGTTTCTCCAAAAGGTGCCAAATGTCTTTTTCCTCCTGCCTCAGATTCAAATCTCCCCCTTTTCTTCAGTTGTTTTTCTTCTTCATATGAAAATTATTTCTTATTCCTTGACTGATATTCCATGCCAGAATGAAAATTTTGGCTTTATATTTATTTTTATTTGAATATGTAAAAGGACGTATTTTGGTAAGGAGGGATCTGACCTGTGTAATTTTCAATATTTATGTAAACTGATTTTAAGACTACTCATCCTTTCTTTGATAATAACACCATAAATCATAGGCTACATATTTCAGCACATTGTATACTAGCGATGAATCCTCCAATCAATTGAAAAAACATCTCTTAAAATTTCATTTCATTTGACCTGCTCTTCTGCACAGTTTTCATGCTTATAAAAATAGGAAAGAGGAACTATTGCATCTACTACATATGTTGACTTTTTTCCAGAAGAAAAAAAACACAATGACCTTCATTAAAAAAAAGGCGTTTACATTTGCATTGATCCTTTCCCAATGTCTAGACGGATGATCCACAAAACAAAACTTAAAAATCCCAGCGACAGAGCCATAAAAAAGGCTAATGGTATAAGAAAAAATCAAGAAGCGCCCCAGAGGCAGCCTATCAGGAAATTCAAATAGAAAATCTTAAGAGTCACTTTGCAGAAAAAAAGGGGAATACAAACAAAAAAATACCTCCCACATAAGCAGTCATGAAGATTTAGATCTCGAAATAACCATCTCCTCGAACATAATTATCTCAAGTAAGAAGCGACATACTACATTTATTGAATTATCCATGACAATAACAGAAGTTGTTCCAAGACCTGTAGAAGTTGAAAATAAGTGAATATGCTTAGAGCACAACCAAAATTTTCCATATTCACATTTTGTGCACCGTATAACAAGGATTGAGAATACTTGCAGTTGCATACCAGACATAATTTGAATGTTTAACACTCATTGAAGAAAATAGCTTTTCATTTATCTATAACAAGGATTGAGAATACTTGCAGTTGCATACCAGATATAATTCGAATGTCTAACACTCATTCAAGAAAATAGATTCACCTAGGGTTTCATATATATTCTTCATCTATACACTTAGGGTAGATTAGGGTTTAGAGCTTGTTTCAACAATGCCATTACACTGTCTGGGAAACTGGATCGAGAATCGTAGTTGGGTATTGTTTCCCAGGAGAGGTAGATCCAAGCCTAGATTAGGCTTATAAGCTCCCACAGAGGCCAATGTGCATTTGTTTCATCAGATAGGGTTGCTAATGGGTTGCATAATAAGAGTACCTATTTTTGGAGTTCTGGATTTGAGAGCAATGTAGAGATCCTCACACTGTCCATGGGGTCAGGCTCCAGATCCATGAGCATGTCTCAGGCACAAATCTACCACATCCTTCCTCCAAACCTGCAATAGTATGGCTGCATCCTTCCTCAAAACCGGCAACAGTATGGCCGCATCCTCCCTCCTTCCTTGGAAAAACCATGCAACTGGAGGGAAATGAATGAGGGAAATTAAAACTTTTGATATTTGAAAATTTTTGACATTTTGAAATGAAGCACATGTGTTTTTCTTTAAGGCCACTCAAATTAATTTAAAAATATATATTTTTTAATAATTATAATAATTTTTAAATAATTAAAATAATTTCTAAATAATTAAATGTTTCTTTATTTTGATTGTTTAAAATATTTACTATCAAAAAAATAAAACATATCTTTTTGAGAAGCAACTAAAATTATATGAGTAAATACTGGACTGATTTTTGCATATAGTAATTCTTCTACTCTACAAAATTATATTCATGCTTTATTAAAAGGAGTTTTAAACTTTACACAATTAAGTTATGTTGTATTTTAAATATTTGGAGTTTTAATCTCTTTTTTATATATTTTTTTTCTTTATAATTTACGTATTATTTTTTCCTTATTTTTAAGTATTACTTTAAAAGTGAAATTCACATTTTTTTTCTTTAATGATAGTAATCTATGTATTCATTCATTCAAATTAGATACATTTTCTATAATAAATAATAGTGTAGTCTAGTTAATAGATGAAATGGTTTTTTTGATTAAAACCTGACAATATCAAGATTGTGATTTCTTATTTTTATAATAAATTTTTGAATACATAAATGAATTAAACACCTTAAAAATATCTTTATTGATCTAAGTATATAGTGAATTCTACATAAGTAAGAACCTTATAAGAAGCAAGGAAATGAATGATTTGGGGTCTGTTCAGCAAACCCTTGAAGTAGAAATAACGCAATAACGTGCCCTAAACCCTATATTGTGATTTTCTCTGTCAGGAAACCCTTGAAGCAGCAAATACTTTTATAGATACTAAGCTTAAAGATAAAAATCCCATAGACATGAAGAGTGTCATACGCCTTGTTCAAAAATTAGCAAATGAAATTGTGGATCTAAAAAATAACTCTAGAGAAGATACCTCTATTTAAATAACTTACAAACCATATTGCAGAAAACAATTACTTCTTCAAGGCTAATTCGTCGAATTTGGAGGGCTTAGGGGATTGGGGGCTAGGGGTTAGGGGATTTAGGTGCATTTAGGGGTTAGTGGTCGAATAATGAGTTAGTAGTTAAGGGATTAGGGATTGGGGGTTTAGGGGGCCCGACCTGAACACGTTTTGGCGGGCGCACTCAACCGAAACGACCCAACCCGAACGGGTTTGGGCGGGCACCCTCAAACGAAACGACACAGAGCGCCCGGACGAATGAAGGCACAAGGGAGAAAATGACAAACGGGCCGCACGAATGTGCACAAGGCACCTGGGTGGTCACAACTTAGAAAAACTGATACGGGCGCCCTCGAATGAAACGGCCCAACCTGAACGTGCCCGGTCAGGTGACTTCACATGGGCTAAGTGGTTATGCCTTGGATCTTTACCTGTAATTGAATGCAAATATTAATTCATATTTTGTATCTTCCATTATAATTATGAATACTATTTTAATTTTTTATCATGTTTCAAGACTCCAGATTAGGTTAGGAAATTGCGATGACAGACAGGGATCACTTAATAGGGCCATTATATGGATTCTACGCATAGTCCTTAGTAATGCCAATTCCTTTTATTTTTTTCTATGAGGAGCCTAGTTACGCTCCTTAAAATTCAAGGACAAAATTCAGATTGATTCTGCTCCATACACTCCAAAAGAGGGGCATCCCTATTGGTAACAGAGCTACAAGCATGTTTGGTAGTTACACTAAAATTCTTGGGATTTAAAGACTGTTATGATTTCAAAATTGGCTCATTTTACAGTTCACATAATGGAAATTATGGCAGCTTGTATGTCACAAGATATGTACCCCATGAAGAATGGCATTAACCCTTGCTACAGTTCAGGCTTATACCTGAGATTTGGAATCTAGATATCAAAATGTGGTTTAAAATTTAAATTATGCTCCTATAGGTGACTGCATGTCTAATAGGGAAGCTTTTGTAATCATTCAATCTTTAAAATACTTGACATCAGTCAATTTGGGGAATTGAAGCTAGTATGAACCCCCCTCTTCTCAAACCAGAGAAAAAATCATGGAGGTCAAGGGAAATGGTAAGAAGAGAAAGCTGGACAAGGAAGCCAATGGCGTTTCTCTGTAACTCTCGAAGGACGATCTGCACTCGCTAACTGTTGAAGCCACTGAGCAAAGGGTAGTTGATATCTTTTATGGTCAATGCAGGTTCTTCATACCCTGCAATTGCAGAAGAAATTAAATATGTTGCAAGCAAGGACCCTGCTCATCGGAAGTTGTTTGTGCATGGATTGGCTTGGGAGACTTCTTCGCAAACCCTATGTGATGCATTTGAATAGTATGGGGAGATTTAAGAAGGCATTTTTATTATGGATAAGACATCAGGAAAGTCACGAGGATTTGTCTTTGTCAAATTTAAGCATATGGATTCGGCTCAAAGGGCATTGAAAGAGCCTAGCAAGACTATTGATGGGAGGATTACTGTAAGCAACCTGGCGGTGGAAATTAGCTCAGGTCCTGGTCAAAGTACAAATCAGGCTCAAAGGAAAATTTACATTGGTGGTCTTTCATATGACACGGCCAATGAGAAGCTTTTAAAATTTTTTTCCAAATATGGAGAGATAGAAGAAGGTTAAGTTGCATATGATAAGAATACCAACAAATCTAGGGGATTTTCATTTGTGACTTTCAAGACTGTGTCGGCTACAAAGTGGGCTCTTAAAGAGGCTAGGGGTTTAGAGGTTTATGGTTTAGGGGGTTAAATGGGTTAGGGGTTGGGAATTAGGGTTTAATGGGTTAGGGGTTAAGGGGTTATAGGTTTAGGGTTTAGGGGGTTAAACTGGTTAGGATTTAAGGTTTTAGGGTTACGGGTTAAAGGTTTAGAGGTTTATGGTTTAGGGGTTAAATGGGTTAGAGCCTTAGAGGTTTAGGGGGTTAAAGGGTTAGGGGTTAAGGGGTTATAGGTTTAGGCCGGTTTAGGGGGTTAAATGGGTTAGGGGTTTAGGGGGTTAAGGGATTTAGCAGTTAAGGATTTTAGGGGTTAGAAGTTAGGGGCTAATTGATCCAGGTGGATATTGGTGGTCACCCACCTATTCCACTTGGGGCCCCACCATTATCTCTTTCATTTTTTCAGTTTCATCTCAACTTACTATTTTTAGCTATTTTTTGGGTCCTAAACTTCCGGAGCCGTTTTGAGGCCCTAAACGACGTTTTTTGGGAAAACGGAGAGTAACATGAGTCCATGGACCAATGTTGGTCATTCAAAAATTTTAGACCTCGGATAGATCTTTCTAACTAGGTATGGTACGCGTCAAACTGAGATCGTATTCCAAAGTTATTCCCTTGGGAAGTTGAAACACCAATTTACCCAAACAGGGCCCATAGTTTTGGCGCTTCATCTCCTAGGGATAAGGTTTTAGCTGTTGAGGATTTCCCATTGTGTCTAAATAATAAATAGGCCCTTGAGCCTCATTGTAACTGAGTTCAGAGGCCTGTAGCTGCCACATCTCTTCTCAGAGATAGCTACCAACGCCCTAGCTAATTTTATTTCCATTCTATCTGTAAGCAAATTTCAGTTCTTTGATATTAATGAAATGAAGTGTTACTTCCATTGCATCTTTGTATTTATGGTCATATGTTTATTCTTTTGCATTCCTGCATAAATCTAGATCAGTGGTATTATAGTGGTCTACTTTTTCTCGATCTTTCTTTGCATGTCCCCAACGAGGTCGGGGTTTAAGGAGTTACGGCTCGATCTCGTGGAACCTTTGCAAGATCAGCCTCGCAAACCCTGACGGACACCCATGGGGGACGAAAAGAAAGATGAGGGAGCAGGAGATCCTATCAAAATATTTGTCAAGGCCCTTGAAAAACAAAGGAAATCGATGATGGATAACTTTGCCCAGATCCTTCAACGACTGCCCACGGACGGCGCATCTGCATCCAATAGCCACTCTGGAGGTGCGACTCCTTTTAAGGTACAAGTAAATTTTGACATTCCCATATTTTAGGGTCAAATAGATGTAGATGCCATAGATAGATGGTTGAATATATTAGAAGGATATTTCACGGTTCATGACTTCTCCGACAGGGAGAAGATTATTTTTTCACTCCTCAAAGCTACCCCCCATGTCAAGGACTAGTGGGAAACCCACTGTGAGAAAAAGGATGAGACAGAACCTTCTCTATTCTCGACCATACCCATTTGGAATTATTTCCTAGATGCCATAAAGGAAAAATACTATCCCGTGGGGAGCTATGAGGACAAGTACATACAGTGGACCATGCTACAACAACAAAGGGATCAAGATGTGCATGAGCTGACGAATCTATTCCATACCCTGTGCATCAAGTTGGGTATCAAATATTCAGAGAAACATCTGGTACTAAATTATCATAGTTGTCTGCACATATACATTCAGGACGAAATGGATTTCCTCAACATCTCCTTGCTTGGTACGGCATACCGGTCTGTTGCCAAGATTGAGCAGAAATTCAATCAGAAGAAGCAAGACTTTGGATCTTCGAATCAAAAGTAAGGGAAGGGTGCTCCCAAAATGTAGAACAAAGGATAGAGCCAAGGCATGGTGACTCAAGACAATGTGTCGAAGCCACAAGCAAGGAACAACACCGCAAAGCCAAAGAAGGACATGGGAAAGTGGTGTGAGTTCCATAAGAGCTCCACTCATAACACAAGTGAGTGTCAGGCCAAGAAGTTGCTAGTGGTCGAGATGAGGGCTTCTAAGTCAGATGCATGCTCTGACTCTGAATCAGAACCTGACAAGGAGAATGAAAAAGGGAAACAAATTATTGATGCAGAGCCCAACGCCACTATTTGCAGTACGAAGATCCAAAAGGAGGAACCGGAAGATCCAGAGGAGGAGGAACATCTCTTCCACTCCTAGATGTGGGTAAAGGGCTCCCCAGTACAGTTCATTGTCAACAATGGGAGCCAAAATAACCTCATTTCAACTGACGCCATGAAGCGGTTGGGCTTTTCGACCATAGCTCACCCACATCCATACAACATCGGGTGGCTTCACCAAGGACGAGATCTCTGCGTCAGCCAGCAGTGTTGCCTTCCCTATAGCATCAAGCCCTTCACAGATGAGGTATTGTGTGACGTTGCTCCTATTGATGTTTCTGATGTATTATTAGGACAACCATACTTGTGGAAGCATCATGTTGTGTATGAGTCTCGGCCTCGCGTTGTTATTGTTACTTTGGGAAATAAGTTGTACAGGATACCAGAGGTACCACCTCCTGCCGCTATCTCTTTGGTTACTACAAAACAATGCAGTAAGCTCATTTCCCAAGCCAGGAAATTCATTTTCCTGATGATCCGCCCCTAGGGAAAGAAGAAGAATGTGGCCATGACCTCTAGATAGGGCTCCTCTGCACGACAACAGCAAATGGATAAGGTTGTGGAGGAATACGGGGACATCTTCACCTCACCCACAGGGGTTCTTCTGCACTGTCAAGTCAAGCACCCGATTGATCTGACCCCAGGTGTGTCACTACCCAATGGACCGATCTATCAGCGATCTGTTATGGAGAACGATGAAATCAAGAGGCAGATTCAGGAGCTGTTGCAGAAAGGTCACATCCGACCAATTTCATCGCCCTATGGGAGCTCGATCGTGTTGGTATAGAAGAAGGATGGGATGTGAAGACTCTGTATTGACTATCGGGCGATGAACAAGATCACTATCTGGAATAGGTACCCGATCCCACGTATTAATGACCTTTTGGACCAACTCAAAGGTGCAAAATATTTCAGCAATATCGACTTGAAGTCTAGGTATCACCAGGTACCAATTGAACCCTCCGATGTGTGGAAGACTGCCTTCAAAGCCAGGGAAGGCCTTTTCGAATGGTTGGTCATGCCTTTCGGGTTGATGAATGCTCCCGTAACTTTCATGAGGATTATGGAAGACATATTGTGGCCATTCGCCAACCCATTTGTAGTGGTTCACTTGGATGACATTTTGATCTTCAACAAGACTTGGGAAGAGCACCTTCACCACATCTGACAAGTCCTCCAAACACTGTGGCAACACAAGTTGTGTGCCAATTTGGAGAAGTGCACTTTTGGCATGACCTAGGTTCAATATCTGGGATACATTATTGATGAAAGGGGGGTGCATGTGGATCCAACCAAGATCCAAGTCATTCGGGATTGGCTATCCCCAACCACTATAACAGAGCTTCGCAGCTTTTTGGGTCTTGTTAATTTCTACCGCAGGTTCGTGTTGGGATTATCTCATATCACTTGGCCCTTGAGTCAAGTTACCAAAGGAGGAGAGAGAGGAAAATTATTTTGGTCGAAACCTCAATAGAAGGCATTCACAAAATTGAAAAATCACCTCTGTTCTGCCCCAATGCTCACATTACCAGACTTGAAACAAACATTTGAGATCGAGACATATGCCTCTGACTATGCTATTGGGGAAGTTCTTACTCAACAGTGACATCCAGTGGCATATCACAGCGAGACATTGTTTGACATAGTTCACAAGTATCCCACTTATGACCAAGAAATGTATTCCATTATGCAAGCTTGTCGACAATGGAAGCAATACATTTTGGGGAAGGAAACAATCATCCACATAGACCACCGGCTCCTGTAGTTCATACAAACATAAGGGAAGTTGCAGAATGATCGCCATCAGAAGTGGTCCACATATCTGCAACAATTTCATTTGAACATCAAGTACAAGAAGGGTAGCACCAATAATGTTGCAGACTACCTTAGCCGACCACCGATCGTGGCGCTCACCACTGTTCTCAACTCTTGTGGGCATGAGACTTCTGATTGGCTGCTTCTCCATGAGAATGACCCAGAATTTGGCCACACTTACAAGGCACTCTTGGGGGGTACGCAAGCTCCAAATTTTCACCTCCAAGATGCACTTTTATGTCACCGGGGACACCTTTGTGTTCCTTAAAGTGAGCATGCCAAGATGATTTGGGAAGAACACTATAGTCAAATCGCTGGGCATTTCGGGTTCGAGAAAACAGTAGCTATACCGCAGAAGTATTTTTATTGGCCGAACCTTTGAAAGGATGTCGAGAAGCACATCAGATCCTGCAATGCCTGTGCCATTGCCAAACCGACCATCAAGAAGCAAGGCCTATACACTCCGCTACCTACCCCTATTCGGCCTTGGGAATCCATATCCATGGATTACATGTTGGGTCTGCCTTCTACTAAGCATGGAAATGACTGTGTTTTCATGGTCGTCAAAATATTCTCGAAGATGGCCATTACAGTGGTCTGCAAGAAGAATATCATAGCAGAAGCCACTGCTAAACTTTTCTTTGAATGAGTGTGGGTGCACTTTGGGATCCCACAGTCTATGATATTAGATTGGGATAGCAGGTTCCTCAGCACATTTTGGTCCAGCCTCTAGTCAATTCTGGACACTAAGCTCACCAATTCCACAGCTTTCCATCCCAAAATGGATGGCCAGACAGAGGTCATCAACAGAATGATTCTACACATTATATGCATGTACAATTCAAAGCATCCATGCACATGGGATGAGAGCCTCCCCTATGTACAACATAGTTATAATCGGGCTCTCCACAGTTCAATTGGCCATAGCCCCTTTCAGGTGGGCTTGGGATTCCAGCCACTATGTTCCATTGACGAGCCATGGCATTTGTGGCTACTCAGGCCGATTTGGCTCATGTCCAGTCTGAAGTTGACAAAGAAAATAGCTTCATCAAGCGCATTCAACACATCCACCAATAGGCTCATGACATATTGGACAAAGCCAATGCTAAGTACAAGAAATGCCATGATCAACACTGGGTGCCACACAACTTCCAGGTGGGTAACAAAGTATGGCTACATTTGCAGAATGAGTGCCTCACTGGACCCCATCGCCAGCTCCACTCGCTCTAATATGGGCCATACACAATCACCAAGGCTGTAGGGAATAATGCCTTCGAGCTCATTATTCCACCATTCCTTGGTCTGCACCCAGTATTCAATGTGGACCTCCTTCGTCCTTACTTCCCACCTCTACTAGACACCTCTAACATTGCAGAACAAATCACACCAACAGAGTTAAACCCAGAATGCATGGAACATGCCACCATAGATTGTATCATGGACATGCAAATCAAGAACACTCGCCAATAGAAGATCCAACTGTATTGGGTTATCAAAGCTAGCCAACTCCTGCACCAATGAAAGTGGTTCACCAGGGACCAAGTTCAGCAGAAATTTCCTCATCTCATGGAAGAACTTAACGCAATGGGTACCATTTATTCCTAAGGGGGGAGGAATGATCCAGGTGGATATTGGTGGTCACCCGCCTATTCCACTTGGGGCCCCACCATTGTCTCTTTCAGTTTTTCAGTTTCGGCTGAACTTACTATTTTTAGCAGTTTTTCGGGTCCTGAACTTCCGGAGCCGTTTTGAGGCCCTAAACGATGTTTTTTGGGAAAATGGAGAGCAGCACGGGTCCATGGACCCATGCTCAAATAGATCTTTCTAACAAGGTATGGTACGCATCAAACAGAGATTGTATGCCAAAGTTACGCCACTAGGAAGTTGAAACACAAATTTACCCAAACGGGGCCCATAGTTTTGGCACTTCATCTCCTAGGGTTAGGGTTCTGGCTATTGAGGTTTTCCCATTGTGTCTAAATAATAAATAGGCCCTTGAGCCTCATTTTAACTCAGTTCAAAGGCTTGTATCCGCCACATCTCTTCTTAGAGATAGCTACCAACGCCCTAGCTAGTTTTATTTCCATTCTATCTGTAAGAAAATTTTAGTTCTTTGATATTAATGAAATGAAGTGTTATTTCCGTTGCATCTTTGTATTTATGGTTATATCTTTATTTTTTTGCGTTCCTGTATAAATCTGGATCACTAATGGGGTTAGGTTTTAGGGGGTTAGATGGGTTACGGGTCAGGAATTAGGGTTTAAGGGGTTAGGGTTAAGGGTTTAATGGTTTAGGGTTTAAGGGGTTAGGGGTTAAGGGTTTATAGGTTTAGGGTTTAGGGGGTTAAGTGGGTTAGGGTTTTACTAGGGGTTTAAGGGGTTAAAGGGGTTAGGGGTTAAGGGTTTAGGGGTTAGTGGTTAAGGGTTTAGAGGTTTATGGTTTAGGGGTTAAATGGGTTAGGGGTTGAGAATTAGTGTTTAAGGGGTTAGGGGTGATGATAGTTTCATTGGTCTCTGTATTACTCTATATTATGGATATGGGAGATAGGGGCATCTTACCTACCTACTAAATTTCTAAATCAAATGTGGTGTAAATGTCTGTAATGGTGGTCAATTATACAAGGAGAGGATTTTATGAGGAGGCACTGGATTTTAAGGCAGTCACAATTTAGCATTTTTGATACGACCACCCTCACACGACCCAATCTAACCCGACCCGATCCACCCGAACATGATTCCTTGGGCAGCCTCATGACACGACAGGACCTGACCAGATCCGACCCGACTTGACCCGCTCGAACGTGTTTCCTTAAGTGCCCTCACAATATGGAACGACTCGACCTGACCCAACCCGAACGTGTTTCCCTGGGCGACATCACACGACTCGACCCGACCCACCTGAATGCATAATTTCCCTGGGCACCCTCATGATCCGGCCCGACATGACCCAACCTGGTCAGACATGTTCCTTGGGCGCCCTCATACGGGCGGCCCAAACACATTTCCTTTAGCGCCCAGGGAAATTACAAGCCGCCCGAACGTGCACAAGTCACCCGAGCAGTCAGTAGAACTTAGCAAACCTGATACGGGTGCCCTCGAACGAAACAACCCGACCTGAACGCACCCAGTCAAGCGACCTCACAAAACGTGACACGACGTGCCTGACCAAACGATGCCACAAGGGATCAAATGGAGAATGGGCCACCCGAACGTGCACAAGGCACCTCGGTGGTCACAACTTAGAAAAACTGATATGGGTACCCTCGAATGAAATGACCCGACCTGAACATGCCTAGTCGGGCCACCTCACACGGCGCGACACGGCATGCCCAATCGAACGATGCCACAAGGGAGCAAATGAAAAACAGGTTTCCTGAACATGCACAAGGCACCCGGGCAGTCATAACTTAGCAAAATTGATACGGGCACCCTCGAACGAAATGACCTAACCTGAACGCGCCCAGTCGGGCGACCTCAGATAGTGTGACACGGCACGCCCAACCGAACGATGCCACATCATGGGAGAAAATGGAAAACGGGTCGTCCAAACGTGCACAAGGCACTCGGGCAGTCATAACTTAGCAAAACTGATATGGATGCCCTCGAATGAAATGGCCCAACCTGAACGCACTCGTTCAGGTAACCTCACACGGCACGACATGGCACGCCTAATCGAACGATGACATGTCATGGGAGAAAATGGAAAACGGGCCGCTGGAACGTGCACAAGGCACCTGGGCGGTCACAACTTAGCAAAACAGATACATGTGCTCTCGAATGAAAAGGCCCGACTTGAACGCGCTCGATCGGGTGACATCACATGGCGCGCCCGACCGAATGATGCCACAAGGTAGTAAATGGGAAACGGGCCACTCAAACGTGCACAAGGCACCCGGGCAGTCACAACTTAGCAAAACTGATATGTGCACCCTCAAATGAAATAGCTCGACCTGAACACGCTTGGTCAGGTGACCTCACACGGCGCGCCCGACCGAATGATGCCATAGGGGAGAAAATGAAAAATGGGCCGCTCGAACGTGCATAAGGCACCCGGGTGGTCACAACTTACCAAAATTGATACGGGCGCCCTCGAACGAAATGGCCCGACTTGAACACGCCCAGTCGGGTGACCTCACACTTCGTGACACGGTGCGCCTAATCGAACAATTCCACAAGGGAGAAAATGGAAAACAGACTGCCCAAATGTGCACAAGGGACCCGGGAGGTCACAACTTAGAAAAATTGACACGGGCGCCCTCGAACGAAATGGCCCGACCTGAACGCGCTCGGTCGGGCTACCTCACACTGCGTGACATGAAACGCCTGAATGAACAATGCCACAAGGGAGAAAACAGCAAACAGGCCGCCCGAATGAGCACAAGGGATGCAGGCGGTCACAACTTAGCAAAACTGATACGGCCGCCATCGAATGAAACGGCCCGACCCAAACGTGCCCGGTCGGGCGACCTCACACAACGCGACATGGCGCGCCCGAACCAACGATCCCACAAGGGAGAAAATGGAAAACAGTCCACCTAAATGTGCACAAGGCACCCGAGAGGTCACAACTTAGAAAAAATAATATGGGCGCCCTCGAATGAAATGACCCGACCTGAACACACCCGGTCGGGCGACCTCACACTGCGTGACACGGCGCGCCCAACCGTGGTTGGGGGCACACATCAAAAGTAAATCAAGGAGTATGCGCATCGCTGACCTCACATGGTGCGACACCGTGCGCCTGACCAAGCGATGCCACAGGGGAGCTGCAAATGGAAAACAGGCCGCCCGAATGTGCACATAGCACTCAGGCGATCACATGAACTTAGCAAAACTGATACGGGTGCCCTCGAACGAAACGACCTGAACCAAACGTGCCGAGTCGGGCGACCTCACACGGCGCGACAGGGCGCACTTGACCGAACTATTCCACAAGGGAGAAAAATGACAAACGGGCCACCCAAATGTGCATAAGGCACCCTGGTGGTCACAACCTAGCAAAACTGATACGGGCACCCTCAAACGAAACTGCCTAAACTGAACGCACCCGGTCAGGCGATCTCACATAGCACGACACCGCGCACCCGACCAAATGATGCCACAAGGGAGCAAACGGAAAACGGGCCGCCCGAACGTCTACAAGGCACCCGAGCGGTCACAACTTAGCAAAATTGATACAGGTGCCCTCGAATGAAACGACCCGACCCTAACGCGCCCGGTTGGGCGACCTCACACGGCGTGACAGGGCACGCCCAACCGAACGATTCCACAAGGGAGAAAAATGATAAACATTCCATGCGAATATGCACAAGGCACCCTGGTGGTCACAACCTAGCAAAACTGATATGGGCGCCCTCGAACAATACTGCCCGAACCCAACGCACCCGATCGAGCGACCTCACACGACCCAACACCGTGCACCCGACCGAATGATGCCACAAGCGATGAAATGGAAAATGGGCCGCCCGAATGTCCACAAGGCACCCGGGTGGTCACAACTTAGCAAAACTGATACGGGCGCCCTTGAATGAAATGACCTAACTCGAATGCGCCCAATTGAGCGACCTCACACGGCGCGACACGACGCGCCTGACCGAATGAATATGCCACAAGGGAGAAAAGACTAAATGGGCCACTCAAACGTGCACAAGGCACCCGGGTGGTCACAACATAGCAAAACTAATACGAGCACCCTCGAACAAAATGGGCCGAACCAAACGCGCCCGGTCGGGCGACCTCACATGGCGTGAAACTGCACGCCTGACTGAATGATTCCACAAGGGAAATGCATATGTAAAATGGGCCACCCGAATGTGCACATAGCACTCGGGTAGTCACATGAACTTAGAAAAACTGATACGGGTGCCCTCGAATGAAACGACCCGAACCGAACGTGCCCGGTCGGGTGACCTCACACGGTGCGATAGGGTGCGCCCAACCGAACGATTCCATAGGGGAGAAAAATGGCAAACATGCCGCCTGAATGTGCAGAAGGCACCCTAGTGATCACAACATAGAAAAACTGATATGGGCGCCCTCGAACGAAACTGCCTGAACCAAACGTGCCCGGTCGGGCGACCTCACACGATGTGACACGACGCACCTGACCGAAATGAATATGCCACAAGGGAGAAAATAGGAAATGGGCTGCCTGAATGTGCACAAGGCACCCAGGCGGTCACAACTCAGCAAAACTAATACAGGCGCCCTCGAAAAAAATGGCCTGAACCGAACGCGCCCAGTTGGGCGACCTCGCACGGCGTAACACAACATGCCCGACTGAACGATGCCATAAGGGAGAAAAGGGCAAACATGCCACCCAAATGTGCACACGGCACTCGGGCGGTCACATGAACTTAGCAAAACTGATACGGGCACCCTCGAATGCGTCCAGTCATAACTTAGCAAAATTGATACAGGCGCCCTCGAACGAAACAACCCGAGTCGAATGCACTTGGTCAAGCGACCTAACATGGCGCGACCCGACACGCCCAAATGAACGATGCCACAGGGGATCAAATTATGGAAAATGGGCCACCTGAGCATGCAGTACAAGGCACGCGGGCGGTCACAACTTAGCAAAACTGATACGAATGCCCTCAAACAAAACGACCTAACCTGAACCCGCCCGATTGGGCGACCTCACACGGCGTGACACAGTGCGCCCGATCGAATGATTTCATAATAGAGTTTTAAGAAAATGCTCTCAACTAGCTCAATCATTGACAAATAATCTCAAGAAGGTATATCCTTTCTTTCTGAGAAAGGTTTTTTTAAGTGTCAAGAAAAACTCTCATACATAGGGATTTTTGGCTTTAAAGGAAAGATTGTACTTTTTCCTTATTATGTGTTGGATAAATTCTTTGTAACAAAGGTGTGTCACCAATGTAAATCCCTAAAACAGGTTTTAAATAAATACCAAGAAACTACGACGCATAAAATTTTTTTTGAACTAAAGGAGATTGATGATTATTCCTTTACCATTCAACTTAAACATGAGATAACTATAGAATTGTTATGGGAATTTGTTGAAAAGCATCGGTATTGCGACACTTGTAGAGAGGCGTCGAAACTGCGACAGTTTGGGCCACAACTGTCGCAATTCCGATGCTTCTCTACAAGTGTCGCAAGAGTGAAACTTACCTCTAAGTGTCGGTATTGCAACAATTGTAGAGAAGCATCAGAATTGCGATAGTTTGGACCACAACTATCACAATTTTGACGCTTCTCTACAAGTGTCGGTATTGCGACACTTGTAAAGAAGCATCGGAATCGTGACAATTGTGGCCCAAACTATCACAATTCCAATGCTTCTCTACAAGTGTCGCAATACCAACACTTACCTCTAAGTGTTAGTATTGCGACACTTGTAGAAAAGCATCAGAATTGCGACAGTTGTGGGTGGAATTCGAAAATTTGATAAAATTTGGGGAAATTTCCGACATTTGGTCAAAAGTGTTAGAACCAAAGTGTCGGAATTTCTGCCAAATGTACTAGTGCCTATAAGGCCTGATGTTTGGAGGAACACTTCCTGGAATCAAATGAATAGCATGATCATGATCACGAATAGGTGGGAGTACTTTGGGAGTTTCAAACACCTTGGAATGATTGTCCAAGACTTGTTGGAGATCTGCAGAAATAGATGATTTTGATGTCGGAACTTCTAGTGAGCATAATTGTGCAATTACGCCTCGTTGTTCTTTCTTTAGAATATTTTTCATGAAATTAGAGCTTATTATCCTTCCTGGCTTCCCTTCAATACCCCGTAATTCGACTTCCTTTCCTTCTGAAAAAAATTTCAAGAAAAGTTCTTGAAAATTAAAAGCTACCGTCCCCAAAGATTGTAACCATTGTACTCCTAGTACAACATCAAAACCTCCCATAGGAATGGAAAGCATTGGACTAGTCAATACATATTCCCCCATGGTTAGCTTAATATTATGGCATTTTCCAGAGCAATTTATAGTTCCTCCATTGCAACCATCACTTGACATTCTGGTGCTGGGTATAGGAAACAATTTAATTCCTTGGCTACCTTACAATGAATAAAATTATGGGTGCTACCTGAATCAATCAACACTAGTACCTTTTTCTTCTTGATTTGTCCTTCTATCTTGAGAGTTTGAGGAGTGGTAATTCCTGCCAGTGCATTACACGATATGGTCGGATTCATTTCTTCCTCTTCTAGGGCTGGTTCCTGGTGTATATCCTCTTCTTGTTCATTTCTTCTTCCTCTTCACAATCTATGTAAAATAATTTCTTCTCAGCACACTTATGACCTTTAGTGTATTTGCTATCACAACTGTAGCAAAGCCCTTTTTCTCTTTTTTCTTCCAATTGTTGTGGTGTCAACCTTGTAGGTTGTGGAAATCTAGGCGTAGCAACACTTCCTTGTTTATAGAATTGAGTGGTAGGCTTCCTTGTCGCCATAATTTTACATTCAACTTTTCTTGCCAACCTGAATGCCTTCTCCAATGAATCAGGTTCCAAAACACGAACTTCATGTTGGATGTTATCCTTTAGAGTGCCTATGAAGATATCAATCCTGTGTTCCTCTGGAATATCAGTTACCCTTATATTCAATTTTTGGAAGTCCTCAATGTGCTGCCCCACTAAAACCTTTTGTTTGAGATTTATCAATTGGCTAAAGAAGGTGTTGCTCTTTGTATCCTCATAATGTGCTATCATTTCCTCCGTAAAAATTGACTAAGTGAATTTTTTTTATGGGAGCAAAGCCATCGATACCATACAAATTTATTTTTTTCTAAATGTAAAGTTGCAATGTGTACCTTTTGTGTGTTTTGCACGTTATGGAGATCAAAATATTACTCCATCTGTAGTATCCATGTTACAGGATCCTTTCCATAAAAATTCCTCATATCCATTTTTGGAATATGGTGGTTCTTCCTGCCAACATTAGAGTTTATGAAATCACAATTAACATTTATTTTGTTCCCATCATGAATTTCTTCTACTATATTTTCACCATTAGGAAGCATTTCTTGTATCAACTTTGCCGAACCTTCCTGTCTGCTTTTAGATCATTCTTCATGTTTTCCATGTTGTCTTTCATGTCATCCATCTTAGCTTCCATGCCATCTTCCATGCCTTTCTTCAAACCATCCATCTTCGCTTCCACGCCTTTCTTCAAAACTTCCATTTCATTTTTTGTTGCTCTTTGCGAGAGCGAAATTTGGTGCGCTTGCTCTTGTAATTTTGATAGATCATGTTGCAATTCTTCATATTCATGAGTCATAGTAGAGCCTTTTGAAGGCTTAATGGGTTTTTAATTATTTTTATGGGGCATTTTTTAGAACCCAATACTGATATCTATTCTACAAGAGGCCCTTGGAATCAATTCAAATTGATTCTTCAAACAAGACTTATGCAATTCAGAAAAAAATACACACCTTTTTCTTGATTTTGAGAAGCTCGATATTGAAATTGGATTATATCTGTGATTTCAGCTCTTCAATATTTTAAGTTCAGCACCAACATATCCCTATGAATTCTCTTTTGAATGCCAGTGGTCTGACCTAATTTGGATTCTCCAAGACAAATTCATGTCCAATCTCCCACAATGACCTAATTATGGACTGGTTCACTAGAGAAAACTTGTACGACTTTCCACGTCTCATTGTTTCATCCTTCAGCTCCGAAATTGATAGCTAAGAAACTACAATCTGTGTACTTGTGACCACTTTTTACAGCACTCCAATTCTATTCTCAGAGAGAGAGTTATGAATCTTTTCCCATGATCATCTCTTTGAGATGAAATTTGGGAGCCTGAAAAAGCACTACCTTCCACAGTTCATATCTCCGAAAATATTGTGAACCAAGATCTGAAGTTTTTTGAAAATTTTTCTCAGGATTTCGGCTTCACACCATAAACATTTCAGATTCTGAAACATCATAGAAAACAATTTATAGCGCAAATTCCATGATGACCTGTTTAAAGCAGTGAAACCCTAGAATCCAAAGCTCTGATACCAAATGTTGTGTAACGAGCTCCAAAAATATAATAAAAGAGATATCAACGCCTTATAAATAAGCCACTTCGAGGGGCCAACCTCCAATACATTACATAAATGAACAATTCTTGGATGATACAATTTAAAAAACCTCCTTTCTATATATAGGAGTCCATGGGGCCATAATGTAATCCTAGTGGGGCCACAATGTAATCTGGCAAACCTAACAATAATAATTTAAGGGCACAATAATAACAATATGGGGGTTACAAGGGTGCAATAATAACAATAAGGGGGTTACACTAACAACAATAAGGAAATATAATAATATAGGGACTATAAACCAAATTGCAGGATAGAGCAACTAGATTTAGATCAGCTAATCCAATCTCTATTTCCTTTCAGATCACCATTTCATCACATTTTTAGATTAAATCCAGAGGAAATTTATTAATTCCTACACTTATGTAACTATTAATTCAAATGTCCTTATTCATTATTCTTTCTCAGTAGTATTA
Organism: Pinus albicaulis; assembly: GCA_034641835.2. Classification (NCBI taxonomy): domain Eukaryota; kingdom Viridiplantae; phylum Streptophyta; class Pinopsida; order Pinales; family Pinaceae; genus Pinus; species Pinus albicaulis. The sequence continues at coordinate 1,527,872 of CM076574.1, read as the reverse complement.
TTCTCTTTTTGGTTCATTAGCAATGTTCTACAATGCTACATAGAAAATAACTATGTTGTACACACTCCTTACTAGCCCAAATCTCACACTTCTCATATGCGCGCACTTCGTTTACATATATTATTTCTCAAATATTCCAACACTCTCTTTATATACTTTCTATCCCATTTCTTACATTACCAGATCTCTACATTTATCTTATGCTCTCTCATAGTTCACACACTTCCTTCATGAATGTGTTCTCCACAGGCTTACACTCTGATTACACAGGTCCTCAAATCATTCATTTTGTCTAATGGAATATATGCTATTTCATATTCTTTGATAACTACACCCTTCTCTTACAAATCGTTAAAATTTATTTATGGTGCAAGATTATTTTAACCCCTTTTTGTTAGAATTTTTCCTTACCCTCATGTCCTCTTTAATTTAATCTCTTTTTTGCACTACCAAGTGTTGTAACCATAATCTTAATATCTTATTATAATAGGTTCAAATCACATAATATCATATTTATTTTTCTTTTTTCCATTTAACTTCCATTGTTAAACACCAGTCTCTCATGACCTAGAGCTAGGACACCAAACATAAGTTACTACACTAAAATCAGAGTGTGGGTACTTGTTTGCGAAGAATAATTTATATACAAGAATATCAATAGATGCATGTATTCACTTTAAATTCCTTTAGTTCAAGGTATTAAATACTAGCCCTTCATGAATTTGAACTATAACCTTGGTCATAAGTGACCTCTCAAATAACTCTAGAGTTTTGTAGGATTGTTAGAAACAACACTTGGTTCACATATAGATTACAAAATTCCTAGATGCCTTTTCATTTATCTTTCACTACGGAACCTTGACCATCTGGCACTTTTTTTTAACTAACTTCACCGAATCCAAAATTTGGGCCAAACAACCAAGCATTTTAACTTAGTGTATTATAAAATGGTTAGATAGTTGAACTCTTTCAAAAAGAAATTAGCTCTGAAATGGGATCCACAATATTCCACCTCACTTTCCATGTCACTTTAAAATTCAATTTCCAAGTCACCCTCTGTGGCCAACCTAATCCTAGTATTTGTCTTGGTGTTGACTTGTCCTGCCACATGTCAGCTAACAATCATTTAGTTGATTGACCAATATTTAAATTTATTTCTGCTATGTGTCATATGCTACTACTACCACATAATCAACTTTGGCACTTGTTTACCATCTCACAAACCATTTTCATATGCATCATACTTTTACCTATATTTTTTTTTTGTGGTCTACCCACTCAATAGGATAAAGATCTAGAATCTAAGTACTATATTAAGTGTTTATTTTGATGTCATATGAGGAAATGAAATGGATTCAATCCAATATCCGCTTCACTTGGATAAGTTTTAACTTAGTGCACAACTAGATAATCAAATTACTAAATGTCTAGATATAAACAATTTCTAAAATATGGCTAACTCTTTTAGCTTGGCCATCTACTAAATATCTGGATGTTGGAATATAAATAAACTTAGAAACCCAATTAAGTGTGTAACTCGCTAAAAAAGTCTACTAATTATGGTTTAATTAATGTTAATTATTGTTTAGTGGTATATATTATGAAAGGCCAAGGTCATGGAAGAGTGAAATTTTTCATTCAAGGAAGAACACAAAAATTCATTAATGGCATCCATTAAGAGCTCACCCTAACTTTAACAATCATTTGTCAACTACGAACTCCCCCTAAACTTGACATCAATGAAAAAACATGCAATAGATACATGGAATATGAGTATGATGTCACACTTTTAATGAGGAGTTACTCACAAGTGAGTTATTTGGGGCTATTTTTGACATATATTCATTATAAAGGCCTATATATATATATATATATATATATATATATATATATATATATATATATATATATCTATATATATATTAAGGTGGTCTCCATAATGAACTATAGACCTTGTATCATGAATGATGTATTTTTAGGGGATTTTAACCTAATTTTGGGATAAGTCACTTAGTTGTAATTATATAAATGAGGAAGTGCTTCATGTTTTGGATTCATTATCACACATGGGATCATTAATATTTTGGATAGTAGTATTCCTCTCTTATGTGCTATGGAGAAATAGTTGAGAAACTTTTCATGGGCATACTTGGATGCAATCCGATATATTTTCATTGATGACTATAGTGGATATTGGATTAATTAATGGTGAATTAATTTGATTTAATTGAATTATCTTTTTCTCATGTTTAAAGTGTTAAGCTAGTTTGCATGGTATTTGATGCATGATTTTTGTTAAACTAAGCCTTCTTACAAGTATATGAGAAGGTAGTTAGCTTGTTGCTTCCCTTCATAATTTTTAGAAATTGGTAATCTTGATATAAAACCATATTAATTTAACTCAATCTTGTTTCACTCTAAGGAAACCTAGAATAGTTTGATTCCTATACTTGATATGCCCTAGATTGAGAAGGCACTAGTCCATCCATCCTATTGTGAATACCTACAATATGGAAATAATTTTTCATTTTTTTATGGTAGATTATGGTTTATTTATGGATAAATATTGTATTTTCAATATTAAATTAGTTATTGATCTATTCCATATGGTTTGACGTTGTCAAAAAGTGCATTGTCTATGTAAAAATATTATTTTACAATCATTTTTGGCATTGATGTCAAGGATTTTCTTCCATTATGTTCCTTTATTCCCCATCAAATATGTCTAAATATTCTATTGTCATAAAATATTGTATTGCTACAATTTGTTGATTCAAAACTCTACCTTATGATAGGCTTGATTAATTTTGTGTTTGGTGTATTCAAAAAATCTATTTGAGCCTTCATAGGTTAACCATAGCTTTTAGATCCCACGGATGTAGATGATTGACAAGATCAAATTAGGATGAAACCTTGTCTCTCAATGGAGGGGCACCTAGCCTCTCTATAAGAGCATACCTGCCTCCCGTGTGAAGGTTTTAAATTCACAGTGGATGCTAAAACTTGCAGAATTTACTCCTCCCCCTTGACCTCTACTCATGAAACTTGCATCTTGGCCATTTATGGTTGATGGCTTATGTTTTAATTTTCATTTGCATTTCCATTTTTAATTCTCTACCGACCTCCTCTTTCACGGCTCCTCCCATTTCTTTATTCCTCGCCTGTCTCCCTCTGAGCTTTCTCCTCCAGCCCTGCAGACCCTTTAACCTGCAGATATGGTGCCAAGAAGACACCCGATGTAGTGTCATCAAGGAGATGGTAGAGGCTCTCCCTCCCATCCTCTAGTTCGTACAATGTATGTGGGCTCCTTTTCCATCTGTGTTGTTGTGGAAGAACTTGATGTTCTGGACCCCGAATTTCTCTCTGCTCACCACCACCTCTCTGGCTCTAGAAGCAAAAAATGCCCCCTCAAATCAGAATTATCGCGCTCCTGCTCCCCTCTGCTATGAAAATCCATCGCCCTCCCTGTCAAACACTTGGCGGAAGACTCAAATAGCAGTGGGAGCGGCCTAATGGAGGACACTGGGCAAAAATATGCAGAAGCAGACAATGCGACTCAATTAGATTTGTCCAAGTAGACTGGTATGGTCTCCACTTCCACTCCAGAGAGTGCCCCCCAACTCTGAAATAAGGATATCGAGACCATGTCCGCCTATGGCTATTTCATAATTGAGGAGAACCCTCATCAGGGTAACCATGACGCCCAGAACTGGTAGTTGCAACTCCTTTAAGCTCCTCATTTTCAATTTATATATTCTTCTTTATAGTTTTTAGGTCTATCTTGATCCCGATGTTAATGCTAATGGTTGGTTTCCCCTTGAACGACAGCCTTTTTTTTTAATCTCTGAACTCATTAAGGGTTGGTTTCCCCCTAAAGGGCAACCCATTTTTTGACTATTTGTAATGACTTCATGCAACAGGGGTTGGCTAATCCAGCAACCCCTGTCTTGAATTTTGATTGTGATTTTTTTCCACTATAATAGAAATTAGCATAACTTAGAAAAAAAACCATAGCTTTTATATCAAGCCATAATCACCTTGAACCCAAATATGGAAATTACCATTTCATCCACCTTAAACCCTAAATGACTATACTTATCTATATTGGATTCCTAGTATAGTATCCTCATGGGGAACTTAACTTAGTTTCATTATGTCATTTTCCCCTAACCCCTACCAAGGAAGCTTCCCTTGTGTTGGATTGTGTCCATCACCAAAACAAGGGGAGGTGTTGCGGAAGTGACAATGGTAAAACTCACAAGTGTTGCACTTTATGTTGGTAAACTTGTGAGGATTTACCCTAGGTGATAGATATTGTTGTAACAAGTACCATACTTGGGAAATGCCCAAACTATTACTCATATGCAAATGCACTAGTAGCCATTACTCCAAATTGACAATTCAAAAATATTGACTATGTAATTACATATCATGCTATATGTTGATCCAATCAAAGCAAGATTTTTTCAAGGAGCTCCATTTATCAATTAGTCTATAGTAAAGAAAAAATTATTCCTATAAATAGGCATGTTATATCTCTATAATTTTGTACCACCACTGTAAGTGAGAAAATATAATTGAAGCAATACCTTTAGGCAGATCTAATACTTGAAATATTAAAAAGGATTTTTACTAAGTCTAAACATACATTAAACTAAAATAATATTAGGAAATTCAATGGTGTTTACAATAGTATTATGTTATAATGAATTAAGGATATTTATAGTTTAGAATAAATTTAAAACCATGATACTTAAAATACAAAAAGGATAAAGGTGCTTGTGAAACCTTTTATATAATATTAACTAGTTCTCTCCACAAACCCTATTATATATTGTTAAGAATGCATTAAAAAGTGTTAAATTGGTTCCCAAGAAATGTTACTTGTGTTTGTTTTCTAAATCCATGAATTTTCTCCAACCTTCAATAAGTGAAACATCCTTCAAGCTAAAAATTATATGGAAAATCCCCATAAATTATTGGGATATCTTGTCAACTATACATGACTACTTAGAATTTTATTGGCTCTACTTTGGCTAAAAAGTATAAAATCCTACAAGGTCCTATGTACTAATTATAGGAATCACCATCATAACATCAAGTTGTTATCAAATAGATTTGATCTCAAAATTATTTCACTTGATGTGTTTTTTTAAGTAATAGCCAACTATATTATAGTAAAATTAAACACATATTCCTAAAATAGTTAGCTTTAGGTCAAAAAAAAAAATTTCACAAAGGCATAAAAGTATGTATTGACATTAAAAAAAAATGTTGACTTTAGTATTGAATTATCAAGCAATACATCAAATTATCGTGGAATATAGACTAGTGAAAATCAACAACAACAATTTTTTTTTTTAAATAATCATGGCAAGTTATGAAGACGGTAGATTCTAATATTGAAAGGAAAAGTCATTCCTAAGATGCAAGATTTTTCAAGAGCAATAAGTTCAGATATATCACTCAACTATTTATGGCATGTATGTTACAGACATTTAAAATTTGAAGTCTCTCTCAACTACAAAAATATTGTATGGTTAAAGGATTCAATACTTTTTAAAAGGATAATGCAACATTTGAAGCTTGCATTTATGGGGAAAAAAAAGAGATACATTTCCTACCTGATCATGCTAAGAAAATAAGTGTTTCCAACTTGCTTATAGTAACATTTGTGGACCTCTAAAGTATTCTCCTGGAGGATATAAATAATTTTTACTTTCATTGATGAGTATAGTTTAATGACATGGGTGTATTTTTTATAGGAAAAGTCAAAAACATTTGAAAAGTTTATTTTTTCGTAATATGGTTAAGAAAAAAAAACAAAGAAAAGATAGGAACATTGAGGATAGATAATGGAGTAGAATTAACTTCAAATGAATTCCAAAATTATTGAAGAGACCAGGGGATTTGAAGTAAATTCACAAATACTTATACTCCAAAATGGAATGGAGTAACAAAGGATGAATAGAGTTACTTTGTTAGCAATGGTGAGATCAATGCTAACTTCAAAAGTCTTAAATGTCTTCTACTGGGCTAAAGTAGTACATACAATTGTTTACTTAAGAAATCAATCTTCCACTGCTTCTTTGAATGGAATAACACCATATGAAGCATGGTATGGTTTCGAACTAAATTTTAAACAACTCTAAGTTTTTGGTTCTATTTTTTATCCTTTGCTTCCTAGGGAAAATAGAACTAAGCTACAGTAAATAAGTATAAGTTTATGATAATTGGATATTTCGAAGAGAAAAAGGGATATCATATATTATCCAATAGTAAATTTATTCAAGTCTTGATGTCATATTCAATGAAAAAAAATAAGAAGTGGTGCAAAAAATTATATTTTTCTTGAAAATTGGAAAAATAAGCAGATAAGGAGAAAAATAGGATACACAAATAATTATAGTATGAAATATATTTAGATTTACAAGAAACAAATGATGATTCTTCCTGAAACATTTCCTCTAAATATCTATCAAAAATTTATTTTTATTCTTCAGGAAATTAAAGTTCAAAAGGTTTTAATTGCAACAATTCAAATAGATTGTTAGAATTTTATTCACATAAATCCTCTTGCGCAATAATAATAATGGTTCAAATCCTAATCTAGTCAACATCAATTTCCAAATTTAGCACAACAACTTATGAAAGATGTTCATTCATATGAAATGAAAAAAAAAAAGCACCCAAATTGGTGTAAGGGTTGAAGAAATGATTTCCTTAATAACAAAGTATTTTGTTGAGCCCTCAACATTAAAAAGGTAGTAAAACATGAATAATGGAAAAAACGATGATTGCTAAATATAATTCAGAGATTGAAAATGGTATCTAGAAACTTCTTGATTTTTCTCAAAATGTCAAAAAAATCTGATGCAAATGGGTTTATAAAATCAAGTATAAACTAGATGGAATGATTAATAAATATAAAACAAGGCTTGTCACTTAGGGTTTTGCACAATAAGAAGGGATTAACTACGAATAAATATTTGCACCTACACCAAAATGTAACACAATCAAAATGGAAATTTCTTTGGAAACTCTAAAAGGATGGAAATTACATTACATGAATGTTAAAAGTCCCTTCTTTAATGAATATGTTTAGCAAGATGTCGATATGACTCATTCTCATAGTTTTGAGTTTAAGGAAAAGGAAGATAAAATATGTAAATTAATGATAAGGCCTTATATGGATTGAAAAAATATTCCCGAGTAGGGTATGCTGAAATGGATGATTACCTTTAGACTCTATTATTTCAATGAAGTGAATCAAATGATACTTTGCATGTGTGTCAACAGGGTGAAAAGTTTGTGATATTAGTATTATATGTGGATGACCTAATTCTTACTAGGAATAATGTTGATCATATTTTACAGGTGTAATAGTAATTATAGGGTGGACCTAAGATGATAGACATAAGATTAACTCATTATTATGTTGGATTTGAATTATTACAACATTATAATAACATGTTTTGTATGTTTTAACCATGTACATAAATTACCTGCAAACGAATTCTTAAAACCGAAAAATAAATAAACAATGGCGAGAACATAAAATATGCAGAGATATTTTCTGCTAGAACCCAAATCGGCAAATCTAGATTGATTTTTCATTATATTCATTTTAATGTTACAATATATATTATACATAGATACATATATTTATACATGCTGAAGCCTTAATAAACCACAATCCATTAACCTTGGATTAGAATATAACCGTAGTTTCCTTGATCGAATCTACAAAATACCAAGGGCATAAGACCATCATGTGCAAAACCATGGGTACATCCACCCATCATCTTTGGGTTCGACCCCCATTCTTGGGTCTACCCAACTATTATTGGCTAACAAATATTTTTGGGTGATACCCCAGACCCCATGCAGGGGGGCTACCACCCATTGTGTTCCCCCCCTCGGCTTTGTCCAAAACAACATACAATGCCTGCATTTAGTTCTAGAAAGAATATAGAATATACCAAACATTTTCATTAGTTAATACAAATTTGCATCTGAAATTTTGAAAATATTTTGCAATCACAATACTTCAAGTGTGTTACCACCCCAATGGAGAAAAATTTAAAACTTTCAAAATTTGAAATGGGAGAATTGGTAAACATCACTTGTTATAGGTAGTTGATTGGTAACTTGGTATATTTGACAAAAAATCGTCATTATTCATCATATGCACTCAGTATTCTCTCAATATTTATGCAATAATGAAATATTACAAAATGGAAAAGACATGAATATAAAAATTCTGCAGCATTCCAAATAAAGGAAAACAGGAATATAGCACTAAAGTCTGAAAAATGTCAGAAATATGTTGCAACTAGAAATTTAATTAAGACATCATAACCATGAGCAGAAATAGCTTAGTCATATCATTATAATCAATAGAAAAATAAAGTACACAGTGCTCCAAAGAATATGTACTCAAGCCAACAAGAAGTGGCTTAAATAGCTCTAAATCCTAGCATTAGAAATTTGGTTGGTACTATTGCTACCGTAAGGCTATGTCTGCGTAGTGTTGGCGGAAAACACGGCTGCTGGGAAAAAGAACCATGTGCGAGAGGATGCTAGAGTGCTTAGAAAGGTCTGGGATTTTAAACAAGTACTCGACTTAAAAAACTCCAAAAAACCCAGAAATGGTTTGGCCTGGTTTTGAATTTGGAAATTATTCCCTCTAGGGTTGCAAAGCACACTCCTACTGGGTAACTGCTAGGAGATGGTTGAAATAATGATAAAAATATTGCAAATTTTCCCAATCAGCTCTAGGGATGAAGGTCTAATCCCCTCACTGGATTCCATGCTAGGAAACTTGGATCCTTCCTCCTCCTCTGAAGCAAACGCTGCTGGATTGCATAATTTATGAAGGAGACTACACTGCTAAGAGGGGAAGTAGTATGGTCTGATATCGTATGATGAGATACGACTCTAGAATGCTAAAATTAACTCAACGAGGTGAAGAGTTGATCCCCTCATAGGATTCCAAGCTGAAATTCTTGGAACATCCTTCCACATCTGAAGCTTCCACTGCTGGACTGCAAAATGTTGAAGATGATTGTGCTGCTAAAGAGGGGACAAATCTTGGCCTCATGCTGGATAATACAACACTTCTATCAAGATGTTGAAATAATTAGGGGAATTTTGAGGTCTAAAATGGGCCTCCTAAGGAAATTATAAAATAATAGTGGAAATAATAAAATAATATTTGATTACATCATCAAATTTTAGAAGGAAGAAAAAAGAACTACTTTTTCAGCTCATATTTTCAACTTATCTCATAAAGTTGTTACTAAAATTTTGAGTGAGAGTACTTGTTGGATGAAAAATTTAATTTCTCATCCAACCCGTACCCATGTTGCATACTTTCGATGGGTCCTGCTACATGAAAAATGAGAAACACATGAAAAATGTGATTACAATCACGTTTTTTAATGTATTTCTCATTTTTCATGTAGCAGGGTCCATCGAAAGTATGCAACATGGGTACTCCTTGGATGACGAATTAAATTTTTGATCCATTGGGTACTCCCACTCAAAATTTTAGTAAAAACTTTGGGATATAAGTTTAAAATACGTGTTGAAAAAGTAGTTTTATTATTTTAATATTTTTTAATATTTTTACTTACTTAAAAAATGGTGAATCATCCCCCATGGTTGACATCATCATCTTGAATCCTATTGGTCGTTAAAAAGTTTATTTTTGTTGTAAATTTTTCTTAGGAGGCCCATTCTAGACCTCAAAATTCCCCTAATGATACTCATAAGTGAAGGGTTGATCCCCACACAGGATTCCAAGATGAGATGCTTGGAACTTCCTTCCTCCTCTCAAACCCTAATGCTGGAATGTGAAATTCCTGCAAGTGACTACTGTTGCACAGAGGGACAAAATAATTGCATGATGCAGGATGTTGAATTGCTTCTCATAAATTTCCTTTCTTGAGTGGGCACTCAAAGTCCCCTGAGGATAAGGGTGGGATCTCTGCTCGGAGACACCCGTGTGCCAAACAACACGAAAAACTTAGCTAAACAGCTGAAGTGTGCAGAGAGTCGTAAATGAAAAAACAATATCAATATTCAAAATTCCTTCTATGGCCACCATACCTTTCCTTTTATGCTTGTGAGCCTTCTCACCCTTGGCCCCACACAATAATGATGCTACATACTTGTCCACTAACCTCCATAATGACTGTGTTGTCCTCCACTATATCCATTACCTCCATGACTGTGCTACTGTTTTGGTCATCTTGACCCCATCCACATGCACTAGCCCACATTCACACTAAGAAGTGGTTTATTCATCTTGACCCCATCCATATGCACTGATCCACATTCACACTAACAAGTGGTTTATTCGTAATAAAAGGATTTATGGGTCCCTCTACCCTCTTATTCATCTATCTTATTAAAAAAAACAAAAAACAATATTCCAATTAGCTAAAAGCTAATTAGGAATATTACAATCCTCCTCACCAAAAATTGCTTTTCCTCGAGCAATTCCTGAACAAGCAGCCTTTCTACTAGCACTCCCCCATGGTCATTGAAATTTTTTTTAGGGTCCCATATGTGTCACTGTATCATCCATGGTCTCAGAATCGGCCTGATCTGAAGAGATATATCAATAGAAGGATCCCAATCCATCCTAATCAATGTGAGTCACACCTTGCTCCACTTCCTATCCAATTGGATAAAAGTACCAGAGGCCCTTTGTGTACCACTAGTAGATAGAGCGACATAATCATACAAAGTACTATCTGTCTCTACGTACAATTTCTCTACTAAGTCATCCGTCTCATGTACTCCAAGGGTGGGAGCCTAAAGATAGAATAATTCTTTCCCTGCTCCTCCTGAACTCCCCGTGCTGATTATCACTCCATGCTGGTGAAGTTCTCCATGCCAAAAATGAATGACTAACACCCACTAGAAGATCTAAATGATACTTCCCTATAAGGACCCGGTCACCCTTAAGGGTAGATGAACCATGAAATCCAGCGATGCCAGTCTCATGAGAGTGCCACCATGCTTATGTTGCACCAGTCTCATTATGAAATAACATTCCTCTGCATAGATCTAGACTCCATGGCACAAATCTATGCACCACTTGATTCCAATTCCATCAAGTACGATAGGGAAGCCCACATGTACCCATGTATCCACTACTCTGCTAGTGCATCCACCACAATGTGATCTACACATCCTCATCTTCCCAGGTACGCCTAATTGGTTCAACTCTTCACATGAAATCAGGAGTAACGCTGCTATGTTGAACCTCAATAGCTCTAAGACGCAATGCATCAATGATAGAGCATTGTCTCCATATAAGGCTTTGTCCATAAGTATCCTTGGAGGCAACACCCCAAGTGCCTGTTGGACTGCATCATGGGTCATATAGTGCATCACCAAGTGTCTCTAAACTCATCAACATGCCACTCTATGCTGCAACCTACCCCTACACACCACTAGATACCTCCTTCTACTATTGTACAATTCTGCACCGTCCCATCCCTTGTTTGTGCCAAGGAATCGTCCGGTGGCTTGCTAATGCCACCTCCTCCGATCAGCTCCTGCCAAAGTAGGCTAATCACCCTATGACTCCATGCACAATCAATATGCTAAGATAGCTCCTGAAATGGGTGTACCCCCTTGCCAAACCATCCTGTCACTAGGGATGTCCAGGATTTTGATAGAGGTCTGAAAATGTGTGTGCGCACAAACATCCACCCCATCACGCAACTACTACTATCACCTACCAACTCTATGACATGATGGGAAATCCCACCTAGATCCCAATAATAATGTGGCCCTCGTGTCCCTCTGATAATCCATGGACTCGTCTGAAATGTGGCCATGAATATGTCTAGCTGCCTAGCCTACTCCATGGCGTACCAACTCAGAATCTCTCACCATCCAATCCCAACATGAATATGTTGCACCCTTCACAAATTTGATCATCTCATCCTGTTATCTAACACTTCACAAGTGAAGTGGTCCTCGGAATACTCTACTAGAAACCCCCTCGACTGCATCAGTACTCATCAAGGATAACGATGTTGACCTTCGTGATGATGCATCTGCTACCACCTTGTAAAGGTTTTACATTTTACCATACCAATATACCAAGAATTATTACAACATTATTATAAGTAGATTGGTTAGCATGAATCTGGATTCATCATATCATTAGGTGTCATAGCTCATTTAATTTGGAGGGGAAAAAATTTATGTTTCCACCTTCGATGATCTTCATTCTTTATCTACGGTTCAAACAAGTTCTGGGTGGTTAGGGTAATACCCTACCACCCCAAACTGTAGCAAAATTCTCATTCATGTGCTACTCGTGGAAGCATCCACTCTGTATATTCGTCAGCCATTCGAGGTCTTCTACCTCTCAGTTTACGTATCTTGGAATGTCGATAATGTTCCCCACTGTGTATCATAGTCTCCTTACCTCCTTTTTGTTACGTTTATGGTATGGTTGTTATGGTTTGGTTTGGGTTTAAGATTTTTTCTATACTCTAATTCACAGTCAGCTTATTTGGAGTGATTGATCTGTTATGACTTACTTTCTTGAGATGTCCTTATTCTATGGAGGGATTTAATATAATATTTGTGCTTCATCCAGGGAAATACACGACCTCAACGGACAACACAGGTGAGTCGATAATTATTCAGTTCAGGAGTTAAATTATTTCTATATTTATTAGTAACTATATGGTTTATATTTGTTGACTTAGCTCCCTTTTTTTAGGTGGGAGGATCTCACCTCCCAAATACCCTAGAAGGTGAGTTCATGGTCAATCCTGGTTGTCCTTTTTCTTGTTATGTTCAGAGTTTAACAATTGCTAGAGTATTTCCAGAGCTAACTTGTTTCTTTTCTTTTCTTGATGTGCATGTAACTCAAAATTATTGTACCCACCACATTCGAGACTTACTTTGGCCCTCCCAGATTAATACCCTGCGCTCTTCTCTACAGGTTCCATGGAGACTCTCTCAGTAGTATTTTCTTGTTCCATTTCAGATTTCATATAGGGGTTTCACATTGATATTTTTTATTGATATGGGACTGAACTCTCGTATCTAGTTTCCATTGTATCGCTCTCTCTGTGTCAAGGGTTTGCTTTTAATATATATGGATGCATTGAAAAGTTAAAACCATGTCGAGGGTTTCTTTTAAATGTTATTTGATTTGAACAATCACAACCCAATTAGGGTTTTTTTAATTTTTATAAGAAATGGCGGATTATTTGACTTGTTCTTGTTAGTTTATTTTAGCCATTCTCTAGAGGCATGTCAATGTTTTGGTCTTCCTAATTTTTCCAGCTTCTCCAAAGTTGTGTATTAATATTGTTAAATTTGAAATTCTCTATTATAACTGATAATTCTGGAATGAAATAAGTTTTGAAGTGTGTAAGATATCATATGAACTATAGCTTATCTGTTACTTTGTCTGTTTCATCTTTAATATGCATGAGAAAGCTTATTTTAAAGGTTATTCACTTAATGTTATTTATTTGAGCATTCCTTGCTCAACTTGCCTCTGTCTTATAATAATTTTTGCACACTATCTATGAGTATAAAATTTCATGTGTATTTATTTTCCTTACAACGGTTGTTTCTCCACGCAAAGGATACTGTTATAGCATAAAATATTTGTCTATTTTTTTTTTTCATTACTAGTTGTTCTTTGCTTTAAATCTAGTGAATAGATGTCTACAGTACAGTACTTAAAATTAGTTATTTCTAGCAAGAAACTCTACAATTTTTCCACTACTACTCAATTTCTATTATCTGGTTTTTCTTTTGTTCCAGAAGTAATAATTTACACAGTAGAAGGAAAATTATTTAGGTGATTGGACCACCTTGAGAGGGTTAATACCTAACCCTCAGTCCATGTATTTATTTTATTCTCCTACATAGCACAATCTATCTCATTTGGGGTTATCCTTCCCTGAATGGACTATCTATGTGGTCATTGGTTTCCTGTTGGATTTTCTTTACTGTAATATTAAATATCATTAAGAATTCAATATTTTACCCTTCCACAAGACTAATTTTACAAAAAAACCATTTGAGGAAAACAAATTATTCATGAAACATACGAAAAATCTAAACATTTCATTCTTGTCTAATTTTCCTGTGACAAACTATTCACATTACCAAGTAAATAATACAAATTTTAACATAATTGAAAAATAATTTTCCTTTTCATTCAAGTCTTATATTATTATCTTACATATGTAATACTAATGGAATCCTCCCAACAGTGAGAGAAGCAATGACATTCTTAGCTCCCCCCGTGCTTCTCACCAGAGTAGGATTGTATAGAAGTTATATAGGAGGTAGACCTCGAGACCCTTCTACAGTCTCTCCTCCAATGTTAGGTAGCATAGTTCCACTGGTTTCTACTAGATCTTAACGCACTCTCCTTCTATCTCTGTAGTTTTTCCTTTTTCCTTTTCAGCAGAACCCCTTTCCTTCTTTAGGATTTTCCTTTTATCCGCAAAGGAATGGTAACTTCCCACAATGCTCAATCCAACTACTCTGAAACCTTAGAAAAATTTTTACTACCATCTTATGGAAACATACCATAATTAAATATTTCATTTAAAAGAGAATAACTTAAGTTCATAACTTGATTAACATTGTTGTTAATCCCTTTTAAATTTAAAATAATTCCAACGTCTAAATTAAAAAATTATTTTTAAGAAAATTTAAATTCGGGTGTTACAATGTGTTGGTGTCTGGATATGAACAAGATTCAATCATTTTTCCACATAAATGGTCAACCCAAGGGCATTATTTATTTCAAGAATAATGTAAAAGTATATGCAGATACAGGCACATGGTCTGCTATAAATCATAGGTTTAATCTATAACACAAATACCATTGTAACAACAATAAATGAACTGTAAAAATAAAAAGCATCCACAGCAATTAACGCGACTGTAACAGCAATTAAAGAAGCACAAAAAACACAGTACTGCAAGAAAAGAAAGAAGAACACAGCACCTGATCACAAGAGTGGGCCCCACTCTTGGATCAGGGCTACAGAAACTCAAAGATTACAAGAGAAATAGTGAGTTGTTATATATTCAATTAATAATAAAAGGATTAATTACAAAATCTGTATATTCGTAAGGGTCTCCTGATTCACAACATGTAGGCTTCTTTATACCATAGTCCTAAAATCCCCAATTCCTCCCAAAGACTCCATTGTTACAAAAATACATATTATTACAACGGCAACCGGATTGCCCAGCAAGAAACCATAAGAAAGCCAAAGATAGTGTTGATACATCCATGGCTGTCATGCTGTAACAGCATAAGGGAGATGCTGGAAATGGTGGGTTGTGCCTTGACTTGCGGCCCCGACATGCCTGTTGTAGCCAAATCTGAAGAAATATAGGAGTTAATACATAAAAAGGTAAAACCTCCATGACAAGTACGTCATTAATAAAATATCCCATAAAATATAGGAATAAGGGTTTTACCTCATGCTTTTAAGATAAATAATGGCATAAAGAGATAGAAAGGTAGGGTAAGAATAAGAGGAAAAAGTATACAAATATGGTTGCCAACATCTCCCCCCAATTGGTCAATCTGCATGTCCTCATGTAGCTCGTCATCTCCTCAGGTCTGGATTTGACTGACTGTGATGAAGCTATGTGAGGTCATATTCTATGGCCATCTCTGTTCTTGGTGGCTTATATCCTTCTATAAAAACAATGTCTTTCCACCAGTCGTGTTCAACATTATAAGCAGGAGTATACTGTTTAGCTCGCAACCATAAAAGGGGAAATCATAATCTCAATACCAGCCATCTAACCCCACAGGTATGAATACATGCCACATAACCCGGAATTATTTCTAAGGCACATGCAAAGTTAGGTGCCCCAAATGGTTCTCTTCCCCTGATGTCTGAATAAGACAACATCCATGTTTTCTGACAACTGTCCAGGGCTTCCTTGTGAAATGTCGTGATCTGTCCGACAGACAAGTCAGCACACCACTTTTGAGTTTCCATCATGTGTTCCTTATGGACCTCAATCTATAGAAAGCTATAATGCTTATTGTTAATATTTGAGGACTTAATATTTGAGGACTGACCATGCTCTCTTCTCACCATTAATGGCTTTCCGATTTGATTTTCTTCAAATGTATCCCAGGCCTTTCTCCATTTAATCTGATTGATTGTATTGGATGTCCCCCATGAATGGAGCGGGGTCAAAGGACTGATCATGCTTTAAATAATACCCATGTATGTAGAGCTCACACATTAAGTGTTGTCCTATAACATCATGAATTTTTAAAATACGGAGAAATTGAATGGGGTCCTCAATTTCGTACCAAATCTCCTTATATATACTTTCAAGGAAAAAGAAAAGAAATTTTCCATGAAGGAATAAGGCATAGCTATGTGCAGGAGGTCTGTAGGCCATTACCTGATGTGCTAGGGAGAACATCTTCTCCTTATTGATCCATAGCAACTGAACTTGTTCTTCCAACTCTTCTATCCTAGCCTTCTGTTTGGCCTGCTTCAGCCGAGCCTTGTATAACTGATCTATGTACCCTGTAACGACTCCAGCAGCATGTTCTTGAACCCTATCAGTTTCTTTCTTGTGGTCACTCACTGCAGACTGCCATTTTTGAATTTTGGTGGCCAATACAAATTCTCAGCCTTCAAACAATTCTTCGATTGGGCCGGTTTGTGTAGTCGCAGTGCAGAATTCAATCTTCAGCTTTATTTCCCTCCATTTGTAGATTTTTACCTTCCTTTTTAAATGTGAAACTTGCTTCTTCAAACTCCGAACCTCTCTTTTTAGTCTCATGGTTTCACTGAATTGCAGTTGGTACCTCTTTTTGGGAGGTAACCTTCTTTTCTCGCACTGTTTGACCCATTCCTATTTTACAGTGAATTCAACTTTTGGACCTATGATAGGCTCAGAAGGTGGCAGAATGCTACTGGCATCTTCTCCAGATTCTTTCGTTAAACCCTCTTGGCCATGCCCTTGATCCACGGGTCCTTCTTCTTCTACATTTCTTCCAGAGACTTCTGCTATTTGGCCGGTAAATTCATTGACCCCTCTGTGTTCCGATGTTTCTATAGGAACTATGTCTTCCTGGTGAACGTCCAATTGTTCTAGTTCAGTAGTTTCTAGGCCAATAATGGCCATGTCAACAAATTTTAATATCGAGTGAATAATGACTTCTTCCACTAACCGTTTGGGCAAGAGAAATCCCCTTGCCCCTCTGGGCATCAGGGACTGGAACAGAGAATAGGGAACAGAACCCTAATCATAATTCCTGGGTTGAACCAGAACTTCATGCATTACTACCTCAACCGGAGTCAATGTTGGTTCTTGTGGAGCAACATTTATTCCATGGCTCAATTCCCTTCTTTCCTCTTGCCCTTTTCTTATCACTTCTTCTTCATGGGTCGATACTGGTTCTTGTGGAATAGTATCGACCACTTGACTCATTCCTTATTTAGCCTCTATTTCCCTAGGAATCACCTTTATGTTCACAATTGGTGCTAATTCTTGAGGTCCAACATCGATTCCGTGGGTTGACTCCTCTTTTTCTAGCTGAATTGGGGGTGGTTCTTGTGTAGCACCCCCAACTGTATCAACATCCATTTTTATCTAAGCAGGTGATGTTGTTCCTTGCAAAACATCATCACTTTTCGTTCCTCTATCCACAATTCCATCCCTTTGTTCTTCATTGGCAAATGTTGCCAACTGTATCACAATATCAATTTCCTGCATCAAGTCCATAATCCCTTCCTCTTTGGGTTCCTTGAGCAAAGTTGGTTCTTGTGTGGCAGCCCTGTCTGTGCTGCTAATCAAATCTTCCATTCTTATTTCATCTTCCGTGGATTTTTCCAATGAGGCTGGTTCTTGTGTGACAACCTTGGCTACGTTGCCGATTACTTCCTCCATACTCACTTCTTCAGGTTCCTCCTGATCAATCATCATCTCCTCTTCCTTAGGTTCTTCCTCATCAATTATCATCTCCTCTTCCTTAGGTTCCTCTTGATAAATTTCCTCTGAAGGTTCTTCTTCCAACTGACCAGCTGGAGACGTTAGCTCTTCTTCTCTAGCAGCAATCATAGCTGCCACTGCTTGTTCTAAGAATCTGCAGAGTTCTCCCCAATAAACGCGTAGCATGCCTATTTCATGCTCAACCAATAATCACACCAATACATGGTTAGAAATTATTGCCATCATCCGGTGGGAATGCCGAGTAGACTGTGCCATATGCTACAGTTGTTTCAATAGAAAAAATGGCATGTTTAGGGCATGCACCTGATTATGTGGAAATCAGAGGTGCGTTAAAATTTCAAAATGATAGTTGAATAGAGTTGAGGCGCTACCCTCACAGGTAATGTATTTGATTATGAAACCTACAACTTCGTTCCAAGGATACAGTACAGTTCTACTCTCGTATCCCCTGCCTAATTGTACTACACTTTCTCCTTCTTGCAAAAACAATTCGAGACACTCTGGGAGAGAAACCTTGCGAGAAAACCATTGTTTCCCTTGTTGTCTCAACCCACTAACCTCTGCAATTACCTCCTCTATAACAGGAACTTCCTGACCTCTAACCCACGAATGATTCTGCTCTAAATTGAGTGTGAATTCCATTATGATACCTCCTATTGTGGTTCCTATGATTTGGTAGATTTGTAAATACCAAATGATAAGAAAACATAAAACCACTTTGGGATCTCAGGATCTAGCCCTCCTGGATCTAGAGAGGGATCTCTCTATAAATGTAAAGAACAATATATCTTTGAAGTTCAATTTAAGGTATTAGGCTAGTTATAGGGAACAAGGGTTTTTGTTTGTTTGCTTGGGAAACATGAGAGAAGGGTTCAATGTAAGGTAAAGGAATGAGAGGAGAAGGATTTTTGGGCAATGGGGAGATAATTCAAAGAGAACACAAGTCCATTGGGAAATGGGGTCATAAAAAGATTTACTTTCAATTCAAATATCCAAGGCGTTCAAAGGGCTAGTCATCTAAAACATAGGATCTCTTAAGATGATAGTGTGGGATGAAGCAATAAGGAAGTGAAAAGGAATAACAAGGAAAACCTTTCAAAGTGACCACTTCGGAGTAAATCTAGGGACAAGGCATGCCTTAACATCTATGATCTAAACTCCTAATGAGGCTAACTCTGAAAGACAACAATCCAGCAATCCTCCTGACTACTTTCAGATAATAGAAAACATCTAAGTTTAACATAGAGTGAAAACTAAAATCAGAGAAATACTTTCAACCTTCTCTGCTTTTGGCATTCAACTCAAAGGGATCTTAGAGAGGTTAAACTATTGAAAAAGGAACCTAGTGAGACAAGGTTAACTCTAATCTCCCAGTTTCTTAATTCTTTCATCTGAACCAAACAAGAACATCTAAGACACAAACTCTTAATTCATACATCAGTAAGCATGGGCAGGCCAATGTCTTTGACTGGTTAAATTATAATGAATATTTTTTTAGATTCACAATCAAAGAAAACATAAAGATAAGAAAAAACAACGAGCATTAGGGTACTTGCAGCAGTATGTCCTAAGCTAAATTTACTGTTTTCTTATCAGAGAAAGTGAAACAAGATGTAAAACAGAGAGAAAACAATAACAAAGAAAGAACACATCACCACTGATTTAGATCAGGATCCGATGAACATGCTTGTCATATTAGAAGAGCAAAACCAGTCACATACATCCTTGTCCAATAGCTTGATATCATTCGGCAATCATCTCCCAGCCTATTCACAACTACTACTCACAGAACTCTATCTCAGTGGAACTGTTTACAATCATTGTTTTTTCAATAATCGACCAACATTTACAATGTATTTCTTGAGAGTTCTTATAGGTGAAGAGTGATAGTCGTGGTAGATAGAACATAAATGACTCATTAAAACATAGGGAGAAATTTCTTTCGAAGCCCATTCTGTCTTAATATCTTTACATTGACTTTAGGTACTTCTCAGATGAAATGGGGCCTTCTTCAGTTTGAGAATAACTCCAGGGGTATGTTCCATGAAGTACTTTTCGACTCGAGGTACTCTATTTGTACTTTGAGACAAGAAAGGATGAATTTTAGCCCTTCAGGTCTTTCATGATTTGCAACTAATGCACTGTCAGTTCTTTAGGACTTCGTACTGGAATAATTACTGCATTGGAGCTCAAGGAAGAATAGAGAATGGGCAATAGTGATTTTGGTCCTCTCTTCAGTAAAAGGACTGTTCTGCTGATATTTCCTCTGCACTGTTGTGATCAATGATTGTATTTATTCTGTGCAGACCATGAATTATGCTCTTGATCTTCAATATTTTTCTTTTAATCGTTTGATATCCTTGATTTCTTCTTCAATGATCTTCGGCTCTGCAACGATTTTTCACCGTGACTGTAACTGTGAAAACAGTGTGAATTCTCCACCTTTGAAACCTGCAAAACATGATAAACATGTTATAAAAACCAATGGGGTGGGGGAGGACTACTTCGGAGGCTCATGGATATGGAAGAATAATGATGAAATACGTGAGTGTAGTGGAAAAATGGGGAAAAAACACTGGCAAAGCAGATAACAAGTTGTTTTGGAAATTTGGGTGCAAGCATGAACTGGGAACGTTAGATCAGGATGATCTATGGTGGAGATCGTCCAATGAAGTCTTTGGAGAGGTTATATGAATGGAGGAAGAAATGAAATGCGATATAATGTAGGTCGTTAGATTAGAAAGATTGGGTGAATAAAAAATTGGGTGAATAAAAAATGGACGGGTTATGATATAATGTAGGTCGTTAGATTAGATCAATCAATGGCTACGATTAAAAGGGAAGTTAAGCTGCAGAGGGTGGTAAGGCAGAAAGCCGGGGTGGTTTTCGCACAGCACCCAAGTGGTTTGATATTTTAGCCAAAAAAATGTGATATCATTCACTTGCTGACACCTATCCCTTTCAATACTGCCCATTTCACTTTTTTTTGAAACGTCAAACCTTAGGCACAGAAGAAACGCGAAACACAATGGTGACCATTGGATCTGGGACCTCAAATCCAACGGTGCGGAAGAAATGCAATAGGAGGCAAGATGCACAAGCGTAACATATGGGTAGGGTCAATGGCGGTTTAAATCCTAACCATTGGATCTCGAAAACATACTGTCAAGATCGGTTGATGGGGGAGAAATGAGCAGCGCGGGGTTTGATGAGTGGGAGCAATGTGGATCATCCGATATAACTTGATCAATGGCTGAGATTCAATCAGAGGTTGGGATAGTGAATAATTATGACCAGAGCACGATGAGATCCTGGCCGTTGGTTCTTGTGGATTCAACGGTCGAGATCTAATCGGCGGATGCGATGATGAGGGCTGTGAATCAAAGCGCGATTCAATCCTAACTGTTGGTTCCTATGGATTCAATGGTCCAGATATAATTGACAGATGCAATGACAGGGGCTATGAATCAAAGAATGATTGAATTTTGACCTTTGGTTCTTGTGGATTCAACGGCTGGGATCAAATCGCAGGATCGGTATCGGAGGAGGCAAGCGAACGAGACTTTTGGATTTACGATGCATGAATGAGCGTTGGTCGTCGGATCGGTAGGATGATCGATGGTCAGGATTAAATTGAAGGGGTGTTGGTGATGGGATCATAAGCGGAGCACGATCGAATCTCAACCGTTGGTTCTTGTGGATTCTACGGCCAAGATTAAATCGGAATATTGGCCATCGAGGAAATAGAAAAGAGGGACTGCTGGGTTAGTGCAATGCGATTGAGCACTGGTCGTCGGATCTAGAAAGGATCTACGGTCGAGATTAATTTGGAAGGGGAGTGATGTATGGCTTGCGGTGGAGCACGATGCGATCCTGGCCATTGGATCGGGTGAGATCAACGATCCAGACTGAATCGACAATCGGTAGAGTAAAACTCATCGCATCGAAAATATTTGAAGAACAAAGGAAAATGCATAAACGAAGGCTCTGATTTTGATTTAAGATTGGGCCTTAGTGCTTGGTCTTAGTGCGGGTCACATGTGGGAAAGGGGCTAAGGGCTAAACCGAAAGGGGCTTAAGGCCTTAATGTAAAAATGGTTGTTTTAGGCCTAAAATTAGTGTTTTTTAAGCCAAATGAGGGGTTCCAGTAGGCAAAAAGAGGGGTTTTTAAAACCAGATAAAGGGAAATACGTGGTTTAAAAGGGGATTTAGGATGGTTCAGAGGTTAAATGAGGAGGCTTCAGAGGGATCCTTTGAAGGAGACAAGGATGAAAATGGGAATTTTGTGGGAGTGAAAGAGGGAAAATGGAGGCCTTTTGAAGATAGTTTCTTTCACAAAACAACAAGTTTGTTTACTGGAAACAGCAGTGAAGGTAACTTTGTTAGGATAAGGACATCGTGGAGGCTTCAAGAATGATATATTTTCAAAGGAAATGTTTCTCTTGAAGGCTCAAACACATATTTAGCCACCTGTTTGCTTGACAAAATTTTATAGGTGGCTAACAGTGGCTCCACATGGGGATGGCATTTTCTTGAAAATGGAAAGAATCTCAGAAATAATCTTTGGAAGTAGGATAGATACCTGATACTTGACCATCTTTTATTCTTTGATTAGCTGCTACAAAGATGAAAGTATTATATTAGCAACAATACCTCCCCAAACAACTACCTACCCATCTTATTGTCCTAACATTTTTTCTTCTAGGTGCATTTAGACTTGCAGACTTTCTTCACCATTATTTTTTATTAAAAGCAAAAATTAATCTAATTCTACCATTATTTCTCCATGAGACCAGATTAAACATTTGGACTCATAGTTTCTCTACCTAAACTAATATCTGCTAGGATTAAACTGTCTATCAGATTTCATTCTCTACATTCTACAATAGAAATTGAAACATAGTCAAACCAAGGTTAGATTGTTTGATTTGCTATGGGTCAAATGCATAAAGACAAGCTGCACTTGGAATGAACTTTGCAGAAATTAAAAACAAAATTTGAAGGCTTGAAATTTTGAAATTAAGGAGCATCCTTCCTTTTTCTTGTGACTCGGGTTTTGAGCTTATTAGAGTCACTTTTCTTTCTTCACGTCAGCGTTGATTTTGACCCTGTTAGAGCTATTCCTTCTTCCTTTCTTTGCTGGTTCAAATTTTGAGCATGTTAGAACCAACCTTTCATTTTCTCTAGCTTATTTTTTTATATGATTTGAGCCATTCTTTGAAACTTCATAGGTTCAAGATTTGAGCATGTCTGAAACTTTCTTCTATACCTTTTTATTTTTCTTTTTCTTAAACATAACAGAGAAATGGTATTTACAATGGAAATGAAAACTTTAAACTAAACTTTAGTAGTAGTAATGTTTGAGCATCCTGCCATTGACAG
The DNA here is from genome assembly GCA_034641835.2 of Pinus albicaulis. Classification (NCBI taxonomy): domain Eukaryota; kingdom Viridiplantae; phylum Streptophyta; class Pinopsida; order Pinales; family Pinaceae; genus Pinus; species Pinus albicaulis. The sequence continues at coordinate 1,504,478 of CM076574.1, read as the reverse complement.
GACCCCCAAACAGATCGGTACCATCCAATTCTTGCAGAAAAAATTCATTTGGACCAATTGCAGACTGAATAATGTAAGGGCCTTTCCATAAACTGTCAAACTTACCATGCTTACCCTTATCTTCTCTCCTAGAGTCCCACTCGAGAACTTTGTCCCCAATCTGGAAATCACAGGCCTTTGTTCTCTTATCAAATAACTTCTTGATGTTCTCTTGCACTTTATGAGCTCTGTTGTATACTTCTTCCCTCGTATACTGGAGATGTATGGTTTGATTGATCCTCCTTACCATGTTGTCTTTTTCTGACCGTATTTCCTAGACCAATTTTATCACTGGTACTCCCAAGCTAGTAGGGAATACTACATCTGCCCCATATTCAAGCTAATAGGGATACATTTCGATGGATTTCTTTGTTTTCAACCTTTCTGCCCACAAAGAATGTATTAACTTGTTATGCCATGATTTTTTGTTTTCTTCCAGCAGCTTCCTAATGATGGTCACTAATCTCTTATTTGATGATTCTACTACCCCATTACCCTGAGGATAATAAGTAGTAGAATGACCAAGTGCAATCTGATACCTGTGACAAAAATCAGTCATCTTTTTGGAACCAAAAGTAGCAGCATTATCAGTGATAATCTTCCTAGGGAAACCAAATCTAGATAGGATATGGTCTTCAATGAATTTTATAATAACATAATCTGTGGCATTCCTAGAAGGGATGGCCTCTATCCATTTGGTGAAATATTCTGTGGCTATGAGAATTCATTTATGTTGGGCAGATGAAGCATGATGGATCTCCCCTATGAAGTCTAGGCCCCACTATTGAAAACGAGCTTCAACAGTGATGGGTTGTAAAGGTAAAGGAAGGAGTTTTTTTTTTTCCTCAAAGATTTGGCATTTGTGGCAGGCAACTATCATTTTGTGGACATCATGGAAAAGGGTGGGCCAGTAATAGCCAGCTCTAAGTATTTTTTTAGCGGTGGTTTTCCAATAGGGATGACCTCCGCACTCTCCTTCGTGGAACTCGTGTTTGATTCTCTCTGCATCCACTTCAGGCAAACATTTAAGCAACAAACCATTTTCATTTTTCCAGTATAAAAATTCATTCAAAATGCAATAATTTCTAGCTTTTAACTTTAAAAACCTTGCCTTTGTCTTAGATAAATCAGGAGGAGCATTAAGTTTTACAAGCACATACAAGATATCATCATACCACGGTGAGTTTTGGAACTGTTCTTCTACAGTGGGAGCAGGTAATTCTTCTTGTTCATCTAAATCATCTACCATATTAATGTCAAGGGCTTATAAGTTAGATTCAGCCATTAGTTGTGCTAAGCCTTGACCCTTAATGAGTTTGGTGGGTTTGATCTCCAAATCATACTCTAGTATTACAACAATCCATTTTCCCCTATTTCCATCTAGATCTTGTGACAAAAATGTCTTTCACTACTATGTTAGGCACAAAGGCAATAATATGAGAATGCAAAATATAAACCTTGAAATCTTTTAAGGCCTTTACCAGAGCATAGGCCTGTTTTTCCATGATGTTATATTTCAGCGGTGCATCTCTCAATGATTTGCTAAAAAAGGCTATTGGCTATTCTTATCCCTCTGGATTTTTCTGTAACTGGACAGTAGCCACGGTATGCTCTGATGCAAAAGAGAATATGAGGAAGTCTTTAGAAGAATCATGGTGGATTAATACTGGTGCCCGAGTGAGTGCATGTTTAACTAATTCAAAGGATTTTTTGGCCTCTAGAGTCCATTTAACTCCTACCTCTTTCTTGAGCATGTTAGCCATATTCCTAAGGAGCTCTGCTAGGTTGGGAATAAACCTCCTCAAGAAGTTAATTTTCCCAATAAAGGACTGCAACTCTTTGATTTTCCTTGGGTGGTTGATCTACAGTATTCCCTCAACTCTTTTGGGGTCTATTTTAATCCAATTTTTAGATCTTATATGGCCAATAATTTTACCTTCTTGAAGGCCAAACACTACATTTTTGGGATTTAAAGATAGCCCAAACCTTCTACATTTCTCAAAAACTTTTCTCAAATGTTCAAGGTGCTCTTCATCAATTTTGGAATAGACTATTATGTCATCAAGGTAAATTATGATGAAGTGGTCTATTTCCTCAGAGAATGAAATGTCCATGGCCCTTTGAAAAGTGGCCCAGCATTCATTAATCCAAAAGTCATTTTCACATACATGAAAGTGCCTGAAGGAGTGGTGAAAGTTATTTTAAGTTGATCTGCTGGGAGTACTAAGACCTGGTTATACCCTGAAAATCCATCTAACAGAAAAATCCTCTTAGACCCAACTACCCTTCGTAGGATGTGTTCCATTTTGGGCAAGGGGTAATTGTCTTTTAAGCAGGTTCTATTTAAGTTCTTAAAATAAATGCACAAACTTATTTCTCCATTCTTTTTCCTTACAGCCACAAGGTTAGATACCCAATCTAAAAACCTCACAGGCACTATGATTCTGGCCTTGTACATTTTCTTAATCTATTTTTCTACCAGAGGTAGCTATGTAGGGTTTATTCTACATAGCTATTGCCTACAAGGTTTCTGGTTTTCTTTAAATGGAATCTTATGCTGGATGATTTTTGTGTCATAGGCTTTCAAATCTTCATAACTCCAAGAAAAAACATCCACAAACTCTTTAAATAAATCATTATTTCTGTTTGATATGCGTAGGAAAAGACTTAGATAATTTGATCATTTTAGGCTTGTCTTCACTACCTATATTGCATTCTTCAATGTCGGATTCAGTGGGCTCTATGGTATCTTTCTTTGCCACGTCATTAAAATCAAAGAGGTCCTCAAGGGGTGCTAGTCCTTTGGGTATGTTTCTGTCTTTGGACTGCACTACCTCTATGTCTTCTTTATCTTTTTTTGTGTATTCTTCTGTTTGGTTTTCAAATTCTCTGGCCAGCATATTTATTTCTGCACTAGGGGACAGTTTATCTTCATCAGGGGGTTCTTTATCCAGATATTTTTCTTCAGACTTAGAGTTTGAATCTGGAAATTCAAACTCATACCTAGAAAGTAAGAAATCCTATATCTGTCTATCACCATCAAGGACCCGCCAATATTTATCATTATCTGGTACTGCTGGTCTATGTTTTGTTTGAAAAATGAGTTGTTTTCCACTAAGTGATCTCTGATATGAACTAGTAGCACAGGCCAATCCATTTTCAATTATTTTTTGGCTTCTAGGGACAAACACAAGCTCATATTCTACAAATGTTTGCAAAAGGTCCATGGCATCATTCATGTATGCCCTTAATCTAGGATGTTTTGCAGTGTACTCCCCATTTATTTGTTTGATGACTAGTTCAGAATCCCCATGGACAACTATCCTCTCAGCCCCTCATTTTTTCAATAGATGCAATCCTAAGAGGAGAGCTTCATATTCTGATATGCTATTTGTACATTTTAAATTTAGCTTGAATGCATGACTCTCAGTATAATCGTTCTCAGTATTGTGCAACCATACCCCAGCTCCTGCACTACTTCTTGTGCAAGACCCATCAAAGCTCATGTTCCATAAAGGATTGTTTGCAAATTTGTTACCAGTTTTCTCCTTACTATCATCTAGTTTCCTAGGGTCAGCAGGCTGATGGGTAATCTGCTCTCTACAGTCTTGGTTCTGATTTTCTAACTCTGCAGATTGTTCAAATGTTTCTCCCTTGTTTTCCTCTGTATCTAGAGATGCCATTATGTTTAGATTTGTGGCCTCTACTCTACTATTTTCATTTTTATTCTCTAGCTCTTTCTCATCCGTAAACTTGTCATTGAAAAGGATAAAAGAGTCTAGGTTTGTATGTTCAGAGTAAAGGGAGGAATTTTCTGGTTTCTCTGGGCTGCTTACCATGAATTTCATGTGGGCCTCCCTATATAGTATTTTAAGCTGGCTGAAAACAGGAATAGTGGCATATGTCATGTCCATTTGCATTGTACCCTGTAGCTTGGCACCCCATGATCTTGACAGCAACATGCCATACTTAGGAGGTACATCTACCACTACCACATCCATTACCATGCACCTGGCTGGGATTTGGGTCAAATTTACACAGAGATCTTTGATCATGCCCAATCACTTCACTCTGATAGAGTCAAAAGAATATAAATCCTTTTATGGTCTAGTTATCTCTAGGCCTAATTTTTCCATAATCACCTTTGGCATGAGATTGTGTGAGGCTCCTAAGTCATGCATAGCATCATGTAGGATTTTTTCATGGAATTTTAGACTGACATAGAAAGGGTGCACTACTCCTTCCTGAAATTTTCCTTCGATTTTTGGGCCAAACAAGAGAGTTGGTTGATCATCATTTAAGTTGAAAGTGTCATTGTCTTCTCCTAATTTTAAATCTTTCAAAATTTGACCTTTATACACATCTTGGGTGGCCAACTCAGTGAGAGGAACAAAAATTTTGATTTTGGAAATCTCAGTCTCGAGATTGAAAGGAGATTGACTCTTTGAAAGGTTCAGTTCTGTTTTGTTGGTCACCATTTTATTAGCAGAATCAACTTGCCGATTCTCACTATGTATATTGTTTGAAATTGTTTCATCAGGAGCATTAGCTGCAATGCTAGTGCTGCTAGTTTCCTGACTTGGTTCATCAATGGTTTGGATGTCTTTATCCTTGGTTTTTCCAAAACTCTCAACTGCTATTTTATTTCTTCCAGTAGTCCCTTTAGGAGTCTTTTCAGGTCTTTTCTTGATAGTGATTTCAGAGGTTTTTTCTTTGGGAGCTTCTGGTTTCTTTTTACTTCTAAGATCATATTGTTCTCGGACCTGCATGATGCCATTGTTGAATCCTAACCTATAGTCTTCAGATTCTAACCCTTCCTCATCACAATGTGTGTATGAGGTCTGGTTGTCTTCTATGGGAAAGGTGTGGTCTTGGTTATCCACTTCCACCATGTTTATGGTAGCTCCATCGGACTCTTCTATTGTTCCCTCATCCTCATCAAGGAAGTTCTGTTTGAATGGAGGTATGATTTGTTGGTCAGAATCCCTTCACCTATCTTGATTGTTCTCCCTTCTGTAATTATGGTTCCTCTTTATGTTTTGGGAGTGGTTCTGATTGTCTCTTGGTTGCACTCTCTCAAGTAAGCTCATCCTTTTCATCATCTCTTCCATCATTCTTTCCATTTTTGAGCTAGATGTGGAGGGTGTAGTATCTTCTTTATAAGTTACCTTCTCCGATCTTAGCCTAGCTCTTTTCTCAATTAAGTTTGCTTCTACGCTCACAGCTCCCTACTGCATGTCTTCTAGAGTTTCATAGTCTCTCTCCCTTAGTTGATAGGACATATCAGCATCGAAACCCTTAGTATATCTTACTAAGGCCATGCCTTGGGGGGGTTTCATGTGTGGTGGAAGAGAATTGTAGACCCTATTAAACCTGGAAGAGTAATTATGAACACTCTCTCCCTGGTTTCTTTTAAGATTCTGATACTCTGTTAATATCTGGAGAGGGTTTCTCTTGACATCCCATTTTTTTATGAATGCTTGTTCTAAAGTGGGAGGGTCATGGATGTTATTAGGAGTTAAGCCCTTAAACCACTTCTTCACTTCTCCTCCTGAAATTTGAGCAAATATTCTCATTTTAACGATCTCATCATCTATCTCCATGTAATCAAATGCATCTCCTATCTTGGTGACATGTTTTTGAGCTATGGTAGAATCTTCTCCAATGAAATGGGGAATTTTCACCTGATATTAATTTGGTAAAGGAACCAGAGGCTAAGGAAAAACTAGGGAGGCATACCATGCTTCCATGATAGTGTTTTATGGAGGTAAAGGATTAGCTTGAGCAGCAGGTATATGGATGGCATAACTTCTTGGACCAGCAACAAACTGTTGAGCAGATTTGGGGTGAGAGAGATCCAAGTTATGAATGAAATGGATATCAGGAGGTGTTGATGGAGGGGTTTCTCTGTCACTAATATGTTGGCCACTAGGTGGTGGTGAACTTGGAGGCTCAAAGTTTGTCTGATCTATACCACTAAGTGACTTAGTTCTTGGAAAATTACTTGGTAAATCTATGTCAACTTGAGTATCTGATAGAGCTGCAAGGTTTTCATGTGCCGAGTTAGCTCTATGAATGGGTATGAAAATATTTGGATACCTAGAGGTGTGAGACTTCCTAAGAATTCTCTCTGGATTGTCAACTATTTTAGGGGGATTCGGGTTAGGATAAGCTCTAGTATGGATTTTCCTTGAAGCCAGTATGTTAAGTCTCAATGAAGAAAGTTAGCAAGGTATGACAGTCTTTAAGAGGCAAACTATCTTTAAACAAGGAGGCTTAATCCTATGTGTTTCTTTTAATATGGATGATGTTGTAATGCAACTGGTCTCCCGGTGGAGTCTTGTGAAAACAAAGATGATCAGCAGGCCTACTGATCACCAGTGGAGTCTTCTGTTCATTTAGGAATTGTGGAGTCGCCAGGTGGAAGGTCTTAAGGTGTTTCAAGAAGATTTACTGTCCACCACAGTGATTTACTTCCAAATCAAGGCTATTGGTCTTCTTTGAGTTCTTAGGGATGTTTTAAGGAGTGATTTAGTCAAATCTTCCCCATTAGAGTCGCTGTTATGTTGTGGTTCCTATGATTTTGTAGATTTGGCAATACCAAATGATAAGCCAACATGAAACCACTTTGGGATCTCAGGATCTAGCCGTCCTGGATCTAGAGAGGGATCTCTCTATAAATGTAAAGAATAATATATCTTTGAAGTTCAACTTAAGCTATTAGGCTAGTTATAGGGCATAAGGGTTTTTGTTTGTTTGGTTGAGAAACATGAAAGAAGGGTTCAATGTAAGGTCAAGGAATGAGAGGAGAAGGATTTTTGGGGAATGGGGAGATAATTCAAAGAGAACAAAAGTCCATTGGGAAATGGGGTCATAAAAGGATTTACTTTCAATTCAAATGTCCAAGGCATTCAAAGGGCTAGTCATCTAAAACAGGGGATCTCTTAAGATGATAGTGTGGGATGAAAAAATAAGGAAGTGAAAAGGAATAACAAGGAAAACCTTCCAAGGTGACCACTTCAGAGTAAATATAGGGACATGGCATGCCTTAACCTCTATGATCTGAGCTCCTAATGAGGCTAACTCTGAAAGACAACAATCCAAAAATCCTCCTGACTACTTTCAAATAATAGAAAACATCTAAGTTTAACACTGAGTGAAACGTAATATCAAAGAAAGACTTTCAACCTTCTTTTTTTTTGGCATTCAAATCAAAGGTATCTTAGAGAGGTTAAACTATCAGGAAAGGCACCTAGTGAGACAAGGCTAAATCTAATCTCCTAGTTTCCTAATTCTTTCAACTGAACCAAACAAGAACATCTAAGACACAAGCTCTTAATTCATACATCAGTAAGCATGGGCAGGCCAACGTCTTTGACTGGTTTAATTATATTGAAATTGTCTTTAGATTCACAATCAGCAGAAAACATAAAGATAAGAAAAAATAGTGAGCATTAGGGTACTTACAGCAATATGTCCTAAGCTAAATTTATTGTTTTCTTATCAGAGAAACTGAAACAATATTTAAAACAGAGAGAAAACAATAACAAAGAAAGAACACATCACCACTGATTTAGATCAGGAACCGATGAAAATGATTGTCATATTATAAGAGAAAAACCAGTCACATACATCCTTTTCCAATAGCTTGATATCATTCGGCAATCATCTCCTAGCCTATTCACAACTACTACTCACAGAACTCTATCTCAGTGGAACTGCTTAAAATCAGTGTTTTTTCAATAATCGACCAACATTTACAATGTATTTCTTGAGAGTTCTTATAGGTGAAAAGTGATAGTAATGGTAGATAGAACATTAATGACTCATTAAAATAGAGGGAGAAATGTATTTCGAAGCCCATTCTATCTTAATATATTTACATTGACTTTAGGTACTTTTCATACGAAATGGAGCCTTCTTCAGTTTGAGAATAACTCCAGGGGTATGTTCCATGAAGTACTTTTCGGCTGGAGGTACTTTGTTTTTACTTCGAGACAAGAAAGGATGAAGTTTAACCCTTTAGGTCTTCCATGCTTTGCAACTAATGACCTGCCAGTTCTTTAGGACATTTTTCTGGAATAGTTACTGCACTGGAGCTCAAGGAAGAATAGAGAATGGGAAGTAGTGATTTTGGTCCTTTCTTCAGTAAAAGAACTGTCTTGCTGATATTTCCTCTATGATGTTGTGATAAATGATTGTATTTAGTCTGTGCAGCCTGTGGATTATTCTCTTTATCTTCAATATTGTTATTTTAATCCTTTGATATCCTTGATTTATTCTTTGGCGATCTTCGGCTCTACAATGGTTTTTCACCGTGACTGTAATTGTGAAAATAGTGTGAATTCTCCACCTTTGAAACCTGCAAAACATGATAAACATGTTATAAAAACCAGTGGGGTGGGGGAGGACTGCTTCAGAGGCTCGTGGAGATGGAATAATAATGATGAAAGACGTGAACGTAGTGGAAAAATGGGGAAAAAACACTAGCAAAGCAACTAACTAGTTGTTTTGGAATTTTGGGTGCGAGAATGAACTGGGACCATTAGATCAGGATGATCTACGGTGGAGATCGTCCAATGAAGTCTTTGGAGAGGTTAGATGAATGGAGGAAGAAATGAAATGCGATATAATGTGGACCGTTGGATTATGATAATTGACAGTCAAGATCTTTCGGTGGAGTCATTTGAAAGATTGGGTGAATAACAAATGGACAGGTTATGATATAATGTAGGCCGTTAGATCAGATAAATCAATGACTATGATTAAAAGGGAAGTTAAGCTGCAGAGGGAGGTAACACGGAAAGTAGGGGTGTTTTTCGCCTAGCGCTCAAGTGGTTTGAGATTTTAGCCAAAAAACCGCGATATCATTAACTTCCTAACACCTGTCCCTTTCAATACTGCCCATTTCACATTTTTTTGAAATGTTAAACCTTAGGTGTAGAGGAAACGCGATATTCAATGGTGACCGTTGGATATGGGACCTTAGATCCAACGGTGTGGAAGAAACACAATAGGAGGCAAGATGCACGAGCAGAACATATGTGTAGGGTCGATGGCGGTTTAAATCCTGACAGTTGGATCTTGGAAATGGACAGCCAAGATCGGTCGATGGGGGAGAAATGAGAAGGGTGGGGTTTGATGCGCTGGAGCAATGTGGACTGTCCGATCTAGCTTGATCAATAGCTGAGATTCAATCGGAGTTCGGGATAGTGAATAATTATGAGTGGAGCGCGATGAGATCCTGGCCGTTAGTTCTTGTGGATTCAACGGTCTAGATCTAATCAACAAATGCGATGATAGGGGCTGTGAATCAAAGTGCGATTGAATCCTAACCATTGGTTCTTGTGGATTCGACGGTCCAGATATAATCAGCGGATGTGATGATAGGGGTTGTGAATCAAAGCAGGATTGAATCCTGACCATTTTTTCCTATGGATTCAATGGCTAGGATCAAATTGCATGATCAGTATCGGAGGAGGCAAGTGAACGAGAGTTTTGGATTTGCGATGCGTGATTGAGCGTTGGCCGTCAGATCGGAAGGATGATCGATGGTCAGGATTAAATCGGAGGGGTGCGAGTGACGGGCCCATAAGAGGAGAATGATCGAATCTCAACCATTGGTTCTTGTGGTTTCAACGGCCAAGATTAAATCGGAAGATCGGCCATCAGGGAAACAGAAAAAAGGGACTGCTGGGTTAGCGCGATGCGATTGAGTGCTGGCCGTCGCATCTAGAAAGGATCGACTATTGGGATTAAGTCAGAAGGGGAATGATGTATGGCTTGTGGTGGAGCGTGATGCAATCCTGGCCGTTGGATCGAGTGAGATCAACGGTCCAGACTGAATCGACAATCGGTAGAGTAAAACTCATCACATTGGAAATATTTGAAGAACAAATGAAAAGGCCGAAACGAACGCTCTGATTGCGATTTGTGATTGGGCCTTAGTGCTTGGTCATAGCATGGGTCACATGCGGGAAAGGGGCTAAGGGCTAACCCAAAAGGGGCTTAAGGCCTTAACGTAAAAATGGTTGTTTTAGGCCTAAAATTAGTGTTTTTTAAGCCAAATGAGGGGTTCCGGTAGGAAAAAAGAGGGGTTTTTAAAACTAGATAAAGGGAAATACGTGGTTTAAAAGGGGATTTAGGATGGTTTAGAGGTTAAATGGGGATTTTTCAGAGGGATCCTTGGAAGGAGATAAGGATGAAAATTGGAATTTTGTGGGAGTGAACAAGGAAAAATGGAGGCTTTTTGAAGATAGTTTCTTTCACAAAACAACAGGGTTCTTTACTGGAAACAGCAATGAAGGTAACTTTGTTAGGATAAGGACATCGTGGAGGCTTCAAGAATGATATATTTTCAAAGGAAATGTTTCTCTTGAAGGCTCAGACACATATTTAGCCACCTGTTTGCTTGACAAAATTTTATAGGTGGCTAACACCTCCATCGAATCCCTGCAATCTTTCAAAGTAGATATCCCATACTTCATCGACAAAAACTTTCCAAACCTCTAGATTGCTATGAACTGAAACTGTGTTTTTAGGCTCATGCCGCATAGCCAGCCCACCCATACTATGGAGACTTGTAGCAGCACTTCCTGTAGCAGTAGAGCATTAGGCGAGGTGGTGGGTATTGAATTCGGAGGAACAACATATTGAAAATGGACAGGTGGTAGTGGTAAATACGGTTGTTAATTCTTGAGAACCAAGAAAAATCATAAAAGAGTATGGTAAGTGTGGTAGAATACAAATAATAATTATTTGTACAGGGTGGATGAGACATTTTGCAAATCTCAATACGATTTAAATGATGATACCACATATTAATGTGATTCGTAAGGTGTACCATGAGCTGGATTTCATTATTAACTTATGGGCTAATTATTACACCATCCTTGGCATGACGACACCAACCCCCCCCCCCCCCCCCCCCCGACTTAAATTTTTGATGTCTGCGGCATTAAAATATTCACATGGGATATTTAATTAAATCAGTAAAATTCACGTGGAGGCATACCTGATGGCCTACCTGGATGATTGGTGGTTGGTAGGATGGTGGCAGAGTAATGATGTGGATGGTGTAACAACATCAGTGTAACATCATCAGAGTAACAACATCGGTGTAACAGCATCCAGTGTAACATCATCGGTGTAACAACATCAGTGTAATAGCGTCGATGTAACAAAATTGGTGTAACAGCGTTGGTGTAACAACATTGGTGTAACAGCATCCAGTATAACAACAACGGAGTAACAACATCAGTGTAAAAACATCATGAGTAGTAGCAACCAAGTAACAGCATCCGATGTAGCAGCAACCAAGTAACAACAACATGAGTAGCAGCAACGAGTAACAACATCTGGTGTAGCAGCAATCAAGTAACAACAACATGATTAGCAGCAACCGAGTAACAACATTTGGTGTAGCAGCAACCAAGTAACATCAACATTAGATGCAGCAACCGAGTAACAGCATCTAGTGTAGCAACATCGGAGTAGCAGCAACCAAGTAACAGCATCTGGTGTAGTAGGATCAGAGTAGCAGCAACCAAGTAACATCATCCAGTGTAGCAGCATCGTAGTAGCAGCAACCAAGTAATAGCAAAATTAGTAGCAGCAACCGAGTAACAACAGTATGAAAATTCCTTGATTTTAACTCCTTAGTCGTAGCTCCTACAAAAAGACAAGAAAATAGAACAGAATTATTTATTTACTTATATGTTCTTTTTTTCTTTTCTTTTTTATTTACAAAAAGGGTGCAGAGGAAAGATTCTCTGCACTGATAACCTTCAAACCAAATTTCTATGAGAGTTGTTTAATAAAAGCATCCTTAGAGGCTGACCGGTGGTATAGTCTCAAGCGATGTCCATTGACTATAAAGGAAGTACATGTATCGTCGATTGTAACTAGCCTCACTGTTCCATTATCAAATACAACATTCACCTCATAAGGTCCCATCCACTGAGTGAAATTTTTTCCCTTAAAATCCTTAAAATGAGAGTCATAAAGTAGTGCCTAATCTCCACTTTGAAACACCTTCTTTCTGATAAATTTATCATGACATTTCATTCTCTGATGTTGAATAGCAGTAGTTCACTGGACAACCATTGAACGTATTTCATCAAGTTCATTAAGCTAAGAAAATCATGTGTTTATGGGCATCTGATAGATCTAAACCAACTTCTAGAGTTATTCTGAGCATGCTTATTTCAAATTCAATTCAAAACAACAGGGATTTCCCATAAACCAACTCGAATGGTGAAAACCTGGTTGTATTTTTCCATGTTGTTTTGTATTCCCATAAAGCCTCTAGAAGTTTCTGAGCCCAATATCTATGATGGTATGCCACATTTTTTGTCAAAATATTTTCTAATGTCTTATTTATGCTTTCCACTTGTCCATTCACCTGGGGATGGTATGGAGATGTCACTTTATGCTTGACCCTATATTTTTTCATAAGCTTTGCTATCTTTTGTGATTTGAATTGTGCTCCTCCATCTGAAAAAACCTCTCTTGGAGTACCGTACTGAGAAAAAATTCCTTCAAATAGAAAATCTAAGACTACTTGCTTTGTTTCTTTCGCAACCGCTTTGGCATCGACCCACTTAGTGATGTAATCAGTACAAACCAAGATGTGGAATTTTTGCTGGGTGGGTGGGTTAAAGGGTCCAATGAAGTCAAAACCCCATTTCTCGAAAGGCTCAAGAACTAGCTGAGCCTGCAAAGGCATTTCATCTACTCTACCAGGCTGCCCCATACGTTGGCAACTATCACACCTCCTGACATAATTCATAGCATCACGAAAAATGGAAGGCCATTAATATCCCATTGGGGAAACTGTATTCTATTGGTGTGCATTCATCATTGTTATCCATTCTAGATAGGAAATCAACTACTACATTATCTTTTGTTGTCTTATCTACTATTGTAATATCAATTTCTTGAAGCAATAGTAACCATTTCGTAATACGACCATGAGTAATGGGTTTATTCATCAAATACCTTATTGTTGTGTGATCAGTAGGGTCAACAGTAGAGTACCTAGTGATGTAGTGCCGAAACTTATTGATAGCATAAATGACAGCTAAGAATTCTTTTTTTGTCACCGTATAGTTTAGTTTAGCTGAAATTAGATTCTTATTGATGTAATAAATTGCATATGGTGTTTTATCTACCTGTTGTCCTAAAACAGCCCCTACCATTGTATAAGAAGTATCAGTATGTATGTTAAATGGTAATGCACAATTAGGTCCTCGAAGGATTGGGGCCGTGCACACTAGCCCTTTAATTTTCGTGAAGGCTGTCTCGCAATTTTCGTTCCACAAAAATTCTGCATCTTTTGTTAGCAATTGAAATAGTTGATGTGCTATTTTAGCAAAGTTTTTTATAAATCACCTACAATAACGAGCACAACTAATCAAGCTACGTACCTGTGTGGGTGCTTTGGGTACCAGAAAATGTAATATTACCTCTACTTTAGCCAAATCAACTTGAATTCCAACGGCTGAGAGAAAATGTCGAAATACTACTCCTTCTTCCCTCATCATATGGCATTTGACTGTACTCAATGATACATGGGTCTGTTTACATCCTTTGAGTACCTTCTCCAAATTTTCCAGTCCCTCCTTAAATGAATTCCCATATGGAGTAAAATCATCCATATAGATTTCGACACTACCATTAACCAAATCAGAAAAAATTCCCAAGATTGCCCTCTGGAAGGTAGCAGGAGCATTACACAGGCGAAATGGAAGGACCCTATATGCAAAGGTTCCCCATGGGTATGTGAAAGTTGTCTTATCCTGGTCTTCCAAGGCTATCTAGATCTAATTATATCCGTTGAATCTGTCTAGGAAGGAAAATAACTTCTTTCCAGCCAAGGTGTCCAGGACTTGGTCAATGAATGGCAAAGGAAAATGGTCTTTTTGTGTTGAATTATTTAATTCCCTATAATCTACACAGATCCGCCATTTACCATTATTTTTGGGAACGATAACTAGTGGGGATACCAATTGGCTATTTGAGATGGGATAAATGAATCTGACATCCAACAATTTTTGTAATTCTTCTTTAAAAATATTTTTGAGAGCAGGATTCATCCTCAATTGAGGCTTTCTTACAGGGCGGAAATCTTCCTTAATGTAAATATGGTGAGTGCATAGGCTAGTAGGGATACCCTTCATGTTAGTATAATCTGAGGCAAAAGCTTCTTGATGTTCTTGAAGGACTTTCAAAAGTTTTTTGGTCTAGGATTCAGACAGGTTTGGGTTGATATTAAGTGTTTTCCCTGGTTCAATCTCGATTGGAGTACTATCATGGAATGGGGTTACAGGAATGTCTTCTATGTCATCTTCTGGTTCAATGTTTTCCTGTTTCTCATAGCTCATAGTAGATTCTAGAATATATTGAGTTCGATCGGGAATAGAACTGAAATCATTAATGAAAGCATTAATGGCATCATCTTTAGTCTCTGTTTTAAATCGAAGGGCCTGGCCAATAGTGAGAACTGGTCTAACATCTTCATTTTTAGGTTCAAGCTCTTCTATAGGTAGAGGTTTCTGACTTGTTGATGATTTTTCATATGGGCTTTGTTTCGCAGGAGAATAAAGCTTGAGGTCCTTCGTAACTGTCCCATTTGATATGATCATATGTCCAAACCCGCATCCTATGTAGGCATATGCAGTTGCCAACCAGGGTCTTCCTAGGATAAATGGGTGACCACCTACTGAAGATCGAGTATGCAATATAAGGAGGTCCACATGGTAATTCCATGAGTCTACTAAAATGTTCACATCCTATAATTTCCCTACTAGTTTAATTGTGGATATGTCTGCAACTTCGAGGATAGTAGGGGTTGTTTTAATGTTTCCAAGTCCTAATGTGTTCATTGTTTCAACAGTGATAATGTTAATGGCTACTCCCAAATCCACCAGTAAATTTGGGATTTCAATCCCATTAATTTGTAGTTTTAGAATCGGGTTCCCAGGATCTCTATATTTTACAGGCATTATCTTTCCTAACATGATATCAGATAGTCTGCCCATTACATGCATAGTTAATGGATCCTTAGGTTTTCTACCTGGTTTCTTTGAGCAGTATTCTTTCAGAGTTTTTGCATAAATAGGTACATCCATCATAGCTTGTAAAAGGGGTATTTTCACAAAAATATTCTGTAGTTTCCCTAGAAAATCAAATTCTGCTTGAGGGTTTGGTTTTCTCAAGGTCAATCTTTCAGGACATGGGGGAAATGTTAAATGACCTTGATTAGGAACAAACTAGGGAGGTGGTTGGTTTACTAAGTTTTGATATGCATTCTCCCTCTCTATTCTTTGTTCTGGTTCTATATCTTCACCATTAAGTTTTTATGTAATAATGGGTGAAGTAGGTGCATTTACTACCTGGCGAGACCATAGATTTATCTCATTGAGTCTCATGGCAGAAATTTTGTAGGATGGAAGGTTCAGAGTATCTATTTGTTGAAACCCTTTATTATTCGGATTTGGGTTGGGCTAGAGACGAAGCTGAGGTCTAATGGATGGGTTTCCTGGGGGCACATTAGAAAGAAACTAAAGTTGTTGCTGAGGCATAGGCTGAGGAAATTGTCCAGTGGGAGGGGATCCATGCCAAGTCTGATTCCATGAAGGATTCAGATTGGCTTGAGGAACCCATTTCTACCAAGGAGGATACTGTTATTAAGGCCACATGGCTGAAAATGGTGCATATTGGGGACCCATGCTAAAATTATGAAAATATTGGGATGGGTCCTGAAACATACCTGGATTCATTGCCAGTGTTCGAGGTTGCCATGGATTCTTCTGCCCCATGAAATATAGCCATTCCACTGTGCTTTCCTCACTTTCTCCTTCGAAAATCACTTTCAGCTCGGGCAAGGAAGGACATGCATTGTTCGTGTGAGTCTTTTTATAGATTGCGCAGGCTTCCACCGTGTTCAATGGGAATTCCTTCAAAGGGTGTTTCTTCCTGCACTAAGGGCATAATATGGCTATGGTTTTTTCCAGCTCCATTTTCTTCTGCTTTTCCTGTAGAGTGTCCATTTTGGCTAATAACATACTCAGGATATCAGTCCTCATATTATCTAATAGATTCCCAATCTTTGCTTTTGTGGCCCCTCCACCGGAGGTCTTTAATGACCGAATAGCCTGTCCACTTCTTACAGCCCCCCTTGAACGTTTGATACAATAATCACAAATAGTTTCTAAGTTTTCTTTTGAAATATATCCTTTACCCACTATATTCAGGAGTTTCAAAGAGTCTTCCCTGAGTTCTCTTAGAAGAATTATCTTTAGAATGTCCTTATCCAAGTCACTATGTCCAAATCTCTGCAGTATGTATTTAAATTGTTCTACACAGTCCTCCATATTTTCATCTTCCTTATTTGCAAATTTAAATATTTCCTCCTTGATTTCACGAGACTTACAATAATCTTGGTATTTTTCCAAGAAGGCGTTCTTCATTTCTTCCCATGAAGTAATCATGCTTCCTCCTAAACCCATAAACCATCTCAAGGATGTCCCTTTTAAGGTAGCAGGGAATATTTTCAATTTCTGAGCATCAGTAATATAGTCGTATCCTCGACAAAAAATATCAAATTCAAAGAGGAACATATCAAAGGTATGGGTCTCATTGGTGCATCACCTGTAACGTTTCCTATAGGGAAATCAATGGAGGAACTTATAGGTTCCATAAATATTTTCCAATACTCACTTGGAATTTTGATTGGTTTCACAGCCAGTATCTGGAGTGATTCAACCAAAGGTGGTCGGATCGCACTCCGCTGGTCCCTTGGTGACTCAAAGTCCTTCAAAAATTCCTTTACTAGATTAGAATCTATTAACTCAGCAACGGGATTTTTCACAACGCTTCCTTGGAATCTTGGGGACGAAAACCCTTTTTGAGGTTCTTCTTCCCGGTTAAAGTTGCTCAATTCTTCTGATCCCTTACTTGCCGCTTATTCCCCTTCTGCTGTTGATAAGGATTTCTCTTCCACTGGTACCCTGTTTATTATATCTTTTGTTGTAGAAATAACATCTTTTGGTACTATGGATGGCACTGGTTGTTTCACAGACTTCCCTTCGGACTTCGTCTGAACCCTAACCCTAGCAGCAACATGGGATGATGCCTCAGATCTAGATTTTTCAATAATTTCCTGAATATAGGTCTTCCTTCCCAAATCCTTCCCTTTCTTTGGGGGGATTACTCTACCCCTCTTGTTCAGATCTTTGTTTATAAAAATCATGGAGAGGGTTCATTAAATGAAATCAATCAATAGCTCAGGACCCAAAGTAGGACAGATAATTTCCTCCCCAGGACAAGAGAAGAGATTCACAAGAAATAAAACAAAAGAACAAAAGAAAAGAAATCAAAGTTTAGGACCTAGATAAGAGTAATAACATACCCTCCCCAGGACGAGAAATTGGCCCCTAGAAAGAAAAACAAGAAACAAAAAAAAAATAGGAAAGAAAAGTTGGACTATGCCCAGGACTTAGGGCAAGGTTTTACAAAACACCTTCCCGAAGACGAGGGTTTAATTTTTACAGAAAACAAAATGATATAAGAAATAGGAAAGAAAGAAAGAGAAAATAAAATACAAGGCACTTATGCTCAGGACTTGAAGCTAGGCAATAGATTCCCACCTTAAGATGAGAGATCGACTCTGAGATCTGCTGCAGATCCTATTATTGCACCTATTAGCCTTCCCCAGCAATGGCGCCAAAATGTTGGTGTCAATATATGAACAAGATTCAATCCTTTTTCCATATAAGTTATCAACCCGAGGGCGTTAGTTATTTCAAGACTAATGGAAAATTATATGCAGATACAAGCACATGGTCTGTTGTAAATTACAGGTTTAATCTATAACACAAATACCATTGTATCGACAATAAATGAACTGCAAAAATAAAAATCATCCACAACAATTAACATGACTATAACAGCAATTAAAGAATCACACAAAACATAGTACTGCAAGAAAATAAAGAAGAATGCAACACTTGATCACAAGAGTGGGCCCAACTCTTGGATTAGACCTACGAAAACTCAAAGATTATAGGAGAAACAATGAGCTATTGTATATTCAATTAATAATTTTTTTTTTTTGCAAAACTTGTATATTTGTAAGGGTATCCCAATTCACAGCCCATAAGCTTCTTTATACCATAGCCCTGAAATCCCCAATTCCTCCCAATGACTCCATTGTTACAAAAATACATATTGTTACAATGGCAACCGGATTGCCCAGCAATAAATTGTAAGAAAGACAAAGATAGCACTAATACATCCATGGCTATCACGTTGTAGCAGCAAGTAAGGGAGATGCTGGAAATGATGGGTTGTGCCTTGACATGTAGGCGCGACATGCATGTTGTAGCCAAATCTGAAGAAATATAGGAGTTAATACGTAAAAAGGTAAAACATCCATGACAAGTACATCATTAATCGAATATCCCATAAAATATAGGAAGAAGGGTTTTACCTTATGCTTTTAAGATAAATAATGGCACAAAGAGATAGAAAGGTAGGGTAAGAATGATAGAAGAAAGTATACAAATCTAGTGCCCAAAAAAATGCTCTTTCATTTCTCATTTATCTTGACTAATTTTATTCTTTTCTTATATGGTCTACTTATTTTTTTATAACTTAAGTTGTTTTGGTTTCTTTTTTCAATTTTATTGTTTTTCTCCTTTCACACATTCTTTATTTTTAACTCAACAATTTATGGTTGGGATGAAAATGATATAAATTATTTGCAATCAGTATATTTTTATGTTAATTCCCAAATTTATTAGATATTTGGAAATGTCAAAATGTTTGCATCAAAGTAAATAGAAAGAGTTCAGGTTCATATCAATAATTTTTTAAGTAGCCACAAAACAATTATATGGTAAATTTATGAGCTTTTGGTGAGATGGTTGTTTCATTTTAGTATAATCATTTTTTAACATTATCCTTTTATTTTTTTAATATAACTTTGACGATTTTTTTTTCTTGTTTTAATGATTTTTTAAAGCTATAAACAGAAATATGATATGAGAAAGTTTACCCATAAAAACACAAGTATAAATAAACAATTTGGCCTTCCATTAAAGTTTGGGTATTTTATTCTATTGACAGATGAAATTTCCATAAATTTTCTAGTGAAATTTAGTATATAGTTTGGTAGTGAGCACGTAGGTTCACTAGTAAAAAATTATGAAATTAATGACTAGGTGACTAAAAATGTTAGCCACCACAATTATTTGAAGTGAATTACTAATAAATTTGAGCAATTTTATGTGACCGAACTAAAAATGACTAATTTAGACTTGGAATAAAATATACGACTATATAATAAGTGACTAAACTAAAAGCGACTAAATTAAATGACAAATTTAGTCTAGGGATAAAATATATGACTAGATAATAAGTGACTAAAGTAAAATCGACTAACTTAAATGACTAATTTAGTCTAGGATTAAAATATATGACTAGGTAATAAGTGACAAAATTAATAATGATTAATGTAAATGACTATTATCATCCAAGAGTAAAAATATGGCCAAATAACAAGTACAACAAGTATATGAATTAGTCATTTATGTCAGTAATTTTTAATTGTGTCACTCAATATATGGAAAATTGCAATTTTGGTACTGAAGTGTAACATTTCACTATAGGTATCTTTGAATCCATTTTCAATGTTAAAATTTAGAGACAAATGGGTCTCTGAAATTACAGTGTTAAAATTATGAATACCGTTTTGTCTCTAAAGTTTAATAGTGTGGATGGACTCATCCACAACTAACATTATTGCATGTATCATCTATCAACTTTACACTAATGCCTTCATTATAATTTTAGTAAAGGTCATAATATTAATTATATAGAAAAATTAATATTTATATTTATATTTAATATTTGGTCAGAAAGTTTAATTTTTAAACTTCATTGATTTATGTTAAAAGTGTGAGTTTTGTTGATTTGAGGCTTCTATGACTTGTGTTGTTGTGTGTGGAATCTTCCAGATTAATTGCATCCATTTTTTATGTAATCAACGTTTCGAACCAATCCTCTGTGGTTCATCATCAGGATAGATCAATGGATTCTCTCAGATCTCATCATAGGGTATAAATGAAGGAGAGTGAGTGACAATGAGTGAAAGGAAAATGGGAGGCCGACCTTGATTGATGGAGGAAAAATAAAATAAATTACGTGATATCTTTCTAAATGATATCTTTTTACTTAAAGACCCTAAAGTGTCAGTTTTTTTAAATCGAAGGTTAAATATTCATATTTACATTTAATAAATAGATAAATATAACATTTCTTATGTTAAACATGTGAGTTCATTTAAATCTAATATTAAATCATTATATTTAGATTTGATAAATACTAAATAGATAAACTTAAAATATATATTTATAGACATATTTAGTAAATAGGAGTGAAAATTTATTAATTTAAGTATGAAACTTAATTAATTTTTTAATGATGTATGAACCTTTTTTTTTGTAGGTCAATGTTATATTCATGTAGGAAAATTGTACTACATATATCCATTTACAAAACAGGTGGTCTCACCTTGACTGGGTTTGTTGACAAAAATTTGCACCAGATGCGAAAAAATACAAAAGAGGGACTAGGGACATTGTCCATAAATGGTTGGGCCATAGGCATTGAAACACGTATAAAACATAAAGAACACCAAATAGCATAGTATTCATCTAACGTGATGGATGCAGAGTTGTCTGGGGTTGTTCCTAGATGCAGTGGAGGACATAAGTCACACTAATTGTGCCCTTCAAAGTGCATGAACCAAGTCTCCAACATTTCTACTTTCTCAGTGAGTTGATTTTGGCCTCGCCAAACCACTACCACTAGTCTCTCCCGGACTTGGCACTGTAAATAGTGCATTCGGTCCAATGTTGCCATCTTCTCTGCATGCTCCTCATGATATAATCTCTCAGTTGTCATGTCCACTCTTTCCATCAAGCTGTTGATAAGTGCACGAAAGTTCTCTAGGTAGCAATGTTTGATAACCTGCTTTTCATTTTCCTCAAATCAATAAAACCCACGATTCCCCTTGCCACGATGACCTCCTTTGCCCTGACTAGTGTATTGTTGAACCCTCTGTTATCCCCCCGCTTACCTCCTCCACGACCCCCATGCACACCCATGCTAGCGAGTCATGCACGCCCCACAGTATTTCCACCATATCATGGAGCCGCCACGATTATTTCCGAGTATGCCACCCCCACCGGGCCATGGATGACAGGAGAGGGAGAACACTAAAACCACACCAAGGGCTTCATAATTCACCAAGGTCGAGGAACCCTGTCATGTGTAGAGTTCAGAGACCATACCCCCCACTATAGAAAACAAGCACCACCATCAATGGAGCCAAATGTCGTCTCCCACCACCATAGGGAAGCACATAGACACGTCCCACTGCCAGATAAAGACTTCCACCACCAGCAAAACCAAATACCATCACCCACGAAAACAACACAGGAAATTGATCAACAAACGATGACAAAGTAGCGGACGCCTGAGCATAAATTCTCCCAGGGCAGTGACCAACCTCCAATTTCTCCACATAGAGACCACACACCAATCCACCAAACACCGTGACACCCACACCAGAGGGCACGAAATTTGGAAAATAAACCCTTTTCCACCACCGCCTCAAGGTTTCCTAGACTACAAATTCTAGCTTCCTCTCTTATCACGAAAATCTAGGCTCACTAAAAGCCAAGAAAAATGGAAACCTATGAGCTCACTTCCCTTCAACTTCCTATCCTCAACCTGAATGTATTCAATGACTAAGAAATAGAGCAGTAGTGACCATTTGAATGCACCTCACGAGAAAATTCCCATGACAAGCACACACAAGCCACTCCCTCCGTAAACCTTCTTGCAACGTTTAAGCTTCCTCTTCAGAGGCCACCATCAAGACTGACACCAAACCATATTTATGAGTCTAATGTAGGGCTCCCTCATCTTCCCTTGCCTTATCCTTTCACCACCTTCGGACTCCAATGCACAATTATTTTTCACACTAATTGCCAACATGAAGCGAGTAACTCTCTCGCAGCATGCGTTATGGTGAAGGGACCAGGAGTATCATCCCTCACTGTCACTCCACTTATATTTACTCATGCGAGACGCCTTCCACGTGTTGCTCAGACCTCACCCCCATCAGGAAGTAATATGAACCTTTGCTAATTTAGTTATGAAACTTAATTAATTTTTTAATGATGTATGAACTTTGATTAATTGTTTGATATGAACCTTGGTTAATTTTTAATGGTATTATGAACTTTTGTTGATTTTTTAGGTCTGAAATTTATTTAATTTTTTAAGAATATATAAACCTCTATTAATGGTTATAAATATGTAATTCAAAATATTTAACTATGGTTTATTGTGTAATAATGGATAAACGTGTTTAGTTTTATCAATTTCGTTGGGAATTGTACCAATGAATATATTATTTCATTTAATATATAATTTACATGATTATATCAAATTAAGCTTTAAATAAAACAATATTATTGGTTTTATATTTGATTAATAATCAAAGTAGTAAATATCTTTTTGCAAAAATTCTCCCCTCAAGTCATGCATAGTAGGGACTTTGAAGCCCTTTCATGTAGTTATAATAGAGTCCCCATAGTGTGGTAATAAGGTGAGTGAGAAACATTAAATGGGATATCTTCATCATACCACCATATAGAAATTTATTGAAAATAAGAGTCTTTACACAATTACAAGTCATGTCATATAACCCTCAATGATGGAGAGCTTGACCTTCACTTTTTTGTTTGACAAGTCAGATTTCCTGATGGGGGAGATGGTAAAGGGCTTTTAGTAGCATTTATGGCAGCACTAATGAACCCTGGTTTTAGAGGAAAGAATGGTAATAAGGCTCCTTTTGGAGGACTGACGACTTTGATACATTGGCAGAGGAAATCAAATATGTATGATAGTCAATGTCTCCATTATCCAATTTCTCTATGAGATTTATTCGTCGAATACTCGTAATGTACCTTAACCTGACATGGTACTAGGTTTATGTACCCAAGCTCACGCAGTGGACCAGAGACAAGATAAAAACCCCTACAATGTCACCATATTAGAGCTCAAAGGTGTGACCATGTATTGGAGACAATATCAAAACCCCTTCAAGATCACCATCTCAGAGCTCGAAGGAGTGACTTGCGATAATGAGAGGGTTTTCAAGCTTAGCATCATGGGATTTGGCCTCGACAAAAAAATCTTACCTTTCATTTTCAACTGCACCAATTTAGACTCCCTTGATTTGTTGGCAAACTGTTTGACTGGCGAGATACCAATGAAGCTCCAATATATGGTCAATGAAATCTAATTCCCTTATCATGAATCCTCTGCGCTTATCTAATTGTCAAAGATCTCCACGATAACAGGATCATGGAAAAAGGTGGTAGAATTTAGACATTCAAAGACTAGATCCAAAATTAGTTTTGGCCCTTGGTACCTTGATCTTGAATACTTCAGAAGGTAGCAATTGACAGAGAAATATGATGTGTATTATTTTGGAGTAGTGTTACTGGATTTCTTATGTGCAATGGAAACTCCTAATCTTGTTTTTCCCAAAGAATAATTCAATTTAGAATAGTGGGAAAGGCACTGGCAGAAAAAGGGAAAGCTTGGAAAAATCATTGACCTTCACCTTGTTTGGACCATCAACTCTGGTTCCCTAAAAATGTTTAGGGAGACTATCAAAAACTTCTTGGAAGAGATGGGATTCAACATGCCTTCCATGGGAGATGTTTTATGGAACCTAGAATATGAATTTCAACTCCATAAGATATCCACGAAAAATGATCTAGATGAGAACAATACAAATCATATTGCCAATGTTCCTTTGCGCTACCTAGATCCTGAGCCTTTTGGTCCAAGTTCAGTATGACTTCAAGTCTTGGATGAAAGTTCTCAATTTATAGATTTCATTAATGAGCATGTGGCATTTTGGAGTTCTCAACATCCCACAAAGGGATAGTTGTGAGAATTTACCTATTGTTTGGAGCATGTTCAACTTCAGTGGATATAACACATAGTGGATCCATACCTTGGTGCAAGAGTTCCTTACCTCGGGATGTTTGCACAAGATTTAGGGTAAAGTAAACACACAACACTAGTGGATTTGGTTTGGGAGGAGAGCTACAAGTATGTAGAAGATATTGAGGGTGCATGCATTATGTTCCTTTTGGCTTCCGAGAGCCCGATACTTCTTATACTAGCATTATTGGATGAGGTGTTGGTGGAAGTGGTAATGATTTAGAATATGCAACCACAAGCATTGTGTTCTCGCAATTGGTGAATCCTCGTGGGAGGCGATCACAAAACTAGACTCCTTTTCCATGTTCCAAATTTATCAAATTAGCACATGCAAAAAAAACATTGGTGAATGTGAAATGGTTAGGTTTGGTAATTATTCTTTTCATATCACATTAAAAATCTAGTGCGTCCTCGTAAAATCCTCTCCTCATAGAATCGACCACCATTACAGACGATTACACCACATTTGGTTTATAAATTTAGTTAGGTAGGTAGGGTGCCCCTATCTCCCATATCCCTGTAGAGTAATTTGGTCACATATTCTTTATTCTATGATATCGGTTCCTCTCTCTTAAGTCCCATCTCTCATCATTCTTCTCTCTCCCTTTCTCTCCTACCTCCCTCTCTCTTCCCCAATCTCTCTCTCTCTCTCTCTCTCTCTCTCTCTCTCTCTATCTCTACCCTCCAATCCTCTCACTATATCCCTCCCACTCTCCTTCTTCTTTCCTCCTTCCATATTTGTGTCACTATCTCCCTCTCTTGCCCTTCTCTACCTCTCTCACTCCTCTCCCTCCCTCTCTCTCCCCTAACCCCTTAACCGCTAACTAATTATTCCCATAAACCCAAGCCCTGATACCTTAACCACTAAGTCATTATTCCCATAATGCCTAAATGCAACTAAATGCCAAAACCCGTAAACACCCAATCCCTAATCCTTTAACCATGTCTAACTCAGTGTTCCCCTAACTCCTAACCCATAAGCCCCTATTCCCCTAAGCCCTAAGCCCCTAATCCCTAATCCATTAACCAGTAACTCATTATTCACCAAACCATTATAACAACCATGAAAACCTATTGGGATTATCCATTCGAAACGAGAGAAAGTATATTTGGGACCTATGATCAAGTTAATTCCTCTTTGTTGGCAAGTTTAAAATGATTAATCTTCGATAGAAAAAATGTAGACAAAATCTTTCATTAAAAATATGGAACCATACCCTCTCTTTCAGGCTATTCCTATCAGTTTCTTGGCCTCTTATTTCTCTCACATGAATGTAGTCTTGCTTGACTGGTACAGAAGAATTTTTCACATTGTCAATTGTTTGTTTGGGACAAATTTTAGTTGTTTTAGCACTGTTACATTCTTCAAGATTATCATTTAAATCATCCTAGTCTTTTGTACTCTCTCCAACTTTGTAGTGCTTTCCATTCCTCTCAGTCTCATCTGCTTCATTGGTCTGATAAGGGACAAGGTTGACAACATTAGGATGTTTTTGCAATAAACAAGGGTATTTCTAGGACACAGTGAGGTGGAGCAAGAGTATAGGAGCCAACTTTCTCATGAATGTGGGACACTCAAACTTAAGATTTTCTATAGCAGTCATGAGGTGAAGTGTGGTTATTGAGACTTCATCATATGGCCATTCTCTAGGCTTAAATTGTTACAAAATTGTGGCTGAGTTTGAAACTAGAGATTGAACTTACATTTGGTTTAACTGAAATAGACATTTTCATCAATAAATTTAAAGCAATGGCTAACAAATACTAGAAAATAATAAATAGAGAAGATACGGCAAAAAGCAACAATACCTACAAATTTGCTACATTGAGACACAAAGAATAAGCAACTATTGTGCACAAACAGAGACCAAGGAAGCTATCATCTTAACCCCTAACCCCTTAAACACTAATTCCAAACCCACAACCCATTTAACCCCCTAAAACTCTAAACCCATAACCCATTTAACTCTTAAACCATAAACCTCTAAACCCTTAACCCCTAACCCATTTAATGCCTTAAACCCATAAACCCATAACCCATTTAACCCTTAAACCCTAAACATCTAAACCTTTAACCCCTAATCCCATAAACCCCTAAAACCCCAACCCATTTAACCCCATAAACCATAAACATCTAAGACCTTAACCCCTAACCCTTTAAACCCTAATTCTCGACCCCTAACCCATTTAACACCATAAACCCTTAAAACCCTAATCCACTTCACCCCTAAACCCTAACCCCATTAACCCCTAACCCCTAACCCCTAAAATACTTAAATACTAAATCGCCTAATGCCCTAAACCTCTAAATCCATAACCCATTTAACCCCTTGAACCCTAAACCTCTCACCCATTAACCCCTAACCCATTAAAACATAATTCCCAACCCCTAACCCATTTAACCCCCTAAATCATAAACCTCTAAAGTGTTAACCCATTTAACCCTAAACCCTAAACCTCTTAACCCCTAACCCATAAACCCTTAACCCGTAACCCATTTAACCCCCTAAACCCCTAAACCCTTAACCCATTTAGCCCCCTAAACCCTAAACCTATAAAACCTTAACACTTAACCCCTTAAACCCTAATTCTTGACTCCTAACCCATTTAACCTCAAAAAACCCTGACCCATTTAACCCCCTACCCTAACCCCATTAACCCCTAACCCCTAACCCATAAAATCTTTAACTTCTAAATCCCCTAACCTCCTAAACCTCTAAACCCCTAACCCCCTAAACCCTAAACCTCTAACACCTTAACCTCCTAACCCCTAACCCTAAACCCTAAACCTCTAACCTTTAACCCCTAACCCCTAACCCCTTAAACCCTAATTTCCAACCCCTAACCCATTTAACCCCCTAAACCTCTAAAACACTATCCCATTTAACCCCCTAAACCCTAAACATCTAACCTCTTAACCCCCAATTCCCAACCCCTAACCCATTTAAACCCCTAACCCATTTAACTCCCTAAACCATAAACCTCTAAACCCTTAACCCTTAAACCCTAATTCCCAACCCCTAACCCATTTAACCCCCATAACCATAAATCTATAAACCCTTAAACCCTAAACCACTAACATGTAAACCCCTAACTCATTAACCCCTAAACACCTAAACCGTTAATTCTTAACCCACAACCCATTAACCCCTCACCCCTAAAATCCTTAACTGTTAAATCTCCTAACCCCTAACCCCATAATCCCTAATCCCTTAATCACTAACTCATTATTCACCTAACCCCTATTTGTGCCTAAATCCCCTAACCCTAAGCCCCCAATCCCTAAACCCTTAACCACTAACTCATTATTCCCCTAACCCCTAAATGCACTTAAATCCCCTAACCCCTAACACCCAAATCCCTAACCGTTTAACCACTAACCCATTATTCCCCTAACCCAATCGTTAACCCCTTAACCACTAAATCATTATTCCCCTAACTCCTAAGTGCACCTAAATCCCCTAACCCCTAAGCTCCCAATCCCTAACCCCTTAACCCCTAAGCCCCCAATCCCTAACCCCTTAATCACTAACTCATTATTCCCCTAACCCCTAAACCCTAAACCTGTAACCCCTAAGCCCTTATTCCCCTAATCCCTAAGCCCTTAATCCTTAATCCCTTAACTAGTAACTCAGTATTCCCCTAACCCTTATAACAATCCTTAAAACTCGTGGGATTAGTCATTCAAAATGAGAGAAGGTCTAGTTGGGACCTAC
The DNA here is from genome assembly GCA_034641835.2 of Pinus albicaulis. Classification (NCBI taxonomy): domain Eukaryota; kingdom Viridiplantae; phylum Streptophyta; class Pinopsida; order Pinales; family Pinaceae; genus Pinus; species Pinus albicaulis. Next base: position 1,476,627 of record CM076574.1, on the reverse strand, counting down.
GATCAGGTTAATTTCCCCTTGTTGGCAAGGTGGAATACCATGAGCAAAACCATGGGTGGCAAAAAACTCTCCTAAATTTACTATTTTTCTCAATTTGATTTTAATAATTAAATAATTAATTTCTTTAAAAACTCTTCTAGATAAATCACAATTTTTTTAAGGTCGAAACCTTTCTATGTGGTTCATCATCAATGTTTTTAAAATAAATTTATTAGAATGAAATTGAATTGATTTTCGAAACTTCCTTTTAAAAAATGGTTAACATTACAAGGAATGAAGGAGTGTGCTCACCATCCATCAAAACAAAAATGGGTATGATATTAAAAGTGATATTTGGAGGGAATAATATTAAAAATAATGTTTTGAAAAATGGAGGGAGGGAGTATTCATTTTTCGTTTAAATTTTAGACCTCGAGTTAAAATAACATTTCTCTCGACCAAAACACATCACTTTATTTTGGTCACCTCCCACTCGCTTAGTGATTAGGGCTTTCGTTGTGGGTATTGTTCTTGCAATTGCCTTACCGCGATTTCTTCTGGGTGCCTTTAAATCTCCTCCTACTAAAATCTCATCTTCGAACAATTTCCCATTCCCTACTCTTGTAGCCAAATTCATAGCCCCGTATGTACTTATTGTGGAAGCTCTTTCCACTGGTTACTTTCATTCGATAAATTGAAACAAAAAAAGTGATGAGGGTAAAGAGCTGGTAGTTAATGGCAAGGATTCACATGATCGCCCCATAGAGTAAGATAGCAGGACTAGCCATGGGGTCATTTCTTAGGTAAAATCTAATACATTAGTGTATCTTATGCTTCAGAAATTAGTTTTCATTGTTTCTTTGTTGAAGTTAAAATTAGTTTTCAACAACTTTAGTGGATTTTTTCATTTCCCACCTTTACCTGGTTTTAAGTGGGATTGTGCAATGCCAGTGCCTCGCTACAATTCCATATAGGTTGAATTCCTACGAATGACATGCGAATCTTTCCCAATGCCCTAGCCTTGAATTCTTGTTTAAAACCTATATCCACCATGTTGTTGGTATTGAGTTCAGTTCTAGATTCACGAGCAATGTTGTGAGCGAAATTTAAATGGATAGACTGTGATTATATAAACTTTGTAAGCAACAGGTATAATCTCCCAAGCCAACCTTCTATTTTTAGTGTTCAACTTCATCTTTGTCCAAGACAACCTTCTTTTTTCAGTGTTCAACTTGATCTTTGTCCAAGCCAACCTTCCCTTTTCAGTCTTCAACTTTATCTTTCTCCATTATAGCAGTTGGTTTCATTTTCCATCGTAAATGTATATCCAATCATCGACACCTCTGCAATTTAAATCATAATTCTAGTATTTGGTTGTATTTCTTATGAATTAAACACTTTCGGTCACCAACACCATTACAAGTGAAATCATAATTGTAGTGGTTGGTCTCATTTACTGCAAATCAATCCCTTTTGGGTTGCCAACGAGAGAAAGAGAAAATGGATAAACTGCAATGATGTAAACGTCGTAAGATCTTTCAAACAATAATGAAAACATGGGTTCCTAACAAAATTAGAGCATCGAAGTGATAATAGGGTAGAAAACCAACAAGTTTTACTAGGGTTCTTCATCACTTGTAGGAGTTGAGGCCTTTCTTGAAATTCAGAAGTTGACTTACCCTTCCTTGCCCCTTCTTCGTACGGAGTATTATGAGTTATTCTGCATTGCTAGGGACATCTACCTAGTTCATTCCATAAGCCTAGTTGAATTCACTTGCTTGTTTCAATTGTGGATAGATAATTGGGCTCATATGGATCTAAATGTACTATTCAAAGAACATGTTAAAATTAACATGGTATCGGAGCATAGATGAGGGCAAGCCCAATTCAGAGATAAATATATCAGGCCCGAGGGAAAGCTATCATTCAACATGGAAACAATTTCATCTCTCTCTACACATGGATTAATTTCTTCTTCCATCTATGGCAAGAAGGGTCTTGATCTATGTAAGTTTCAAGCACTAACAACCTCTTTAATATTTTTGAAGAAACTTCTTTATCTCTGCATCCATTTCCTGTGTATTTCTTAGTATCTGGTTTGGTATAATAATTTCATGGAGTAGACTTTCATCCCCTTAATGGTATCGTCTTTTATACAAGGATTTCCTCTACGGTCAATAGGTTCATTGTTGAAAAATGCATAAGAACTAGGGCTACAGAAACTAGCAAGGGTTCTATAAAAGACTCATCCATGCAAATTCAAATAACTCCCTGCAGCATAATTTCTGAGCAACACCCTTGTCTCTGTGATTAATATAAATCGATGAATAGTAAGGGTTGTTAATGATCCATTTAGGCTTGTTTGAAAACCTTTATATATATATATATATATATATATATATATATATATATATATATATATATATATATATATATATATAATTTCAGCCGTCATTTAGAATTTATTATTAAGCATGAATGGTTTGGTGGTATCACATTTCACTAACAGTTTGGCTCTAAAAGAAATTTCATGAACAATTGATGAATATCCTCGTCTTTGTAGAATAACACTCTAATCCTTGAATTTCAGCATATTTTCTATCTTGTGATGTGACGAGATATTTAAATCCTCTTGGGGATACAAATCAATCAACAAGGATGAGTTGTTAAGACGTGAAAGTCTTGAACTTCCTTTTGGATTGGCTTGTATTTAGAACTTACACCAATGATCCTTTTATCTTGTGTAATATTTGAACATTACCCAAAATATTGTTTACAAATCCTTGAAGCTTTTAAGTCATCTCTGGCTAGGGCAAGGGCATAGCAGATATGTGACATAACAATAACAGAGGTCTTATATAAGACAATGATATGATAATGTTTTTTTTCTGACACACATTGGAGAAGACATTTTGGGATACCTTAAATAGTTTCATACCTAATCCAAAGTCCAGGATTTGAAGAGTAATAACATTCAATATTTGAATATGTTTTGAATATGTGCAACAATTTCGTCACTATTGACTATGGGAAAAAGCTTAATTAGCTAACCTTGTATATATATTGCAAGTTGTTGCAATGAATCCTTGAAATTAAAAATTGGCTGAGAGTAGAGGAAAAACATTAGCAAGACAATGGCTCGGGAAGGTGATTGTAATTACCTTCTATCTATATATAGTCTATTATGGGATGATGTATTAGATTCAGCACAGTGACATACAGTCATAGTGAAATGTCAATGATAGTTAAGTCAGTGTTGATTGTACAGTAACCCTTCTCACAACAACAAACAATGGTGTGTACACTAGATGATGTGGAACAATAACATCCAACTTTATCACTATCATTTGAGTTTTGGTAAGCCTTGCAATAAATTATTCAGGGTCCTCTTTCATTGATCCTAAAGAAAGTATGTAAGAAAAGGTCGTTGATGGTTTAAAGAATAGAGCATCTATTTAAGAAATGAGAGTCGAAAAATATAATAAAACTTTGCGTTTTTTTTATTTAGCTTATTTAAAAAAAAAACATGCCTACTTTTTATAGACTTCAGTCTCATCCCGCAGCCTGAAATCAAAGAAAAGTTTTGGCCAATATTCTATTATTGGTCATTATGAAACATGTTCTCATTTATTTAAAATTGCATGTCCTTTTTTCTAAGAGTCAAACTCTTGATAAACTAGAATATATATATTTATTTCATATTCATTGAGTATATAGTCCTATAAAATCAAGTATCCTCATTGAATTTATCTCTAGAAATAGTTAGGTAGCATTTATACATACCAGTATGCTAGTGAAAATTGTTAGGAAATATGTTGACGTATTAATTCTAGCACATATATCAAAGTATGCATACCACCACTACTTATGCAATAATTTTTCCACACATCTATTTTTTTCCATAATAAATAAATTCTTCTTCTATTAATGCATGTAGTGTCATGCATGTAGCACTACAAGAAGAAGGGTCATTAGCCTCACATTAGCACCACTATTTGTAAATCATTTGAAAATTATTTATTTTTTAAATAGTAGTATAAAAGTGGTGATAATGTGGGGATAATGTGGGATACTCAATTGGTGCTATATTTTCTGGTGTAAAAATGGAGTTAGTAAAAAAATTTAAATTTGGTGTTAAATGAATATGTGGTATTCCATGGTGTATGGTGCAAACCACCAAAAACCAGTCTGACATGGATCAAGATATCAAGGGGATCAATGATATATCTATTTTTGTATTTGATTTTTAGTTAGAGGTTGCTGAAGAAAAATCGAATTTGAAGAAGAAGAAATGCAAAGGCAAGAAAGAGATGAATGAAATAATTTTGCCTCAAGGGAAGCCAATGTAGTTTATTGCAGGCATATAATTTTTGTCAAATGATGTTGGATCAGCATTGCAGTTTTTGGAATTTTTCTTAGCATTTGAACAAGTATGTACTTATTATCCAAAATGTGTTTTAAGTTCATATCTATGGTTCAAACTGAAAATTTTTCACCATGGAAATTTTCTTTTACATTGTCGTAGTTATACCTTCAACAGTACCAATTGTTTGCTACAAACACACTAGTGTGATGGTATGAAGTGGAAAAAGTTTAATACTAGTCAGTTTACACCATGATTTGGGCTAACATCACTTCCTACTTATTCAGTTCTTTATTTCTGCATGTTAGATATAGCCCACAACACCTTTCCATTCTTTCAGAGGTATGCTTTTACACTAGTCAACAATAATTGTTATATAAGTTCTTTGATTGTTAAAATAAAATTAATATTTCCAAGGTAGAATTTTGGAAGTATATGTAAATGAGGTCTTATATATGTACCTTACCGATAAATGAAAATATATGTTATTGTTAGTGAAATCGAAATACCAAAGCCTCTCTCTTCATCAAGAAAATATGGGTTTGTAAGGTCTTTGTATTATAATGAATTTCCACTATGCTGCTGTCCACATGCTTATATTGAAAATATGAAAGTTTAGTCCCAATCTCTAGCCTTGGCCCTTATTCTATCCAAAGAAAATCCTCTTTTTATAGGGCTCTAACACATGCTTACCATTCAATGCAGCAGTATATGATAAAATTTGTATTCATAAACAAATGAGCAATGATGACTTAGAAATGCCACTAAATGAATGAAAAAACCATTGTTCTACGGGGATGTGTCCCTTAGGGTGGGAGGAGGCACCTCCATGTTTCCCATGTTCCCAAGGTATATTTTTCTTGTAGGATGCTCCAAGAAACATTTTTCCATAGATCTCGTTTGGGAAATGTGGTGAAACATAGAGGGAAATGCATTTTCCAAAACGGTTTTTTATTTTTCCCATTTTTGGGGACGATTGAAGAAACATTTCTCTACATATCTCTATGGGAAATGTAGATGGAAAATTTTCCCTAATGTGAAGGATGTGTTTTCAAAAAGGATGGTTTTAATCATTTTACCTATAAAAAGCACTTTTGGATGTCTCTTAAGAAAAATGAGTTTCCAATTTTTATGGTGTCACAAATGCTTCTACTTTCTTGTTTGAGCATCCCTATATGTGCAACCAAGACTGCGATTCCTTTTATTCCTTCTCCAAGTGACTCTTTATTCATGTTGTGTGCTCTCTTTCCAATGCCATTGCAACCCTCGCCTAGTCCAATATACCATCATTTCGACATGATTCGTTGAACCACATTGTACGTTTGACTAATCAATGCTCATTAAATTGTACTTTGTCAATTTTGGATTTTTTTCCATGTTATTAGAACCCCAATGTCAAGGTTCTTAGTGTATTCAATGTTCTTTATCCACATTGTGTTCACTCTTTCAAATGCAAGTGCAACCCACACCTAATCCAACATAACATCATTTCGACATGAGTAGTTGATCCACGTGGTAATTTTGACTAATAAATACTCATTAAATTGTGCTTTTTCAATTTTGGATCTTTTGCGATGGTATTAGAACCCTATTATTAAGGTTATTAGTGTGCTTGATGTTCACGGTGATCAAAGGTTATAGAGATTTTTCCACTTTTAGTGGTATCTAGAAGTTATTGATTGATTTATAGTAATAAAAGTTTGTTCCAATTATATATTGTGCAAGGTTTTAAAAGCCAAAAAAAATATTTATCACTTTTCAGATAATATCATTGGATTTTTTACATATATCATCACAAAATATAGTAATAATAGAGACAAAAAACTAGATATGGAAGGCAACAACCCCCACAAAATTATTATTCGTATACTCTTGGTATTCTAGCACTTGTGGAATAAGTTGGAGAGCTTGTTTGCTAGGGTATTGAGTTCATGGAATATATGGCCACAAGAGAACCAATCCAACTTGTTGTTGACTTGTTTGATACCTTGCAAAATGTGAGCCAAATGAGGGGACACTTTGCTAACTTTGTGATAGACTCAATCCACAACAAGTTTTGAATCCCCCAAAATATTTAATTTTTTGACATCTTTTTGGTTGGCCACATTGACAAGAGCCTAGCATATGGGCTTCACTGCTGGAGAAATACTGAAGCACATGGGTTCATATTGGGGGATATATAATGAGGAAAAAATGACATAATATATTGGGGGATATATAGGGGATACAAGGTTTTTATATTCGCAGGCATAAAAAATGGAGCTCAAAGTTAATGAAAAAATATCAAGGGGTATAAAAAAATGTTAATAAAAAAATGGATACCTGCAATATATAGTGACATTAGGGGCTTTTTAAATTGGGAAGGTGTATTGGGTTTATATTGGTAGGGGTTTAAATAATCTGATATTTAAGGTTATTTTCCAACATGTACTCAAATTAAGGGTATTGTTTAATATGCTATGATCGCACGTGATATGCTAGAGGTTTATTGAGTGACACCCGTGTGGAGCCTAGAGAGTTGAAAATTCGACTCTCATGTTTGTGCCCATACTTGGAGCATATTTGATATCCAAAAAATGAACAAGTTTTGCATATTTATTTCCACAATGATTTTATTTCATTTCTTTAACATTTGATGATGTGTCATCAATTAAAGATTCCATTCCTCCATTATAAGGACTACCTACATATAGATCTCCACTTTCAGGTTCTTTTTCTTTAAGTGGTTTACACCCAATGAATTTCTACTCATCGATTCTAGTTGGGTCATATGGTAACATTTCATCTACTATTCATCAACCTTTAAAGACAAAACCGACATATCAAATGATTCACGCCCATTAATGGGAGAAAATAAACTGGCTACAATCCATTCATGGCCAGTTTCGATGGTGATAGATGGGCCAAGCCGATGGATGCTTTTGCTGATGGTTGCAATATGCAAATGGATGTGGATATTAGTGGTTCCTCTGATGTTTTTCGACCATACCAAGGTTATAATACTCAATTTTCAAGAAATACCTATGCAACAAAAATGAGTATATCGCCTTCCTGGAGGGCCTTAAGTGCAAGCACCACTTCCACAAGTTGGACTAGTGAGAAATAATTTTGATGTTGATAGGTGGAAACGTGCTTCTGGTTTGTACAAGGTTCTGATTCCTCCTCCATAGCCCTCTCTGCCCACAATTCATATATCAAAGAACCGATATGAAGTGGGAAAGGTTTCTAATGATGATCAATTGAAATAAAGTCAAATTGAATACATCCTTAATAAATTAACGCCCCAAATATTTGAGAAAAGTTTTGAACATGTTAGAGAAGTGAACATTGAATTTTTATCATATATTCATGGTATAATACTCAAATATTTGACAAAGCCTTGATGGAGTTGGATTTTTGTGAAATGTATGCAAAATTAAATTTTCATCTTGCTGCAGGAATACCAAAATTTTATAAAGATAATGAGAAGGTTGTTTTCAAGTGAGTTATTTTGAAAAAATGTCAATTTTTTTTTGAAAAATATGAAAGAGAAGATGTAGAGGCTAAGAAAGATGAATATCATGGTGAAAAAATCCTTTTAGCAGAAGAAAGATGGGAGAAGAAGGCTGGAGCACGACGATGACAGCCATGAAATATAAGATTTATTGGTGAGTTTTGTAAAGAAAGTATGTTGACCAAAATAATTATGCATGCATGCATCAATAAATTGATTGGTTAATTTCAACATCAAGAGGAGGAAATGTTGAAGCCTTGTGCAAACTGATAAGCACTATTAGTCATATGATTGGTGATTCAAAGGCCAAGGAACATATTAATTCTTACTTTGATAAGATGACAAAAATGCCCAATAACCAAGGGATTCCCTCTAGTCTGAGGTCATGTTGAAGGATCTGATTGATCCGACGAGGAATGGATGGAAACAAAGGAAGAAATTTGAGTGCCCCAAGAAAATATAGGAAGTACATCGGGATACTCTGCAAGAACTACATGGACAGGGAGGCCACTCTTGAGGTACTAATATGGAGCATTTAGGTCAGAGACTTGTGACACCACTTGATCATGGTGGGAGAGGACATGTGATACCACCTTATATGGCAGGTGCATAGATAGGTTCACTTCCACATATGGGTGGGATTAAAGGGCCAAAAAACCATATGGGATCATGTGATCATCTATTCACCATTAAATATGCTCGAAATGGTGATAGGGATCAATTTGAAAATCAATCTATGCCAAGCCCTTCAACACACAGAGCTTTTGATGATGGCCACTTGACTCTTGGTCCTTAGGAGGTCTTGGAAAGGGAATAAGATGGAGGGCTCAACCTCTTCCATATGCTAAGAGTGCTCTAGCTAATATTCCACCATTCACATCCTGGGTAATAGACGAACAGGTGTAGATCCGATTTCAGGTTGCAATTATGACCGAATGCCAGTCGGTATGAGAGATGAAATTTTGACGAGGACTTATGCTGCATAAAATCCTTTACTTGTAAAATCAAGTGCCTAGGAAAGAAATATTTTGGATAATGACATAAGAGAGTTTAAGAATTCATACTCATAAGGTGACAGAGGTGGGAAGAATTCAAATTCTTAATTTCAACTGTAAGAACATTCGTCTCAAAGAACTTTGAGTTCACAACTCATTGAGGTTCAACTTCATAAAAAGGTTGAAATGGAAATCAAAGAATTTTATAGGTGCATTCATTTACAAAGAAACTATGCATTTTCATTATGTATTTTAGAGAATTCGACAAGTTTCCCTGAATTTTTCTTAATTTTGCATGACATACCATCTAGTGTGAGAGATTTGAAGGAGGCAACTTTTTGTGTAGATGACCTTAAAGCACCATTTTTCCATTCAACTATGGTTTTGCTTCGGATATTAGATTATTTTTTCAGGAAAGATATTGAAATTGATATTTTAGGGAATCTACTTACACATTTATTCAATTCTGAGCCTTTCTTACTAAATCAAGGACATCTTACTAAAAGGTAATGTGAAATTTTGTGTTTGTTTTTATTCAAGTTTGAATTTATTTAAGGACTACTACAATCTATGGTAATTTTCAATTATGAACTATAACTATATATAATTTTGATATTTCTAGGTTGGAGACAGTACTATTTTCATTGGAGGATGGTATTGTTGATGCGCCCAAGGCTCTTGACTTCCTTGGTCATGTATGGTCAAAATCCACTAAGTGATTCCATGTCATTAGAACAATTTTGGATCCTTCCTGGGAAACAAATGCATTACGGAATAGGAGTTTCCCAAGAAGGAATTTATAGCATGAAACCAAAAAAATTACAAGAAATGGAAGTTTTTCTTTCCAAGGCACATGATAGAGAAATCTGGCTTTATTTAGGGTTACTCATCCATATAAGGTTCAATGTACAATTGGTTAATCAGATGATGAGTTGTCTTTCCTCAATATATGTGAAATTCTAATTAATGGCTCAAATTGTTCTTCTATCATGCCTACAGGAGACCATGGGTAGGTATGACTAATGGCTCCTCTGCCATTTTTTACTGTAGAGAAGGTGGTCTCAACAGAGTTATAACATAGTAAAAAAGAACTATAAGCTTGAAAACTATACAAATAGGATTTGCCCTAAACTTGAAATATTTACTCTTTTTTTATTATGTTTTTCTTTTTGTGATATGACTAGGGTAGATGCAATTATGCTGAAGGACCCCACCCTTGAAGAACTGCAATTCCTACCTTAAAAACTAAAAAAAACTAAGGAGCTACAAGAATCAACACCATCTTGATTTTAACCTAAATAGTCTTATTATCTCCGAGTATTTTGCTAATCACAATGATGAGTATATTCTCATAATGGATTATTTCTCTCATTCCATTTATTAGTAAAATCCACATAATGTATCCCTACATTTGAATCCTGGGAAAAATCCATATAATTGTTATCATTTAAATTATCCATATCTCTTGGAGCTAAAAAATCCTTTTGATTTGGATAAGCTTTATTTATAACCTCAAAAGAAACCCTATTATAAGTTGAAGGACCATTATGTCCTCTTGAGTCTTGAAAAAGTACAATGGAATGAAATGGGGTGAAGAATAGATCTGTTTTTACCATGTCAGAACCTAGGTCCATTGAGATGATCACCTTGGTTTGAAGATATCCACCATACAAACTAGGACCACCCATAATTATCATTGCCATATCTCTTTCATCATCAAGATTAACATACTGAGGACCTATACCCGTGGAGGTCCATGGTAGTCATTGCAATGTAATTTATTAGAATACGTGCCATTTCTTATTATGATATTTACCACATCTGAAAATGGCATCATTCACATCAGTTTGAAGAAATCTACAAATTAGGTCAACATATATTTTTTTCACATTTACGACTTCCCTCACATTTGTCTGTTCTTGAATATTTAGTAGTTTCATAACAAAAATAGGAAAAGTAAAACAACAAAAATGGTCCACTCTCTTTTCATTTTATAATATTATAATGAAGTTTTATTAGAGACACTATTTGTTTGTTTATTTTAGTTAGAAAAGGGTTTGTTCTTGTTTTTATGCGACTTTCAATTTATCATATGTAGCATGTTGATAAATGAGAAATAATAATGTGTGACATTTATCTTGTATAAATTTATGCTCAATGAAAGGATACATTTTTTAACCAAGCTACAATTCAATTTGGTAAAGGTGGAGGAACATCTTAAAAAATTGCTTAAGAATACACCATACACAATGTTCGATCATAAGCAATATATGAATTTTTCTTTTGTAGATATGTTCTTTTTTCTACCCAAGATATCACAACAAGAAAAATATTAATATTGTAGAAATTGTTTGAGGATGTCATTGAGGTCAATTTTTTTGATGTACTATTTGATTGATACTTTATCATATGTCATGAAGGCTTTAAATATGAATTAATATGTTCATGAAACAAATCAGATTCAAATTTTATAGATATAAAAGATAAAAACAAATGTCAATGTGTTTGTTTGATTTTTACTTGACTCTGTGGTGGGCAAGTTACAAGAAATGTGATTGGAGAAATTATGGGGAGACGATGCGTATCACGTCTTGGATATGGTTCATTCACTATTAGAAATCGCTTAGACACCTAAGCTATCGACTTTAGAAATGTTTCTAGTAGGAATTCCTATGGTTTTTAATGTTGTGATTATTTCACTTCATGGTTATTTTGGGCAAGAAAATTCTTTAGTAATGCCAGACATGACGTCGGTGGAGAGGTAAACAATTTTTTTTATAATTGCAACTTACATTCCATGATATCCTCTATTTATTGTTTGATTGTATTTTGGATGCTTCTTTTGATTTTGTTTTGTCTTTTTAATATGAAATTTAAAATACTTAGTACCATGTCCATTTAAATAACAACCAAATCTTGAAGATGAAATTCGTATTACACTATATTTATTGGAATCCTTATAGCTATTTTGTGTTAAAATATTTTCATGACTATTAGAAAAAGCTACTTTCATGTTGTTATTTGAGTACATGTTGTTTATATACTTGACTAAGTTCATGCGTTAGAAAATGAAATGTTGTTGTGAATAAAACAACAAGGATTAAACATCACAACTCAAATTATTTGTTTTCACAAGTTATCTACATCTTAGATTTTTAGGATATAACTTAATTGACATGATTGTTCCTAAGCTTTCCTTGAAAGTTGAATACTAAGTCACTAAGTTGTTCTTTTCTATATATGGTGATATTTTATTTGCTTTGTTTATACAGGTTATCTAGCCACATTATAGTGGCAATTATCGCCCCAATGAAGTAATTTGTTCGAGTTTCTTACTTGTATGGAGAAAAATGGCTTTGACATTGCTTAGGTTGAGGTATATGTTGTATAAATTATTTATAGTCTAATTTAATTTATATTCTAGTGTTCATTTTCTTTCATGTTTTACACTCTGCATTGTATCTTCTTTTGTTTTCAGAGAACGAACTTAGTATTGATGGTAAGAAGCATGAATTGAAAAAATAGGGGAGAAATAACACTGGAGCGACAAATGAAAAAAGAGAGAGAGAGGAGAACTGGTCTGGTGATACTCTTAGAGCCAATATCCTGCATAAGACACACATATAAATGCTGATGGTCAGGTCTTTAGAGTTGGTGAATTCACCTACAATGCCTTGCAAAGACAACGATAATGTTTGAAGTGATGAAACATCATTTCATATGTAAATTGTAGTCCAACCAATATTAAATTGGAAAATCATATTTTAATACTTTAACATTTCATATAATATAATTTATGTGGTTGAAATTATTTATAGTTGCACTTGATATTGTTTAGTATTGTAATTAAAATATGTGACTTTGTGTTTTCATATTATATGAACATGCACATTGTATGACATTTTTAAAATCATACAAATTAACTTATGTTGATTAATAATGAACACAAAATCAATTTAAAACTACTAAATTAATAGTTTATATTGATTAATGACGAACACAAATAAAATGAATATATTACTAAATTAATCATTTATAATGATTATTAATGAAAGTAAATGAAATGAATATAAACTACTAAATTAGTCGTTTATATAATGAATAAATGACTACTGCAAATGATAATTTTGTGACTATAAATGACGTCTAAATGTTGCATATATATGACTATTAGTACTTAATTTACAGTATCTTATAACACAACCAACATTTTGGTCATATTTCTTTGGTCATTAATTGGTTTTCTCAAATGATCATATAGTAATATATTTGGTCATTAATTGTGACAATTAATGACCAAATATACAACTAGACAACAAATTTGAGATGACCAATTAATGACAAAGCTAAAAACAACCAAAAGTTGGTCGCGTTATAAGGTACTATAAATTAGTTACTATTGGTCACCAACCGAAAAATAGTCGTTTATATGAAAATTTTAGTTTTTTTTTAATAAATAATTAGCCATTTTGTACTAGTGGTTTTTGAAGAAATATTGTATTGGAAGGTGCTATCTTAATTAAAATGTGAAATTAATAGTTTATTCTATTGAGGGATGAAATTTCCATAAATTTTCTAGTAAAATTTAGTGATATAGTTTGGTAGTGAGCATGTAGGTTTTTGAAGAAATATTGTATTGGAGGGTACTATCTTAATTAAAATGTGAAATACAAAATTTAATGGCTTAAATTAAATATTTGTCGTTGGAGTGAAACCAACGTCCAAAAAAAGTTAATTTGCCTCTAGTTTATAAATAGAGTACTCATGATATCTAATATTTACTTCACTATTATTTTTCATTCCAATAATTTTATAAACCTCTTTAGTGAGAATATTTACTCATATTTCCAATATATTTTTATTAATAAATTGAACTAACGAACGAACCACAATTGTAGGGCTAATCTCAATATATATATATATATAGAAAATATGGATATGCATCGTAGGGCTAATCTCAATATATATACAAGATGGATACGTAGTGCTATTGTTCATGCCCGAACCATATCAGTCAATTTCATTAAAAAATTGATGGAAATTTCATCTGTAAATTCAATAAATAAATAAAAATTTAGAATAAAAATATAATACTTTTTGGATATGAAAATTAAATTATACATTATTAATGAGTTGAGTTAGTAACTTATAATAAATTATTTTATTATTATTATTGGAATGTAATGAATCCAACCCCTTTAGGATCTTCACTTTTCACCATTGGATCCAACCCCTTTGGGATCCTCACTTTTCACCACTCAATCCAAGTCATTTGGGATCCTCACTTTTCTTCACTCGATCCAACCCCTTTGGGATCTTCAAAAAGGGAGACATGAGGGTGGGATTTGATCCACATATGTGACCATTTAATATGGTCTCTAGTTGAACCTTAAGGTGTCCTCATGATTTTACGCTAGGCCCTCATAGGAATTGAACCTTTCCTAAAAATTAAAAAAACTACCTCATGATTTTAGGCTAGGTCCATGTTAAGTTTCTGTAGGGGAAACCACACATTCAAAAACTATCACAAGCTCTCAACATGGATTAGGGGTTATATCCTCATGGGAATTGAACCTCATTCAACCACTACCTGAAGTTGGCCACATGGCTTAAGGGTTAGACCCTCATAGAAATTGAACCTTGTCGAAGAGTGAGGAGTTTGACCACTACCTCATGGTTTCACAAGGCTTAAGGGTTATATTCATGAAAATTGAAACTTCCCCAATAGTGAAAAATTATTCACTTTCCACCATTGGATCTAACCCATTTGGGATCATTTGAATAAGGACATGGATTTGGGATTTGATCCTCTTATGTGTGTATCAGTCACAAAACCATTTTTCATATATTTTCTCTAGGTGCAAACACACATTCAAACACTACCTCAAGGTGCTCCCATGGCTTACTGTGTGGCCCTCACGAGAATTGAACCTTACACAATGGTGAACACATCCTCACTTTCTACCATTGGATCCAAACCCTTTGGGTGGGAAATTAAGGACATGGGGGTTGGATTTGATCGACTTATGTGTGCACAGGTCACAAGATCATTACATTTAATTTAACTACTTTGGGTGCAACCACACATTTGACCACTACCTCAAGGCATCCAACATTTTTTAGGTTAGGCCATCATGGGAATTGAACCTTGCCCAATGGAGAAAAACTCCTTGCTTTCCACCATTCTATCCAACACCTTTGACTACAGATTACCATTGGATATGATACCTTTGGATGCAAATTTGAACAAGCACATGGAAGCAAAATTTAATCCACTTATGTGTGTACGAGTCAAGAAACAATTTAAAATATAGTCTCTCTAGGTGCATGGGAAAGTTTCATTAGTCACATAAAAGTGTATATTTTTAATATTGTAATGAAAATTGATCATGTTACATCAATTTATTAATAAATTCTAGTTTTCGTTAAAATATATTTATATTTATATTGTTTCCAAATCATATATTTTATTTAAATTTTGAAGATGTTTTTCGTAATTTAAAACTTTTTGTAATTAATTTTTTATTTAATTAATTTATTAGGTTATGCATGAGACACAATTCATAAATGAGAAAAATTTCAATGGACATAGGTGATAGACTATGCGAATATGACTTTTAGATGTCGAACTTGCTTCCAAATAGGAAATTTATTAACCAAATTTAATAAGGAATGAAATAGAATACATATATAATCATAAATATAGAGATGAAACATAATTAATATTTTGTTTCATTACTATCAAATATTGAAAATTCTTACAGAAAAAATTGAAATAAAATTAGATTTGGCGATGGTAGCTTATCTTTGAGGAGAGATGTGGCGACTACATGCCTTTGAACTGTTTTACAATGAGGCTCAAGGGCCTTTTTATTATTGAACACTAAGAGAAAGATCTAAATAATGAAAACCCTAACCCAAGGAGATGTAACACCAAGAGTTTATGGGCCTCGTTGGAATTAGTTGGGAAGCCAACTTCTTGGGGTCGTAACTTGGTCATATTATCTCCATTTGGCACATATGATACCTCGTTGGAAATATATTTCCAAGGAATATATGTCTTGACACAATCCTTTACGTTTGGCTACGATATTGCGACAGACCTAAGAAAATCCATTTAGGGGGTCAATATTGGTCTGGATGTTCAAGACCCAGAAATTGCTAAAAAAAGTAAATAAGAAAACTAATGAAATTGTCTAGGTGGAATAGGCGAGTCACCACCAATATCAACTTGGGTCATTACCCCCTCGTAGGAAGAAATGATACACATTACGTGCAAAACCACCATGAAATGGGGAAATTTTTGTTGAACCCTGTCCTTGGTGAACTACTTGCCCTAGTGAAGGAGTTGGCTACTTTGACAACTCGATATAGCTAGATCCACTCGATATAGAATTTTCCAGAGCAATTTATAGTTCCTCCATTTGCAACCATCACTTGACATTCTGGTGTTGGGTATAGGAAAAAATTCAATTCCTTGGCTACCTTACAATGAATAAAATTATGGATACTACCTTTAATCAATCAATACTATTACCTTTTTCTTCTTGATATGTCCTTCTATCTTGAGAGTTTGAGGAGTGGTAATTCCCGCCAATGCATTACTTGATATGGTCAGACTCATTTCTTCTTCTTCTAGGGTTGGTTCCTGGTGTATACCCTCTTCTTTTCAAGTTTATTTTTCATTTTCTTCCTCCTCTTCACAATCTATGTAAAATAATTTCTTCTTAGCACACTTATGACCTTTAGTGTATTTGCTATCACAACTGTAGCAAAGCCCTTTTTCTCTTTTTTCTTCCAATTGTTGTGGTGTCAACCTTGTAGGTTGTGGAATTCTAGGAGTAGTAACACTTCCATATTTATAGATGTGAGTGGTAGGCTTCCTTGTGGCCATAATTTTACATTCAATGTTTCTTGCCAACCTGAATGCCTTCTCCAATGAATCAGGTTCCCAAACGTGAACTTCATGTTGTATGTTATCCTTTAAAGTCACTATGAAGACATCAATCCTTTGTTCCTTTGGAATATTAGTTACCCTTATATCCAATTTTCGGAAGTCCTTAATGTGCTCTGCCATTGAACCCTTTTGTTTGAGATTTATCAATTTTCTGAAGAAGGTGTTGCTCTTTGTATCCTCATAACGTGCTATCATTTCCTCCGTAAAAATTTACCAAGTGACAATTTTTTTGTGGGAGAAAAGCCATCGATGCCATACACATGTATTTTTTTCTAAATTTAAAGTTGCAATGCATAAATTTTGTGTGTTTTGCACATTATTGAGATCAAAATATTTCTCCATCTATAGTATCCATGCTATGGGATCCTTTCCATCAAACTTCCTCATATATATCTTTGAAATATGGTGGTTCTTCAATCCAATATTAGAGTTAATGAAATCACAATTAACATTTATTTTGTTCTTATCATGAGTTCCATCTACTATATTTATGCCATTAGGAATCATTTTTGTATTAACCTTGTGATCAAACCTTCCATGTCTAATTTTAGATCATTATTCAAGTCTTCCATGTTGACTTTCATTTTTTCATCAATCTTAACTTCCATGTAATCCATCTTAGCTTCCATATCATCCATATTAGCTTCCATGCCAACTTCCATGCCATACTTATTTGCTTCCATGTAATTATTAAAACCATCCATGCCTTTCTTCAAACCATACATCTTAGCTTCCACACCTTTCTTCAAAACTTCCATTTCATTTTTTGTTGCTCTTTGTGACAACAAAATTTGGTGCACTTTCTCTTGTAATTTTGACATGTCATGTTGCACTGCTTCCTCTTCATGAGTCATAATAGAGACTTATGAAGGATGAATGGGTGTTGAATTATTTTTAGGTGAAATTTTATAACCCAATACTGATATCTATGCTTCAATATGCCTAATCACTTCAAACTGATTTTTCACACAATACTTATGCAATTCGGAAAACAAATACACAATGTTTTCGTTCTTTTAAAGAGATCGATATAAAAATTGAATTATATCTATGATTTTGGATCTTTAATATCTAAAATTCAACCCTGTAGTAGCCCTCTGTATCTTCTTTTGAATGCCACAGGTCTGACCTAATTTAGATTCTTCGAGAAAAAGTTATGCCCAATCTCCCACAATGACCTAATTATGGATTGGTTCAGTAGAGAGAACTTGTACGATGTACCACGTGTCACTTCTTCCTCCTTCAGCTCTAAAATTGATATAAAGGAAACCAAAGTCCATGTACTTGTGTCCATTTTTTACAGAATTCTATTCTGACCCTCAGAGTGAGAGTTATGAAAAATTTCCCATGGTCACCTCTTTGAGATGAAATTCGAGAGCCTGAAAACACACCAATTTCCACGAATCATATCTCCTAAAATATTACAAACCAAGATTAGAAATTTTTACAGGTATTTCCTCAGGACTGCGGCTTCGCTCTATAAAAAATTTAGCTTTTAATATTCTTATAAAAAATGCTATAGTGAAATTTCCACGATGACCTATTTGGAGGAGAAAAACCCTAGAATCCAAAGCTCTGATACCAAATGTTATGAAACCATCTCCAAAAATAGAAGAAAAGAGAGATCAACGCCTTATAAATAGCCACTTAGAGTGGGAAAACTCTAAATAAATTACATAAATTAACAATTCTTGGATGATAGAAATGACAAAATCTCCTTCTATATATAGGAGTCCCTAGGTTCACAATATAATCCTAGCTAACATAATAATAATAATGTAAGGGCACAATAATAACAATATTGGAGTTATAGGGGTACAAAAATAACAATAATGGGGTTACACTAAAAACAATATGGGACTATACTAGTAATATAGGGACCTAACAGCCTTCTTTTACAACTTGATATAGCTAGATCCACTATTTGTGAACTCTCTTAAGCCATGTGTCCATGACCCGATCAGTTGCAACCTATTCCATGTAATTTTTATTTAACTCTGTCGATGTGAGTTAATGTAGGATGTGTGCAGTAAGGGTGGAAAGTATGGTCGAAGGTGATCCACATTGAACAGTCGGTGTAGGCCAATGAATGAGATAATTTTGAGTTCAAAAGCATTGTCTCCCACCGTGTTGTTGATGGTGTAAGGCCGAAAGTGGAGTGGATTGATTTTCTAATGGGATCCGGTTAGGCGTTCTTCTAAAAGTGCAGCCAAACTTTTTCACCCATCAGAAAATTGTATGGCACCCGATGTTGATCATGTTGCTAGTTCTACTTGGCATTGGATTTCTCCAATATGTCATGAACCTATTGGTAGATGTGCTTATCATGCTAAATGAATTTTTTCACCTTTTTAGCTTTATATTGCACATGAGTTGAATCTACCTGAGTAGCCGTAAATCGCATGGCTACATCAATGGGATATAGTGGCTAGAATCCCAAGCCCACCTGAAAGCGGTTGTGATAAGTTTAGCTGTGGAGAGCCCATTTATATTTTTGTTTTACATAGGTGACGATCTCATCCCATGTGCGTGTATTCTTTGATCTGTGCATGTGAAAAATGTGTATGATCATCCTGTTTATGACCTTTGTTTGGCCATCAGTTTGGAGAAGGAAAGTTGTGGACTTGGTGAGCTTGGTGTCTAGCAACGACTAGAGGCTAGACCAAAATGTACTGAGGAACCTGTTGTCCTAATCTGAGATGATACATTGAGGGATCCCAAAGTGCACCCACACTTGTTCAAAGAAGAGTTTAGCAGTGGATTCTACTGTGATATTCTTCTTGTAGGCCACCATAATGGCCATCTTCAAGAATATATCGATGAATATAAAAACACAGTTGTTTCCATGATTAGTATAAGGAAGTCCTGACATGTAATCCATGAAGATGGATTCCCAAGGTCGACTTGGGCTAGGCAGTATAGTATATGCTTCTTGATGGTCAGTTTGGTAATGACGTAGATAGTGTAGGACATGATGTACTTCTCGACATCATGTGAATGGTTTGGGAAATAGAAACAGTTCTATAATACTACCACTATTTTATCGACCCCTCAATTCCCAACGACGCAAATATAGTGCGCTTCCCAAATCATCTTCGCATTCTCACTTGAAGGAACACAAAGGTGTCCTAGGTGATGTAGGTTTTAACCTTGTATAGAAATTATTTGCAAACGAATCTTAAAAACATAAAATAAACAATAGCAAGAGCATAAAACATAAAATATAAATACAAAAATATTTTCCCCTGGATCCCAAATTGGGACGACCAACTTGATTTTGCATTATATTCATTTTAGTGTTACAACACATATATACATGTTGAAGAATACATAAACCCCAATCCATTAACCCTATATTAGAACATAACCACAGTTCCCTTGACTAGATCTAAAAAATAACAGGGGCCGAAAACCATCATGCCCCAAAACCATGTGCAAACCCATGCACAAAACCATGGGCAGGTTCGCCAACGTTGCCCTGGACCCTGACAGGGGGGCTACTACCCCCTCTGTGAACCCCCCATATGTTGCACCTAGTGTAACGTACAATGGGGGCTATCACACCCCTTGTTATCCCCGCCCCCTGTGCGTGACTAGTCGTGGAAAGAATATAAAACAAACCAAACATTCTCCCACTTTTTTTTTTCTTTCCATAGAGGGCCATAGGAGAGTTGAGGCATTAGCCTAGCTTTCCAACGCCCATTTTTTCTCTACACCAAGAGTACTTCTGAGTGCTCACGGAATTTTTCAATGCATCTCCAACATTCTTCAAAGTGTCCACCTTTACCAGCAACACCCTTTTAACTTCAACCATATATCTCACAAAGTGATATTGAACATAAATGTGCTTTGTCTTTGAATGATAAGCAAAGTTCTTAGCCAAGAAAATCGCACTTTGGATATCACAGTCTATCCTTATAGCTTGCTGAACCAACCCCATACTTCAACACAATCTCTGTAACCAAATTGCTTCCTTGTTTGCATGAGTGGTTGTCATGTATTCTTCCTCTGTAGTTGAAAGAACCACTACAGACTGTCTTTTACACATCCAACTAAATGCACCTCAAAATAGGCTAAACACATACCCACTTGTAGATCTTCTTTGGTCCAGATCTCCAACCCAGTCTACATCAACAAAACCACGAATGTCCAACACTCTTTCCAATCATGGTCTTCCATCATAGCACAAGCCATAATCACTAGTGCCACGCAAATATTTGAAAACCCGCTTCACTACTGTCCAATGCTCCTCCCCTGGGTTTGACATAGACCTACTCAATACTCCCACTGCATGTGCAATATTTGTTCTAGTATAGACCATTGTATACATCAGGCTACCGGTTGCACTTGCATATGGAACACATGACATATCTTCCTCTTCTTCTTGTGTCTTGGGACACTATTCAACAGACGAATTTGTACCTACAGGAATCAAAACATTCATTGGTTTACTATCCTGCATATTGAACCTCTGAAATATAGTCTTGACATACTTCCTCTAGTTTAACTAGAGCTTCCTCTTTGCCCAATCTCTCTTAATTTCCATGTCGAAAATATAGTTTGCAGCATCAAGATCCTTCATGTCGAATTTGGAGAACAATTGGGTCTTCAAATCTTGGATAATTTCTTTGTCATTTCCAATCAACAACATATCATCCACATATAAGACCAAATAAATAACATGGTCACCAATTAATTTAAAATAAACACATTGATCCTCCTTGCTTTTGGTGAAGCCAAGTCCCCGTATATAGGTATCAAATTTCTGATACCACATCCTTGGTGACTATTTTAATCCATACAAAGACTTCTTTAACCTGCATACCAACTCTTTCTTCCCCTTCACCATAAAGCCTTTAGGTTGTTTCATGTAGATATCCTCTTCCAGATCCCCGTGAAGAAATGTTGTCTTCACCTTCATATGTTCTACCTCAAAATCAAATGCAGCAACAATAGATAAAAGTAATCTAATAGAAGTAACTTTTGCAACAGGAGAAAAAATATCACCAAATCAATTCCTGGCACCTGGGAATAACCTTTTGCTACCAACCGAGCTTTGTATTTCTACACCTTGCCTTCTACATTCATCTTCTTCTTAAATACCCATTTTCTCCCGATGGGCTTCCTTCTAGCCAGTAACTCCACCAGATCCCATGCCTCATTTTTATGCAAGGATGCCATTTCATCAACCATGGCCTCCTTCCAGATTTTTCCATCCTCTGAATCTACTGCCTCCCTGATGGTTCTGGGATCATCATCAGTTATAGTTAAAGAAAAATTTGAACAGAAAGAAGATGGACTATACCTTTTTGGTTGTCTTCTTTCCTGAACTGATCTTCTCATAGCTGGAGTTTGTGGCTCTTCCTCTTCTGAGTCTTCTTCTGTTGTAGAGTCTGATTCATCTTCCTTTATCTCAAACTCTATCTTCTCAGGAGCCTTTGGTAGGACTTCATGTTTAACAACATATTTCACCTCTCTAAACACTACATCTCAGTTGTACACAACCTTCTTTGTTTCTAGGTTCCAAAGCTTGTAACACTTTAAAGCATCCTTATACCCAATAAAGATGCACCGCTCAGATTTATTATCCAACTTTCCCCTTTTCTCCTTTGGAACATGTACATATGCATCACATCCAAATACCCTCAGATGTGAAAGAGAGGGTTTCTTACCAATCCATACCTCATGTGGAGTCTTATCCTCCAATGTTGATGAAGGTGATCTGTTAAACATGTAACATGCAGTGTCCACTACCTCTGCCTAGAATTATTTTCCTAACTTGGTACCAGTGAGCCTGCTTCTTGACTTTTCCGTCAGCGTTCTATTCATTCTTTCTGAAACTCCATTTTTCCGAGGTGCGTATGGAGTAGTCTTCTGTCGTGCTATACCACACATTTTACAGAACTCTTAAAATTCCTTCTTGTAGAACTCCCCACCATTATCTGTCCCCAACACCTTTATATTCTTCTCTGTCTGGTTTTGCACCAGAGCCTTAAATTCTTTAAATCTGTCAAAGAATTCAGATTTTTTCCTCAAGAAATATATCCATGTATTCCTTGAGAAGTCATTTATGAATGAAACATAGTACACAGACTTACCCAGTGATGGAACCAACACAAGTCCAAACACATCACTGTGTAGAAGCTCTAATATCTTGTTCGCCCTCTTAGCACCAGAAGGAAAACTCACCTGATTCTGCTTCAGATATACACAATGTTCATAGAAATCAAAATCTAGAGATATATTAGACATACCTTTCACCATACCATTTCCATGCATTATTCGAAGGCCCTTCTCTCCAATATGTCCAAGCCTTTGATGCCATAGCATGGTCTTTTCTCTAGAGACCTCTAGGCTTTCTGCTCCACCTTCAAGAACCATAGAACTATTGAAGTCATCAATAACAGTGTTTCCCTGAAGCTTGTACAGAGTTCCAATCTGAACTTCCCGCATTAATACCAGTGCTCCCCGAACCATCTTACGAGAATCTTTCTCGAACTCTATTTTTACACCTGCATCATCCATCTTGCTTACAGAAATCAAATTTCTCGCCAATGCAGTAATGTGCAGAACACCAGGAAATGTTCTAATCCTTCCACCTTACAGCTTCAGCTTGAATTTTCCATGTCCGATAATTCTAGCCTTCCTATCATCACCTAAGAAGACATCACCACCATCATATTTCTGATACTCACATAATCACTCCCTATGGGGAGTGAAGTGAAAGGATGCACCCGAGTAAATCAACCATGACTCATGATCTACATGTGTATTTTAGGAATAAGCCAAATACACATCCCCACCTTCATCCGAGGTAGGTTTTGCTTTTGCAGAAGGAGAATCATCAGATCCCTTTCCTTTCTCATGAGCTTTAGATCTGTAGTCCTTTTTGTAGTGCCCTTCCTTTCCGCATTTCCATCACATCTTTACAAACTTTCCAAGAGATTAGATGTCCCTCTAGATTTAGATCTCCCACTCAAAAATTTATTCTTGTTTCTGTTCTAGGAGCTTCCTCGTATAGATAAGGCATCTCCACTTTGACCCTCCATATTTCTCCGTCTCATTTCCTCCAACAGTAAGGCCGAGACGATGCCATCAAAATTCAAGGTATTTGTATTAATACCTATTTGAATAACCATACTATCCCACGAGTTTGGTAGAGAACACATCAAACTGATGCACTTATCTTCATCTAAGATTTTAATATCAACAGATGAAAAATGACTTACCACAGTATTGAAGGTGTTTAGATGCTCTGTCACTAAATCTCCATCCTTCATCCTCAGGTTATACAGCTTTTTCCGCAGGAACAATTTATTCACTATAGACTTAAATTGGTACAAAGTCCCAAGTTTTTCCCACAAGTTCTTCGTCGTAGCTTCCCCAAATACATTCAAAAATACTGAATCTGAGAGACATAATCGTATTGTGCTCTTTACCTTTCGATCCAGTTTCTTCCAGTCTTCGTCTGAAAATGTTGTTGTTTTAGTACCCAGACCTACCGCGATCCACTGATATTTATCCACCAGTAGATCCTCCATCTTGAGCTTCCACAACTCAAAACTATGACCATTAAATTTCTTGATCGCTATCTTCCCGCCGCTCGCCATCTTCTTTCACTGCAAGAATCAATCCCGCAGATCTCCCACTGAAAAAGGTCTACCATAGGCCTGAGAAAAAAAACCCTCAGTAGTAAAGGCATCCCCTTGAAGCCGAAACTGCACTAATACAAAATGTAGGTTTTAACCCTATATAGAAATTATCTGCAAACAAATCTTAAAAATAGAAAATAAACAATAGCAAAAGCATAAAACAGAAAATAGGTATACACAGAGATTTTCTCCTGGATCCCAAATCGGGACGACCATCTTGATTTTTCATTATATTCCTTTTAGTGTTACAACACATATATATACATGCCAAATCATACATAAACCCCAATCCATTTACCCTAGATTAGAACATAACCGTAGTTCCCTTGACCGGATCTACAAAACACCAGGGGCCGAAAACCATCATGCCCCAAAACTATGTGAAAACCCATGCACAAAACCATGGGCGGGTCCACCCAGTGAAATGTATGGGGGGGGGGGCTATGGCCCCACCTGTTACCCCCCCATGCGTGACTAGTCATGGAAAGAATATAACACAAAACCAACAGGTGCCATATCAGTGTATCGTGGAGGTGAAAATCTAGAACTTTCTTTCCTTGCAAGAGAATCTTGTACGTGCGACTAAATTTGTATCGCTTTTGTAGAGAAGCGGCCAATTAGAAGTCTCGTGCCCATAATATTTGAGCACGATGCTTAGTTCCATGATGGGTGGTTGGTTGAGGCATTTTGCAACATTATTGGTGCTATCATTATTTTACTCGATGTTCAATTGAAACTGTTGTAGGTAGGTGGACCACTTCTAATAGCGATCGTTCTGTAGCTTCCCTTGTCTCTGTATGAACTGCAGGGGTTGGTGGTCTCTATGGATGATCATTTCCTTCAAAAAAATGTATTTCTTCCATTGTAGGAAATCCTGCACAATGGAATACATCTCTTTCTCATTAGTGCGATACTTCCAAACTGTGTCCGAAAGTGTTAGGTCCTTATATTACTAGTATAGTCCCTTATTGCTGTTAGTCTAACCCTCTTATTGTTATTATTGTACCCTTGTAACCCCCATATTGTTATTATTGTGCCCTTAAATTATTATTGTTAGGTCGACTAGGATTACATTGTGGCCCCATGGACTCCTATGTATAGAAATGAGGTTTTTTCATTTGTATCATCCAAGAATTGTTAATTTATGTAATTTATTGGAGGTTTCTCCCTTGTAGTGGCTGATTTATTATGCGTTGGTCTCTCTTTTCTTATATTTTTGGAGCTGGTTTCACAACATTTGGTATCAAAGCTTTGGATTCTAGGGTTTCGTTACTCCAAACAGGTCATCGTGGAATTTTCACTATAAATTTTTTTCAGTGAAGGTTCAAAAGCTGAAATTTTTAGAGCGCAAAGCCGAAATCCTGAGGAACATCTTCAAAAAAATTTAGATCTAGATTCACTATATTTTTAGAGATATGCTCTGTGGAAGTTAGGGCTTTTTCAGGCTCTCGAATTTCATCGCAAAGAGGTGATCATGGGAAAATATTCATAAACCTTTCTTTGAGCATTGGATTGGAATTCTGTAAAACTAAGCCACAAGTACACGGAATTTAGTTTCTTTTCTATCAATTTTAGATCTAAAGGAGGAAACAATGACACGTGGCAAGTTGTACAAGTTCACTTTACCGAACCCGTCCATAATTAGGTCATTGTGGGAGATTGGATATAACTTTGCCTTGAAGAATCCAAATAAAGTCATACCTATGGCATTCAAAAGAGGCTTTAGAGGGATACCTCAAGGAAAAATAATTCAGTTTCAATATCGAGCTCCTCAAAAGCAAGAAAAAGGTATGTATTTGTTTTCGAATTGCATAAGTCTTGTGTAAAAAATCAGTTTGAAGTGATTCCAAGGGCCTATTGAGCATATATTTCAGTATTGGGTTCTGAAGTACCTCCTAAAAAGAATTCAACACCCATTAAGCCCTCATAGTACTCTAATATGACTCATGAAGATGAAGAATTGCAACATGATCTATCAAAATTACAAGAGCAAGTGCACCAAATTTCGCTCTTGCAAAGAGCAGCAAAAATGAAATGGAAGTTTCGAAGAAAGGCATGGAAGCGAAGATGGATGGTTTGAAGAATAAAATGGATGGTTTTAAGAAAGGCATGGAAGCTAATATGGATGAATTGGAAGCTATGATGGAGGACATGGAAGAAAAATGAAAGACAACATGGAAAACATGAAGAATAATCTAAAAATAGACATGGAATGTTTGACAAAGTTGATGCAAGAAATGATTCTAATGGTGAAAATATAGTAGAGGAAACTCATGATGAGAACAAAATAAATGATAATCGTGATTTCATAAACTCTAATTTTGGATTGAAAAGCCACAATATTCCAAAGATGGATATGAAAAATTTTGATGGCAAGGATCCCGTAACATGGATACTACAGATGGAGCAATATTTTGATCTCAATAATGTGCAAAACACACAAAAGATACAAATTTTAACTTTATTGTTGGTCCTCTAATTTGCACCCTTTTTGACCATTTTTCCCTTTCCAAATCGTAATCATTTAGCCTATTTTACCTATCTTATGTGCCCTCATCCTGCACTAGTGTGAGAATGATGACACATTTTGCATTAAATTCATATTTTACATATTTTAACTTAACTTAGCATTTATTAACTATTTATTATGTGATTTTCTACTTAGAATTACTTTTTTAACTCATCGTTACCTCCTATGTTATTTAATAGTTAAATGCTTACCTTGACAAATGATTTTTTAGTGCAGAATAGATCTCACACCAGGGCGAGCACCGCGAATCTTGGCGGAAAATCCGGATATCTTTGATTGCTACCTAATTTAGTACCACCATATATGAAGGCAGCTGAGTCCCAGTGATAACAGCAAGTCAATCTGGAGTAGCAGAGATAAGAATTAGGAGGAACGAACAACTAGAGATAACCACGGCCCGTTTTGTTAGAACGTTTAATTTTGAAGGTTGAAAGCTTATTCTGCAATCGGTTATGTAATTTGTTGTAATGATTTCCACAATTGGCTATGTAATAGCTAAACAATCCTTTTGGCCTGTGGCCAAAAGGATCTATATAAGGAGAAATTTAAATAGTACAAGTTGTTCAATGTTTTTATATAATTGAATAGATCGGAGAATAGAACCAGTGAGGCGGTAACAAGCCTGTCTTTTGTTATCACCCAAATCTGGGCTGCATATGTAATCATTCATGTGTTTTCTTTGAGGATTTAATAAGAAGAGCTCTGCCTTATGCTTCATGGATTTTATTTCTTCATGCTTAAACAATTGATGAATTGATTCAATATTGAGTAGTGTTTCCATTTGAAATGGAAACGCGTTGGTTGGCTAGGGCCCAGGAAACCCAACACATTCTCCCTACTTTTTGTTCTTGCAATTTATATCTGCTAAGTGTGATTTAATTTAAAACATTTGAATTTTTTTTTAAGTCAAAGCAGATCTGTAGGGTGAAGTAGTTAAATTTCCTTTTCTGTATCTAAATTTAAATTTTTTTTCTCTGCCTGGTTCAAACAGGAGAAATTACCTGAACCAGTGCATGTTGGTGTGTTATTCACCTTTTGCACGTTTGGTTTATTTTCTCCAGCTGGTGCAAGCATGAGAACTGTTTTTGCACCAGTTCTGGATAGTGTGATGCAACAAGTCTCTTTAGTTTACTTCTAACAACTTTCTTTCTTTTAGTTACATTTTAATTAAAAATATCATTTCCTTATTCTCTACAGATATTCATCTTTCTGATAAGAAATTTGGTTTCATAACACTTGCATCAA
Organism: Pinus albicaulis; assembly: GCA_034641835.2. Classification (NCBI taxonomy): domain Eukaryota; kingdom Viridiplantae; phylum Streptophyta; class Pinopsida; order Pinales; family Pinaceae; genus Pinus; species Pinus albicaulis. The sequence goes on along the minus strand of CM076574.1, from coordinate 1,448,413 downwards.
TTAATCATTGATTTCAAGGACTAAAAGTGAAAGTGTAAGAAGCTCAGATCAGGTACAAGAACTGGTTTCTTGGTAACAGATATGAGTGTTGTGGACTTGAGAAATTTCAGGGGCCTTGCACAAAGAAAATCATTTTTAGTACGGACATTACTTTATACCTTTTGCATAGATCGATGTTCCTACACTAGTGCAAGAAGACTACACTAGTGTAAGATCGATTCTTATGGGAAAGATATCTTTACATGACCAGGTTTGAAAGGGTCCATCTGTTGAAGACTGCTAAGGTGTATTTTCTAAAGAAAACACATTCTCAGTAGATGATCAATATCCCACTAGAGTAATTGCCGTCTTTTTTTATTTTTGAATCTCTCTTGCAACTATATTTCTTCTTGTTCTAGCCTCAAATTTTTTTGATGGTTTGAGCTGCCTTCTTCTCTAAAGTTTGATTCTGAAATTTTTCCTTTAAAAAGTAGGAGTTGATATTAGAAATATTCATACCAACTTTGGCATTTCCTGTGCTTCATCTCTAAGTTTACGAATCCGTCGGGTTGACAATTTAAGTGTTGAGGACTTTACTTAAGTGTAATTCCTGCACCCAACATTTTGGCGCCATTGTTAGGGAGGTGATTTGATTTGGTAAGAATTTTCTGATTTTATAATAGAGGTAAGTTTCCTTTATTTCTTGCAGGTATTTTTGAAGGATTTTTTACTGGTGTTGATTGATTTCTGATAGCATTTTTACTAGAAATTGTTTTGATATTTTTCTTTCTTTTTTGAAATGAATGCCTAGGAAAGGTAAGGGTTTGAAGCCCACTAAGGGCCAATTTTTTTTTTTTCTCACATTGGGTCTCCTTTTGCAAGTAGGAAGCCCATTCCAATTCAAACCCATCACACAGGAACAATCCACCTGGATTCTGGTAATAACAACTCAGGTGTGGATAAGCCTGTGGAGAGCGGTACAAGCAAGAAGGGAACAATGGGAGACCAAGGAGATAATTTGGAAGGAATTGGTGACAACCAAGTAAGCGAAGGACAATATACTTTTGTGTTTCCAATTGTGGATCTTGATACTGTGTCACTGATGAAGAATATTCCACCATCAGCTCTCTCTCATTTCCATGGTAAAGTTCATGAAGATCCTGACTCTTTTTTATTTGAGTTTGATATTTATGTAGAAGTTATGATTATGAAACTGAGGCTCAGAAGTTAAGATTATTTCCTGTTACCCTCAAGGACTCATCTTTATGTTGGTTTATGGGGTTAGGAGGAAACACCATAAATTTTTTGGATCATATGAAGAGAGTATTTTTGTCTAAATATCAAGAATATTGCAAAACTCGGGACATGCAGGATGAAATTTTTACAAAGGTCCCAACACTATTAGAACCTTGTTCCTAGGAGGACTTACTGATAATGCTAGAAAAAATTTGAATCTGTTAGGACAAGGTGATATTTCTCAGCAAACTTTTGATCAAATTTGTGAATTATGCCTAAAATTTTCAAGAAACCAGTATAGATCTAGTAGAGGAACTCGAACTCGAAATAGAAAAACTGAATCTACTGATGCTATGATTATTGGACTAGAAAGTAAAATGGAAAACATGAAAATTGATATAATGAACAATGTTACCAAATATTTAGACTCCTTAAAATTTCAGCAGAAACTCATGAAGGAACAAGAGTCATTATGTATTTTCTGTCCTAAATGTAGAGACAAGCATCCTTCTAAAGAATGTCCTCTTAACTTGAAAGAAAATAATAAGCGTGCTATTTGTGCAAAAGACCATATCACAAAAAATGTCCCCCTAGACTTAAAGATATATTTACAGGGGGGCAGCCTGAAGTTGAACAATTGTATGTTATGGGAGCAAGAAGAAATTGGCCTCAAGTAGGTGCAGGTATGGCTCCTGAAGTTCCTCCACACTATTTTGGTTATAATCCACTTGCATATTCATATCCTAACTCTCATCAAAACTGTAAGTATGGAAATAAATATCAGCATGGGAAACCTTCCCAACCATGGCAACACGGTTGGAGAGGCCCAACTCATTCTCCATATTCCTACCAGCCACCTATGCAACCATATCCATCTACACATGTACCTTATCCAATGCCTCAACATCCGAGTCAGACCACCCCATTACCTTTACCTCCGCCCTCTCGACCTCCTCAGTTGCCTGCTCAACCTACTCCCAATCCTAATAAGAATAATAAAGCAGTGAAAATTATCCATGTAACAAACCCACCTTTAACATTCGAATACCATTCTATTCCAGTTGGATTTCATGATATTCAATTAAGATCGAGAAGGACTGTAATGCCAGAAAATCAGAAACAACCTATGGTGATTGTTGAAGAGAAAGGAGAAGAGGAAACTCTTAGCCATTCTCCGAAATCTATCACTAAGAAGCCCTTACCCTCTAATTCCTTGCCATTTTCTTCCAACCAACCTCCCTTTCTAGAGAGGCTAGTAATGAAAAGAAGAGAGAATGTTTCTGAGACTAGTTTGGCATCAAAACTTCGGAATATTTTCATTAAGATACCTTTTATCCAAGCCATTAAAGAGATCCCAATTTGTACCAAGATTATTAGGGAACTCTATCTCAAGAAACCTGGGAGGAAGAGATTGGAACCCCAAACTATTCAATTTTTTGGTAGGGCAGCAGAGTTGATGGCAGGATGTGTGTCTGTGGAAAAATATACTCATCCCAGAAACCCTATCGCCACAATTCAGATTGGTAATGTCATTGTGTCAATGTCCTTATAGACCTGGGAGCAGCCATTAATGTAATGACTAAGAAAACCATGGATCAAATTTTGTTATCTCATATTTGCCCTACTCCCACTGTGCTTGAATTAGCGGATAGATCTAAAATTAAGCCTGAAGGAGTATTGTACGATGTGATCATCTCATTAGATTCTCGGGATTATCCTGTTGATTTCATTGTGCTTCAACCAAAGAACCTGGTAGGAGGACATCCCTTGATCTTGGGTCGACCATGGCTTGCTACGGCCGATGCATATATTGGATTCCGTTCTCGTGATATGTATATTTCACATGGAGATTCTAGGAAGAAAGTTACCTTATACCCCCTTTCCAGATCCATTCAGGACCTTCGAGATACTTTGTGGTTGGAACAAAGCAGTGATGAAGAGACTCAGTCTATTTCTCTTATTCATCATTATACTGGGTCTTCGCAAGAAGATGAGATTTAAGATTTCCTGGAAAATCTAGACACCATGACTAACTTTGAGCCTTTGAGCCAGATTTTTAGCCTAGATTTCCAAGAAACCCATGATTCTCATTCTTCTATACTGTTGTATTTTACCACTCCCTTGATTACTCTGAAGCCTGATACTACTCTTGTTGAGATTAGCCCTGGTAATTCCTTGCATATCAGTTTATATTTAGACCCATATCAGCAAGAGCAGCTTGTGAATTTGCTGCAAAACCATCTTAGTGCATTTTCTTGGGGCTATGAAAACTTGAAGGGTATCCCTCCTGAAACTTGTACACATCATATCTATATTCAGAAAGGAACTTGACTTGTACGACAACCCCAAAGACGAATGAATCCAGCTCTAAGAGATGTTGTGAAGGAAGAAATATAGAACTCTTAGATGTTGGTTTTATCTACCCTATTTATGATATTCAGTGGGTCTCTCCATTAGTCCTAGTACCTAAGAAAGATGGAAGATATCGTATTTGTATTTATTATCATGAATTAAACAAATCCACTCTCAAATATTACTTCCCTCTCCCTTTCATTGACCAAGTGCTTGATACCCTTGCAGGAAAGAAATATTTATCCTTTTTGGATGGTTTTAGTGGCTATAACTAGATACAGATTACACCCGAAGATCAGGATAAAACTACTTTTACATGTCCTTGGGGGAAATTATCTTAAAAATTGCTTCCCTTTGGTTTATGTAATTCCCCGAATACCTTTCAAAGGGCAGTCTTGGCTATTTTTGCTGATCTTGAAACTGTAGAAATTTATATGGATGACTTTTCTGTGGTTGGTAATTATTTTCAGGAAGCTCTCAAAAATTTGGAGAAAGTAATTCTTTGTTGTCAAGAAGCCCACCTTGATTTGAGTGACACGAAATGTGGATTAATGTGCAAAGCAGGAGTGGTACTTGGCCATCTGATTTTTGAAAAAGGTGTCCAGGTTGATCCGAAAAAGATCGAAATCATTCTGCATCTTCCTGCACCCAAAACTCAAAGGCAAGTAAGAGGTTTTTTAGGACATGCTGGTTACTATATAAGATTCATTGAAAATTTTTCTAAGATAGTTGCTCCTCTTTTTTGACTTCTAGCTAAGGATAGTTAGTTTTCTTGGTCCACGGCTTGCCAACAGTCTTTTGAAAGATTGAAGGAAAAGTTGGTACAAGCGCCAGTTTTGAAAGGTCCAAACTGGTCCCTGCCCTTTCACATTTCCTTCGATGCTTCAGATCTAGCTGTTGGCACAGCTTTGGGACAAGAGGAAGACAAGAAATCCTATGCTATTTATTATATTATTAAGAATTTGTCTTTTGCTGAATTAAACTATATAGTTACAAAGAAAGAGTTTTTAGCTGTAATATTTGCAATTAATAAGTTCAAACACTATATCAAATGATATGAAGTATTTGTTCATACTGATCATTCCACGATTAAATATTTGATGAAAAAACCACTGACTAGCGGTAGAGTGACTAGGTGGTTGCTATTGTTGCAGGAGTTCAATATTACTATTGTTGATAGACCAGGAAAATCCAATGTTGTAGCAGACTTTCTTTCTAGACTAGACAATCCTGGTGAAGTATCTCCTGTTAATGATGATTTTCCAAATGAACATATTTTTTCTATGTCTACAGACTCTCCGTGGTTTTTTGACATCGCTAATTATTTTTTTACTGGAAAAACACCACCTCACTTGCCCATCCGTGAAAAGCAGAACATTATTCAGAAAAGTGTTGCATACTCATCGATTCAAGGAGACCTCTTTTACACTGGTTCAGACTTGATTATCCGCAGATGCCTAAGAGAGGAGGAAGTGTTTGACATATTGAAATATTCTCATGATGAACATTGTGGAGGCCACTTCACTGATAAGAAAATTGCATATAAAATATTACATTCTGGCTACTTTTGGCCTTCCTTATTTAAGGATGCCAAGCAGTATGTCAGGCGATGTGATAGTTGTCAACGAATGGGCCAACCTAATCAAACCAATGAAATGACTTTATGCCCTAAAGTTATGATTGAGCCATTTGAAAAATGGGCTATTGATTTTTTAGGGCCAATAGATCCAACATCACTAAGTAAGAAGCATATTTTGGTTTTTACAGATTTTGTTACAAAATGGGTAGAAGCTAAAGTTGTTTCTTTGGCTACGAAAAAAGTTGTTGTTGATTTTCTCTTTTCTAAAATCCTTACTAGATTTAGTGTGCCTAGAGATATTGTTTCTAACAATGGTCCGTAGTTTATTTCTAATCTGGTACAGGGAGTGATGGAGCAATACAAGATCCGGCACCAGAAATCTACAACGTACCACCTGCAAGAAAATGGCCAAGTGGAATCTACAAACAAGGTGATAGAGTCCATTCTAACAAATAAAGTGAATATACATCGAAAATATTGGGCTGAAATATTACCAGAAGCTTTGTGGGCATACAGTACCACTTGGAGAAATAGTACGGGGCACACACCATATGAGCTGGTATACAGAAAATAGGTTTTGTTACCAATTGAATTCCAGATCAAAACTTTTAGAATTGAAGTTCAGTTAGGGCTCAATCTCTATGAGGCACAACAACAATGTCTTCTTCATTTAAATGAGTTAGATGAATTTTGTAGAGATGTTGTTCAGCAAAACATATTAATCCAGCAGCAACAGAAAAGGTGGCATGACAAGTCCATTTAGAAAAAGAAGTTCCAACCAGGTGATTGGGTACTCCTTTATGATTCTAGATTTAAAATTTTTAAAGAGAAATTTCATACACGTTGGATGGGACCATATGAAGTAATCCGAGTATTTGAGAATGGAGCAGTAAAAGTCAAAACTATTGATGGACAGGATACAATATTCTTAGTAAATGGATACAAATTAAAGAAATATCTTCAACCACTTTCCAAGAAAGATTTTACACTGAAAGTTCAACAAAAATTTGGAATGGTAGTGGTAAATGTTAATACCAACCTCTTGAAAATTTGAATCCCTCTTATTCTTAAAAAAAAAATTAACAAAAAAAAAAGGTAAAGAAAAAAATAATTTCCTGTAATTATGAAAATCAGTCTGTTAACATGATTGCAGAAGGATCAACCTGAAAACCAGCTTGTTGGTGGGAAGATAAAAAATTTCTAATAAAAAGAGAATTTTGCTTGATATTTAGATATGTTAGTAACCACCAAAGTAAAAGAAGGTTCAGCAGAGCCAACCTTTATACAATCGGGGAAATTAGCATGGATATTTTTTCCAAGTAATGCTTAATTCTCGCTGCAGTTATTTTTCTTGCACCAGTGCAGGTAGACCTTCCAGAAAGTTTTATGCATTTATTCATATCCCATTTTGTAATTTTCCCTCATCTTTCTTCTCAGAACCCTAGTATAATTAACCTTCCCATATTCTTCTAAATTCACCCTATCCTCTTCGAAGAAATCCCACTTTAACCTTGAATTTTTTTTTCCCTATCCAACTTCTATTTTCCCTCTTTTGGTACTTTCCTGGAATACCTATGAAAAAATCCCTTCCCGTTCTAAGGTTTTCCTTTCCCACTCCATTGTTCCCTCATGATTTTATTGCAGGATCTTGCATACAAAGAGCAGAAGGATGTGCTCTAAAACATCAAGAAAGGGTGAAGAAAAATTTAGAATAAGTTGAGTAAATCATGTGAAATCCAGCCTATATTTTAATTCTCTGTCTTAATATTATGCTTGCACTAGTGCAAGCATGTTTTCCTATATGATAAGATGAGCAGAAAAGTACTAGCAGAATGATATGATTTATGCAGTGCAAAGATCAATACAAGCATGCACCTCATCAGCAGCATAGCACAAGTTATCATATGACATAATAAAGTGATCATGATGGAAAGTTATATGATGTTTTTCATATGATTGACAAGTATTTACGCTATTATATTACCTAGGAGGAAATTAGTTAAAAGTACAAAGTTTTTTAAGTACAAATCATGACCTTTTTAATGAGTGCTAAGTTCCTTTTTTTATAATTATGAAGAAACGTAAGGATCGTGTTAATCGTTGTTTGCATATAATCTACCCCGCTTTGCAATGATTTGAAATTTCCTTCACTCATAACTCCCCCCGCTCCTACATTTATCCTAAACGTCCCTTCATCGTGATTATTACTGCACTTAACCGTTAAACCATCATCGCACGTACCAATTAAGCCTGACTGGAAATGATGAGTATTTATGGAAAATGAATCAAAGATACGATTAGATATTTATGTATGAAAGCTGATTCCATGGTATTGCATGCAAGCCTTGGAACTTATTATTCATAGCCGATAGCAGCAATGCCGCCCATCCGAAATGAGCCCCTGTCTCTTAGCAAGATTGAGAAAACTTCCTAATTTCGCAACAGTCTTCCATTGTTGCGAGAGTCGGGATTTCTACGTTTCCTGCAGAAATTCAATGAAAGAAGCTTTAATAACAGCCAAGTGAGAATTGGGCCGCTCGAATTCAAAGTCACGAAGAAATTTGTAGCAGCAGCAATGGGCTTGGGGAATATGGGAGTGGAGTGGTTCAAGAACCAGAAGCTAGAAAGCAAACACTGGAAGCCTTTTGTCAAGGATAAGAAGATGGAGGTGAATTGGAAATGAAGAGTCCCGCGCAAAGCCCTACTGGGTCAATGACAGGATCTCCTATTTGTTTTGCAAAAAATTGTGACATGCGAAGGGAGGTACACCTGTACCCTAGTGTATCATTTTAGACTGCTGCAACATTTTTAAGGAGGCTGACACATTCGTTGGAGGATGAAATTCCCTTAATTTTTTCTCAAAATATTGGAGAAAATGGCTAGAAGTGTACAGGATGGAAGGGAGGACGAGGCCAATACACGATTATACCATCACGGCCTGATAAAAATCCTGGTCTTAAAACAGCTGGAGAGAAAAGGTATGACATGGGAAGAGCTATTGAAACAGCTACATGGGAAGTCAGCCGAGGGAAAGAAGATGAAGACTCCTACCAGTACAAGAATCGAAATAGAAGAAAAAAGGGAAGTTCTTCTTGCACTAGTGTGAAAATAAAGCGGTCAGAAAAATCGATAGAAGAGAAGACCCCGTCTTTAATTAAGGAATGATTTTGCACACCTGCTGAAGAAACCCCTTCTACATAGGAACAGGCCTCTGAACACGACAGTCTATCGGTCCTTGCAGATGTGGCGAATATTACACAAGTCAGGGATGATACTCTGCTGGCACATTTTATCAAAAGACCCCATAATAAGAATAAAATCACGGATGTAGGTAAGAAACCACAACCCCCACAGGGTAAGAAATCCCATTCTGCACTAGTACAAGAAGAACCCACAGAAGAATAGGAACTAGATGAAGGGGAACTTGAAGAATAAGAAGAGGCAGATGAACCCACAGAAGATGAGGAACCAGATGAAGATGAACCAGAGTAGAAGCAAGGAGACCTGGAAAAAGAGGGACCGCAGGTAGAAGAGTTCCTTGACCCGACCATGGAAGATATAAAAGTCCCAGAGCCAGTGACAGCCCCTGCTAAGACAGAGGGAGGAATAAAATTGGTGACTCCTACTACTAGCATAGAATAATTAGAACTCCAAGTGCAAAACTTGGAGCAGCTTGTGACCAAAGCACAAGAGGAGAAAGAATAAAGAAGAGAAGAATTGATGGCAGAGCTCAAACAAAAGAAAAGTGAGGTTAAAGTTTGGAAATATCGGGTTGGATGTTGTTCCAGGCGGTTGATAACTGTAGCAAAGAAGTTAAGGCACATCAAGAGGAAGAAGGCTGAAACAGTGCATCGTAAGGACAACATGCCAGAACAGGACTGAGTAGGAGTATTCAAAAAATTGGTTTTCTGCAGAGGTAAAAAGTTGTGTGAGGACACATAACAGTTTAGGGATGGGAGGATGTTGGTCCTCTAATTTGGACCCCTTTTGACCATTTTTCCCTTTCCAAATCGTAATAATTTACCCTTCTTTACCTATCTTATGCACCCTCATCCTGCCCTAGTGTGAGAACGATGACACATTTTCCATTAAATTCATATTTGACATATTTTAACTTTACTTGGGATTTATTAAATATTTATTATGTGATTTTCTACTTAGAATTACTTTTGTAGATCACCGTTACCTCCTATGTTATTTAATAGTTAAATGATTACCTTGACCGTTGATTTTTTAGTGCAGAACAGATCTCGCACTAGGGCCAGCACCATGAATCTTGGCAGCAAATCCAGATCTCTTTGATTGCTGCTTAACTTTGTACCACCATATCTGAAGGAAGTCAAGTCCCAGTGATAATAGAAATTCAATCTACAGTAGCGGATATTGGACTTAGGAGGAACGAATAGTTGGAGATAGCCATGGCCCGTTTTGTTAGAACGTTTAATTTTGATGGCCGAAAGCTTATTCTGCAATCGGTTATGTAATTTGTTGTAACGATTTCTACAATTGGCTATGTAATGGTTAAACGATCCTTTTGGCCTGCGGCCAAAAGGATTTATATAAGGAGAAATGTAAATAGGAAAAGTTGTTCAATGTTTTGATAGAATTGAATAGATTAGAGAATAGAACCAGTGAGGTGGTAACAAACCTGTCTTTTTTTATTGCCCAAATCTAGGCTGGATATGTAATCATGCATGTATTTTCTTTGAGGATTTAGGGAGAAGAGCTCTGCCTTATGCTTCATGGATTTTATTTCTTCATGCTTAAACAGTTGATGAATTGATTCAATATTGAGTAGCATTTCCATTTGAAAGGGAAACACACTGGTTGGCTAGGCTCCAACCAACCCAACATGTTCTCCCTCCTTTTTTTTCTTGCAATTTATGTCTGCTAAGTGTGATTTAATTTGTAGCATTTGAATTTCTGTTTGAGTGAAAGTATATCTGCAGGGTGAAGTACTTAAATTTCCTTTTATGCATCTAAATTTAAATTTTCTTTCTCTGCCTAGTTCGAACAGGAGAAATTACCTGCACCAGTGAACGTTGGTGTGCTATTCACTTTCTACACGTTGGTTTATTTTCTTCACCTAGTGCAAGCAGGAGAACTGTTTCTGCACCAGTGCTGGATAGTTTGATGCAACAATTATTTTTAGTTTAATTCTAACAAATTTCTTGCTTTAAGTTACATTTTAATTAAAAATATTGTTTCCTTATTCCCTACATATATTCATCTTTCTGATAAGCAACTTGGTTTCATAACACTTGCAATAATTAATCATTGATTTCAAGAACTAAAATTTAAATTGTAAGAAGCTCAGATCAGGTACAAGAACCAGATTCTTGGTACCATATCTGAGTGTTGTGGACTTGAGAAATTTCAAGGCCCTTGCACGAAGAAAAGCATTTTTAGTACAGAAATTACTTTACACCTTCTGCATAGATCGTTGTTCCTGCACTAGTGCAAGAACACTGCACTAGTGCATGATCAATTCTTGTGGGAAGGATATCTTTACATGAGCAGGTTTGAAAGGGCCCATCTGTTGAAGACTTCTAAGGTGTCTTTGCTAAAGAAAACAAATTCTTAGTAGATGATCAATATCCCACTAGAGTAATTTCCTTCTTTTTTTATTTCCGAATCTCTCTTGCAAGTATATTTCTTCTTGTTCTAGCCTCATATTGTTTTGATGGTTTGAGTTGCCTTCTTCTCTAAAGTTTGATTATGTAATTTTTCCTTTAAAAAGTAGGAGTTGATATTACAAATATTCATACCATCTCTGGCATTTCCTATGCTTCATCTCTAAGTTTACGAATCCCTCGGGTTGACAATTTAAGTTTTGAGGACTTTACTTAAGTGTAATTCCTGCACCCAACATTTACATTTAGAAAAAATACATTTGTATGGTATCGATAACTTTGCTGCCGTAAAAAAATTGTCACTTGGTTAATTTTTACGGAGGAAATGATAGCACATTATGAGGATACAAAGAGAAACACCTTCTTTAGCCAATTGATAAATCTCAAACAAAAGGGTTCAGTGGCGGAGAACATTGAGGGCTTCCAAAATTTGAATATAAGGGTAATTGATATTCTAGAGGAACACAGGATTGATGTCTTCATAGGGACTTTAAGGGATGACATCCAACATGATGTTCGCATTTGGGAACCTGATTCATTGGAGAAGGCATTCAAGTTGGTAAGAAAAATTGAATATAAAATTATGGCGAGAAGGAAGCCTACCACTCACATCTATAAAAATGGAAGTGTTGCTACTCCTAGTCTTCCACAACCTACAAGTTTGACACCACAACAATTGGAAGAAAAAATAGCAAAAGGGATTTGCTACAGTTGTGATAACAAATACACTAAAGGTCATAAGTGCGCTGAGAAGAAATTATTTTACATAGATTGTCAAGAGGAGGAAGAAAATGAAGAAGAATCTTCAAAAGTAGAGAATATACACCAAGAATATACCCTAGAATAAGAAGAAACAAGTTCGACCATATCATGTAATGCATTGGAAGGAATTACCACTCCTCAAACTCTCAAGATAGAAGGACATATCAAGAAAAAAAAGGTAATAGTGTTGATTGATTCGGGTAGTAGCCATAATTTTAGTCATTGTAAGGTAGCCAAGAAATTGAATTGTTTCCTATACCCAACACCACAATATCAAGTGATGGTTGCAAATGGAGGAACTATAAATTTCTCTGGAAAATGCCATAATATCAAGATATCCATGGGGGAATATGTATTGAATAGTCCAATGCTTTCCATCCCAATGGGAGGCACTGATGTTGCACTAGGAGTACAATGGTTACAATCCTTGGGGATTGTAGCTTTTAAGTTTTTTTCAGAAGGAAAGGAAACTGAATTACGGGGTATCATAGGGAAGCTGGGAAAGATAATAAGCTCTAATGTCATGACAAAGCTTATGAATAAAGAACAATTGGGTGTAATTTCACAATTATGCTCACTAGAAGTTCCAACATCAAAATCATTTATTTCTCCAGATCTCCAAAAAGTCTTCAACAATCATTCCAAGGTGTTTGATACTCCCAAAGGAATCCCACCTATTCATGAGCATGATCATGCTATTCATTTGATTCCAGGAAGTGTTCCTCCAAGCATCAGGCCTTACAGATATCCTTATGTCCAAAAGAGAAAAATTGAGCATATGATTGCAGAAATGTTAGAGACTAGTATAATTCAACCTAGTCAAAGTTCTTTCTCTGCTCCAGTAGTATTGATGCACAAGAAATATGGATCATGGTGCATGTGTCTGGATTATAGGGAGCTCAATAAGCTCACTATTAAAAATAAATTTCCCATTCCTGTGATTGATGAATTATTGGATGAATTACATGGAGAAATTTATTTTACCAAGTTGGATCTTTGTTTAGGATATCATCAAATTAGAATGAACATGAATATATTCTGAAAACATCATTTCGAACTCATAAGGGCCATTATGAATTTTTGGTCATGCTTATTGGCCTTACCAATGCACCTTCTACATTTCAAGGGTTGATGAATTCCATTTTCAAACCCTTCCTTAGAAAATTTGTGCTACTATTTTTTGATGATATACTAATCTACAGTAGGTCTTGGAAGGATCATGTTCAACATGTTGACAGGGTGCTCAAACTATTGGAGGAGAAATAATTATATGCAAAAGCACCCAAATGTTTCTTTGGAGTACAAGAGGTGGAATATCTGGGTCATATTGTATCTCATGAGGGTGTTAAGATAGACCCTAACAAAATTAAATCCATTAAGGAATTGAAAGTCCCCACAACCATAAAGCAGTTGCGTGGATTTCTTGGGTTAACAGGGTATTATCACAAGTTTTTTTAAGAATTATGGGATAATAGTAGAACCTATAACAAAATTATTGAAGAAAGATGCATTTTCATGGACTCCTGAAGCAACTAAGGCCTTTGAACATCTTAAAGAGGCAATGTGCCTAGCACCAGTCTTAGCTACACCAGAATTCACAAAAACCTTTATTGTAGAAATTGATGCCTCAGGAAATGGAATTGGTGTTGTTTTAATGCAAGAAGACCCATTACTTTTGAAAGTCGTTCAATCAAAGGAAATTATTTACAAAAGGCTATTTATGAGAAGGAAATGTTGGAAATACTACATGTACTAAAGAAATTGAGACCTTACCTAATGGGAAGACACTTCAAGATAAAAACTGATCATGATATTCTTAAACACTTTTTGGAACAAAGGCTACCTTCAGAAGAGTAGAAAAAATGGGTGACAAAGATGTTGGGTTATGACTTTGAAATCGTCTACAAAAAAGGGAAGCTAAATGTTGTTGCAGATGCACTCTCAAGAAAGGATGAAGAGGTGGAAGCATTGGTTTGTGCCATTTCAATTATCAAACAAGATTGGATAACCAAAGCAAGGGATGAATGGAAGAAGGAAAAAGAAGTGTGGACTTTCATTCAAAAGTTGCAGCAAGATCCTAGTACATCTGATACATTTAGTTGGAAAAATGATTCCTTATGGTACAAAGATCGTTTATATATTTGCAAGAATTCCCAACTAAAACAAAATATTCTTTTGGAATTGCACACTTCTCCTTTAGGAGGACACTCGGGATTTTTAAAAACTTACCACAATGTGAAAAAATAATATTTTTGGGATAGGCTTAAATCTGATATTCAAAATTTTGTGGTGGAATGCTTGGTTTTCCAGCAAAATAATGTTGAGACAACTAATACCTCGGGTCTTCTACAACCTTTATCCATTCCAAGTCAATGTTGAGAGGAGATTTCAATGGATTTTATTATAGGTTTACACAAGTCCAAAGGAAGGAGTGTTATCATGGTGGTCGTTGATAGACTTACCAAGTATGCACACTTCTGTGCATTGTCTCATCCATTTAAAGTGAGTATAGTTGCTACTGCATTTATGGAAATAATTTAAAAATTACATGAAATCATGAAAACCTGAAGACTATTGTAAGTGACAAAGATCCCACTTTTACAGGAATTATTTTCTTTTTTGGGTACTCAACTAGCTCATAGCTCATATTATCATCCTCAATCCGATGGTCAAACGAAGATAGTGAATAAATTTTTGGAATGATATCTTCGTTGTTTTGTATCTGATAAGAAATCACAATGGGTCAAGTGGTTGCCTCTCACTGAATGGTGGTATAACACTTCCTTCCATACTGCAACAAAAATGACCCCATTTATGGCACTTTATGGATATCATCCACCATCCATCACATCTTATTTAAAGGAAACTGCTATGGTTCAAGCAGTGGAGGATCAATCCCTAGTATGGTCACCAGTATGCTATTACTCTAGTAATTCTAAAGTTGTTAGATTTTGGTTTAAAGTCTAAGAACACTAGCGGTAACCACAGACCAAATTTTAAACTCTAAGATCTAGCCTTCTTAGGGTTCAAAGAGGGCTCTCTCTATAAGATTTAACTTTGTTTGTTTTATAAAATATTAGGCTAGTTATGATGGTGCAATTTAGTTTTGGTTTGTTTGATTTGGTGGGAAAAAACACCTAATGAGATGGATAGTCGGAAATCTATTTGTCCATTGGGCTGAGGAGTCCAAAATCAAGTAGACGGAGCTAGGATCAAGGTTAAGAATTCAAATGTTTTCAAGGAAAGATACATAACCCAGGAAGATCTTGGGATGTTTTTTGGTGAGGTGATATGATCGGGATACAGAGAAATGAAGGGTTCTTTGATCCTGGAAAGGGAATTAGTAGGTAGAGGTTAAATGAAAGAGGGAGCAGTTAAGGGTTTCCTACTTTGGAAATTAGTATAAAACATAAAACTGATAAACAGTAAAGACAAGGTGATTTTAACAAAACCTGAATTAATACTCTTTTTTATTCAGTCAAATTTGGAAAACATTTATGGATGCATGTAACAAAGAAAGATAACAATGAAAGGAAGGAAATACTTCACTTCAATAGCTCATCACATGAATCCTAAAATATGATGCTACTTGGTTTGATCTAGTCTGATACTCGAGATTTGAAACACAAAAGCCTTCAAGTCCAATAAAAATGACTATGGAAATATTTAGAAATTTATTCCACAATAATAATTCTAAAGATGAGGTATTTATACATAATTGTTTACAAAATATCCTAGAATTCTTCTAGGAATTATCTACGGAAAATAAAAATATCTTTACAACAAAATAGAGACAGCAGCTTAAGAAATCAACAAGTTGTCCTATCTATCTAAAAGAAATAGTAACTGATTATGGATGAGGTGTAGCTAGCTGCCTTGGTGTCCTTCTTGCTGGCTTTAGATATTTCAAGTTGGTTTTGAAATCTAATCTTCTTATCTTATACTCTTTCACTGATTCCCTTTAATCTCGGATACTTTTTTAAACTCAGATACTCTTTAACCTCTGTGAAATATCTTTACTCGCTGTAAATAAAAATCTGTTTTGACTGTACTTTCAGCAAATTGTTTTGTCTCTTTTACCTTTCTATCCTTTTATCTTTCATAGTAAATATTTTAATGACTCCCAATCTTCATCACTTGGAATTTGTGCTTTCTTTAGCTTTTTTAAATTTTCAACTGTTTCTGTATACCTGGAAAAAGTTGGTTTAATGACAAACAAGTGTCTTATCTCATGCTGCAAATAAAATAAGTCCTTAAAACTTCTGAGCAAGACTTTTCCTGCTGGAGTGCCTTTTCCACCCAATTTTTCAACTTGCTCCTTTTTGTATTCTCTGATCTTTTTATTGTAATCCTCTTGAGGCATTAATTTGTCATTGATGACCAAAATATTAGGCAAACTTCTTTGCCTCAAATTCTCAAATTTGACCATAAACTTGGTTATGGTGATGTTCATATTCTCACATCTTTCTTCAATCTGCTTCACCAGTTTCTTTTTGGTGATGACTTTCCTTATCTCAAGGATAGTTTCAGTGCTATCAATAATCTCAAGTTCTTCTACCTCTTTCCTGTTTTTGTTGTTAATAAATTTGATCAATTCTATAGCTTGTTCTGGTTTGTTATCAAGTTCCTCTTTAGTCTTCTAAATCTCTTCTAATGCTTCTTTGAGTAAATATTTCAAAATCACTTCAATTGAGGGCCACACATCATTGATGGCTTCAATGATCTTGTTCCATAAATGATTTTTTAGATATGAAATCTATTCCTTTAAGGTTAATTCCTTCTGTAACTTCTTCAATTATTCATTTAGTCTATAGCTTTTTTCTCATGTGTTTTGGCATTTATTTGAGACAATTTTTTTGTATTTTCAAGGTTATCAACCATCCTTTTCAATCTGTTGATTTCACTTGTTTGAAGTGGCATTTCTTCCATAACTTTCACTAGTTTTTTGGCCTCATCTGTAGGGTGAGCTGCTGTAGTGGATGACTTTGTAGCTGATGTTGTAGATGATGTTACTGGCACTGTAGTAGGCAGTGATTCTTTGGGTACCAACTCTTCTGCTAGAGTTGATGGCACAATTGTAGTGATTACAGGAATAAATGTACGAATTTCTGGTACTTTTAGTGTTTCTTTTTCCTGGACAAGTTTATCTATTTGAATCTCCATTTCTTTGATCTGTGATGTTAGCTGAAAAATCAAATTCATCGTGTCATCCTTCTTATCCGGTCATTATATTATTTCCTTGCCTTGAGGATGTTCACTTGATCGTAATTTAAGTTGTTTTCTCAATGCTGCAATGTCCTCATATTTCTTCTTCACTAACTGCTCTGTTGCTTTGACATTTGCAGGGTCATATCCAACTTGCAAGACCAATTCTTCCAAGGATTTAATTCTGAGATATTTAGAATATAAGGATGCTTTATCCAGTTTCATCTGATCTTTAATGTTTTTTATAGTGTTCTGAAGTTTCCGAACACTCATATCTTTGGTTGTAATAGTAGAGTACAACATCTTTGAACCATGTCTATGAAATTCTATCTGATCAAGAGCATGAATTTTTTTTGTTTGAACTTCTAAATAAATCTTCTTATAATCTGCCACTGTTTTTGAAGTTTTCACTGTAGGATGTAATACCGACATGATTACTTTTTGTTTGAATAATCAAAGGTAGACAAAAGTCTATTTTGAATACTTTTTGGTTGTTTTAGATATTGAGAGTAGATATCATTTTTGATCTCTTCATTGTTTAATTTGATCTGTTTGTACTTTTCCTTGATATCTAAATCTTTCTCCTCAGCTGTTTGTGAGGATGAGGCTTCCATGTTCTGTTGTTTCTCTATCAACTGTGTATTTCCATTATTAACCTGTTCTTCATTTTTATTCTCTGTATTCTGCTCATTTTTTATAACAGTTGCAGCATCTAAGTTGGTGCCTGGGAGATCTGTTTCTTCAACCAATGGTTACCTTCTCTTTACCCGCTGAATCTGTTTTAGGCCTTTTATTATATCTTATTTTAAACTTATTTTTAGTAGTGGTTTCAGCAACATAAGTTTCTTCTTCTCTGGCCCTCTTGTTGGCTTTTTCTGTTTGATTTGCAGTTTGTAAAGTGTGACTAGTATCAATTTTCTTCACTTCATATACTAAAGTATTTTCTGTCCACTCAATTAGATTGGAATATTTTTCTATCTCTATTTTTGTCTCATGAATGTAGGGTTTCAGTTTACACTTAACCCTCATTTTACTTAGTATCCCTTCTCGATCATAATTCCAAGGAAATCTCTCTTCAAACCTATATTCCAATAACTGCTTAGTTTCTTCCTTCTCTGTATCTCTATGATTGCAAATGAATGGTCCCACTTGATTCTTAAATTTAAACTGTGTTTTCTCCTTTGCTGTGAGGAAATTGATAGAATCAGAGTTTAATATTTGCCTGATATACTCCAAGGCGAAAACCCTCATTCATACAAACTTGGGTAACTTGTAGGGCAACAAATTGGATCCAAACACTCTAAACTCAGTGTGATTTATGTACAAGTACCAATCACTAGTCTTGGTTTTCTCTGACAGTTGTAAAATCTTCTTCATCTCATCATTTATCCTTGGTTGTTCAGTATTTGTCAATATTTTAATCAATGGATGGCTGAAGGAATCTGAAAACTAGGTATATGTGAACTGTGTCAACTCTTTCCTGATCAAAGAGATCCAGAAAATAATTTAAAGAGGATTCCCTTCTATGTCAAGCTTTTTAAGAGTTAATGAAAATTTATCTTCTTGAAAATACAAGAACATGTGGAAAAGGAAGGATGTGTATCTAAACACTCCTTCAATTGGCAATTTAGCCAATTGGTCATGAATATTATCAGCAATATATCTAGTATAATCATAGATAACATATGGAGGTTATCATGGTGTGAAAGTGGATAGGAAACCTAAGATGGATTCATCTGTATGTTCATCAGTAAAGTACCCTAGGATGAAAGATAACATGCAAATTACATGCCTAGAACGCTCTAGAAATTTTGAAGTGGAATATGGAGGATTGGTTTTAAGAATTTCTACATGTAAGGGCATGAATATTTGGAAGATTTGGAATCATTTAGGAAATTCAAGGCTAATATACAACTTGGTAAGTGCTTCAATGGACAAAGGAACTTCTTGAGGATCAAGTTTGAGCTGTAACATTTGATTAATGGATTCAACATTAATGGTGAAAAGTACTTATTTATTGGCATTGACTATTGCTCTTTTTCAGGCATATAATGATGATGACATAACCTAATGATTTATAGGCATGAGTGGGTAACTGGAACCACATATTTGAGTAAGTGTGATTCCCAAATTTTAGCTTCTTCAACATTATCCAAAGATTTTTCATAGCTCCAGTGATGAAGTTCTAGCAAATTGAATTCCACAATAGGATCTGCTATATTATAGTCAATATTGCTAATGGAGTGTGCTCAATATCTATAACAGGGGGTTGTAGAGGTTTAATGACTATGGCAGTCTTAGAAGATGCAGCTGGAGTAGGTTTAGCCATTTTGAAGCTTTTTGGATCACAAAACTCTGCCTTTTGGCTTTTCTGCCTACTTCTACAAGATTAAACAGTTTGCAAAAGTATTTTTAACTCTGACAGGGATTTCTTGGATGAAAATATGAAAAATATAGTCTTTCCTCGGGCTTTTCCTTTCATTTTTGGACTCTTCAACTTGATTCACAGACCTTTACTAGTTATAAATAAGAAACAAGGATTTCCTAAGTTTTTCCAATGAGTAATTGGGCTAAAATTCCTTTGAGATTAGGCACAAAGGCTGAGGCTACCTTCAGAGGGTTTGGCATATTTTAATTTGGATATTTTAATAGGCTTGTTTGGGTGAATTCCAACTATGAATGTAATTTGTTCCTTTTTAAAGTCTTTTCAAATCAAAAAAGGCTTAATGGCTGGAGGAATACTTTTTATACGCAGGTACTGGTTTTTTAGGACGTATCTAAAAGTTTGTTTAACAGGTTCTATGGTATCTTTTCAATCTTTGGAGAAATGTAAAGCTCCTCAACAATATTCAATAGGTACAGGCTGAAATTTGCAGGCCTTTGGCATGAAAATGGTGGAAAATGGTTGTTTCAAATTTGGAATAGCTTATACAGTGGTCATGCACATAAAAGATAGAAAACTAGTGAAATTCCAATGTTTATTAAGGTTAACGGACGCCTGCAATAAATGGCAGTCAAGTCAAAAATAACAGTTTTCAAGTTAAAATGATATAAAACCATGATTGGTTACCGCGTTCACTTTGGGTGCTAAGCTGTTTTAAATGGATTAAATGTGATCCAGTAAAAGGGCACCACGTCATGGAGGGATAAAATGGTAAAACCACCCATTTCACAAGAAAATGGAAATGTTAACAGGGCGCAACTTAAAATGAAATATGGATTCTCTATCATTAGATCATGGAGGACTCCTGCGAATGGTCGGGATCTACTGTGGAAGTTGCATCGAGATTTGGGAGTGGGGTCAGGGTGTATTCACGCAACGGGGGCAAGTTTTAAACTTTATGAATATGCATTTATTAAATTTTAAACCTTGTATTATAGGATAGGTGAGAGGTAAGGTTTATATGTTTCATTTAAAAAATTACACAATGTTTCAACCATATGTGGGCTTATATAGTATTTAAATGTTTTGAAATGTTTAAAACTATAGGGGGCAGGTATTTTATTTTATTGATATGTTTTTAAACCAATGGGATAAGGGCAGGTTTTTCATTTAATCACGTGGGGTATTTAAACATTGGTTAAAACTTTAAGAGAGGGTTTTTTGGGTTATTTTAAATATAGGGGTTTAATACTATACGGGAGCATGTAGTTTAGGGATTTAATAAATAAGTTAGAAGTTAATATGAAAATGGATAATGTATACAATGAATAAAATACATATTTTAACACTAAGTAAAGTGTAAAATAAAGCATAGCTTGTCTTTGTTGTATTTTTCACACTTTAACTTAAAATAAATGCATTTTATGGGTGTTTGAATGATTTTAGAAAGGAATGAAATTAGTTCTTTAGGGTTTTACTTTTACTAAGTAAAAAATGGGGTTTTACTTAGGAAAAGGAATCATGATTATGGATGAAGGGTAAATGTTGATGAATATGGGTTTTTTGTAGGAATTCAATATTTTTAACCAATCAGACATCAAGCCTTGGGTCCGATCGCAACGAAAGTCGGAGAAATGCTCTGAGCCTCTTTAACTGATAGTTTAGAATACTGAATCATTGCAGCGGAGGGAAAATTAGAATTTTTTTCGCAATTACGATTTATTACATGTTTTCACAACTGATTTCTACCTACCCATCTTTATTTCTAACATTTTTTACTTCATTTTCATGCGTGCATTTAGGCTTGCAACCCTAAATCAATTTTATTTCAATGCATAAAAACTATCTAAGCGTAATCTTATTTCATCCAAGGGCTCAGATTAAACTGTTGAGATCCTCATTTATTCTCTATCTAAGCTACTGATTTTTCAAGTTCATACTATTTGACATATCTTTATTCTCTATCTAAAACGTGAAATTAAAACCATGAAAAGTTAAGATTAAGTTGTTTAACTATTCATGGATTATGGAATATATTAACAATCTGCACATAATCATTATTCTTGCAGTAAAGTAAATAGTAGTGGCGTTTTGAGTTGCTCACTTTCAGGTCTTATTTTTATCTCTTTTAAGACTTCTACCCTCTTTTTATTTTTATTATTTTTTCATTTTTCAAAATATGGGAAAACAACTTGCAGAAAGAAAGGTATGTACATATTTACAAGACTATCAAAGTCAATTAAAAAATTATTAACCCTATTATTATAGGACTCTAACAGTGGCTCCACATGGGGATGACATTTCCTAGTGAAATGTCAAGAACTTTAACACTAGTAGCCTTTGAAATTTGGCTATGGTGACCCTGTAAGTATCTTTCTGATCTCTGCATTTATTCATACTTATGATATTTTACTTCTCAA
The DNA here is from genome assembly GCA_034641835.2 of Pinus albicaulis. Taxonomy (NCBI): domain Eukaryota; kingdom Viridiplantae; phylum Streptophyta; class Pinopsida; order Pinales; family Pinaceae; genus Pinus; species Pinus albicaulis. The sequence continues at coordinate 1,426,864 of CM076574.1, read as the reverse complement.
ATCTTAGGGCCTTCTCTCCAGGCTTCAAATTTGTTAGGAAAACATCCAATCCAATTTGAAATCTTCAATGTATATGTACAATGATCAAAGTAAATGAAACTAACTATTTGTTAACTAAGGAGAGTAGTAGTGCTTTAGCATTCTACCATTTACTGGTCCATCTAGCATAGCTGATCCATCCATTTCTTTTAGGTAGAAAGCATTATTACCTCTATATACATAAATCACAAAAGGTCCTCTCCATACAAATCAAAATTTTCATGTTTACCTTTGTCTTCTCTTCTTGAATCCCATTTTAACACTTTATCTCCAATGTAAAAATCATCTTCTTTAGCGTTTTTATCAAAAATTTCCTTTATCTTATCATGGATGACTTGAGACTTGATATAAACTTCTTCCCTTATTTGTTGCAAGTGAATAGTTTGATTGATCCTTCTTTGAATGTCATTTTTTCCAACTTGTAACTCTTGGATAATCTTCATCACTGGTACTCCTAGGGAGGAAGAAAAAACTACATCCATTCCATAGAAAAGTTGGTAAGGGGAAGTACTAATAGGTTTTTTAGTTGTAAGTCTATCTTCCCATAAGGCATTGACTAACTTCTTATTCCAAGTCTTTTTGTTATCTTCTAGTAACTTTTTGATGATGTTTATAAGGCTCTTATTTGAAGATTCAGCTAGGCCATTACCTTGAGGGTAATATGAAGTAGAATTACCTAGGGTAATATGGTATTTATGACAAAATTCAATCATTTTCTTATATTTGAATGTTGTTACATTATCAGTAATTATCTTTTGGGGACATCCAAATCTTGAAAGAATGTTACTTTCTATGAAGGAGATTATGGAAGTATATGCAGCTTGCCTAGACGGTATGGCTTCAATCCACTTGGTAAAATAGTGAGTGGTTGTCAGAATCCACTTTTGTTGGGCTAATGATGGGGGGTGAATTTCTCCAATGAAGTCAAGACCCCATTGTTGAAATGAAATTTCTGTAGAGATAGGATTTAAGGGCAGGGGTAACAACTTTTTCTTACCCTCAAAGATTTGGCACTTATGATAGGAGGTCACATATTTTTTCACATCTACAAACAAGGTAGGCCAGTAAAAATGAGCTCTCAGGATCTTGTCTGCAATATTTTTCTAGTATAAATGGCCTCCATAGTCACCTGCATGAAATTCTTGTAATATTTTGTCAGCTTCTTCTTTTAAAAAACAATTTAATAAAATCCCACTTTGATCTTTCCAAAACAGTACATTGTCTAAAATGCGAAATCTTACTACCTTAAGCTTTAGGAATCTAGCTTTTGTTCTTGATAAACCAGGAGGAGCTTGTAAGTTTAGTAATACAAATATAATATCCGTATACCATGGTGAATCTGAAAAGGCTTCACTGATCTCTAGAGTCGCCATCTCTTCCTGATCATCTATTTGAGCAATCAAATTTATATCTAGGGCATGACAATTTGATTCAGCCATAAGTCTGGCTAAACCTTGAACTTTTATCAACTTTGTGGGTTTTATCTCTATGTCATATTCTAATATAGTGGAAATCCACTTTTCTCTTCTTCCATCGGGACCATCCTGAGTAAGAATGTCTTTTACAACAAAATTTGGGACATAGGCAATGATGTGAGAATAGAGAATGTAAAATTTGACGTCTTTAATGGAATTTACCAAAGCTAAGGCATGTTTTTACATAATATTGTACTTCAAATATGCATCTCTAACTTTTCTACTAAAGGAAGCTATGGGTTGTTCATAACCCTGGTCATTTTTCTACACTAAAACTGCAGCAGTGGTGTGTTTTGAAGCAAATGAAAAAATGATGAAATCATTTTTGAAATAAGGACTTATAAGGACTGGAGTTTTGGTTAAGGCCTGTTTGATGGGTTCAAAAGATTGTTTGTCCTTAACACTCCATTTAAGAACTAAATCCTTTTTAAGCATGTTATTTAGTTGTCTAATTATCTCAGCTAAATTGGATATGAATCTTCTTAAAAAATTAATCTTACCTAGAAAGGCTTGTAACTCTTTTATGTTTCTTGGTGGATTGATGTTAAGAATTTCTTCTATTCTTGTAGGGTCTATTCTAGTTCCTTCCTTAGAAATTATGTGTCCTAATAACTTTCCTTGTTCTAATCCAATAAGGTTTTCTTAGGATTTAATGAGATGAAAAACTTTCTGCATTTTATAAAGACTTGTCTAAGATGATCTAAGTGTTCATAATGAGTCTTAGAAAATACAGTTATGTCATCTAAGTAAATTACCAAGAATTCATGAATTTGCATTGAAAAGGCTATATCCATAGCTCTTTGAAAGGTTTCCCCTGCATTCGTTATACCAAAAGGCATTTTTACATACACAAAAGTGCCCCAAGGAGTAGTAAAAGTTATTTTTGCTTGATCCTCTGGTTGGACTAAAATTTGGTTCTATCCTGAAAATCAATATAAAAGACAAATCCTAGAAGATCCAACTACCCTTTGTAAAATATGATGCATTTTTGGTAAAGGATAATTATCTTTTAAGGATACTTTGTTTAGATTCCTAAAGTCAACACATAACCTAATATCTCATGCTTTCTTTTTGGCTGGAACTAGGTTAGAAACCTAATCAAAATATATGATGGGTGCAATTATCTATGCATCATACATTCTTTTCACTTCTTTTTCTATTAAGGGCATCAAAACAAGGTTGATTCTCCTTAACTTTTGTCTAAAGGGATTTTGATCTTCTTTTTCTGGAATTTTATGTTGAATTATATTGGTGTCATAGGATTTAATGTCCTCATAACTCCAAGAAAAAACATCTTGGAATTCCTTAAAAAGAGCAATATATTTTTCCTTTTCCTGTTGAGAGAAGGCTTTGGAAAGTTTTATCGTTTTGGGTTTCATTTATGTGCCTATGTTGCATTCCTTAATGCCAGATCTAAGTGGCTCCATTTTGGTTTTCTAGAAACATAATTTGAGTCAAATGAATCTTCTAATGGAGTTAAACCTTTTGGTAAGAAATTATCTTTGAGATTTAATATATCATATTCTTCATCAATTATCTCATCAATTTCTACTCTGTCTAATTTATCTATATCTAATTGATTGAATTTACTTGGTCTAGTAAAATTTGATTTATTTACATCTACATTATATAAATCTATTTCACTATATAAATCTTGATCTATGGTACAATTAGTGTCTATTTTTCAGTTCTGAAATTCACCTTTAGTATTCATAAATTATGAATTTGTTGATCTTGTAAAAATATCTACCAATATTTGAGGTTGTCTGGAATTATTGGTCCATGTTTTACTTCTGCAATATGTTAAGTCTCTATATTAATAGTGTAGTCCCTTATTATGTTAGTGTAGCCACCCTTATTGTTATTGTTGTACCCCTGTAACCCCCATATTGTTATTATTGTGCCCTTACATTATTATTGTTAGGTCGGCTAGGATTACATTGTGGCCCCATGGACTACTATATATAGAAAGGAGGTTTTTTCATTTGAATCATCCAAGAATTGTTCATTCATGTAATGTATTGGAGGTTTCCCCATCAAAGTGGCTTTTTTCTAAGGCGTTGATATCTCTTTTCTTCTATTTTTGGAGTTGGTTTCACAACATTTGGTATCAAAGCTTTGGATTCTAGGGTTTTCCTGCTCCTAACAGGTCATTGTGGAATTTTCGCTATAATTTTTTTTCTACGAAGGTTCAAAAGCTGAAATTTATAGAGGGCGAAGCCGAAATATCAAGGAACCTAATCACAAAATTTCAGATTTTGGTACACAATATTTTCAGAGATATGATCTTTCGACATTAGGGCTTTTTGCAGTCTCCTCAATTTAACCTAAACATATCATCGTGGAATTTTCACTATAATTTGTTTTTTACGAAGGTTCAGAAGCTAAAATTTTTAGAGCGTGAAGCTGAAATCCTTTGGAAACGTGTTGCAAAATTTCAGAGCTTGGTTCACAATATTTTCGGAGATATGATCTGCGAAAGTTAGGTCTTTTTCAAGCTCTTCAATTTCATCTCAAAGAGGTGATCGTGGGAAAATATTCATAACTCTCTCTCTCTGAGCATCGGATTGGAATATTGTAAAAGTGATTAGAGGTACATGGACTATAGTTTCTTGTCTATAAATTTTAGGGCCAAAGGAGCAAACAGTGACACGTGGCAAGTCGTAAAAGTTTGCTCTACTAAACTAGTCCATAATTAGGTCATTGTGGGAGATTGGACATATCTATTTCTTCAAGAATCTAAATCAGGTCAGACCTATGGCATTCGAAAGACGATTCAGAGGGCTACTGCAGGGCCAAATTTCAGATATTGAAGATCCAAAATCATAGAGATACTTTAGTTTCAATATTGAGCTCCTCAAAAGCGAGAAAAATGTGTGTATTTGGTTTTTAAAATGGCATAACATTTGTTTGAAAAGCAGTTTGAAGTGATTCCAAGGGAATATTTTAGAATTTTTATCAGTATTTGGTTCTATAATGCCTCCAAAAAATAATTCCATACCCATTAATCCCTCAAAAATCTATACTATGACTCATGAAGAGGAAGAATTGTAGTATGAGATATCAAAATTACGGTACCAAGTGCAACAAATTTCAATCTTACGAAGAGCAACCGAAGATGACATAGATGGTTTAAAAGCATAAATGGAGGCTAATTTGGATGGTTTGAAGGATCGAATATTAGATAATATGGATGATAAATTAATGGAAGATCACATCGAGCATCAACAACAAGTTCTCCAACTCTCAAAGGATAACCTAACACTGGTGCAGAATCTAATGAAACAACAGGAAGATCAACATCACATCGTAAGAAGTTTTGAAGTAGTCATAGAAACAAGAACTCAAAAATTATGATCCATTTCAGAGTATCTCAGCAAGTGGAAGAACTTTACTGTGGAAGATTCCACATGGGAGGATGAGAATTTTATATAGAAGCATCAAGAAATAATCAAGCGTTGAGGACAACACTTGTTTGAAGGAGAGGGGCATGTTAAGTCCTTATATTAATAGTGTAGTTCCTTATTATGTTAGTGTATCCACCCTTATTGTTATTGTTGTACCCCTGTAACCCCCATATTGTTATTATTGTGCCCTTAATTACATTATTATTGTTAGGTCGGCTAGGATTACATTGTGGCCCTATGGACTCCTATATATAGAAAGGAGGTTTTTTCATTTGAATCATCCAATAATTGTTCATTCATGTAATGTATTGGAGGTTTCCCCCTCGAAGTGGCTTATTTCTAAGGCGTTGATATCTCTTTTCTTCTATTTTTGGAGCTGGTTTCACAACACAATATACATATGATTAGGTTGAAAAGGTAAATTACAAGTGTTAGCAAAGGTTTCTAAAGGATGTGCTTGTAGATTTTGCCTTCTTGGTATTGTAGAAAAATTACATTCCAATAAATCATCAATCAAATCTAATACAGTCTCTTTATATCGGCCTAATTTAGGACTGTAAATAGAATATTCACCTTTAATTTTTTCTAGAATCAACTCTAAGTCTCCTATTATTGTTATTCTTTTACCTCTTAAATTTCTGATTATTTGGAGTCCTAAAATGAGGGCTTCATACTCAGCCATATTGTTTGTGCATTTAAAAATCCATCTAAAAGCATGACCTTCTGCATGATTTTTCTCTATATTGGTTATCCATACTCCTGCTCCTACTCCTAACTTGTTTACTGAGCCATCAAAATCTAAATGCATAAAGATTCGTGAAAGATGTTATCATTGTTTTGTGTTTTCTTTTCTTCCTTTAGTTCATCCTTGATTTCATTATCAGTTTTAGCATTACCTGGGATGAATGAATCTAGGCCAGTAGGTGTAGCATAAATTGTGTAATTTATTGATCTTGTTGCATTAATTACCATGTATTTCATTAATGTTTTCCTATATAACTTTTTAGGTTGAACAAAAACTGATATAATAGCCTAAGATATGTCCAATTGTAGAGATCCCTATAACTTTTCTCCCCATGATCCAGATAATAAAATTTCATATTTGGGTGGGATATCACCTACTACAATGTCCATAAGAATACTCTTACCAGGATATTGAACTAGTGTTACACATAAATCTTTGATTAATCCTAGGCATTTTACTTTGCTTGAATCAATTGAAAATAAATCCTTGTAAGTCCTTGTAATTTCTAAGTTTAGGGTTTCCATTATAGATTTGGGAACTAAATTATGTGAAGCTCCTGAATCTAACATTGTGTTGTGTAAAATTTGATCATGAATGGTTAAACTGATGTAAAATGGAGGAACTGGTCCATCTTGATGCTTTCCATTTACATCTAGGCCAAATATCAACTCTCGTTGATCATCATTCAAGTTTATGGAGTCTTCTCCATCATTTATGTTTAATGTTTCAGTGATGGTTGATTTATACAAATCATGTTTTACCAATTTTGTTAAAGTAATTGGTATTTTTAACTTTGCAATCTCAATTTGTATGTTGAAAGAAGGTTGAGATTTACTTATTTGAATTAACTCTTCTTTGATAATTGTAGTTTGTGTTGGTTTATCTTCTTTTTCTACAATTATGTTTTCATTTTCAGCTTGAGTCTCTTATGTTTTACTGCTTTTTGTTTCTTTTTTAGGAATGGTTTGTGAAGCAATAGATGTTTTTTCAGATTTAGAATGTTCAGAAGCTGCTTTTGCAGTGATAGATTTTGGATCTGCTGATTTTGGATCAGAAGTGGATGTTTTAGGATATAAGTTTGATGTTTTAGCAGAATCAGATGCTTTTGCAGCAGCAGATTTTGTAAATATTTTGTAGTTTGAGAAACTTCATCTGTTATGTCAACAATCTTAGGGCTTGGTGAAATTTTAGGATCAGAAACTTTTTGGGAAGAACTAGAGTTTTTCCTATTTTCCCTAGGGAGAATTTGCAGAACTTTTGTTGTTGGGGCTTCTACTTTCTTTCTTATTTTCAATTTGTGATATTTTCTTAGTAGAAGGTTTAGTTATTTTCTTACTCCTGAGGTTATATTTCTTGTGAACTTCATTTATGGAAAAATCATAACCTTGTTTATAATCGAGGGATTCCCCTGAATCTAATTGGAGTTTTTGTAGTTCAAATAACTCTTGATCTTCCTGTGTGAGAAAGATAGTGTTATTATTATCTATTCCCATTAAAATTATGATATCCTCATCCTCAACATTTTTTTTAGAACTCTAAGCATATTTATCCTGAAATGGAGGTCTTATTGTTTGGTTTGGGACTGATTCTTTTAATTTTCCTGAATTTATGTTTTTCCTAAAATTGGGATTTATGATTTGCTGTTGATTATCCAATTGAGGTCTTTTTTCTATGTTATCTATTATATCCATAATTCTCTCTAAAGTCTTAGCTAACATATATATTTTTGTGTCTGAACTAGAAGCTTCTTCTTTAATTCTTACTCTCCTGTAATTTCTCAATTGAGCTTTCTTAGTTAAAATGTTTACTTCTACACCTACGGCATCTGTTTGCATTCTTTCTAATGTTCATGCATTTCTTTCTCTTAACTAATATGCCATGTCATTGTCAAATCCATCTGGGAATTTGAGCACGATAGAGTTAGGAGTGGGTTTTGTATTTGCAGGAATTGAATTGTAAACACTTTTATATCTGGTGTAGTAGTCTTGTACTGATTCACTTGGAGCTCTCTTCATTGCATCAAATTCAGACAAAATTTGTAGGGGGTTTTTCTTATTTTCCCATTTATTTAAAAACAATCTATGGAAAATAGCTAAATCAACTATACTACCTCCAGTAAGACCCTTAAACTATTTATTTACTTCTCCTGTTAATTTTTGTGGAAACAACCTCATTTGTACATCTGATTCATCTCTCTCATGGAGTTCAAAGTAATCTATCATTTTGTTCATATGTTGTTGTGCAATATAATGTGTAGTAGCATCAAATTGTGGTATTTTACTTTGGTAATCCTGGGGCATGTCATGAAGTTGTCCTAGAAGAACTAGGGGAGCATATCTAACAACCATAGCTTGAATTCTAGCTTGGCTAGGAGGTAAAGTGGAAGTACTTGGGGCTGAAATATAGGAAGAGGCTGATGAAACAGGATTATAAAATGTTGAACTATAAAAAGTAGTGGAAGAACTAAAATTTGAGGTGGATGTACTAGGAAGTGAAATTGAACTATATGAGGAACTAGTAGGAAATGAGAATGATGTTTTTGAAAAATTAGAAGGTAAACTAGTGGATGAAATGGTTGTAGGGGATGAAGGAAATGGTATTCTAGGCTGTAACGGTAATCTAGGGCTAAATGGATTTGTAGATTGGATGGTAGTAGAAACTATAGATGATGTAGTGGTATCTAAATGAGGAAAGGAAGGTTTAGATATATATGCTAACAATTGAACTAATTCTATTGCCTCATCAATTTCTTTAAGAATAGTGGCATTAATCTCTTCAAGTTTGTATTTATTTTTTACTTTCTTTCATTCATAGTTTGCTGCAATATTTTTCTTTTTTGATTCCAAAAATGAAATAAAAACACGGTCTAAAATAGTAGTGCTTAAATTACTTTCATATTTTCTTTTGAACAAAGAATTTTAAAATTTCAAATCAAACTCTATATCCTGTAAACTCACTAATTCATGTGGTAATGAATTGACTCTATTAAATGAAATTTTAACATCTAATCCTTCTACCTGTTTTTTATTTTTGCCAATTTTGTCTGGGTTGTCCACTATAACAACAGGTTTAGGATCTGGGTTAGACCTGGTATAATAATTTTTCCTAGATGCCAAAATTACCAATTTTTTGATAAAATGATACTCACAATTTATAAAACAGCCTTAAAGGCAAAAAGATAATGGAAAAAGTTTCTTTAAGACTTATTTTATGACCAAGGATTGGTTAGTTCCCTAGTATGGTCACTAGTATGTTATCACTCTAGTAATTCCAAAGTTGTGAGATTTTGGTTTAAAGTCTAAGAACACTAGATGTAACCACAGACCAACTTTTAAACTTTAATATATATCCTTCTTAGGATTCAGAGAGGGCTCTCTCTATAAGATTTAACTTTGTTTGTTCTATAAATTATTAGGCTAGTTATGATGGTGCAATTTAGTTTTGGTTTGTATTATTTGGTGGGAAAAATCACATAATGAGATAGATAGTGGGAAATATGTTTGTCCATTGGTCTGAGGAGTCAAAAATCAAGCAGACAGAGCTAAGATCAAGGTCAATAAGTCAAATGTTTTCAGGGAAAGATAGATAACCCATGAAGATCTCGGAAGGCTGTTTGGTGAGGTGATATGATGAGGATATGGAGAAATGAAGGGTTCTTTGATCCAGAAAATGGAAGTAGTAGGCCGAGGTCAAATGAAATAGGGAACAATTAAGGGTTCCCTACTCTGGAAATTAGCAAAAAGCATAAAAATGATAAGCAATAAAGACAAGGTGCTTTTAACAAATCTTGAAGTAACACTCCTGTTTATTCATTGAAATTTTGAAAACAATTATGGATTCATGTAACAAATAAAGATAACAATGAAAAGAACGAAATACTTCACTTCAATATCTCATCACATGAATCCTGAAATATGATGCTACTTGGTCTAATCCAATCTGCTACTCGAGATTTGAAACACAAAAGCCTTCAAGTCCAATAAAAAATTACTATGGAAATCTTCAGCAATTTATTCCACAATAATACTTCTAAAGATGAAGTATTTATACATAATTGTTTACAAAATATCCTAGAATGATTCTAGGAATTATCTAAGGAAAAAAAAAAAAAAAATTACAACAAAATAGAGACAGTTTCTTAACAAATCAACAAGTTTTCTTATCTATCCAAAAGAAATAGTAACTGATTATGGATGAGGTACAGCTGGATGCCTTGGTGTCCTTCTTGCTGGCTTTAGATATTTGAAGTTGGTTATGAAATATGGTCTTCTTATCTTCTACTCTTTCACTGACTCTCTTTAATATTTGATACTCTTTTAAACTTGGATACTCTTTAACCTCTGTAAAATATCTTTACTGGGTGTAAATAAAAATCTGTGTTGACAGTAATTTCAGCCAACTATTTTTTCACTTTTCTCTTTTTGCCTTTTTGTCTTTCATAGTAAATATGTTAATGACTCCCAATCTTCATCACTTGGAATTTGTATTTTCTTCAGCTTTCTGAAATTTTCATCTACTTTTGTATACCTAGAAAAAAGTTGGTTTAATGACAAACAAGCGTCTTATCTCATGCTACAAATAAAATAAGTCCTCAAAACTTCTGACTAAGACTTTTCCTGTTAGAGTGCCTTGTCCACCTAATTTTTCAACGTCCTCCTTTGCATATTCTCTGATCTTTTTATTGTAATCCTCCTGAGGTATTAATTTGTCATTGATGACCAAAATATTAGGCAAACTTATTTGCCTCAAATTCTCAAATTTGACCATAAACCTGGTTATGGCGATGTTCATATTCTCACATTTTTCTTCAAGCTGCTTCATTAGGTTCTTTTTGGTGATGAATTTTGCTTATCTCAAAGGATAGTTTCAGTCTTGTTAGTAATCTCAAGTTCTTCTAGATCTTGCTTGTTTTTGTTGTTAAGAAATTTGATCAATTCTATAGATTGTTCTGGTTTGTTATCAAGTTCCTCTTTAGTCTTCTGAATCTCTTCTAATGCTCCTTTGAGTAAATCTTTCTATTCAAAAATCACTTGAATTGAGGGCCACACATCATTGACGACTTCAATGATCATGTTCCATAAATGAATTTTCACATATGAAATCTTTTCCTTTAAGGTTAATTCCTTCTGTAAATTCTTCAATTCTTCATTTAGTCTAATGGATTTTTTCTCATGTGTTTTAGCATTTATTTGAGCCAATTTTTTTTATTTTTTTCAAGGTTATCAACCATATTTTTCAATCTATTGATTTGAATTGTATGAAGTGACATTTCTTCCATAATTTTCACTAGTTTACTCGCCTCATCTGTAGGGTGAGCTGCCATAGTGGATGACTCTATAGTTGATGTTGTAGATGATGTGACTAGCACTGCAGTATCCAGTGGCTCTTTGGGTGCCAACTCTTCTACTAGAGTTGATGGCACAACTTTAGTGATTACAGGAGTAACTGTAGGAATTTCTAGTACTTTTGGCATTTCTTTTTCTTGGACAAGTTTATCCATTTGAATCTCCATTTCTTTGATCTGTGCTGTCATCTGAAAAATCAAATTCATCATGTCATCCTTCTCATTATGTCCTTCTATTATTTCCTTGGCTTGAGGATGTTCACTTGATGGTTATTTAAGTTTTGTTCTCAATGCTGCAATGTCCTCATTTTTCTTCTTCACTAACTTCTCTACTGCTTTGACATTTGCAAGGTCATATCTAACCTGCAAGACCAATTCTTCTAGGGATTTAATTATGAGATCTTTAGCATATAAGGATGGTTTGTCCAGTTTCAGTTGATATTTCTGTTTGTGATAGTGTTCTGAAGTTTCTGAACACTCATAGATTTGGTTGTAAAACTAGAGTACAACATATCTGAACTCTGTCTATGAAATTCTATCTGATCAAGAGCATGAATTTTTTTTGTTTGAACTTCTAAATCAATATTCTTATAATCTGCCATTGTTTTTGGAGTTTTCACTGTATACTAAAATACGGACATGATTAGTTTTTTGTTTGAATAATCAAAGCTAGACAAAAGTCTATTTTGAATACTTGGTGTTTGTTTTAGACATTGAGAGTAGATATCATTTTTTATCTCTTCATTCTTTAATTTGATTTGTTTGTACTTTTCCTTGATATCTAAATCTTTCTCTTTAACTGTTTGTGAGGATGAAGCTTCCATGTTCTGTCATTCCTCTATCAACTGTGTATTTCCATTATTAACCTCTTCTTCATTTCTATTCTCTGTATTCTGCTCATTTTTTATAACACTTACAGCATCTATGTTGGTGTCTGGGAGATCTATTTCTTCAATGTCAATGGTTACCTTCTCTTTACCCCAATGAATCTGTTTTAGGCATTTTATTATATCTTATTTTAAAAAAAATTTCAGTGGTGGTTTCAGCAACATAAGTTTCTTATTCTCTGACCCTCTTGGTGGCTTTTTCTTTTTTATCTGCAGTTTGTAACGTGTGACTAGTATCACCTTTCTTCACTACATCTACTAAAGTATTTTATGCCCACTCAATCTGATTGGCATATTTTTCTATCTCTGGTTTTGTCTCATGAATGTAGGATGTTATTTTACACTTAACCCTCATTTTACTTAGTATCCCTTGTGGATCATAATTCCAAGGAAAGCTCTCTTCAAAAATGTATTCCAATAACTTCTTAGCTGCTTTTGCCTCTGCATCTCTATGATTGCAAAAGAATGCTCCCACTTGATTCCTTAATTTAAATTGTGTTTTCTTCTTTGCTGCTAGGAAATTGATAGAATCAGACTTTAATATTTGTCTGATATACTCCAAGGAAAAAACCCTCATTGATACAAACTTGGCTAACCTGTAGGGCAACAAATTGGATCCAAACACTCTAATCTGAGTGTGATTTTCATACTAGGAACAATCACCAGTCTTTGTTTTCTTTGACAGCTGTAAAATCTTCTTCATTTCATCATTTATCCTTGGTTGTTCAATATTTTTCAGTATTTTAATCAATGGATGGATGAAGGAATCTGAAAACTCTGTATATGTCAACTCCATGGACTATTTCCTGATCAAAGAGGTCTAGAAAATAATTGAAAGAGGATTCCCTTCTATGTCAAGCTTTTGAAGAGTTAATGGAAAATTATCTACTTGAAAATATAAGAACATGTGGAAAAGGAAGGATGTGTATCTAAACACTCCTTCAATTGGCAGTTTAACCAATTGGTCATTAATATTATCAGCAATATATCTAGCATAATCATAGATAACAGATGGAGGTTGTCCTGGTGTGAAAGTGGATAGGAAACCTAAGATGGATTCATCTGTATGTTCATCATTAAAGTACCCTAGGATGAAATATAACATGGAAATTACATGTCTAGAACCCTCTAGAAATTTTTAAGTGGAATATGGAGGATTGATTTGAGGAATTTATACATGTAAGGGCATGAATATTTGGAAGATTTAGAATATTTTAGGAAATTCAAGGCCAATACTAAGCTTGGTAAGTGCTTCAATGGACAGAGGAACTACTTGAGGATTAGGTTTGAGCTGTAACATTTGATTAATGGATTCAGCAATAATGGTGAAAAGTAATTCTTTATTAGCATTGAATATTTATCTTTTCTCAGGCATATAATGATGATGGCATAACCTATTTATTTATGGGCATGAGTGGGTAAATGGAACCACATATTTGGGTAAGTGTGATTCCCAAATTTTAACTTCTTCAACATTATCCAAAGGTTTTTCATAGCTCCAGTTATGAAGTTCCAGCAAATTGAATTCTACAATAGGATTTGCTATCTTATAGTCAATATTTGTTAATGGAGTGTGCTCAATATCTATAACAGGGGGTTGTAGAGGATTAATTACTATTGTAGTCTTAGAAGATGCAGTTGGATTAGGTTTAGGCATTTTGAAGTTTTTTGGATGACAAAAATCTTCTTTTTGACTTTTCTAGATACTTATGCAAGATTAAACAGTTTGCAAAAGTATTTTTAACTCTGATAGGGATTTATTAGACGAAAATAGACAAAATATAGTCTTTCTTTGGGATTTTCCTTTCAATTTTGGACTCTTCAACTTGATTCACAGACCTTTACTGGTTATAGATAAGAAACAAGGGTTTCTTGAGTTTTTTCAACGAGTAATTGGGCTAAAATTCCTTTGAGATTAGGCACAAAGGCTGAGGCTACCTTCAGAGGGTTTCTGGGTTAAATTTTGGGTTTGAAACAATGTGCAACATAAACATGGTTTTTTCAGAAATTTTGACAGGGTTTGGCTTGCTTTTTTGGATATTTTAATAGGCTTGTTTGGGTGGATTCGAACTCTGAATGTAATTTGTTTCTTTTTAAAGTCTTTTCAAATCAAAACAGGCTTAATTGCTGGAGGAATACCTGCTATATGCAGGTAGTGGTTTTTGAGGATGTATCTGAAGGTTTTTTCAATAGGTTCTATGGTATATTTTCGATCTCTAGAGCAATTCAAAGCTCCTTGAAAATCTTTAATAGGTACAAGAATTTTGCATGAAAATGGTGGAAAATGGTTGTTTCAAAGTCAAAATAGCTTATACAGTGGTTACGTGCAGAAAAGATAGAAAATCAGTGCATTTCCAATGTTTATTAAGTAAATTAGGTCAATAGGCACCTGCAATAAATGGCAGTCAAGTCAAAAATAGCAGTTTTCGGGTTCAAATGATATAAAACTATGAGTGGTTATCGCATTCACTTTGGCTGGTAAGTTGTTTCAGATGGATCGAATGTGATCCAGTAAAAAGGCGCCAAGTCAAGGAGGGAGAAAATTATAAATCTGGCCATTTCGCGTGGAAATGGAAATGTTAACAGGGCACAACTTAAAATTTGATATGGATTCCCTATCATTGGATCATGGAGGACTCCTGCAAACGGTCGGGGCCTACTGTGGAAGTTGCATCAAGATTTGGGAGTGGGGCTGGTTTGTATTAATGCGATGGGGAGAAGTTTTAAACTTTATGAATATGCATTTATTAAAGTTTAAACCTTGTCTTATAGGATAGGCGGGAGGTAAGGTTTATATGTTTCATTTAAAACATTACACAATGTTTCAACCATATGCGGCCTATATTATATAGTATTTAAAAATTTTGATAAATGTTTAAACTATAGGGGGCGGGTATTTTATTTTATTGGTATGTTTTTAAACCAATGGGATAAGAGTGGGTTTTACATTTAATCACATGGGGTATTTAAACATTGGTTAAAACTTTAATAGAGGGCTTTGTGGGTTATTTTAAATATAAGGGTTTAATACTATACGAGAGGGTGCAGTTTAGGGATTTAATAAATAAGTTAGAAGTTAATTTGAAAATGGATAATGTATACAATGAATAAAATATATATTTTAACACTAAGTAAAGTGTAAAATAAAGCATATCTTGTCTTTGTTGTATTTTTCACACTTTAAATTAGGATAAATGCATTTTATGGGTTTTTGAATGATTTTTGAAAGGAATGAAATTAGTTATTTAGGGTTTTAATTTTAATAAGTAAAAAATGGGTTTTTACTTAGGAAAATGGATCATGATTATGGATGAAGGGTAAATGTTGATGAATATCAGTTTTTTGTAGGAATTCAATATTTTTAACCAATCAGTCATCGATCCTTTGGTTTGGTCCCAAAAAAATTCAGAGAAATGCTCTGAGCCTCTTTAGCTGACATTTTAGAATATTGGATCATTGTGGGGGAGGGGAAATTAGTATTTTTTCCCGATGATGCTTTATTACATGTTTTCACAACTACTTTCTACCTACCCATCTTTATTTCTAACATTTTTTACTTCATTCTCATGGGTTCATTTAGGCTAGCAACCCTAAATAAATTTTCTTTCAAAGCATAAAAACTATCTAAGTCTAACCTTATTTCATCTTAGGGCTCAAATTGAACTGTTGAGCTCCTAATTTATTCTCTATCTAATCTATTAATTTGTCAAGTTTATACTATTTGACATATCTTTATTCTCTATCTAAAATGTGAAATTTAAAGCATGAAAAGTTAAGATTAAGTTGTTTAATTGATCATGGATTATGGAATTTATTGACAATCTTCACATAATCATTATTCTTGTAGTAAAGTAAATAGTAGTGGCATTCTGACTTGCTCACTTTCAGGTCTTATTTTTATCTCTTTTTCTTTTGGGGTCTATCTTTTTCTAAGTCCTTTGATCTTTCTTTTAGGACTTTTACCGTATTTTTATTTTTATTATTTTTTCATTTTTTAAAATATGGGAAAACAACTTGAAAAAAGAAATGTATGTACATATTTACAAGGCTATCAGAGTCAATTCAAAAATTATGAACCCTATTATTATATGACTCTAACAACATCAAGAATCAACAAGAAGCTCTCCAACTCTTAAAAGATAACCTAAATTTGGCACAAAATTGAATGAAACAACATGCAGATCAACATCACAGTGAGAGAAGTTTTGATGTGGGAGACTAGGTATTTTTACGGCTACAACCATAAAAATAGATGTCCCTCAAGCAAGCTAAGAAGGATAATAAATTATCACAAAAGTGCTATGGTCCTTACAAGGTTTTGCAAAAGATTGGTACTATGGCATACAAATTGGAGCTTCCTGCTTCTTCGCGAGTGCATCCAGTTTTCCATGTTTCATGCGTAAAAAAGGTTATAGGGGAAAAAATTCCAGTTCAAACAATATTTCCAGAACTTGATGAGGAAGGAAAAACCATATTGGAACCTGAAGCAGTCACAGAAACAAGAACTCAACAACTAGGGAATCGATCATTTTCATAGTATCTCATCAAATGGAAGAACTTACCCACTGAAGATTCTACATGGGAGGATAAGAATTTTATACAAAAGAACTCGGAGCTACTCAAGCATTGAGGACAACACTTTTCTGAAGGAAAAGAGCATGTTAGGTCCCTATATTACTAGTATAGTCCCTTATTGTTGTTTTTGTAACCCCCTTATTGTTATTTTTGTACCCCTGTAACCCCCATATTCTTATTATTGTGCCATTAAATTATTATTGTTAGGTTGGCTAGGATTACATTGTGGCTCCATGGACTCCTATATATAAAAAGGAGGTTTTTTCATTTCTATCATCCAAGCATTGTTCATTTATGTAATGTATTGGAGGTTTCCCCCTCGAAGTGGATGATTTCTAAGGCGCTGATCTCTCATTTCTTCTATTTTTGGAGCTAGTTTCACAACAAAAACTGTCTCACTGGGATATGCCACCGGGTGCCCCTGTTGAGTATGAAATACCCCAATAGCATATTCAGAGGGATCTGTCTCAATCTCAAATGGTTGTTTCAAGTTTGGTAATGTGAGCACTATTTCCAAATCGAGTCAATGTTTCAACTCTATGAAAAAATTCCATTGAGATTCAGACCAAAGAATTTTACTTTTGCTCCTCGCTTGGTGATTTTACTCAAGGGTCAAGTGATATGATAGAATCCCATCATGAATCTACGATAGAAATTGGAAAGACCTAGAAAATTGTGGAGCTCTGTTAGAGTGGTTTGGGTTGGCCAATCTTGAATGACTTTGATCTTGCTTGGATCCACATGCACCCCCTGCTCATCAATAATGTGTCCCAGATACTAAACCTAGGTATGCCAAAAGTTCACATCTCCAAATTGTTACACAACTTCTGTTGTTGCAGTGTTTGGAGGACCTCTTGGATGTGTTGGATATGATCTTCCCAAGTCTTGTTAAACATCAGGATTCCATCCAAATACACCACTACAAATGAGTTGGTGAATGGTCGCAATATTTCATCCATCAGCTTCACGAAGGTTGTGGGAGCATTCATCAACCAAAAAGGCATGAATAGCCATTCAAAATGGCCCTACATGGATTTGAAGGCAATCTTCCACAAATCAGAGGGTTTGATTGGTATCTGGTTATACTTGGAATTCAAGTCGATCTTTCTGAAATATTTTTCCTCTTTGAGTTGGTCTATAAGGTCATCAATAAATGGGATCAGGTACCTATTCTGGAAAGTGCTCTTGTTTAGTGCATGGCATTCAATACAGAGTCTCCAGGTGTCTTCCTTCTTCTATACCAACATGATGGGGCTCCCACATGGTGGGGAGCTTGGCTTGATGTGCACTTTCTGCAACAGCTCTCAGATCTGCCTCTTGATTTCAACATTATCTATAACGTAGCATCAATATATCGTCCAATTAGGCAGTGGTGCACCTGGGATCAGATCAATGGAGTGCTTGACCTAGTAGTGTAGAGGAACCCTTATGCTTGAGTGTTGTGCTATTCAACAACCCCCATTATTTTATGAAAATTTTCCTTAGAAAAATAATGGGGACCCTTTTAAAACTTTTAGACTAGGACAAATAATACCCTTAAGTGATAGATTAAAATAGAAATAGGAGTTAGTAAAGCTACAAGGAATCATTTTTATTGACTTAAAAAAACTTAGGATGAAAATTCAAAACAAACGCAATTGCAGATCGCAATTGTAAATCGCAAATACAACACATGGAATACTATGCCACTCCATATCAATATTACGATGCGATATCAATATAATGGTCTAAAAAAGGAAAAAATATTCCAACTAGATCATGTTTCATTAAAGGAAAACCTTGGGACCCACCTTTGCCACGTCACCAATCGCAATCGCAAACCCCATTTCCATCCCACTATCATTCCATCTGCCAACTTTCATTTCCCTAATGTGATACATCACATCACATCACACTTTTTCTAGTGACAATTTCCTTCTGCCATCAAGTTTTGTTGATATTGCGATTGTGATATCGCATCGTAAGATTTTGATCACGCCTTTCCCTGCTATTGTTAAAATATCTAAAAACCTTTAATCTATTAACTTAAAAAGATTTTTATAGCATGAAAATGAATTAATCACAAATGTAAAAACAAATATGCTTGATGTTTTATAACATTAGCACACAAATCAATAGCGGTGCGAATATATCTTATTAAAACCTCTAAATGTCTATTCACGCATGTGAACCCACACTTTCCATTAATTCCATTCCTTAACAGTATAACAACTCAAGCCTCAATATGTGATTTTACTGTAGAAGAATTAATCTTTTAGATTGCTCTGTGTGCCAATTTTTATTAGCCATCATTTCAATTATTTTTACATTGCTTTCATATTGTGACAACATTACCTTTTTAATCACTTTTCTTATTATTTCCCAGGAAATTCCAAACAAACATAATTCCTTAGAAATGTCTAAGGCTGCAAAAAATTCCAAGAAACCCATGGCTCCCCCTAATCCTATGCCTCCTGCTAACAAAATAACACAAATTCCTCCGCTATTCACAGATACTACATCCATAATAGAAAGTGGCTATGCTTCTTGGGAAGCAATGTATAGGTTGTTTGAAGATGAAAAAATGTGTTGGGTTCAAAGAAATACTACTGCAGACACATATGATATGTCAGAAGCTACTATTTCCGATGTCACCAATTCCTTCCTGCACAAAATTTCTACATGCCCCATGGTTATACCATATTCATATATGGTGAAATGGATTGTTAAAAACCTCAACATTGGAGATATAAGCTTCTTAACAAGAAGAGGCACAATGATATGGTCATTCAGAGTAGAATATTTGAAGAAAATGTACCACATTCAAGACCCCTATAAGGTCTATGATAAATATTTCCTAGCGCAATTTCCAAAGGAAAAAAAATTGCAGTCTCATCCCATAAAGTAATGGAGGAGTAATCATAACAAGCATAAGCACGACAATAAGGGTATGTATTCCACTGCTTCACTTTTTGGTCCTGACTGTTATATTTCTACTATGATTTCTATACTATTTTTCCAACCCAATACTAGAAAATTCTCCGTTAAACAAGTTCCCCTTATGAATTTCATCACATACTCCTACATCATGGAATGGGGAACCATTTTGTCAAACAATATTGCTACCCAGGTTCTTGAGTATAGGAAAAATCATTTTTTTTCATCTAAGATCCTTTCCCCATTCTATATGAGTGCCTAGATTATTGATGGAATGTGGTTTGCATTAGATTCTCCAACCATGGGTTGGAGATTGACTATCCAAGGCCCCAATCCCATTCATACTTGTCATGATATTCTATGGGAATCTAAATATGAAATTTATTTCTACAAGATTGTCGACGAAGTTATTCTTCCATTGTTTCAATTTGTTTTTGATGAAAAGGTCCCAAGGTTGTCTAACAAAGCCCAAGTTGACTTCACATCCATTGGGAAATGGTTTTGGGAATATTTATTTACTTATGTCCGATTTTTTGGAAGCCTATCTTGACCACATGTCCTCACATTATATCTTCTAGACAAAATTATCACAAGAGAAATTTCTTATCAAACAGTGGACCATGGATTGCCCAAATTTTTCAAAGAATCAAAGAAAGCTTCATTTCCTTCCTTTCCTATTTACTGTTGTGTCTATGCATTAGAAAATTTCAAACATGCCAAGTTAGAAATTAATCAAATCCAATGTTTGAAACTATTTACAATTCCTAACAAGCGATATGACCTGGACCAAGTTGCATTCAATTTCACAACTCAAGTGAAAATCAAGCCATTTTCTCATGAAAATGATGATTCTGATTATTTATTTGAGTCAGATGATACTTATTCAACAGTGGAGAAATTGGAAGCATCACACCTTAGTCCTTAGCAACTATAAAAGTTTAATCAATATAGGAATAAAAGGTTAGAAGGAAGTCCTCTAGATATTTTGGAGGTATCCCAACCTATATCATAGAAAGAACAACAAATAGAAGAGCAGAAGTAACAAAATAAAGCACAGGGAAAACAACAACCTCCTAAGGATACTGAAGTCCTTAGTGGAACAACAGGAGATAAGTCTACTGGAACTCAAACTAAGGATCCATTATTTTCTAGTGATTTAGATGAAGTATGGAAAGACTCTGATCAGAAACTTAAGGGAGGTCAAGAAGTGGTGATGTTTTATTAGCTTTCTATTACTTATTTTTTGGAATTTTTTTATCCACATTTGATATGTCAACTTAGCGTTTCTTTGAGTGTGTGTTTTTTAACAATCAAAGGATTCATAAGAATTCATGTTAATACACACTACTATATTCTTTGAAACTTTGTGTTTTTGAGAAACAAAATGTGTTACAACAATCTAGACAGAGTCTACTTTAATTTCATTATATTTACAAAGCCAACTGATGCATATCATAATTACTATAATTTTTTGAACTGGTCCAATATGAAAAAACTACATATTTTGAATATGTTTCACGACACGTGAAATTTCTTAACATATAATTTATAAACTAAAAATCTTAAAACTACCCATTACAGACGTCAGACCAATGTAATGCACCATAATATTTTCAAGTTTTTTATAGTGTATTTTGGAAGATACAGAATTATGATTTCACTGAATCAAAATGACCTTCAGAAATTGTTTGCACCTGTTTTATTACAAAATTAGCTAAAATTAGTAAATATTTATGAAATTCCATAAAAGTTATATTCTCTAAAAGTAGATTGAACTCTGAAAAATATTTTCTTGGTTTTGACAGTTAATTCAGAATGTTTCATGGAGGTTAATCAGTCCAAAGTTGAATATATGTATTCGGAGCTTGGCTCTATGTAATTGCAGACGTGTTAGTACGGCCGAACTGGTAAAAAAGGTTCAGCCAAATTGTTTTTTTCACCAACTACCCATCAAATCTAACAACATAAAAGTTCAGCCGAAATTTTAGTAAAATTTCGGACGAACTTTTACCTAACTTTCCATCAGCCGAAAAATACAATGAAACTCCTCCAAAAAAACATTTCATGGAAATATAAATTGATGTAAAAGCATTCATTATTTTCGCATAATTTCGCACATTTGGTCTGCTTTTTCAAAGGCCTTAGTCTGATTTTGCAAAGAATTGTTTTGGGTTTAAGGACCTTTCTTGGAGGTACATTCAAAGGAAATTTTTGAAAAGCATTGTTTTGGGTTTAAGGAATTTTCTTGGAGGTACATTCAAAGGACATTTTTGCAAAGGATTGTTTTGAGTTTAAGGACTTTTCTTGGAGGTACATTCAAAGGCCATTTCTTGGAGGTATGTGATACATTTTTTGGATGTTTTTTGGGCTTTTGTTTTAAGGTATTTTGTTTTTATAGGTTTTGAACTTAATTTTCATTTTTTTTTTAGAGGTTTTGGGCTTAATTTTCAAAGGACTCTTTCTAGGCTTAATTTTTAAATGACTCTTTTTAGGCTTAATATTCAAAGAACATTTTTTGGAGGTATTTTTTAAAGTGATATTTTTTTAGAAGCTTTTTTGAAGTATTTTTTAAAGTGTCATTTTTTAAGAAGTTGGAATTATTTTGCAATGGACATTTTTTGGAGGTATTTTTTGAAGTGAAATTTATTTAGAGTACGTTTTTTGGGTTGAATTAAATCTTTTATAATGAGTTTTTAAAATAAGTTTTTCTCTAAAATGAGTTTTTTTTTTTTAAATTAAGTCTTTTGTGATGTTTTTTTAAATTGAGTTTTTGTATAAATTTTTGAAGGAAATATTTTGAACTTCATACTCTATTATCATGGGAAATCGAAGGAATTGTGCAAGAAAATATGATCGAAAAAGAGACCCTGAGGAACATAGAGAAGAGACGAGAGAATCTCGTAAAAGAAAGAGAGAAGAACTCTCAAATATTGAAAGGGAAAAGCAACCTCAGCTAGAAGTTGAAGCAGGTATGTAAATGTAAATATTATGAATTTGATATTTAAAATTTTCCTAGTGTAAAATGTGAAGCTTAAATTTTTATTTGATGAACGAATTTGAAAAATATTTTGCAATGTAAATAGAGAGAGATATTCCTCAAAACATTCATAATGAGATACAAAATTTTGAAAGTTAAAGTGAAAGAGATATTGAACCAATGATTGAAGATGGTGAAAATGTTGAAAGAAATTCAAGTGAAGAAATTGAATATGAGTATGTATATATATATATATATATATATATATATATATATATATATATATATATATATATATATATATATAGATGTTGAACACATGCACGTATTATTGAAATTATACATATTTATTAATTTAGTTTTTTATTTAATATGTAAACTTATTATGTACTATTCATTCGATTATGTACACATGAAAGCAATGTCAATGATGAGATGTTAGAAAATGTTGACATTCACACATGTATAAAAGAGATGACCATGTTATACAATATTGTGTTAAACACATTTTTGATACGCACTTCATTAATGAAAATGTGATAGTTTAAGCCCAAATGTTGAAAGGTCTCCTATCATTAAGGAAATTAAAAAAAGCTACAACTTTATTGGGTATTCGAAAATCAACAAAAGATAAAAAAAAATGAAGGAAAATGTGATACAAAATATAAATAGTGCTATAAATTCAATTAGAAGATCTAGACAGAAAAATGTTTTAGCTTTACGTAGAGGAATACATATGGCAGTGATTTCATCAAGTACTAAAGAGAATCGTTTGGTAAAATATATGGCACGAGCATTAGGAACCTCACAAAAAAATTTGCACAAACATCAGAAATTTCGTTTGCAAATAGATGTAAATGATGAACTTGCTTGCTGGAGAGCTATTTTTAGGCAACCATACAAAGATAGACTTGGAGAAAATGTTAAAAAAACAATATATGAATATTGGAAGAAAAATTCACGTTTTCTGCCATATGCAAGGGATGTGATGTGAAGAAGAATAACACAAAATCAGTACGAACAACATGAAAAAAACTTCTTGGAAACCACTCAGATAGATTTGTTCAACAATTTCAAAGAAGAGAATCGTGAAATTCATGTCTCAATTAGTGCTTTTGTTCAACAAAAGCCATGGCATGTAAAACCTATCACTATATGCGAAACTTGTTGTTGTCTTTATCATGTGGAATTTGAGTTATATTATGACACATTCCTTAATTTTGGTAGAAAATTTTGGAAAGATTCACCTCCTCCTTCCACTATATATGATTTCATATCTCAAATTCTATGTGAAAGAGAAAGCGATGAATTATTTTACTAAATGAAATGTGTTGGTGGTAAAAAATGCGATGATTGTGGAAATTTGACTAAATTTCAAAACAAATATCATACTGATATAAATGATCAATCATTTTCCAACATGAAAGTGAAATGGAAGAGATATGAATTTATCCATACATCGATTCAAGGTTCAAATAAAGCTAAAAGAATTGAATTATAAGAAGAATAATTTTTTGTGACATATTTTTTGAGAAATTTTGAGGCATAAATTTATAAATACACCAAGAATTCCCATAGAGCTCAATGGAAAGAATTGAAATTAAAAAAATCCCGTGAATTTTTTCCACCATGGACAATTTTGTCAATAATTGATTTTGCAGAAAAATACACATTTGTTCCACAAAAACAAATTCAGAGTGAATACTATCATTCTAACCAAGTCTCCATGATTGTCCATATTCTATATAGACATGCTGAAAAAAACGTCAATCATATAGCAATCACTAGAAAAAATCAACATGTTATTAAAGAATATCACTTTTATATAAGTGACGATCATACACATGATACGTATTTTTTACAACATTGTTTTGGAAAGATTTATGACTCCTTGAAAATTCGTGGAATAAAATTCAATGAACATTTTACATGGTCAGATGGATGTGCATGTCAATTAAAATCTTCATGATCATTATTTTGGTTATGTTGTCTTCATAAGAAAACATGCATTCAATATTGTTGGAATTTCTTGGAGACTAGCCATGGAAAAGGAGAACATGACGGTGCATGGGGCATGTATAAAACAAGCACTTAGAAGATATCAAATCAACCCCTCTGTAAACCGACTTTTGGATGCTAAAGAAGTTGTTCAATGGTGCATCGCTTCTCTAAGTCATGAGACTAACCGATCAAGGGAAGTGCGAAGGTACATTCAATTTATTTTTTATTCGATATATAATTTTAAACAGTGTACATTTATCACAATGATTATCTTTGATGGTATTTTGATATCATATTTACATTCTTCTTTTAATTTTGCATATATAGATTTTTTTGGCATATTGGGATCGAAGATGTAGATATATCAATTGGAAGTGACGTTGAAACAATAAAAGGGACTTGAAAATTGCATTCAATTAAAACAAAGTTGTCTACAAATGTTTTTGCATTGGATAAAAGAAAATATTATTGTTTTGTTCATGTTCACATAGACAACATAGAATCCAATGACGTTTGTGAAAAGAAAATGTATGTAAAAGATTGGAAACATACAGAGCTAAATACAAAGGGGAAAATGTCCGTTGCAATGTTTGAAGAAATGCAATCATAGGAGACTACAATATCTTCTAATGGTGATCAACTTTATGATCTTGTTAGAGAAGATAACATTTGAATTGCTTTATATAGATCTAGAAATAAATTTAAATGCATAAGTTTGTTAAGTTTTTTTTATTGTGCAGGAGATTTTTTTACTGTAATTGAACCTACTAACAACGATGAAAATGTGAAGTATTATTTGATGCATTACACTAAATGAAAAATGAAATTTCTATAAAACTATAATGATCACAGGTTTCCATATGAAAGAGGATCTATTATACTAAAAGGTTATTTTTTCAGACAAACTAATCAAAGT
This sequence comes from Pinus albicaulis, assembly GCA_034641835.2. Classification (NCBI taxonomy): domain Eukaryota; kingdom Viridiplantae; phylum Streptophyta; class Pinopsida; order Pinales; family Pinaceae; genus Pinus; species Pinus albicaulis. The sequence continues at coordinate 1,401,582 of CM076574.1, read as the reverse complement.
GGGGATTTTGTTTACTTTCAAGACTGCGAACCTGGTGTCATAAGTTGTTAATATAGTCACTTGGTGTATGCAACATGCATAAAGTTGATGGAGGTTCATTCAAAGAAAAAAAAGAAAATTAAGAAATGGAAAATGTTAAAATCTGGTCATGAATGGATCATTGAAGATGGCATTCCATTGGAATTTTTTGATTGAAGTACCCAACAAGTTATTCAAAGATCATGTTTTAGAATTTCTAGAACTCAACTAAAAATTAAGCTGCCTTGTTATGTTATCTATGCAAGTGTTTGCACATGTTCATTGTTTTGGTACATGCCCACTCTAGTATCAACTGAAAGTAGCTTTTCTATACATGCATTGATGAAAAATGTTGCATGTATTGGAGATATATATATATATATATATATATATATATGTTCAAGAATGCAATTCAATGAAAGTAGCTTTTCTATGTGCATTGATGAAAAATGTTGCAAGTACTGGATATATATGTTCTAGAAGTATTGGATATATATGTGTGTTTCTGTGTGTCTGTGTTCTAGAATGAAATTAATTTTTCAAGTAGTTTTACTATGTGCATTGATGAAAAATGTTTCATGTACTGAACATATATGTTGTAGAATGCAATTAACTGAAAGTAGCTAAATTCTACTGGCATTGATGAAAAATGTTGAAGTTCTAGATATATATGTTCTAGAATGCAATTAACTATTCAAGTAGTTTTTCTATGTGCATTGATGAAAAATGTTGCACGTACTGGATATATATGTTCTAGAATGGAATTAACTGAAAGTAGCTTTTCTATACATGGATTGATGAAAAATGTTGCACATAATGGATATATATACATTACAGAATGCATTTTTAAAATTTTATGATTGTTTGACACATCTAACAAGACCTAGAATCTTATGATTGTTTTTAGATATATATAGATACATTAGTATGTATTGCACTTCAATCGTTTTAGCATATATATTGAAACATGTGAAAAATAATTTCTACATATACATATATTCATGTGAATTTTTTTTGTTTGGAAAACAAAATCTTGAATTTTAAAAACAAAATATAATATCATAATCACATGTCAAATGTAGTTCAACAATCCAAAACTTGATTTTTAAAAACTTATTGATTATATCACAACATTACTTCACATGCCATGCCAATTGTAGTTCAAATATCCAATAAAAACATTTAACATTATATCACATGCCAAATGTAGATCAACCATCCAAAACATAAGTTTTAATTTAACAAAACATTATAGATCACAACATTACTTCACATGCCGAATGTAGTTCAACCATCCAAAACTTAAGTTTTAAAAACAAAACAAATTATAACACAACATTACTCACATGCCAAATTTAGTTCAAAAGAAAAAAATTAATATAGATCACAACGTTACTTCACATGCCAAATGTAATTCAACCATCCAAAAATTAATTTTTAAAAACAAAACAAATGATAACACAACATTACTTCACATTCCAAATGTAGTTCAACCATCCAAAACTTGAGTTTTTCAAAATCAAAACATTAATATAGATCACAACATTACTTAACATGCCAAATGTAGTTCTTGATCATCCAAAACTTAAGTTTTAAAAACAAAACAAATTATAACACCACATTACTTCACATGCCAAATGTAGTTCAACCATCACAAACTTTAGTTATAAAAACAAAACATTATAGATCACAAGTATCAAGTATCAAGTAACATTACTTCACATGCCAAATGTAGTTCAACCATAACACTTTAAAAACAAAACAAATTATTTAACACAACATTACTTCACATCACATGCCAAATGTAGTTCACATAAAATATGTCCAAAATTGGTATATCTCACAAGTATCAAGTATCAAGTTATATATGACTGCGTCTAGATAAGACTATATATAAAAAGTAAATTTAAGACTAAATCTATTGAAAATATAATGTTGCACGTGTGCATGTGCATCATCCATCAAATACATATGGATGTAGTGTCTTTCCCTGCAAAGTCACAATCCTAGAGCTATCTTGCGAAGCATGGGTAACCTTTACACAATGTGTACAAACATCAAAATTTGATGTTTTAAAATTGAGTGAGAATATATAGAAATTTATGTAAAAAACAAAATGTAAAAAAAAATCATGCAATACCTCATGAGTTTCCCTCTCCATTTGTTGCCCATCCACTACAAATTCCCCCACAGGAACATCTCCAACAATAAACTGTATATATATTTAAAAATTTCAAATGAAGATGCATACATAAACTTATTTTCAATAATATAAAAAAAAACGTTAGACAACTTGTTCAAATGGTTGAAATGGTGTGGATGTTCCTATCTCCATCGCTAGTGTTCGTGGAGAAAAGAAATCCTCTATAGAAACCTAAAATTCAAAAAATTTAAAAGTATAAAATAACTCAAGATCAAGATCTCAATTTATAATAAAACTTTTAAACTTCAATTTATAAATTATAACTTAAAAACATATATTTAAGTGAAAAATTGAATACTTCTACTAGCGGATTTGGCACATCTCCTAAGAGATGTTCCAAAAGAAAATTTCCAAAAACCTAAAATTTAAAAAATTTAAAATAACTCAAAATCTCTAGATCTCAATTTATAATAAAAATTTTAAACTTCAATTATAACTTTTAACTTAAAATATATATATATATATATATATTTAAGTGAAAAATTGAATACTTGTGCTGGTGGATTTGGTACATCTCCTAAGAGTGGTTCAGAAAGAAAATCTCCAAAAAAATAAAATTCAAAAAATTTAAAACAACTCAAGATATAGATATATCTCATTTTTTAATAGAACTTTTTGAGGTGGAATATATAACTTAAAAACATAAATTTTAAAAGTGAAAAATTGTCCATACTTGTGATTGTGGATTTGGCACATCTCCTAAGGAAGTAGAAGGTACATCTCCCAAAGAAGAAGAAGGTACCGCCATCCCAAAAACATTGGACGGAATCGGAATCTGTTAAAACATTTTAGTATATATATGTACATGTACATGTGTGCACAGTTATTTATTTTAAAAATATCTCATCATGTTTCGATATATATAATAATTGGTAAAAAATGATTGTACATCGTCATGTTCACTTAAAAGACACTAACATGTTCATCTCTTTAGAACTTGTAGAAGTTAAGACTCAAGCAACAAACTAGAATCCTATGGAATTTTAGCCACTTTAGGTTCAGGTTTTAGGCCTTAAAGCCTGCCTTGAATCAATGGGAGGAAGCCTTTACTTTGTGGGAGAAATGACATTTACATGGTTTGCAAAATTATTTTATGCACTTAATAAAACAACTAGTTATGTCAAAAGTCACACCTTTATGATTTTGTGGGAGAAATGAAATAGAGATGACACATGCCTTAAATTTTTCCTAAAATTTTATGGGAGAAGGGATAAATGACACATGTACAAGGTTTGCCTTAGAGTGGTAGTGGTTTATGGATAATAAAATGAAGAACCTCTATTAAGATTTTCTCTAGAGATTTATTGTAGGGGCATTTACTGGATATGTCACCTTTGAGAAAAGATGAGATCCAAAGGCTACCTGGCCCTTTACAGACTCTGCCTTTAGAACTTGTAGAAGTTAACACTCAACAGAGAGACTAAAATCCTATGGAAGTTCAAAATCATATGATATTTCAGCCACTTTAGGTTCAATTTTAAGGCCTTAAATTTTGCCTTGAATTAATGAGAGAAAGCTTTAGTTTGTGGGAGAAATGAAATTTACATGGTTTGAAAATTTATTTTATGCACCTACTAAAAACATGCTTTAAAGTTAATGGGAGAAAGCCAACATGAAACATGATTTCAAAAAATTTTCTAAGAATTTATGGGAGAAATGACACATGTACACAATTTTCCTTAAAGCGGTTGTGGTTTATGGATATTAAAATTAAGAACTTCTATTTAGGTCTTTTCCAGAGATTGACTATAGGGGAATTTACTAGATATGTCACCTTTCATAAAAGATGAGATCCAAAGGCTACCTGGCCCTTTACATGCTCTGCCTATAGAACTTGTAGAAGTTAACACTACCTGTCAGGGATAATTTTAGGGGCGAATTTTAGCCCAAAGGCGAATTTTAAGGGATTTTAAATTTTACTAAGGCGAATTTTTTATATAAAACCCATTTTTTATAGTTTAATAAAGTTAGCCCAAAAAATATTTTAAAAATAATTAATTATTTAACATTAGCCCACCAAAAAAAGGGTGCACAAAACCGGAAAGATGAAATTCGCCCTCGATTTTCCACGTTTCCATGGCATTCGCCCCCGATTTTTCAGATTTCTATGGCATTCGCCCCATTTTTTCAGTTTCAGTGGTTCGGAGAGGGGGCTGGGCTTTGTGCACACCGATTTTTTAAATTCTTGCTGGCTGAGCGAAGCCGACTCTCTCTGGTTCGTCCCTCTCTGGTCCGTTAGGGCCTTCCATAGTTCGTATATAGCAGAGATCTGAGATATAGCTGGAAAAAAATTGTTGATTGGCTGGATGGAGTTGCCAATACTGGAAAAGCGGAGCTTGGTGAAGTCCCAATGATAGAGCCAGTAGCAAATCCAGTTACAATGCCAGTTTCACTACCAGCGTCTGAGGCAGGAGATCCTCCCGTTTGAGAGTAAAAGGCAGCTAGAAAGACAGCAGAAGGGAAGACAAAGACAGTTGAAGAACCAGATAAGCAGCCCGGTTACCTAGGTTACAGGTACCATAGGGGCAGAGGTGGTTGGATCTCGGTCCATCTCTAGTCGCAGTTTCTGTTGATCTACCACCAGAAATTGAACTTGATTAAGTAGTCGAAGCATAACCTGTTTATTAGTCCGCTAGCATACCTATAGACCCAGCAGTGAGACTCGAGTCCGCAGACCTCTTCCTTCATCCATGCCCTTATTGATCACTTCAGATAGCTGGATTGATAGACGCAGCTGGATTGATAGACGCAAGAGCAGGGAAAAGCAAATCTTGCAGACAGAAATCGAGCTACAGGCCACCCTTTCTTCCGATATGGTAAGTCATGATTATACATTAGTTTCTGCTTTATATGCATTTATTTTGTTGCCATGAATGAAGGTTCAAACTTCAAACATATACGGTGAGAACAACTACTTGTAGCTAAAATGGGGCTTCACAAAATTTCAATGTTGGGTATAATATTATTTCAACAGAAAATTTTGGCTTAGGGATTGTTTCATTATCATAATCATTTCCATTATGGACTTGACACAAAAATGCGTAGGAAACCTCTGTGAAAGTTTTCTTAGACATCTTCCAGCAGATTCCAGTGTCTAAATTTTGTTTCATATCTGTAAAAACAAAAGTAATAATCTATATGACAACAGATAGAAGTTATTTTGGAAGCTCATACTCCACACCTATATGCATACCATACAAATAAAAAGTTCCTTCCTAATCATACATCTAGAGATAGATATGGCATTTCCATGTTTTCTCAAAGTTGGAAGCACTGTTTCTGAAACTTGTACCATGTCCAAAACTTGTTTCCTTAATTCTGGTTGACATAGAAAGCAAGGAATAGATGTGACTTTGTCTGAGAAGATAAACATCCCTGTACTTAGAAATTGTTTGTGGCATTGCTAGAGTATTTGGCATTTGCAAATACAACAAAGCACATGAGGATTCTTTTCTCTTTTGAATTACAGTAATAGAAATGATGCATGTCCCTTATACTGTGGGGAAACTATTTTTAATTGCACATGATGCATCCCCACTTTTTCTTTGATATGGAATTTGTGTGTGTATGCATGAAAGTAGAAACAAAATATGCATAATTTCATATTATGATTATTATGTTTCAGTTTGTTCTCTGTACGATACCACCATTGACATATGCTTTCAATGTATGCATAGAGTTTATTTGTTTCATTGGCTTCTTTTGATTGTCTATTCACTTTAATGTAATTTTTGTTTCTGTCTCTCTGCTTTCTAGACTGTATGATTCTGTCAGTTCCAGCCACTGGGTATGAATATTAAATCATAGCGTTCTTCAGTGATCTATGTTTTTGGAAACCTTACCAGATCTTGTTTGTTACATCAATTTGTAAGACTGATGGAATTGAAACATAGGTCTCTTGTATTCCTGTTATTGTTTTTCTGTCCCTTTCAAAATGTTGGTATATTTCTATCTTTGTTGAACACATGAAATGATAGAAATGTTTAATTTCAGAAGTTGAAATATTACTTGTTTTAGGATGCTTCGTTTTGCATGATTACGCTGTTCATTAGTTAAAGACTTAAGTGAAAAGCTCATTGCCATGAGGTATATGAAATCCTTGAAAGTAGTTCCTCGTTCCCAAAATCTGAAAGAGTTAGATGAGTTATATCATTCACTATTTGCAACCCTAGTAAATTGTACATATATAAGTGTACCTTGTCCCTTTTCATTTCTGTCTTGCTGTACACTCTCATTTATGATATGCGTCCTCCAGTATACGTGGCCTTACAGATGTTTTTAGAAAAAAAGTTATTTTTTCTTTGTGCAATGATGTTTAAACTTTATTGAATGGGAGATAGCTCATATAGCATAATATCAAGACAACAACATGCTCAAAATTACCAGAACTGGTAGGTGATTGATTGAGAGTTATAGATGAGAAGATAGATAATATATTTTATTAATGTTCAACAACTACCAAAAATATATGTAAATTACTAAATGGAACAAGGAAACACAGTCGATGACACTAAGTTGTAGGGGTGCACTGGGCTACTCAGAAAGCATAAAACAAATATGTGATTTAAATAATGCAATGACAGGAAGAGTGCAAGAAAGAAAAATCAACTGTCTGTCTGTAAGATGAGATGAGGATATGTAGAGTGAGAAGGAAAGTCTCTCACTGCATCCATTGTTGCGAAGGCACTGATAGAATATCTAGTGATGTTGTCTTGAGAGTGTCCAAGGTTTGGAGGACCTAGCTGGTGACCATGGGAGGCACGCGGGAGCCATGACCAGAGAGAGAGAGAGAGAGAGAGAGAAATAGTTTCCTAATATTGAAGGTTAAATGAAAGAATCTTATGATATGGGCTTGGTTCAGGCTAGAGTGTTGATCTGGTCTATGCTAAGGATGGGTACTCCTCTAAACCCCAGTGGGAAGGACTCGATTGGAATTTGGACCTAGAACAAGAATTATAAGGTATACATGGTCTTACAAGCTTGGAAACTACTGTGTGGAACACCAAATCTGTCTGTTGCTTAGCACAACCAAGAACCGAAGTAGGCAGAAAGGAGGAGGTAATTAGTCTTATGGGGCAGTGTTTGGAAGAAACCTACAAGTCCCATTATTTTCAAGTTACTGCATCATGCCGTGTTTAGAGCCAAATACCTCCAGTTAGGATATTGGATGAAAGTGGAGTGGCGCCCTTATGAATCGTACACTTCGAAAGAGATGGTGTTGTGGGAGATAATAGTGTTCGGCCTCAAGCGCATGCACAAACTCGCTTACATGGAGTTTGGTCATATGACAAACAACCAGGCAGAAGCATGTGCCGTGCTCCAAGGTCTGTCATTAACACACCAATGTGGCATACGAAAGTTATTAGTATTTGGGGATTCCGCAATCATCATCAGGCATATGATTCATGGTACAACTCCAAAGGACAATAAGTTGGCTCACTTTTTTTCGAATTAGAACCCTCAAAGGAAGTTTTGAATGGTGCAATGGTTTCATGTCCTATGTGTCAACAATGAACAGGTGGACACACAAGCAATCTTGGCACATGTGAAAAATTGGGGCAATTAATAGTAGATGGATATGAGCATTATCAAAACATTCCATAGCCATGTATTTGGATCAAAATGGGAATTTTATGGTCTAGTAAGAAGAATATTTTGTTTAATCTCTCCTCAGGGGCAGGACACTGGTTGTCTCTTTTGTTGTACTTCCCCTGTTGACTTCACAACTTTTATATTATAATAAAATTTTCCAGTTCTTGTTTAAAAGAAAAATTACTGGCAACTGTGTACCTATGGCCACAATATTATTATTCCTCTTTGATCAAACATTGCTTCTTCTAGAAAATGAAAAAGAAAATTTTCCTTTGAAACAAAGGACATAAAGGATATTTTAATGCTTTTATTACTGTTCCTTTAAATTCTTGTTGGTATTTCTCCTTTACCTCATACATGACATATTCTGTTATCGCGTAATATAATTATCAACTTTATTTTCACATTTATCAAGTTTTGAAAACTTTCCTCCCAGTTACATTTTTGGAAGCTCCAAAATTAAGATACCAGTGACCACAGACACTGAGAAGCTTCTACTTCCTATTTTGCGAACATAAAAATATTTTCCGTTCTAGGTTCATTCAACTTTGTAGTTTCATTACTCTGCAAAATTGCGCCTATGTCTGCCACCTTTTCCATTACATCCAGCTCTAGTTTTATTCCTCTGTGTTGCATCCCTTTTGAGACACTGAAAAGCATCTAGTTCTTTTTAGTCTGTTTTAGGCTCATTCAACTTCATAGTTTTATTATTCTTTGCAAAATTGCCTCTATGTCTACCACCTTTGGCTTTACATTTGCCTCTAGCTTTATTCCTCTGTTTTGTCAGAAATCATTCCTCTTCTACATATTATTCTTTCCACAATAATTACAATATTTAGGCTTGTTGGTTTGAGAATTACCTTTTGTATTTCGTGAATTACTTATTTGATTTTATTGCTAGCTATTGTTCCTGACTCTACCTCAAACCCTGCCACAACCATTGTGTTTTCCTGTGAATGTTTGTTTGGTCCTCATCTTTCTTCAATGTTTTATCTTTTTGGATAAGCAATCCTACTAATTCTGCGAATGATGGCACTTCAATTCTAGAAGAAACGCACAACAAGGTCACAAAATTATGGTACATGTATGGAGGGCTGTTCAATAAAATGGTTACAAGCTCCATGTCTTCGATGGTGGTCTTAAGCATTGACAATTCATTTTCAAGTTGATGCATTTTTTGGACATGTTCTTAATTTCTTTCAGAAATCTTTAAATTTGTCTTAAAACCATAAGTGCATTTGGTGTTTCATATAAGCTTCTTAAATTACACCAGGTTTGGACAGCACAATTTATCATCTAATGTTTTGAAGAATGTCATCCTGGGGTTCAACAGTTATGACAAGCAGGGCATTTTTGTTCTTATAATTGGTTGATCATTGCCTCAGATCTTCTGGTGTTTCTCCATTGACAATCTCCCACGGGTCATGTATGAAATAATACCTCTCCACCCTCTGTTTCCAAGCTGGAGAAGTTCTCCCATTCAATGTATGGGAGTCTGACAATTTTTTTTTGAATACTAGCAATATTTCCTTGTATTTATGGAGAAAAATCTGTATTCAGCATCTTATCACTCCCAACCAGATATCTTAAAAAGTGCTCATTCCTCCAAAATCACCATTTTATTCCAAAAAGATTATATATATTCTTATGGTTCCCAAATTTAAGTCTGCTTATTACCCATGATCAGATTTTTTAAAACTGTATTCCTCCAGAAAACAGAGCAGGGTTCCTTTTTCCACCTCAACAAACATAGAATTGCAGACATTCAAATTACTTATATCTCCTTTATGTTTAAAGAGGGATTTATTACATAATTGGAGGCTGAAGGAACAACGTCATATCTTTGAAGGACTGTTGCAAAATAAAAAAAATATTACATCTTCTACTGTCTTATGTTTATGCTTTTATAAATATATGTTGCTGCCATGGTTCGTATACATTTGCTCAGTATGCTGAAATATGGTCACTGTATATTATGATATTTGCGCGCCAGGTAATCTTATTGCGCCACACAGAGTGTCCAATTTCAGGCATGGAGGTAAATAGTTTTTTGTTTCTTGAAATTGCTTTCCAATTTAATACAGATTAAAATAAATTCCACTATGTAATCTTTGTTTCCAAACTTTCACTGAAGTCTTCTATGTAGTTTTGCTGAGAGTAATTGGGACTATCATCAACTAAATTCATAGGCTTTCTGTCCCTCTCTCCAACTTCTCTATCTCTACAGAGATTTTTTGGCCTTGGATGCTAGAAGAGATGATTTTGTTTCAAGATAGAATAGAAAAGGGTTTCATTCTCCTCCCGCTTTTTGTATTCATCCCTATTTGTCTGCTTCTTTCCCTTTAAGATACTTTGGGTTATACTCTTCTTGTTTATTAGACCATATGTCAAAAGGTTTATTAAATTTCAACTTCGAGGTTCAAAATTTGTGGAACCTAAAAAATTTGAGGTTCGATGAACTTCGGGGAGCTTACTAGTCATTGATCAAATTTGAGGTTCGATGAACTTTATGGAACTTTCTAGTCATTGATCAAGTCCACTGCTCAAGCTGATAGCTTTGTGTCACAACTCAAGCTTGTAATCTATTGTCGTAGTTTCCAAATTTATAATAACATTTTTAATGTTGAGTTCTTCCTATTTTATGTTATATTTCAGTTTGAAGTAAATATAGATAAAATGTATAGAGAAACATAATGGAAAACCTCATCTAAACCTTATAAAAACATTCAAATTTTACGTAAACCTAATCATTGTGGAACCCAAACCATGTGACTTAGGACCTCATAGGGTGGAGCTGCTTTTGCATTCCTCTTGCAATTATTGTGACTTAGGGTGGAGCTGCTTTTGCATTCCTCTTGCAATTATTGTGACTTAGGACCTCATAGGGAGGAGCTGCTTCTGCATTCCTCTTGCTCTTATTCCACGACTTTATAATTTCAGCCCCATTGAGTTCTTTTAGAGTTATAGTCTTGTTTGGTATAAGCATGCTTTCTCCAGAAATGTGTCTTCTAACTTTTTTTGATCCACGTGATTAGGAATCTTTTCAGGAAGTATCAAATCTCCATGGACAGACTATAACTTATGACGGTAATAAATGTTCTTATAAAGACTAGACTTAATATGAATACATCTCATGCTTGGTTGTCCATATATCTCCTTCCAATCTCCATAAACGAAGTTAGGATGGGTAAAATTAGGTCGCTGCTTGGTACTCCGTGACAAGCTCCTTCACATTTAGATGTGTGCTTGTCACTTGTATAAACATTGAAAAAAAATTGATGCTTTTTCTTGCACTGGTATATTGTTTCCTTGGTGGGTAAGATTAGGTCGCTGCTTGGTACTCATTGAAAATATCCTTGGCATTTAGATGTTTGCTTGGCACTTGTATAAACGTAGAAAAAAAGATGATGCTTTTGTTTGCACTGGTATATTGTTTCCTTGGCACATGTATAAACCTTGAAAAAGTTTCTTGCTTCTGTTTGCACTGGCATATTGTTTGTATTTCTAATTTGTGAAATCTATTGTGTGACAGATTCGAGAAGTCAGACCAAAGGTTACCTTAGTAGCCCGCATGGAAGATCTGTTGCAAACTATGATTATATTGTGGATTGGGAATTTCAGAGTGATGGCCTTATCCGAATTAAGGTAGGAAACTCTGAAATATTTCCTTGAGAAAGGAACTTTTCAAGTTATTTTTACTCAAGCACAGATTATAAGGGCTAAGATTTTGACCATTTTATTTGGCACACAGGCTGGACTAAGTGGGATCTTGATGATCAAAGGTACAAAATATGAGAATGTCAACCAGATCAGATCCGAGGATGAGATTCATGGGACTTTGCTTGCTCAGAATACAGTTGGTGTCATTCATGACCGTTATATTACTTTCTACCTGGACATGGATGTTGATGGTACAGACAATTCCTTTGTTCAGGTCAAGATGGCCAAGAAAACGGTGAAGAATGGACAAACTCCAAGAATTTTTTTTTGGAAAGCAGAGAGACACATAGCAAAAACATATAAGGATGCCCAAATTAAGTTGAGCCTCTATCAGGCATCTAAGTTTCATGTGATCAATCCATCAAAGAAGACAAAGATTGGAAATCCAGTGGGATATGAAGTTGTCCCAGGGAGCACTGCTGCAAGCTTGCTTGATCACAATGATCCTCCTCAGCACCGAGGGGCCTTCACTAACAATCAGTTTTGGATTTGGATGCAAGGTTTTGAAATTCACACTAAATAAACCATAAACCATAAACCAGTCAACTCTATGCATCATAAGTTAGGAGTGAAATCTCAGAAAATGAGAGAGCACAACAAAATGTTAACTCGATGGGCCAAAGAAGGTCAGAATGGAGAGCAAAACCTACTGTAGAGAATCTGCCCTTGTGCACTTCAAATTGTAGGTCCTCATTATTTCCATTAAGCTCAAGAATTCCCTAAGCACAGTATTTAGTTCAAAAACCTTGTGTTAAAAGCTTCATGAAAGAAACCAACCAATGAAAATAATTAATGACTTATTGTAGGAATTTTTAATCATATTCAAATTTGTTTCTTCTTAAATACAATTTTTTTGCAACTTTGTTAACAAATATTCCAAGAAAAAAATGTTCAAATCAACGAAATGGCCCATCTTTCTGGATATTCATTTATTGATTTATTTAAACTATCACACTTTAGAAGGATCATAGAGAAAACCGACATATATAATAAAAAGAGAGAAGGAAGTTGCATTAAAAATACTATTAAATAATCTAATTTAACATATTTTGAGGAAATATATCCAGAAGAATTATTCAGAATTGGTGGAGACATAATTTGGTGGTGGAAAGAGAGAACAGAGTCAAAAAGAAAAATAACAAAATACAGTGAATATAAAATTTCAGCTGGATAGTGAGTTTGGAGACAAAAGGAGTGCAAAGATTACCAACTGTACAAAATGTATGTTGTATGTCCCTAAGAAAATTCTTGTTATAGATCAATATCTTGATCCCAATTTAGGCATTTGTTATGTTCAATCCCCTCTCTTAGTTTATGACCATCTAGCTCCTTTAGTTCTAAGTTGTCATTCAAAGCTTAAGCATGCCTTCAATAGTGATTTTGTTGCATTCGTTTTTTATATAAATACCCTTTCTTTTCTATGTGATTAGGATTACATGGAGTATACAAGATGTCAAAACAGTGTTCAATTACACTGTGAAGAAGTTAGGCATAACACTCAGAAGAAGGTATTTACATACCATTTGATTTTCAAGCTTAAAATATACTGTGTAAGACAAAAAAAACCCTCATCTAAGACTGGAGTTGAAGAAAACTTAACGGGATTAAAGTAACATAATATTAAACTAAAAGAAACATTTCATTCTTAATATTAGAGGAAAAAAAACAACTGCTTCAAACTTTGCAAATTATATTATGTAGGTCATTGAAATATATAAGAAATTTGAAAACATTCATTTTATTTTATTGAGATTTCAGCATTTCCTTTTCTGTAGTGTGGATACTTTATATTCGACCAGTTTTTGTTGCTGAAATTCACACTAAATAATCAAATGGATCTGCCACACATTTCAGTGAAATGAAATCTGCTTCAAAATTTGACTATACCCATTTTAACCAAAAATACTATTAACCAAAAAAATACATGACCCTTTAAATTAGATTTCCATCTACATAGATTCATCTTAGTGAAGTTGGTAGGTAAAATTATCATGCATGAGGATAAGATTAGTTGCAGGATTAAATAACATGTAGCAGTTCTTTGCATGCAATGCGCTGCATGTAGATCTGTAAAGATAATCAAATTTGCTTATGCAATCAAGTAATCTCAATGTGTTTGTGTGTTTTTATTGTGTTGAATGATTATCTGCTGTGTTTCTCTTGAGTTTTTATTTTCCCTCTGTTTTCTTTTCAATTGATAGCAACAATATTTACTGAAACAGAGTACAATTTCAGGAAAAGAAAAAACAGAGTCTGAACACTTCAATTATTCCCAACCCTTTACCATTTGAGATTTATATACTATATATGTTCTAGGGATCTTGCTGTCAGGCTGTCATAGGTTTCCTAGCTGTGCAGGTGTTTATTACTGTTGTGAATTGTGTGTGACACTGAACTGGGATTGAGTTTAATACACAGTTCAATGCTTAGATTATTTTTATAATCCAGAGCCAATTCATCCCTTTGTCTTGTCCATTCTGGCTGCATTTCATGATTGAAAGTAAGATTAGGTCAAGGTTCATCCAGGGTGAAAACTGTTTCAGTCATAATTGACTTCATAACATCCATGGACAACTTGCCAGTAACTGATATCTGGCCAAATTTTTCATGCCTATAGAACAAGATGGTTCTTTGGGTTATATTTTATTTAGACTTATAAGTTATAACTACGAGATTTGAAAATATGCATATACTGAAAATGTATCTCTTCTTGTACAAATTTAAAACAAGACAACATTTGTACAACAATACTAGGAGAGCATTGGAAAGTTCTAGAGTGGACCTCCTCTCCAATAAATGGAGCTATCAGGTAAATACAGGGTGCCACTGCTACTACTTGTGGGATTCTTATACAAAAAGATTCATGGCATGGCATGGGCATGACATGGGGAATTCCGAATGGAGTTTTTCCAATGGTTCTCTTCATGTTGTTGGTTATAATTTTAACAGATTCAGCAGGGTGGCTGCAACTGGCACATATTCCTTTCAATATCCAGATTTTGAAGGCACGAGAAGGAATAATATTTTGAAGAAGTGAAAAGCAGTTCACCTTATCATAGTTACCATGCTAGGTCTTCCTTTTAGAGCTTCACAGCATCAAATAATTTCCATAAATATGGTTGTGTAAGAGTCGAGATGGTGTTGTAATGTAAATTATGTTTCCATAGTTGAACATCTGAAGTATTTTGCAATATTGTTATTGTACCATGGCACCTGGATTGGATCCAGTGTTTATCAACACTTTTTTAATAGCATGTTTTCTTTTCTTGGAATTGCGAGCCCACCATAAACCATAAAACTTGGAAAACATCCATATGTTTATTGGGTGTGCGTTTGAATCTGTTGCTTGATCTTTGCAAAAGCTAGTCATTCAGTTTGACAATGCCTCGGATTTATATGGTTGCGTTCTTAGTAATTATTGTTGTACTCGGATGGGCTGAATATGCCATAGCAGTGTCTGCCGAATATCTGTGTCATCCTTTGAGATTTCAAGATTTGGGATTGAATATGAAGGATCTAGCACATTGTGATAAATCATTGCCATTTGCAGAGCGTGCAAAAGACTTGGCGAGTAGGTTGACTTCGGCTGAGAAAGCTAACCAGATGGGAAACATTGCTACTGGAATACAAAGGCTCGGAGTTCCCAAATATGAATGGTGGTCTGAGGCATTGCATGGAGTGTCTAACGTTGGTCCTGGTGTCAAATTCGAAGGCCTTGTGTCTACTGCAATGAGCTTTCCTCTTGTCATTTTAACAACTTCTTTTAATGAAAATCTATGGAGAACCATTGGAGATGTAAGTACTAATTGTTTATTAATTAGTATACATTTCAGCACCCAGTGCCCAATCAAAAATTTCAATTCTAGACTATTTTTGAAAGGATCTATGGGATGACAATTAAGACTTTGAATTGAATAGAATAGCATTGAATGCAAGTGGCTTCCACTGAAGAACGAGCCATGCAAAACGTTGGCTTGGCAGGCTTGACATATTGGATTCCTAACATTAACGTTTCAAGAGATCCAAGATGGGGTCATGCCCTAGAAACTCCGGGAGAGGGCCCTTTTGTTGTTGGCAGATATTCTGTGAACTATGTCAGAGGTTTGCAGGATCACCCAGATCCCTCATCTGGGAAATTGAAAGTTGCTGCCTGTTGCAAACATTACACTACTTATGATCTCGACCAGTGGAACAACTACACTCGTTATGACTTTAATTCACAGGTGGGTAATTGATGACAGTTATAAGCATGTATGAAAGAAATAAATTATATCGATTTAATTTTGAGTGTGAAAATATAACATTAAATTTGAATTGATTTTGATTTTGATTGGAATGGATGTAGGTCACTCAACATGACATGATGGATACTTTCCAGCCTCCTTTTGAGGCATGCTTTAAAGATGGGGATGTTAGTAGTGCAATGTGTTCTTACAATTAGATTGATGGAATTCCCACCTACGTAGATCCGAAGCTTTTGGGTGAAACCATCAGAGGGGAATGGAATCTCAATGGGTAAGAAAACAGTGTTATTAGTATTGAGTACTTTAGAAATTGAAAGCTATGATTATGGTACACTTCAACTGGTTGCCATGATTCTAACTTATGCTTTTTAGGTACATTGTGTCTAACTGTGACTCTATTGAAGTATTATATGATGACCAGAACTACAGAGAAACTCCAAAATATGCAGTGGCATTTGTTTTGAGCGCAGTTTTGAAATATAGACAATGTTGCAATGGTTTATATTCTTCTCAGTCTAGTGTCTCATAGCAATGAATAATTCACTCCATTTCATGGTTTTTTCCTTTGATTCAGGATTTAACTTGGACTATGGATTGTTCTATCCGGATTATCTAGAATCCGCAGTTTTGCAGGGGAAGGCCAAGGAATCGGATATGAATAAAGCTTTGATAAACATGTACATTGGTTTGATGAGATTAGCTTTCTTTGAGGTAGATGAGTATTATTCCAATCTGGGGCCCAAGGACATCTGCAGTGCTCAAAATCAAGAGTTAGTTGTTGAAGTAGCCAGGGAAGGTATAGTTCTTTTGAAAAATGATGGATCATTGCCCCTATCAACAAATGAGATTAAACATTTGGCTATGATTGGACCTCATGCTGATGCCACAAAACCTATGATAGGCAACTATGCAGGTACATTTTCTGTTTGTCTTTCATTTGAATTACAGTTGATAACTCTCTAGATTTATGAAGTTTTGAAAATCAAATTATTAAGGGTAGGGTAATGGTATGTTTTTGCATTGTAGGGATTCCTTGTAAATACATCTCACTTGCACATGGGTTGGGAAAATACGCTAAAGCTGTATATCGACCTGGATGCTTGGACGTGGCATGTAAAAATTCAGGTTTGATACCTGCAGCAGTAAAGGTAGCCAAAGAAGCTGATGCAACTATTCTGGTTGTGGGGTTAGATCTAAATCGAGAGGCAGAATCACATGATAGACAGATTCTATTGTTACCAGGATATCAAATGGAACTTGTAACTTCAATGGCCAGTGATTCCAAAGGACCAGTTATAATGATTATCATGTCTGGAGGTGGAGTGTCCATTCAGAGGAGGATTTTGATATAAAAATTTCTTAAACATGTCCCATGATCCATTGTCACATCGGTTTCGAACCTCTTCTCGTGTTAGTGACCCATTTCTTTCAACCAGCATCACCATATAGAAATTTGGATCAACAGGATTGGGTAAAACATGTCCTTTTAGGCCAAGGTTTTGTTCAGGTCTAATTCAAAAAACCACATCACTTGTACCCAAATTGATTGCAAGGTCTCTAGGATGATTCAAAGCTAAACCTACCAATCTATTTGGATTGTCTCCAAACCACTGGATAACCAAACAATTTTTGTCAAACATGAATTTGTCTACAAAATATGACCTTAAATTACCAGTAATAGCATATGATGGAGCCAATGGTCCCAGTTTCTTTTCCAAGTTTGGAGCAGTGGCCTCTAAGGCTTCCTTAGGCCAATTTCTTTCTCTTAGATCCATCAAATTCATCCATGCTCCATCGGTTTCATCAATATTGGCATAGCCACCAATAAAAATGGATGTCATGAAAGAAATTACAAGAGAAATTATTTCAGTGTTATCATAGATATCCTTGTTTTTCTGATATAATTTCCGTATCTAAGGTCCTGTGTATCTTTCATGTGCACAAGACCCAGTAAGAAAATCCAATTCAAGTATGCACCAAAAACCTTCTCAATTTCTCTGCACTGTGCTGTTGTACTATTGTCCATACAAATAGATGATTCATTAGTGGAGAAATCAACCTGAAGCTAGAAAACTAAAGGATCTTTTGGATTCACTCCTTTTAGAATGGATTCCAGGGAACCATTTCTCCAATAAACACTCTCAGGACACTGCCCACTTCCAGATTTAGCCCAGATTTTATCAAACTTTAAATTCTCCTTCTTCAATTTTTTTGGTATGAGGTAAAGAGCTTCTACCCATATCAAAGGTGATGACACAACACACCCATTTCCTGATGGATCTCTGTATACTCCATGCTTTGTCTTGTAATGTGGTAAATTTGAATCAAAATGAATTGTTTCAGTGAGGACAATACACATATTATAATCCAAAATAGTTGTTTTAAGAGACCTTCATAAACTAAAATGTGTTTTTCTATTTTAGATATCCCATTTTCTTATAATATTATTTAATGAATTGAATGCTATATTGGACATTATGGGCTCCTCCCTTGACTGGTTGATGTAAACAGTTGCTTTTATTGTCAACAAAATCATGTGAAGTATATAGAGGAGTCGTCCTAAAGCACCCTGTACTTTCTCCAAAAATTTTCTTATAGTTATTCAAATTGGATTCAAACCTTTTTCCACCAAAGTTTGGAACATTATAATTTTGACATGCATAAGGAGAACTAAAGATATTCACAGTGCTCATCCCTCCATCACCATTTTTCTGCCTCATAAATGTGGTTGTAGAAAAGCAACTTGCAGGGGTCACAGATGCTATATAATGTGGTTGGTGCCTATCTTCATTTGAAATTGGGTATTGAAGTTGTTGTTCTAGGTATTGAACTCTCTTATTCATTTGTAACTGTTCTAGACAAATATTTTCATATTGTTGAGGATTATTTTAGCAACATTATCAAGTAACTCATTTGCTATTGAGATAAGTCCATATTTCATCTCTCGTAAATGTATTGTTGCTTCTCCACAAACAGTTACCTGCACACCACGACTACAAAAATAATTTTTATCATATTGTATTGCATTGCTTGAACCATGCACAATAGTTTCCCTCAAATATGACTTTTTCTAAGTATTAGCGGGAGTAACACTAGGTTCTATGCTTGGAAATTTAAAAACTAGAGTCTTTTGTGTTAATTTTTTCACCAACAACATTATCCTCACTAGCCTCTCCAATGCTCTTACAGTCAAAAAGATGCACCAATGTGGGATTTCTTTTGACATCATATATCTCTGAACCAAAATGGTGTTTGAGCATGCTCACTTATTTCCATCTTTAATATTTAAGAATAATTATTAAAATCCATTTAATTTCCATGGCATTTGTTTCATAAAATCGTGGGAAACGTTTCAAATTAGTTGTGCAAAAATTATATTTTCCAGGAAACCTAGAAGATGCTTCCCTCTGTGGGGTTTCCAACAAATAGCTACAAGTGTCAATAAAAATTTACAAACTTATTCTTGTGTTGAAAAGGTTGAATTGGTGTGCAGATGCAGTAACATTTTATTGCAGTTCTTTTTTTCCATTTGTTAGGATTCGATAGGTAAGATTGTCACTGTATATTATGATATTTGCAGGTAGAAGCATGGTAAGAGTGGAGGTGATGTAACAACTTTTGAATACATAAGTATGGTAACCTGAGGTGATGTGACCTGATTTTTAGGTGCTTTTTACTTTTCCAGCTTGCTAAGCAGAAAAACCTTTTGGGATTGAAAAACAAGGAAAGAAATTGTTGAGTAACATGAACCTGTTATCCCAGTCTATTCCATTATCAAAAGTCTAGATCGCATCAGAACTTTTCTCAGTAACCTTCCCTGGTTTTGTGTATTTCTCACTATAAGCATCTTGGAATTCAATGATATGATATGGGACTTAAAGTATTTACAGAGATCTGTTACTTTTGTTTAGTTCGGTTTGGGTATTTTCTTTATTAATATTTTGTCAGTAGTGAATTTAATTGGTAATTTTTGTTTATTAACTTCCTTGTTGATACAATGTTACCAAATGGATCATAAACCAAGCAAAGCTAAAATAGTGTTTGGGGCCTTTTTTACATCCACCCTCGTTTAGAAGCTTAGCAGCAGGTATTCACTTGTTGAAACTTGAAATACTTGTTTGAGATACCTAATGGACTGGACAATTTTTTATTTTCAGTGAAATCAAATATTTTTTTAAAAGCCCATGTTGATAAGACATGGAACTTTTGTCATTACAAGATATCTAAGTACTCGAGTAGCTTGCCATGGATCAAGGGCTTTGTCCTCAACTTAGTTTCATGCTGTGAAGTTTAATTCAGAACAGCTGGATATGATATGCGGCTTATCTTGATATCTCATCCGAATTTCCTAAAACTAAAGTACTGTCAAGGATCCACAAGGGAAAAGTAATATTGATCACTTAGTTTGCTTGAAGTATCTTATCAATACCAATTATAATGCAACAAAACATCTATTGTCATTTTTTTTGGGTAAATAGAAAGATATTATGTTAATATACAAGCAAGATTACAAGGATTTCAGATAGATATCCACTAGTATTTTTAACTTCATCCTAAGATGCAATTCTACCTGGAATCTGGACATCAAAACATGGTTTTGAGGATAAATAAACCTTTCCATTTTAACAAAAAGTACTGAGATTTTGAAATTTTCTGAAATAAACCCAAGTGGATCAGTTCTAGCAAGATCTATGCTTCCGATTCTATCTTTTTCATCTAAACAACCTAAAATGCATTACAGGTTTGATAAGGACAACCACTTGCTTTCTGTTAAACTATAAATTGGTAAACCAGATTACTACTGTATTCTCCCATGTTATTAATTTTGCTACTAGCTGAAAATGAAATCTCAAAAAGAGAATATATTTCCATGGGATAGAGTTACTCTTGAGCTACACGCTCTCCTTGTGTTTGGTTCTCCATTGCTGTAGGATGGATCACAGACTTCCTATTGACAGTCAGCGTATTGATTCCAACTTTTTCCAAATATAATGGGTCATGATCTGGAAGTATGTAGAAATTGCTACTATCGAATGCAGAAGGGATATGTTTTATACCTATCGTCCATGCTGGGATCCCTCTCTCGCTTGGCGTGATGGACCTGAGCTATGTTGCATGAAGGATCTGAGGCCGGTCATCATTTTGAGAACCAAGTGCCAGTGTCCATTGTTTTTGTTGAGCTTCTGTGGCAGAATCTGTGCTAAAAATGCATATCTTTACTATCTTCTTGATCCCTTCCAAATTCTCTTTCACCTGAGCAGCTATCATATCCTCAACTAGCCACTTTAAATTTATTGCTGCTTCGAAAACAAATCTCTAACTTCTGGTATTCTTCAGGTTAATGAGAAGATTAAGGGCGTCCAAAATCCTCTACACCAAATATCTCTCTTTCCTCTATCACTCCTATGTCATTTTATTTTCACTCTTAGAGGAGAAGGGTCGATAGCTCCATAAACTATTTGATGGGCTTAGTTACACACCCAAGTGGGTAACCCCTAGGAGAAAAATTTTGTCCTATGGATGGATCACTGGTTGAAAAAAATTATAGATCATTTTTTGTTGTATTCTTGTTCCCATGCTTCACCTTGGTGGTTTTTACTTACCCCTAGTCTAGTGTGATCTTCCCTGAGGCCTTTCTTCCCTGATCTATTTTGTCAAACAAAATAATTTACATCAAAAATTTCTCAAGTTTGCAGATTTTGTGTCAGTTCCTGCATTCAAATCTAGCCCTTTTGCCTCGGTTTTGTTTCCAATATACTTCCAAATTTGATGAGTTTTAGTTTTGGATATAAATTTTATGGGTGTTGGATTTGAGATCGACTTCATCCTCAAGATATATGCGATTGCGATTTTTCTTTGTTTTTGAATTCTCACATTCAAGTTTTCTGTTGTTCAGGCGGGAGCAACAATTATGTGGGACCTCATAGTTGGTGGGTGGGAATGTTTCCTATCGGTCAAAGTTTGTGTTGAGTGCACAGGGAAGCTATTCAACTCTAATCGACAAGAACATAAAGTTGTCTTCATCTGATGAGTCAATTTGCAATTCCTTCAAGGCATCAGAGGCAGGGAAGGTAGTTCTGATAATAGACAACTCCTCTTCAAACAAGAAGAAGGCTCAAAACTCGACCTATATGCCAACTACTTCTTATGATCGTTCCTAGGAACATAATTGTAATTTTTGTAGGTTTAAAATTTATCACAAGTTTTCTCTACTGTGGTCGAATTTATGGAGGTTATCTCAAAATTTATTTAAGGTACCATGGATCTAAATTTCTTATGAACTTTCAACACTAACAAACTTTGGTGCAAATTGTTGATCAATTCTCACTTGGTTAGGGTTATAGATGTTAATGAATTTTGTGTGCATGCATGAGAGTTGGGTGCAAATGCACAATGTTGTGTAGCATTAGTGTGATAAATATGGGATAGTGCAAAGCATAGTTTTGAAGATTAGTCTAATTTGAATCGTACCTAATCAACTCATTTAGGTTGATTGTTGGTTGAACGGTTAATTGTTGGTTCAATGGACATAAGATATTGCAGGCACAAATACCATAGGGAAAAATGGAGCCCATCATGGGGTACTCTTTGTAATTCTCCACCACTGCTACCTTCCATGCTTCCTCAAACTCCTCCAACCTAAATATCAGTGCTAGTAGTAGCATGGTCCTCTACAACCTCAATATTAGTGCTAGTAGTAGCATGAGCAACAACACTACACTTAGCAGAACTAGAAGAACGTGTTTTCCAAACTACACGAGAACTACTTCCCTCACGAGTCACCATGTGCCATGCTTGGTCTCGGTGGTTCTCTTCCTTCTACTCCTGGTTCAACTACCATATATTCATTGGAACCAACACCCCGAACTCCACTAGACAATGATTCACCATTTTGTAGTAGTGATTCGCCATTTGTACTGGTGATTCGCCATGATTTTACAAGATAATTTAATCTCGTGAGTGATTCGCCAAAAAATTATATATACATATTATATTATTAATAAAATCGCCTTCCATTTTTCCTATGTATCATGGGGATTCGCCCAATTATTATATATATAAATTTAGGGGGGTTCTTAAAATTTTCCCTGCTACCTGTCCCAATTATACCCTATGAAGTGGTTAGAGGACCCATGGAATCACTAACACTACTTTACGTAGACATAAGGGTGTATAATAGTGTACTAAGTTCAAAAATATGGTCATATTATTTGATATATTTCCCGAGATCCCAAATGTACTCCTTAAGTATATTTGGGGTCGATATAACCATCTACAAAAACAAGTGATTCTTTCCAAGCTAAGGATAATGTATGAGCTATGTGTATACGCACATTCTCTAGAAACCATCTAGGCAAAAATAAAGGGTACTTAAGTGGTTTGAAGAAAAAATAGCACCAAGAAGCTTTGAAGGAGGGGAACAAGAACTGGAAATAGGAGGATAAGAATAAAATAGCCACTACACATTAATGCAAGGGTAGTAGAAATAATTGTAACCATTTCAACATTGATGGTCACATTAAGGAGAATTATTGGATGTTTGGTATGCATTATATTCTTTATGTGAATACCCCCATGCACTGTATATTTTTCTAAGCATAGTGGTGGGAATAAAATGGGAGGAAAGGACCCCCACATTAGGGTTTCATAAAGACGAAAAATTCCCCACACACAGGTGTTTAGGTGTAGTGCCCCAGAAAAATGTTTTTGGGAAAAAAAAATCTCCCTTTATGATGGCTTTCATCACATGGTTTTTTATTTTAGTAATTTTCTAGTGCATGGTAGTTTACCCCATGGATCTACAGTTTCAGTTCAAGAACTAAAGTTTTATCTGATCCAAGGTAATGGATTGGTAGTTTGTTATTATGAATCTTTTGTCGAAGTGTACGAAAAAAGACCACTTTAGCTACGCATAACTTATAGCCCTAACATCAAATATGACTGCCAATATCTTCAGATCTGCAGTTAGTTGAT
Organism: Pinus albicaulis; assembly: GCA_034641835.2. NCBI lineage: Eukaryota > Viridiplantae > Streptophyta > Pinopsida > Pinales > Pinaceae > Pinus > Pinus albicaulis. Next base: position 1,377,831 of record CM076574.1, on the reverse strand, counting down.
CAAGACAAATGCTGCAAAAATCCATATCTATGCATAAAGAGACATTAAGTAGTAAAAATAAGGTTTTTCTCCATACATCCAATAGACAAGACAAGAACAATATTTTTGAAAGAATTTTTGTATTAAGGGCACCTGGGAGGAAAACAAGAAGGTGTTTCCAATTCTCCTCAATGGGATGGGTTCTTGGAAGTCCTCAGCACTTTAGATCTAGTATTTCTCTCTCCTGTTGGTGTAGAAAACCCAGACAAAGATAGAACTCAAAGCGAGCTCACACAGCAAATAATGGAAAATTTGACAATGATAATGGGTCAAAGTCTGACCAAGAGTATAGATCCAGAGTGATCTAATAGGCAAAAAAAGGTGAAGAATGGTAGGAGAAACCCTCCTATTTATAATAAAATATTGGGTCATTCTAGATCTTGGTGCATGATTAAAATAACATTAACCAAATCTAGATCCACCTTTTATGGAATATTTTATTATATTTGTTGGAGGGAAAAAGTATTTGACTTGGGTCAAATCTCTTTATTGGTGAATAATAAATAAATAACTGATTTATTTATCATTTTAAGGAAGTGGTTGAAAGATAATCAAATAAATAATGATTTATTTAATTATTTATGGGTGATTTAGTCATATTTAACAAGGAATATTATTTAAATAAGATTTAAATAATTATTCCTAAAAAATAATAAGATAAATAAAGATTTATCTAATTAATTTCTTTGTTTTGGGTTAAACATGACCAAGAATAATAATTAAATTATTGTTTAATTAATTATTCCATGAGGGAAATCAAACAAATATAGGTTTGTTTAATATTTCCCTTTGGGGTTTCCTGTTTAGACCATAAACAACCTAATAAATGTGTTTTATTAAGTTATTTTACATAGTGAAAGCAATTTTACTTAGGGTAAAATTGGTCCTACATGGTGTACTTGGGTCCATCTAATGATAATAGGTTAGATGACCAAAAAATGGTGTAACAGATTGCCCCCCAGCGTGCGAGTGTCAGGAGAAAATCGTATGACCGAAGTACGTTGTAAGAACTCAATCACTAGACAACAAAAGGGAAGTCAGAGAGAGAAATGCAAGGTAGATAGTGTGCTGAAGAACTAGACCCTAAGGAGACGAGACTCGCAGGTGCAACAAGTCTCATTTTATGAGAGGGTACCTGTGCTGAAGGCGGCGGGGGAGGCATACCTATGCCCGCCGAGACAAAGTACAAAAGAATAGTGTGTCCAGTAAACAAGGGACCGAACCATAAAGTACAGCCGGCATAAACATGAGCCAGATAGAAATACAATGAGGGATCCCATATACATGTTGTGCCTAGGATAACAGCCAGGACTTATACAATAATATCTGAGTACATGAGATACAAATACAACCCAAATGCCCCCTACAAGCGGGGAAGGGCTCACAAAATCTGACTGATACATGCAAATCAAAGAGGCGCTGCAAGCGGCTAAGGCCTACATCATCAAATATATGGAGCGGCATCGAAGGCTGCAATGAAGAGGTCATCCGGGCATGTGGGGGGCTACCTGCAGGGCCACCCCCTCATGAGGGCTGAGACGTCTCACACACACCCGGGAATCACCAAAAGCTACTACTGCATCATTGAACCATCAAGCATACAGATCTCGATCATGTTGTAAGGAGCTGGAGTGGAGAAACAATCAAGTCAAAGGGAAATGAGAGATCCCTTTGCCTGATCCGAGGCACCGAACAAGAGTGGAAGCTGGAACCAAGGTACACTGCCCTCTAGACCTGTCTTCTGGAATGAAGGAGTTGATGTCGACAGAAGGAGGTCCGCCATAGGTGAGGCAATGAGAGATCCTCAACTAAGGCACGAGAGAAAATAGTAGAGCGACGAACAGACTAATACCAAAGATGATGATGGAATGGAGGGTACTAAGTAGAGAATGGACGACTTCCCTTGCTAGAGCATAAAGGGCATGAATGACATGGCAGTGACTAACACAGTATCATAAGGGATAGGGGACAATGGGACGGCCATAATGTGTGACACACGAGAGACACCAAGCAATGAAGGATGGAGGACTATAGTGGGGTACAAAGGGACTCAGGATAGACTCCATGAATGCGATGATGACTCAACTTGGATGCTCTAAACAAGGGCGACTTGATGGGGCTTCCACAGAGAAAAGGTTCCATTGGGGACCATGAAAACATGAGTACAAGATGGTATCTCATGATGAAAATCAACATGAACATGGATAAGTATGGAGGCCAAATGGTGCCCCTAGTATGAGTGTTGCAAGTGAAGAAATTCGATTTTGAGGGGGGTTAGGGTTGAGGGGCATAGGTGCCCCCAAGCATGGTGTGGTCATGCCAAAATGTATTTAGTAAAAGGGGAATCTAAACAGATTTTAATGATGTGGTGTGCCATTTGTTTTCGTTATGGTTATGTAGTGTGAGAAAGGGAATGGAGGATTACCAATCTCTTTTGGTACTGCATATAGGAATCAAATGGACTTTAAGTTTCCGAGTTGGCATACCTGGTGTCATTATCCCAAAGATAGGATTTGGAGATAATGAACTGATGCTCTTGTAGAAAAGCTATAGGTTGGTCAACAACAATGTCTAAGAGACAGAGTTGCTGATGTAAGATGAAGGAATGATAAGGGGCATCATCCCTAGAGTGATTTGAAGTGATATGGGACTCTAGAGGTTCTTCTAAATGTGGAAGAATAATGGTACTAAAGTCGACACGACCAGATACACTAGGAGAGTTTTGGAGAATATCTTCTCTTGGTCTCTCAAATGTGGGTGCCCCCTTACCCAAACATTGGGTTTCAATGTAATGGCCACAAGGTGTATGTGGTGTGAACGCATGGGTTCGATGTAAGGGGGAATAGATAAAGTCAGGGGTGGGGATTTTTTCCATAATGTCGTCACTGTGATAGAAGATGGGGTGACTGGTGGAAGAAAGACCACCTGACGCAGCGAAGCTACCTGACTCATCATCATGAGAAGAGAGGTTCACATGCGCATCATCACAAGGGGTGACATAAGAGTAAGTAGATAAAGGATCTACTGATGTTGAGCCCAAGGTGATCGCTGAAGGAAGGTCAAGAGAAACAACAGGGGAGGATTCAGAGGGAATGTTCCACGAGGGTCTCATGGATGATGATAGGTAGAAAATGTTGGACGAAGGCTCCGTCATCTTGACATCAGGAGGGGGAATGTCAATGGGAGCAGTCATGTCTGGTATTGTTGCCGAAGCAAAATGTGAAAATAGGGGAGAGGTGGACTCGTTGCGCTTGGCCTCGAATTGGCAGACCGCGGCTAGAGAGGTGCGGAAGTCATCGAGGCGGGGACAAAGGTGGGTGTAATGGCCATGGAGATTACACAAAGCACAAGGGCGGTTTGTGTGAATAGTCTTGGGGCTCTTGGCCACGGTCACGGAAGGAAAAGAGGCTTCTGGGACTGTGTACTCAGGGAACACAAAGTTAACCATGGGCTTGAGATGAGGCAGTTCAGGACAGGTATGGGTGGTGTGACCGAAAACATCACAAAAATCACACTGGATGGTATGCTTTGGAGGCTGAGGAGGGGAAGAGTTTGTCAGGGCAGCCTTTTCCTTTTATACCCCCGTGGGAGCTTTGCCCTTCTTACTCGAAGCGATCGCAACAGGAGGTGGTTCCTGTTGAGGTGACTGAGGCACTGTTGCAACGGGAGAAGTCATGGGGACCGGTTGAACCAGGGTCAAAGCAATATAAGGTTTGGGTTGACCAGGCAGGGTTGCGGCTGGAGGATCATGGTACCAGACGGGAATCCCAAGGGTCAGGTTAGGAAGAGAGAGGGTGGCCATGACAGGTACCGTGTACACTCCTGGTGGGGGAGCCAGGAACGATATCTGACCAGAGGGGTAATGGCCAGGTGAGATAGCTCTTAAATGGCTAAGGCTTGGAGGAACCGTTCCAGGAGGGTAAAGAGGCTCATGAATACCAGCTGCAGGTGAAGGGCTAGGAGCAGGTTGCGGAGAGCGCAGTTGCTGACTAGCCGAAGTAGGTTGCTTGAGAGAAGCCCGAGACGATTACATCATGCAAACATTCGATGAGTTGGGGTCGGAGATAGGAGGAGGAGGAAGACCAGGGAAAGTTCCAAGCAAAGAGGTGTCTTTGTAGACGCCGGGAGAGACACTCGTCAAGGAATCGATGGATTTCTTATTGGCTACAGAAGAGATGGTTGTCTCAGGGGAGGTCTGAGATTTTGGCTCATGATATGTCAACTGGTCAATGGCGACTATCTTTCCATTGCAAGGAAAAGACATCTTGCGAAAAATTGTGGATGGGACAACAGACATGGCATAGGTGTAGCTTTGCCCCAAGAGAATGTTGTAATCTAGAGGGGCGTCAATGACTTTGACGTCAACGCAAACAGTCTTGCCCGCAAGAGTGATAGGACAATTCCGGAATAGGCCAATGGGCTGGGAGGCATGGCCGTCCCACGCTCGAAGGGTGATCATGGAAGGGGCCAACTCAGGAGATCCGAGTTGTTTCCAAACCAAAGTGGAAATCACACAAGTGGATGCCCCCTCATCAATGATACATCGAGAAATGTTAGCGTTCCAGATTTTGACTGGGATTTGGAAGTCTACGGAAGCAGGAAGAGGAGGATGCTCTGATTGATGGGCGTCGAAAACAATCAATTGGTCATCAGCAGGATCTACAGCACCCATGGCAAATAGTAGAGCCTTCTTTTGGGAAGGGCACGACTGGAGGATTTCCAATGTAGAAATGGCAGCAGGAGACTGCACCAAATCATCTACCATGCTATACGAATGAGCACCTCGACCAAAAGCAGCATTTTGACGTAATGGTCCCTTAGGAATTTCGGTATGAACCTCAACTTTGGGTTGAGGGATATGCAAGGTACCATTGGATGTCGAAAGAGGCTTTGTAGAACCTGAATAAGGTGACTCAGGGACAGACGGAGCGGGAGGCTTGGGGTACTAGCGAGACCGAGTTTGAAAGTTAATTTCGATGGTTAGAGGTGGATCAGAGTTCATCATGAGGATCTGGTAATTGGAGGAACCAGAAGGGGAATTTTGAGTGGCCACCTATTTTTCAGGTGGTTGGGTAGCCATGAATCCCTGTTGTGAATCCACCTGCTCTTGAGGGGGCGGTGACTGTTGTTGCAGGGGTTGAGAAGGCCAGGGAGGCGGAGGTGCTGATGCTGGAGAAGCTGGAGCACTAAACTGCGGATACAAATAATAAGGGGTTTGGGTAACAGTGTGGTGACCAAGAGGTTGGGCCAAAAGAGAAGGCATGCTGTATCCTGGATACGTGCTACCAGGAGGGGAACAAGTGCCGGAGGTGTTGCCCCCTCCCCCAGGAAAACCATAACCCATGGGAGGTTGGGCATATGGATGAGAGAGAGCTCCAATGATACCTTCGGCAGCATGAGGTGCCCCCGGCGCATTGACACCACCGGGTCTGGGGAGATCAGGTAGAACGGTATAAACATAACCTGTCTGAGCGTAGATCAAGTCATATTTTAACACCAGTTGGAGGGCGGCTTCTTCGGTTTGGGGGAAATGTGATGCGACATCTTTCTCGATAGGAGACAAGAGAGATCTAAGGAACCAGTCCATGTAGACGTGATCTTCGAAGGTAGGGGATTTACATAGGCTCTTTCTTCTCCGCCATTCCTGGACATGATCGGATAGGCGGGTCACAGATGATTGACGGAAAGAAGTCAAAAGTTCGATACCAGTGTCATAACGAAGGGGAAGCTAGAAGTAAGATAAAAAATCTGGGGCAAGAGTTGCAAAGGTGGCATGAGAGGAAGTGGCCTGATCAACATACCACTTAGAAGCCACGCCTGTAAGCATTCGTTGGAACAACCGAAGACAGACAGAGTCATCGGTAATGGAGGTAGATGAACACCACATGTGGAAATATCGAACATGATTTGAAGGATCTTCTCCAGCAAGGCCTTCAAACTTTGGGATGTCAAAAGGGAGCTTTGTCGACATAGTAGGTCAACTAGCGTCATGGTGTATAGGGTCATTTATCAACCGGTCCAAATTGGGGAGGCTGAGGCCTGCCATGAAGGGGAGCAAGGGCGCAGCCGAGGTAGTTCCTATGGTGGTTCCGCTAGTAGCAGTCCCAGCATTAGGGCCGAGATTACTCCTAGCATTAGGCCCTGGACCAGACATAGTGAATGTGACAGGGGGAGAACCGAAAGTAAAAGGAGAACCCAATGAATCAGAAGAGGAGTCGGAGTGTGGACTCGGAGGTGGACTAACTCGACGACGGCGGGAAGGAGTAGGTCGACCGACCGGAAACTGAGGGTGAAGGCCAATAATTCTCCGGGATGTGCAACTTGGGGGTGCAATGATGATAACACAAACACGGCACAAGGGGAAGAAGAACGACCAACAAGGGCGGGGAGGTGCAGAATCAAGTATTACAATGTCGAAACAAGGATAGAAAAGGTGCAGTGTCAATTGATTTTACAACGTTTTAAATTCTTTTCCTGGCGGTGTTAACCAGGAGCTTCTTCGCTTAGGGTGAGTGTGTGGCGTGTGTTAATTTTAATTTTTAAACCCAGACATTTTGAGAGAAAAAGAAAAAGTGTGTTGCGTAACTGAAAATAAAGTTGCAGAGAACAGTATATAATGTTGAAATAACAGAAAATTAACAGCTAACAATACATCGATCTAACCCAAAAAGGCGGGTCTCTCAAAACTATTCTAAAAAGAGGGGAAAAAATCTAGTCAAAACACACTAACAAGAGGCCAATAGATCTAAGTTCGGGAGGGACAGGGATCTAAAGAAGAAAACCGCTGAAAAGAGGTGCAGAACACAGCCGAGAGACAGAGGCAAGGTGGCTGTAAAAAAGGAGGAAAGCAGCAAAAAGCAGAAGGGACAAGGAGGAGGCCCTAAAGGAAGGTCCAAACAAAACTACAAGAGGTGATTTGAAAGGGAGAAGAGATGATTTAAAGGGATCTGAGAAGGAGGTAGAAGATCTAAAAAAGGGAAGGCTGAAACTCTGAAAAATCAGACACCTGAAACAATTAAAACTCTTCCACCAAAAGTGGAGGGTACTGAAGCCCTAGGGGGCTATGTTCCCAATTAGATGAGAAAAAAATATCAGAAACAGGTCTAAATGGGCTGAGACAGAGGCTGGAAAACCCTGACAGAAGCTTCAGAAAAACCCAGAAAAGTTGCAGAAAAATAGCAGAAAAACTGGCAGGTCGCAGGTTCTAACCTGTTTTCTGTGCAAGTCGCAGATACTGGGCTGAAAAGTGCAACCTGGAGTCTAGGTCACAGTTTTTGGGCTGAAAAGTGCAACCTCAAGCTCTGGGTGTCCCAGTGGCAGATTTCCGAAAAAGTTGATGTCTCAGGTGTGGCTGATGTCTGTCACCTGCGCAATAGGTTTAGAAACACGCGGAAGTTAGAAATTTTAATGTTTTAGGGTTTTATAGGTGAAAAAAACCATAAAAATAGGAAAAAAAAAAGCTAAAAAAAAACCCCAGGGTTTGAAGTAGCTGGATATGCAGGAATATGAGAAACGACATCGGTCGTAATTGAAAACCCGTGTGGAGTCGCCAGTTGTTAGTATGAATCTTTTGTCGAAGTGTACGAAAAAATACCTCTTTAGCTACACATAAATTATAGCCCTAACATCAAATATGACTGCCAATATCTTCATATCTGTAGTTAGTTGATCAAGACAAATGCTACAAAAATCCAAATCTATGCATAAAGAGACATTAAGCAGTAAAAATAAGGTTTTGCTCCATACATCCAATAGACAAGACAAGAACAATATTTTTGAAAGAATTTTTGTATTAAGGGCACTTGGGAGGAAAACAAGAAGGTGTTTCCAATTCTCCTCAATGGGATGGGTTCTTGGAAGTCCTCAGCACTTCAGATCTAGCATTTCTCTCTCCCGTTGGTGTAGAAAACCCAGACAAAGATAGAACTCAAAGGGAGCTCACACAACAAATAATGGAAAATATGACAATGATAATGGCTCAAAGTCATACCAAGAGTATAGATCCAGAGTGATCTAATAGGCAACAAAAGGTGAAGAATGGTAGGAGAAACCCTCCTATTTATAACAAAATATTGGGTCATTCTAGATCTTGGTGCATGATTAAAATAACATTAACCAAATCTACATCCACCTTTTATGGAATATTTTATTATATTTGTTGGAGGGAAAAAGTATTTGACTTGGGTCAAATCTCTTTATTTGTGAATAATAAATAAATAAATGATTTATTTATCATTTTAAGGAAGTGGTTGAAAGATAATCAAATAAATAATGATTTATTTAATTATTTATGGGTGATTTAGTCATATTTAACAAGGAATATTATTTAAATAAGATTTAAATAATTATTCCTAGAAAATAATAAGATAAATAAAGTTATCTAATTAATTTCTTTGTTTTGGGTTAAACATGACCAGGAATAATAATTAAATTATTGTTTAATTAATTATTCCTTGAGGAAAATCAAACAAATATAGGTTTGTTTAATATTTCCTTTTGGGGTTTCCTGTTTAGACCATAAACAACCTAATAAATGTGTTTTATTAAGTTATTTTACGTAGTGAAAGCAATTTTATTTAGGGTAAAATTGGTCTCACATGGTGTACTTTGGTCCATCTAATGATAGTAGGTTAGATGACCAAAAAATGGTGTAACATAGTTTATAATTGTTGTGGGATATATACATATATACATACATACATATGTGTGTGTTTGTTTGATGGTCTAACAATTAATATACTAATAATAATAAATGATCTTCTCATTTTGGGTTTCTCGAGTAAATTATATGTTAATGCATGTGTTTTACATTGAATTTTTTTCATTTTATTAAGAATCTATATCAAACAATTAACTATATAAGGTTAAAACCTATGTTTTGTATCAAATTTCTTTTGGTTTCAATGGGAAACTTTTATGGCTATTTTGTTTTTCTCGAAATGTGATATACCCCATTAAAATGGGAGATATATCGAAATGATTCCTATGGTGTAGTAAAATAGTTGAGTAGTTTAAAGATATAGATGCATAAATTCAATGAGCATAGTTTTCAGATATATAAGTCCAAAATAGAATAGTTGTTGGTGAACAAATATCAGTGGGTCACTATGGATATATCTGCTTCATTCAAAAGGGATTTTTCTATAAGGATGGACTAAGTTGGAAAGAAGGGAAAATAGTACAATTATATGTTAATGCATGTGTTTCACATTGAACATTTTTCATTTTATTAAGAATCTATTTGAAACAATTAACTATATAAGGTTAAAACCTATGTTTTGTATCAAATTACTTTTGGTTTCAATGGGAAACTTTTATGGCTTATGTGTTTTTTTGGAGATGTGATAGACCCCATTAAAATGGGAGATATATTGAATCGATTTCTATGGTGAAATAAAATATTTCAGTAGTTTAAAGATATAGATGCATAAATTCAATGAGCATAGTTTTGAGATATATAAGTCCAAAATGGAATAGTTTTTGGTGAATAAATATCATTGGATCACTATGGATATATCTTCTTCATTAAAAGGTATTTTTCTATAAGGATGTCCACTAAGTTGGAAAGAAGGGAAAATATCACAATTATATGTTAATGCATGTGTTTTAAATTGAATATTTTTCATTTTATTAAGAGTCTATTTGAAACAATTAGTTATATAAGGTTAAAACCAATGTTTTGTATAAAATCAGTTTTGGTTTCAATGGGAAACTTTTATGGCTAATGTGTTTTTCTTGAAATGTGATGGACCCCATTAAAATGGGAGATATATCAAAATGATTCCTATGGTGCAATAAAATAGTTGATTAGTTTAAATAAATAGATGCATAAATTCAATGAGTATAGTTTTGAGATATATAATTCCAGAATGGATTAGTTGTTGGTGAACAAATATTAGTGGATCACTATGGATATATCTACTTCATTAAAAGGGATTTTTCTAGAAGGATGGACTAATTTTGAAAGAAGGGAAAATATCACAATTATATGTTAATGTGAATGTGTTTTACATTGAATATTTTTTTCATTTTATTAAGAATATGTTTGAAACAATTAACTATATAAGGTTAAAACCTATGTTTTGTATAAAATTAGTTTTGGTTTCAATGGGAATCTTTTATGGCTAATGTGTTTTTCTCAAAATGTGGTAGATCCCATTAAAATGGGAGATATATCGAAATGATTCCTATGGTGTAATAAAATAGTTGAGTAGTTTAAAGATATAGATGCATAAATTCAATGAGCATAGTTTTGAGATATATAAGATTACAATGGAATAGTTGTCGGTGAACAAATACTAGTGGATCACTATGGATATATCTGCTTCATTAAAATGCATTTTTCTAGAAGGATGGACTAAGTTAAAAAGAAGGGAAAATATCACAATTATATGTTAATGCATGTGTTTTACATTGAATATTTTTCATTTTATTAAGAATCTATTTGAAAAAATTAACTCTATAATGTTAAAACCTATGTTTTGTATCAAATTACTTTTGGTTTCAATGGGAAACTTTTATGGCTAATGTTTTTTTCTTGAAATGTGATAGACCCCATTAAAATGGGAGATATATCGAATTGATTCCTATATTGAAATAAAATAGTTGACTAGCTTAAATATATAGATGCATAAATTCAATGAGCATAGTTTTGAGATATATAAGTCCAAAATGGAATAGTTGTTGGTGAACAAATATCAGTGGATCAGTATGGATATATTTGATTCAATAAAAGGGATTTTTCTAGAAGGATGAAATAAGTTGGAAAGAAGGGAAGTTATCACAATACAATTGTGTCCTTTAGATGTTGAAGAATGTAGCTACATTCAGCCTTCATTATTAATATATTTGCCAAAAAGAAATTATAATTATTTTTTCCTAACAAAAATCTATAACTATTATCAAAACAAAAAATATTGTTAGGAAACAATAAAAGGCTAGACAAGAGACAAATGGTTATACTAATGATGAAAGAGTGAGACCTTCAATTTAGGAAGGTTTTATAGTATGTCTCTTCTGATGCACTACAACTTTTAAGTGGACTAATATTAAATTAAATAATAATAATAATAATAATTTCTAAACTAAAAAAATAATAATAATAATAAAAGGCCAATGAACAGGTTGTTGGTATTTTGTAATTGAAATAAGTTAACTCAAGAAAAATATACTCAGATGGAGGCAGACCGATGGTATGTGGAGGATAGAATAGGTACAGATTATAAGGTAAAGCATTCAATAGGTAATGAAAAGGAACCATATGGAGGTGCAACTAGAAATGGAAATTTTTAGTGGAAGAAATGAAAATAGATATATAAATAGTGATTTCTCAATTTGTATTTGACAAGAAGATATTTTTTCTCTACTTGCAAAAGTTTTTTTTTTTTTTTTTTTTTTTTTTTTTTTTTTTTTTTCAGTTGAAGAAATGACAACACTAGTTAGCCATTTCTGAGGGAAATGGATGTAGCTCAACTAATTCTAATGTATGAACAAAAATTTTAATGCAAAAGAAATTCAAATTCATAGATTCAACTCTAGAATGTCACAAACTCTCAGACATGCACATGATAGTTCAAAATTCACAGGGCATGAGACCCTCGCTATATCTATTTTAGTCACTAGGTTCTGTGTATATTATATGGGTCAGAGTAGGCCATAGATCCTATAATCACCTAGGGAAGGTTCCAAACCAAATTGAAATGTTAACATAGTGACAGTGACATAGTGACAATGTTAACATAGTGACAGTGACAACCTAGCATCAGTCATTTGGAGAGAATTAACATAGTGATAGTGACAACCTAATATCAGGTGTTTGGAGAGCATTAACATAGTGATAGTGACAACCTAATATCAGGTGTTTGGAGAGCATTAACATAGTGACAGTGACAACCTAATATCAGGAATTTGGAGAGTGGATTTGGCATAACAAAATTCTCATTTGGCAAGTTTGGAGTGAAACATTTTTAGAAATCTTCCTTCTAAACCAGAAAATACTACTCTCAATAATTATGAATAGAGCTAAAAAATTTATGATGTAAAATTTTAGTCATCATTCTGACATATATGAAATGAAAATTTGAAATTAGACTTTACTATGTACTATAATTCTGATTTCTTGCGACATGTTTAACCATTTAATGTTTAACCTTCATAAAATTGTAAATTAAATTCAATGACAGAGGATGTCGTACTTGGAAATTCGCAGACAAAGCCCCAATGAGGACGAATCCAGGAGATCACTAAAGATGTTGTGGAGGACGCAGACCAAATTCCCTATGAACAAAAAAAATTAAATTAAAATCAAACCAAAAAAAAATCAACAAAAAATGTTGCAAAAAAAATAGAGCAACAGCTCACCTCGTCATCACGGTGCAACTGTAAGACCCCACCTCATCACAAAGCAACATAGAAACACCTCATAGACACGAGAGAGACGGATGCGAGATGGACAAACACGAGTCCAAAAAATAGAGAAACACCTCACCTCGTCGTCACGGCGCAACAGAGCAACACCTCACCTTGTCACAGAGAAACATAGAAATACCTCACAACAGAGAAAGACCACAATAGAGTAACAACTCATAGACGCGAGACAAAAAAAAAATGGTAATACACCTGAAACTTGTTAAGGATTGTGGGCTAATATATTTATAAGAAAAAGTTTGGTCGAACCATTTTAAAAGTTTGACCGAACTTTTGTTGTCGGTTTTCCCATCTCCAACCAAAAATGTGTTTTCCCACGCCATCATTATGCCATCAATGTAAATGGAAGAATGAGTTCTTCTAAACTAATTTCAAATATTCAGCCAAAATCTCGAATAGTTCGACCGAACTTTTATTAAATTTCAACTAAATTTTTGAGAAAAAATAATTTTTACCCCCGATTCTCACAAAAGTGTAACCCAACTTCACATTTTTACCCATACCTCTTTTGGATATGTTTTACATCCCAAAGAATAAGGTTGTCATCAGCAGACAGAGGAAGAGGAGAAGAACAGAACAATCACATGCTCTCATTGTTGGAGATGTCCCTATGGAAATATTTTGGAAGGACCTACAAGCAGATCCATCTCAAGATCTAACATGGTTAACTTAGTTTAGAGGTTTTTGTGCATTTTCCACCATTGAAAAAGCCACTGAATGTTAGGATTTAATTAAAGAGAGGTGAAATAATCCCTTAATTAGAACACTAATTTCTCACAGAAAAACAAATAATTAATCAAAAATTACAAGCACAAGTGTCAACGCTCCAACAGAGCGTGAATCAACTAACGTTATGACACAAATATAAATTGGTGCTAAAGATGTTCATATACACCAACTGCAATTCACTGTTGAAAATTTTAAAGATAGCCCTAAAGTGAATGAATTTAAAAAGAAATATTTAGAACTAAACACTTTGTTGGCTCAACAACAAGTTGTTTTTTGTCAAAAAATATATAGCAATTGAGGTGTGGGAAAAGAGAGATTCACTGGTGAACCAATTAGCTGAAAAAAGGATCAAATTTGATGAAATTGATGATAAAGTCTCCCAATATTTCACCTAGAAAGATACTGTAGAAGGCCTAAAGGAAAATATTCCCACGATCGAAGATTGTAAAAAAAAATTATTTTTCACTAATTGGGACATAGAATTAGAGAAATCTGAAAGGGAAATTTGCAAGGCTAGGGATGTTTCCAACAACATTGTTGAAATAGTATAAAAAAACCTCGTTACTACTAATGTCATTGATAAATACCCACCTAGTTCTCTACCCATTGTAAAATATTTTATAAGACAGTGGAAGAAAATGTCTAAGATGAAGGATGAAAGCATCAAAAAATTGGAGAAGCTTGATTGGGACAAGTATTAGAAGCATTTAGTCAAGCCACATAGCTAATGGCAAATGTTGCACTGTCTAACCAACACATCCACTTACATGATGCCTCCACTATTAGATGTGGTGTACACAGGATAGTTGTGCATCAGGCTAGGCCAACCTCAAAAGGTTTAGCCTATGATTGAAATCCTTCAACTTAAGGAACGAATGGAAAAAGAGACATCAACGCAATCCTGAAGCAATTCATCCCACCAAAATATATTTATGTTTTTATTTAAATTAATTTAAGGAGAGTTGTTTAAACCTCCTAATCTCTTTGTGTATTTGCTATTTTTTTACTTTTTATTTTACTATATAAACCCTTTCATGTCTTTAAAGAAAGGGTCCTTAAATTTTTAAAAGAAGACTTTACATAAGTTGCACTTTTGTACTCTTAAAGTTTCTCTTAATAGAAAAATTTTGACCAAAGACTGGTTTTCAAATGAACAAAGTTAGCACATATATGGTACTTTTATCCTTATGTTCATGTTCTGTTTCAAATGAGAAATAGTTAAATTTCCTTATGATGTTTTGTTATATGTGATTTTTTAACACGATCCACCATTGATTCACTTAGAACTGAGACTTTTGTGATCCATAGAATAGATAAATGTATTTTCGGATTAATCACATTATTAGGATTTGGTCAACATTTCGAACTAGCTAATGGATCACCTTGTCTTGAGGATTAACCACATTAATGTTTTTTGAAACATTGACCAAATATTAATAATGTGATTAATATGAAAAGACATTTATCTATTGATTCACTTGTGAACATGTTTTATTTCCATTTTTTATACATATACAATACATGCAATAATAAATGTGATATGTAGTTAGTTATTGATTTGATTCAATATTTAATCAAATCAATTATCTTAATTCTTTTTACATTTGTGTAAGTGTTTGATAAATCTTTATTTGCATTCACTTAAAGGTTACATTTTTTAAATTGAATGTAATAGATATATATATATATATATATATATATATATATATATATATATATATATTGTCACTCTCATTCACCAAGTCATTTTCAGTTATAATACCACCCAGTCCATTCATTTCTATTTCATTGGGAAATTGGTCCCATAAATCCAGTCAGAGCCACTACCTTAAATGGATATGGACAATTTTCAAGTTCCCGACCGGGTGGTTTTCCTCGATGTTATTGTAGTGAATTTCGAGGCATAAACCTTTTTGGAACTAGAAGGAGGGCCAATAGACTATGGATGGAACCAAAGCTTAATCCTAAAATCAAATACCATCAAAAGAGTTGACCCCCCTCCAAATCTCTTACAACTTCAAGCCCACACTCAAAATCTCCTACCTTTAGATCAGAAGTTGTACAATCTCCTCCCAAGTTTCCTAGTTTAATTCCCAAATAACTCTCCCCTGAAAATACTCTTGAATAACCTGAAGTACAAACTTTGATAAAGAAATTAGAAGAAATTTCTATTTCATTAGAAAATCCCGTACTTATTGATTCCTCAGAAGGAAGTGTTACTTCAATTTTTTGAGGTACTAGTGTATTGACTCGTTCTCAGAGTGAAAAACCTGGGACAACTCCATTTTAGTTTCCTATTTATTCCAATTGTAGTAAGACTACAACATCTGAAACTAAAACATCTACTAGTGATATTCTTTCATCTTCTCCTCAAACTCCATCATTTATTCATCCTTCAATTAAATCCTCTCAAACAATTTCCTCATCTACTCGTATCCCTTCATCTCAATCAACTAGTGCTGCTTCAAGAACTACTATTTCCATGGTTGTTTTTTCTTCAACTACACACACCTCTAGAACTACCTCTTCTTCTTCAAATCCCCATTCATGAAAAACCAATCCTCCAATTCACACAAGGGAAAATATGCAATGGACTAATCCTGGAGTTGTTCAATTACCGAGTCCTCTTCATAATTTACCTAAGAATATAGAGAGATGGTTACCTAAGTATAATCCCGATGATGCTCTGCATGTTGAAGAACACCTCCATAATTTAATGCTTTCCATGAACTTAAATGATGTCCATGAAGAATATTTTCTAGTAAGGTTGTTTCCATATACTTTTCAAGGATCAGTTGGATCATGGTACTTTTCATTACCATCGGGAACTGTTACTAACTAGGACATATTCAAAGAACAATTTTGGACCAAATTTAGTGGTGATCATACTATTGTTTCTCTCATAAATGATATTTCAAATCTTAAAGAAAATTTAGGTGAAAATATCAAATATTTCAATTCCAAATTTAAAACCTTGTTCAATAAAATCCCAACTACATCTAAACCTGGTGTAGATATACATATTGAATGGTATACATCCTCTCTTCCTTCTAATACAACAATTTTTGTAGATAGATCCAATAAGCCTACTTTGGTATAAAACGTGAAAAAAGCCTTATCCATAGAAAAGAGAATTCTTGCTTTAGAAAAGAAGACTACCCAAGATGATAAAAAATCTAAAAAATTCATGATTAAGGATGAATCCAGAAAGAAAACACCTAAGGATCCTTACTATCTTGAAGGACTGCAAAAAATTCTCAAAAACTTGTTAAATCACATGGTAGAAATCAAATCACATGGTAGAAATCAAAGAACAAGTAGTTGAGCCTTCTTCTAAGAAACCTTTTAGATCTTTCAAGAAAATTCATAGTTCAAATCTTCAAACTTGAAATATAATATCTACTGTTGAATTGGATCAAGATGAAGATGAGGATGAAGAAATATTGTCTGTATATGAATCACAATATGGAGATTTGGTTGAAGTTCATGGATTATGGGATTATATTCTCCCTACATCCGATAATGAAGATGAACATGACGCACTTCCAGTTAGAACTAGAAGTAAAAACCCTATTGATTTTCCCCAGTCTTCTCAAAAACTTAAATATGCAACTCCTCTTGCTAAAAACAAAGTTGTTAATAAAAATACTCCTTATACATCTCCTCAAACAAGACCAACTTCTTCTAACTCTCCATCTACGTCAAAGAAATTAGTGGTTTTAGATACCATTGAATATAATATAGTGGAATATATGAAGAAAGTTAAAGAAAATATCTCTATGTATGAGGTGAGTAAATTAAAGCAGCAAGAGAAAATTTTACTCAATGAATTGAATGCAGTTCCTGCCTCTCCTTTACCTCCTCTTGTTACTTCTAAATCCTCAAAAGGAGTAGGAAAACCTCCCACAGATTCATCTGAAGAGATCGATGCCACTAATGTTATCCTAATTGGAGATAGATCCAATTATCGCACTCCTTATTTCCTTATGAATTTTGAATTTTTTAATAAAAATGTGCAAAAATTCCTGAGATACTATGGGGCTTCTTAAAATATTATGTCATATTCTATTTTTTTGAAGTTAAAAATTTTACCCCAAAATTCTGTTGTACACATGGTTCAATTAGATAGAACCAAACTAAAGCTTTTAGAAGAAATGAATTATGTCCTTATTAGACTCGCTTCTAATTCAAGGGTTTATCAAGTAATTGAAATTCTAGTTGGTGATATTCCCAACATTTACAGTTTAATTCTGAGCAAAGACTGGTCAAAAAATCTTCACTGTTATTTTTCTACAAACTGTTCTCATATGTGACTTAACTACAATGGTAAACCAAATCAAATTCGATTTGACCATGAAAAACCCATGAAATACTTAGTAACTAATTTTGAGGATGAAAATCATCCAATGGTATTTACCAATAACATCCTTGGGAATTAATCTATTGAATCATTCTTAGGAAATTTTAATGCACATTTATATCCATTTCTTATCAATTTGGTTAATTCTCAAATTGAAAAATTCTCTTAGTCAGGTTCTTCCAAATGTGTAAATATTGTAGAAACGCCTTTTGTTAAAAAATTATTTTGGACTTTGTACTTTAATGGATCAAAATCAGGCGATGGTACAGGAGTAGGTTGCATTCTAATTAATCCAAAAGGAGTAAATAAAATGTTGGCATGTAGGTTAGAATTTGAATGCACATATAATACTACAAAGTATGAGGCCTAGTTCAAGGCCTATATAAAGCAATAAATATTTATGTCAAATACCTTCAAGTATATGGTTATTCTGAAATGGTTATTAAACATGTAAAGAATTCTATTCACTACATTTCTGGTCATCTCAAACTTTACCAGTCATTATTGCAAGCTCTTACCTCATATTTGTTAGCATTCAATATCTCACCCAGCCCAAGGCTACAAAATGCAAGTGCTGATTTCCTATCCAATGTATAATCCATGCTATTCCATCTAAGGATTACAGTCCAAATAGATTTTCCATAGAATTAATTTTTTTCCCATCTATTCTGGATAATATCACCAAATGGGGAGTATTTAATGATGATGAATATATTCTAACCTCTCATACATTCGAAGGATCATATGATGATAAACTAATCAATGAGGATGAACATGAAAGATAGTTAAAACAAAAGAATGATGAAAATTCCATTCCTAAATATGTGGTAAATATTGAAGATATTTAATACCTAAAAGACAAATTTAATAAGGTTAGTAATTATAAGCTACAAAGTTCAACCTTTGGATTTGAACTAGTAAACTTTGGCACTGACCTTAGATCCCAGAATATCAATCTAGGACTTGGTCTCTTGTCTGATGAGTCATTAACCTTCATCCATTTATTGAAGAGATATAAGACTATTTTCACATGGAAATATGAATATTTCAATACATATGACAGATCCATTATCCAACATACTATTCGAATGAAATCCACTGAGAAACCTGTACATCAGAAGTTAAGGAAAATTCATGCCAATATTGAAAGTCAAATCAAATCTAAACTAAATAAACTCCTTAAAGCCAAGATCATCTTTCCTCATAGCCATTCAAAGTGGGTTTCAAACTTAGTCCATGGTAGGAATAAAAATGGTGACATCCACATTTGTATGGATTTTAGTAATCTCAATAAAGATTTCCTAAAATACAATTTCCCATTACCACCTATGGAACACATTCTACAATATGTTGTTGGACATGAATGAATGGATTTCCTTGATGGATTTCTAGGTTATAACCACCTTCTAGTTCATCCTGAGGATAGGTTGAAAACTAAATTTAGGACCAAATGGAGTACTTATTATTATCAGAAAAATTCCTTTTGATTTAATTAATGCTAGGGAAACTTTTAAAAGAGAAATGGACATTGCTTTAGAGGACTAACAAAGAAAAATATGGCTGTGTACTTAGATGATAAAACCATTTACTCCAAGAAAATAAGTGACCACTATCATGATCTCAAGAAAATCCTTGAGCGCTACCAAAAGTATGGGATTTTATTAAATCCAAAATAGTCTTATTTCGCTTTAAGTGAATTAAAAATTTTAGGAATTATTGTATCAAAAAAAGGAATTTGTATTGATTGAGAAATAATAAAAGAAATTTCTGAAATCTCTCTACCCCATAACAAGAAATCCATGCAGTCCTTTTTAGGATAGATAATTTAGTTAAGAGATTTGTTCTTAAATTTTCCCAAAATTTTTCACCATTGCAAGCCGTGATATAGAAAAATTCAATGTTTAAATGGGGACACAATGAAAGAGAAGCATTTTCTTTAATCAAGCAAGCCATCATAAATTCTCCTTCTCTAACTACCTAAAATTTGTATAATCATTTTATTTTGTACACCTTTTCTTCTAAATCATCGTATGTTGTTTTTATAACACAAGTTAATGATAAAAAAATTGAAGCTCCCATATTTTTCTGTAGTTCAAATATTCAAGGTGATGAACTAAATTATTCAGAAGTGGAGAAACAAGATTTTGCAATTTATAAAACTTTAAAGCATTTCAGGCCTTTTCTCCTAAAGACACATACCAAGGTAATAGTTCTATTCCCAGCAGTATGGAAATTGGATATGCAAAAGGAACCAGGATAAAAAAGGGGTAAATTATGTTACAACTCTGTAGAAATATGATATTGAGGTGAAACTAGCCAAATATGTTAGAGGAGAAGGTCTCTGCAAATTTCTACCCGGAGCATCCAACATACCAATTGATGAGGATTCAAGTAATAATTTACACATTTATGAGGTAATATTGATAGACTCTGAATCAAAATATGCAGATCTTATCTTTTATTTGAATATTTGATATGATCCTACAAAATTCAATCATAAAAGGAAAAAAATTTAAGATTAAAATATAATCAATATCAAATGATTGATAATGTATTGCTAAAAACAAACTATGAATATTTATTAATAATATCCCTTGAAAACTCAGAAGCACAAAAGGTTTTGCAGGAACTCCACGATGGACCTGAAGGTGGACATTTCTGAGGAGATACCGCCACACACAAAATCCTTCATGAAGGATATTATTGGCCAACACTATTCGAAGATGCTCATGCATATGTTAGAAAATTAAAAACATATAAAATTTTTGTTAGAAGCCAAAAAAAGCCAACCTTACCTCTACAGCTCATCAACATTGAACAACCCTTTTACTATTTCATTCTGAGTAGAGATTGGTCTGAAAACCTTCACAATTATTTTTCTACAGATTAGTCTCATATGTGGCTTCCCTAGAATGGTAAGCCAAATCAAATTCAAGTTGACCATGAAAAACACATGAAATACTCAGTAACTGATTTTGAGGATGAAAATGAACCAATGGCCTTTACCAATAACATCCTTAGAAATTACTCTGTTGAATCGTTCTTAGCCAATTTTAATGCAAATCGATCTCCATTTCTTATCAATTTGGTTAATGCTGAAATTGAAAACTTTTCTCAGTCAAATTCTTCCAAATGTATAAATATTGTAGAAAAACCTTTTGTTAAAACTTTATTTTGGAAATTCTATATTAATGGATCAAAATCAAGTGATGGTGCAAGAGAAGGTTCCATACTAATTAATACAAAATTATAAAAGACAATGTTGGCATGTAAGTTAGAATTTGAATGCATGAACAATACTACATAGTATGAGGCATTGGTCCAAGGCTTGTATAAAGCAATAAAAATTAATGTCAAATACCTTCAAGTATATGGTGATTCTAAAATAGTTATTAAATAGGTAAAGAAAACTATTCATTGCATTTCTGATCATCTCAAACATTACCATTCATTAGTGGAAGCTCTTACCTCATATTTCTTAGCGTTCAATATCTCACGCATCCCAAGGCTCCAAAACAAAAGTTCTGATATCCTAGCCAATGTAGCATGCAAGCTTATACCATTTGAGGATTATATTCCAAATACGTTTTCCATAGAATTAATTTTTTGCCCATATATTCCTAATAATATCACCAACTGGACATTATTTGAAATCTAGAGGATCATATGATGATCAACTAACCGATGAGGATGAACATGAAAGGCAGCTAAAACAAAAAATTGTTTAAAATGCCATACCTAAATTTGTGGTAAAGCTTGAAGATATTTATGACCTAAAAGACGTATTTAATAAGGTTACTAATTCTAAGCTACAAAGTTCAACCTTGAGATTTGAACTAGTAAACCTTGGCATTGATATCAGACGTGAGAATTTCAATATAGGACTTTGTCTCTCATGTGATGAGAGATTAGATTTCATCCATTCATTAAAGAGATATAAAACTTTTTTCGCATGGAAATATGAAGATCTCAAGGCATATGGTACCTCCATCATCAAACAGACTATCCCAATAACATCCACTGAGAAGCATGTACAGCCGAAGTTAAGGAAAATTTAGCCCAATCTTGAAAGTGAAATTGAATCCGAACTGAATAAACTCCTTAAAGTCAAAATCACCTTTCCTGTTAGGCATTCAAAGTGGTTTTCAAAATCAGTCCATGTTAGGAAGAAAAATGGTATCATTCACATTTTTTTAGATTCTAGGAATCTCAATAAAGCTTGCCTAAAAGACAATTTATCATTACCACCTATGGAACAAATCCTGCAATTAGTTGTTTGATCTGAATTAATTTCTTTCCTTGATGATTTTTCAGGTTATAACTAGCTTGTGTTTCATCCTAAGGATAGGTTAAGGATTAAATTTAGGACCAAATGGGGCACTTATTCTTATTAGAAAATTCCTTTTGGTTTAATTAATGCAGGGGAAACTTTTCAAAGAGAAATAGATATTGATTCTAGAGGAATAATAAAAAAAATTGTGCTTGTGTACTTAGATGATATAGCTATTTACTCTAAGAAAATAAGTGACCACTATCATGATCTCAAGAAAATCCTTGAATGTTGCCAAAAGTATGAGATTTTATTAAATACAAAGAAGGTGTATTTTTCTTTAAGTGAATTCAAAGTTTTAGGATTTATTATACACATTTATGTGATAAACCTGATAGAGTCTGAATCATAATATGCCGATCTTATCTTTTATTTGAAGAATGGATATGCTCCTGCTGAACTCAATCATAAAACCAAAAAGAGATTTAATATTAAAATTTAATCAATATGATATCATTTACTATTTAATATTAAAAAAATATGACTATGTATTAGTAATATGCCTTTAAAAGTCTGAAGCACAAAACGCTTTGCAAGAACTCCACGATGGACCTCTAGGTGGAAATTTCGGAGTAGATACCACCGCACACAAGATTATTTATGCAGGATATTATTGGCCTACATTGCTCAAAGGTGCCCATTCATATGTGAGAAAATGTAAAACATGTCAAATTGTTGTTGGAAGACAAAGAAATCTAGCCTTACCTCTACATCTGGTCAACATTGAACAACCCTTGGAGAAATGGGGAATTGACATCATAGGTGAAATTATTCCTAATTCTTACAAACAACATAAATACATTCTCACTGCAACAGGCTACTTCACTAAGTCGGTGGAAGTTTCTCCATCAAAGGTAGCTAATTCTGAAGTCATTATCAAATTCATCAATCAATTCATCATTACCAGGTTTGGCAACCTAAATCAATTATGTTTCACAATGCATATTACTTTTTAGGTAATATTAGGAATGAATTTTCTCTCAAGATAGGCTTAATGAGAAAATATTATGCTAATTACCATCCCTAAGGGAATGGTTTAGCAGTGTCAACCAATAAAAATATCTTAAGAATCATTAAAATAACTATTGATCAAATTCAAAAGAGTTGGTGTAAATATTTAACATCTTTTGTATGGGCAGATCGAATAACTAAGAATGCCTTTATAGGAACTTCTACATTTAATCTAATTTATGGGAAAGAGCTACAATTTCATAAAATTTAGTCCTTCCCTAACTAGCCCTATTTCAATTAATTGATGAAGTATCTTCCTCCTCCTTATAGCTAAGAATGTCCCAAATCCTTAAATTAGAAGAAGAAAGAGGAAAGGTCGAATTAACACATGCTCAACATCAACATATCGTTAAAAATTAGTTTGATGCAAATTCTAATAGCCAAAAAAATTTTCGAGTTGGTGACCTTATTCTTAAGTGGGACAAGGCACATGAGGAAAAAGGTAAGCATACCAAATTCCAAAGAATTTGGCTTGGACCATTTCAAAATTCAAAACATATTGGCCCATCAACCTTCATATTGCAAGATATTCAAGGGAAGAAAGAATATATTCCTATCAACGGGCTTATTTTGAAAATTTTCTTTTCTTAGAAGAACATTTATTCTAATGTATCATAATTATACTTACATTTTTAGGTTAATGAAAGAACAATGTTTGATTACATACTTTTTATTTTTCTCCGAAACCTATGAATAATTTTATGACTGGTCATTTTGAAGAATAAGAATTTTTAAAGAAATGACTACAAAGTGGAAAAATCGATAATTACCATAAAACTCTGAATTTTTTTTTAATTTAAACCGTAAATTCTTGTAAACCTCAAACATCGTAAAGTATTTTTACCCTACTATCAGCGAGGAAAGGTTCACTTTTACAAAGTAAATACTATTTTCTACTAAGCATATTTAACTCTAAATTTTCATCCAAAGCACTGGAGTCAATGATTCTCCCCATCCATTAATTATGCTTTTTTAGAGTGTAATTCAAAAATATAAAATGTAGCAAGGTAATAGGTATCATCCCAAGCCTATTTACCATGATCATATGTAAATAATAGAACGAGATTACCAGTACTGCATATCAAACAAGGTTAATGGCTTATGATTATTAAATAACTATAAGAAAAGGGGTCTCATCACGAGGCAACTTGTTCAGTCCAATTACAACCAGTGAATGGAATTATCACTATCTGGTCACCAAAATAGGACAATAAATTTTTAAGGATAAGAAAAAAAGAAATTATATATTTTTTAATTTATCTCCAAAGATTGTAATGATAGATGGATGGGATATTGGATCATTGGTGGTTAAAAGGTAACCTTGTTGAGGCTATGAACGCCTACTAGCAACAATGACTCTACCTTTGAAAAAATGAGTATATCAAAAGGCTAAGTTGCAGAAAGAAACCTACTAATATTTTAAGATATTTAATGACTGATATAGAGAAATAAATATGTTTATCTATGAAAGGTTTTTAAGAGCCACAATAAGATGATTTTTTTATAATTCAAAGTAATTTTATTTATCCAAATATTTCGAAGAGAATTTTCATTTCCTTAATTATTTTTACTTATTTGAAATATGAACAATTTCATTTTTCAGAGATAAATGGTTCTTCCAAGAAATTTCCAATTGTTGTGTTATTCAACAACCCCCATTATTTTAAGAATAGTTTCCTTAGAAAAATAATGGAGACCCTTTTGAAAATTTTAGACTAGGACAAATAAGACCCTTAAATGATTGATTAAAATATAAAAAATGAGTTAGAAAAGCTAAAAGGCATCATTTTTACTAGCTTAAAAAAACTTAGGCAGAAAATTCAAAAGAAATGCAATTGCAATCACAATCACAAATCACAAATACAACACATGACATGCTGGGCCACTCCATATCAATATTGCGATTCGATATCAATATAAGGCTCTAATAAAGGAAAATTTATTCTAACTAATCATGTTTCATTAAATACAAATCGTGGGACCCGCATTTGCCACGTCACCAATCGCAATCGCAAATCGCATTTCCATCCTGCCATCATTCAATTTGCCCACTTTCATGTCCCCGATGTGATACATTGCATCGATCTCTTGCTTCTAACCATTTCCTTCTACCATCTAGTTTCACTGAGATTGTAATTGCGATATCACATCCCAAAATTTTCATCTCACCTTTCGCCACTACTGTTCAAAGCTCTAAAAACCTTTGATTTATTAACTTAAAATTATGTTTATAGCACAAAATGGAATTAATCGCAATCGTAAAAACAAATGTGCTTGATGTTTTAGAATATTAGAACACAAATGAATATGTGATGTGAATATATCTTATGAAAACGTCTAAATGTCTATTCATACACGTGAACCCATGATTTTCATTAATGCCATGCCTTAATGGTATAACAGCTCAAGCCTCCAAATGTGATTTGACTACGGAAGAATTAATTTTTTAGATTACTCCCTGTGCCAGGTTTTATTCACCATCATTTTAATTTTTTTTACATTTCTCTCATACTGTGAAAAAAATTCCTTTTTATTCATTGTTCCTCTTATTTTGCAGGCAAGTCCAAACAAACAGAATTCCTCAGAAATGTCTAAGGCTACAAAGAAGTCCAAGAAACCCATGGCTCCACCTAATCATGTACCTCTTGCTAACAAAGTAACTGAAATTCCTCCCCTATTCACAAATACAACATGTGCAATATAAAGTGGTTCTCCTTCTTGGGAAGGAATGTATAAGCTTTTTGAAGACAAAAAACCCTACAGTGTTGAAAGAAATGCTACTGCAGATGCCTCTGATACCTTAGAAGCTATTATTTATGATGTCGGCAACTCTTTTATAGACATAATTTCTACATTCCTGAAGTTTCTACCATATTTAAATATCGTGAGATGGATTATTAACATCCTCAACATTGTAGAAAGAAAATTCCTAACAAGTAGAGGCACAATTATAGGGTCATTCAGAGCAGAAGATTTGAAGAAAATGTACCACATTCTAGACTCCAAGAAGGTGTATGATAAATATTTCCTAGAGAAATTCGCAAAGGAAAACAAGTTGCATTCTGATCCTATAAAGCAATGGAGGAGTAACCCTAACAAGCATAAGCAGAATGATAAGGGTATGTATTCCACTACTTCACTTTCATGGTCCCTATTGTTATATTTCCACTATGATGTATTTACTATTTGGCCAGACCAATACCAATAAATTCTCCATTGAATGGGTTCCCCTTATGGATGTCGTCACAAACTCCTACATCATGGACCGGGAAACCATTTTGTCAAACAATATTCCTACCCAGATTATTGAGTACAGGAAAAATAATTCTATTTCATCTAAGATCCTTCCCACATACTATATCACTGCCTAAATTATTGATGCAATGTGTTTTACATCATATTGGTTAACCATGGATTGGAAATGCACTATCCAAGACCTCATTCCCATTCATATTTATCATGATATTCTATGCGAATCTAAATATGAAATTGATTTCTACAATATTTTCCATGGAGTTATGCTCCCACTGTTTCATGTTGTGTTTGATGAAAAAGCCCCAATATTTTCTAAGGAATCCCAAGCTGACTTCACATCAATTGGGAAATTGTTTGGGGAATATTTATTTACATAAGTCACACTTTTTGGAAGCCTAGTCTGACCACGTGTCCTTCCATTATATCTTCCAGAAAAAATTCTCGCAAGGGAAATTTCTTATCACACAGTAGGTCATGGATTGACCAAAGATTTGAAAGAAGAAAAGGAAGTTTCATGGCCTTCCTTTAATATTTATTGTGGTGTCTATGAATGATACAATTTCAAACATGCTGAATTATAAATTAATCAAATCTAATGTTTTAAAGTATTTACAATCCCTAACAGGAAATATGACCGAGACCAAGTTGCATTCAATTTCACAACTCAACTGAAAATCATGCCATTTTCTCATGAAAACAATGATTTTGATGATTTATTTGAGTCAATTGATACTTATTCAACAATGAAGATATTGAAAACATCATTCCTTAATCCTTAGCAACTAGAAAAGTCCAATCAATATAGGAATCGAAGATTAGAAGGAATTACTCTAGATATTTTGGAGGTATCCCAACCTATCTCACAGAAAGAATAGTAAACAGAAGAGTGGAAGCAGTAGAAGAAATAACTTGGAAAGGAAAAACACCCTAAGGATACTGAAGTGCTTAGTTGAATAGAAGGTGATAAGTCTTCTGGAACTCAAACTAAGGATCCAATATTTTCTAGTGACTTAGATGAAATCTAGAAAGACTTTGATAAAAAAATTAAGGGAGATCAAGAAGTGGTGATCATTGGTCATAAAGAAATAGTTGGAACACATCATGGCAAAAGTCAGAACCCATATACGGTTGGGTCAAATAACAAACATGTTAGTACAGAAGAAGTTGAATTTATCCCGACCTACCCAACATCTAAAATTTTATTGAAAATAGAGGCAATACCTCCTTTGGATATATTTTATAGCCTAAAGCATAAGGTTGTCATGAGAATATAGAGGAAGAGGAGAATTTCAAAGCACTCACAAGCTCTTGTTCTTGGGATATCCCTATGGAAGTATTTTGGAAGGACCGACAAGCACATCCATATCAAGATCTAACATTCTTAACTCATTTTGCAGGTGCTTATGCATCTCCCACCAATGACAAAGCCACTGAAGTTAAAAAATTAGTTAAAGAGAAGGATGAAATAATTCTTTAATTAGAACAAGAATTGATGGAAGAAGAGCAAATAATTAATCTACAATTACAAGCACAAGTGTCACAGCTCCAGTAAAGCATGAATGAACTAAGGCTGCAGTGCCAATCTGATATTCGTGCTAAATATGCTCAGATACACCAACTACAATTCGCTGTTGAACAGTTGAAAGATAATCCTAAAGTGGATGAATTTAAAAAGGAAGTTTTAGAACTAAACACTTTGTTGGCTCAAAAACAAGTTGTTTTCTATTAGAAAATGTCTAGCATAATTGAGTTGTGTGAAAATAGCGATTCATTGATGAACCAGGTAGCTGACTAGAGGATCCGCTTTGCTGAAATTGATGATAAACTCTCCCAATATGTCACCTAGAAATATATTTCCGAAGGTGGAAAGGCTAATATTCCTAGGAATGAAGATTCTAAAAAAGAAATGTTTCTCACTGATTGGGACAATAACTAAAGCAATTTGAAAGGGAAATTTGTAGGGCTAGGGATGTTGCCAACAACATCGTTGAAATAGTTAGCCAAAACATCATTGTTGTCAATAAAATTAATAAATTACCACCTGGTTCTCTAGCTGTTGTAAAATATTTGATAATACATTGGTAGGAAATCTCTAAGATGAAGGAAGAAAGCATAAAAAAATTGGAGAAGCTTGAATGGGACCAGTATTGGAAGCACTCAGTCAAGCCACATAGCCAATGGCTAATGTTGCGTTGTTTAATTGAAACATCCTCTTAAATGATGCCTCCACTATCAAAGGTGGTTTACACAGTACAATTGTGTGTTAGGCCAGAACAAACTCCTGAGGTTCAACCTATGATTGACATCCTTCAGCTCAAGGAACGAATGGAAAAAGAGACAACAACGCAATCTTGAAGTGACTCATTCCACCCAAATCGATATATGTTTTTATTTCATTTAATTTCAGGAGAGTTTTTTAAACCTCCTCAACTCTTTATGTATTTTATATTTTTGTACCTTTTATTTTACTATATAAACCCTTCTTTTCCTTAAAGAAAGGGTCATAAAATTTTGAAAATAAGACTTTACAAAAGTTTCCCTTTTGTACTCTTAAAGTTTCTCTTACTAGAAATGGTTGGAATAGAGACTATTTTTCAAATGAGAAAAGTTGGCATATATATGTAAATTTTATCTTTAGGTTGATGTTATCTTTCAAATGATAAATAGTTAAATTTCCTTATGATGTTTTGTTATATGTATCTTTTTAAAACAATCCATCATTAATTCACTTGAACATGTTTGATTTCCATTTTTATACATATACAAAACATGTAATAATACATGTGATATGTACTTAATCAATTGATTTGATTAACTATTTAATCAAATCAATTACCTTAAATTGTTTTAAATTTCTCTAAGTGCTTTATCATATTTATTTGCATGCGATTAAATATTACCTTTTTTAAATTGCATATAAAAAAAAGATAATTCATCTCGGGATAGAGATAGGTATGTATATATTTTCTTGTTGTCACTCTCATTCACCAAGTCACATTAAGTTCTAATACCACCTGATCCACTCAATTATATTTCATTGGTAAACTGGTCCCATCAATCCAGTTAGAGCCACTATCTCAAACATATACGGGATGATTTTCAAGTCCCCGACTGTGTGGTTTTCTCCAATGTTATTGTAGAAAATTTTGAGGCATCAACAGTGAGGATAAAATGTGCTTGTATTCCTCCATGACTTTGTCCATCTGTTGGTGCCGTGTAGGGGAGCCTTGTTTGGAGTCTGCAGTCAAAATCTTCTTCTTTCCCTATGGGTGAATCTTAATGAAAATAAATTTCTTGGTTTGGGAAATAATATTACTACATTGGTTTGAAATAATCAAAGAGATGGTAGAATTGGGTACTACCTCAGGTATCATGTACAACTTATTTCCTAAATTAATAATAACAGAATGAGGCCTAGGTTCATACATAACATGTTGCTTCCACATGTATGGTTGGTCTAATAATACATCAAAATATTCAAGGGGAGCAACATCACACATTACCTCATTTCTGAAGGGCTAGGGAAGGCGACACTATTAGCTGAAGTGGAGATCACTTCCTTGGTGAAGCCACCCATATACAATTTCCAGTGTGATCTGGCTGGTAGGCCAAGACCCTTCATGACATCTGTGTAAATGAGGTTCTTTTGGCTTCTGCTATTGACGATGAATTACAGTATAGAACCCACCACCCACATATGGGATTGGAAGAGGAACTCTCCCTCCTCTCGAACCTCAAGCTCCTTGCTCTAGATCTTGGTGGCGGAAATAGTGGCATTAGGTTCTGCATCAATGAACTGCTTCCATTTTCATTCCCCTTGCCCAGTTCTGACTGAGAATCAGAACATGCATCTCATTCAGATGCCTTTAGCTCTGATCTGAAAATGAATGCTAGTTATTGATGTGATAGTTTTATTTCAGATATAAACTTTTCTTTTCTTTTTTTTACTTATCCTTCATAGGTTTTTTTAAGAGCATGTGATTATCAAACAGTGTATTTAGTGAAATTATGAGTTTTTCATAATCTTAAAAAGGATAAATTTAAATGACAGAACAGAAGCAATATAAAACACAAAAAACACACATAATAGATCTTAACACACATAATTTTTATAAACAAGTTCACCCCTCCTGGGCTACATCTCCTTGGTCCAGCTTCATAGTGTGGGCCTTTGTATTATCTTCAAGTGTGCTCAAATTTATGTTAAAAGCTTCAAAACCTCTTGGAACCAATTCTAATGAGTTTATAACTTCATAATCTCCCAAAAATGACTATTTTTTAAACTGAATTTGGACTCTAGATGCTCTGGAAATGACCCCAACACCTGGTGGCGCTAGCCTTCAAAAATATTCAAATGCACAAAAACACTTATATATGACCTTTTCTTCCTCTGAAACCTGCTTCATTGAGTTCCCAACATGCCAATTAGCCTAGAATGACTTTTACTGAGCTCAATTTCATCGAACATTGAGTGAGTTATGACCAAAACCAAATTTTCCCCAATATCTCCTCTAAAACTAGAGGAACTACCAGTTAACATTCCAAATTTGGAAAAACACCAAAATTTCCACGTCCTCCAAAATTTCCGACAACATAAACTTTGGATTAATCAGAACTAAGCGTGTTTTATGGGAAAATAAGAAATGTTTAATGATAAGCATGTTTTTAAGCGCTAATGACATTTTATCGTGGTTTAACCATGTTTTAAACATTAATTAACCGTCATTAATAAATTTTCGTCAGTTTAATTGTCTTAGCACCCGTACTTTGGGCTCTGGACACATGGGGAGGGGGCTAGCGGGAGGTGGCTGGCCCACGGGGCTAGCCCCCTCTAACCCCCAATGGTCAAACATAGAAAATTTAAATCTACAAAGAGAACATAATGGTTAAGATCCACTCGGCAGAGGAGACGATAAGGCGATTGGTTGGCGGGCGTGAGGTCAGCGGTTCGACCCCCACTCCACCACATATATTTTTCACCAAGTGACAATAGTGTCCTGCGCTAACTTTTTCAACGCTGCCATTCTAGAACCTCTGCCAATATAGTTAGAAGACCCTCAAAACTAGTTAAACTCCACCGACAAGGTGGGTTTGTAACTACATAATATATATATATATATATATATATATATAGAGAGAGAGAGAGAGAGAGAGAGAGAGAGAGAGAGAGAGAGAGAGAGAGAGAGAGAGAGAGAGATAATTCCACCATAACCTTAGTCCAATCATTAATATGAATTGATATTTCAACCCCATATGTTAGAAGATGGCCCACTAGAGAGGACATGTGGCACCCTCTGGTTGGGTTATACTCCAACACCTAAAACAATTTCAAATTCCAACTTAGGAAGAATTGGAGGTCATCAGAAAAATTCTCTCTTCACTTAACCCATCTAGAGAATTTGAAGAAAAAACTTGTCACAGTGCCTTTGGCTACAATCTAGAGAATATTCCTTGTAATGTTGATTGTACCTTCCACATCATCACTGCACCCATTCTGCTCCCTTTTTTCCTATTTTGGAAAATGAACAATAGACAATAACTCAATCATACGAACTTAGTTTTTTATGAAATGAGTTGTGGCGGAATCCTGGTGACAAACTCTATCTAGTCATTCAGGTTCAAAACAATTTCGAGCACTTTGAAATTTTATCTAATTTTAGGCCCTGATCCAAATTGTGATCACTCCTTCCCACTGACGAGCTTTTGGACCCACAAAATATGATAATTATCTTCTTGAGCTTCAACACTCTTCTACTTTCAAGTTATAACAATTTATTCTACTTGACAAGTCTTACTTCACAATTATCTTGAAATGCCTTGCATCGCAACTCACTATGTCTCTCAACCACTACACTCTAGTTGTTATTGGACCACTTCATCATTTTTTACTGCTATTTACTGATACATATCCAACTATACCACATCGATCTATATGTTCTTGGAAAATTGTTAGCCTTCCCACTGAGAATGAATTCCCTCTTGCAACAAATGCATACAAGCTTCTTCTTGGAAATCCTCTTATCTAAATTAAGCTTGCAACATGAGTAAAATCTTGGTGTCAACACAAGAAACCAACTTGTTCTGCAATGACTGCAAAACACTTTGCATCTCTTCCACTTCTCATTGAATGGACATCAAAAATCTTGCGA
Source organism: Pinus albicaulis (assembly GCA_034641835.2). NCBI lineage: Eukaryota > Viridiplantae > Streptophyta > Pinopsida > Pinales > Pinaceae > Pinus > Pinus albicaulis. The sequence goes on along the minus strand of CM076574.1, from coordinate 1,345,532 downwards.
CATGTTGTCACAGGAACACACAATCAATCCTGAAAGGAAAACATTATGCAAGAATTGAAATGACTTCCTCCTCTCTTTTTTGCTCCTTCAAAGAAATGACGGTTACCTCCTGTAACATCAAGTACATGGCGATCTTCTTGCACATTGGTGTATCCAATATCGACTCAAAATATACAAACACCATCGACTAAAACATAATTTGATTGACATAATCGACAAACATAATAGACAAAAAGCATGCGACATCAACAACAAAAGTTGTCATTAAATGTGCAACACAGTCGACATAAATCAATATGAAATGTGTGCGACATAATTGACACAAATCGATAAACATATGTACATCACAATTGACACAAATCGATATGAAATGTGTGCAACACAATTGACATAAATCGATATGAAATGTGTGCAACACAATCGACACAATCGAGAAACATTTGTGTAGTATAATTGACATAAGTCAACATTCCAAGATACATATTGACAACACTTATGCATGTATCTATCTATAATGAACTTATCACAAGTACTCTATTTACATATACAAAATCTCATACATATGTGCACCCTTCAACTCTCTCTTTCAAGTACAAACAAGCACATAAGCCCAAAACATATGGGTAATCATAAGAGCTTAACTGAATGATAAATTTCTACAAAATAAATGAGCGACATACCCATATTTTACACCATATTGGAAAATTTTTGCAACAAATAGAAATTTCTTCAACCGAAAAACATTCACATACAATCTTGCATCATACAAGTTGTGATAATCTACTGCAACTTGTCATACTTTCAACAAAAAGTCATGCATACATAAGGCTGAAATTTGCATCTATTTACAAATAACATGCATGCCTTACTTGGTCAAGAAATCAAGCCATTTTATACCAAACCACTTCCATGGTGAATTATCCTCCTGAGCATCCTCTTCTTGTGAATCAGATTGACTCACATTGATGATGGAATCTCTTGTTCCATTCTCGCCAATATTTTTCTCCACTTGCTTCAAATTCTTTGGATGAGTTGTTGGATGCATTGTCAAACATAGGTCAATGAGATGTCCCTTATTTTGACAATGAGTGCAAATATTTTTCATCTTCTATTCAAATCACCTTTGTTTGAACTGTTTCCTATACTATATCATTCTCTTCCAGCATCTTGAAACTTGATGGTTATACAAACCACAATATGAAAGACAAGTTTTTCTCCCATTCATGCATGCAAATTTTTCATGCTTAGAATAATCATAAAAAACATTATTATAGGAAGAATTATACCTTGAATGATTCTTTGAATGTTCATATTTATTACCTTTTTGAGGAGATGCACTTGAAGAGGTTCCAACTCTCTTTTGAAGACCATCAACAATTTTCATGTCCTCAGAGCTATCACAACTCTCTTGTTCACCATAAGCTACATGTCTAAAAGCATCTTGCTGCAACATGGGTTTCAAACAATTGCATTCATCTTGAATACAAAATTTTAAGTTTTGAGGGTTTGAACCTACAACACAATTCCTCCTTGGAACTGTTTCAAGTGCCTTCATGGCTTTAGAAATTTATACATAAAATTTTCCATAGCCATGACCCAAATACTTACGCATTTCCTCAACCATAATTGGCTCAACTATGCCTTGTGCATGTTTTCCTAATCCTTTGCCTTGATAACACATTTTGGTCATAAATTTGGACCCTATTACTCTAGTGTGTTTTTCAAAAGAACCTACACTTTTATCTTGAGAGGAAATTGAAGACAAACTTAAATTATTTACCTCTTCTTCAAGCACATGCTTGGCTAAGGCTTCTTTGGCATCATGGAGCTGAATCTCCATCTCATGCATATTTTGAAGAATTTATTGCTTCTCTTTTTTCATAGCAACCAATTTCTCTTGAAGTTTAGTGCTCTCCTTTACATCTTCATACAATTTTTGCACCATATCTTTCATGATGTATGAGTCCTGCTTCATCTCTTTATCAAAGGGTCTCACAAAGTAGGATGTTTTAAAATCACCACTTAATGAAATTTCCATCACAATGTAATGAATTAATATCTTCACAACAATCCACATAGCGTCATATATAACTTTCACCATCCTTTGCATTTCTTTGAATTCCCTCTTGATATCCTCTTTTTCAGAATGTTCATGAGTTCCTTCATGGCCTGACATTTTGGTTATAGATTCAAGCTCAATCTCTGCAACTTGTATCTCTTCAATCACCTCAGCCTCTTATGTAATTAATTCCTATTTTGCTTCAAGTGTTTCCTTGAGTGGTCCTTTGGGTAAGGAATAGATATCAGTAGCTTCCCTTCTCCTCTCTGTAATCTCAACCTTGTAAGAAATAGTAAATTTGCACTGTTAAAACCCTTCAAGTAAAACAAGCAAGCAACCTTGTGCTCTAATACCATCTTGATCTAAAAATGAATGTTAGTTATTGTTGTGCTAGTTTCATTTTAGATATAAACTTTTCTTTTATTTTTTTTACTTATCCTTCATAGGTTTTTTTATGAGCATGTGAATGTCAAATAGTGTATTTAGTGAAATTATGAGTTTTTCATAAGCTCAAAGAGCATAATTTTAAATGACAGAATAAAATCAATATAAAACACAAAAAAACACACATAACAGAGCTTAACATACAAAATTTTGATAAAAGAGTTCACTCCTCCTGGGCTACATCCCCTTAGTCTAGCTTCATAGTGTGAGCATTTTTATTAGCTTCAAATGTGCTCAAATTTCTGTTACAAGCTTCAAAACCTCTTGGAACCTATTTCAATGAATTTAAAACATCATAATCTCCCAAAATGACTATTTTTTTGATGAATTTGGACCCTGGCTGCTTTGGAAATGACCGCAACACCTACTGCCCTTAGCCCTCAAAAATCTTCAAATTCACAAAAACGCCTGTAAATGAAATTTTTTGCCTTTGCAACCCTGCTTCATTGAGCTCCCAGCATGCCAATTGGCCTAGAATGACTTTTACTAAGCTCAATTTAGTCAAACATTGAGTGAGTTATGACCAAAACCAATTTTTCCCCAATTTCTCCTCTGAAACTAGAGGAATTGCCTATTAACATTCCAAATTTAGAAAACCACCAAAATTGTTGCACCCTCCAAAATTTCCGCCAACATAAACTTCAGATTAATTAGTGCTAAGTGAATTTTATAGGTGGATAAGCAAGGTTTAATGATAACTATGCTTTTGAGCACTAATGATGGTTTATCAAGGGTTAACCACATTTCAAATGTTAATTAATTGTCATTAATAAATTCCCTCTAGTTCAATTGTCTTAGCACCCGGACTTCGAGCTCTGGCTACATGGGGAAGGGGCTAGCCCCCTCCAACCCCCAACGGTCAGACTTAGAAACTTTAAATATGCACAAAGAACATAAGGGTTAATATCCACTAGGCATAGAAGATGGTAAGGCAGTTGGTTGGCAGGCGTGAGGTTAGGGGTTCGACCCCCACTCCACCACATAAATTTTGCACCAAGTGAAAATAGAGTCCTCCACTAACTTTGTCGATGACACCATTATGAAGCCTCTGCCAATATAGTTAGAAGACCCTCCAAACTATTTGAACTCCACCGAGAAGGTGGGTTTGTATATATATATATATATATATATATATATAATTCCACCATAACCTTAGTCCAATCATGAATATGACTTGATATTTCGACCCCATAGGTTAGGATATGGCCCACCAGAGAGGACACGTGGCGCCCTCTGGTTAGGTTATACTCCGACACCTAAAAAAATTTCAAATTCCAACTTAGGAAGAATTGGAGGTCATTGGAAAATTTCTCTCTTTACTTAACCCATCTGGAGAATCTTAAGATGACACTTGTCACAGTGCCACTAGCTGCAATCTAGAGAATATTCCCTGCAATTCTGACTGTACCCACCACATCATCATTACATGTGTTCTGCTTTTTGTTTGTGTGTTTTGGAAAACGAACAATAGACAATAACTCAGTCATACGAAATAGGATTTTGATGAAACAAGTTGTGCCAGAATCCTGGTGACAAACTTTATCCAATTGTTTAGTTTTGAAGCAATTTAGAGAAATTTGAAATTTTAGCTAATTTTAGGCCTTGATCCAAATCCTAATCAAGCTCAGCCACCAGCGACTGTTTGAACCGACACTCACTTGTATTGTGAGTGGAGATTTTATGAAATTCAAACCACTTCATCATGTAATTCTTTGGATTTGTGGTGTGGTTATTCACTTGTTGATTCAACGGGTTGTCCTATGTCACTGTGCTTTGGCTTTGCCGCCTGTTCTACAGTTGGGGTCACCTTTCCCTAGCTTCGAATTCGCGGATCCAAAGTTTCACTTATTTTTTTTAAATTTATGCCTAATCTTGGAGACATATAAATACGCCACACCAAGAAAGGTAATGCTGAGGAACTCCATTTCCTCCTAAATGTATTTTTGCAAACAACTGCGGTACTTGAGAACCAAATGTTTCTCTGAATATTTAATACCCAAATTTGTGTTCAGGGTATGGAACAAATTCATTAGCTCATGCACATCTTGATCCCATTGCTACCATAGCGTGGTCCACAGGATGTACTTGTCCTCATAGCTCCCCACAGGGAAATATTGTTCCTTGATTCCATCTCACAATGAATCCCAAGTAGGTGTGTCTGAAAAAAGTGAGGGTTTTCCCTCATCTGTCTGTTCACAATAAGATTCCCACAAATCATTGACATAGGGGGTGGCTTTGAGGAGCACAAAGGTAATATTTTCTCGATCGGAGAAATCATATACTAAAATATAGCCTTCCTGCAAATTCAACCATCTATCTATGGCGTCTGTATCTATCTCGACTTCAAATATAGGAATTTTTAAGTTGAATTGTACCTTGAAGGAAGTGGCACCTCCAGAGTGACTTCCAGATGAGGATGTGTCACTCGTGGGCATCTACCACGAGATATAAGCAAAGTTTTCTATCATTTCATTTCTCTATCGCTCGAGGCCTTCATCTAGGAATATTTTGATAGGATCTTCAGCTCCCTCATATTTATTTTCTCCCACCATGGGAGGTTGTCGGGGTTTGCGATGCTGATCTTGCAAGGGTTCAATGAGATTGATCCCTAACTCCTTATACCCTGACCGTGTTGGGGACATGCAAACAAAAAAACAAAGAAAGAGAATACCACTCTAATACCACTGATCCAAATTTTATAAGAAATGAAACAGAATATATATATAATAAAAAATATAGAGATGTCGTATAAATAATACTTCATTACATTGCTATAAAATACTAAATAATCTTAGGGACAGAATTGAAAGAAAACTAGCTCTAGCAATGGTAGCTTATCTCTGAGGAGAGATGTGGCGGCTAAATACCTATACACTTTCTTCAAATGAGGCTCAAGGGCCCTTTTATTATTTAACAAAAGACAAAACTCTGAAAAAACAAACCCTAACTCGAGGAGATGTAACACCAAGATTTTATTGGCCCTGTTAGGGCTAGTTCGGTAGCTAACTACCCAAGGTCGTAACTTGGTCATATTATCTCTGTTTGGGATGTATGATACCTTGTTGGAAATATCTCTATGAGGAATACATGTTTTTCCATATTCCCATTACTTTTTCTATGAGAGTGAAGAAGACCTCAAAAAAACACCATTTAGGGGGTCGAAATTGCTCTGAAAGTTCACGACCTGAAAATTGCTAAAAGCAGTAAATAAGAAAACTAATGAAACTACCTACATGGAATAGGTAGGTGGCCACCAATATCTACTTGGATCATTTAATTATTTCCCATAATAAAAAAAAAATCAAAAAATAAAAATATGAAATCCCTAAAGCAAAGGGGATGGTAGTTTCCTAACTTTTCTGAAGATGAAAAAGAAGCGCCTAAATAAAATCATTCAAATTTAGAAGTAAAAACTAAGCCTAGAAACCAATCAAATGGTGGTCAAGGGGATGGGTCTGGATCAGTGAATATTTCCCACAGGGTTATTGAATCAATGGAGATCATAGTTCCATATCAACAGAAAAGAGGAATTTTCCATGGAAAAGGATTTTGGAGGCATAAAGACATCTCATGTATCTTAGAGCTTGGACTCAGATAAAGATATCCCCTTGCAGACAACTAGCAATCAACTAGAAATAGTAAAAAACACTCCTAATCAAGGATATTTTTGAAAGGTGGAGAAAAAGAAAGTAAAAATGGAGAATGTAATTTCTTTTTATCACACTTAGAACCAAAAAATTAATGTATTTTTATATATTTTCTTATTCATGTTGTGCATCACCTGAAAGACTAATATGATCAAATAACTTTAAGCATATACATGATGTAAATTTGTTCCTTGTTTTTAAAGTTGAATAAAATTACAATTTTTTCTTTGGAAAAAAAATTCATAAATGATATGCAATTCCTTAGCATAATATATTTTTGACAAAGATTCATATTACGCACAAATCCATTTTTCTTTACGTTGCAATGCTTCATCTCTAATTGGAGTTACAATATATTGTTGGCTTTGACACCCAACAGAACATTTGATAAGGCTAATTGTATAAGGTGTTTGATTCCATGAGAATAAGTATAGTAGTATATAAATTCTCAACTTGGTTAGAAAATTGAGGTTGTTTTGGAAGTTATTGTTATGTGAAACTAGGAGGTAGACCTCTTTTTATTTTTATTTATTATCATATTTTAGGTCGTTAAAATAGATATATATATATATATATATATATATATATCATTATTATGTGTCTAATATGTCATATATTTTTTATCATTAGTTGGTACCCTCTTCAAGGAATTTAATTGGATCTCCTACAACTGATGGTCACTATAATTTATTTGGACCTCCTATAAATAGGGGAAAAAATCATTTCAAAGGATGGAAATAAATGACCAAATGTGTTAAGGACGAATAAAAGAAAATTGAGTATATCCAAATGAATTTTCGTAGAAAATGGTTTTTTGAATGGGATGACCATGAAATAACGAAAAAAAACCAGCATATCATGTTATATACACCCCCACATGCACTCTTAAAGAGTTATATAATGTGTGAATATTGTAATCTTACTTATACTTGCTATATAGAGAATGTTATGCATTTTTATCACTAGAATGTTGAAACATAAAGTTCTATTTGTTAATATACTTCTTATACTCAATTTTGAGAAGTATAGTGTTCCTAAATATTTAAGGTCAACCTACATCAAATATATTACATTGGTTTATAAACATAACAATAATATTGATTGTTGATTGTCCTCAACTAGTTTATAAGGTACATTAATTCATAACTTGCATAACCCATCTTATATAGGTCAATGATATTTGAGATATTTTAGGTGGCTTGCAGAAAAATGATCACAATTATAACATATATTATTTCTAGAATACAAAGTGGAAGTATTCCTAGGGTTATTGTAGAAAATTCTACTCAAGACACCAAAATTTAGGAAGGTAATGTGTCATAACATGGAAGTATGATAGGTGAACTTAATAAATGAATATATCACATCATAAACATAAATTCTTATAATTGGGGTGGTTTTTTCCATCACCTTTGTCAATGACTATGCTTGGCTTATGAATGTAGTTCCATCAACTTATAATTGTTCTTCAGGAATATTTCACTTTTTTTGGATATAGCAGACGAGAATGAATTAATGCCCCATTAACCTTTGGCCTAAAGAAAGAACATTTTAACTTCTACTAGTAGTGTCCTCAGACACAAATTCTATTGATCAAAGGAAAATAAATTACATAATAGATGCAACAGCTTACAATGATCTCTAAGTACTCTTGCATGAGGAGAAAAATAGAAAATTATGTCCTAAACTAAATTGTTCATGGAAAATTTATCAAAAATGAAAATTTTCCATTTACATAAAACGGAATACTAACAAATCTCTTAATTTTATGTTAAGTAATGAATGATTTTCTAGATCTACTAATAATATATTAAAGCTTCACTATGTTAAAATATATTTTTAAAATCAAAATAGTTTTGGATCAAAATATATCACATTCCTACATTTGATTCAAAAAACCATTTGAACAAATACAAATTTCTTCTCTAAATTTAGTGAATTTGATACTATCATGTGGTTCTGTGAAGATACCTATGCTCTAACCTTCTGAAGGATAGTAATTTGGCTTGATGATGACATTTATAATGATAGTCCTGATGTGATGATATTTGGAATTTTGGAATGGTAAAATGGATTTTTGGTAAGCTTAATGGTTGAGAGAGAGCCAATGGAAAATTAAGTGGCTTATAGTTGATGATTTCATAGATCTTGTAAAACTATGCATTAGCAAAAAATCTCACATGCTTCTTTCCGTGCTTAAATATATTATGTCTCTGTTGAATAATTTTTCATTTTGGTCTTTTTCTTATGATTCCAATAAATAGTTGTTGATTTCAAATTCATTTGATAACCTGAGGTTGATGCCCTATCACCAAAATTTCTAGATAATCCTTATTCCTTTCATATAGACAACCATAACATCTCATACCTTAGATATATTTAAATCTTTTTTTTTTCTAAATTCCAATGGTTTTTCCTTGATTCTTGCATAAATTGTGAAATAATACTGAGTGCATACGATAATATTGAAAAGTGTATGCCAAATAGATCAAGTTACCAATCAATTTCCTATAACAAGTGATGTTTACCAATTCTCCCACTTAAAATTTTGAAATTTTTATTTTTTTCTCCATTAGGGTGAGAACACACTTTGCAATATTTTCTTTCCAAATATTTACACAAATAAATGCATGCATTGTATGTTTTTTCTGGGAACAATGGGGTGGGGGGTCACAAGGTGGGTAGTATTCCCCCTACACAGGGTCTAGGGTAGCGCCCAATATTTTTTTTATTGCGACCCAATAATAGTTCGGTAGACCCAAGGATTGGAGGTGGATCCAAAGATGGTGGGTGAACCTACTCATGGTTTTGCAAATGGGTTTCGTGCCTGATGGTTTTCTTCCTGTGGTACTTTGTAGATCCAGTAAAGGGAACTATGATTATGCTCTAATCCAAGGTTAATGGATTGGGTTTTATTAATTCTTCAACATTTATGTGTGTGTGTGTGTGTGTGTTTGTATTGTAACATTGAAAGGAATATAATGAAAATTCAATATGGTTTTCTTAGTTTGGGTTCCATGAGAAAATATCTATGAATATTTTATGTTCTCACCATTGTTTATTTTTTTGTTTTAAGAATTGGTTTGTAGGAAATTTATGTACATGGATAAAACATAGAGAAATGTTATTATAATGTTGTAATACTTCAGCTCCAACTTAATAGCGAAGTAATCATAGGTCTATCATCTTAAATCCAACTTCTAATTCCTTTTTTACCTACAAAATATGTTCCTCATTATTCCTAGGAAGAATCGATTCATCCACATAAAATAATAATATAAAAAAATTTCACCCCATTGACACACATACAAATTATCATTTGATTCACTTCATTGAAATCATACATTATGAAGGTAATCATCCATTTCATCATACCTCACTTGGCGATATTTTTTAAATCCATATAAATCATTCTAATTAATATACATATTTTATCTTCCTTTCTGTTAAACTCACTACTATGAGAATGAGTCATATAAACATATTCCTAAAAATCTCCATTGATTAAGGAACCTTTAAAACCCATATAATGTAATTTCCATGATTTTATAGTTTCCAAAGTGTTGTGCTAATCAACCACCCCCATCATTTTAGCAATAGTTACCTTAGAAAATAATGGGGAAACAAATAATACCGTTAGAGTGATTCATTAGATAGAAATAGGATTAAAAAAGGGATAAAACCTTAAATTTTTGCCTTAAAAGCACTTAAGTGGAGAAATATTGCATTATCACAATCACAAAACCGCAATGAAGCACACATGACTCCTAAAAGGTCACTCAAAACATGTTGTGATCTAACATGTATAAGAAAAGTCCCTTTATTAATGGAAAAGGCATTTATCAAGTAAATTCTATAAGGAAAACTTACGGGACCCACTTCCGCCACATAGGCCATTGCAAATCACATTTCACATTCCCAAACTCTACCCCGACGGTCTTATTGTCATCCTTCATGTTTTCTCAATGCAATATACTCCACTGCATCACATTTCCATAAACATAACAACTCTTCTCCCCAACCATGTTCACTGATGTGATATAGTCTATCTTAAATCACACATCACACTTTCTCTAACTCAAACACTTTGCAATCCATATATTTTCACCAATATTGTGATTGTGATATCACAATTGGAAAAAAACTAAGTCGATCAGTATTGAATGAAGATTTAAACACGAGCATTGCTGCGACATGATAGATCTAATTTTAATACATAAATGATTATACAAGCACAAGAACCCATATCAACCATTAATTTCATAACTTAACAATTTTGTCACCCATACTGCCATAATGATTTTACTGTAAGAATGTAATATCCCAAATCTGGAATAGCACAGGAAGCCTGTTGAAATAACGCACTCGTGGGAGATTTATGCACAGAAATAAGTTTATATCCCTTGTATCCCTTAGATCAGTAGATCTAGACTATAGATCCAAAAGGGGAGCAAAAAAAAATCAAACTAGGTGTGGTAAACAGATCTCCCACCACCTAGTCTAGCTGAAAAACACCCTACAAGAGGGGCTGCAGCTATGCACAAAAAAATACTTCATAAATAATGAAATCTTGGAAAGTATGAGCAGGAGGCCATAAAATAATATTAAATTATGAACATACAATAGAAAATCAGAATTAAAATGAAGCTCTTTCAATATACAGTAGAATACAGGAGACAAGAGAGCAATAAATCTCCAGAAAAGAAGGCTGCAACACATATATAAACTGTAGAATGGCCTGACAGCATTATTTTAAGGAGTTTCAGTAGCTAAACATTACATCTCAGATCTAGGAAATATCTGTGGAAAAAACATCAGATCCATTTCAGATCTGGAAACTAGAAAGACTTATTTACAAGGTCCCCTTGGGGTTTTTGACCAAATCATGCATTACAAAGAGTAGATCTGAGTTTTAAGTTGCAGATCTGCAAAATGATTCAGGAATTTCTGAAGATGAATTTACATTAAAATATATCATATCTGAACATAATATGGATCAGCAAACTAATCCATGGATAACCAAAGTGAAAGGCAAAGCCTAGCACCGGAGATCTCTCATCAAAAATGGGGTCAAAACACCCTGCAAACCCACCACTGAAAATAACATAGTTCCTCAATGAAAACTATGTTGTATCTTGAATAACATAGATGGCCTGATGCCAAGATACAAATTTGAAGCTCAAATGGTGGATGCACTCTTCTAGGAGGTTAGAAGACACACTCACTGAGAAGAGGCTCCAATACAAGCTATATCTAAGCAGATCTAGAATTCCACTCACTACAACCTACAAAAGCAAGAAAACCCTCACTGGATCTGTGTTGCAATTGGAAGTAGAGCTTGGCCCAAAGCTTGATAGTGGATCAAATCAGCAAAAACTCCTCCAACAATACTCAAGGGAAGCGGTGAAATCCCTGCATAGGAACTCCAAGTGCTAAGCAACACAATTCTCCACTAAACAGTAGAGAATAGTATTTATCTAAAAAGAGAAGATACTTATAAATATAGACAATCAACAACCTTCTCTTGTTTCCTTCCCCTTCCTTTTATCAGATGAAAGCCTTTGCAAACACCAAACCACCTTGATGAGTTAGCTCCTTTCACATGAGGGGCCTCCTTCTAGAACTGTTCTATCCCTTCATGAGGTACATTGAATCTAGACAACACTGTAGATTTGGTCAAGGTTGACCCAGTCTCACAGCTCAAACCCCTTTCACACCTGCAAGTCATTTATTTCCATGGCCCTGATTTATCTTTGTTCATATGGGAATTGATTTATTCAGTCTTTTCAAGAGTTTTACATGTCCTCCTTTATTCATTTATTCAGGCAATAGAACGTAAAAAAAAATGTATATTCCTCTTAGCTTAGGCTAAGTAGGAATATTACAATCCTCCCCTCCAAAATGTTTCTTGTCCTCAAGCAATGGATAGGCTGAGAGATGTAGTACTTCCCCTCCTCCATTGATGACATCATCAATGATCAACTCCTCATCATAAGCCAAGTGCTCATCAAGCCAAGACATCATGAATTTTTCCTCCAAGGTCAACATAAGATGTGCATAGTCCATCCCACCAAGAGTGAAAATCTCAACGAAAATAAACATGGCTGGAGCAATGCTCCATCTAAAACATGTATCATGAGGTACAGGTAGAAGTTCCAAACCATGTGGTACATAAAAACTGCCCATCCTCCATCCATACAAACCCATAAACAATAAAACTATATCATCCAAGTATGGAAGCAAGACTACATATATGAAAACAGAAATCTAAGCTTGAGGAGGTGGGTCAAAATCCCACATGTGATGTAAGCGCAGTGCATCACTTGCCTACATTAGATCAAGGTGTGGTAAGTGGCATTCCCACCACACATTCGTGGCATGAGTCACCTTAACATGTCTGAAGATGTTAGATAAGTTTGGTGCCTTTGGAAAGCAGCCATGATGAGAAGGAATCTCCCTTTGCACAATAAGGGAGTGGCCAAGTTCAACATCTCTATTGGCCCACCAAAAATCATGAGACCCACATGATCTCTCACTCCCTTTAGGAGTCATAGCCTACAAAAACATGGCAAAAGAATGTGATAAATCAGAAAATACAACTTGCTTGGCATGATCAGATCCTTTACCATCATAGTCCTTCATACACATGGAGTTGTGCATGAGAATTTCCCTCCTCTCAAACAAAGGGAGAACTGGCTGAAATGACTCTTGCAAAGAGTCCATTGGCTGCCCCAATCCTCCATAGCTAATGTACTCTTGAAAGTTCTGATGTAATTCCTCTCTCATGCCTTCCCAATAAAAGCTCCTCATGATCAGGGTATAGACCCTCATTGAATGCATATGGCTGAGGAAGAATTCTTCATGTTCCCCTTGTAGTATCTTCTACATGAGCTTGGAATCTCTAGCCAAGAAGACCTTACCATGATAATAGATGACTCCCCCTTGGAATAATTAGCCCTCTTCTTACTGCATGCCATCTAGTATCATACCTATGTGGAGATATTTGGAATACTCTACAAGAAGTTGAGATTTCCAATACAAATCCACACTGTTCAACAATGATAGTGTTGATGATACATTCATGGAAGTGCTTGTCATGTTGCTGATCTAATTTTTGACATTTATCATGCCAAATTTTTTTTTTGGAAAAATTATCCTCTCATTCTTCTCCTCCCACAGTGTAGATTCAAAAAAGAGAGAGGGTGATAGTCATGCAGTACAGAGATCCCCCTCATTCTTGAGTTATCCCAAGCCCTCCAATGCTGTAACTAGGTCTCTCATTGCTCCAATCCCTCCTGGATATAGATTTGGAGCAGCACTTTATGAGGCCTCCCCCACAATATCTGAATCTGGTGGCATCCCAGGTGGCTTTTCACTAGAGAGGAATGTCCCTTGCAGCATTCTCATGAACATGAGAGAAGGGACTGTGAGATCCCTGCTTCCACTGCGCAAATCCATCTCTGTTGTTTGTGTGGAAGTAGCAGGTGAGGGATAAGTTTGCATGCCTTGAATAATTTGTGGTTTCTCACTCTTCAAGTCCACCCACTCCATCTGCAAATCTTTCGAATCAGTGGTGACCTTCCCCAAAGTAATCAACCATTGGACACCCAGAATGATATTGGTGTCTGTATGTCAACTACAAAAAAGTGATCCACCAGAGTGTAGGATCCCATAGTGACTGAGAGTGAGGGGACATATTGCATGCATTTTATGGTTCTATCTCCTGGGACAAAAATAGAGAATCCCTCAAATGTATCAGTGGGGATTGATCTCCTTTGCACAAGATGAGCATCAGTAAAGTTGTGGGTTGCCCCACTGTCAACCAGCATAGATACCATCTTATTCATGATTGAACCTTGTACTCTTAAGATCAAGTACTTAGGCACTCCTCTTAAAGATGCAAGAGTCCCACTTATTGGAGCAAAAAATCAATCCCCATCTCCGGATGGTGTTGGCTCTTATTCAACATTATCAGCGCTGTCACCCCTCCTTGGTTCATCATCTACATATTCCTCCCCAAAATCTGAGAAGACTTCGATGTAGTGTGCTTTCCCAGTAGCACATCTATTTCCAGGTGCCCATGACTCTTGGCAAGTGAAACATAGTCTCTTCTTTCTCAATTCCCTCCTAAGTTCAATATCGAGAGGCTCCTTGAATGAGCTCTCCTTGGAAGGAGTAGCTTTTTCTCCCTTCCCTTTAGAAAGGCGAGGGGCCTTGCTCTGGAAAGTTGCCTTTGCTTTTGGAAAGGAATCTTGAAGGTCTCTAGCCCTCTCAATGGCATCATGCAAAGTGATGGGCTTGGTAGATTTAACCAACCCATGCAAAGGTTCCTCCAGGCCATCAATGAACATGTACACCCTCCTTGGTACAGACAGGTCAAGAACCATGACTGATAATCTCAGGAACTCAAAGATATAAGTTTCTGCATTCCCTAATTTCTTTAGCTTTTCAAGGCTTATGAAGGGTTCTTCTAGATCCTTCCTGTAAAACCTCTCCACCAGTCTTATAGTAAATTCAGAATAGGTAGTCACATTGGTATGTGCCAATTTAGACAACCCATGAAACCACCATTTGTGTGCTTCACCTTCAAAGTGCAGCGCTGCAATCTTGATGGCTTCAGTCTCGGGGACTTTGTTCAACTGAAAGTATATGTCCAAATTTTCTACCCATGCCTTGGTAGAACTAGAGGATGACCCATCAAACTTGGGCAAAAAGAATCTACCCATAGAGTGGTGTCTATCCTGATTATGAAAGAACCCACCATATCTATATTGTTGCCTCGGTCTTCTTCTATCCTTGAGGTGCCAAAACTCTTGGAAACTCAAGTGGTCTATGAATCTTTGATTCTAAGATTAATATTCCACAAATTAGTCTTCAGGGTAAGCTTTCTTTTTTGGTCCTTCATTCTCCAGAGCCAAGAAGGTAGGCATAGTGAAGTGTTGTGGAGCTTCTGGGGCTTGTGGCTAGTTCACTGGTTGACCAGTCCAGTGATGAGACATGTCAGATATTTCTCGTGGATGAAATCTCCTAGGATATTCCTTCATTTTTTCCATCCTCATCTCTTTGATCTCTTTGGAAAGATCTTTCATGGCCACCAAAAGAGTTATTGCAAACTCTTCTCCTTCTTTATCACTTGCAGTTTCAGGGGCTTTACCCTTGTCTTGATCATCAGTAGTGTAATAAAACTTCTTGTGACTTCTATTCCGATACCTCTTCTCCCTCTCAGTAAAATTTTCATATTATTTGAATGAAACATGGTTGTGGTGCTCCAAGGAAAGCACAGGTGTGCCAAGAAAGGAGCTCGGATATCACTGTAATATCCCAAATCTGGAATAGCACAGCAAGCCTACTGAAATAACGCACTCCTGGGAGATTGATGCACATAAATGAGTTTACAGCCCTTTGATCCCTCATATTGGTAGAGCTGGAGTCTAGATCCAAAATGGGAGAAAAAAAGAATCAAACTAGGTGTGGTAAACAGATCTCCCACCACCTAGTCTAGTTGAGAAACACCCTACAAGAGGGGTTGCAGCTATGCACAACAAACTACTTCATAAATAACGCAGTATTGGAAAGTATGAGAAAGAGGCCATAAAATAATATTAACTTATGAACATACAGTAGAAAATCAGAATTACAATGATGCTCTTTCAATATACAGTAGAATACAGGAGACAAGAGAGCAATAAATCTTCAGGCAAGAAGGTTGCAACACATATATAAACTGTATAATGGTTTGACAATGTCATATTAAGGAGCTGTAGTAGATGAAAATTACATATCAGATCTAGGTCATATCTGTGGACAAAACATCAGATTCATTTCATATATGGAAACTAGAAACACTTATTTACAGGATCCCCATGGGGTTTTGACCAAATCATGCATTACAAAGAGTAGAACTGAGTTATAAGTTGCAGATCTGCAAAATGATTCAAGAATTTCTGAAGATGAATTTACATTAAAATAGATCAGATCTAAATATAACATGGATCAGCAAGCTAATCCATGGATAACCAAAGTGAAAGGCAAAGCCCAGCACCAGAGATCTCTCATCAAAAATGGGGTCAAAACACCTTGCAAACCCTCCACTGAAAATAATGTAGTTCCTCAATGAAAATTGTGTTGTAGATTGAATAACATAGATGGCCTGATGCCAAGATACAAATCTGAAGCTCAAAGAGTGGATGCACTCTTCCAGGAGGCTAAAAGACACACTCACTCAAAAGAGGCTCCAATATAAGCTAGATCTAAGCATATCTAGAATTCCACTTGCTGCAGCCTACAAAAGCAAGCAAACCCTCACTGGATCTGCATTGCAGTTGGAAGTAGAGCTTGGCCCAAAGCCTAATAATTGATCAAATCAGCAAAAAATCCTCCAAGAATCCTCGAGGAAAGAGGTGAAATCCCTGCATATGAACTCCAAGTGCTAAGCAGCACAATTCTCCACTAAACAGTAGAGAATAGTATTTGTCTAAAAAGAGAAGATACTCAGAAATATATACAATCAACAACCTTCTCCTTCTGCCTTCCCTTTCCTTTTATAAGATGAAAGCCTTTGCAAACCCTAAACCACCTTGATGAGTTAGCTCCTTTCACATGAGGGGTCTCCTTCTAGAACTACGTTGTCCCTTCATGAGGTACATTGAATCTAGACAGTGTTGTAGATTTGGTCAAGGTTGACCCAGTCTCACAGCTCAAACCCCTTTCACACCTGCAAGTGATTTATTTACATGGCCCTGATTTATCTTTGTTCATATGGGCATTGATTTATTCAGTCTTTTTAGGAGTTTTACATGTCCTCCTTTATTCATTTATTCATGCAACAGAAAGTAAAACAAAAATGTATATTCCTCTTAGCTTAGGCTAAGTAGGAATATTACAAAGAAGAATTGAATCCATATCTTATGAGTGTGCCAAGTATCATATGTTTAAACGTTTCTATTGCTATGGTACTTGTGCATTTGTAAAACCAAAATTTCTATAATATTCCTAATTAGCTGACAGCTAATTAGAAATATTATTTTTTTCCAATTTTGTTTTTCTTAAGTTCAGTAAGAAAATAAAAGAGTGAAGCGACCCATAAACCCAGGATTTAGAATAAAACCACTTTTATAGATTTAATATGGACATTGTAGCTCCTCTGGGATCAAGAGGCCAAGAGGACAGCGCAACAAGTCTGAAAGCCAAGGGGCCAAGTAGAAGTAAGTTAATGATTGGACCCAAGGATGTGCAGCAAGTGTGAAAAGTAAGGCACCAAGTAGCAGTGCAGGTAATGAGTGGACCCAAGGATGTTTAGTTTCACAGGAATAATAAGGGGGCGAGGTTAGCCATGGAAATCGTTCTTACATATTCTTATTTTCTGGTCTCTACGACTTGAGCATGCTTGAGCAGTTTAACAGAGTCTGCAGTGTTGTTTAGCACACGGGTATCTCCGAGCGGAGATCCCATCCTCATCCTTAGGGGACTTCAAGTTCCCGCTCAAGGAAGGAGTTTTATTTTTCGGTGGGAGAAAATTTAGTATCTTGGCATTATGCAACATCCAATCCCTCCTATAGTAGTGCAGTCACCCAGTGATTTACGCAGTCTAGCAGTAGAGGGTTCTCGAGAGGGAGAAATTCCAAGGCATTTCTGCTTGGAATCTAGTGAAGGGATCAACCCATCAATATTTTAGCTTTCACGAGAATTTGTCGCTAGTTTATCTATCAGTTCAACCCGTAGCTCTACATACACAACAATCATCTACCAGCAGTTCCAGCTAGGATTTTAAATTTCCTAGTAGTTGGGTTAAAATCCCGACATTTTATGAGCACTAAATCAGCCTCATCTACGCAGCCCTACTAATCTAACAACAACATCTCCAGCAAGATAGCGTAGAGGGAGAGTCAAGCAGAGTTGTAGTAGAGCAGTGTTTTGGCTGGGAGAATCTAAGGGCCATTCCAACTAGCTTAGTTGGCTAGAGTGCTATATTTTTTAACATTGTTGTACTTATTTCTCATCTCCGGTATTTTAATAAAATGGCTCAGTAGATCTTGCTCTTTTCATGGTGTTTTTAATGTGTTTTCCACATTGTTGTAGATTTATTCTTTTAATGCTTTGTATTGTTGTCATTTTCCCATTTGGGATATTACAGTGGTATCAGAGCATAATCTTGGTTCAGCTTTTGGGAAACCCTCATTTTATGACGAGACTAGAATAAAGGTTAAACTTAGACACCATGGAATTAACCTTCAATGAGGTGATTAGGTTTTAAAAAATGATCATTAATTTAGGGAAGAAAATGATTCATGAAACAATGGTGGATCACGACATTATTGCAGTTGATGTGGAGTCATTACCAGCAAATTGGCAGGCATACCAATCAATGGGACATGACATTCAAGTGGGCCTCTCTTTTTGGGAGTACAGTGAACTAAGAGATAGGAATAGATCAGGGGGAATTCAATGGAATTATGCAGGGATGGTGAGATGGATTGAGGAAGAAGTTGAAAGAGTAGTTGAAGGGGCCATAGTTCATATGGAGACAGTTGAACATACACTTGCTGGTGAGACGCCACCCATTGTTGAGGTATCCTTTGATGGGGTATCTGGGGTTGTGACTGAGTTCTTTGATGATAGAAACACATCATAGGTTGATGATTTGTTGGGAGACAACTCCACCGTTGTTGAGGAGATGATAGGTACAAAGGCCTCTAGGTCTATGAAAGGATTGTCGGAGGACAATCACATGCAGTTGACTAGTGAGCAAGTCTTGTGTGTTGGAGTGTATATGGAGGAGGGTGTACAACCATCTTTTGAATAACCCTTGAGTATGCGCTAGGAGATAAAAAGGTATTTGATGATGGTTGCACACAACAGTGCCATCAGTTTTAGGCCAACCTTCTAGTATTGAAAGGGAAGGCCACATCAGTACGAGAGGCTAATTTGTTGCATAATGAAGAGGGGGAGGGCATGAGAGTGGTTTGTGCTGAGTCAAAAGCCAAGTTGGCCCACATTGGGGAACAGTTTGATTCCTTAATGGTACAACTAAATAGCACAGGGGAGTGTCAGAGTAACCCCCTTGAGGCACACATAGATGGGGCTAGTAGCACTATTGGGTCACCTCTTCCCATTGGAAAGAGAGAGACTGAGCCACCTAATGAGATCTCATATCCTGACTATGATGGTGAGATGAGGTGACATGAGCTACGCAAGGTGCAACACTCGTAATATGGAGGGATTGTTCTAGGTGTGGGGATTCTTGCATTCGATTCCTCTATCGAGATTGGATGGCGAGAAGTATTGAGTTGGTACCCTGTGGAGCTGGCTAGGGAGCTAGATACATCCATGACCACATTTCGGTAGAGTCCATGGATTACTAGAGGGAAATGAGGGCCATGTTACTATTGGGATCTAGGTGGGATTTCCCATCACATCATAGAGTCAGTAGGCCATGGTAGTTGTTGTGCAATGGGTTTGATGTTTGGGCGCACACACATTTTCAGATCTCTATCAGAGCCCTAGAAATCCCTAGTGATGGGATGGTTCAATAGGGGGTACACCCTTTCTAGGAGATATCTCAACATATCGACTATGCGTGGAGTCACATGGTGATTATCCTACTTTGGAAGGAGCTGGCAAGAGGAGGTGGAATCGAAAGGCCACCAGACAGGGCAGTACATAAAGACAGTGCTCTCTCATGGGTATATGGTAAAATTGAGCTATGGAGGATAGGAGCAGTGATGACATTATCATTGGCATGTGAGGAGTTGGGCCACTCTGATGCTTTATAGAAGATGGGGAGATGTAGCCCACCTCATGGGGGGTTTATAGGAAGAGTGGTGGATATTTTTTCTCATGCAAGATACTATACATTACAGAGTGGTACAATAGTAGCCATTGATACGTAGTACTACAAAGAGTCATGTCATATGGTCCAGTGTTATGTAGAAGGATGTAGACTAATGTGTAAAAACCCAATGTTAGACTATAACATCTAGAGGTGTGCAGGGCTATGCAGTGAGGAGCAGTGGCTTTCCGAGGAGAATGGAGATGCATGGGGGTGTGTTGTACTATGTCAGACTGTATTGTAGAGTAGGATTTCCACACATTGCGTTGGGTACATGTGGGGAGCAACAAGTATAGTGACACAGGAGTGATACATGATAGTACAAGATGGTATAACTATAGCCTTTAGTATTTGGTGGTGTACAAGACTATGTTGTAGCATATAATGGCATGATGAGGAGTGCAGAGACACTTGTTTGTATGTAGTGACCCATGATATGGCACAACGGGCACTTGGAGCATTGCCTACAAGGGGAATTATGGACAGGGGCATTATGTGTACCCTGGGATGTAGCTCACCTATGATTAATGAGGATATTTTTGAGAATCTAGAGATACCACATTTAGTAGAGGCATGGGAGGCTCACCCTAGGTAGTCAGATGAGATATTGTGTGTCATGATCTAGAAGGAGACTCTCCAATTGAGACACTTGTAGGTGCACGAGTTGACGGATACCGAATTAGGGATGGCATGGTTGATTTCCAAGGTCACATATGTTCCACCCTTAGGCTCACATTTGGGGGATGGTGGATGGTAGAATTCATCTATAGGAGGGTATCAAGACTCCAAGAAGTGTTCATATGTATCATTAGGAGTTGGGACAACGGATTTTACGACAAGGCCTAGCTAGAGCAGGGAAGGTATGCATGCATGGGACATACTCCTGATACTTGGAGTCCATGCAGGGGCTACATACAGGGGTCAGATATGAGGGCCATATGGGTTCTACACAGTAGAAACACTACACAACAACATCCTGATAGGAGTTGGAGTTGAGAGATCCCAGTATGGTTGGGGAATCCATGGATGTGTTGGGCAGGTGGATCGCTCCACTTTGTAATGATCAGGGACAAAGCAGACAGTGATCCAGTCCACTTTGGGTTTGACACATGGGGGAGCACTGATATTTGCACTACATGGCGATGAATTCTTATCATGTTGTTGCTCAAGATCATGATCGAAAGTCGAAGGGTAGATATCAACATCATTGGGATGCTCAAGCAGGATGAGCTTGGCCTACACATATTTTTCACCACAAGGCCCTAGGAGAAAGGGATACAGTCTGCACCTGATTTAGGGTATCTTATAGTTAAAGTAGTGCAATGTTAGCATCATGTCACCTCTATGAGACTAGTAGGGACCCGATAATTAAAAATCTACATAGCTCGATAACCTTTATGGGTGAGTTGCGTACTACATGGGGGGATCATTTAGATCTTCCATTAGGCTTTAGTGAGTCACTGATGAAGTGGGGGACTTCATTAGCATGAGAGGTTGGTTAGCAGGTTGATAACTGGAGGAGTACATGTGAGCGAGACACTACCTTGTAGGGATTAGGAAATATCTTTGAGGGTTTGATCTTGGAGTGCGCAGGATGGACTAACTGGTATGGATACTATATGAGGAATTGGGAATAGTGCCATATTATCATAATTTCCTACTCACTGATGAGGACCAGAGTGCTTCTACTACTTATTCCTCGAAGGATGGTGAGTGGAGCAGGTGGAGCTTCATATTGGACATGATGGCTTAGGATCCTAGCATTGAGGGATCCCTTAATATTAGAGCGATGCAGAGGACACAGAAGATTCAGTGGTGCATCTAGGACCTAGTAACATTTTGAAATGACAGTGGGGGAGCTTCAACTAAAGATGAGGCTTGTTGAAGCATTGCTTGAGGACAAGTAACGTTTTGGAGAGGAGGACTATAATATTCCTAATTAGCTCACAGCTAATTAGAAATATTAATTTTTTCCAATTTTTTTCTTAAGTTCAGTTAGTAAATAAAAGGGTGAAGGGACACATAAGCCCAACAGTTAGAAAAAAACCACTTTTCTAGAGATAATGTGGACATCACAACTCTTGTGGGTCCAACATGACAAAAGGGTAGTGGAGCAAGTGTGAAATCGAAGGGGCCAAGTAGTAGCATAGTCAATGAGTGGAAGCAAGGATGTGCAACAAGTGTGAAAGCCAAGGGGCCAAGTAGCAATGTAGTTAATGAGTGGACCCGAGGATGTTAGGATTTCAAAAAAATAATAAGGGGGTGAGGGTAGCCATGGAAATCATTCTTTCATATTCTGATTTTTTTTCCTTATGAGCTCAGCACGCTTGAGCTATTTAGCCGAGGCTGCAGTGTTGTATAGCAAATGGGTGTCTTTGAGCAGAGATCCCAACCTCATCCTCAGGGACTTCGAGTGCCTGCTCAGGAGAGGAGTTCTATTGTTTGATGGGAGGAGATTAAGTATCTTGGCATTAGGCCACATTTAGTCCCTCCTGTAGTAGTGCAATAACCCAATGATTTATGCAATCCAGCACGAGAGGGTTTCTGGAGAGGGAGAAATTCCAAAGAATTTCCGCCTGGAATCCAATGAAGGAATTAGCCCATCAATATTTAAGCTTTTGGGAGCAATTTCAGCCAATTTATCTATCATTTCAGCCCATATCTCTACATACCTAGCAGTCATCTACCAGCAATTCCAACCAGGATTTTGAATTTCCCAGGAGTTGGGTGAGCGAAGCCCAAGAGGGCCAATTTTACAAAGTTAAAACCAGGATGAACCCTTTCTAGGTTTTTATGGGTTTTTTGAGCACATTCTATTATTAAAATCCCATAATTTTCTTAGCAGCAAATCAAATCATTTACATAGTCCCTACTCAGCCAGCGGTTAGAGGCACTAGGGGAAAAAAGGTCAGATTATGAAGGTTGGCATTAAAGGAAACCCTTTCTCAGTTATTTTGGGTTCTTTTAGTAGATTCTGTGTTTAAACTTCCAACATATTCTAATCATTGGATTAACCACATCTATTTATGCCTATTCAGCAAGCAAAATTATTTATAGCGGGGCAGTGCAGAGGAAGAGTCCAACATAACTGTAGTAGAGCAGTGTTTTGGGTGGGAGAATATGAGGGCCATTTTGGCCAGCTTAGCTAGATAGATCGATATCTTATTTAGCACTATTTTACTTATTTTTCATCTCCAGTATATTAATCAAATGGATCAGTAGCTCTCGCTCTTTTCATGGTGTTTTTAATGTCTTTTCCATATCGTTGTAGATTTAGTCTTTGCATGTTTTGTATTTTTGTCATTTTCCTACTTGGAATAGTACAAGTTCCCTATTTCCACTTATCCTTTCTCATTTATTTGTAGGAGGACCCAAATAAGCAGAGTTCTTTGGAGATGTCTAAAGCTCTTAAGAAAGCGAAGAAGCATATGGCCCCTATAAACCCTGCACCTGCTACAACCAAGAAAACATAGATGCTTCCTATGTTTAGAGATACTACATTTGGACTAGAAAGTGGATTCTCCTCGTGGGAATCCATGTAAAAGTTGTTCGAGGATGAAAATCCTCACAAAGTTCAAATAAAAACAATTGTTGATGCTCCCGATACCTGAGAATCTACAATTAAATAAGTGGCTAACTCTTTCTTGCATCAAATTTCTAAGCAACCTAAAATCCTACCATACACTCATATGGTAAGATGGACCATTGATAATCTCAACATCTGAGATAAGACATTTCTAACTAGTAGAGGAACATTATTGGTTCCTTCAAAATCGAAGACCTGAAGCTGATGTACCATATCCCAAACCTTCAAAATGTTTATGATAAATAATTTCTTGAACACTTCATTGAAGAGAATGAGCTCAAATAAAATCCAATCAAGTAATGGAGAAGAAACCCCAATAAGCTCAAGAATTATGAAAAGGGATGTACTCTACTAACCTTGTTGAAATCCCCTACTGTTATGTATTTGTGATGAAGTATAGGATTTTTGGTCAACCTGACACAACTCAATTTTCAGTAGAATGGGTTCCTCTCATGGAAGCAGTTGCAAACTCCTATGTTATGGATTCGGGAAACATCATGTCTAATAATATTGCCACTCAAATTTTGTAATATAGGACAAATCGCTCCATTTCCTCCAAAATCCCCCCCACCCCATGTTTTATATAAGTGCCTATATCATGGAAGTTGTGTGTTTTACTTTGGATTTTATAGCCATTGGCTGGAATTGGACTACCGAGAACCTTGTACTTATTCATGTATTTCATAGTATGTTGTGGGAATCTAAGTATGGGACCCATTTTTATAAAAAATTCCATGGAGTGATTCTTGTTAGGACCTCACAATGTACCATTTTTACCATACATTTTGACACCACCTTACCCTTTATAACTATATTTAAAAAGGGTTCCATCATCATTTTCATTTCACTTTATCCAAAGGTATATGAAATCCTCCTCTTTACTATATATTTAATCTTTTTACATATAATTCCATATTACTCTTATATTTCATCATTAATCGAAGGTAGATTTTTGCTAACATAAGTCTAAAAGATCGCAGATAATTTATGTGTTGTGCTGAAACAATCGACTGTTGCTGAAACAGTTGACTCCGTTGCTGAAACAGTCGACTCCGTTGCTGAAACAGTCAGCAGGCATGCAAATTCCGTCACTACTTGTAATTTGTGATTCTGGAAGAGTATTTTTGGAACAATGGCAACAAGATGAAGATGAGCAAGGAAGTGGTTACACAGATTATTCTGAAGATAGTACTTTTTCTGTATCTGTTGTAACAATATCTTTCTATGGAAGAATAGAATAGCCCTGTTTTTAGAAAGAAGAGCAGAATTGGATAAATATAGAATTGCTCTGATGTAACTGTAATAGATGTCTCCTCTTTAAAAAGAGGATACATCATCATTAGAAGGGGAGTTAGAAACTACAGGAGAACATTGTTTTTGAGCAGAAAGGAGCTAGACTCCATTGTAATGTATCATTCCTTTTTGATAGATGAATAAAGGTTCCTTTTGAGCGCTTCAATTTAATTCTTTCCCTGGGGAATCTTGTGAGAAGGAAAGGGCCCACCTTCATCACAAGATTCACCCGAATGTTCCTGTAGTTTGTTAAGTTTCTTTATGATATTCGCACCTTAATTTAATTATGTTGCTGAAACATCAGTTGCATATTTCTCTGATTCATTAAGCATTCTGTTTCCTTTAACGTTGCATGAGTTTGGTACATTCATTCTTAAAGAAGATAAGAGATCTCTTTCTGCTATCTGTTTGAATGTATGATTGATGCTGGGAAGAAGGTGCTGAAGATTCCTATGCAAAGGAATAGGGTCCTGTTCCCATTGATTGACTTTCTTTTCCCTGCAGTGTGATTAGAAACAGGAGACAGGTGCCGAAGGTTCCTATTCATGGGAATAGGGTCATGTTCTCTTGAGTTTATCTTTTCTACAGTGTGATTAGTGTCAGGCAGCAGGTGCTGAAGTTCCTATTTGAAGGAATAGGGTCCTGTTCCCTATTATGGTTGATTGGTTTCCTTTCTTGCAGAGTAATTTCCTTTCATTAGGATTCTTAAAAGACTGCAATAGAGGAATTTTTTCTACTATAACATAAATAGACTTCAGCTTTGTTAAAACATGGTGTGAATGATTAGATTTGTATGATTAATAATTGTGTGACTTTTACTACAACATTATTTTTTCTTTTGGAATTGAGCATATCCAGTGCGTGGTTGTCTTTGGAATAAACAGACCTTCTCGGGTTGACAATTTATGTGGAGCTTGAATTGTTAAAACAATTAAAGCGACCAACATTTTGGTGTCGTTGCCGGGGAAGGCAATTATAGATTTCAAAAGCATTAATATTTTCTTTCTAAATGTGCAGATTGTATGAGAGGATGCAGAACCCATAAGAAAAATAATCCCACAGGTGGCAAGGGCAAAGGAAGGGGAGGAAGAAAGACTTTCATTGACGAGATTGTATCAAAGGCTGAATCATCACAGAGATTAAGTTCTCGAAGACCAAAACTTCAGCACTCCCCTCAATCAGATTATAAAATAGAGGAAGTTGTGGGCCCTAAAAACATAGAGGAACCGGTAATTAAAGGAACAACAATCAGTGCTGGATAGTCAGAAGAAAGTGCTAGCAAATCAGCAGAGCACATTGAGGAATTAATAGAGAGTGTTGGATGACTAGTGGAAAACATTGAGGAGCTAGTAGAAGATCTTGATGATCGAGCAAGTGCAGTAGGAGAACAGCCAATGGAAGGAAACAACGAAGACTTATTTGGTGGAGGACGTGTAGATCCTAAAGGAGAAGGAAAGGATGAAAATTCTCTCTCTACCTTGGGATTTCCTATCAGTGATCTCCCTAGAGGAACAACTCCTATGAAGAACATTCCATTGTCATCTTTACCTAACTTACATGGTTTATCCTCTGAAGATCCGGATGAATTTCTTTTTGAATTTGATATATTATGCAGAAGTTATGATTATGTTACTAATGCTCAAAAGTTGAAACTGTTTCCAGCAACATTAAAAGGAAATGCTTTAAGATGGTTCATGAGCCTTGGGAGTCAGGTAATCACAACATGGGAACAGATGAAACAGAAATTTCTGCTTAAATATCAAGACTACTGTCGGACGAGAGAAAAGAAGGACGAACTATTAAATATGGCACAAAAGCCGGATGAGAATCTGGAGGACTATGTAGAAAGGCTGCAGTATAATATACAGAGATCTGATCATCCGAATATAAGTAAGGAAATTCGCAAAACAATATTACTTAGAGGATTAAGGGATGATTGTTTAGACATGTTAAACATGCTTGGCAAGGGAGATATATCTAAAAAATCATATGATGAGATTGTTGAACTTTGTAAAAGGTATTCAAGGGGAGCTGCAAGGAACAGAGTAAGTAATAGAGATCCCACCTATTCAAGAGTGCAGAAATCAGCCAGTGGGGGAGCAACAAGAGCTGAAATAGGTAATTTACTTGAAGAATTTAAAACTGAGATGTTAAGTTATTTTTCTTCACAAATTGACACTTTGCAGGTTAAAAGGAAGCAGGCTAAAGTAGAAGCAACTCTGGCTGTCTTTTTCCCGAAGTGCAGAGACAAACATCCACTAAGGGAGTGCCCATTGGACAAAATACCAATCTGCACCCTTTGTGAGAAAGATCATGAAACACAACAATGTCCATCTCTACCAGGAATAAAGGCAGCATTGCAGCCAACGGAAGAAGAAGATGAAGCAGTTTACTTGCTGACTCAAAGAAGACAATGGCAACCAAAAGGACAAGGTATGAATTCTAGTATGCCATTTAATCGTTGGAATAATTATTCTGCTTTCAGTCAAACAAATTACCCTCCCTTTAATCAAATGCAATACCCACCCTTTAATCAGATTAATTTCCCACCCATGCAACAATCAAACCCTCCCTTTGTTGATCCTACAATGTGGACTCCTTGGCCCCCACAGCAACCATCTTCTTTTAACCCTTGGAATTCAAATTGGAGAAGCCAACAACTACCATATCCAAATCAATTTCCTCAATTTCAACAACCACTTCCTCTTCCATCAAATGCTCTGCCAAATAACCAAATGAGACCCCAGCTACCTGTGCAACCAAATCCTAACCCCAATAATAAAGTTGTGCAAGTCATTGATATTCAGAATCAGTCTATATTTCCTACTACGCAATGTAATGATATTCATTTTAGATCCGGGAAAATAGTAGAGCCTATTATTGATGACATAACCTCTTCCGATTCTGATAAAGAGGAAACTGAGAAACATAAGAAAGCACAACCACCCTCTAACAAGGGTATTGAAATAACAGAACCACCATTCCCCGAGCGTTTAGTTTTAACTAGAACGCAAGAAACACCTGCTTTTAATATTTTAGGGGAATTGCAAAACTTGTAGTTAAAATTCCACTTTTACAGGCACTGAGAGATGTACCAATTTATGCCAGAACCATAAGGGATATTTGTGTTAAGAAACCTGGTAGGAAAACTAAAGATCCCCTTACAGTACATGTGATGGGTGATTTATCTGCATTAATGTTTGGAAAAACCCCTCCTGTGAAATATGGTGACCCCGTCCATCCTACCGTGAGAGTTCAAATTGGTAAAACAATGATTCCTCAAGTTCTGGTAGATTTAGGTGCTGAAATAAACATAATGACTCTTGAAACTTCACAGTTGTTACAGCTGAATAACACAATCAGAGATACACCTACCATTCTATAGTTGGCTGACCGTTCTACAATTAAACCTGAAGGATTCGTTGAAGATCTGCTTATCTCAGTTGAATCCTGGAATTACCAAGCTGATTTTGTTGTATTTCAAACTAAAACAAAGCTGGGGGGACATCCTTTAATTCTGGGGAGGCCATGGCTGGCCACAACTGATGCCTTTATCAGTTGCAGATCTGGTTCAATGACAATTTCTAATGGTTATGAAACCAAACAGCTTACTCTTTATCCTCATGCTACACCCATAATTAATAATGAATATTATATGTGGATGGATTATGATGATAATGCTATTCATCCCATTTTAACCATTGGACAAGCCTTAACTCTTAAAGACAATACAGAGGATGAAATAATTAATAATTTTATTTGTGAACCTTCCTCTGTAATTGCTGAAACACACAATCAATTGACTGCAATTTTTGAAATAGATACCCAAGAAAATATTGAATCTGAAGACTTATCTCAGACATTAACCACCATCTCATCTAAAAGCATAACAGTCGAAATCGAACCTGGCAAGACATTAAACATAAATCCTGATCTAACAGTTGCTGAAACACAGCAGTTAATGAAGTTATTACATGAAAATAAGGAAGCATTTGCATGGGATTACACAGATATGAAAGGAATCTCTTCTGAACTATGTACTCACCGAATTTATATTAAAGAAGGATGTCGACCAGTCTGTCAACCCCAAAGATGAATGAACCCTAATTTATGGGAAATTGTTAAAGAAGAACTTCAGAAATTGCTTAATTCAGGATTTATATACCCCATATCTGACAGTGAATGGGTTTCCCCATTGGTAATTGTACCTAAGAAAAACGGGAAATGGAGAGTATGTGTTGATTACAGAGCCTTAAACAAAGCTACTCAAAAGGATCACTTTCCTTTACCTTTCATTGATCAGGTGTTGGATAGTCTGTCAGGGAAGAAATTCTTTTCTTTTCTAGATGGATTCAGTGGGTATAACCAAATTAGAATTGCACCCCAAGACCAGGACAAGACCACTTTCACTAGCCCTTGGGGAACTTTTTCTTATAAAGTTCTTCCATTTGGGCTATGTAATGCACCAACAACTTTTCAGAGGGTTGTTATAGGAATCTTTTCTGATATGCTGAATGACTCTATGGAAATATTTATGGATGATTTTACTCCTTATGGTGTGTCTTTTGAAGATGCATTAAAAAATCTTGAGAAGGTACTTAAACGATGTATACAAGCTCACCTCTCCCTAAGTACTGAAAAATGTCATATGATGATGAGTGAAGGAGTAGTGCTTGGACATTTTATTTCATCTCAAGGTATTCAGGTAGACCCATCTAAAATATTGGTCATTCAGAATCTTCTTGTTCCTAAAACACAAACTGATGTGAGAAGTTTTCTAGGACATGCTGGATATTACAGAAGATTTATTAAAGATTTTTCTAAGATAGCTTCTCCATTATTTGTGTTGCTTATGAAAAATGTTGAATTTAAGTGGACTAATCCTTGTCAGAAAGCCTTTGTAGAACTCAAGCATCAGCTATCTATCGCTCCTATTTTGAGGGGACCTGATTGGGCCCTCCCTTTTCATATATCTTCTGATGCTTCAGACACTGCAATTGGAGCTGTCTTGGGACAAGAGGAGAATCATCTTCCTTATGCTATCTATTTTATCAGTAAGAATATGACCCCTGCTAAGCTTAATTATACAGTTACCGAAAAGGAGTTTCTTGCAGTAATTTATGCCATTAATAAATTTCGACACTATATCACTGGTTATTCTACTTTTGTGCACACTGACCACTTGGCTATTAAGTATTTAATGAACAAATCTGTCACAAATGCTAGAGTTACCAGATGGTTATTATTACTGCAGGAGTTTGATATCACAATTGTCGATCGGCCCGGAAAAGAAAATGTGGTGGCTAATTTCCTTTCACGGTTAAAAACTGATAATAATATTCCAGTAGATGATTCTTTTCCTCATGAGTATTTATTTGCAGTTTCTGTTCACTCTCCGTGGTATGCAGATATTGCCAATTATTTGGTTGCAGGAAAATCACCATCACACCTGTCATACAGAGAAAGGAGAAGAATTGTTCAACAAAGTGCCAGGTATAGCTGGATAAGTGGGTGTCTTTTCTACACAGGGCTTGATCAGGAAATCCAAAGATGCATTAGGGAAGATGAAGTGTATGACATATTAAAAGCTTGTCATGATGGCCCTTGTGGAGGGCATTTTGCTGATAAAATAATAGCACACAAAATTTTGAGGATGGGTTACTATTGGCCCTCATTATTTAAGGATGCAAAGAAATATGTGAGGGCTTGTGACAGCTGCCAGAGAATGGGTCAACCCAATCATAGATATCAAATGCCATTGAACCCCCAGGTAGTTTCTGAACCATTTGAAAGATGGGCCTTGGATTTCATAGGACCCATTAATCCTCCAACCAATCAAAGAACTTATATATTAGTCTCTACAGACTATATGACTAAATGGGTGGAGGCCAAAGCACTTATTAGAGCTAATGAAGAGGCTGTCCTAGCTTTCTTATTTGAAGAAACCTTCACTAGATTTGGAATTCCTAGAGATCTAGTTACAGATGGAGGACCTCCATTCAATTCTCATGGTTTTAAGTCTACCCTTCAGAAATATCATATTCATCATAGAATGACTACACCATATGACCCCCAGGCTAATGGGTAGGTGGAAAGCACAAATAAAGTATTAGAAGCCATTCTAACTAAAAAAGTGAAGGATAACCGGAAGGATTGGTCTCAAAGGCTCCCTGAAGCACTATGGGCTTATAGAACTACTTGGAGAAATACTACAGGTTTTTCTCCCTATGAATTGGTTTATGGTAAAAATGTTGTTTTTCCTGTGGAATTTGAAATTAAAACTCTAAGAACTGCTTTAGCTGTTAATCTTGATTTGACTGATGTGCAGACAGCTAGGTTGTAGCAGCTTCTTGAATTGGATGAAAAAGAGATTAGATGTCATTCACCAAACAACCATGATTCAACAACAAAGAATGAAGTGGCATGATAAAATTATCAAACACAAGCAGTTCCAAAAAGGTAATTAGGCCTTATTGTATGACTCTCGGTTTGAAAAATTTCAGGGTAAGCTACGTACACGTTGGCTTGGACCATATGAAGTAGATGTTGTTTTTCCTAATGGAACAGTAAGACTTCTAACAATTGATGATTCTAAAACACCTCTACTAGTCAATGGTCATAGGCTTCGTTTGTACCAGCGCCCCGTTTCTAAGGAGGATTTCAAGACTGCTTGCATGACTAATACACATTATCTTTTTCTAGGGGAGTCTTCTGCTCCTCACAGCATTTAATTTTCTGCACTGTATTTCTAGTATTAGATTAGATTTAAAATTAATAATCCCTGTCAAGGGTTGGCATGTTACAATTAAATTTTGCAGATTATGGAAGAAATCATTAAGGAGGACAGAATCATCACAAGAAGATATGAAGCTTCAATCAAAGAAGCTTGTTCCCTTCATTTCAACCCATTTCTTATCAATATCCCTTTTATCCCATTTCTACATTTTTCCTTTTTCCATTTTCCCACTTCTACCATTCCTCAAATATCATCCTTCAGCTAGTATTTCCCGTTCCTTACTGCTAAAATTATCCCTTAGCAAATACTTCCCCCACTTTTCTTAAACCCAAATCATTATATCCCATTTTCCTGATTTTTCCCTTTGCTGAAACACCAGTTTCAGCAACATGTCATTCATTTTTCCATTGCTGAAACACCACTTTCAGCAACCTGTCATTCATCTTTTCATCATTAAAACATCATTTCTTTCCTCTGCTATACAAGCTTTTCAGTTCTCCACTTTTATTCTTCAGATCCCTTGGGTGAATATTATTCAATATTGAGCAGATCCTGATATGCTCCTGTTCTACATTCCAGAGAAATCTAAAGATTCTTCCATTAATATCAAGCCATTATGAAGCACTCTATACTTCGAATTATAAAGACAAAGGTAAAAATATAAGGTATGTGGTTTTTATGTAATGCAGTTAAATAATATTTTAAAGAGAGGATATTATTCATAATGATTACAATCTCCGCACACTTAAACATCATTTCACCATACGTAAGGGGGGGGGGATTTCGAAAACTGAATCATCATTCCAAACCATCCAATCCTCCGTCACTCTTCATATCCATTATTTCCGCCGTCATTGAGACTCCATATCCTTTGTTGCAACAATTAGCTTGACCAAAACCTGTGTTTCTGTTCTCTGCACCTCTGCATGTGACTCAAGCTAGTAGCTATGGGAGGTTCAGCTATCAGACATGAGCCTGGTTCGATAACTCTTCTTGAATTGTTCCCTGAGGCCTACCAAATTTTTCAGCAGGCAGGATGGACAACATACTTCGAAAGGTTAGGAGAATTTGATCCTCAGCAAGTTTTAGAGTTTGCGCAGAATCTTCAGGAAGACTACTCAGTGGTTCAAGGGGTCTGAATTTCAGTCATAGAGGAAGATATAGCACAAGTTTCAGGGTTGCCGGTTATAGTTGCTCGCTGGTTCAGCAGGAAACAAGTCATTTTAAATGCGCAGCATGACTTTCTTCTTCCAGAGGAACGAATTGAACATAAAGGATGCGGTATAAGTCTGCATTCATTACCTCGCCCATGGCCAACAGTAGCTGAATTCATCATGCACTATTTGACATGCGAAGGGCGTTACCAGGTATTCTATCAACACGACTTCATTTTAATGAATCATTTGCGGCATGATCGATTAGTTAATATTCCCTATTATCTGCTTGGTTGTATCAAAAACATGTCATATTACTGTAGACGGGTAAAATTCCCATTATTATCCCTTACCCATCATTGCTTATGTCAATTATTAATTCAGAGGGGTTTTGCTCAGCAAAATCCCCCTCTGAATAATCCACTCCTCATTCCCTAGCAAGTCGAAATTCCCCAACAAGCCGAAATTCCCCAACAAGCCGGAAGTTCCCAAGAAACTCCCAAGAGTTCTTATGAAAGGCAACTAGACGATATCCCTGACCCCCCAGTGATTCCATCCTCAGAACTAGTTGACCTACCTCCAAGTTCATCCCACTTAGTAGAGTCACCCCTTCCCACTGTTCATATCTCTAGCAATGACTCTCAAACACCCCCATCTCCCCCTACTCATAAAAGGAAGAGACAAACCCCAACAGTCTCTGTCTCAAAACGACAAACAAGGGCTACATCCCAAGCTGTCACCTCTTTCGAAAGCCCTTCCCCTAGAAAAGAATCTTCTCCTACAAAGAAAAGGAAAGTCACTGACTTCTCTTCTTTCCTACCTAGGAGGAAAATGAAAATGACTGTTGAAACTGAAGTCACTCCCATTTCCCCTGACCCTGCAACTATCCTGTTAAAAATTCAATACTCATCACCATTCCAATTTCCCCAACCATTACCTGTCTCGTCCTGTGGAACTGTTCCACAAGAACCAGTTGCCCGGGGTAACATGACATCATTTATTACTCAAACAGTGACTGCAACACAAGAACCAGTTACTTACCCAGAAGCTGAAACACAAGAACCAGCTACTGTGGTACAAAAACCATACACCAAGCATGATAATACAAGGAAACTAGCTGTAGCTACAACACAAGAACCCGCTACAGCTGTGGATCAGCAGACAACTCCAGCAGAATCAACCAGCACACAGGGTTCACACACTATGGCATCTTTATTGGAGGAAAATGAGTTTTTGAAGTCAGAACTAGAGGCTTATAAGAAAGAATTGATCATGGCATGAGAAGCATTTGATAGAGAATTGAATCTCTATATGTTGGCACACATAGCATCAGCATAAAAGAAGGATCCATGCAGAGAATACATGTGCCATGAGTGTGGTAACATTTTCCAACAGGCAGGATACAAAATAGTCAAAATTCAGGTACCTGAGGCATCTACATCAGCTGCAATTAAAGAAGAACGCCCTACTGCCACACAAGAACCAGTAGGGCCCTCAAAAAGTTTGGAAAAAGAAACTAAACCACAGATATCCCACCCTGTGTTAGTCAGCTCAGCCACTCAGACAATGCCCCAACCCAATACTTATAATGCCGGGACACAGACCCTTCCATGGAAACAATTAGAACTTATGAATAACTGGAAGAAACAATATGCTGTGGATCAAGATAAAATATTTCAGCAGCATAAGTTGGCCTGGCAGAATCACATGTATGCCAAATGGGATATTTGGGAACAGACACTGCAACAGCTCAAGTATTCTAAGAAAGAAGTCAAGGAATTAAAGGAAAAGTTGGTTTTGATGTTTTCATTAGTGCAAAAATTTTTGGCCACCCGTAAACCCTCCTTGAATTATTCTCTCTTCCTCTCTGAACATCTTGTTTATTTTCAATTGAAGGCAATTAAGGATGACAGACCTCATGAATTTCTCACAGCAGAACAATTTGTTAAAACTTTTGCTGAGGCCCCTGAAAGTGACCAACATTTGTTATGTGAACTTTATCTCCATAATGAGGCCATGCTTGAGAATAGAAAGGTCAATCTCACTCCAATTGTAGGTGATGTACAAATTAGGGCATTTGTTTCATTTCTTGCCAATCAGATCACATGGAAAACTAATTTTATTGTAAGTAGGCATAATGAGGAGAATCATCTCCTTTGGATTAGACCGGAACCTTCAAATCTGGCCATGTTTGTAGTAGAATATCACTGATTCTTGCAAAAGCCAGGAATGCACCGCTACATACAACAACTGCAAGCCTCAACACTTCTAAAGTGTCTACAGCTAATCAGAGTGAAGGAAACTACTGCATTGAAGGCCAACACTATGTTTTGGCAATAGTCATGTGAGGAAAGACAAGACTATCACCCTTTTAGCCCTGATAATCTTCAAGCTGCACTATCCAGGGTACCAAATTACATCAGATGCATTCGGCATTGTGGAGAAAACTGGATTGGTTATCATTTTCATTTTCCAATCCTATGGATGCCGACAGAAAAATACCATTCTCACTACCAA
This sequence comes from Pinus albicaulis, assembly GCA_034641835.2. Lineage (NCBI taxonomy): Eukaryota > Viridiplantae > Streptophyta > Pinopsida > Pinales > Pinaceae > Pinus > Pinus albicaulis. Next base: position 1,310,268 of record CM076574.1, on the reverse strand, counting down.
TTGGCTAACAGGGACGAGGCTGTAGCATGGCAGCAATTACAGAACAATCGAGGATTCCGAGCTTCCATAGAAGCCACCTTCTCTAGTTACTGCTTGAGAAAATTGCATGCACAGAGTCAGTACTCAGACTCAGACTCTGACTAGGAGTTGCCCGAGGACATGCAACCCTTTCAGCTGGGGGGGATGTTAGGACCTCACAATGTACCATTTTTACCATACATTTTGACACCACCTTACCCTTTATAACTATATTTAAAAAGGGTTCCATCATCATTTTCATTTCACTTTATCCAAAGGTATATGAAATCCTCCTCTTTACTATATATTTAATCTGTTTACATATAATTCCATATTACTCTTATATTTCATCATTAATCGAAGGTAGATTATTGCTAACATAAGTCTAAAATATCGCAGATAATTTATCTGCTGTGCTGAAACAATCGACCGTTGCTGAAACAGTCGACTCCATTGCTGAAACAGTTGACTCCGTTGCTGAAACAGTCAGCAGACACGCAAATTCCGTCACTACTTGTAATTCGCGATTCTGGAAGAGTATTTTTGGAACAATGGCAACAAGATGAAGACGAGCAAGGAAGTGGTTACACGGATTATTCTGAAGATAGTACTTTTTCTGTATCTGTTGTAACAATATCTTTCTATGGAAGAATAGAATAGCCCTGTTTTAAGAAAGAAGAGCAGAATTGGATAAAGATAGAATTGCTCTAATGTAACTGTAATAGATGTCTCCTCTTTAAAAAGAGGATACATCATCATTAGAAGGGGAGTTAGAAACTACAGGATAACATTGTTTTTGAGCAGAAAGGAGCTAGACTCCATTGTAATGTATCATTCCTTTTTGACAGATGAATAAAGGTTCCTTTTGAGCGCTTCAATTTAATTCTTTCCCTGGGGAATCTTGTGAGAAGGAAAGGGCCCGCCTTCATCACAAGATTCACCCGACTGTTCCTGTAGTTTTTTAAGTTTCTTTATGATATTCGCACCTTAATTTAATTCTGTTGCTGAAACATCAGTTGCATAGTTTTGTGATTCATTAAGCATTATGTTTCCTTTAACGTTGCATGAGTTTGGTACATTCATTCTTAAAGAAGTTAAGAGATCTCTTTCTACTATCTGTTTGAATGTATGATTGATGCTGGGAAGCAGGTGCTAAAGATTCTTGTGCAAAGGAATCATTAAGCATTATGTTTCCTTTAACGTTGCATGAGTTTGGTACATTCATTCTTAAAGAAGTTAAGAGATCTCTTTCTACTATCTGTTTGAATGTATGATTGATGCTGGGAAGCAGGTGCTAAAGATTCTTGTGCAAAGGAATAGGGTCTTGTTCCCATTGATTGACTTTCTTTTCCCTGCAGTGTGATTAGAAATAGGAGACAGGTGCTGAAGGTTCCTATTCATGGGAATAGGGTCCTGTTATCTTGAGTTTATCTTTTCTACAGTGTGATTAGTGTCGGGCAGCAGGTGCTGAAGTTCCTATTTGAAGGAATAGGGTCCTATTCCCTGTTATGGCTAATTGGTTTCCTTTCCTGCAGAGTAATTTCCTTTCATTAGGATTCTTAAAAGACTGCAATAGAGGAATTGTTTCTACTATAACATAAATAGACTTCAGCTTTGTTAAAATAGGGTGTGAATGATTAGATTTTTATGATTAATAATTGTGTGACTTTTACTGCAACATTATTTTTTCTTTTGAAATTGAGCATATCCAGTGCGTGGTTGTCTTTGGAATAAACAGACCTTCTCGGGTTGACAATTTATGTGGAGCTTGAATTGTTAAAACAATTAAAGCAACCAACAATTCTCCCTCTGTTTCAAGTTGTTTTTAATGAGAAAGCCCCCATACTATCAAAATAATCCCAAGCTAATTTTTTCTCTATAGGAAAATGGTTTGGAGAAGAGTTGTTCATATATGTCTGAGTATTTGGGAGCTTAGCTCAGCCACATGTTCTTCCCTTATATTTTCCTAATAAGATTCTCAAAAGAGAAGTAGCATATCACACTATTGGAAATAGACTAATTAGGTTTCTGAATGAGGCTAAGAAATCATCATGGCTTCCCTTTCCAATTAATTGTGGTGTTTATGGTCTGCATAATTCGAAGCATGTTGTTATAGAGACTGGTCAAATTGAATGTTTGTAGTTATTGACAATTCCAAACAGACAGTATGAACCAATTAAATTTTCCAATAATTTTACTACCCAAGTTAAAATTAGGCCTTTTGTACATGAAGATGATTATTTCGATGACCTATTTTGGTCTGTCGATAATTATTCTACAATTCAGAAGTTGGCAACCCTACACTTCCATCCATAGAAATTACCAAAGTTTAAACATTATAGGAACAATACATTGGAATCAGTTTGATTGAAAATGGTGGAGGTATCACAACCTTTATCTCATAAGGAAAAGGAAAATTATCTAACATTTAGGGATACTAAAGTCCTTAATAAAACATACCAAGTTAAATTAGCCAAAGTTCAAACTATGGATTTTAATTTCCCAAGTAACCTGAGTGATTTTTGGAATGAGTTTAACCTAAAACTCTAGGAAGACCAAGGAGCCATAGTTATTGATCAACAACCAATTGTGCATATGCCTCAAACTAAAAGTCAGGACACATTCACTATTGAGCCTGTTAGGGTCCCATGATTTAGCAGATTGGTAGACCAAATGCATAAGGTAACATGAAACTAGTATTTGGAATCTTAGGACCTAGCCTTCCTGGACTCAGAGAGGGCTCTCTCTATTGTAAGCAAAGGATGTGAACTTTTGCTTTAGATGGTTGATTTTAGGCTAGTTGTTAAGTGTAGAGTTTGTTGTTTGTTTCTATTGGGTAAGGTGAAATCAGTAGAATAGGCGGAGTGAGAGATCATCAAATCATTGGGATATGGAGTCTATAAATTCATGGATATCTCAACCAAGATTCAGAGTGCATTACATGGAAAATTTAGTGTGGTCAATGGATCCTTAATGTTATGTGTGAAGTGAAATGGACATTAAGTTGGAGAAAAAAGGTAGGGCAAAGGGAAGCTAAGAATCCTTTGTCAAATAACCATAAACAAGAAGGTCTCAAATATCGTTAGGCAAAAGATAATAATCATGAGATAGGGAAAACCATTAACTCAATGACAATACTTAAACAAATAGACATTCAAGACAAACATTCCAATGAAATATAGAAGGCGAGAAACTCATTTAATTTCTAGTGATTTCACCTTTAAGCTTTAGAAAACATTTAAGATAACAAAATAACTTTAATCAATCAAAGAGGGAACTCCTAAGCATTTTTGATCAAGCTACAAATAACTTTTAGGAAAATTGATAGGTATGGACAAAGGGCAAGATCAGAACAAGACCTCCTTGGCTTAACCTAACAAGTAATACTTCAAAGAGAGATTTCAAAAACAGAGTTTAGATAGCATAAAATAAGCATGGCTTTCCATAAAACATATTTGGAAAATAGAATATTAATTCATTGATGAAATAAAAAATCATAAGGAGGCCTAAGGAGAAGCTAAGGATTCCTTAAACACACCCAATGGAGGAAAACATCAAGGCAATAGAAGATAGGAAGGACTAAGGTGCTTCAAACAACATTTATTAGCCCATAATTTACTTTCTACTACATATAGAAGGATGAAACATAATGATAAACAAGAAAACATGAACAAATTAAAGACACATCACCATTAACCAAGCTCAGGGATCCTGCAAGCAAGCTTGATCATCATCAATCAAAACAAATCATCCACAAGCTCCATAACACCAAATTGCTCTTCAACCTCAAAAAAACATGTATTGCTCTCAAAGCTCATCAAATTCCAACATTTAAAATGAAGCCCTCATGCTATATTTAAATCAACAAAGGAGGGAAAAAACTCTATATAGGGCTGGAAAATGTCAAAATCACTCATAAATGTCATAAATGCCCAAGAGACCATGCAAGGCCCAAGGCACAAAATATCCTACGAAATAAATGCCAAAATAACTTCTAGCACCTAATTATAGAGTGATATTCCTCAAAAAACACTAAAATATGTTTTTACAAATGAGTGTGTTTTGTTCACTTTTGGCCAAAAACACACTAAACAGTCCATTTGTGCAGTACCACCTCGGGTAGAAAATAGGCACTTGTTCAACCAAGTTTTGGACCCCTTCCCAATGTCAGATTTTTCTCCGTGAGGGCTTGTTGGAAAGCATGATGAGTCTACTTTCCAGAAATTCTTGTATTTTCCTGATCCAACTCCTATATTCAATTCAAAATTCCAAAATCCCAACACTACCATTAGCGCAACGCCAAGTCTGAAATAGAGGTACAATGGTGAAAATTTAGGTGTGTTTTGACCTTTTTGGGGGTCAAAACTGCTCCAATTCCTCTGAATTTTTTTCAGAAAAGTGTATTAGCCATGAGAAGTCCAAGAATGCTGATTTTTCCCTTTGACGATGCTCCACGGATTAGCGTAACGCTAGTGGCGCTACGTTAATGGGCCTTCAAAATCTCGAAAAACAAAAATTTGTCCAAATTTCCTCAAATTTGGTGGATGCCTCCCTCATTGAGTTTGCGAGACTTGTTGAGAATATTGGACCAAAAATCCAAGCCTTTCTTGATCTTTTTCCTCCTTTAGGGTTTGGATTTGAATAAGGGCCTTCTTCGGGCCTTGAGTGTTCTAGCATTCATAGATGGCCTGTTGGGCACTCACTTGCTTGTTTTTCATTTGATAGTAATGAATGAAATTCTTTTCCCTTTCTAACTCAGATTCTAAGTCTCTGTGTTGTGAATTTTTGTCTTGGAGGAGAGAGTTGGAAACCCTTAATTCACTTTCTTCATCACTGTCTACCTTGGTCTTCATTTGCTTCATTTCCTTTTTCTTCCTTTTCGTCATTCTTATCATTCCTATGGTCACTGTGGGGGCCACTGTCTTTAATGCTTTTATGATTGTCATGATTATTTTCATGAGTGTCATGAATGCTTTCTCCTTTTTACTTATGCTCCCCTCACCATCTTCTGTATTTTTTTCATCTGTTTCACCTGTATCCATCTTGCCTTGCTTCATTATCTTTTTTCTCCAGGTGGTCTACCTCATCATGGTCATATTGGTTCTCAACCTTATCACCACCTTCATGTTTACTATGGACTGATTTACTGTCACCTTTACCCCTTTTTATTTGATTCCTCATTACCACTTAGCTCCTTTGCAGTCCTTGGATACAAGTTTACAAGATAACCTTAAGTCTTAGGGAAAATTTTTGTTTGTTTTAGGTTTTTTGCATTAGTACAGTCTTGGCAGTTTTGCCCATGGATTAGCACATCGTCGGGAAGTTGTGCCTAAGGATTAGCATAGCGTCAGGTGCATGCAGCCCTACTATTCGGGTCTTGGGCGTGTCGTTCAGGTCTGTGTGCAGCGCCATGTATTTGCACAGTGCCAACCTAGGTTAGCACAACGCCTTGCAATTTTGAACGGGAGGGAAGTGGATTAGCGTAGCGCCAACTTGTATTTTTGCAGCGCCACTGATTTGCATAGCGCCAGGGAGAAAATGCCTGGAAACAGTTAGAAAACTTTGATTTTTCTCCTTAGGGCTTCTCCTCTTATGCCAAGTGATAAGTGTTTTTTGAAATGATAACTGGAGGGAATTTATACCTTCTGAGAAAAAAAATTAAACTCATAAGCCCACTTTTGCTAATTTTTTTTTTGTTTTTGTGTCACCTTGTAATTTTCACTAACATCCCTTTACAGGAGGTGACTAAAAACATAGAAATGATACTTTCCTCTCAACCATTCTTCCTTTTTGATTTTTAGGTAGCTGATATGATGACTTTGGGCTCTCTTTGGGCTATTGATGCCTCTAGGACTTGTTTTGATGATGCTTGTTGGAATTGAATGGTTCACTGTGTTTTAGCATTTCTCATGTCTTCAATATCCCCTTTGTTGGAGACTGATAAAAGCATGTTTTATCCCTCTTTGAGATCCCTATGTGTAGGTGATCTCAAAATAGGTTCTCTTCCCTTCTCAATGTTTTTCCAGAGGTATAATAAATTTGTCTTGCACAGTGACCCCAATATTTTCAATCATGTTTGTCCTTATCTCCCTTCAGCCACTTCTAATGTGTTGTAGGTGCCATGACACAGTTTTTGGTCCCCTTAATCATTTTTGGGATTTTGACAGCTCATTTACTGACAGTAAACTCATGCTCAGCATGATTTCTTATTTTGACACTTAACCTTATGATTTCTTTCCTTTGATCATCTAAGGACACTTGACTGCGCTTGAAAATTTGATCTCCCTCATTGATACTCTTTCTACTTTCTCCTTTTGGTGCAGTGAGGCACTGTTATCTTTGAAAAAACCTAGAAACCACCATGAAAATCCATTGGAGACATTTTTCTATTATGAAGGAGGACTTATCCTCTTCATTTGACCTGTTTTGTCTATATTTCTAAACTTTTAGGTTTTCTAGTTGTTAGAGAAGAATAAGTAGTGTTGTCTTCTAAATTCTCTATAGCCCTTTCAAGTTCATTCATTTCTGTTCAGTTCACCTCACCCTTTTCCCTTCTTAATTTATAATTTCTAAAAATCTTCAATGTGTACTTGGTTGTGTTGTTGTGGCTTTGTCCTTGTGATCTTTGCACTGGCTCCTTACTTGGCAACACTGTTTTTTCCAATCAGTCCCAAAAACCCTAATTCTCTTTGTACATAGTCCCACTGCCTCTCCTTTGTTGTGGTTGTCCTTAGTGATGACTTAGCCTCTTACTTTACCTAATTTTATGTTGATGGACATCTCAATAATTCTTGCAGAAATGTGAACAAGGGCAGTTGTCCCTTGCAGAATTTGAGCTTGACCAAGGAGGTCTTCCTTGAAGGATTTTGATCAAATTTGGACAAAATTTACTTGACCTTCTTCCTCTTTGAATGCAGCCTCTTGGCACAGGAAAAACACAGATTTAGAACACCAAACAATCCTATAACTATGAAAACCTAAATGACCTAGGGGGAAAACCTTTTGGACTTGGCCATTGGCTGAAAACTTGATTTATGGTTTTTTAAGGTGTAAAACTGAGTTTTTCATAGAATTTATGCATTGCAGACCTAAAACTACTGATTTTGATTTATCTAAAGAGCCTAGAAAGGTAAATTGAGACCACTAATGCTTGAGGCACTTGCTGAATAGGGGGGAAAGGTTAGGTTTCCTGGAAATCCAAGGTGGATGTAGAAGAATTAGGCAATGTCAAAACAGAGTGGTAGCATCAAGGGTGGGAAAAATAGTGAAATTTAGTGGCATGAGCCCATGATGGGTCTTCTCGGAGTGGTGAGTTGAGCATGACATGATGTGATAATGAAGGCAGTGAGATTTCTAGAACTCACAATATTCACGAATTCTTTTTTCTAGAAATCTAGGATAAGCATTTAGTCATCTATAAAGGAAAAAAATACTAATGACTAACAGTGGCTCCACTTGGAGAGGGCAATTCCCTTTCAGGAGGTGTCCAGAACTTCATATCTCTTTTTTTATGGAGACCAGTGTCTCATCCATTGGGAAAATTTTTACTTCTTCTCAATTGTTGATGCTTGTTTGAAGTTGTGATCTTAATAATCTAAAAAAAATTATTAGCTCAACTTCATCTATACCTACACAACCTACTTGTCTAATATTTTTTCTTTCAAGGGTGCACTTGAACTGGAAAACCGTTGACATTTTCTTCTTTTGAAAGAAAAACAAACTATCTACTTCTACTCTTATCACTACCAAGAGTCCAGATTATGTTAGTGAACTCGTATTATTCTCTACTTAGACTATTTGAATCTCAATATTAGGCTGTATGATAGAATTCATTCTCTAAGATATTTGACATGAAATTGAAAGCATGGTTTAAATCAGGATTAAGCAATCTGACTTACCATGGTTTGTGGCATTAGAACAAGATGCACACAAACATTATTTTTGCATAAAATAAAACTAGAAAAATAAGCGTTGTGATATAGAATTTGCTATGCATCCCCGTCTTTCTCCTTGGTTCAGTTTTGAGCATGTGGAACCAGTATCTTTCACTCCTAATCTATCCCTTTTGACAAGTCAAGTTTGAATGTGTTGACAAGCTCTCTTTCACTAACTTACCAACACAAAATTAAAAATATGTTTCAGCCATGATTAGGCTAGATCACTAAAACAAGATCTTCTTTTTGAACCAACAGTGGCATTTAGGCTTGCACACTTTCAGTATTACTATGTTTTGGGTATGGGCCTATACCTCTTTTTCAAATCTGCCCTCTTTTTCCTTCTTTCTATGTTTTTTAGTTTTTTCTCTCTTTTTGGTCAAAAAAATCTAAAACTAAAGGTAGAAACATGCTCATAGTGTTGAACTTATTTTCTTGCCTATCAATCCTAATATAACCTATACATGATATACATTCAGCTGGTGAACTCTCTTTTTGAATACAACTAATCAATTAGATGATTCCATGAGGGATCTTGGTTTAGCTTTTTTAGTGTTTTGAAAAATCAAAAGGCCCCTCCCACTTCATTTATGTTTGAAAAACAGTTCCTAAAATGTTCTTGGAATTCTGCATCAAACTATTCTTGACATTTTTTACTCCCTCTCCAAATATTTCTAACAAATAAGAAAAGGGATCTTGAAACAATACCCGAATGTGAAGATTTGGAAAACAAGCTTGATCTAGGACTGCTTCTTCCTCCACTTGGCTGATATTAGGATTCTTTTGGGAAAGAAACTCTTGCTCTTCCTCATGATCATCTGAACTGGTAGATTCATCATATATTGCAATGTTTCCCTCTATCACACTTAATATGTTCTAATGGAGTGGGCTGAAATCTATGTGAAGGTCATCATATTGATGAGTAGGAGCACTCTTTGACAATAAATCTTCCCAAGAAGGTAGTGTAACAACTCTCGTGTGATTATAAACTTCTAAGCCTTCATATGAAATTTTTAATACAATGGAACTTGGTGGGTGCAGATCTAGAGCTAAGGATGATTCCATGTTCCAAATGATCTCCTCAACCATTTCAGGAGAAAGCTTCTTATTGACAATTTGCTCAAGAAGTTCATCATCCTCCTCAACCTCAACATCAAAGCTGAAAGACTATTGATTTCCAATTATGTGAAAGTTATTCCTGATGGACTGAAGTGAAGTAGAGCAAAGAGTCAAATACTCTTTACTTACTTCTAAATTTTCAAGGCTTTCCTCATCAGTGTAATAGGTGACCTGTCTTGGTTGATTAATTCTTTCAATATGATGATAGTGAACTTCATCCCACAAATCAACTTCTGATGGCTCTTCAAGGTTAACTTCTATTTGGAGAACATCATCATCATCAGACTGATCAAAATTTGGAGAATCATCAACATAAATAATTTCACCAATCAAACATATTGGATTACTAGTTTTTTATTTTTTAAATTTATCTACAAGTTCACTTTCTGACTTATGGTAGATAGGGTTAGTCAAAAGAGGAGGCATTTTTCTCTTTCTTTGGATAGAAATATAGTAGTTCTCTTTATCTTGTGAAGGCTGATTTTGGGGCTGAATGTTTTCTCGAGCTTCACCTGGAAGAGATGGTGAATCATCACTTATGCCTCCAGAAAGATCCTGTGGGTTTTATTCTATCTCTTGATTGGGTTCTTCCTCAAATAACTCCTATAGGCTGTCATGATAGCTACCTTGAGAATGAAATTGATGAATGGCTTCTAATAGATCCTCAGGATGCCAATTTCCTAAATCTTCATCAATGTTTGCAAGGTATTGTATGAGATCTTCAGATTGATCACAACAGTTTTCAGCTAATGGTAAAGATGAAAAATTTTCTTTATAATGCTCATAAAATACCTTGTGGAAGTATTTTAAAGAAAACAAACTACCAGGCTTCAACCATTCATACCATTCTCTTTCCTTACCCTCTAATGTTTCCATAAACATTTTCATGAGGAAGTCCTCGTGCCATTCAACCTTTAACCTCCATACATGTATACAAAATTTGATGAGATGTAACAAGGGTTCATCAAATTTTTCATCTTGAAATATAGGCAGGTTTTTTATCTAGTTTATCTGAGGCAGTTTATGTGGAAGTCCACGGATATGGTCTATGTTCATCTGAGCATATCTCCCTTTTATCCTTGGATCCATTTTTGTAAGTCAGAAAGGGTCATTGTATCTTTTCAACTAGTCTAGAGTTCTCTACGAGTGGAGTGTTTAGGTCTATTGAGGGTTGTGGAGTTTCCAGGTGGAATATTTCAACTTTTTTGTCCACCATCAGCATGATTGGGATTGTTTAGTGCATTCCCAAGGGATTTTATGAGAACTAGTGGGGTCAACAGGGCTACTGAAGACCAGTGGAGTCTCTAGGTGGATGATTTTTACTATTTTAAGGATGTTCTTGTTGCCCACCATCAACAACTAAATGCCAATCTAAGGAAGTTTGTGGTTTTATGAGGTCTTTAGGGATGTCTAAGATATCATTTACTCAGAAGGTCCCACCGTGATCGCTAGAATGTTAGTGTGGCAATGAGGTGGAAGATTCATTGGATTTTCAAAGTCTAACTAAGGGTCTAATGAGTCCTAAGAGGTATTTCGGAAATTATGTACTCAGAAGGTCCCACCATGATCGCTAAAATGTTAGGGTCTAGTGATTTGGCATATTGGTAGACCAAATGCATAGGGTAACATGAAACCCGTCCTTGGAGTCCTAGGACCTAGCCTTCCTGGACTCATAGAGGGCTCTCTCTGTTGTATGTAAAGGATGTGAACTTTTTCTTTAGATGGTTGATTTTAGGCTAGTTGTTAAGTGTAGAGTTTTTTGTGTGTTTTGGTTGGGTAAGATGAAATAGGTAGAATAGGTGGAGTGAGAGATCATCAATTTATTGGGCTATGGAGTCTATAAAGTCATGGATATCTCAAAAAAAATTCAGAGTGCATTATAGGGAAAATATAGTGTGGCCAATGGATCCTTAAGGCTATGTGTGAAGTGAAATGGACATTAAGTCGGGGAAACAAGGTAGGGCAAAGGGTAGTTAAGAATCCTTTGTCAAATACCCATAAAAAATAAGGTCTCAAATATCGATAGGCAAAAGATAATAATCATGAGAGAGTGCAAACCATTAACTCAATGAAAATACTTAAACAAATATAAATTCAAAACAAACATTCCAGTGAAATATAGAAGGTGAGAAACTCATTTAACTTCTAGTGATTTCACCTTCAAGATTTAGAAAACATTTAAGATAACAAAATAAATTTAATCAATCAAAGAGGTAACTCCTAAACATTGTTGATCAAGCTACAAAGAACTTTGAGGAAAACTGATAGGTTTGGACAAAGGGAAAGGTTATAACAAGACCTCCTTGGCTTAAACTAACAAGTAATACTTCAAAGAAAGATTTCAAAAATAGAGTTTAGATAGCATCAAGTAAGTAGAGCTTGCAATAAAACATATTTGGAAACTAGCATATTAATCCATTGATGAAATAAAAAAGCATAAGGAGGCCTAAGGAGCAGCAAATAATTCCTTAAACACACCCAATAGAGGAAAACATCAAGGCAATAGAAGGCAGGAAGGACTAAGGTGCTTCAAAAAAAAAATTATTAGCCTATACTTTTATGTTCTACTACATATAGAAGGATGAAACATAATGATAAATAAGAAAAACTGAAAAAATTAGAGATATATCACCATTAACCAAGCTCAGGGATCCTGAAAGCAAGCTTCATCATCATCAATCAAAGAAAATCATCCACAAGCTCCACAACACCAGATTGCTCTTCAACCTCAAAAAACCATGTATTGCTCTCAAAGCTAATCAAATGCCAACATTTACAATGAAGCCCTAATGCTCTATTTAACTTAGAAAATGAGGGAAAAAACCATAGATAGGGTTGGAAAATGTTAAAATCACTCATAAATGTCATAAATGTCCAAGAGACCATGCAAGGCCCAAGGCACAAAATATCTTATGAAATAAATGCCAAAATAAATTCTAGCACCTAATTCTAGAATGATTTACCTTAAAAAACACTAAAATATGTTTTTACAATAAATGAGTGTGTTTTGTTGACTTTTGGCCAAAAACACACTAAACAGTCCATTTGTGCAGTGCCACCTCACGCAAAAAATAGGTACTTTTGCAACCAAGTTGTCGATCCCTTCTCAATGTCGAATTTTTCTCTGTGATGGCTCGTTAGAAAGCCTGATGAGTTTAATTTCCATAAATTCTTTTATTTTCCTAATCCATCTAGTGTAGCCTATTGAAAATGCAAAAATTTCAACACTTCCATCAGCGCAGCGCCAGGTCTGAAATAGAGGCAGAATGGTGAAAATTTAGGTGTTTTATGACCTTTTGAGGGGTCAAAACTGCTCCAACTCCTCTGAATGTTTGTGATAAAAGTGAAATAGCCATGAGAATTCCAAAAATGTTGAGTTTTCCCTTTGTGTATTCTCTAGGGATTAGCGTAGCGCCAGTGGCGTTGCACTAATGGGCCTTCAAAATCTCAAAAAATAAAAAAATGTCCAAATTTCCTCAAATTTAGTGGATGCATCCCTCATGGAGTTTGGGAGACTTGTTGAGAAGCTTGGGAAAAAACTCCAAGGCTTTCTTGATCTTTTTCCTCTTTTATGGTTTGTATTTCAATGAGTGTTCTAGCATTCATAGGTGACCTGTTGGGCACTCATGACTTGCTTGTTTTCCATTTGATAGAAATGAATGACATTCTTTGCCCTTTATAACACAGCTTCTAAGTCTTTGTGTTGTACATTTTTGTCTTGGAGGAGAGAGTTGGAAATACTTACTTCACTTTATTCATCACTGTCTACGTTGGTCTCCATTTGCTTCATTTTCTTTTTCCGCGTTTTCATCATTCTGCTCATTACCATGGTCACGGTGGGGGTCAACTGTCTTTAACGTTTTTATGATTGTCATGACTATTGTCATGAGTGTCATGAATTCTCTCTTTTTCACTTATGCTCCCCTCACCATCTTCTACACTTTGGTCATTTGTTTCACATGTATCCATGTTGCCTTGCTTCATTATCTTTTGTCTCCAAGTAATCTGCCTTGTCATGGTCCTATTGGTCCTCAACCTTATCACCACCCTCATATTTACTGTGGACTGATTTACTGTCACCTTTACCCTTTTTTATTTGATTCCCCATTGCCTCTTACTCCTTTGTAGGCCTTGGAGGAAATTTTAGAAGGTAACCTTAAGGCTCAGGAAAATTTTTGTTTGTTTGAGGTTTTCTACATTAGCACAGCACTCGCAGTTGTACCCATGGATTAGCGCAATGTCGGGCAGTCCTGCCCGAGGATTAGCATAGCGTCGGGCGCGTGTAGGCCTACTAGTCGGGTCTTGGGCATGTCGGTCAGGTCTATGCATAGCGCCAACCCGAATTAGCGTATTTCCTTGCAAATTTGAATGGGAGGGAAGTGGATTAGCATAGCACCAAGTTGTATTTGCACAACACCACTGATTTTTGTAGCGCCAGGGAGAAAATCCATAGAAACAGTAAAAAAACTTTGGTTTTTCTCTTCAGGGCTTCTCCTCTTATGCCAAGTGATAAGTGTTTTTTGAAATGATAACTAGAAGGAAATTATACCTTTTGAAGAAACAAATTAAACTCATAAGCCCAATTTTGCTAAGTTTGTTTTCTATTTTTGTGTCACCTTGTAATTTTCACTGACATCCCTTTGCAGGAGGTGACTAGAAACACAGAAATGATACTTTCCTCACAATCATTATTCCTTGCTGATTTTTAGGTAGCTGATATGATGAGTTTGGGCACTCTTTGGGCTATTGATGCCTCTAGGAATTTTTTTCCTGATGCCTATTGGAATTGTATGGTTCACTGTACTTTAGCCTTTGTCATGTTTTCAATCTCCCCTTTTTTGGAGACTGATAAAAGCATGTTTTATCCCTCTTTGAGTTCCCTAAGTGTAGGTGATCTCAAAACAGGTTCTCTTCCATTCTTAATGTTTTTCTAGAGCTATAATAAATCTGTCTTGCACAATGACCCCAATCTTTTCAATCATGTTTGTCCTTATCTCCCTTCGGCCACCTATAATTTGTTGTAGGTGCCATGACACAGTTTTTTATTCCCTTAGTCATTTTTTGGATTTTGATAGCTCATTTAATGACACTAAACTCATGCTCATCATGATTAATTATTTTGATGCTTAACCTTATTATTTCTTTCCTTTGATCATCTCAGGACACTTTACTGCAGTTGAAAACTTCATCTCCCTCACTGATACTCTTTTTACTTTCTCCTTTTGGTGCAGTGAGGCACTCTTATCTTTGACAAAACCTAGAAACCACCTTGAAAAGCCTTTGGAGGCATTTTATTGTTATGAAGGAGGACTTATCCTCTTCATTTGACTAGTTTTGCCTATCGTTTCAAACCTTTAGGTTTTATGGCTATTAGAGAAGAATAAGTAGTGTTGCCTTCTAAGTTGTCTATAGCCCTTTGAAGTTCATTCATTTTTGTTCAGTTCACCTCACCTTTTTCCCTTCTTAATTTATAATTTCTAAAAATCTTCAATGTGTACGTCGTTGTGTTGTTGTGGCTTTGCCCTTGTGGCCTTTGTCCTTAGTGATGACTTAGCCTCTTACTTTACCTAATTTTATGCTGATGGCCATCTCAATTATTCTTGCAGAAATGTGAACAAGGACAACTGTCCCTTGCAAAAAGGTGTGCTTGACCAAGGAGGTCTTCCTCGAAGGATTTTGATCAGATTTGGACAAAATTTACTTCACCTTCTTCCTCTTTGAATGCAACCTTTTGGCATAGGAAAAATAGAGATTTAGAACACCAAATAATCCTATAACTTTGAAAACCTAAATAACCTAGGGGAGAAACCTTTTGGACTTGGACTTTGGCTGAAAACTTGATTTGGGGTTTTTTTAGGTGTAAAACGGAGTTTTTGACAGAATTTATGAATTTTAGACCTAAAAATGTTGATTTTGATTTATCTAAAGAGCCTAGAAAGGTATCTTGAGACCAATAATTCTTGAGGCACCTACTGAATAGGGGGAAAAGGTTAGGTTTGTTGGCAATCCTAGGTGGAAGTAGAAGAGTTAGGCAATGTCAAAACAGAGTGGTAGGGTTAGGGGTGGAAAAACGTAGTGAAATTTAATGGCATGAGCCCATGATGGGTGTTCTGGGAGTGGTGAGATTAGCATGACATGATGTGATAATGAAATAGTGAAACATTTATCCTAAGGATAATGAAGGGAGTGATATTTCTAGAACTCAAAATATTCATGAATTTTGAGTGATATATCTACAAAGGAAAAAATTACTAATGACTAACAGAGCCCTCTGATAAATTAATGAGCACAAAGAGAGTGGATTCATCACGACCTTCCCCACCACTGAAATTTTTCTTAGCGTTGAGGAAGTTCCTCTTTTGGACATTTTCTACAGTCCTAAACACAAGGCAGTTATGAGCAGACATAATAAAAGAACGAGATCAGAGAAATTTAAACCCCTTTGTCCAAGGAGATGTCTTAATGGATATTTTTTAGAAATACACACAGGTAGATCCTTCACATGATCTAACTTGCCTAACTCAGTTCGCAAGAGCTTATGCCTCTGAAATTATTGATAAATTCTCAGAACTTCAACAATTGATGAAACAAAAGGATGAGAAAACCATCCAACTAGAACTTGAGCTACAGGCAGAAAGACAAAGTGTAAATCAACAGTTACAGGTACCGGTCACAAAGCTCCAGGGGAGTATGGACCAATTGAATATTCAACACTAGAATAAGATTAGTTGAAATGAAACTCTAATTCATCAATTGTAGCTCTCTATTGAGAAATTAGAGGACAACCCAAATTTTTATGGATTTAGAAAAGAGGCCTTAGAATTAAATACTTTATTAGCACAACAGCAGGTTGTTTTTTGTCAGAAATTATCAAGTATTCTTGAATTATGTGAACAGAGTGATTAACTGATGAGTCACATTTCAGACATGAATATTACCTTTGATGAGGTAGATGATAAGGTTTCCCATTTTTTCACCTAGCAGGATTATGCTGATGGCCGAAAGGTCAGCCTGCCCAGGATCGAGGAGTCAAAGAAATAAATATTGTTTATAGATTGGATATAAAACTCAAACATGTAGAAATATAAATTTGCAGAGAAAAATACGTGGCTCCTAACATTGTGGAAATTGTTAGTCAAAATCTCATCGCTGCAAACCTTATTGATATATTTTCTCCCGGTGCATTTCCTATAGTGAAAGACTTGATAAGACAATGTCAAGAAGATTCAAAGGTAAAATAAGAACACATCAAGAAGATGGAAAACCTGGATTGGGAGAAATAGTGGAGATATTTAGTAAATCCTCACAACGAGTGGCTTATGCCATGTTGTCTCACAGATTCATACTCCTACATGCTTCCTCCACTTTTTGATGGTTTTTTCACTGGAACATTGTGCATTAGGCCAGTCCAACCTCCATAGGTTAAGCCTATTATTAACATCCTTCAACTTAAGGAAAAAATAACTCAAGAGATAGCGGGACAATCATCAAGCAAGTCAGCCCTTTAATTTTTGTTTATGTTTAAATTCCACTTAGTTTAAGGAGGGTTGCTTTAAACCTACCTAGCCTTTTATTGTGATAAATATTTTATAATTTTTATTTTTTATTTTTAAACCCCTTCATGTATTTGAAGAAGGGGTCCTTAAATTTTGAAAGGAAGACTATACGGACGTTGCACTTTTGTACTCTTGAATTTTTTTTTAATAGAAAAGGTTGGACCAAGTAATTTTTCTCAAATAAGCAGAGTGAGCATATACATGGTTCATTTATCCTATGTGTTATATTTTTGCTTCAAATGACAAATGGTTATTTATCTTACAATTTTTTGTTTCTTGTATCTATTTGAATACAGTTTGGCATTAAATCACTTCTGAACAAGTTATACTGTTATCACTTGATACATATGCAATACAAGAATTTAAAAGTTGTGATACAAGATTTATCCAATTGATTTAATTAACAAT
Organism: Pinus albicaulis; assembly: GCA_034641835.2. Classification (NCBI taxonomy): domain Eukaryota; kingdom Viridiplantae; phylum Streptophyta; class Pinopsida; order Pinales; family Pinaceae; genus Pinus; species Pinus albicaulis. The sequence continues at coordinate 1,293,233 of CM076574.1, read as the reverse complement.
TTAATTAAATAAACTATCTCAAACATTTACATATATCAAAGTGAATGTATGATCTTTATTTTCATCCACTGAAAGGTCATTTTTTGTAGATTTCACATAGAATAGATTTCATCCTAGGACATATAGTAGATATATATATTATTTATTACAAGCTTTATAATATTTCCATCTATGAAGTTATACATAGTGATAAATCCATCCATTCACCCAAATTATATTAAACTAGGAAATTGGTCCCATAAACTCAGTCGGAGCCACTATTCCAAAGGGAAAAGGGACGATTTTAAGTCCCCAACCAGGTGGTTTCCCTGATGTTGTTGCACCGAGTTTCGGGGCCTCGAAATTTTTGGCACTAAAAGGAGGGCTATTTGACCATGAATGGAACCAAGGCTTTATTGAAAAATTAAAGACCATCAAAATATTCATTCTCCCTCCAAGTCCACAACTTCTAGTCCTGGTTCAAGATCTCCTTTTCATAGATCAGAAGTTGCTCAATCTCCCCCTAAATCTCCTAGTTTTGTTCAGAAAGAACCCTCTTCATATTATACACTAGAATCACTTGAATTATAGACATTAATAAACAAATTGGAAGAAATTTCAATTTCTCCAGAGAAACTTGTACTTTCTAAAGCCTCGGAAGGAAGTATTACTTGAATATTTGAAAGAACTAGAGTATTAACCCGTTCCAAGAGTGAAAATCTTGTAGTAATCCCTTTTGTAGGAAATATCCTATATCAGAAATTAAATCATCTACTAGTGAGATTAAATCCTCTTCTACCCCTCAAACACCATCATTTATTCCTCCTTCTTTCACATCTTCTCAAACAATTTCTTCATCAATTCATATACCTTCTTCTTCCCATTCTACAACTGCAGCTTCAAGTAGTTTTAGTTCCATATTTTTTACTTATACACCATCAACCACTACTGGAACTATGTCTTACACTCAAAATCCTCCTTCAGGGAAAACTAATCCTCCACTTCACATAATGGAAGCCAAACCTTGGAAAAATCCTGGAGTTGTTCAATTACCAGGTCCTTTTCATCCTTTACCTAAGCATCCTGAAAGATGGTTTCCTAAGTGTAATCTAGATGATTTATTACATACAGAAGAACATTTCTGTAATTTTTTTCTTGCCATAAATATTAATGAATTCAACGAGGAAGATTGTGTAGTTAGATTATTTTCATACACCTTTCAAGGATCAACTGGATCATGGTATTTTTCACTACCATCAAGCACTATTACCAGCTAATATATTTTTGAAGAAAAACTCCTTACTAAATTTGGAGATGATCACACTACTACCACCCTTACCAATTGTATTTCCAATCTTAAAGAAAATAGAGGGGAAAGCATCAAATATTTCAACTCCATATTTAAATGATGCTCAATAATATTCCAACCACATCTAAGCCTGAAGTAGACATGAAAATAGAATGGTACATGTCCTCTCTTCATTCTAATATTTTTATTTTTTTGGATAGAGCCAATAAGGATACACTGGTAGAACACATGAAAGAAGCTCTTTTTGTTGAAAAAATAATACTCGCTTTAGAGAAGAAAATTGCACAAGAAGATAGAAAAAATAAGAAGGTTTAATTTAAGGATGAACCCAAAAACAAAATATCTAAATATCCTTATGATCTTGAGTTATTACAAAAATTTCTCAAAACTATGTCAAATGATATGGTTAAGATAAAGACACAAGTAGTTAAGTCTTCTTCAAAGAAAACTTTTAGATATTTTAAGAAAATCCAAGCTTACGAACCTCCAAATGTAATATTGGATGTTGAATTAGATCAAGAAGAAGATCATGATGAAACAATATCATTCATACAAGAATCTCAGGAAGAATATTTGTTGAAGTCCGTGGACTATGAGACTTTATCCTTCCAAATTTTGATAATGAATTCGAATATGAGGCACGTCCAGTTAACACTAGAAGTAAAAATTATATTGACCTACCTCATTCACCTCAAAAAAAAAAGTCTTCATCCTTTGTTGCTAAGGACAAAGTAATTAAAAAAAAGACTTCTTCTCCTCAACCAAATCCAACTTCTTCTACTATTCCATCTACATATAAGGCATTAGTTGTCTCTGATACTATTCAATATAATATAGTGGAAGATATGAAGAAGATTAAGGCAAATATCTCCATACATGAGTTGAGAAAATTGAAACAGTTGCAGAAACTTTTACTCAAAGAATTGAATGCAATCCCTGATTCATCCTTGCATGCTCCTGTTGCTTCCAAAACATATAAATGATTTGGTAAGCCTCCTAGTTATTCACATGAGAAAATTTATGCAAGTGATGCTATTTTAATCGGTGACAGATATAATTCTCATACTCCTCCTTTCCTGTTAACTTTTGAAGTATTCAACAAAAATGTGAATAATTTTCTAATTGACTCTAGTGCCTCTTCAAACATCATGTCATATTTTATTTTTCTGAAATTGAATATAAATCCTAAAAATTCTACAGTACATATTGTTCAATTAGTTAGAACAAAGGTTAAGGTATTAGGATAAATGAATCCAATCCTTATTAGATTAGCATCCAATCCAAAATTTCATCAAGTAATTGATACCTTAGTTGGTGACATTCCTAATTTTTATGGTCTAGTCCTAAGTGGAGATTGTTCATAGAAACTTCAAGGCTATTTTGCTACTGATTGGCCTCCTATGTGTCTTCCCTATAACGATAAGCCAAATAAAATCTGAGTAGACCGTGAAAATCACTTAAAACACTCAGTAACTAAATTCAAATATGAGAATGAACCCATGGCTTTTACTAATAACATTCTCGGAAATTACTCTACTAAATCATTTTTGGGGAATTTTAATGCTCATAAATCTCCATTTCTCACCAACTCAATTAATTCTGAGATAGAAAATTTTTCGCATTCAGATTCTTCCAAGTGTATAAATATCATAGATAGACCTTGTATTAATACTTTGTTCTAGAAATTATACCTTGATGGATCAAATTCTAGTGAAGGTGAAGGAGTTGGTTGTATATTAATAAATACGGAAGGTGAAAAGGCAATTCTCACATGCAGACTTGAATTTGAATGCACAATAACATCGTGAAATATGAGGCACTAGTCCAAGGCTTATACAAAGCAATTGATCTTGGTGTCAAGTATCACAAGGTATATAGTGATTCTGAAATGATTTTCATACAGGTAAGAAATACCATACACTGCATTTCTAGTTATCTTAAACATTACCAGTCATTAGTACAATATCTTACCTCTCATTTTTTAGCATTAAATATATTGTATGTTCCAAGCATTCATAATGCAAGTGCAGACCTTCTAGCTAATTTAGCATCCATACTTATTCCTTCGAAAGACTATAATCCATATATATTTTCTATAGAGTTTATTTTTTACCCATATATTCATGATAATATCACTATTTGGAGAGTATTCAATGATGATGATGGCGTTATCAATTTTCTTACATCAGAAGGATAATATGATGATCAATTAAATGATGAAGATGAGCATGAAAGGCAATTGAAACATAAACTTGAAGAAAATGTCATACCTAAGTCCGTGGTTAAGCTTGAAGATATTTATGATCTCAAAGATAGATTCCAAAAGGTTACTAATTCTAAACTTCGAAGTTCAACTATGAGGTTTTAACTGGTAAATCTTGGAATAGATCTTAACCCTGATAACATTAACTTACTACTTTTTGTTTCCTCTAATGAAAGATTAGCTCTCATTCACTTATTGAAGAAAAACAAGAATGTATTTGCATGTAAATATGAATATTTTAAAACTAATGATACTTCCATCATCCAACATACTATCCCAATGATAACCACTGAAAATCCTATATAACAAAAGTTAAGGAAAATCCACCATGATCTTGAAAGACAAACCAAAAGTGAACTCAAAAAAATCCTTAAGAACAAGATTATATTTCATGTTAGGCATTTAAAGTGGGTCTCAAACTTAGTCCATGTTAGGAAAAATAATGGTGATATTTATATTTGTATTGATTTCAGGAACTTAAACAAAGACTACTTAAAAGATAATTTCCCATTGCCACTGATCGAACAATTTTTTTAATTAGTTGTTGGTTCTTAATTAATGTCTTTCCTTGATGGATTTTTAGGCTACAATCAAGTTTTAGTTCATCCTGAAGATATATTAAAGACTACATTTAAAAATAAATGGGGCACTTATGCCTATCATAAAATGCCCTTTGGTCTAATCATTGCAGGAAAAACTTTCCAAAGAGCAATGTTTATTTCTTTTAAAGGACTGATAAATAAAACTGCGGTTGTTTATTCAGATAATATAACTATTTACTCTAAGAAAATAAGCGACCTCTATCATGATCTTACGAAAATCCTGGAACGTTATTTGAAATATGGAATTTGTTTAAATCCAAAAGGTTCTTATTTCGCTTTAAATGAAAGTAAAATTTTAGTATTTATTGTTTCAAAATAAGGCATTTGCATAGATCAAGAAAGGATAAAGGAAATTTCCGAACTCTCCCATCCCCATAACAAAAAATCCATGAAGCCCATTTTAGGATACATAAATTTTTTCAAGAGATTTGTTCAAAATATTTCCCAAATTGTTTTACCATTGCAAATAATGATTAAGAAAAATTCACTCTTCAAATGGGTCATAATGAAAGAGAAGGTTTTGATCTAATCAAGGAAGCTATCATCAATGCTCGTTCTTTGGCTACCCAATATTTTTCTAGTCATTTGATTTTATATACTTTTGCATTTGAAACATATTACACTGTGGTGTTAACACAAATCAATGATCAAAATATTGAAGCACACATTTCATTCTTTAGTTCAATTCTTCAAGGTGTTGAATGAAATTATTCTGAAGTGGAAAAACAATCATGTGTTGTTTACAAATATTTGAAGCATTTTTTCCTTTTCTCCTTAAAACACACATTAAGGTAATAGTTCCATTTTAAACTGTAAGGAAACTACTTATTCAAAAGGAACTAGGAGAAAAGAGAGAAAATTGGGTAGCTACTCTTCAGGAATATGAAGTTGAAATAAGAAAATCAAATGTCATCAGAGGACAAGGTCTTTATAGATTACTCTATGGATATCCAACATATGAGATGATTGAAGAGTCAGGTAACACTATACACATTGCTGAGGTAAGCTTGAATGACTCTAAATCACAATATACCAATTTAATATTTTATTTGAAAATTTGATATTCTCATACGGAACTCAATTACAAAAGAAAAAGAGCTTTAAAATTAAAATATTTTCAATATCAGATCAGAGAGAATGTCTTTTTTGGAAAGAACTGTGACCTTGTACTACTAAGATCGCTTGAGAAATCTGAAGCATAGAGGGTTTTGCAGGAACTCCATGATGGACCTTCAGGTGGACATTGCGGTAGAGATACCACTGCACATGAGATACTTCATGTAGGATATTACTGGACCACTCTATTTAAAGATGCTCGTGCATATGTGAGAAAATGCAAAACATGCCAAACTGTTGTTGGAAGACAAAGAAAACTAGCCTTCCCTTTGCAACCAATCAACATTGAACAACCATTTGAGCAATGGGGATTCAATATCATAGGTAAGATTATTTGTAGCTCATCTAAACAACATACATACATTCTCACTGCAACATATTATTTTACTAAGTGAGTGGAAGTTGTTCCACTAAAGGTAGCTAATCCTAAAGCCATGATTGAATTTATCAATCAATTCATTATTACCAGATTTGGCTTACACAATGCACTTATATTTGATAAGGCATGTTATTTTTCTGGAAATAGTATGAATGAATTTTCTCTCAAAATAGATTTTAAGCTTAAATACTCTGGTAACTACTATTCACAAGAGAATGGTTTGGCAGAATCAACAAATAAAAATCTCATACGAATCATTAAAAGTAGTATTGATCAAAATAAAAAAAAATTGGGATAATCCTTTAACATTTTTAGTATGTGTAGATAGGATTACTCACAAGGCCTCTATAGGAACTTCTCCAGTCAATCTATTCTATGGGAAAGAAGTTGTTATTCCATCAAATTTAGCTCTTCCTTCATTAGCCCTAGTTCAATTTATTGATGAAGTTCCTTCTTCTTCCCTACAATTAGGGATGTATCAAATCCTTAAAATGGAAGAGGAGAGTTAAAATGCCAAGTTAACTCATGCTCAACACCAGCATATAGTGAAAAATTATTTTGATGCAAATTTTTCTTCCCCAAAAACACAAGTTGGAGACCTCGTACTTAAGTGGGATGAGGCACATGAGGAAAAAGGGAAGCATAAAAAATTAAAAAAATGTGGCTTGGACCATTTCAAATCATAGAAAAAAATGGTGCATCAACCCTCATGTTACAATATCTTCAAGGGAAAAAGTATCTTCTTCTTGTCAACGGGCTAATTTTGAAAAAAATATTTTCTTAGAAGAAAATTTTCTTCTAAATTTACTATATCGACACTTTTATTTTTCTAGGAAAGTAAAGTTTGATTACATACTTTTGGTTGTTAAAAACACCTCTGAATTATTTTGTGTTTTGTTTTTTGAAAATTGACTGAATACTATAAAAATTTGAAATCTTTTTCCATCAAAATTGTAAATTTTATAAACCTGAAATTTGTAATTTTTTTTTACTTTAGCATCAATTAGAAAAAGGTCCATCTTTAAAAAGTAAAGAATTCTTGTGACTAGGCATATTTAACTCTAAATTGTCATCCAAAACCCATTAAGGAGTCAATTATTCTCCCCATCCATTGAAACTACCTTTTTAGAGTGTAATTTAAAAATATAAAAAAATTAAAAGGATAAGAGGTCTCATTACGAGCGTGCTTACCATGATCATAAGTAAATAATAAAATGACATTACCACAACTGCATATCAAATCAAGGTAAGGGCTCATGATTATTAATATCATAAGACAAGGGGTATCATTGCAAGTCAGCTTGTTCAGTTCAATTATAACCAGTGAATGGCATTGTCACTTTCTGGCCATCAAGCGAGGACAATGAATTTTTATGAAAAATAAGTTATATTATTAAATATTTATCTCAAATAATTGTAATAATAAATGGATGGGATACTAAATCATTGATGGTTAAAAGGTAACCTTTCTTGAGCTATTAATGCCTACTATTAGTAGTGGCTCTACCTATGACAAAAGGAGCAAATCAAAAGGCTAAGTTATAGAGAGACACTTACTTTATCTTTTAAACTATATAATGATTGATATAGAGGAATGAAGATATTTATTTATGAAAGGTTTCTGAAATATTAACGATGGAGATGAGTTTTTTATATTTAGAATAATTTTATTCATTTGAATATTTCAAAAATAGCTTTTGTTTCCTTAAATTATTTTTACTTATTTAAAGATACTAAGAAATTGTTTTTTAGAGATAACTTGTTCTTCAAGTGAATTGCCAATTGTTGTGCTAACCAACGACCACCATTATTTTAGAAATATTTACCTTAGAAAATAATGTGGACCATTTTTAATTTTTTAGTGTTAAAACAAATAAGACCCTTAGAGTGATTCATTAGATATAAATAGGAATAAAAAAGGGATAAAACCTTAAATTTTGGCCTTACAAGTAATTAAGTGGAGAAATATCACAATCGCAAAACCGTAATGAAGCACATATGACTCCTAAAGGGTCACTTAAAACATGTTGCGATCCGATATCTACAATAAAAAGCACTTTATAAAGGGAAAAGGAATTTCTCAAAGTAAATTATATAAGGAAAAATTATGGGATCCACTTCCGCCACATAGGCCATCGCAAATCGCATTTTTCATTTAGAAAACTCTACCTCGACGGTCTTATTGTCATCTTTCATGTTTTCCTGATGTGATATACTCCATCGCATTGCCTTTCGGTAAACATAGCCACTCTTCCCCTCGACCATGTTCATCGATGCGATATAGTCTATCGAAAATCACACATCGCACATTTGCTAACTCAGACACTTCACGCTCCATCTATTTTTGTCAATATTGTGATTGTGATATTGCAATCGGAAAAAAACTAAGTCGATTGGTATTAAATAAATATTTACACACGAGAAATGTTGTGAAGTGACACATTTGGTTTTAATGCAGAAATTATTATACAAGAAAAACAAACCATATCAACCATTAATGACATAACTTAACATTTTTTCACCCATACCTCCATAATGATTTTACTGCAAGAAGCATTGAATTCATATCTTATCAGCATGCGAAGTCTCATCTGTTTAAACGTTTCTATTGCTATGGTACTTGTGCATTTGTAAAATCAAAATTTCCCTCTTTCCACTTATCCTTTCTCATTTATTTGCAGGCGAGGCCAAATAAATAGAATTCTATGGAGAAGTTTGAAGCTGTTAAGAAATCTAAGAAGCATATGGCCCCTAAAAACCTTGTACCCACTACAGCTTAGAGAAAAAAGATGCTTCCTCCATTTACAAATACTTCATGTGGACCAAAAAGTGGATCCTCCTGATGGGAATCCATGTAGAATTTGTTAGAGGATGAAAAACCTCATAAATTTCAAATAAAAGCAACTGTTGATGCTCTCAATACCTCAGAAGCTACAATTGACAAAGTAGCTAATTATTTCTTGCATCGAGTTGTTACACGACCTAAAATATTACCATACATTGATATGGTAAGATGGATCATTTATAACCTCAAAATCGGTGAAAGGACATTTGTAACTAGGATAGGAACGATGATTGGTTCCTTCAAAGCCGAAGACCTAAAGCTAATGTACCATACCCAAGACCCTCAAAAGGTCTATAATAAAGAATTTCTTGCACAGTTCGCCAAAGGGAACGAGCTCAAATCAAACCCAATCAAGAAATGGAGAACCAAACCCAATAAGCACATGAATGAAGAAAAGGGTATGTACTCTACTAACTCTGTTGCAAGCCCCTAGTGTTATGTCTCTACAATGATGTTTAGGATTTTTGGTCCACCTAACACTACTTGATTTTCAGTAGAATGGGTTCCTGTCATGGAAGAAGTTGCATACTCCTTTGTTATGGATTGGGGAAACATTCCGTCTAATAATATTTCCATTCAAATTTTGGAATATAGGACAAATCACTCCATTTCCTCCAAATTTTTCCCCTCGTTTTATATGAGTGCCTATATCACTATTGTTGTGTGTTTTACTTCGGATTTTCTAGCCATGTGCTAGAAATGGACTATGAAGGACGTTGTATCTATTAATGTATTTGATAGTATGTTGTGGGACTCTAAGTATGAGACCCATTTTATTAAATTTTCCATGGATTCATTCTCCCTCTGTTTCAAGTTGTTTTTAATGAGAAAGCCCCAGACTGTCAAAAGAGACCCAAGCTGATTTTTCCTGCATTGTAAAATGTTTTGGATAAAAAATTTCACCTATGTACGAGTATTTGGGAGTTTAGCTCGACTGCACGTTCTACCCTTGTATGTTCCTGATAAGCTTCTCATAAGAGAAGTATCATATCAAACTATGGTGTTTATGGTCTAGATAATTACAAGGATGTTGTTATAGAGCTTGATCAAATTAAATGTTTGAAGTTATTCACAATTCTGAACAGACAATATGACCCAATTAAAGTTGCCAATAATTTTACTACCCAAGTTAAAATTAGGCCTTTTGTACATGAAGATGATGATTTCGATGACCTATTTTAGTTTTTCAATAATTATTCTGTAGTTCGGAAGTTTTCAGCCCTACACCTCCATCCACAACAATTATCAAGGTTTAAACAATATAGGAACAAGAGATTGGAAGAAATTCCATTGAAAATGTTGGAGGTATCACAACCCTTATCTCAGAAGGAAAAGTAAAATGAATCGACATCTAAGGAAACTGAAGTCCTTAGTAAAATAGACCAAGATAAATCAATCGAAGTTCAAACTATGGATTTTGATTTCCCAAGTAATCTGAGTGATGTTTGGAAGTAGTTTAATCTAAAACTCGAGGAATACCAAGGAGCCCTAGTTGTTTATCAAGAACATATTTTTCATACACCTCAAACTAAAAGTTAGGACTCATTCACTGCTGAGCCCTCTCACAAATTATTAAGCACATAGGGGGTGGAATTCATTCCGACCTTCCCCACTAATGAAATTTTTCTTAACATTGAGGAAATTCCTCCTTTGGACATTTTATACAATCCTAAACACAAGGTTGTTATGAGAAAACATAAGAAAATAAGGATATCAGAGCAATCTCATCCCCTTGTGCAATGAGATGTCTCAATGGATATTTTTTTGGAAAGACACAAAGGTATATCCTTTCCAGGATCTAATTCACCTAACTCAGTTCGTAGGATCTTGTGCCTCTGCAACTATTGATAAAGCTTCATAATATCAATAGTTGATGAAACAAAAGGATGAGAAAAGCATCCAAATTAAGCTTGAGCTATAGGCAGAAAAACAAAGTTTCAGTCAACAACTACATATACAGGTCACACAGCTCCAAGTCAGCATGGTAAAATTGAATATTTAGCACAAAAATGAGAATAGTTTGAAGGAAACTCTTATTCATAAATTGCATATCTCTATTGAGAAATTAAAGGATAACCCAAATGTTGATGAATTCAAAAAAGAGGCCTTAGAACTAAATACTTTATTAACATAGCATCATTTTCTTCTTTGTCCGAAATTATAAAGTATTATTGAATTGTGTGAACAAAGTGATTCACTCATGAATTGAATTTCAGACATGAGGATTAGTTTTGATGAGATAGATGATAACGTTTCCCAGTTTGTCACCTAGCAGGATTTTACTGATGGCCGAAAGGCCAACCTACCAAGGCTCGAGGAATCAAAAGAAGAAATATTGTTTACATATTGGGATATACAGTTGAAACCTGCAGAAAGAACCATTTGTAGAGTGAAATATGTGGCTACTAACATTGTGGAAATTGTTAGTCAAAATCTCATCGTTACAAACCTTATTGATAGATATCCTCTCGGTGCATTGGCTATAGTGATAGACTTGATGATACAATGTCAAGAAGTGTAAAAGGTAAAGGAATAACACATCAAGAAGATGGAAAACCTCGACTAGGAGAAATATTGGAGATATTTAGTAAAGCCTCAGTGCCAGTGGCTTATGATGCATTGTCTCACGGATACATCATCCTACATGCTTCCTCCACTTTCTGATGTTATTCTCACTGGATAGTTGTGCATTAGGCTAGGCCAACCTCCATATGTTAAGCCTATGATTAACATCCTTTAGCTGAAGGAAAAAATGGCTAAGGAGATAGCTAACAAAGTTCTATTCATTTTTTGTTACTACCTTCCACTGTGGAGTATTAGTATTTGTGAATTTCTGTCAAGTACCCTTATCTCTACAATAATTTTTCAATTCATTTGAAGTGAATTCCCCTCCATTATCTATCCTCAATGTTATGATCATGAGTTCTATAATTGGTACATATAACCTCGTACAATTTTATATTTTTTAGCTAAAGTAAAACCGACAAAGTTCTAAGTAGTCATGTATAGTTGAGAGGATATCCCAATAATTTGTGGGGATTTTCCAACTACTTTGAAGCTTGAATGATGTTTCACTTATTGAAGGTTGAGGTAAATTCATGGATTTAGAAAATAAACACAAGTAAATTTTTTATGGAACCAATTTAACACATGTTAATGCATTCGTAAAGATATACAAGAGGGGTTGTGGATACAACTATTTAATATCATATAAAATATTTCACACGCACCTTTATCCTTTCTCTATTTTAGGTATCATAGTTTTAATTTCATTCTAATATATAAATCTCCTTAATTTGTTGTAACACAATACCATTGTGTCCACCATTGAATTTCCTAAGATTATTTTAGTTTAAGGTATGTTTACAATGACTACAAAGACTTTTTTATATTTCAAGTATTAGATCCATCTAAAGATAATTATTCAATTATATTTTCTCACCTAGGGTGGTGGTACACAATTATAGAGATAAAATATTCATATTTATAGGAAGAATTGCTTCTTTAATATATCCTAATTGATAAATGGACTTCCTCGAAAAAATCTTGGTGTGATTTGATGAACATATAGCATGATCCAATTGCATTGTCAATTTTTTTGAATTGTCAATTAAGAATAATCGTTACTAGTTCAGTTCCACATGAGTAATATATTGGGAATTTCCCAAGTATGGTATTTGATACAAAAATATATAACACCTAATGTAAAGTCTCACAAGGTGACCTACACAAAGTGAAACAATCAAGAGTGTTACCATTGTCACTATAGTAGCAACTCCCCTTGTTTTGGTGATGGACATAATCCAACACAAGGGAAGCTTCCCTAGTAGGGATTAGGGGAAAATTATGTAAGGAAACTAATTTAAGTGCTCCGTGAGTAACCTATAATAAAATCCAATATATATAGGTATAGTAGTTTAGGGTTTAAGGTGGATGAAATGGTAATTTCCATATCTTTGGTCAAGGTATCTATGGCTTGATTTAAAAGCTATTGTTGACCTACAAAGGCTCAAATGGATTTCTTGAATACACCAAACAAGGAATCACTCAAGGCTATCATAAAGTAGAGTTTTGAATAAAAAAAATTTATCAATATAATAGTTTATGAAAATAGAAAATTTAGCCCTTGAAACTATGATAAACATGTGTAAAATCAAGGCTAATATAAGAAAAACTAGGAAGTGAAACAAAACAATATTTGATAGTCAATTAAAGCATAACATATAATGGAAAAATATCCTTGATATATACCCTAGAAATTATTGTATAATGTATGTAAACAAATATTTTTACAGAGAAAACGCACTTCTCAACAATTTCAAACTGTATGGCATAGTTAAATAAGTCATTTAATGTTTAAAATACAATATTTCTCCATAAATAAACCTTAATCTACCGTAAAAAAATGAAACTGATTTCTATGTTCTAGCCATTTGCAATAAAATAGATGGACTAGTTCCTTCTCAATCTATGGCATATGAAGTATAGGAATAAAAGTATTCTAGGCTTCCTCAGAGTGAAACAATATTCAATTAAATTAATAGCCTTTTAGATCAATATTGTCAATTTCTAAAAAATTATTAAGGGAAGCAACAAGATAGATACTTTCTCAAAAACTTATAAGAAGGCTAAATTTAACAAAAATCATGCATCAAATACCCTGAAACTAGATTAACACATGAAACATCCATCTAATAAAGCATGAGAAAAATATAATTCAAGTAAATCAACTTAATTCACCACGAATTAATCCTAAATACACCATATTAATCAATGAAAATAGATCAAATTGCCTCCAAGTATGTCTAATAAATGTCGCTCGACAATTGCTCCATAACACATAAGAGAGAAACACTACTATCCAAAAGATGAATGATCTCATGTGTGACAATGAATCCAAAACATGAATCAATACCTCATTTATATAAGGGTAACCAAGTGATTTATCACTAAATTAGGTTAATATCCCATAAAAATAAATCATCCATGATACAAGGTTGATAGGCCATCAAGGTGGCCACTTGGAAAAAAGAATCTATAATGAATACATGTGAAACATAGCCCCAAATAACTCATATGTGAGTAAAAACTCGTTCAAAGGATGGTAGAATCCTCATAATAAATGTATCTATTTCATGTGTCGTTATTGATGTCAAGTTTTTGGCGAGTTCCTAATTGAAAAATGACTCTCAAATTTAGGGGGAGCTCTAAATGGATGCCATGAATGATTTTTTTGTGTTCTTCCTTGAAAAAAATTTGGAATTATTCCATGACCTTGGCCTTTCTTAATCTAGGCCACTAAACCACAATTAACATTAATTAAACCCTAATTAGTAGAGCTATTTAGAGAGTTACACACCTAGTTGGATTTTAGAGTTTTTTTGTATTCCAACATCTAGATATTTAGTAGCTCACCAAGCTAAAACACTTAGCCATATTTTTGAAATTGTGTGCATCCAAACATCTAGTCATCTTACTATCTGTTTGTGCACTAAGTTAACACTTAGCCAATTGAAGTGGATATTGGATTGAATATATTTCATTTCCTCATATGACCATTTGGGAGTACATCCAAATAAACACGTAATAAGGTATCTAGATTATGGATCTTTGTCCTTGTGAGTCGGTTGACCAAAAGAAACATAGAGGTAGAAGGATGATGCAAATGATAATGGTTAGTGACATGGTAAACAAGTGCCAACATTGATGATGTAGTAGTAGTAGCATATGTCTCATGGTAGGCATAAATGCAATTTTTAGCCAACTAACTAGATGATTGGTAGGTGACATGTGGTAGGTACACGTCAACACCAAGATGCATAGTAGGCTTAGGTTGACCACGGAAGGTGACTTGGAAAATGAAGTTTCAAGTGACATGGAAAGTGATGTGGAATATTGTGGATCCCATTTCAGAGCTAATTTTTTTTTAAAGAGTTCAACTATATGACCATTTGATAATGAACTAAGCTAAAATGCATGGTTGTTTGGCGAAAATTTTGGATTCCGTGAAGATAGTTAAAACAAAGCTCCAATTAGTCAAGGTTCCACATTGAAGCATAAATGAAAAGGAATCTAGGAATGTTTGAAAATATATGTGAACCAAGTTTTCTCGCTAACAAGCAGCCAAAACCCTAGAGTCATTTGAGAGGTGAATTACGTTCAAGGTTATAGTTCAAAGTCACGAAGGTATATTATTTAACACTTTGAGCTAAAGGAATTGAAAAGTAAAAACATGCATCTATTGATATGCATGTGTATAAAGTATTATTGACAAAAAGGTACCGAGAATCTGAATTTAGTTTTGTAACTTAAGTGTGTGGTCCTAGCTCTAGGTCACGAGAGGCTGGTGTTTAACACTAAAATATAAATTAAAAAAGACAAATAAATATGATCATCTATGATTTGGATCTATTAGAATAAAATATTAAGAAGATGGTTACAACACTTGGTGGTGTAGAAAAAGAGAAAAAATTAAATAAGACATGCGGGTAAGGAAATATTCCAAGAAAAGGTACTAAAATACTCTTGCACCATATATAAATATGAATGATGGGTAATATAAGTGTGTGTTTAGCAAATAATATGAAATAATATATATGCCATTAGAAAAAATGAATGAGTTGAGCACATGTGTAAGGAGAGTAGAAGCATGTGGAGAACACATGCATGAAGTCGGTGTGTAAAGTGTGAGAGAGCATAAGAGAAATGTAGAGATCCTATAACGTAAGATAAATGATAAAAAAACATAGAAAACATGTGTTGGAATATATGATAAAGCATATGTGTAAACAGAGTGTGCGCAAATGCGAAGTGTGAGAGTTGGGCTAGTAAGGAGCGTATACAACATATTTCTTTTCTATGTAGCATTGTAGAAGACTACTAATGAAGCAAAAAGAGAAGATTACTACTAATAAAGGAGATAAGAGAAGTATATTTGAATTAAAGAGTTACACAAGTGTAGGAATTAAAGGAATTCCCTATGGATTTAATCTAAAAATGTGATGAAATGGAGATCTAATAGGAAATAGATATTGGGTGAGAAGTTCCAAACATGATTGATGTATCTTGTAAGTTGGTGGTTGAAAATATGAGGGGATTGGTCTCTTACAAGTCGGTGCTTACAAACATGAGGGGATTGGTGTTTCATGCAAGTTATTTCTTGCAAATATAAATCGATCGGTGTATCTTGTAGGTTGGTGCCTACAAAAATTGTAACAGTTTGTTGGTGCCTGCATAAATCAAATAATTGAAAGATTTTTTTTGGCTTTCTCGTAGATGGTGTTGGGATACTAATTTTTCATCATATATTAACATCTATTTCATCCATTTCTAATGTTTTTTATCACATTATTTAACATAATTTATTATATAATTCTATTTCATAATTATTATGCTCTTTTGGATAAGTAATACTTCTTATTTATTTTAATAAATTGATGATTACTATATATGATTTAGCCAAATTTGATGGTTTATTAATGAAATTTTTATAACATCACTCATGATTTTAGCCTGCAAGATCTCTTCCAGATTGTAGATTTGATCTTCAACTAATAATTAAATATTCCAACTCAGAAATTCACTGGCATAAAAAGTGACAATTTTGCGTTGGACGTTTTCGGCAAACAAAGAAGAATCATCGATATCAGAGACACGGAATTTCTACAGAACGGGCCCAGTTATTTTTCCATTGAATTTTTTTCTAGAATTCCATCTTGATCAAGAGAAACATAAGGTTCTTCGAAGGACATATTCACAAATTTTATGTTGTGGCCATTTTCCAAAGTGCCCCAATTATAATTATCAGATTCAACTTGTGCCAAGCAAATCATGATGGAAAGATATTTCAGATTTCATCTTTCTTATTAATATTTTATAATAAGTTTTTTGTAAAATTGCCTTTGTTTTTTCTTATATTTAAAAGACACAAATTAGAGAGAAAGGGGGATATAACGCATATAGGGAGCAGATTAGATATTGAAGGTTTCCTAGGAGAATGTAACACGAGACTTCTATATTTTCCTTTTGATTAATGAAACATTGATCTTCTCAATATTATCTAGCCTTAGATCCTTTATTTTATAGCTTTGATCTAAGAGTTGGGTCCACTCTCCTGGTCACGTGTTGTTGAATTAGCGATGTGTGTAGATTTATTTCCTTTGCAATTATTTCTTTATCGTTGTAATGGTTTAAGTGTGATTGTTGTGAATCTTAATTGTTGTTACTCTTATTTCCATTAAAGTTGATTGTTGTTATGCATAGTTTGTTTTATTAATTATCAACATGGAATTCTGTAATTGTTGCCTGCATATATTTTGCACGATAGCCTTGGAATAACTAGATGGGTCCCAGATTGACATTTAATGTGGGAAAAGGGTGAATTCTATAATTCATATCTAAACACCAACATTTTTGTGTCGTTGTCGGGGAGGCTATCAAAGGCACAAAAACACAACCAGTATTGATCTTAGGATCAATCTCTTGTCTTGAGGAGCGAATTTTGCTTACCCTACTCTAGGTGCTGAGCATTAGTTTCATATTTCTTTCATAGGAACTAATCTCTAGTCCTGGGGAGGGAAGTTTTCTTACCCTAATCTAGGTACCGAGATTAGGTTTGTTGATTGCTTTATTTTTCTTTATTTTTTTGTCTTTCTGTATTTTCAGACCACTCTATTTTCCTGGGGAGGGAAGTTTTCTTACCCTGCTTCAGGTCCTGAGCTTAATATTCTCTATTTGTTTTCTTTCTTTTTCATTTTTAAGGGCCACTCTCTCGTCCTGGGGAGGGAAGTTTTATTCACCTACTTCAGGTCCTGAGATTTAATAACCATTTGAATTTTTTCTTTCCTCCGGTTGTATGAACAGAGATCTAAAAAAAAAAGGAAGAGGAAGACCCCCAAGACTCACGGGATGGTGTCAAGGAAGAAAGAATCAACACAATTTGGAACCTAGTCAAATAAATTCATGATGTGAAAAATATTGGAAATCAAGACTATATTGAAGATTTGTTTCACTCTATTTTTTTCTTGCAACATCACTCCATGCTTCAACAATTCTTGGCACCATCCTTAACAGGGAAGTTGGTCTCTCATACCCATGTATTTATTAACATAAACTTTTCAAATATGGGTATGTGCATACCTGAGGTCTTATTTCGAAAATGGATTCACTGGAAGTATTCTTATATGTAATTTTATTTTATTTTTAGAGTAGAGTAGTGTAAAGAGATTAATAATTAAGTTTCTTTATATGTAAAAATAGTTGTTTTTGTTGCAACGCGCTGTGAAAATTAACGTTGGTGTTCAATATTTGAATTTATTTATATATGTAGATGTATTATATTGAAAATAAAATTTATACACACACTAATATTCATTTTGACACCTTCTTGGAAAAATTCCTTTATTATCATATCTTATGGCTTGCAGGCTTGATGAAAATTCTAGAAAAATAGTTGGGAAAGTCATGTTTTGATGGACCAAATGGGAACATTTTCAAAAATTGTTTCTATCCTAATTAGCCCTTTATGTATACTTTCTAACCCAATTTGACTCACCCAATTAGGATTTGAAACTAAAACATTATGACCAAAACATTGACAGGATGTCTAGTAGGCAGCTGAGGAACAGAGTTGGGACAGATAGTTTTTGGAGGCCTAAATGAATAGATTTTGGAAACCTATTTATTTTTCATATTCCCCTATTAGTATAGTTTTAAAGGAAATTTTAATCACTTTATTTTGATATTTTATGAGAAATTTATGACCAAAATGCTAATTGTATATCATAAATCAACATTCTTAAAACTCTATTTTTATAGTTGTTCATTAGCATATTTAACCCATCAATTATTATTTCCATAAAAAAATGTTACTGTTGAGGATAGCTACATAAATATAATTAATTCTCCAATTTTAATCAGTTCAATCTATCATCAAATGAAAACGTTATGCTTAAAATATCGACTGTTGGTCTAAACTGGGATATCAAAAATGACTCTATTATGTAGGTTTTTATAAGAAAATTTCACATATCATCACATGGATTTTTAAAAAAATATATCTCTATTGGAAATATGTCTCTTAATTCACTTTCATTTTGATTTTGAATCACTCAAATCGGACGAAAAACAAAAAAGTTATGTTTAAAACACTATTGGTTAGTAGGGTTGGCCACTTCTCTCTCGCATTAATTTTATGTTGTTATTTTCCGTGGATTTGTTTTACATAGAAACTAATTGTTAATTTTTGCATATTTTTTGGATTAGGAGAGCCTAATCACCTCTCTTATTCCATGATTTCATGTTTTATTTTAGGTAGACACTTTTTTTTTTGGAGGTCTCCAGAGAATAAAGGTGGTCAACAAGTGATTCTTTAAGACAATGATAATGAAATAAGAGAATTTTAAAAGAAATTTCCTCACATGGAGAAAACAACGTGAATACTTTTCATCACTTAAATGATTCATAACAAGATAAATGGAGAATTTATTTCCATTTGAAGATCCAAGTCATTTCCGCGAAAGCATTTTCCCATTCATTCACCATTGAGAGATTGATTATTCCCTTAGGAAACAATATTTTGTAACCAAAATCACAACCATTGTAACTTAAGTTATTTATTCATTTATTGGTTTTCAATAAAGAGTTATTTCTTTTATGATTTCTCTTATGTTTTTATGCTTAAAGTATTTTTTAGTTCAAAGTCACATTTTTTTTTTGTTTTGTTCTCAAAATAAAAGAAGCAAGTTCTTAAGTTTCACAGTGTTGTTACTCCATTGGTGTTTTTACTCTTATGATGATATTACTCCTTCGGTGATGTTACTGCGTGGTGAAATTTTTCTAAGTACCTGGTGTTGTTACTCCTTCGGTGATGTTACTCTTCTGGTGTTGTTACTCCTCCAGTTTTGTCACTCCTCTGGTGTTGTTATTGCATGGTGAAATTTTTATAAGTACCTGGGGTTGTTAATCCTTCGGTGTTGTTAGTCTTCCGATTTTGTTACTCCTCTGGTGCTGTTACTCCATGGTGAAAATTCTCTAAGTACACAATATTGTTTCTCCCTTAGTTTTGTTACTCATTTGGTGTTGTTACTCATGTGATGTTGTTACTCCATGGTGAAAATTTTATAAGTATTCGGTGATATTACTCCTCCAATGTTGTTACTCTATCAATGTAGTTATTCCTCCAAGGTAACTCTCCAGGTACATCCTCAATTGACTCCATGGATTTTATTGGTATTTTACTTATGACATTACCAACCATGACTGATGACAGTCATACCTTAGTTGGAGGGACGTCTCGTATTTAATAATATGGATGATTACTATGGTATCTCTTGTCAGGAATGATTCACTCTTGATTCCTCATTATTTTGTAAAGTGACTAATCGTCCTTCATGTCATCTTACTAACATCATCCCTTTTACTTTTCCCTTTTGTTACTCCACTCACAACGTCCTTTTTCCCTTTCCCTATTATTACCTAAGTCATGTTTGTTGTTACCTCAGTAAAAATTATTGTTTTTGTCCAATTTTCATTCTCCTTGGTGAATGGAAAATACTTTTAAAGGTCTAGGCCCTATTTGACATCATTGTTTGTTAGTCAATTTATCTTTGTTTATCTATAAACATTATCTTCTTTTTAAGGAATAATTATGCAAAGATGATTTCATCATGCCAAATTTGAACTTTCCTAATTGGTCAAGTCCCCAACCTTGTAAAATTTATGATGATGACCACATAATTATATTTAAATATTTTGGTCACTATCTAATTAACTATTCCTCAACCCATATCTTAGCAATGAAAAATATATTTATCAATAGTCATTTTAAGGTTGTTATTTTTTGAGAAGAAAAACCATCCAAGTTGAAAGTAGTTACTACAAAACGTTTTTTTCCATCCCTAGCTCTTAAGGAGTTGACCTGCCACCCCGTCTATTAAGTAATATTTTATTGATTAAAAATAACCATAGGTTAATTTTAAACATAAATAATCAACTATAGGATAAGAGGTATCATCACGAGCCGGCCTACCATAATCATATGTCCTAATAAAGTGACATTACCAGTATTGGTCTCCAAGCCAGGGTAATGGCCTTAGATCCTAAAAATGAAGGACAAGAGGTCTCATTATGAGCCGAATTCTTCACTTTTGTTAGCTCCTGTGGATGGAATTGTTATTAATTGGTTACCAAGCCAGAACAATGATCTTCAGTAGACATCTAAGTAAATTGAAATGATTTTGTAACTATGTACTTATTTCTACTAGATGAGACACCGACATCTCAATGGGTTAAAAAGGCATCCATGTAGAGGATATGGACGTGGGCTAGTAGCAGTAGCTTTGCCTATGGTATAGAAATTAATTTAATGTTATAATATACTTGGTTACCTTGTTTTCTCAAAACCAATTGTGGATAAAGCCGATTGTTGCATATACAAGGTTTTCCAAAACTCATGATACATGGGGTAATATTTAATCAGTTCTTAGATGACAGTTGTTATAGTTTATATCTATTATTGAGTTATAAATATTTACTTTAAATGTCAAGGATGAAAATTTAAGGATATTTGATATTTTAAATTTGTATCATCTAATTTATCATTCCTTTATTCTACAAGTATCATATATTTAACAAAAGACAGTAACCATTCATTCATAGCTTAACAACACCACTACTATTTTGAGGTAGAATAAAGAGGCTTAATTTTGATTTTGAATCACAGGCAATTGGATAGACCTTGAGAAGTAAAGACTAAGATAACTAATTCTGATAATCTTTGTGCTCATAACAACCAAATCATATCGGTATAGGGAATGGATCTTTTCCCTTCTTATCCGTTAGTATCTCATGTCATTCACAACTTGATTATGCCACTTTTATATATAATAGGGTAATGGAGGTGATGAATTACTGATTAAGGATACTCATGAGATGTTTTATAGAAATATTGATGATAGGGAAACTACTTGGTTTTGTGGAAGGAAACCTGCTACACTTTTTTATTACTTTTTTCATCTTGCATGGCTTCTGTTAGCCCCTTATAATTTCTTTGACAAAGCAAGCAAGGGGCCAATTTTTTTATAAGCCTACAAGGAATGCATTTCCCTTGAAAACACATCATACTTGTAGCCTTTTCAAGTTCCCTGCCTTGTGACTGTTTCCCTCTACTGTTCTAAGTCAATAAACCTTGCTGATAAATAGTTATGCTCCAAAAAGGCTTTATTTTTTCCCTTTATACCCTTGCAATACACTCCATTTTCACCCCTTTTCTCCTTTTGTAAAAATCCCCTTTGTTCCCCCTAAATCTCCCTTTAGTCCTCCTTTTTTTACCCTCCTTAGGCCTTGAAATGCATTAAAATGGGTTAAAAACCCACTTTCCGACCTTATAACAGGCCCAAGCTCCTTTCCCGCAAGTCTCTTGTTCATTTCCCCCCACAAAACCTTGGCGCTGGAACTGGGCGCTAGCATGAAAATCTCTTATCCCATTTGGTTATCGGGGGTAGTTAAAACCGTTGATCTAAGCAGATCGGACGGCGTTCGCTAACTCCGTCGCACCTGTGGCCCTCCCTATTCACCTCCTGATATGTTGATCCACCGTTCATTTGCCCGCCAGATCGACGATTCGGAGTGTACCCGCCCCTGTGGTCCCCGCCGCGCACTGTACCAAAACCATCCGGTTTCTATCGCACCACCTTTGGGTGGAAGGCGGTATTCCCCAATCGTCTAGCGATTCCATACATCGTTCGACGCGTGGCTCTGTACGATTCCAAAACCGCTTGCCCATTGCGCGTTATCGTTCGGTACAGGACGTGCAGCGATATTCATATCAGCCGTCAGATTTTCCCTCGCCCATCCAACGGTCATCGCTCAACGAATTTGCACAGGGTTTAATCCATGGTCTTTGTACCCCTGGCCCACTATCCATCACCATCCGCCATGTTCCCAGCGGTCGATCTCCTCTGAGATCGAAAGATCCAGATTCATTTGCATGGCCCGCTGTTGACCGGTCTCACCTTGTCATTTTCCACATGTCTCCACCGTACTTTCGCCTGCCCCCGTTATATATATTTGTCCCAAGGTTAAATTTCATTATTTTTACGTTAAAACGTTCACCTCGACGTTCTCTCATGCATTCTCCACTGTGCGATGCTTTCCGCCATAGTTTCCTCTGCAGTCATCATCCTCGTCCATGCCACGCTGCCACTGTCACTTTCATCCCTACCACCCTCCATACATGTTTTTCGTAACCATTTCCTCATTTTTCAAGGTTTCGAGTGACCATGAACCTCTGTATTTCACAGTCTCTATCACAGCGATAGAAAGATAGGAAAGGACCATTTGCAGAAGCTGGAGTTATGGAGAAAGGCCAGGAAAGTTTTGCCGACAGGACTAGCATTAAAAGAACAGGGTATTCCTCTGTCAAAACCTCTCTGATGCCATTAAAGCATAGATTTTTCAGAAATATATTTAAATGGAGCGGCAGAGAGCTTAAGGCATGCAAATGAAGATAGATAAGCCTTAGGTTTAAATATTTAGAGACAGAGCACCAGATTAAAGACCCAGGGATCACGCAGAACGTACATCATGCAGAAATCAATGCATATCAAGGTTTCTACAGCAGCAGAATGTTTTCCTTCCATAAAGGACAAAGCACCCATGCAGTTTTTATTCTACACCATGCTCCTGAAGAAATTTCCACCCTGACAATAGTCTGAAGCTACCAGAGCATTTGTTTCATAAGTATGGCAGACTTCTCCATCATTCATTTATCTTTTGTTTATTCACCGATAGTACGACACAGTACTGCAGTCAGAGCACATCAGAGTCATATCAGAGTAATCTAAAGTCTGAAGAAGATATTTCGTTCACCCAAAGAACACCAGAGATTAACGCATAGGATTTATACAGAATAGGCTTCAGCCCTCTTTCTTTTCAGAAGTTTTAATACTGCATTTAGTTCTTCACCTACTTTCCCTGCTCCTTTGGAGCTATAAGTTCATGAATAAACTCATTGTAAAAGGTTTTTGATCAGTTATCAGAGAACTGCAAGTAGTTTCTTTTGAGACACAGTCTCTATGTATAGTTGTAAGATAGGTTGAAGGAGATGTTTTCAGACTGAGTATTCAACTATTGGCAATGTTGTACTTGACTGGTATTGCTATTTAATATGACAAGCACATTTCTTTGGATCCTGATCTAAAGCAGCGGTGATGTTTTCCTATCTTTGTGTTTTAATTCATTTCATTTTGTTTCTACTGGCTTGCATCAGAATATTGGCATAGGATTTACCCTTGTTAGGTACCCTATGTTTCTGCTCTCCTTGCCATTGATGTCTCTCTTCTGAATGTGTTATCTAAGAAATGATTTCAGCTGGTTTAACCAGTGTAGTGGATGTTATTTCCTGCTCTCTGATGTATGAATTAAATGAATTCAGTTCTTAGATGTTTCTTGTTATGGATTTAGTTGGAAGATTTGGGAACACTGGGGATTAGATTTCACCCTGTCCACTAGGATCCTTGTGCGACCAGCTAGTCTTTAACTTTGTGCTCTAAATCTGTGTTATCTCCTCCTCTCCTACCTTTCATATCACACAATCATCTTTAAACATCATATGTTTTAGATGACTAGCCCAATTGAAAGCATGCCTATTGGTTAGCAAGAAAATCCTTTCCTGACTCCATTTCCCAATGGTTTTGAATATTTCCTGGAACATTTCACCTCTGCATTATCCCTCTTTACTCATCCTGGTCTTACACTGAATCCTTCTTTCCTGATAACCAACAACCAAACAGACAAACAAAACAAACAAACACTATGCCTATAACTAGCCTAACATATTAACATTCGAGCTTCAAAGACATATACCTTTGACAATCATAGAGAGATCCCTCTCTGGACCCAAGAGGGCTAGATCCTGAGGTCTAAAAGTGGTTTGATGTTGTCTCATATTTTGGTCTTGCCAATCTGGCCAAAACATGGGAACCCCAACATAATGGCGACTCTGCTGGGGACCTTGAGTGCATTACACCTTAAAACATCCTTAGGCATTCAAAAAACCTACAATCTCTGGTTAGGTTGGCAGTTAAACAGTCCTATTCTCACATCAACCTCTATACCATTTGTTGTGTTTTCCCATACTCTTGGACAGAGTCTGGAAAGGGCCAGGTAGCCTCCAGATCTCACACTCTCTCAGAGGTGACACATCTGGTAAAAGCCCTCCTAGTCAATCTCTGGTTAGAGTTTGCTTTTTTCTAAAGATATATTTGAAAAATGATATTTCAAAAGCACTGTGGTGGACAGTGTACCCTCCAAGAACATCCTAAACCTTTCCACCTGGTGAATCCA
Source organism: Pinus albicaulis (assembly GCA_034641835.2). NCBI lineage: Eukaryota > Viridiplantae > Streptophyta > Pinopsida > Pinales > Pinaceae > Pinus > Pinus albicaulis. The sequence goes on along the minus strand of CM076574.1, from coordinate 1,268,396 downwards.
TAGTTCCTAAATGATTTAAAGACTCCACTAGTGATCAGTAGGCCTGTTGATTATCTTGGTTCACATTAGACTCCACTGGGAGACCAGCCTCCATCACAACATCAACCACAATAGTATAACAAGTAGGGTTAAGCTACTTGGTCAGAAAACAACATTCTGGCTTCTAGAACCATTCATACAAGAGCTAACCCTAACCTAGACCCACCCGAAATATTTGACAACCCTGAGAGTATCCTCAAGGGAGCTCCTACACCTAAAATACCAACTATTTCTAGCCACATCTATAGAGCTAACTCTACACCAGAGGATCTTACAGCTCTATCACATTTTCACCTTGACCTAGACCTACCCAATAGATTACCTAGAACTAGGTCATTCGGTGTTCTAGGCCAGCCAGACCTTGAGCTTCCTGGTTCACCACCCCAAAGTGGTAGGCACCTCGGAATTAGATATACCCCTCCCTCTACAGCTCCTGATACACATTTCATACAAAACTTGGGGCTCAGTCACCCTAGATCTTCTCATCAATCTACTGTTGGTCACAATATCCCTGTCATCCAAATACCAGCTGCTCAAGTCAACCCTTTACCTCATCTAAACATCATCATGGCAGCCTAGTATGCACCTCTGGTTTTACCTCAACCTCTAGTACCCTTACCAAATGATTATCATTCAAAGATCCCACACTTCACTGCAAAAGAGTCCATCACAACCCAGCATCATGTAGATAAGATGGAAGATTCTTTTGACTACATGGAAATAGATGATGACACATTCAAAATTTGAATCTTTTCCCAGAGCTTAGGGGGTGATGTGAAGAAATGGTTTAAGGGCCTACCTCCAGGTAGCATCAATGATCTCCCAGCCTTATATCAGACTTTCATAAACAAATGGGAAACTAAGGCTAACCCTCGCCAACTCTTAGCAGAATACATGAGCCTTAAAATAAATGTAGGAGAGAGTTTCCATGATTACACAACAAGATTTAACAACATTTATAATTCCCTCCCTCCACATATGAAACCTCCACAAGGCATGGCTCTGGAAAAATACCCCGGAGGCTTTGATGCTGACATGGCCTATGAGCTTAGGGATAAAGAGTACAACACACTAGAGGATGGAAAAACTATGATAAATTGTCTAAAAATGTGGAAAAGTTACAGCAAATGATGGAAAAAATGGTTGTCACAGTCAGTAACCAAAACCAGAACCAAAACTTTAGAAGGAACAATAACACCCCCAACAGACAAAGAGAATCAGATCAGCAAGTTATTCCCCCATTCTAAGAGAATTTTCTTGATGAAGATGAGGGAATCATAGAAGAGTCTGAGGGAAACACAATAAACATGTTTGAAACGGAAGATTCAATCCATAACTGTTACTCAGAAGAAGTTCAGTCCTCACCCTCTGGTTGGGAGGAGGAATGGTTGGAATCTGAAGATTACAGGTTAGGGTTTGAAAATGCCATGATGTAGGTCAGAGAACAATATGAAATTAGAAGAAAAAAGAGTCAAGAAACTTCCAAACCAAAAGCTTCTAAGGTCACCATCAAGAAAAGACCTGAGAAAAATTCTAAAGCCACTGTCGAAGGTAAAAAGTCAGCAGCTGAGAGTTCTGGAAAGAACAAAGAAAAGGACAACCAAAACACGGATACACAAGGTAAATCAGTTAGCAGCACTAGCACTGCAGTTAGTACTCCTGATAAAACTCTCACAAATGTTGTACATAGCAAGAATCAACACACTGATTCAGCCACTAAAGCAGTGGCTAACAAAACAGACTTGAACATTCCAAAGAGTCAGTCCACTTTCAATCTAGAGAGTGAGATCACAAAAATTAAAATCTCTATCCCACTCTCTGAGCTGGCCACTCAGGATGTATATAAAGGCCAAATTTTGAAAGCATTAAATTTAGGAGAGAACAGAGACACTATAAATCTGAGTGATGATCAACCTGCCCTTCTATTTGGTCCAAATATAGAAGGAAAGTTTCAGGAAGGGGTAGTGCCCCATTTTTACATCAGTCTTAGTATCCATGATAATATTCTCCACAATGAAATGCATGATTATGGGGCATCACACAACCTAATGCCTAAAGTAGCAATGGAAAGATTAGGCCTAGAAATAACCCGTCCCTATAAAGACCTATATTCATTTGACTCTAGTAGAGTAAAGTGCCTTGGCCTGATCAAAGATTTGTGTGTGAGCCTTACTCAGATTCCTGCCAAGTGTATGGTCATGGATGTTGTGGTGGCAGATGTGCCACCCAAGTATGGCATGTTATTTTCAAGATCATGGGGAGCCAAGCTGCAAGGAACAATGCAGATGGATGGGGCTTATGCCACAATCCCAATCTTTGGCCAACTTAGAAGACCGTACAGGGAAGCAAAAATGAAATTCCTGGTTAGTAGCCCTGAAAAGCCTGAAAACTTTCCTCTATACTCTGTACATACAGACCTGGATTCCTTTATCTTCTACAGTGATGAATCTTTGGGGGGACCAGAATATGGAAACGTAGATACAAGAAAAGGTACACATGATGAAACAGAGCCTATGGACTTTAACATAATCGCTACCCTAGACTCAGAGGAGGAAGACATAGAAAAATTTGAACAGTGCACTGAAACAACAACGCAAAATGAACCAAAAACAGAATCCAATCAACCAACTAGTCACCTCTCTGACTTCCACACCCCTAACGAAAAACTAAACGACCCACAGCCTGATGCATCTCTTATAATGCAACATAATGGTGAACCCAGCTGTAGGGAAAGAAATGATAACGAAAACGAGAGTGAACCCCTGTGAGAAATGAGTTTCAATGGGTCCAGCACAAGAAGAACTGCTGGAGCTGGGGTTTGGCTACGTAACACAGAGAGCGACTACGCAAAAATCCATGCCTGCAATATTCATTTCAAATGTACCAAAAATATTGCAGAGTATGAGGCCCTTATCCTGGGTTTAAATCTATTGAAGAAAATAGGATCCCGTAGAATAGCCGTGCAGGGAGACTCTGAATTGGTTATCAAACAGGTGAACGGTTAATACATAGCCAAACACCCTAGGTTGAGAGCATATAGGAATGATGTTGTGGACATATTGAAAACATTTGTTGAATACGAATTAGTGTTTGTTCCTAGAAATCGGAACGCCATTGCAAATGGATTAGCTTTCTTGGCTAGTTCATACCCTAAGACTCCAAGTGACCAACAGATCATCGTTCAGACCAAATTCAGGCCTGCAGTGCCCGATAACGAGAAATACTGGCAGGTTTTCGAGGGAGATAAACAAATTGAATATTTTTTGACGGGTAGGGACGAGTTTGAGTTTTCCAATTCAGACTCTACGTCTAGTGATAGCTGCCTAAGTGAGGAACCCTCAGCCAAGGAAGAAACTACACCCCATGATGTAGAAATAAACGTTTTAAATGAAGAAACTTGAAATGCAACCATAGAGTGTAAAAACATAGACAAAAAATAAGTAGAGGTGCTACAGCCCAAAGATAAGAACATACCTCGAGGTCTGGTGCCGTTAGAATACCTTTTTGACTTCGATGATGTGGCAAAAAGGCCCACCATTGAACACGCGGACTCTGACGTAGAAGAATGCAATATAGGCACAAAAGATAATCCCAAAATAATTAAATTGGCTAAGTCTCTTCCCACAAACATGAAAAAGAAATACATTAACCTTTTTAAGGAATTTATTGACGTGTTTGCGTGGAGTTATGAAGACTTAAAGGCTTATGACACGAACATTATACAACACAAAATACCTTTAAAAGAAAATCAGAAACCATTCAGGAAAAAACTCCGTAGGATAAACCCAAAAAAATTTCCTGCAGTTGAAAAAGAGATTAAAAAGATGTACGAGGCAGACATAATAGTTCCCGTAAGGTTCTCTGATTGGGTATCAAACTTAGTGGCTATGAGAAAGAAAACAGGGGAAATCAGGTTGTGTATAGAATTCAGAAATCTTAATAGAGCCTCACTCAAAGACAACTACCCTCTGCCAAAAATGGAACACATTCTTCATAAAGTAGGGGGCTCTAAGAGAATCTCCCTGCTAGATGGTTTCTCAGGTTACAATCAAGTCTTAGTAATCCCAGAAGACCAACTCAAAACAGCCTTTACCACTCCATGGGGCACCTTTATGTATGTAAAAATTCCCTTTCGACTGATGATCATTGGGGCAACCTTCCAAAGAGCAATGGATATAGATTTTTCAGATGAGATAGGGCACTTAATTTTTATTTACTTAGATGACATAACAATCTATTCTAAGACTGAAGAATAACACCTAAAAAATTTGAGAAAAGTGTTTGAAAAATGTAGAAAGTTCGATCTGTCATTGAATCCTAAAAAGACTGTCTTTGGGCTACAAGAGGGAAAAATTCTTGGCCACATTATATCTGAAAATGGAATTAGGATAGACCCACAGAGAGTTGAGGGAATACTACAAATCACACACCCAAGAAACATCAAATAATTATAGTCCTTCATTGGGAAAATCAACTTCCTTAGGAGATTCATCCCCAACCTGGCTGAACACCTTAGGAATATGACTAACATGCTAAAGAAAGGTGAGGGGGTTAAATGGACTGTTGGAGCTAAACAATATTTTGAATCAGTAAAAATTGCACTCACCCAAGCTCCTATTCTAATCAGCCCAGATTTCTCTAGAGATTTCTAGATCTTTTCATTTGCCTCTGAGCATACAGTGGCTGCAGTCTTGCTGCAGAAAAACATAGAGGGGATGGAACAACCAATTACCTTTTTCAGCAAAGCACTAAGGGATGCACCCTTGAAATACAACATAATGGAAAAATAGGCCTATGCTCTGATTAAGGCCTTGAAGGACTTCAGGGTGTACATATTGCATTCTCACACCATAGCTTATGTGCCTAACATAGTTGTCAAAGATATATTGTCCCAAGATCCTGATGGAAAGAGGGGCAAATGGATTGCTGTGATTTTAGAATACGACCTTGAGATAAAACCCACCAAACTGATTAAAGGTTAGGGTTTAGCTCGACTAATGGATGAATCAAACTTACAAGCCCTAAACATTAACATGGTAAACACCTTGGATGAGCAACAAGAATTGCCTGATCCCACTGTTGAGGGAAAGTTTCAGATCTCTCCTTGGTATTCTGACATTTTGTATGTGCTTACACACCTCAATGCCCCACCTGAACTACCAAAGACTAAGGGCAGATTCTTAAAACTCGAAGCCAAGAGCTATTGCATATTGAATAATTTCTTATACTGGAAGAACCCAAATGGCCTATTGCTTAAATTTTTGCCTGAAGAAGAGGCAGAGAGGATTAAACAATAATTCCATGCCGGAGAATGTGGAGGCCACCTGAGTTGGAAATACACTGCAAACAAAATACTCAGAGCTAGCTACTATTGGCCCACACTCTTCAGTGATATCCATAAGGTGATAATTTCCTGCCACAAATGCTAGATTTTTGAAGGCAAAAGAAAACTCCTTCCCTTACCTCTACAACCCATCACTGTTGAAGGTCCCTTTCTGCAATGGGGCCTAGATTTCATAAGGGATATTCATCCTACTTCTTCTACACAACACAAATGGATCCTAACAGCCATAGACTACTTCACTAAGTGGATAGAGGCCATACCCACTAGGAATGCCACAAATTCAGTCATCATTAGTTTCCTAGAAGGTCACATCCTCTCTCGGTTCGGCTGCCCAAGGAAAATAACCACTGATAATGCTACTGCTTTCGGATCCAAGAAGATAGTGGATTTTTGTCATAGGTATCAAATATCACTCGGTCATTCAACTGCCTATTACCCTCAAGGTAATGGATTAGCTGAATCATCAAACAAGATCCTGGTGATCATCATCAAGAAGCTGTTGAAAGAGAACAAAAATTCATGGCATAACAAGATAGTACATGCTTTGTGGGCTGACAGGCTTACAACAAAGAAGTCCATTGGAATTTCACCATTTCAGCTTGTATATGGTACAAAATTAGTATTTCCTACCAGCCTTGGGGTACCAGTGATCAAACTGGTCCAGGAGATTCAAACAGAAGAAGAAAATATGGTTAGAAGGATAAACTAGACAATTCATCTTCAGTAAACAAGGGAAGAGGTCTACAACAGAGCAGTGAAAGATCAGGACAATATAAATAAATTGTTTGACAAAAGAACCAAAGCCGTTGATTTCAAAATTGGAGATAAAGTTCTGAAGTGAGACTCAAGAAGAGAGGATAAAGGAAAGCACAGCAAGTTTGACAGTTTGTGGCAAGGTCCATACATCATCCAGGCCACTGTGGGTCCAAATGCCTTTTTCCTACAGGAATTAGATGGTACAGAGCTGTTTGGGGGTCCTGTCAATGGTAGGATGCTCAAACACTACTTCTGTTGACTTTCCATTTCAAGTTTCCATTCCCATTGTACATACCATTGCATTTTTCATTTTCAAGAAAAAAGAAAAAAGGTTTCAAAAAACAGAGGAAAGGAGAGGATTAGACATGCTCAAAACATGAACCTCAGAAGTGCAAAATATTGGCTCTAATATGATCAAAACCTGAGCCAAAAAAAGCAGAGACAGCTGGTCCTAACATGCTCAAAATCTGGCCCAGCAAAGAAGAAATGAGAATCAGCTCCAACATGCCCAAAACCAGAGCTGAAATGAAGAAAGCAGTGACTCTAACATGCTCAAAAATTCAGTCACAAAGAGAAGAAGGATCCTTCAAGTTGTAGATCTCAAGCCTTCCCAGTTTTGTTTTCATTTTTCTGCAAATTTTGTCCATGTGCAACTATCTTTATGCCTTGGACCCACAGCAAGTTAGACAGTCTAATCTTGGCTTGATGTTTTTCAATTTCTGTCATAGAATATAGAGAAGGAATTTGTTGGACAGTTTAATACCTGCAGATATTAGATTAGGTAGAGAAACATATGAGACCAACAATCTAATCTGGTCTCATGGAGCAATAAGGGTAGATTTAGAATAGGTTTCTTTTTTGTTTGTAAAAATAAAATGGTGTAAAGGGTCTGCTAGCTCAAATGCACCCTAGAAGAAGAAAAAATGCTAGGATTGTAGTATGGGTAGGTAGTTTGATTAGGAAAGTTCTTCTACTGATGTAATGTCTTCATATTGTGGCAGCTAAAAATCAAAGAAGAAGGTGGCTTAAAGCAGCAGACATCTAGCCTACACCAAAGATCTATTCTCTGAATCCTTGACTCCTTCAAGAAGAAGACATCCCCATCTGGAGCCACTATTAGCCCCTTATAATTTCTTTGACAAAGCAAGCAAGGGGCTAGTTTGTTTTATAAGCCTGCAAGGAATGCATTTCCCTTGAAAACACATCATCCTTGCAGTCTTTTCAAGTTCCCTGCCTTGTGACTATTTCCCTCTGCTGTTCTAAGTCAATAAGCCTTGCTGATAAATAATTATGCTCCAAAAAGGCTTTATTTATGCCCTTTATACCCTTGCAAAACACTCCATTTTCACCCCTTTTTTCCTTTTGTCAAAATCCCCTTTTTTCCCCCTAAATCTCCCTTTAGTCCTCCTTTCGTTACCCTCCTTAAACCTTGAAATGCATTAAAATGGGTTAAAAACCCACTTTTCGACCTTATAACAGGCCCAAGCTCCTTTCTCGCAAGTCCCCTGTACATTTCCCCCCACAGAACCTTGGCGCTGGAACCGGGCACTAGCACGAAAATCACTTATCCCATTTGGTTATCAGGGGCAGTTACAACCATTGATCTAAGAAGATCGGACGACGTTCAATAACTCCATCGCACCTGTGGCCCTCCCTATTCACCTCTCGATATGCTGTTCCACTGTTCATTTGCCCGCCAGATCGACGGTTCGGAGTGTACCTACCCCTGTAGTCCCCGCCACGCACTGTACTAAAACCATCCGGTTTCTATCGCACTGCCTTTGGGCGGAGGGCGATATTCCCAAATCGGCAAGCGATTCCATACATCATTCGATGTGTGGCTCCTGCACGATTCCAAAACCTCATGCCCATCGCGCGTTATCATTCGGTACAGGACGCGCAGCGTTATTCATATCAGCCATCAGATCTGCCCTCGCCCATCCAATGGTCATCGCTCAACGAAGTTGCGCGGGGTTTAATCCATGGTCTTCGTACCCCTGGCCCAATGTCCATCTCCGTCCGCCGTGTTCCCAGCCATCGATCTCCTCTGAGATCGGATGGTCCAGATTCATTTGCATGGCCTGCCATTGACCAGTCCCGCCTTGTCATTTTCCACGTGTCTCCACCGTACTTTCGCTCGCCCCCATTATATATATTCATCCCAAGGTTAAATTTCATTATTTTTACATTAAAACATTCGCCTCGACATTCTATCATGCATTCTACACTGTGCGATGATTTCTGCCATAGTTGCCTCTGCAGTCATCATCCTCGTCCACGCAACGCTGCCACTGTCACTTTCATCCCTACCACCCTCCATACATTTTTTTCATAACCATTTCCTCGTTTTGTAGGGTTTCGAGCGGCCATGAACCTCTATAGTTCACAGTCTCTGTCACAGCGACAAAAACACAGGAAAGGACCATTTGCAGAAGCTGGAGTTATGGAGAAAGGTTGGGAAAGTTTTGCTGACAGGACTAGCATTAAAAGAACAGGGTATTACTCTGTCAAAACCTCTCCGGTATCATTAAAGCACAGATTCTGCAGACAGAGATTTAAATGGAGCAGCAGAGAGCTTAAGGCATGCAAATGAAGATATATAAGCCTTAGGTTTAAAGATTTAGAGACAAAGCACTAGATTAAAGACCCAGGGATCACGCAGAAGGTATAGCATGCAGAAATCAATGCATATCAGGGTTTCTACAGCAGCAGAATGTTTTCCTTCCATAAAGGACAAAGTTCCCATGCATTTTTTATTCTACACCATGCTCCTGAAGAAATTTCCACCCTGACAACAGTCCGAAGCTACCAGAGCATTTGTTTCATAAGTATGGCAGACTTCTCCATCATTCATTTATATTTTTTTTATTCACCGATAGTGCGATACAGTACTGGATTCAGAGCACATCAGATTCATATCAGAGTAATCTGAAGTCTGAAGAAGATCTTTCGTTCACCCAAAGAACACCAGAGATTAATGCACAGGATTTATACAGAATAGGCTTCGGCCCTCTTTCTTTTCAGAAGTTTTAATACTGCATTTAGTTCTTCACCTACTTTCCCTGCTCCTTTGGAGCTATAAATTCATGAAGAAACTCATTATAAAAGGTTGTTGATTATTTATGAGAGAACTGCAAGTAGTTTCTTTTGAGACAAAGTCTCTATGCAAAGTTGTAAGATAGGTTGAAGGAGATGTTTTTAGACTAAGTATTCAGCTATTGGCAATGTTGTACTTGACTGGTATTGCTATTTAATATGAAAAGCACATTTATTTGGATCTTGATCTAAAGCAGCAGTGATGTTTTCCTATCTCTGTGTTTTAATTCATTTCATTTCGTTTATACTGGCTTGCATCAGAATATTGGCATAGGATTTACCCTTGTTAGGTACCCTATGTTTGTGCTCTCCTTGCCATTGATGTTTCTCTTCTGAATGTGTTATCTAAGAAATTATTTCAGTTGGTTTAACCAGTGTAGTGGATGTTATTTCCTGCTCTCTGATGTATGAATTAAATGAATTCAGTTCTTAGATGTTTCTTTTTATGGATTTAGTTGGAAGATTTGGGAACACTAGGGATTAGAGTTAGCCTTGTCCACTAGGATCCTTGTGTGACTAGCTGGTCTTTAAATTTGTGCTCTGAATCTGTGTTATCTCCTGCTCTCCTACCTTTCATATCACACAATCATCTTTAAACATCCTATGTTTTAGATGACTAGCCTAATTGAAAGCCTGCATATTGGTTAGCAAGCAAATCCTTTCCTGACTCCATTGCCCAATGGTTTTGAATATTTCCTGGAACATTTCACCTCTGCCTTATCCATCTTTTCTCATCCTAGTCTTACACTGAATCCCTTTTTCCTGATAACTAGCAACCAAACAGACAAACAAAACAAACAAACCCTATGCCTATAACTAGCCTAACATCTTAACATTTGAGCTTCAAAGACATATACCTTTGACAATCATAGAGAGATCCCTCTCTGGACCCAGGAGGGCTAGATCCTGAGGTCTAAAAGTGGTTTGATGTTGTCTCATCTTTTGGTCTTGCCAATCTGGCCAAAACATGGGAACCCCAACAGCTTCCACCTTCCACATCACTTTCAGCATCAACTTTGCCTACATAAGCTTCAAAAAATCACAATCCATACATGTCATTCCATTTTTTTACGGAGGCAAAACTTGAGGTAAAATAGCACAACTTTTTTATTTATTAAAATTTTAGGAGAATGTCATGAAAAACCATTGAGCATTATTCACTCATATTTCTCAACCATTATTGCCGCTTCTCTACCACTTCCCATTTTTCAGAGACAAAATATTTCGATTTGGGGGAGTGTTACTTTCATTATCATGAACATGCCATTAATATTCTTTATCGTCCATCTATCTCCTTATTAATTCTCAAAATATCCCTTATTCCATGTCATTATACACCAATAAAATATTTCAACAACTATTTTAACAACCACCTCAATTTGCTTCCTATTGTAGCATGACAACATGCTAATTCTCCAGTTTTGTGGAAGAATTGCTATGCATTATGGATGTTTTTTCATGTGTTCCTCATTTAAGGCATACAATTTCAATGTTTTCTTTATAGTGCATAAATTTATTTGTGTATATCCTTAAAAATATCAAGTGTATTCTTGTGATTTTTGGACAACAAAGAGATATCATTAAACCCAAAAAAAATCAAGCTAAAAAAATTAGTAAATTCCAAAAAATCATGCATTGTTACCTACAACCATTTTGTTGATATATTGAAATCCATTCATTGGATTGCTTTGATTTTTGGTGTAGAAAAGTGTTAATCAATGGTTGTCATTGATGTCAACCAAAGCAGCACCAAGGGCTACCCCGATCTTGCATGGAAATTTTGACTTGAAAAGTTACTCTATTCTGAGTCAAGTATATTTGGGAAGGTTTCTAATTGTCGAGATGTTTCCGTAGATATATGGCACGCAACATAATTCTTCACGGTTTGACAGATATTCATGTTTGAAGTTAGTAACCCCAGTTAGTGGGCTAAAACCCCATGGGGTTGTGGCATGAAAATAATCATTGGTTGTGGTCATTGAATAGTCAATAATTAATAATTTTGTAAGCTCCTAAAACCCTCCAACATCCACATCTTGAAGACCCTCTCAACCTAAGAATTTATATAAATTCATATCAGAGCTTGGTTCCTTCAATAGCAGTTTAACAGCTGGAAGGAGGTCATGGAGCACACCAATAATGGTGTACCACTATTCAATGAAAATAATTATGCACTCTAGAAAGGAAGAATGGAGGTATATCTCCTAGCGCAAGGTTACGAATTATGGGACACTCTTCAAAATGGCTTTACACCAACAGCGAATGAACAAGGTAAGAAGAATTTGGTAAATGATGAAAAAGAAATTATCAATGGACTTATTGAATCTTCCTATCATAAGGTGTTGGGTTGTAAAACCGCCAAAAATGTATGGGAAAATCTTGAGAATATATATGCAGGTGACTTAAATGTCAAAGAACCAAAGGTTCAAATCTACAGAGAAAAATTTGAGCAACTCAGAATGAAAGAAGATGACAACATTTTTGCATACTTCCAACACGTTGATGAAATAACCAACACTCTGGAAGGATAGGGAGAGCCTGTTCATGAGAAGACTATTATAGGAAAGATTCTTATAACGTTACCAAGAACATTCAACCGAAAGGTATCGGTCTTAGAATACAGTACAAATCTGGAAAAACGCAGCAAATAGGAATTACATGGAGTTCTCATAGCCTATGATATGAGACTTGATGAAGAAGAGGGTACTTCACATTCAGAAACTATGTTCGTTGCATCTAAGAAAACCAATAATGAAAAAAAACCTTCAAAGGAAAAGACCTACACCTGCAAGTGTGAAGAAAAGGAAGATGATCAAGAAAGTCTTTCAGATGGAGAATATGGATAATTTATAGAAAAATAAAAATTGGTAAGGGAAAATTCAAAGGTAAACTTCCATTGATATGTTTTGTCTGTGGCGAGGTTGGGAATTTCGTAGAAAAATGTCTGAACAAAAGTGATGGAAACTCAAAAGTAAAGAAAGGCTTTAAGAAATTCATCAAGTAAGGCAAGAAGAAAGGATTCAAAAGGAACTTTATCTCTAAAGAATATAGCTCATCATCCAATGAAGGCAATGGCAGCAAAGAAGAAGCCAATGAGAGAGTATTGTTTATGGCCAATCGCAATAAACAAGAGATATCAAACAACAAAGATGAAGGGTTGACCATAGAAGATTTTTTTAAGGAGGAAATCAAGCTTACAAAAGAGCTGAAGGCTAAGAAGATCCACTCTAATAATCTTGAAGAACAAGTTCAAGGTCTCAAAATTGAAGCTGAAGAATACAAATTTCGAAACTTTGGACACATAGCTAGAGACTGCAGACTTGGAATTCCACCAAAAGAATCTTCAAAGCCACAGAACGAATGAACATGGAAGAAGAAGAAGACTGATAATTGTGCTCCCACTCTCAAGGCTCAAAACAACAAAGGTATGTGGTATGTTGATAGCGATTTCTCAACGCATATGACTAGATATAGAAATAAATTTGTATCTCTGAAAGAGAAGAAGGATGGAACCATGTCCTTTGGAAGTGATGCAACTTCAAATTTTATAGGATCATGTACTGTCACTCTCGGAATCAAAGATGCTCTATCGAAGAATGTTCTATTGGTTGAAAACATGAATCACAATATTTTCAATGTTGGAAAAATGTGTGATCAAGGACACATAAAGCTATTCAACTCCACAAAATGTGAAATCAAGAAAGGCAGGTATGGTAAAATTGTGGCCACAGAAAGTCGAGCTCCGAACGACATATATGTTTTGGATGAAGCAACTAAAACATGTCTACTAGCTAAAGAAGATGAAATTTGGTTATGGCACAAACGAATGGGTCATATAAAATTTTACAATCTTGTCAGGATAAGAAAAAAGGAAGCAATATGAGAAATGGAAAAAATCTCAAAACCTTCCAACACACTATGTGAAGCTTGTTGGCATAACAAGGAAACAAAATTCAAATTTAAAACAAAAGAACACTTTGCATCACATCCATTGGAATTGATAGATACTGATCTATGTGGTCCTTTGAGAACAAAATTCTTAGATGGAGAATTATATTTCATGTTAATGATAGATGACTATACCAGGATGACAACCGTCAATTTCCTAAAGAAAAAATCAGAAGCATTTGAGTGTTTAATATCTACAAGGAGTTGGTCAAAAATGAAAGTGATTTGAAAATAAAGTGTCTAAGATCAGATAATGGCGGATAATTCACTTCCAAATTATTTCAGCAATACTATGACGAAAATGGAATAAAAAGAAAAATTTCAACAACATGAACACCTCTGCAAAATGGAGTTGCAGAAATAAATAATAGAACCATATAGGAAATGGGTAGAACAACGTTGAAGGACTCAAAATTGCATGAAAAATTATGGGTTCAAGCAATTGATACAACAATATTCATTATCAACCGAAGTCTTCTCAGAAATAACTGCAACAAGACCCCATATGAATTATGGAAAGGAAATTTGGCTAATGTAAAATATTTCATAATCTTCGGAAGCAAATGTTATATCGAAAGAGAAGATCAAAAATTGGGTAAGTTTGAATCATATGTTGACGAAGGTATCTTTGTTGGTTACTCATGCAAAACAAAGGCCTATAAATTCTATAATCTAAGATGAAAACATATAGTGGAGAGCATAAATGTTGCGTTTACTAAGATGGTGTTCTAATGAGTAATGATGAGGATCTAAAATATTTGAAATTTGAGACAGAGGCTAAAAAAGAGACAGAGAAAATTATAGAACAAGAAGAAAATGTCAACCAGGAAGAAGTAAATAATTTTCATCAAGATGTAAAGGAACAAAAATAAGAATATCCTCCAAAGAGAAAAAAATAATGGATTCAAAAGAACCATCCATCAAATCAAATCATTGCTAACATAAATGAAGGTTGACAGCTTCGTTCATCACAACAAGATTACATTGATTTTCTAGCAACCTTTGAGCCTAGTAGTTTTGAGGAAGCCAACCAGAATGAACATTTGGTAGTAGCTATGAATCAATAATTGGATCAAATCGAGAAGAATAACCCCTGGAAATTGGTTCCATGACCAAAAGATAAAAATTTCATTGGGACTAAATGGGTTTTCATGAACAAATTAAACGAAGATGGACAGGTTACCAAAAACAAACCAAGATTGGTTTGCAAAGGCTATGCACAAGTGGAAGGAATTGATTTCGACGAAACATTTTCACCAGTTTCCAGAATGGAAGCCATCCAGATGTTTCTTGCCTATCCATGTTCAAAAAAAATCAAATTCTACCAAATGGATGTTAAGTCAACATTTTTGAATGGTGAATTAGAAGAGGAAGTTTACATCAAACAAACTGAAGGTTTTCTACAATCTGAAAAAGAAGACTATGTTTACAGGTTAAATAAGGCTCTATATTGTCTCAAGCAAGGTCGCAGAGCATGGCATGCTCATCTTGATGGATATGTATATCAACAAGGGTTCAATAAGGGTGGTGCTGATATCAATATTTATATATAAATAGATAAAAATAATTTAACAATCGTTGAGGTATATGCGGATGGTATAATCTTTGGTAGCAATGATAATCGACTAAGTAAGAAATTTTTCTACAAATATGCAAAGTCAGTTCGAGATGTCTTTACTTGGTGATCTAACATACTTCTTAGGGCTTCAAATATCTCAGCAAGAAAAAGGAATATTTATATGTCAAGCCAATTACATCAAGGAAATGCTCAAGAAATTCAAAATGGAAGATTGCAAACCCGTCCTCACTTTGATGGTAATAGGTTGCAAATTGAGCATAGACAACTAATCTAAGGATGTGGATAAGAGGTTGAGCAAATATATGATTGGTAGTCTTCTATATGTAATGGCCTCCCGACCAGATGTTATGCAAGGAGTTGGAAAAGTAGCAAGATTCCAAGCAGCACCAAAAGAATCAAATATTATTGTCGTCAAAATAATTCTTCGATATCTAAAGGGAACAACAAAATATGGCCTGTGGTATCCTAAGGGTAACAATATCATTATTCAATCCTTTACAGATGTATATTGGGCAAGAAGCATTGATGATCGTAAGAGTACTAGTGGAGTAGCATTTTATCTAGGTGGTTGTCCCATATCATGGTTGAGAAAAAAGAAAACCTCAATCTTGTTATCTACAGTGGAAGCAAAATACATTGCAGCGACAGCTTGTTGTACTCAAGTCCTTTGGATAAAACAAACTTTGCAAGATATTCAAGTACAATTTAGTGATCCTATTCCCATCTTTTGCAATAACACTAGTGCCATCAACATCTCCAATAATCCTGTCATGCATTAAAAAACAAAACACATTCTGATCCAATATCATTTTATTAGAGAACAAGTCGCTGAAATTAATATCAAAATTGAATATGTTGGTACAAGAGAACAAATGCTGATATATTCACTAAACCTTTACCTCATGAAGCATTTGAATATCTTCGCCAGAAGCTTGGGATTCTCTTAAGTTCTTATTATATTTTCCTTTATCACAAAAAAGGGGGACTAGAAGTGTGTACACTTCCACAGGATGCTTGTGTGTCAAGGGGGGGGGGGGGGGGGTTACACTTTTCCATTGATGTCAAAGGGCGAGAGAATGTTGTAGGAAGAGGTGTCATGATCATAGGGGGAGTACTTTTGTTTCTATCAATTCCAAAGGGGCAGATTGTTGATCAGTGGTTGTCACTGATGTAAACCTAAGCAGTGCTAGGGGCTGCCCCAATATTGCATGGGAATTTTGACTTGAAAAATTACTCTATTCGGAGTGAATGATATTTGGGATGGTTTCTACTTGTTGAGATGTTTATGTTGATATATGGCACATCATGTAATTCTTCATGGTTTGAGAGGTATTTGTGTTTGAAGTTAGTAACCCAAGTTACTGGGCTAAACCCCCATGGGATTGTGGCATGACACTAATCATTGGTTGTAGTCATTGAATAGTGAATAATAAATAATTTTTTAATTTCCTAAAATCACTCCAAATTTCACTTGTTTAAGACCCTTTTAACCTAGAAATTTATATAAATTGTGACCCTCATATCCTCATGTAAGGATTTCTCTACTAAAAAATAGGTCATCATGGAATTTTTTTTATAAAAATTTTTCTGCGAAGATTCAGATACTAAAACAGAAAACCCACTTGGGCATAATCTTGATGAAGCTCTTATCTAAATTTTAGATATTGTTTCATTATATTTTCAGAGATATGATCTATGGAAGTTAGGGTATTTGTAGGCTTCTGAATTTCATCTCAAAGAGGTGACATTGGAAAAATCATCCAACTCTCTCTCTAAAAAGCGGATTGGAATTATGTAAAATGTGGAAGATAGTGCACAAAGTTTAGTTGGTTGTATATCAATTCCAGAGCCGAAGGAGGAAACAGTGACACACGGAACATCATACAAGTTCGCTCTATTGAAGTAGTCCATAATTAGATCATTGTGAGATATTGGGCATAACTTTTCCTTGAAGAATATAATTTGGATTAGACCTACGACATTCAAAGGAAGATATAGAGGGCTACTATAGGACCCAATATCACATATTGGGCATCTAAAATCACAGAGATACTTCAAATTTAATATCGAGCTCCTAAAAGGCAAGAAAAAGCTAGATCATGTGTTGTCAAGGGTTGCAAAGGACCAAACTTTATAGGGAAGCAAAGAAAGGAAAGGTGCAGCAAAATGATGCAGCAGAGGTAATCTCCAGGTAAGTATCTTCTGTATATGCATGTTCATCACTTAATTGCATTAGGTTATTTTTATCCTAATTTGTTATTTTTGTTTAGCACTGACATATGCTCTGTGGGATGAGGTAAGTTTTGCTATTATCATGTCATGGGTATTTTCTTGAATATTTTTGGCAGGTATTATATATTCATCAAGATAATACTCAATGCATGATCTAATGTTCTGAAGAGTGAGAAAGTTTAGCATGACAAGAGAAGAAATCAAGGTGCAAAACAACAACAATAAGTTCACCACATGGTGTCTTTAAGTGGGCAGCACTGCATAAAGTCATTGTAAAGGTATCATTGTAAAATTTGTAGAATTTTCTATTTTCCAAGAGTTGAAGAGGCAGTGTCGGGAGGTATAGAATCATCATTAGGTTGTTTTGTCATAGTTGGGGCTATGGTGTTGTGTGTCTTCTTCTTCTCCATCATTTTATATCATTGTAAAGTGGACCATTTTCCCTGGTACGTGAGTCCATTCTTCTTTTATTATTATATAGGGTGGTGTAGGCTAGTGCATGAAGTCACAAACAGGTTTAAGCCTGTGAAAAATTCACGGTGGTAGGGTGGGGCTAGGGTGAGTTATAGCTCATTGGGTGTTGGGTCATCCATTTTGTTTACTACTGAAGAATATCGGGCGTTGGAGCATCCATCCAGTAGGAGCTGGAGAATAATTCTTTTCTATATTCTAGGAAGTTGGAGATTTCTTTTCAATTGGAGTTGAAGATTAAAGAATTATTAGAAAAATATTCAGGTGGTTTTTGTCTCGAAGGGGGTTTCCACCTTACAAATTGTGTGCATTTGTGTTCCTTTAGTTTACTACTATCATTGTAAAAACACTGATAATAATTGAATATTAACTAATGCTCTGAAATATTAATAATAATACTATTTTGAAAGGAATACTGATTAACCCCCCCCCCCTCCCCCAAGTATTTCCAACAAAAATTATTAAGGTAGTAGGAACAAACCTCTGAAATTTCAAGAAAAAACGATTTGTAGGTTTCAATAAATTAAAAATCATTACCTACAACCATTTTGTTTATATCTCGTGATTTGTGCATTAGATAGATTTTATTTTTGGATTGGAGAAGCACTGATTTTTTGCAAAATTTCAGCAAAGTATGGTTTGTAATAATTTTTTTTTGGTTAATGAAATTTATTTTTACTTGTATCATACTTTGTTGCAACTTCATATACATATGGTTGAAAGTAAATATGAAAATTGTTACAGCTTCACCAATATTTCTAGAAATGAAAAATTATTTTTTTAAGGAAGCATTTCGGTAGAAGCATTTTGATCCATCAATATCATGCGTTGGGGTGAGAATTTTGATTATTATATTAGGACTTTCTTAATATGGAGGGATTGGGTTGCATGAGGACATGAAACATGTTCAGTTTGGGGGAGATGTTTGGCTACTAATTTTTCATTATTATTGCCACCTCTTAACATATATTTCATCCATTTATAATTTTTTTTAATCACATTATTTATCATAATTTATTATATTATTCCATTTCATAATTATTTATGCTCTTTTGGATAAGTAATACTTGTTCTTGTTTATCTTAATAAATTGATGATTATTATGTATGATTTTTCCAATGATGGTTTACTAATGAATTTGTTATCACATCATTCATGATTTTATCCTCCAAGATGTCTTCCATATTGGGATTTTCAACTGATAATTAAACATTCCAACTCAAAAATTCACTGGGATAAAAAGCGACATTTTTGCGTTCAACGTTTCAGGAAAATGAAGAACAATCTTGGAAATCCGAGACAAAGATTTTCTGTAGAACGGAACGAGTTAGTTTTCCAATGAAAAAATTTCTAAAATTTCGTCTTGATCGAGAGAAACACAAGGTTATTGAAGTACATATTCACAATTTTTTTGTTGTGACCGTTTTCTAAATTGCCCCAATTGTATTTACCAGATTCGACTTGTGACAATCGAATCAGATCAAAAGATCTTTCAGATCTCATCTTTCTTATTGAGATTTTGTAATTATTTTATTGTAAAATTCCCTTTGTTGTTTTTATACTTAAAATTCCCAAATCATAGAGAAAGGGGGATATAACACATATAGGGAGTAGATTAGATATTGTAGGTTTCCTCAGAGAATGTAATAAGAGACTTCTGTATTTTACTTCTGATTAATGCAATCTTGATCTCATGATTATTAACTAGCATTCAATATTTTATTCCATAGCTTTGATCAGAGATTTGGGCCCACTCTCGTGATCAGGTGATGTTTTATTAGTGGTGTGTGTAGATTTATTTCTGTTGTCATTATTTTTTTATCGTTGTAATGGTTTAAGTGTGATTGTTGTGAATATTAATTGTTGTCACTATTATTTCCATTATAGTTTATTGTTGTTACGTATGGTTTGTTTTATTAATTATCAAAACGAAATTGTGAAATTTTAGCTTGCATGTATTTTGCACGGTAGCCTTGCAATAACCAGACGAGTCTTGTAGTTATATTTAATGTGGGAAAAGGGTGAATTCTATAATTCATATATGAACATCAATAGATGGATTTCCATGTATATCCTATGTTCAATTCTCTCATGTTATTGGAGTATTACTTTGTGATATAATGTTTTAAATAAATGTAAAATTGTATTATATTTATTCACCCCCACTTTAGTATAATTGTTAATCCAACAATCTCTCCATGAAAAAGTGAAATGAAAATCTCAAGGGGTATGTCTCATGAATTTTGGGATGAGATTTTTCATTTGGAAATTAATTCTATTGTTATTTTTCCTTTTTGGTTCCTCTTTCTCTTGAGATTCAAACCCTAATTTACATAATCCTTGTCCTTGCATAATCTTGATTTGTTTAATGTCATTGTATTTCTAAATCTAGGTAAACCAATAAGTCCATATCCAACTTATTTTTGGTTGAATTAGCACCATGTTGATAATAGAGTAGGCCATATGAGCCAATTTCTAAATTATATACACAACCCAATATTGACATTATTTTCATCATAACATAAGCTTGTTTTTGGCATAGTTGAGGGCATGGATGTCGAATAACCCATTATTTTGTAATGATATTAATCCCAAGTTAGAATAGAAGCACACTATTACAATCACAAATAATCCACTGTCTCAGAGCACATAATTGAAACAGGTTCATATATTTCAAGGCAATTCTCTAGTCATTCTGAGTAACCTTTAGATGAACACATTCCAAATTTTTATACTTATTTATCTATTTTACATTTATTCAAATATTTCTATCAAGAATATCATTGAATTTGATCCCATTATTACCAAACTAACTCACATGGTATACATTATTCATCATTCATTGTCAATTTCTTGACTTTAATAATGATTTTTCTTCTTTTAGATTTCTTTATTTCTTCTTTGACTCTTGAGCTTCATTTGGACACTTCAAATATGTGATAAATAGTTTGTCTTCCATCACATCATTTTAAATTCCTTTATCCTATTATATTTTTCTCATAATTATTATGTGTGCTCATCATTTTGTACATTGTTCACATCCATTTTCATTCTTTACAAATGTACATTTTTTTACTATCTTCCATGCACTTAAATTTGACCTCTATTATGATCCATTCAATGTCATAATCATTCTTTGGTTATTTCATGATTTTCAACTCCAAACATAAATTGCATGTTTCCCCTCCCCTTCATTCCCACACTTCTCACACACTTCTTTGTTATGCTCTTAGAATTATAATAATTATTGATGATTCAACATCAACTTCCTCTCATGAGTAAACATTTTGTCGAGATATTGGTTTGCTTTTCTTTACAAGAAATGTACCCTTACAATTTATAGCATTGTATTTATGAAATATAAGTTTTCCCCTTTTCTAATATTTTCTTATACTAAACTCATTAGTAGTCGTAGTTCTGTGTGTATTTCTTACCCTATCATCTAGAGATCTTAATTTTCTTTGGTTTCTTCTTCCATACATGTCTTCACCAAATCTGCCTTTGTAATCTCTTCCCTAGATCTATTATCTTATCGCTCTCTCATTTCTTTTATTCCAAGAAATTTTTTATGGGGAAACATGATTTCCCACATATGGGGATGGCATCTTTACTAAGGCCATCATTGTATACTATTTTGCCTCAAATAGGGGGATTTGATTTGATAATTGACAATAGATGGAAAAGAACTAGCTAGGTGGAAAATGACGATGCCACTCAATTGAGATAGTGACTTGAGATAACAGCATAATATTATCTTATGGTTTGCACTCCTTGTATTTTTATAGGTCCATGACATTTTATATGAGCAATAAATCAAATTTATATGGTAATTTAACTTCATATGAATTGTCATGAAATCTCATTTATATCCTCCAAGGTTTGATATTTACATTAAACTTCTTGTAGACACTTATGGGATAATTCTACTTCCTCAAATGTACTTGAATAAATTTTAAAATTCAAGATTTTTATAACTTTGACATGCATGAATTTGATCTTTATGCTCTATTCTCTCCTTCTTCAATTTGTCTTGGACTCTCTCATTCTCTTGCTACAAAGGCTTCCACATCATTTCTCCTCTTGAAGTATAAAAGCCGTATTGAATTATTTCCATACACCACATTAGATAGTGAATATCTAGTAGATCTAGTTATAAGCATGTTATATGGGAATTCAACCTATGGTAAAATTTGATACCGAAGTTTCATTTTGTTTCCAGTGAAACACCCTAGGAGATTTCCAAAACTTTGGTTTCTTACTTTTGTTTATCTTTGTATTTGAGAGTGATAATTTGAAGGTATTATGACTCCATTCCCATATTAATCCACAACATCCTCTAAAATTAGCTTAAATTATCACATTTTTATGTTACGTGTGTGCATTCCACAATTTTTGAAGTTGCACCATTTCCTTGAGGAAAAAATCTATGCAATAACTATAACCGTTGAAATTCAAGAAATGCGCCATTTTTGAGAACCTCATAACCACATAAAACAATTCATTACCCTTATGTTGTGTATATGAAAATTTAAGTATAGAAACCATTATTATGCCTTCCAAGGACATCTTTGAAATTGACAACATGATGTGTGTGTGTGTGTCTATTATTACTCACACTTAACTTGTTTTGGAATATATTATTATAGATCAAAAATATGTTGATATATTCCTTCATGATCAACCAATAATACATCTAAGTGAAAAACCTATGTTTTATTGTGCCCAAAATGTCCCATGTCATTGTCATGCAACTATGAAATCAAATTTTCTTGCATTCATATTCCAGGGATACACTTTTTTTTCACTTAGATAAATAAGCATCCTACATGAACAATCTTCTTGTGGTGCGTAATCCTACATTGTTAGAATCCTACACCTTAATAACCTACTCAAAATATTTATCATGCTCATGCAAAGCCTTCATTTGAACTCATTATTCATTATTTCCAACACCACTTATCTTTTTTGTAGTGATTTAACAAATTTATTATATTTTATGGACTCATTCTTAGCTAGAAACACAAATCACTATGGACAGTCGACCTATCTCATATGTAAATCTGCTTTGATTTCCCTTAAGTATTAGTTTATTCGAGTGCGGGACCTGATGACAAAGATGATATCCCTTAGAAACATGTGTGTCCACAAATTTTTTCATATAACGTAAATTTATAAATATTAATTATAAATTCCTTCCTCACCACTTTCAAGTTCTCTTTGAAAATTTCTATCAAAATACCCCCCTTGTCCCATTAATGTGATCATAATTATCACACCCAACATCATAATGCCTTGATAAATCATACTCAAAATGATAATGTTAGCATATGTGCTTTTGTTATATTACATTTTTTAATATAAATACCAAGATGCATTTCTTATCTATGCTAAATTCCCCATTTTTTAAAATATTTTGGCAGTGGTGCACATATATTGTCTGATATTTTATTGAAATTCCTACATAAAATAAAAATTCCATGAAAGATCACATCCTTGACATTGTACAAGCTGAGAAATCAAAAATCTCCTTTACTTTTTTTTAGGTCCATGTCCAACAAACCCTTGGAAAGAAAATTCCAAGATATATTAATTCCTAATTCACATTTTTTCAAGTCAATGCATAGTTGGTTCTTAGTGTTTAAGTCATTGACCTTAAATTATACATATACTCTTTTTGTGTCTGACAAAAAAATTAGAATGTGTGGGTAATAAACAAAAAAATTACAATATACCTTTTCCATTAATATCATGAATGTGCTATATGTGTTGGCTAGTCTAAAAAATGTAACTAACCATTTGTACAATCCATCCTTCAAATTTAATGTAGTGTTCTACTCGCCACTCTCTCTACATCTAATTTAATCTAATCTTCAATTTTCTCTTCCCAATGTATTTACTACCACTCATACTTATCAAGTCATCCATTCACAATAATGAGAGTTATTTTGGTGCTCCAGAGTCTATAAACATATTCCTCCATTATCCATTTTTCTTTGGTGTGACCAATGCAACAAAACATGCATGGAATTTTGTTCTCATCGATTGGAATTTAGGCAACATATCATTGAATCATTGATTCATCTATGTTATTTCCACTGACTTATCCTATACTTTTCTTTATTTAGCAATATTATGCATTGAATTAAGTTAATATTGTGAAATATCCCCTTATTTTTGTTGGGAAAAGTACTTAGAGGGGGTGGGTGAATCACTATTTACAAGAACTACAATCTTTTACTTTTCTTTTACTGATTTCTATATGTGACTCTGATTAGCCCAACTAGCATATGTACCCGACTATCTTAAATGAAACTTGTGTATACCCAACTAACTTAATATTAAAATAAATATTCACAAACATTACTTAGCACAGTTCCTAAGACATTTATGCAGTAAACGTATGCAATAATAATCTCATAAATCATCACACATGAACACCAAGATTTAAGGTGGAAACCCGAGTCGGGAGAAAACCACCATTAGTGTCGCCTTTTTCTTCCATATTTATTATGTAGAAAACTTCTTACAATGTTGTACTAATGTAGAGTCATATCAATACTCAAGAACCCACCTATAGAAGGTGGCAACCTTCTCTCGTTCTCTAGCTACCACTAGAAGGGAGCTCCAACCCCCTGATCTTGTTTACCGTCCACTACTAGAAAGGAGCTACAACACCCTGAACTGATCATGAACTTCTACTGGAAAGAATATTTGAATTGCACACTGAAGGCTTCGACCCTCATAACCACTTCAAACCACGTTTCATAAATTTCCACACTGGATCCAACAACTTCAACATAACATAATTTGTAGATCAACACCAATAGCCATAAAACAATATTTAACAGAAAAATGAGATCATTGTAACCAGACCAAAAAAATAATCCCAGACTTTTGAATTAACATGCAAAATCAACTATTATTTTGAGTTGGAAATCTGTCGAGCTAGGGTTCTAAATTTCCCTGCCTCCACCGACATGGTTGCTTCCTTCGACTCTGCCACCGTGGACACTGCTCTCGCTCAGAATGCCTTCGCAGCTGACTTTTCTCCCATGAAGAACGATGCTACATAAGTTGCAGTGGCTAACCCTTTTAGCTCAGACCTCAAAACTCGAGACCACAACCCTCACTGTGCCACCGACAGCTCTGTTAGCGATGGCTGGGGACAGAATTTGGCTCCCAATGTAGATTTTATGATCGTCTCTACTGGAAATCTTAAAGCGACTACCCCAGGAAGCAAGGCTGGCCAAGAAATAGGGACCTCTTCAGCGAAGGAGGCCACAACACAACACGGCCTCATGGATTTACACAAATGGGAAAATGAGGTTGCATTGCCCTCTGAAAAAACCCCAAGCTTTTAGATTCAGTTTCTACTTCTTTCCAGAAAAACGTTGTTGCTCTGGGTATGTGCTTCTGATCTGGTGCATGACCTCTTGCAAGATCTTGAACTCAGATTGGGCATCCCCTCAGCTCTTCAGAGATTGACCTATGAAGTTAAACAGCTAGAAGAACCTATGCCTTTGTCTTATTAAATTATTGAAAGAGATGCTTTGATAATTCTTACCCTACGTCTGCGAGGAGGAGCACCCGGGAAAACCTCATCTGTCCCTGCTTTCTCCTATAAAGATGTGGTTCATGCACAACCTTCCAAGCAGTCTGCCCAGCAAGATGAAGCCCCCAAGCCTTGCTTGGTGGAAAAAATGGAAGAAACCCCCTCCATTGAGATCAGCCATCCCTCTCTGGATGAATAATACCAGATGTTTGTAGAAACAACCATCATCTGCAGGTTTAATAGCCTATGGCCCCGTACTAATGAACTATATCAGTGGATCCACTCCAACTAGACGAACAACAGCAAGGTCTTCTTATGCTCGAAATGCTTATTTATTGTATCCTTTTCTTTCAACGAAGATTACCAGAAAGCCTTAATGGGAGGCCCTTAGTTCTGGGGATCAGCGGGATTATTCCTCACCCCTTGGTTTCCAGATTTCGACCCCTCCTCGGCTGTTATCACCAAGCTTCCTATTTGGGTTCGGCTTCCAAACCTCCTGAGCATCTATGGCATTTCGCTGTCTTTCAAGGGATTGGGGACACCTTAGGCCGCTTCTTGGAAACAGATACCTCAAGGGGGGAGCAAGGCATATATACTTTTGGTAGAATATGCATGGAAATAGACATCAGTAAAGGGATACCTGATCAGATCAACCTCAAGGTTGGGGAATTTCATTGGACGCAAACCTTGGACTATGAGAACACTGCCTTCAGGTGTCACCATTGCCATCAGACTGGGCATCTCCAGAACACATGTGCAGCATTCCTTGGAAAAAAGAAGAATAGCTATTGCAAATCCAAGTCTAAGAGTTGAAAACCATACGATAGACCCCCTATGGATGACTTAGACTCCTCCATCTCTAATGAGGAAGATATTGAAGTGGAAGGGGAGAATATGGAACTTTCGAAGGATGTGCCCCCAGCACGCCCCGAGGATCTTACAGTGCCTCTGACTTCGCAAAAACGCCCTCATGAGTCTTCTTCCTCTTATTCAGATAAGGACACTCCTCCTTTAGTGCAGAGTAGTTTGCAAGTGGTTCCCGTCCAGCCAGGTCAAAATGGCTGGGTCAAAGTCAGTAAGAAGAAAGGGAAAAAATGTCGAATAGGACATTCCACCCATTCCGAGTCGACTCCTTAGTCTAGCTATCCATTCTCAGTTCTTCTTGTTATCTTTTGCTATTGTTGTAGTCACTCTTTGGGACCGAGGTTGATAGTCTATCATTTCCGGCTTCCTTTCTATATAGCTTCGCTTTCATGCAAGCTATGATTGTACCATATGTTTTTTCTCAATAGAATTAGTCTTATTCAGAAAAAAAAAAAAAAAAAAAAAAAAACCATGGAGAATCAACTTCAACCCTCATCATTATTAAAACCAAATGTATATGCTACTTTACTTACTACAGCCTGTGTATATACACAGTTTCCTGTGGATGAACTCCGTATATATCTTTATATACTTAATTTAGGAATCGGATCAGACTCATAATAGATCAGAGGCATTCAAGCATACTTTGTCAGATTTATATAACCCTTACTCACTCAGCAACTTCCATCATATTCAATCACCCAGTTACTGGTCATATTTATACATAATCAACTAGCAACATAAACTATATTCAAACAATCCATATCTAGATGAAGACTTCATTGAGAGACAACATAAATGATTAAGCATTTTTTTCAGCAATATTTAGAAACACCCTAACTTCCATATGCGCTTGTTCTAAAATGAACCCACGTGTATATGCGCTTTCATCATGATGAACCAACATATATATCTGTAAATGTTCAGGACTGCATAAAATTTAAGGTCAACAAACTTACTCAAATCATACCCTTCACTGCAGCAAACATGCGCCAGATCACAAATCTAGACATATCACAAAAAGATCAAGAAAATACATAGTCATTTCAAGTCTAGAGATCTTGATCCATCATTGTATTCATAGGTGCATCATTATTTTAGATCTATTAATAAATTGTAACCCTTTCCATGCAGATATACTTTAGAGTGAAGTATTCAATCAATACCATACCCATGCACCCATTTTCACTCTCATATTCTTCTCCTTATATATATTGAGCCTTAGCCAATACCATGAGCCAAAACAACAAAAAAATTTATCGTATTCTTGGATGGAATCAAATACTCAACACAACGCTAAATAATGTGGGAAAAAACCATGGTAAGGACCCCTGGCATCATAAAGTGAGAGCGTAAGTACATACACGACCTGTCTTCTTCATACTCGCATGTATATGTGACTCCTCTTCATCAGAAATGTGTATACACTAATTCTGGATGTATACATGGGTTTCCTTCATCAAACCTACAAGTATACACTAGTTTCATCATGAAACATGCATATACATTTTGAAATATTATCTTTATCATCTTTGTCACTGACTAGAATTCCTTTCTCTATCACATCTAAACTGACCTATAGATACATCATCTTTACATATTTAACAAATGGGTTTCTATCAAAATGAAACTCATCGAGTAGGTTTCCATCAAGGACAGCATATTACATCATAATGCCAACAATCACCCCCTTTGGACTTGGTGGAAACCATGTTGGTGTTTGATCACCACAACTTGTAGATAGACACATCAATCATAAACATAAACATCAAGTTACTATCCCCCTTTGACATCAAGAGCAAAGGGAAAACTGATAGAAGAATATCAGGATTTGCGCTACACTATAGAGATCATACTCCCCCTAAACACATGCTAAAGCTTCAAAATAGATTTTCAAGACTCTATAACCTTTCCTATCACCAAGGAAGCATACATACATCAATTACCCAATCAATTGGGGTTACTTATTTGACTCAACTAACCAACCAAGTGGTTTTACATTATTGACTCAAGCACTCAACCAAGTGTTTCAACAATTTCGAAAAAGTATATGCATGACTGAATATGACAATTTATACATCACATGTCTCAACATGACCCTTTCATAAAATTTCAAATATGAATCTTATAACCAAGACCAAAGGACCTCAAGAGAGAGATTTTAATTCAACAAAAAACATAATGTCAAAATGCATTATTATTAGAAAGTCTAATGCCCCCCCTAAACCTATGCATCCTAAACATTTTCAACAATCAATTCATCAAAGCATCTTCATCAAGCAGATAAATGCCAAAGACGGAAAATCTAAGTTGAAAAATCAGAACTACATACTCTACCCATCAGCACCTAAGGAATAGTGCCAAACCAAATACAGAAAAGATTGTTCTGAAGGCTGACCCATAGATTTTATGACAACAAAATCCATACGCGACTATATAGAGAGAAACTTGTGCATATACGCGACTAGGCTTCATGCAACCTACGTACTGAATTTAATCTTATGAAATCAAATAGATTTGATAAGTGATGCAGAGACAACTCCCAAATTATGTCTGAGAAATTCAAATGCTTCCCTGGGAAGAGGTTTAGTGCATATGTCATTAAGTTTTTCTTTGGAGGGAACATACTCCAATTCAACCTTTTTCTCAAGCACTTGTTCTCGTAAAAAATTATACTTGATAGGAATGTGTTTGGTTTTGGAATGCATAACAAGATTTTTCGAGATGCTTATGGCACTTGTATTATCACATAGGATGGATATGGGAGGAGAAAATTTAATTTGAATATCTTGTAATGTCTACATCATCTAAAGAAGTTGTGTGCAACATGATGCAGCAACCACATATTATGCTTTTGTTGTAGGTAAGGCAATGGAACTATGTTTCTTGCCGAACCAGGATACTAATCGGGGACCCATATAAATCCACCACCACTAGTGCTTTTCTGATCTTAAACATTTCCAGCCCAATGCGCATCTGTGTAATCATTAAGAGTAATATCAACATTATAGGGATACCATAGACAAAATTATTGAGTTCCTTGTAGATATTTGATTATTCTTTTTACGGCCCGAAGATGTGATTCCTTTGGATTCGCTTGGAATCATCCAACAATCCCAACTACATGCATAATATCCGATCTAGCCCCTATTAGATACAACAAATTTCCAATCATATATTTATACTCTAGGTGGTTTACCATGGGAGAATGATCATGAGAACTGAGGTTACATCTGGTCACCATTGGAGTTCTCACAGGTTTGAAATCTTCCATCTCATACTTCGTCAGGATATTCTTGAGATATTTTTCATGTGAGAGAAAAATGCCATATTTTTCTTGTTGTACATGTAATCCAAGAAAATATGTTAGTTCCCCAAGTAAATAAATTTCAAATTCCTTCTCCATAACAGAAGAAAATTTTGTGACTCATGGATTCTTCACTACTCTGAAAAATGATGTCATCAACATAAACAACAATAATCAACAATATTTCATTCTAAATTTTTGTGTATAAGTTACTATTTGCAGATCCTTTTGTGAAACCTTATCGTTGAAGATATTTTTCAAGACGATAGTAACATGCTCGAGGGGCTTGTTTTATACCATATAGAGCCTTTTTAAGTTTTCAAACAATTTTTTAATCATTTCCCAGAATGAATCCTTCTGGTTGTTCGATATAAAATTCTTCTTCCATATCACCATTAAGGAAATAATATTTTACATCCATTTGATAAACCTTCAACTATTGAAAAATTGAAAATGAAAGAAACATTCTTATGGCTTCAAGTCTAGCTACAAGGGAAAATGTTTCTTCAAAGAATATACCTTCTTGTTGAGCATATCCTTTACAAACAAGTCTATATTTTTTTCTAATGACATCTCCATTTTAATTTTACTTGTTTTTTAATATCCACTTTGTTCCAATTACATTTTTATCATTAGGTCTTGGAACCAATTCCGAAGTATTCTTATTTTCAATTTGATAATTTTTTCCATTCATGGTCTAAATCTAGCATTCATCTTTACTAGCTTGATTTACATTTTGTGGTTCAATGGAAGATAATAATGCTAGATAACTGGGAGATCCTATAAGAGTTCTTCTTGTTTGTACCTTTGATTCCTTTTCTCCTGAAATTTGAGATTCTGGATGATTCTTTTGAACATACCTGGATGTAGCCTCTTCTCTTTCTGATGTATCTTCTTCTGGAGCTTCATTAGCTTCTCCTTATATATTATTCTTATTTGATGAGGGAAAAAATTCATCATCATCATCCTCATTTTTTTTATTTCCCTTTTGGGAGATGTGAGAGATTCATCAATCAAAACATCAATACATTAAAAAATATTAGGAAGTCTCTTATTGTAGCATTTGTATGCTTTACTTCTAGAAGAGTAACTAAGAAATATTCCTTCATCTACTCTCGGTTCAAACTTACCAAGTTTTTCGTCATTACTTTTTATATAACATTTGCTTCCAAAAAATTTAATGTGCTTCACAGTAGGAATATTACCATACTAGAGTTCATAGGGATTTTTGTCATTGTTTACATGAACATGAGCCTTGTTGAGAATATTTACTGCAGTAAGAGCAACTTCACCCCAAAAGGCGTCAGGAGTCCCAGATTCATCAAGCATAGCATAAGCCATTTGCTGAACTGTTCTATTCATTCTTTCTACCATGCCATTTTTTTGGGGAGTTCCAGCTACAAAATACTATCTTTTTATGCCATATTGTTCACACAAATAAAATATTTCATCTGATATGTATTCTCCTCCCCGGTTAGATCTAAGAAATTTGATTTTTAGATATAATTCATTTTCATAAAAAAGATTTTAAGACCTTAAATTTCTAAAATGTTTCATCTTTATGTCTCAATAAACCGATCCAAAAAATTCTAGAAAAGTCATCAATGAATAAGATATAGTATTTCTATCCACGAGGTGAATTTTTCCTTATAGGTCCACACATATCAATATTTATAAGGTCAAGAGGTTTACCTGTTGATTCTTCTTTGACATTAAATTGAACCCTGATTTTCTTACCGAATTGGCATCACTTGAATATGGTACTTTCAGGTAAAGTGATGATGGGTAGATCACGAACAATTTGAGCCTCTTTTATTTTCTTATTTGATAAAAGCTCGGATGTCCCAATCTTCTGTGCCATAACAAGTTTTCTGTATATTTACCTAGATAACATTTCTCTTAGCAACCTTTTAGTATATATAGATTTCTTGGTGTTCTTGTTCCTTTTATTACAGTCTTCCAAGTTCCACATTCATGAACCACACAGTCTTTTGGTCAAAAGAAAAATTCATTTCCTTGATCACACATTTGACTAAAACTAAACAAGTTATGCTTTAATCCATCAACATACATAACATTGTTAACTTTTACCTTTTCTTTTAGAAATACAGATCCTTTACCCTTAATGATAGCAGGAGAGTCACTTCCAAAAGTAACATTCTTTTCCTTTTTTAAAGCATTTTATGAAATAATTTTATCTTTATCACCTATCATGTGTTATGAACATCCACTATCAATGTACCCATTGATTTTATTCTCCTTCTACAAATTAATCTATGCCGCAACTTTCAAATTGTAAGTCCTTCATTCTCCACACCTTGGAACTTGTGGATATCTATTCTTTTGGCTGAATTTTTCTCCCACATTCAAATTCTTCATGTACAAATTTATTACAAAATTAACATTCAATTTCTTCTTGAAGAAGATAAAAATGTTATTAGTATTCTTCTTTATTCCTGTCTCATTTCTTTGCTTTCTTGATTCTCTTATCATTATGGTTTTGTATGCAACACATTCAGTATATTTGTGACCAAAATTATGACATGAGAAACATTTTCCACTAAAGAAGAAATTTATGCGATCATAGAATCTTCAAGTGCTTGCTAACTTTTGACAGATATTATGTTATTGTTCATCCTTGAATTTGAAGCGAACAAAGTTCCTTCTCAAGTTAAAATACTCCAGAACACTTGGAATACAAAGATATCCATGAGGATACAAATATTATATTATAAAAGATATGAGATAGATAGATGATCAAATGTTACAATGAAGCCCTGCTTATATACCTATACAGGTGACCTTTCATGACTGGGCATGTCTCTTAGACATGCCCTTTCACTAACTTAATTATTACTTACATAATCCTTAATTGACTATTTAATAATTATATTTGTTATATTTGTTATGAATATAATTCATAACATTGCCCCTTCCTTCAAAAGCTTTGTCCTCAAAGCTTATAGTTGACACTTTTCTTCAGTTCAATCATGCATCATTTTCTTCATTTGCTTTCGTCACAATTTAATATATCAACTTTTATTTATTTATTTGTTATGAATTGGCCCTTCCTTCAGAACTTTGTCCTCAATTTTTTATGGATAATAATTTCTTCATCTTGTATTTGTTAAAATACTATAATTTTCAGGAAATCTTCCTTCTTTCCTTTCTGAATTGGATTTAGTTTCCTTTTCATCAATGATTGATTTCATTTTGTCTGTTGAATTGAGTTTTTAGGGTTTTTAAGGTAACCCTTCCTAATTTTATCTTCTTTTTTTTAATGAGGTTATTATTCCTTCAATTTTTTTTAATAATTTAATTAATTAAATTAATATATATATATATATATATATATTCTTTTAACAATTGTTTTTTTTTAACTCTTTATCTTTGTTAAAAGGTTACAACCCTAGTGAAACTTGGCTATTCACATATATTCACCTATAAAATATATCTCCACTTATGTGTATTTCTCCATGTAAAAGTAAACTTACTATTCACAAGAGATTTTTTATTCCTTTACTTCTTATTTTACCTTGCAAATACCATGGGAAAATACCATAGGCTTCCAAAACCATGAGCTTGTAAACCACTAAAAGAATAATCAAAATAACCTTAGCTACTCTTCCTTAGTTCTTTTTCCTTTTTAATTTTAAATTTTCTTGGTATGTACGTATATGTACTTCTTTATATATATATTTATTTTTCTTTTTAATATGCTTTGACTTTCTTTCTCTCTTTTATTATTTTTAATATAAATTCTTCCTTTTTTAATACTTCTTCAATTTTTTTATATAAATTATTCTCCCTTTTATTTATATTTATTTTCAAAAAATTCTCTGGTTTGTTTCTTCCTTTTTTTTATTATGGCCAAAAGCCTAGTGGTAAAAATGGAGAAACTTCAAGATTGCTAGCGAAATGCTTCTGTCACGACAGCAACAAGGTTGATGATTTTTACAGTCAAAGACCTGGATAAAGGAGCGTAGCTCTGTGTAGCGATGAGCGGCCAGAAGATTGACTGCTCTGAAACCAAATGAAGCGAAAAAAGTTCCTTCTCAGGTAAAAATACTCCATAGCACTTGGAATACAAAGATATCCATGATGATACAACTATTATATTATAAAAGATATGAGATAGATAGATGATTAAATGTTACAATGAGGCCCTGCTTATATACCTACGCAGGTGACCTTTCATGACTGGGCATGTCTCTTAGACATGCCCTTTCAATAACTTAATGACAACTTACATAATCCTTAATTGACTATTTAATAATTATATTTGTTATATTCGTTATGAATATAATTCATAATAGAATTTGAATGATCATGCTTTACCTGGACATTGTCTTGTTTCTTTTTCCGAGTGATGAAGATTTGTTGGATGGAGTTTGTTGCATTTAGATAACTTGTATCTACAAAATTTTCTGACTAAGAAGATTCACCAATATATCTAAGTATTGTCTTCACAAGAGGAGAGCATTGAACCTTGATAATTTCATCTAAGGTTTCATATCCTTTAGCAAATCCAAGATTTAGAGTTTTTACTTTCTCAATTTCCTTTCTTAGACTTACTATTTCACATTTTAATTTCTCATCCTCCTTCTCATTTTATATGAGTTGATTCTTTAAAGTATCTATGGATATTTTGTTCTCTTCCAAACATATTTGAGTTTAGTGATTTCTTTGAGAAAAATATTTTCTTCTAAAGCAT
Source organism: Pinus albicaulis (assembly GCA_034641835.2). Lineage (NCBI taxonomy): Eukaryota > Viridiplantae > Streptophyta > Pinopsida > Pinales > Pinaceae > Pinus > Pinus albicaulis. The sequence continues at coordinate 1,234,494 of CM076574.1, read as the reverse complement.
CCAAAAAAGTATCTTTAGCCCACTATTGTCTTTTTGAAATTCCATGAGGAGTCTAATATCTTGATCAAATTCTCCTTCTTCACTATTTGAAAATCCATCACTATCTTCATGAGTATAGTAAATTTTTCTATTGACAAATTTTCTCCTATTCCCTTTTGCTAAATCCTTTCCCTTATCATGATTATCCTTATGGGGACATTTAGTAGCATAATGACCCACTCTTCCACAAGAAAAAAATTGAAAGGAAGCTTACCTTTGAACCTTCCAGCGCCAAGCTGAAGTTTCTTTATGAAATTTACCTCATCTTCTTATGATACATACCCTAATTATTTGTGTTCTTCTTTTTCCTTTAATTTTACATTAGATCTAAATGTTGCTTCTTTGACTTCAAACGAACCTCCTTTTCTCATTTCAAAAGAAGCTAAGATCCCATTAAGTTGAAAAATATTAAGAGTCTGTAGATCCTTCTTCTGTTCAATAGCAGACACTTTTGACTCGAATTTAGGAGTTATATATCTTAATATTTTCTCTACTAAAGTTGTGTCTCTTATGTCTTTACCTATATTTTTCATATGATTTATGATTTCATCTAGACATAAAAAGAAACTAGCAATACTTTCATCATTATTCATTCTCATATTTTCATATTGAATTATGAGAAATTGGAGTTTAGCACTTTTTACCTTGTCATCACTTTCATAGCTCGAAATGAATTTTTCCCATATCTCCTTTGTTGTATTCAACTAGATAACCTTGACAAATTCTAATTCATTTAGGCTTCCCAATAATGCATTGACAATTTTTGCATTAATTTCATAGTTCTTCCTCATTGTTGGATCTATGGGAACCGCAACTACATATTGATAACCACCTTCCAAAGTTTCCCAAACATATGCTTCAAGAGACTGAAGATATGATCGTGTTATTTTCTTCTAGAAGATTAAATTATTACCGTTAAAGAGTGGTGGTCTGAAATATTTTGTTCCATATTGATTGTTCATCTTGGATGATATTCCTTCTAGCGATTCAACTTCTTCAGAAGGTCCTACTCTGATTCCAATTGTTGGGAAAAATACTGAGGGTGGGGGGGGGGGTGGTGAATTAGTATTTACAAGAATCACAAACTTTTACTTTTCTTTTACTAATTTCTATACGCGACTCTCATTAGCCCAACTAGTGTATGTATGCCACTACATTAAATGAAACTTCTGTATACCCAAATAACTTAATGCTCAAATAAATATTTAGAAACATTACTTAGCCCATTTCATTAGACATTTAAGTAGTAAAAATATGCAGTAATAATAGAATAAATCATCACACAAGGGAATCACACATGAACACCAATATAAAGTAGGAATCTCTTCAACTTTACCTTTACCTTTACCTTTGATTGATGGGTCATCAGTGCTGGATGCAGATCTAAGGTTAGATGATTTTCCTTGCTCAAACTTTATTCGATCCGTGAAGGGATGCTTTTTCTGGATAACTGGGGCATACTTGTCGATTCCTTTTGTCCAACGGTGTAGATAGGCAGTGGGACTAATTTCAATGTCAAGAAAAGAATCTTTTCTTATCTTCTGAAATTTCATGATTGCTTCAACAGATAATTCAATCCCGTTTAACATTTCCCACTTGAACACTTGAAACATACTGGTAGCCATTTCAATTGAGTATTGGACCCATTGTCGACAATTATTGCTAAGAATGTCTTGTTCTTGCCAACCAAGTTCAAAAATCATAGAGGAACATGCCTTGGTTTTCAGTAAAATACTGAGGAGACAAACAGCATCACTTGACCAATTTCCATTGATAACACTAGTAGTGATTAAGGCTTTCTGATTTATCACAAATCTGAAAACAGGAGGTGTGCCTTGTATTTCACTAATAGTTTTTAACATGGAGATTTTTTCTTCTAACTTCAAAAAACTGAACTCTGTCAACCACTGAGATACTTTCTTGATTTCGTCTTCATTTGTTGCTAAATAAGCAAAATCAGCAGCTTCGACACAATACAAGTGTGCAAATGGATTGGGTTTTATAGGAATTCTCATTTCAGGATTTTGAAAATCCCATGGATTAGATAAAGATCTCAGATACTGTAATGATCGTTCAATACATTGAGAAATTCTTTTACTTTTGACTTTACAACAAACTCCATTTTTTATTTCCCAATCTGCAAATTTTTCAAAGAGTTCATACTGAGGAAAAGTGTCAGTAGACTGATAATTTTCATCAGGTCTTTGTAGACATGCAGCATCTAATTCCTCAAATAAATCTGGTATTTGTAAAGAGACTAAAAATCTTTGAACTTGCTCATTCATATTGATTTCTTCTAATTCAAGCAGCTTTGAATTAGTAAATATAGCAAAGGAGAAATCAATAGCACCAATCATCTGATAATAATTCAATGTTCTCAAAGTCCATATCATGGGAGGTGTGAAATGGATAGACCAAAAATCATCAAGAGTCTTGAAGTAGATTTTTACCTTCATATTTGGCAGAGGATAAACCTTTACCAATTCCGGTTCAAGACCAAGATTTAACCCAATGTTTTTACTTTGCCATGCTTGGCACCTTTGAATCCATTGATTCCTTCGGAGGTGAAAACCAATTATCTTCTTCATTTCATCTGTTAACCAGCCACAATGTTGTTCAAGAATTCTGAATCTTGTGACAAATGTATTGTAGCTATCATCTTCTGGAAGTTGAAACAAATCGATTTGTCGATGTGCCTTATTCATTTCTCTGGTTAAAGCATCTGCAAGATAGTTCGAATTACTAGGAATCCATTCAACATCAAATTCATATTGCTGAAACCATAATTGCCATGATAACAATCTTCCTCTTGCTATCTGTCTAGAAATCTTGGCTGTTAAGAAATGTGTAAAGTTCATAGAATCAGTTCTAATCAAGAACTTAATAGGAGCCAAATATAATTCAAATCTTTGAATTCCATTGAAGATGGCTAGGGTTTCTTTTTCAGCAGTAAAGTAGTTTTTCTGGTGTGATAAAAATTCACCAGAAGCATAGGCGCATAGGATTTCTTCACTCAAATGTTCTTTGAGATTTTCCACTTTTTCAAAAAGAACAGCTGCCCAAAATTCATCAGAAGCATATGTTTGTAAAATTAATAAACCATCGCTGGGGGGTTTTAGAGTAGGCAGATTCATGCATTCTTGCTTTAGCAGTTGAACTGCTTTGGTTGCTTCATCAGACCAACCAGATTGAAGATGTTTTCTAATGGGAGCAGTCTTAGAAGATAACCTGGGTATATACTTATGTACATAATTTAGAACACCCAAAAATCTTTGGATGGACTTAGTATCTGGTAACACATCTGGAAATTTTGACAATTTAGTAAGTACATGAGGCTGCATTTGGATTTGACCATTCAAGATATGAATGCCGAGAAAATCTATACTCTCTTGAAAGAGAATCATTTTCTTTTCAGATAAAACAATACCATGCCTTAGTACTTCTTGATAAAATATTTCCAAATGGGCTAGATGACTTTGTAGATCTGGACTATGCACAAGAATGTCATCTATATATGTGACTATGAAATCATATTTCCCAAAAATAAAATCCATTCTTTTCTGAAAATAGGCAGGTGCACTTTTTAAACCAAACGGTACTACCTTCCATTGATAAAAACCTGCTGGGCATGTGAAAGCAGTTTTGTGGCGATCTTCTACCGCGATTTGGATTTGATAATAACTTGATTTCATATCAAATTTGCTAAAGACTTTGATGTGTTGAATCTTTTGCATTATAGTCTCTTGTCTGGGCAGAGGATAATTAACACTTTGAGTAATTGCATTCAAAGGCTTATAGTTGATTACCATTATAGCCTTTCCTCTGACTATTTCTGAGTGATTTCTGACTAAAAATGTAGAACAAGAATAATGAGAAGTGCTAGGTTCTATCAGCTTTAAACTTAGCAATTCATTTATCTGCTTCTTAATTTCTTGTTCATTAGATGGTGTACAGGGGATTAATTTCCCTTTAACTCCATTATCATGCAAAGTCATGATTTCTTGTTTTGGGCTTTCAACTTCCCAAAACTTCTGTGGATCTTCATAACAGCTTTTCAAGATTTTCTCATAGATAGCTGTTTGTTCAGGAGTCCAATTGGGATTTATATTTGCCTTTTGTTTGTGCTTTAACTCAATTTTTTCATTATAGATTTGAAGCACTTCTACCCAATTGTTAGAATCATTCTGTGGTTTTCTCATACCGGCTTTCTTCTGACTATTCGTCTTTCTGGCTTCTGTATTGGCAATAGTCAGTCTATCAACAGAGATAGCTTTATTTTTTACATTAAAAATGATTTTGTCTGCACTAATGGTAAGAGGTAACACAGAACTGATAAATGGCATTCCAAGGAATAAACTTGTAGAGGGATCATAATGCTGAATAGCAGTCATTTTAAGAATACTCCCCCCAATTTTTAAAGACACATTATCAACATAGTGGGTGAGATTAATCGTGCTACCCACTGTTTCTGCAACGAGAATATTTTGGAGTGGCTTCCAAAGGCCTTTGAATAGAGAGGGTCGGGCAAGATTATTGGAACCACCAGTATCTAAAAAGCATCAACATTTATCCATTCACCTTTGACTTGAATCTGAACTGGAAAATATATCAAGCTATTGGTCTTGACTATTTTCTTTAAAAAGGTGGCCTCTGAGACTGGATCATATGGAGGAACTGATAAAGAGGTGGACGTAGAAACCTTTTTCTGATAAGGATATAAAGGATTTAAGGGTTGCAGAGAAGAATTTTCTTTAGTCTCATTGATTGGATGTTCAGTTGGTAAAGAGCTATCGTCACTTGAATAATTTTTAGAACTTGAAGATTCATCTGTTTCGGAAAAATCATCACTATAATGGAGCTCTTGTTCATCAATCTCAGAGATTTCATCATCACAATAATATTTACTTCTATACATTTTCTAGGATATATCTGGCATTTCTTCATCTGATAATGAGGCATTAGTAAGAATATATACATCTGATATCTCATCTTGGGATTCAACAACTGACCAATCATCTACAAATTCTGGAATTTCTATACAAGCTTTTAATTTACTGGATGAAGACTTAGGACATTTCTTGGCAAAGTGTCCCTCTTGCTTACAAATAAATCAAGCATTGTCTTTTCTCGGTTGTTGTCGCTTTTTAAAAAACTTGTATCTTTTGAAAGGCTTTCTAGGATTAGAAACTTTTTTGGGTTTATATTTTCCATATCTTCTTTTAAACTTTCTTGTATTCTTCACAGGAGTCCATGGTAAAACAGCTTTACAAACTTCTGCACTAGGAGTGACTTCCTACGCTTTCTTTTTCCAACAGAGATATTTGACTTTTTCTCTGCATCTGAATAAAAGATCCACCCAATATATTTGTTCAACTGTCTTTTGTTGCTGTTGTAGATCTTTGAGAATAAGATCTCCTAGATTACCAGGTAACTTAGAAAGATATGCAATCTTCTGACTGGAGTCATTGGCCAAATTAGCTTTATAGATCTTTGTCATAAAATCTTGACCAAATTGTTCTAAGAATTTTAATTCTTTCAACTCCATCCTAGCAAGATCTGTTATGATTTGTTGATTTTCATCTACTGGTTCAGGCACAAACTGGGTTTTTAACAGTAGTTCTAAAATTGAGAGTCCAGCATCAATAACCTTTTGTCTTTCTTCTTGCTTTAGACCCATCCACCAGTCATGAACTATGCCTGCCATACGTCTTTCTGCTAGGGCAAAAATAGATGCATTATCTAACTTGATGGAAATTTGCATTTGATATAATGAGCCTATCCAAATACGGATTGACTCTCCTGGATTGCTAGACTTATCTACGTCTAGAACATAACCACTAGAATTTGCTACAAACAAATATTCTTCAATTCTAGGGTATTTAGCCTCTCTAAAGATATGAGCTTTCTGAATAGAGGGCAAGATAAATGATGGAAATAAAGAAGCAGCATCTTTCAAAGTAATTAACTCAGCTTTAGATTTTGGTTTAGCAGGAACTGATTTGGGAGTGAGAGGAGGATGTGATGATTCTCCTTCATCCTTCTTTGATGCAATTTCTAAACTAGAATCTACATATGCTTCTTCTTCATCTTTATTTTCTTCAACATCCCAAAAACTAGGAGTTGACAGATCAAAGGAATACTTTGGACCTTGGGCATTGCGTTTCTTTCTTCTCTCTTTTCTCAATCTCTTGGCTTCCTTTTCTGCTTGGATCTCTTGCTGTTCTTCATGAAGTAATTTTAAATTAGCAACGATTTGTTCAGACTGAGATCCTAAGTCATCAAGAACATCTTCTGCATGTGCACACCATGTTTTAAGATAATTGCCAATTTGATAGACCTGATCAAGGTCTTCTGTATTTGTAGCTTTATGCTCTATTAGTGGAGCACAATCAGCTCGAGTAGATGGCTGACGGGATTTTGATGATGTTGTGCAAAATTTTGTTTTAACAGGCCATTTCCCCCCTTTTACATAACGTTTGTTGGCATATTCCCACTCTTCAATGGGTGGAAAAGTAACACGATGCATCTTTTGAACATCCAAAAAGGGTTTGGATTCAGGAATGTATAATTCATTGTTAAGGTGGAAACCAAAGTCAGGAGAAAACCAATGTTGTTGTCGTCTCTGTCTGCAATATTTATATATATAGAAAACTTCTTAATATTTCGTACTGATGCAGATTCATATCAGTACGTATGCACCCAATTGCAAAAGGTTGCAACCTTCTCTCATTCTGCAACTGCTACTGCAAGGGAGCTCCAACCCCCTTATCTCGTTTACCAACCACTACTAGAAGGGAGCTCTAACCCCCTGAACTGATCACCAACTTCTATTAGTAGAGAGCTTCAACTTCCACACTAAATGCTTCAACGCTTAGAACCACTCTAGACCGTGCTTCATAAATTTTCACACTAGAACTAACATCTTCAACATAACATAATTTGTAGATAAACACCAATAGCCATAAACCAATCTTTAATAGAACAATGAGATCACTATAACTAGATCACAAAAACAATCCCAGACTTCTAAATTAACATGAAGAATCAACTTCAACCCTGATGATTCATAAAAAAAAATGTATATGTTACTTTACTTACTGAAATCTATGTATATATGTCATTTCCTATGGAAAAACCTACATATATATCTTTATATACTGAATTTAGGAATCTGATCAGACTTAGAACATATCAGAGGCATTCATGAATACTTTGTTATATTTACAAAACCCTTATTCAATCAGCAGCATCCATCATATTCAATCACCCAATTTCTGATCATATTTATACATAATCAACTAGCAACATAAACAATATTCAAAGAACCCAGATCTACATGAAGACTTCATTGACAGAAAACAAAAATATAGCAGAAATGATCAGACATTTTTTTCAGCAATCTTTAGAAACACCCTAAATTCAACACGTGCTTTTGCTAAAATGAACCCGCGTGTATACGTGCTTTCACCATGATGAACCAGCGTATAGATATTTAAATATTCAGGATTGCATAAAATTTCGGATCAAAAGACTTGCTCAGATCATACCCTTCATTTTAGAAAACGTGTGCCACATCATAGATCTAAACATCTCACAAACATATCAAGAAAATACATAGTCATTTCAAGTCTAGAGATCTTGATCCATCATAGTATTCATAGGTGTATCGTTATTCCAGATCTATTAATGAATTGTAACCTATTCCATGTAGATATACTTCAGAGTGAAGTACTCAATCAATATCATACCCTTGCACCCGTTTTCACTATGATATTATTCTCCTTATATAGAGTGAGCCTTAGCTAATACCATGAGACAAAACCACACAAGTGTCGATGGTATTCTTGTATGGAATCAAATAGTCGAAAAACACTCAATATTGTGGGCTAAAACCATGACAAGGACCCCTGGTATTATAAACTGAGTGCGTAAGTACATACAGGACTTGGCTTCTTTGTACCCGCGTGTATACGCTACTCCTCTTCATCAAAAATGCATATACACTAATTCTGGATGTATACATGGGTTGCCTTCATCAAACTTGTTTATACATTTTGAAATACTACCTTTATCATTTCTCTGTCACTGACTGCAATTCTTTTCTCTATCACAAATGAACTGACATGTAGATACATCACTTTTATGTCTTTAACAAATGGGTTTCTATCAAAAGGAAACTCATCATGTAGGTTTCCATCAAGGACAACATATTACATCATAATGCTAACAGTTTGGTAGTATTACTTATGAAAAATATTCATGTGCTATATTGTCATTTCATTTCTTTAGAAACTATTTCACTTCATTTGCTACCATTGATCATCCATCTACAAATTATTAATTTCTCTCTTTGTTGTGTTTTTTCCACAATATTTTCCTTTATATTTGAATTTATTAGCACTAAGAATTTACTACCCCTTTGGAGGACTAAACCTTAGAGTTTGAAGGTCATATTATGTCCCAAAGGAGAAAAAGATCCTAAAGGAAAGTATAAATAATGACTCAAAATAAAATGTTTTGTGAGAGTGTATTGGACATTTCTCCAGAAAAAAAAACCTTGTGGCTGCAAACAAGTAGACACATGCATGAAAACATAGGTGCACAACCATTACAAGCATCAGAGCACTGATTGGGGAAACCTGCAATGACACTAATCCAATGGTGGGTGCATCAAACTATCTGGTGATCCACACACCTATGCTTCATGACAAAACACAATTTATTTTCATGGAGGGGTACAGAGAGGGCCACATGGTACCCTCTCATGCCCCACACCCCATTCAAGAACTTTTCATGGAAATTTTTAGGTTGATGTAAAGGATTCCATGTGGACCTCCATGTAGGCATCCCACATGTGCCAATATGCCACTTAACTTTCCAAGTCATCCATCTTCTACATGCATGCCTAACATTCCAACTCAACCCACTATCCATGCCAATCTCTTGTAAAACACACTTGTATGTCGCAGTACCTCCATGTCACCACCCTTGTTGCATTAACATTCACATGTGATGATGCCCATGTCATTATTACCTCATCATGACATGAACCCAAATTTCACACCCAATAATTTATTGCCACATGTGAAGTAAACTTTTTTACAAAAGGGGCTTGGGACCCCTTTTGTCAATATTGCTTCTATGTGGCTCCCATCTCACTATGCTCAAATGTGGAGTTAGTTTAATTTTTTTTTCACATTTTAAGACCAAATTTACAAATATAAATTGACATTTTTCCTTATATCCATCAATTTTATCTATTAATACCCCGGTTTTTTTGAAATTGCAAAAAATTGATCTTAAAAAGCAAACCTTGGCCCCTCCTCACGAAGAAACACACGCATGCATGGAAATAATCCTGCTTACATCAAGTAAAATTTTCGTTTCAATCTAGCTAACCTTGTACACCCTTTTGTAAGTTAAATTAGCCTCTAAATATGACAAATTCAATCTCAATTCATTCAAAAATCCCTAAATTTCACCATTTGTGTACACTAGCTAGTTTCACAACTCAAAAATTTAAAATATTCTTCCTCCACTTCATTGGCATGGCTCCTTCAACCACATAAAATCTACTCATTGTTTGTTATTCCACTGGTGAATCTCCCTTTTTTCCTTTTCCCTATTGTCAATCAACTAGCCATCCTTTAGTAAGCCTTACTTTCCAATGCCTACCTCATCTGCCAAAAGCCTTCTTGGTGTGTCAATGGTGGAGAAAACCAAGGAAATTTTTTTTTATAATGGTAATTCTAATGTCCGATGCCCACTAATAACCACTTACAACATGAAGAAATATATTCATCTGGTGCAATGTACTAGTGACATCATGAGGGACTACAACAATTTATCTACATAAAATATGGTCATAGCAGGGGTCCCACGGGCATATCATTTCCCAAAAATTGTATTTTGATGTGTGAGTTAGTACTTTCGAGATAAAATAATGATTATTTCATCTTAAGTATAAAAGGTAATTACAGTACCTAAAGCAATTGTAGGTATGTTTTCTTTACTAGAAAGAACAAACTTACAAAAGCTAGATGAAAAAAGCCTTGAGGAGAAGTGCCATGTTCTTCCTTCATAAATGAAGCAAGAAATGGTCCATGGGTATGTAAAAGAGGGAGAATTTTCCCATTTTTTACCTCATCCTTAGCACACCACAAAATTTGATTCTATGTCCATGTTACCTTTTTCCATGGCTGCCCAAGTTCTCAGCCTTGATACTGATGTTTATGTAACTACAACTATTCTGGGTTTCTTAATCGCATTATGCACCCAACCACTAAGGCCTATACAAATTTTTATTTCCTACAATTTTTATCCATTGAAATCCATTCCCAAATGAGATAATTTGAAGAAGGGTGGTCTTTCTGCTACAAAGATTACTTGGTTCAGCTATTCATACACCAACAATATTCTCACCTAGAACACCTAATCCCTAAACTGATGGATGAACAAAATGATATGCTACTTTTCTATGAATGGTTACAAATGGTAAAAAAACTAAAATATAACCATAGTTTCTTCAATCAGGTGTCTTCTTTTATGCCAATTTTAGATACTCTTCTATATCGTCAACCGTTACCCAGAGTCCATCAGTTCCTTAGAGTGAAGCTATAATTCAGTCCCAATACCAAAGAAGGTGATTGACACCTATTCCAATGGTAAACATTATTAGAGTGTATGTATATGAAGGTAAACCTTACCAGCTACTAGCATTCTTTGCTCCCCGCATGTTTTCTTTGGAGTACATCAAGAAAATATTTAATAGCGACAACGTGCATTTTACTTCCTAGAAGGAAGTTGTAATCTTACGCCTCCCTCATAAGGTAAGATAATGTTGTAAATTCCAGGAATTCCTAGGATCTTATGGAGAATATATTACAAATTTTTTATTTCTTTGAATCAATAGAATGGAATTCTAACCCCCATAATATCATCATTATATGATAAAGGATAAATACAAGAAACATCATAAGCGTGATCAATATCCCATAGTAGAATATTGTGCCAAAAAGTATACTTGGGAGGAAGTTAATGCTATTATGCATCCAGTTAAATTAAGCACTTCCCACCTCTCATGGAAGAAGAGGGTTACTTAAGAACCCATGGATTTTGACTAAAGAGAGGAGTCTAGCTCTAATAAATAAATTAGTAACTTCCTCCTATGCAGGTTAATATTGCACTAGAATATGAGATGGGTATCTTCAAGATGACAGTGCTACAATATAAGGTACATATAGTTAGGTCTGTGTCATATTATCAAGCCCATCAATTTTCCCTGTTGACAGACCATATTCCATATAAAAATACCATGGAGTTGAATATGAAGTTGACTCATATGTTGCATAGAAAAATGTGACAACAATGAAGTTGAAATATTTTTACACCAAGGCTATCAACCAATTAAAGTATTAAAATATGGTATTTAGATCTAGGAAGATGAATTTAAAAACCATGGAAGACAAAGTCACCCACCTGGCTACATTCCCTGACTATTTAAAGAAAAATAGCACCATGCTGGAGGATAAGGATAGGTAGATAGCGTCAATTAAAAAGAAACTCAAAATTCCAAATGCACATCCCATACAAAAAGATGAGTTGACAATGGAACAGAAGGAGAACAATGATTTGGAGCTAAAGTTTCAGGATGCACTAATGAATAATTAGTACAAAGACCAAGTTATGCTACTATAAGCATAGATCTAAGTGAAGAAGGAGAAGATGAGTGAGACTTCACAGTCCCACCAAATTCCTGATGTTCTATCTAGGTTGGTACAATCATTTACAATTTCAAAGGATGCTAAGAAGTTGCAAGTTCTATGCTCAAGTCGAAATCAAGAATTGGGAATAAAGGAGGAATAAGTGGAGAGTACCAAGATATATTTTTACCGAGCATAGGATCATGGTAATAAAATTGAAGTTGAATTGAAATTTTTAAGGAGGAAATTTCATCCGTCAATTGAATAAATAAAAAATATTTTAGAATAAAACTATAATACTTTTTGGATATGAAAATTAAATTATACACTATTAATTAGTTGATTTAGTAACTTATAATAAATGAAAAATATTTTATTATTTTTGGAAGGTAGTGAATTGAAATAAATTTAATAATTGTAAATTATACATTATGCAAGAAAAAATTGATGGATAGAAATTCATTTTATTTTTTAGAAACCTTGGCGAATCTCACTAGTTCATAGTATCCAATATATAAAATGTTTAACAATAATTTTGTCAAAATATTAAATTTTTGTAATTTTATGCAATCTCGATATAAAATTTTGGCTACTTTTATAGTAAAATAATTTTATACTATATTTTTTGGGTGAATAATTCTTAGAAAAATGGAAATTAGCGAATGTTTTTTTGGAAAAAGCATAGAAAAATTAGCCTAGTTGCGAATATTAGCCCCTAAAATTTTCCCTGATATTATGCTTTAATTAAAGTATATTTTCCCCAAAATTATAAGAGAATTATAAAAAAAATAATTGCTAATAAAATAAAAAATATTTAATTAAAAATAACTTTATATAAATTTTAAAAATTAGAATTTAATGTTTTAATGGAAGTATATTTTGTAAATTTTGAATTTTAATTAAAATATAAAAATATTTAGATATGAAAACTAATAGTTAGACGACTTCTCTCTTAAAGGTAATTAGAATTTTTAGATTACTTTAAAAAACTACAAAGTTTACTGAGAAAATTAAATTAATCATATTAAAAACTTATGATGCACTTATGTGGAGTGAAAACCATTTACCCATGATATTAGGCTAGGTTCTCATGGGAATTTAACATTACCCAATAATGAAAAAATCCTCATTTTTCACCATTGGATCCAACCCCTTTGGGCTCCTCACTTTTCACCATTGGATTCAACCCCTTTGGGCTCCTAAATTTTCACCGCTGGATCCAACCCCTTTGGGCCCTTAAGAAAGGGAGACGTAAGGGTGGGCTTTGATCCATAAGGGAATTGAACCTTTCCTAACAATGAAAAAAAATACCTCATGATTTTAGGCTAGGTCATCATGGGAATTGAACGTTTCCTCACAATGAAAAACACTACTTCATTATTTTAGGCTAGGTCCAAGTTAAGTTTATGTAGGTCCAACTACACATTCGACCACTACTTCAATTTTCCCACATGGCTTAGGGTTAGAGCCTCATAGGAATTGAACCTCATTCGACCACTACCTCAAGCTGCCCACCTGGCTTAAGGGTTGGCCCCTCATGGTAATTGAACCTCATTCGACCACTACCTAAAGCTGCCCACCTGGCTTAAGGGTTAGACCCTCATAGGAATTGAATCTCATTTGACCGCTACCTCAAGGATCCCGCACTGTTTAAGAGTTAGACCCTCATGGTAATTGAACCTAATTTTACCGCTACCTCAATTTTCCCACATGGCTTAAGGGTTAGACCATCATGGGAATTGAACCTCATTCGACCACTACCTCAAGCTACCCACCTAACTTAATGCTTATACGCTCATGGGAATTCAACCTTTTCCAATAGTGAGGAGTTCGACCACTACCTCATGGTGCCACAATGCATAAGGGTTAGATTCAAGGGAATTGAATCTTCCCTTGTGGTGAAAAATTTCTCACTTTCCACCATTAGATCTAACCCTTTTGGGCTTGTTTTAAGAAGGGCATGGAGTTGGGATTTGATCCTCTTATGTTTGCATGAGCCACAAAACAATTTGTAATATATATTCTCTAGGTGCAACCACATGTTCAACCACTACCTCAAGGTATTCACATGGCTTAGAGTTAGGCCCTCACGGGAATTGAACCTTACACAATGGTGAAAAAGTCCTCAATTTCTACCATTGGATCCAATCCCTTTGGGTGGGAAATTGGATCCACCTATCTGTGCACAAGTCACAAGATCATTCAATTTAATTTAATTTATTTGGGTGTAACCGCCCATTTTAGCACTACCAGGTGCCCCAAAGGCTTTAGCTTAGGCCCTAATGGGAATTGAAGCTTGCCCAATGGTGAAAAAATCCCTGATTTCTACCATTATATCTAACACCTTTGGATACAAGTCACCATTAGATCCGACACCCTTGGATGCAAATTTGAACAAGGACATGGAAGCGACATTTAATCCACTTATGTGTGCACGGGTCAAGAAACTATTTTAAATATAGTTTCTCTAGGTACATGGGGAAATTTTCATTAGTCACATAGGAGAGAATAATTTTAATACAATAATGAAAATTGATCATGTTACATCAATGTATTAATAATTTTTAGTTTTCATTAAAATGTATTTATATTTTTTTTGAAATCATATATTTTATTTAAAATTTGAAGATGTTTTTCATAATTTAAAACTTTTTGTAATTGATTTTTTTAATTAATTGATTTAGTAGGTTAAGCATGAGCAACAATTCATAAATGAGAAAAAAATTCGATGGACATAGGTGATATACTATGAGAATATGAATTTTAGATGTCGAACTTGATTCCAAACAAGAGATTTATAGAAGTGTTTCCCATAAGCAAAACAACAATAAAAAAAGAGAAATATGAAAGCCCCAAAGAAAAGGGGATGGTAGTTTCCTAAAAGTTCAGAAGATGAAAAATAAGGGCCTAAAAAAAATCATACAAATTTAGAAGTAAAAACTCAACATGGTAGCCAATCAAATGGTGGTGAAGGGGATGGGTCTCGATCAGTGGATGATTCCCAAAAGGATATTGAATCAATGGAGATAATAGTTCCATATAAGAAGAAAAGAGCAATTTCCAATGGAAAAGGATTTGGGAAGAATAAATACACCTTATGTATCTAAGAGCTCAGAATCAGAAAAATATATCCCCTCTCACACAACTATAAATCAACCAGACATAGTAAAAGCCACTCCCAGTGAAGGAGTTTTGGGAAAGGCAGAGAAAAAGAAAGGAAAATGGGGGAATATAAGCTATTTTTTATCACACTTATCCCCATAAAATTGATTTATTTTTTATATATATAGTTTCTTATTCATATTGTGCATCAACTAAAATACTAATATGATCGAATGTGTTCGCCCATCTATATAATGTAATTATGTTCCTTGATTTTCAAGGTTAATAAAATTATGATTTTTTCTTTAGAAAAAAATACTTAAATGATATGTAATTCCTTAGAATAATATATTTTTGAAAAAGATTCACATTAGGCAAAAATCCATTTTTCTTCACATTGCAATGCTTCATCTATAATTGGAATTATAGTATCTTGTTAGATTTGACACGGAACACAACATTTGCTAAGGCTAATTGTATAAGGTGTTTGATTCCACAGGAATAAGTATAGTAGGATATAAATTCTCAACTTGGTTAGAACTTTTTGGTTGCATGGAAGCTATTGTTACGTGAAACGAGCAAGTATACCTCCTTTTATTTTCATTTATAATCATATTTTAGGTAGTTAAACTCGATATAGATCTTGATTGTGTCTAATATGTCATCTCTTTTTGTCATCACATGACAACTTCTTGAGGAAAGTTAATTGGATCTCCTAAGGCTAATGGTTAGTAGAATTTATTTGGACTTCCTATAAATACGAGAAAAAATCATTTCAAGGGATGTAAATAAATGAACAAATTTGTCAAGGAACAATCAAAGGAAATTGAGTATATCCAAAGGCATGTGGATATGAATTATTTTTTTGAATAGGATTGCCATGCAATATGGAAAAAAAACTGACATATCATGTTATCTATACCCTGGTTTTCACTCTTAAAGATCCATCTAATGTGTACAAATTTTAATCTTATATATATATATATATATATATATCAATGTGTGTGTGTGTGTATATTATGAATTTTCATCATTAAAATGTTGAAACATAAAGTTATATTTGTGAATATATTTCTTATACTCAAATTTGAGAAGTCTAGTGTTCCTAAATAATTAGGGTCAATCTACATCAAATAAATTACATTGGGTTACAAACATAACAATAATATTGATTGCTTATTGTCCTCAACTAGTTTATAGGGTACAATAATTCATAATTTGCATAACCCATCTTCTATAGGTAAATTATATTTGTGATATTGTAGGTGTCTTGTGGAAAAATCATCACAAATGCTAACATAAATTCCTCCTGGAATACAAAATGGAAGTATTCCTAGGGTTATTGTTGAAAATTATACTCAAGACACCAAAATTATGGAAGGTAATGTGTCATAATATGGAAATATGATAGGTGAAATTAATAAATGAATATATCCCATTCTAAACATGAATTCTTATCATTTGGGTGTTTTTTTTCATGACCTTTGTCAATGACTATGCTTGGCTTATGAATGTAGTTACATCAACTTATAATTGAAGTGTCCTTAGACACACAAATTCTATTGATCAAAGGAAAATAAATTACATGATAGATGCAATATATTATAATGATCTCTAAATACTCTTGCATGCGGAGAAAAATATAAAACTATGTCCTAAACTAAATTGGTCATGGAAAATTTATCACAAATGAAAAGTTTCCATTTACATTAAATGGAATACTAACAATTGTTTTAATTACAATACTATGTAATGAATGATTTTCTATATATACTAATAATAAGAGCTTCACTATGTGAAATATTTTTTTTAAATCAAAATAGCTTTGGATCACAATATCTCACATTCCCACCTTTGGTTCAAAAATTAATTTGAACAAATATCAAGTTCTTCTCTAAACATAGTAAATTTGATCTTCTCAAGTGGTTCTATGAAGATGCCTATGATATGATATTCTAAAGGATAGTAATTTGACTTGATGATTCCATTTACAATGAGAGTCTTGATGTGATGATATTTTTCATTTTGGAAAAGTAAATTGGATTTGTGGTAAGCTTAATGGATGAGTGTCAACCAATGAAAATTGAAGTGGCTTCTACTTGATTATTTCATATACCTTGTAAAACTATGCATTACCAAACAATCTCACATGATTCTTTCCATTCTAAAATATATTATGTCCCTATTGAAGATTTTTTCATTGTATTACTTTTCTTACAACTCCAAGAAGTCATTGTTGATTCCAAATTTATCTGATATCTTGAGGTTGATGCCCTAAAATCAAAATTTATAGGAAAATATTCATTTGCATATCCATCAAGTATATAATCCTTATTTCTTTTGATATATCCAACCATAATTTCATACGTTGGTTATAGTTAAAACCTTTTTCTCTAAATTGCAATGTCTTTTCCTTGAATCTTGCATAAAACTTGAAAGAATACTAAATGCATATGATAAATATTGACAAGCATTTGTAAAATATTTTAGGTTACCAATCATCTGCCTATAAAAAGTGATGTTTACCAATTCTCCCACTTCAAATTTTGAAATTTTTAAAATTTTCTCCATCGAGGTGAGAACAAACTTTTAAATATTATCATTTCAAACATTTCCACAACTAAATACATGCATTTTACATTTTTTCTGGGAGCAATGGGGCATTATGGGGGGAGGACACAAGGTGGGTGGTAGCCCCACTACATGGGGTCTACGGTAGTGCCCCAACATTTCTTTTATGCAGACCGTATAATAGTTGGGTAGACCCAAGGATGGTAGTGAGACCCAAAGATGGTGGGGAGACCTACCCATGGTTTTGCACATGGGTTTTGCGCATGATCGTTTTCTTCCCATCATATTTTGTAGATACAGTCAAGGGAACTACAATTATGTTCTAATCCAATGTTAATGGATTGGGTTGTGTTAATGCTTCAACATGTGTGTTTGTGTGTGTGTGTGTTGTAACATTGAAAGGAATATAATGAAAAATCAATCTGTTTTTCTCAGTTTAAGTTCTAGGAAAAAATATTAGTGCATATTTTATGTTCCCTCCACTATTATTTTTTCATGTTTTAAGAATTCGTTTGCAGATAATTTATGTACATGATTAAAACACAAAAAAAAAATGTTATTAGAATTTTTTAATACTTCAACTCCAACATAATAGTGAAGGAATCCTACGTTTGTCATCTTAAATCCAACTTTTAATTCGTATTTCACCTATAAAATATGATCATCGTTATTCCCAGTAAGAATCAAGTCATCCACATACAAAATATCATTTGAATCACTTCATTGAAATCATAAATTGTGAAGGTAATCATCCATTTCAACATACGCCACTGGGGAATACGTTTTCAATCCATATAAAGCCTTATGATTAATTTAGATATTTTATCTTCCTTTTATTTAAACTCAAAACTATGAGAATGAGACATACCTACAAATCTCCATTGAGGAAGTAAATTTTAACATCCATATAATGTAATATCCATCCTCTTAGGGTTTCCAAATAAATTTCCATTTTGAGAGTCTTACATTTTTTTGTAGGGGTAAATATTTCTTTATAGTTAGTCCCTTCTTATTGTGAAAAACCATAGGTGACAAGTCTTTCTTTATATTTATTAATCATTCCATATAGTTTATATGTGATTCTATAAACCCATTTGCATCCGATTCGTTTGACATTTTAAGGAAAATAAATAAGTTTCTAGGTACCATTTTCAATCACTTAATTATATTCATCAATTGTCATTTTTTTCATTCTTGATGTTTAACTACCTTTTTGAAAGTTGAGGGCTTAGTAAAATATTTTTATTTAGGAAACTTTTTCTTCTACCCTAGCACCATTTTGAGTGCTTGTTTTGTTCATTTCATCTTATTGAACATATTTTATAAGTTTTTGGGCCAAATTTAGAAATTGATGTTGACTAGATTAGGATTTGAACCATTATTATTATAGTGAAAGAGGATTTATGTGAATAAAATCCTCACAGACTAATTTTATTGTTGCAATCAAAACCTTTTGAACTTCCATTGCCGAAAGGATAAAAGTAACTTATTGATAAATATTTAGAAGAAATTTATGATGAATAATTATCTTTTTATTCTTGTAAATTAAAATATATTTCAAACCATCATTCTTTTTGTATCCTATTTTTCTCCTTATCTACATGTTTTCCAATTTTCAAGAAGGATTTCAATTTTTGCAACACTTTTTATTTTGTTTTTGTCGAATATGAAATCTCTACTTAAAATAAATTTACCATTGGATAAAATATGATATCGCTTCTTCTCCTCATAATATAAAATCATCATACACTTCATACTTCTTCACTCTAGCTTAGTTCTCTTCTCCTTAGGAACTAGAACATAACAAGCTAAAATAAAAACTTGAAGATTTTTAAATTTTGGTTTTAAACCATACCATGCTTCATATGGTGTAATTCCATCCAAAGAAGCAGTGGAAGATCGATTTCTTAAGTAAACAATAGTATGTAATACTTAGCCCAGTAGAAGGCACTTAATCCTTTGAAAGTTAAGATTGATCTCGTCATTGCTAACAAAGTTCTATTCATTCTTTGTTACTCCATTCCACTATGGTCTAGTAGTATTTATGTATTTCCATCAAATACCCTTATCTCTACAATAATTTTGGAATTCGTTTGAAGTGAATTCCCCTCCATTATCTATCCTTAATTTTATGATGGTGAGTCCTATAATCGATCCATATAACCTCGTAGGATTTTATACTTTTTAGCTAAAGTAGATCCAACAAATTTTTAAGTAGTCATGCATAGTTGACAAGATATCCCAATAATTTGTGGGGCTTTTCCAACTACTGTGATGCTTGAAGGTTGCTTCTCTTATTGAAGGTTGGGGGAAATTCGTGGATTTTGAAAATAAACACAAGTAACATTTTTAGGGAACGAATTTATCACTTTTTAGTGCATTATTAAAGATATCTAAGAGGGTTTATGGAGAACAATAGTTAATATTATATAAAATATTTCAAAATTACCTTTATCCTTTGTCTATTTTATGTATCATGGTTTTAATTTCATTCTAATCTATAAATCTCCCTAATTCGTTGTACCACAATACTATTGTGTCCACCATTGAATTTCCTATGTTTAATTTAGTTTAAGGTATGTTTACACTTAGTACAAATCCTTTTTAATATTTCAAGTATTAGATCCACCTAAAGAAAATTTTTCAATTATATTTTCTCACCTAGGGTGGTGGGATGGAATTATAGAGATATAATATGAATATTTAGGAAAAATTGCTTCTTTACTACAGTCTAGTTGATAAATGGAGTGCTTGGAAAAAATATTTGTGTGATTTGATCAACATAGAGCATGATATAATCGCATTGTCAATTTTTTTGAATTGCCAATTAAGAATAAAGGTTACAAGTTCATTTCCATATGAGTAATATTTTGGGAGTTTCCCAAGTATGGAATTTGTTATAACAATATCTAGCACCTAGGGTAAAGTCTCAGAAGGTGACCTATAGAAAGTGCAACACTTGTGTGCATTACCATTCTCACTTTAGCAGCACCTCCCCTTGTTTTAGTGATGGACACAATCCAACACAAGGGAAGCTTTTGTGGTAGGGCTTAGGAACAAATTACGTAAGGAAGCTAAGTTAAGTGCTCCGTGAGAATCCTATAATAAAAATGCACTATATATAAGTATAGTCATTTAGGGTTTAAGGTGGATGAAATGGTAATTTCTGGATTTGGGTTCAAGGTAGATATGGCTTGATCTAAAAGCTATGGTTGGCCTGAAAAGGCTCAAATATATTTCTTGAATACACAAAACAAGAAATTACTCAAGGCTATCATAAAGTAAATTTTTGAATCAACAAATTGTATGAATATAACATTTTATGACATTAGAAAATTTAGCACTTGAAACTATTGTAAACATGTATAAAATAAAATCGAATATAAGAGTAAACTAGGAAGTAAAAAAATCAATATTTGATGGTGAATAAATCATATAATGGAAAAAATCCTTGGCATTAGCCCTAGAAATGATTGTAAAATGTATCTAAAATAATATTTTTACATAGAAAACACACTTTTAGACAATTTCAAACCATATGACATAGATAAATAAGTCATTTAATGTTGAAAATGCAATATTTATCCATAAATAAACCATAATATACCATAAAAATAAAAATAAATGATTTCTATGTTCTAGGCATTTGCAATAAGACAGATGGACTAGTTCCTTCTCAATCTAGGGCATATCAGGTATAGGAATCAAAGAATTCTAGGTTTCCTTAGAGTGAAACAATATTAAAGTAAATTAATTGGGTTTGCGATTGAGATTATCAATTTGTAAATATGATTAAGGTAAGAATCAAGCTAGATACTTTCTCAAATACTTATACTAAAGGTTTAATTTAACAAAAATCATGCACCAATTACCATGAAACTAGCTTAACACATGAAACATCCATCTAACAAAACATGAAAAAAATATCATTCAATTAAATCAACTTACTTCACCTGAATTCATCCAATATACACAATAATCATCAATGAAAAGAGATCACATTGCATACAATTATGCCCAATAAAATTTGCTCAACTATTTCTCCATAATACATAAGAGAGAAACACTATTATCCAAAATATGAATGATCTCATGTGTGACAATGAATCCAAAACATGAATCAATCCATCACTTATATAAGGGTAACCAAATTATTTATCCCTAAATTAGGTTAAAATCCCCTAAAAATACATCATCAATGATATACAGTCGATAGGTCATCAAGGCGACCACCTAAAAAAAGCCTCTATAATGAATAAATGTGAAAAATAGCCCCAAATAACTCACATGTGACTAAAAACTTGTCAAAAGGGTGGAATCATCCTCATAAGCCATGTATCTATTTTATTTGTTGTCATTGATGTCATTATTGGGGGGGTTCCTAATGTAAAATGACTATTAAAGTTAGGGTGAGCTCTCAATGGAGACCTTGAATGAATTTTTGTGTTACTCCTTGAACAAATTTTGGAATTATTCCATTACTTTGGCCTTTCCTAATCAAGGCCAATAAACCACAATTAACATTAATTCAGCCCTAATTAGTAGACATGTTTTGTGAGTTACACACTTATTTGGATTTCATAGTTTGTTTATATTCCAACATTTAGATATTTAGTAGCTCACCAATCTAAAACACTTAGCCGTATTTTGGAATTTTTTTGTATCCAGGAATCTAGTCATTTGACTATCTGGTCATGTACTAAGTTAACACTTAGCCAAGTGAAGTGGATATTGGATTGAATCTATTTCATTTCCTCATCTGACCATCGAGGGTTACATCAAAATAAGAACTTAATAAGGTATTTAGGTTTTGTATATTTTTCCTAGTGAGTTGGTAGACCCAAAACAGAATATAGGTAGAAGTATGATGCAGATGATAATGGTTAGTGAAATGGTAAACAAGTGCCATAGTTGATGATGTGGTAGTAGTAGCATGTGGCACATAGGATGAGTAAATGAAAGTTTTTGCTAGAAAAATAGAAGATTGGTAGGTGACATGTGGCAGGTACAAGTCGACACCAAGGCATGTGGTAGGCTTAGGTTGGCCACAGAAGCTGACTTGGAAAATGAAGTTTCAAGAGACATGGAAAGTGATGTGGAATATTGTAGATCCAATTTCAGAGCTAAATTATTTTGAAAGAGTTCAACTACCTGACCATTTGATATTTCACTAAGTTAAAAAGCATGGTTTTTTGGCCAAAATTTTTGATTCGGTGAAGCTAGTTAAAGTAAAGTTCCAGTTGGTCAAGGTTCCACACTAAAATATAAATGAAAGGCATCTAGGAATTTTTTGATATATATGCGCACCAATTCTTCTCGCTAACAACCAGTCAAAACTCTAAAGTCATTTGAGAGGTGACTCACGACCAAGGTTGTAGTTCAAAGTAACGAAGAGATTATTTGTATATAACAATATTTAACATTATTTTATCCCCTTTTCTTGTGTATAAATTATTATTGGTAAACAAGTACCCAGACTCTTAATTTAGTTCACTAACTTAAGTGTATTGTCCTAGATCCGGGTCACAAGAGACTCATTTTTGACACTCAATGCTAAATTAAAAAAGAAAAATAAATATGATCATCTATGATTTGGATCTATTAGAATAAACTATTAAAATGATGGTTGCATCACTTGGTTGTACGAGAAAAGAGATAAAATTAACTAAGACATGCAGGTAAGGAAGCATTCTAAGAAAAGGGGATAAAATAATCTTGCACTATATATAAATAATAATTATTGGTAAGAGAAGTGTGTGGTTATCAAATAACATGAAACAACATACATGCCATCAGAAAAAGTGAGTGAGTTGAGTACAAGTGTAGGGAGATCATAATCATGTGGATAACACATGCACGAAGTTGGTGTGTAAAGTGTGAGAGAGCATAAGATAAAAGTAGAGATATGATAATCTAAGAGATGGTATAGAAAACATAGAAAGAGTGTGTTGGAATATAAGATAAATAATATCTAGAAACAAAGTGTGTGCAAATGAGAAGTGTAAGATTTCGACTAGTAGGAAGAGTGTATAACATAGTTCTTTACTATGTAGCACAGTAGAAGACTGCTAATGAACCAAAAAGAGAGGATTAATACTAATGAAGGAGAGAAAATAAGGATATTTGAATTAAAGAGTTACATAAGTGTAGGAATTAAAGAAATTTCCTATGGATTTAATCTAAAAATGTGTTCAAATAGAGATCTAAAAGGAAATAGAGACTGGATTATAAAATAGTGATTGATGTATCGTAAAAGTTGGTGGTTGCAAATATCAGGGGATTGGTCTCTTGCAAGTCAATGCTTGAAAATATGATGGGATTGGTGTTTCCTAAAATTTATTGCTTGCAAATATAAAAGGATTGGTGTATCTTGTAGATGGGTGCCTACAAAAAATGTAACAGTTGGTTGGTGCCTCCTTCAATAAAATAATTGAAAGAAATTTTGTGGTTTTCTCCTAGATGGGCTTCCATGTATACCTCTGGTCAATTCTCTTATGTTGTTGGTGTATTATTTTCTGATTGAATGTTTTAAATAAATGTAAAATTGTATTATATTTATTCACTCCCGCTTTAGTATAATTGTTAATCCAACAATCCCTCAATGAAAAAGTGAAATGAATGGCTCAAGGGGTATGTCTCATGACTTTTTCGATGAGATATTGCATTTGGAAATTAATTTTATTCTTATTGTTCCCTTTTGTTTCCTATTTATATTGAGATTAAAATACTAATTTGCATAATCCTTGTCCTTGCATAGTCTTGATTTCTTTAATGTGATTGTATTTCCAAAGCTAGGTAAACCAATTATTCCACCTCCAATTTATTTGTGGTTGAATTAGCATCATGTTGATAATAGAGTAGGTCATATAAGCCAATGTTTAACATTCAAGGATATACACAACCAAATATTAACATTGTTTTCATCATAACATAAGCTTGTTTTTGGCATATTTGAGGGCATGACAAGGGAATGGATGTTCAATACACCATTTTTTTGTAATGATATTAATCCAAAGTTAGAACAGAAACACATTAATACAATCTCAAATATTCATTTGTTTTAGAGAACATAATCAAAATAGATTCACAAATTTTAGGGTAATGTTGTAGTCATTCTTAGTAAACTTTAGATAAAAACATTCCAAAAGTTCATACTTAGTTCTCTCATTTAGATTTATCTAAATATTTTTATCAATCATACCATTGAATTTGATTATATGATTACCACATTGAATCACATGATCAACATTGCTCATCATTCATTGTCAATTTCTTCTCTTACAATGATTTATATTCTTTCACATTCCTTTATTTCTCATTTGAATATTCAGATTCATTTGGACACTTCAAATATGTGATAAATAGTTTTTCTTATGTCACATCCTTTTAAATTCCTCTATCCTATTACAATGTTATCATACTAATAATTGGCACTCTTCATTGTGTACATTGTGCAAATCGATTTTCATTCTTTACAAATGTAAATGTTATTTTACTATCTTCCATGCACTCACGTTTGACCTCTATTATGATCCATTTGACGTCATAATAGTTTTTTTGTTATTTCATTATTTTCAACTCTATGCTTAACTTTCATGTTGAACCTCCCCTTCATTATTCTTTCACTTCTCTCACACTTCTTTGTTATTCTTTTAGAATTATAATAATGCTTGAGGATTCCACATCATCTTCCTTTTGTGAGTAAACATTTTGTCTAGATATTGATTCCTTTTTCTTTACAATAAATATCCACGTGAAATTTCTAGTATTATATGTGTGAAATATAAGTTTTCTCCTTTTCTAATAGGTTACTATATTAAACTCATTAGTAGCCCTAGTTTTGTACTCTATTCTCACCCTATCATCTAGAGATCTTAATTTTCTTTGGATTCTTCTTTAGTACACTTCTTCACCAAACCCACCTTTGTACTCTTTTCCTTAGATTTCTCATCCTATCTCTCTCTCTCTCTTCTTTTATTCCAAGGAAAATTAAATGGTGAAACATGATTTACCACATATGTCGATGACATCCTTACTAAATCCATAATTGTATATTAATGTGCCTAAAATAGGTGGATTTGAGTTGATAATTGACAATAGTTGGAAAGGAACTAGCTAAGTGAAAAATGACGATGGCAATCAATTGAGATAGTGCCCTGGGATGAATTCATAATATTCTCTTATGGTTGACACTCCATGTATTTTTATATGTTTTTGACATTTTATATGAGAAAATAATTAAATTCCTATGGAAATTTAACTTCATATGAATTTTCACCAAATTTCATTTATATCCTCCAAGGTTTGATCTTTACTTTCAACTTCTTGTACAAACTCATGGGATAACTCTCCTTCCTCAAATGTACTAGACTAAAATTTTAACTTCAAGGTTATTATAACTTTGTCATGCATGAATGTGCTCTTTATGCTCTATTATGTCCTTCTTCAATTTGTCTTGGACTCTCTCATTCTCTTGCTACAAAGGCTTCCACATAATTTCTCCTCTTGAAGTATAAAACCCCTATTTCATTATTTCCATACACCATATTGGATAGTGAATATCTAGTAGATATATTATTAATAATTTTATATTTTAATTCAACCTATGGTAAAATTTGATACCAAAATTTCATCTTGTTTCCAGTGAAACATCCTAGGATATTAACAAAAATTTGGTTTCTTAATTTTTTTTATCTGTATATTTGAGAGTGATGAGTTGAAGGTATTATGACTCGATTCCCATATTAATCCACAAAATCCTCCAAAAATAGCTTAAATTATCACATTATTATTTTTGAGTACCTCCTAACCACATCAAACACTCCATTACCCTTATGTCGTGTATATTAAAATGTAAGTATAGAAACCATTACTATGAATTCGTAGGGAATCTTTGAAATTTACAACATGACTTGTGTGTGTGTGTGTGTGTGTGTGTGTGTGTGTGTGTGTTATTAATCACTCTTAAATTGTTTTGGAACATTTTTTGTAGATCACAAATATATTGGTCTCTTCCTTCATGATCAACCAATAATACCTCTAAGGGAAAAACCTATGTTTTTTTGTGCCCAAAATGTCCCATGTCATTTTCGTGCAACTATAGAATTAAATTTTCTTGCATTCAGATTCCAGGGATACACATTTTTTTCACTTATATCAATAAGCTTCCTACATGAAAAAATCTAGTTGTGGCACGTGATCCTACATTTTTAGAATCCTACACCTCAATAACCTACTAAAAATATTTATCATGCTCATGCAAAGCCTTGATTTTCACTCATTATTCATTATTTCCAACACCAGTTCTCTTTTTTGTAGTGATTTAATTAGTTTATTATATTTTATAGACTCATTCTTAGCTACAAACACACATCACTATGGATATTCGACCCATCTTAAATGTAAGGCTCATTTGATTAACCTTAAGCATTGGTGTATTCTAGTGCGTGACTTGATGATGAATGAGATCTCCCTTAGAAACATATGCTTCCTCAAATTTTTTCATATTAACGTAAATGTATAAATAATAACTCTAAATTCCTTCCTCACCTCCTTCAAGATCTCTTTGAAAAGTTCTATCAAAATTCCCCCCCTTGTCCCATTAATGTGATCATAATTATCACACCCAACATCATAATTCCTTGATAACTTTTACGGAAATTTGATAATGTTAGCATATGTACTTTTTATATATTATATTTTGTAATTTAAACACCAAGATACATTTCTTTGCTATGATAAAATCCCCATTTAAAAAAAAAAATCAATGGTGCACATATATTGTCAGATCTTTTATTGAAATTTGAACATAAAATAACAATTACATGAAAGATCACATCCTTGATGTTGTGCAAGTGGAGAAAAACAAACCCTGCTTCACTTTTTTCTAAGTCCATGTCCAATAGATCCTTGGAAACAAAAGTCCAAGATATACTAATTCCTAATTCATATTTTTTCAAGTTAATGCATAGTTGGTCGTTAATTTTTAAGTCACTGACCTTAAATGCTACATAATATCCTCTTTTTGTGTCAGACAAAAAAAGTAGAATGTGTAGGTACTCATCAAAAAGTTTTCAATATACCTTTATCATTCATCTCATGAATGTGCTCTATGTGTTGGTTATTCTAAAAAATGTAACTAACCATTTGTACAATCCATCCTTCACACTGAATGTAATGTTCCACTCATCACTCTCTCTACATCAAATTCAAACTAATCTTCAAGTCTATCTTCCAAATTTATTTAGTAGCACTCATACTTATCAAATCCTCCATCCTCAATAATAAGAGGTTTTTTGGTTCTCTAGAGTTTATAAACATACTCCTCCATTATCCATTTTTATTTGGTGTGACCAATGCAACAAAACATGCATGGACTTGTGTTCTCATTGATTGGCATTTTGGAAACAACTCATTGACTCATTTATTCATATATGTTATTTCCACTAAATTATCCTATACTTTTCTTTATTTGGCAATATTATGAGTTGAATTAAGTTAGTGTTTTAAAATACACTCGTTTTTAGTAGTAGTCCTTATGAAAAATATCCATGTGATATGTCATTGCATTAAAAACTACTTCACTTCATTTGATACCATTGATCATCCATCTACAAATAATTAAATTCTCTCTATTTTGTGTTGGCGCACAATATTTTCCTTGCTAATGGAAGTTGTTAGCACTAAGAATGTACTACCCCTTTAGAGGACTAATCCTCAGAGTCTCGTGGTCATATAATGTCCTGAAGGAGCCAAATATCCTAAAGAAAAGTATATATAGAGACTCAAAATAAAAATAAAAAATTGAGAGTGTATTGGACATTTCTCTAGAAAATAAAAACTTGTGGATGCTAACATGTAGGCACCAGCATGACAACACAGATGCACAAAAATCACAGGCATAAGAGCACTGATTGGGGATACCTACAAGAACACTAATCATCTCGTGGATGCATTGATTAATATGGTGATCCACACACATCTACACCATGAAAAAACACAATTTTTTTTCATGGAGGAGTATGAAGAGGGCCATGTGGAACCGTATCGTAAACTCCACCCCATTCAAGAACTTTTCATGGCGAGGTTTAGGTTGATGTAAACGGTACCATGTGACCCTCCATGTAGGCATCCCATGTGTGCCAATACACTACTCAACTTTCCAAGTAATCCATCCCCCACTCACATGCCTAACATTCCAAGTCAACCGACTATCCATGCCAACCTCTTGTAAAGTACACTCATCTGCCACACAACCTCCATGTCACCACCCTTGCTACATCAACATTCACATGTGGCAATTCTCATTTCATGATTAACTCATCATCACATGAACCCAAATTTCACATCCAATAATATCTTTCCACATGTCAAGAAATTTTTTTTATGAAATGGGCATCGGGCCCATTTTTTCATTATTGAATCATATTTGGCTTCCATCTCATTGTGCTCACCTACGGAGTTAGCTTACTTGTTTTTAAAAATTTTAAGAACAAAATTACAAACATAAATTGACATTTTTCCTTATATCCATGAATTTTATCTGTTAGACCCTTTTCTTTTTTAAATTGAAAAAATTTAAGCTTTAAAAGCAAACCTCAGCCCCTCCTCATGAAGAAACACATGCACGCATGAAAAAAATATTCCTTAAATCGAGTAAATTTTTCCTTTTAATCCATCTAACCTTGTACATCCTTTCATAAGCTAAATTAGCCTTTAGATATGCCAAATTCCAACTCAAAAGGCCCTAAATTTGACCATTTGTATACACTAACTAGTTTTACAACTACAAAATATAAAATATTCTCCCTCCACTTCATTCGCCTATCTCCTTCAACCACATGAAACCTACTCATTGGTTTTTATTCCATTAGTGAATCTCCCTTTTGTCCTTTTCCAACTTTTTAGTCAACTAGCGATCCTTTAGTAAGCCTTACTTTCTAATTACTACCTCATCTCCTAAAAGCCCTATTGATGTCCCAATTGTGGAGAAAATCAAGGATCCAAAATTTTATAATGGTAATGCTAATGTTTTATATCCACTAATAAAAACTTACAACATGAACAAATATATTCATCTAGTGCAAAGCACTAGTGACATCATCAAGGACCACAACAATTTTTCTACATCAAATATGGTCCTAGCAAGGTTCCCTCAGGTATATCATTTCCCAAAAATGGTATTTTAGTGTGTAAGTTAGTAATTTGAAAATAAAATAATATTTTTCATTTCCTTTCACTCATTGTCTTAAATTTCCACAACCTCCACCTCAAGGTCTTATATTTGGATTATTTTCCTTTTACTTCTCAATATTCTTCTCATGCACATGCTCCACCTTCTATTCATATCTATAGTCCACAAGGAAGAATTTATTGCATAAATTTTCAGCCATCTTGTTCTAACTCCTCTTCTCTTTACCTTTTGGATTTCGCTCATGTTGCACAAAATCACATTGACTAATCTATCCATTAAACTTTGTATTGGTGAAATTCATCCATTGAGGGCCATTTATTTTTCAAACATGAAATATGTTTCCATTTTTTGTGTGAATTAATTAACTCACATACTATCAAACAATTTCCATAGGAATGAAATTCAATCTCCACTTAACTTTTGTTCTTTAATAAACTCACAAGTTTCCTAGCAAGTTGAAGTTGATGAGACAAAGTTAAAAATATAAACTCATCATTCAGGACAATTATGCAAGAGTGTAACTTAGGAAAAGTTAAACAATTAATATTCCTTATCAAATTCGACCCTAACTTCATGCTTAGTTTACTTACTTTCCTTAACTTTTAATATTTAAAATAAGGTAAGATCCCATTTCAACATGTTAGATGTAGAATCATGTCTATCAAACCTCACATGAAGAACATAAAATTTGGGTATATTTTCAGCTAAATGACAATCAAAATTTTGTATATGAAGAAATAGGAAGATATCAAAATTCCATTGCATAGAAATTACAACATTTGATATTATAAATGGAAACGTATAGGTTAGATATGTAGCTAGATATTAAACAAGTAGTTAAACAATTAAAAAGTCTACATAGTGACACATATAATCATAGGGAAATTCACCACATTGTAACCATGAACATTATAGTGTGCCTTATATATTACCTAATTTTTCTACTTAATCATCTACACTAAATGGATAGATTAAAATGTTCTAGGCATTGAATTTATCCAACTAAATAAATATATACTAGTTGGTAGCTAAGGACAGTTAAATCAATAATGAAAAAACAAATCATTTACAAATCTAATATTTATAAATCAAGAAGCATATTCCTATAGGAGTGCCAATTAGTGTCAGAAGCATAATGTTATAAATGTAGATGTGTATTTTAAATATCAATTAGAACAAGTAGAAACTTGCCTTGAAATTTATGAATATGGTTATGTTATGTCATGCAAGATTGTGAATATTTGAAAATCTATGAGCATGTTTATATTTTAATTAGGATTTTTTTATCGTGGAACAACGAGAGAAAGTGTATTAGGAAAAATATACCCACAATTATTCCATTTTATATCATATATAGTTTTGAATGTTTAAGTGAGTGAAATAAGTGGCAGTAAGTTCATACAGAAGATGACCAAGAGGTTGTGAGAGAAGTAATGGTGAAAAAAGCTACAAAATTAACAAAGGAAAAAGAACTAAAAGAACTAAGAACAATAATTGAGAATTTGGAGAATGCATAGGAAGTTAGAAAATCCAAAGAAAGTGACTCAAAACTAGTAGAGGATGAAGATTAAGTCATGCTAGGAAACTTGTGAGTTTCTTGGAGAACAAAAGTTAAGTGAAGACTAAAGTTCAATTTTATAGAGGTTTCTTGAATGCATAAGGGTTGATTAGCTCATTTAAAAAAATGGACATATATATTTCATGTTTGAAAGTATAAAGGAATCCTAATGGATGATTTTTTCCAATAGTAATTTCAAGGGTTACGTAATAAACCTCAATTTTTTTATTCCTTTATAGCTTCAAATGTCCCTTGAACAAGTAATTCACAAACAACCCAAACTTACATGTGAAATATTAAAGGTTCTATTGAAATATTTTGAACCTTTTATTGACTCTTCCATAGTGCTACATCACAGTAGAGAGATATTTCACTCATTTATTTAGGTCAAACATAAATTCCATGTTAGTGATGAGTTTTTATCTTTTGAATGTTCCTCATAAATTTTGCAATTTCCAATATTTGGAATTTATTTAAAAACCATTAATGCTTCTAATATTAGGGCTAATGACATATACAATCATAATGAAATAGTAGGTTTTTAAAAATAGATTTACTATTATGAAATTTTTGAGACAATGTAAGCATTAAATCTAATTTATTTCCTACTTATTGAAATAAGAAGAGTATAATCATTTATTTTCCCATCAAGGGAATTCGTAGACATACCATATATCACTGAGGAGGCCTAGGGTCAATTTTGATGGACTTCCCCTATACTCCTAAGCTTTATGCAACCACCTACAAACACAGTAAGAAGGTTAATTGAGTTTCAAACTTCGGTGGGGCCAAAATATTGGTTAACAATGATTTTTTGGTGTCATACATCCACCATTTGATCTAGCCCAATAAGCTATAATACTATAATCATAAAACCTTAAATATTTACAAGCTCAATATACATTCTCTTAACTTTGATAATACATATAAGGTATAATGATTTACAAAAAAACCACTAACAATAAATACAAGTTAGACATATAGATATTCTAGAATCTATCGATAATTTAATTCGGTTTCAAAGTTAGGTGGGGTCCCAATACAGGTCAACAATCATGTTTTGGTGTCGTACATCCATTGTTCAACCTAACCCAATAAGATAGAATAATATAATCATCAAACCTTAAATATTTACAAGCTCAATATCTCTCCTCTTAACTTTTATATTACATGTAAGGGTCTAATGATTTACAAAATTTCCATTAACAAGAAATACAATTTAGACATATAAATATTCTAAAATTATTCTAGAATCTCTAGAATCTATATCTGTTATTCCTGAAATCATCAACAATGCCGATGTACTGCCATCTCTGGCTCCTAAAATCATCATTATCACTAAAATGACCCTACACCCAATTCTTTATTGTCAATGATATACCAACTACCATTTTCATTTCCTTGGTAGTGAAGACTCATTTCTCTTTACTACTGTATATTTATTTTTGATATTAGATTTTCGTTTTAGGCCTTCCTACTTTTATTTGGTTGCTATAATTATTTTTTATATTATATTTTTTTAGGCTTCCATATTTTTTTGTAACTATACGCTTTTTTTTTAAATTATACATATTCTTTTTACTCAGTGTTTTGGTTATTTTTCACTCAATTATTTTGAACTGAGTAGATTCAACTCGTCTTCTCACTGATTTTTTTTCTTTTTTTTTAGCCCAGTAGAATTTCAATTTTTTAGCATTTCGATTAGCTCCCTAGTATGAATTTTTTCTTTTTAGCCAAACCAGTTGTCGTTTAATTTTCTTATTTTCTTTTCATTGCTTCAAGCACTTACTATTATTAAAGGAGGATGCCATTTTTATAGAATCAAAGTCCTTATTCATTTAGAAGTAGCGGCCCGCCCAGGTTTCATGGAGAAGGGAACCTTAAAGAAAGATATTAATTAAATTTTTAATTAAATTCAAGAATTTTTTGTTGGGACTCATTACACTACCTTTTTTTCATATATTTTTTAAATATTATTATAAAATTGAATTAATTTCAGTTATTTTGGGTGGTTGGATGGGAACAAAGTTACCAATCAAATGAGAACTATTACCTCAAAATGAGAACTCTATCCAAAAAAACATGAAAAAACACCAAAATGTGTTGATGCTGGAATAAGATTTTTATTTTTATTTTTTATTTTTTTCAGGGTAAATTTTAACCATTTTTTAATAATGGTAGTAAAATCCAATAAAAACCATTTTTTTGTGCAAAACACACCCTGAAACTGAAAAGTGTTGTTGATGATGGAATAAACTATTTCTTTTTTTTCTAGGGTAAATTTTCAACATTTTTTAATAATGACATTAAATATAAAATATCATGACTCCAAAAAACCTTAAATTTCTAATGCTTTTTAACCATGACATCAAAGATAAAATATCACTTCTTTAAAAAAACCTTAAAACTCCAACAATTTTCAGTCATGGTGCTAAACAAAAAATATTTATAACTATTTTCAACCATCACATTAAAGATAAAATATCATAACATAGAAAAACATTAAAATATTGACAATTTTTCAACCATGGAATTAAAAACCAAAGAGTATTACTACAAAAAAACCCTAATTTTTCAAAATATTTAAAGCATGATAATATGAAAAAAATTTATGAGCAAAAAACATTAAAAATGAGCACCTTAATGAAAAAATCATTATACCAATAGTAATTTATTTTTTAAATGATAAATGTACAGCGATTTTAAAATCTTAGCTTAAGACAACTTGACACATTGCAACAAAAATTTAAAAATCAACCATCAAATTGACATGCACGTCTGCTACTCTCTATTCTGTTGTTGGCGCGTCTCCTGCTCTCTGGTCTCTGGCTGGCGCATCTCCTGCTCTTGCTTTGTGCGTCTTCTGCACACTTCTCTATTTCTGAGGTAAGAAAGAAACCAGATTTCTCTCATCTCATATCAATGTCAAACATTCGGCTATTCTATTATATGATCGTATCTAATTTCGATTTAGATGAACATTGCTTTTGATTTCGTTTTGGAAATTGTTGTAATTAGAGTTTGACTTGTTTAGCTTAGATACTATTTCTAATGCAAATTTTGTGGGTGGACTTTTCTAGAGATATGTTTGCTAAAATTTCCCTGCCCTGTTAGCTTTTAAGCTCAAAATCTTATCAATTCAAAAAAAACTACCCTTTAGATCCATCTGAAAATCACCACCGTAAGGAATTTAACGACATTAGAAGACATCATCGAACTTTGTCCAACTTAAATCTCTCTATCATATGTCACCTAAAAGTTTTACTCTGTAACTCTGTTTTTTTAATACACAGTTGAAGCTCTTTAGCTGTACTAGGTGGAGCATAGGGCTCTGTTTTGACCAAAAAAAAGATAACTGTTAAAATTGTCCTGATTAAAATGCTATGTATCTACTTCCTGTTTTTTTATGTTATTCCAACTCTATTTATTGAACAGGTATGAGGTTTTCCCTCTCAAAATGTAATTTAGAAATGATGATGAACAACTGAAGAATGAAAACTTTTTTTTCTCTAGTACATGAATATAAACCAACTCTATTTTTCCCGCGTCTTTGTTTGTTCACTTTTTCTTCGTGCATACACTGCTCTCTGGTCTATTGCTGGTGCATATCCTGCTCTCTCATCTCTTGCTGGTGCATCTCCTGCTCTTGCTTTGCGCGTCTTCTGCACACTTCTCTGTTGCCGAGGTAAGAAAGAAACCAGATTTCTCTCATCTCATATCAATGCCAAACATCATCTTTCTGCAGTTGTGTTATATTAAATGAAACTTTCTTTCGATCTTACAGGTACTATATATGTGCCTCCTTAAGCTCGGTGCAACCTACATCTCATTTAAATGTGCAACAGTAGGATTCTGCTATTTTTTTGTATCATTGTATCTAATTTCGATTTAGATGCAAATTTATTTTGATACCATTTTGGAAATTGCTGTAATTACAAAATAGAATCTATGTAACAATTTGACTTATGGTTATGTTCCTGTATACTTAATATAAAAACTATTTTTATTAGTATTTGGTGAATGGTTGATTAATATGTTAAATTATTAGTAGCAGATGAACTGAGTCCCATTTAAAATTTACCTTGATATATAATAGAAATGTTTGTTTGTTCATCTCTTGCTTCGCACATATTCTGCTCTCTGGTCTATTGCTGATAGCTCACATTTGACAATTTTTTTCCATTTCTCAATTCAATACATCATAGCCCCAAAGATTGAGAAAGAAGTGAGAAGCTTATAGTGTGGGATGAATAATGCAGCATTGTTCATTGAATAGGAACTAGTCCTTGGGGTTGGGGAACCCATTCCCAGTTGTGCATATAGACGTAATTATCATAATGTACAATGATTCATTCCATATTATTCATAGATCAAATGTCATGCCATTTAAATATAAGATTTATCATAATGTACAATGATTCATTCCATATTATTCATAGATCAAATGTCATGTCATTTAAATACTTGAGATTTATCATAATGTGCAATGATTCATTCCATATTATTCATAGATCAGATCTCATTTAAATACAATATTAATAATAATGTACAATGATTCATTCCATATTCATTTTTAGATTCAGGATAATAATGTACAATGATTCATGTTCCATATTCATTTTTAGACAAACATAATTTAATGTATTACGACATAATTTAATACATTAATTCATTCCATATTCATTTTTAGATTTAGGATAATAATGTACAATGATTCATGTTCCATATTCCTTTTTAGACAAACATAATTTAATGTATTATGTCATAATTTAATGTATTGGGACATGCTCCTTTAGGCTTGGTGGAATTACCTTTGCTATTTATTTCTCTCTTACACACACACACACATATATATGAAGAGATGATCCCATTTTATTTTTTATTCATAAATAAAATGTCATTTAAATACAATATTTATCATAATGTACAATGATTCATTCCATATTATTCATATATCAAATGTCATTTAAATACAAGATTAAAATATTCAATGTAAAACACATGCACATTATTATACACCCTTATGCCTACGTAAAGTAGTTTGAGTGATGAAAGACCCCCCAAGAAACCCCCAAATTGGAACCGAAGGCCCTAATTGGGACCAAAGGCTCCTAAGGCCCACATGGAAGGCCCTATTTCCCCTTATAGCCACACTTATAGATCCTATATGGAGAGACACCCATTAGGATATATCATCCTCTATGCCCCTTAAGGAGGTCTATAAGTTATTTCTATGTCAATGCCTCCAACGTGCCTTAAACGGTCCTTAAAGGCCATCTCAGGAGGCCTAGATGGTCCAACCCCTCAAGTCTAGGTAACTGGAATGATCCCCCCAGCCCTCAGGAGTTCACCATCGCCTGCAGACCGATGCCCTCAAGTTAGGTCTCCATCATTGTTTTAGCATTCCAGTGATGCCCTCAGGAGCAAACGTTGCCATAAATGCCTCCAACATGCCTTAAATGGTCCTCTATGGCCCTCTTAGGCAAAAGCCTATTGAGTCCACCCCTCAAGGTAGGTCAGTTATCCATTAGGATATGCCCCTCGGGAGGTCACCATTGTTTTAACAGTCGGTGATGCCCTCAAGTTAGGTCACTGGTCTCAACAGCCCAACCCTCAGGAGGTAAGTGGACTCCGTGTAGCACACCCCTGTGAAGAAGAGGGGCCATTAGAATATCATTGAAGGCCTTATTGCCTCCTTATAGCTACACTTAGAGATCCTATGGTCCACCCAACCATTAGGATAATAAGCCTCTATGCCCCCTTAAGGGGGTCTATAAGGTCCTTCAACATGTCATGGAAGGCCCTCCCATTACTGATGGGAGCCTATGCCCTCATAGGGCCATTCAAGGTCCTTGCAGTTGATTAATGCGATGATATGATCTGATTATTATCAATAATATCAGGCCATATCACCCATATGATGGGACCCCATGCCCTTATAAGGCCATTACTGATGGGACCCCATGCCCTCATAGGGCCATATAACCATATGTATGGGACTATATGCCCTTATAGGTCCATTAAGGATCAACCATAGGAAGGGATAGGTGGAACCCGTCCTAAAGGATATATAACCAACGGTTGATGATCATTAAACCAAAGGTTTAAGGATGAAGGACAACCAAAGGTTGAAGGATCAACCATAGGAAGGAATGGGTCGAACCTGTCCTAAAGGATCTATAACCTTCAATTGAAGATCATTAAACCAAATGTTTAAGGATGAAGGACAACCAAAGGTTGAAGGATCAACCATAGGAAGTAATGGGTGGAACCCGTCCTAAAGGATGTACAACCAACATTTGAAGATCATTAAACCAAAGGTTTAAGGAAGGTTGGGCTTGCCCAATGAGTAAGGTTAAGGACCTTTGCATTAAACCAAAGGTTTAAGGATCAACAAATAAAGGTTGAAGGATGAAGGTCCCTTGACCTTCAAAGTACAACCAAAGGTTGAAAGGTTTAAGGAGAAACATACAAAGGTTGAAAATACAACCAACCAAAGGTTGAACCCATAACAACAACCAAAGGTTGAAGGATCTACAACCAACGGTTGAAGGATCTACAACCTTCAGTTGAAGATCATTAAACCAAAGGTTTAAGGATGAAGTACAACCAAAGGTTTAAGGATCTACAACCAATGGTTGAAGATCATTAAACCAAAGGTTTAAGGAAAGATCAACCAAAGGTTGAAGGATCTACAACCTCCGGTTGAAGGATGAAGGTCAAGGACCTTCAAAGTACAACCAAAGGTTGAAGATCATTAAACCAAAGGTTTAATAATACAACCTTGAGTGATTCCATGGGTCCTCTACACCTTTCACACGATAAAATTGGGATAGGTAGTGTTAACTTCTACAAGTTCTATAGGCAGAGTCTATAAAGGGCCATGTAGCTTCTAGATCTCATCTTTTATGAAAGATGACATATCTAGTAGATGCCTCTACAGTCAATCTCTGGAATGGATCTAAATATAAGTTCTTAATTTTAATATCCATAAAACACAACCACTTTAAGGTAAACTGTGTACATTTGTCATTTCTCCCACAAAATAAAGGCTTCCTCCCATTAATTTTAGATGTGAACTCTACCATAAAACTTTTAAGTCAAACTTTAAGATAAACAATGCACATGTAATTTACCTCATGATCTTGTGTCATTTCTCTCATGCATTTGCAATAAATGTCAATTTAATATATATATTTTTATTGAATTTGTTTTTTTCAGGGATAAGAAAACCATTAAATATGGTTGAAAAAACGAAAGTATGCATAGAAGTTTCTTTCTATCCCAATCCAGGGAAAGCAGTGATTACATATGTGTTTTCCAATATTGTGACTAGCAAAGTCGTCCAAAGGAAAATGAATATACCAGGAAGAACAGCAAGCAACGAGGCATATTATATTGGATTGATAGAAGGCTTGGGAACAATGATGGAGTATGGATCAAATGGAATTGTAATTTTCACCAATTCTAAACTTGTGTGCAACTAGATGAATTGTGTGTGCCAAGTTAAGAAGGAGAAGCTAGAAGAACTGCATGGAATAGCAAACAATATTGTTAGCCAATTTCAATTTTTTAGTATAAGGCATTGTACAAATGTGAATAAGATGACTGCTGATCTGTTGCGTGGGGAAATG
This sequence comes from Pinus albicaulis, assembly GCA_034641835.2. Lineage (NCBI taxonomy): Eukaryota > Viridiplantae > Streptophyta > Pinopsida > Pinales > Pinaceae > Pinus > Pinus albicaulis. Next base: position 1,195,695 of record CM076574.1, on the reverse strand, counting down.
CCAATTCATGAGTCATCTATCAAATATTAATTAGAATTATACAGAGCAATGCCAATGCAACATTCATCTCTCAAAGATAAATTGGTTTTGAGATGCTCTTCTTCAAAAATTCAAGATTCATCTCTGAAAGATGAATTAGTGTTGAGACGCTCTCCTTCAAAATTTATTGATAGACATTGTAACATATCTTGGATATGTGTGTGTTGTGTACTTATAAATGCGTATTTTTTAATGACCATGTGTTTTTTTCAATTATATACCAAGTGTGCTCCCACCACACCATCTAAAGCGCAACTTGGTGAACTTCACGTTTGCAACAAATGATGAACTTCAATTTTTTATAAAAATAAAATGCGTGGACTTCAACAAATTTTTGTTTAAATGGAGTTTGTTTAAATGTAGTTTCACTTCTTTTTTAATGACCATGTGTTTTTTTCAATTTTATACCAAGTGTAATCCCACCATGTAAAGCGCAATTTGGTGAACTTATCATTTTTATAATTTTTTTTTTGCTTAAATTGAGTTTCACACATCAATTATTGCGTTGAAAGTTGTGTTCTACATAATTTGTGTACACTAAAGTACAAATTGATTTTCTGAAAATTATTTTGTGTAAATTTCCACCAATAGATATATATATCATGGAGGATGAACGACAAAGATCAACAGAATCCCATGTGGGGGTTCAGGGATCGGGGTATGTTCACGGTATTTAAATATAATCTTAAATTTCCATACATGTGTGTACATATGGAATTGATTTTTTATTAACTTTGTGAGTTAAATTAGTTGTTAATAAGTTTCATTTTTTAATTTTTAGGAGCTAAGAAGAGAAGGGTCTCTACTCCATCCATGTAGCATTCCCATGGTTCACCCAGTCGTGGTATGGTTCGCGCAATTTAATCAATGAATATGTACATGTATTTATATGTACACATGAATGTATTTTTCAATTGATTATGAATTTGTATTTGTTTATGAAGCTTCTCTCTCGTCTCGAGAGGTTGGTGGTGGTTCAAATCCCCTTTAAGGGCCATCAATGAGTGGTAGTAGGTTGCGTAAAGGTGGTGATATTTATTCCCCCAAAGGCCAATCAACGGCTCGTAGTGCTAGTTCTCAGCATCGTCGTTCTGGGTGTGGTTCTCAGCAGGGTCATTCTGGGTCTCAATAGTTTCATGGTGGAGAAGATGCTAGCCAACCATGTCAAGGTTGCCATCAATTTCAATATTTTTTTCATTGAATTTGTACAAATTTTCTTACATGTGTTTTTTCTAATATACGAAATTATATATATATTGATGCAGAGACCAAAAATGTTCCAAATATTGGTCAAAATAGATGCAGGACATAATGCTACATTCAAGAAGAAGGTTGTCTACCCACCACAACTTATCCGGCCGACATTTCTGATATACCATGGGAAACAAACATGGCGTAATGCACCTTACAAAGGTGTGAAAAAATTCATGCAAAATTGCGGAGAGATATCGTGGCTTTGACTCTACCTGCTAAGAGTTGACAAAGCCTCGAAATAGTTACACATTCATTGGGAAAACTTGTAAATGTGTACAAAACTCCTGGGCCAGCGACTGATACATTTTTAGAAGTGATGAGAAAGAGAAAGGAAATAGCAATGGGTCCAGATAAATGGGAGGATGTAAAACAAAGAGTTAAAAAAGATATGGCAGAGTCAATGTTTAATTTCAAGGAATGGTCAAAGAGAAAAATGCTGAAGGTGCAATATTTCAAGCACCCAAATATAGCTCACTATTTGTATGATAGGCACCTTGCAACCTATGAAAGGATCCCATGGAAAGACGAGGTTCCTGTTTATTTTGCACAATTGTTTTACGCAGAATTTTTTTTGGATATGAAACCCAACTACAATGACCTTCCGTCAGAATTTTTTGGTCCTGGGAAAGGTTCACTGTATGACCATAAGGGTTCTAAGCGAGATGTGGAGTTGCTTGCCCTGAGCCGCCATTGGTGAGTCGACCTTTTTGAGTCGAAAATCTGCGGTCAGAGATGGATGTGACTTCTCAAATAAGTCGAGAAGCAAGAGATGTCATGATCGAAAATGTTTACAATGGATTGGGTGGAGTCGATGTTTGTCTAAATCGACAAAGAGCACGTGAAAATGCACGTGACAATTTTGTGTATTGTACATATGAAGAGATTGACAACATGAATGTTAAAGATCTCCAAATATATGCAAAAAATTGTCGCAATGGTTTTCAAGACCTAATTCTTCATGAGGAAGAAGGCACGGGAACGGTACGTGTTAATGACCTTAGGGTTCAATTATTTTAACATGTATACATGTGTACAATATGTAATAAATACATGTGCATGTACATGTATACATTTATTTGTATCTACATTAATCTAACAAAAATTTATCATTATATGTTAAAACACCATTTGCAGTTGTCACGCATGATGAATGATGAAAATGTTAATATCACGTTCAGGACCTCTGGTTCAAACAATGCAGATCGGTCTCACCATCAAGATATGTTTGCAAATGTTAGTGTTTTTTAAGTGAAATTTTAAAATAAATAATTGTGCACACATGTACATGTATGTATATATAATGATAAAATGTTTTAACCGATTCTGATTCCGTCCGATGTTTTTGGGATGGCGGTACCTTATTCTTCCTTGGGAGATGTACCTTCTACTTCCTTAGGAGATGAGCCACAAGTATGGAAAATTTTTCACTTTTAAAATTTATGTTTAAGTTATATATATATATATATATATATATATATATATATATTCCACCTCAAAAAGTTCCATTAAAAATTGAGATATATATATATCTATATATCATGAGTTATTTTAAATATTTTGAATTTAGGTTCCTATAGAAGATTTCTTTAATCCACGGACTCTAGCGACGGAGATAGGAACATCCACACCATTTCAACCATTTGAACAAGTTGTCTTTAACTTTTTTTTTAATATTATTGAAAATAAGTTTATATATGTACACGTGCATTTTCATTTGAAAATTTTTAATATATATATATATATATATATATATATATATATTTAACTGTACATGTATATTGTACAGTTTACCGTTGCAGATGTTCCCATGGGGGGGGGAACTTGTAGCAGGTGAACAAATGGAGAGGGAACCTCATGAGGTATTGCATGATTTTTTTTATATTTTGTTTTTTGCATGAAGTTCTATATATATTCTCACTCATTTTTAAAACATCAAATTTTAATATTCAAGTACATGTGCATTGTGTACAGGTTTCCCATGCTTCGCATGATAGTGCGCGGATTGAGACCCTGATAGGGAAGACGTTACATCCATCTCTATTTGATGGACCTGATTTGTAGATTTGACTTCAAGATTTAGATAGTCTTAAATTTACTTTTTTATATATTATCTAGATGCACTGTCATATATATATATATATATATATATATATAACTTGATACAGTTTGATACTTGTGAGATCTACAATTTTTGAACATATTTTATGAGATCTACAATTTTTGGACATATTTTATTACAGTGTTAATATAATTTGTTTTGTTCCAAAAAGTTAAGTTTTGGATGGTTTTAGTACTTTTGGCATGTGAATGTGAAGTAATGTTGTTATATAATTTGTTTGGTTTTCAAAACTTTTAAGTTTTGGATAATTGAACTACTAGTAATGTTGTCATCTATAAATTAATGTTTTGCTTCTGAACTACATTTGGCATGTTATGTAATGATGTGTTATAATTTGTTTTGTTTTTAAAACTTAAGTTTTGGATGCTTGAAGTACATTTGGCATGTGAATTAATGTTGTGATCTATAATTTTTTGTTAAATTAAAAGTTAAGTTTTGGATGGTTTCAATCTACATTTGGCATGTGATATAATGTTAAATGTTTTTATTGGATAGTTGAACTATAATTGGCATGGCATGTGAAGTAATGTTATGTATGATATAATCAAAAAGTTTTTAAAACTCAAGTTTTGGATGGTTTCAATCTATATTTTGCATGTGATATTTAATATTTTAAATGTTTAATGTTTTAATGTTGCACGATATATAATCAAAAAGTTTTTAAAACTTAAGTTTTGGATGGTTTCAATCTACATTTGGCACATGTGGTATAATGTTAAATGTTTCTATTGGATAGTTGAACTATAATTTGCATGGCATGTGAAGTAATGTTGCACGATATATAATCAAAAAGTTTTTAAAACTTAAGTTTTGGATGGTTTCAATCTACATTTGGCACATGTGATATAATATTAAATGTTTTTATTGGATAGTTGAACTACAATTGGATGGCATGTCAAGTAATGTTGTGATATGATAAAAGTTTTTAAAACCCAAGTTTTGGATGGTTGAAGTACATTAATCATGTGAAGTAATGTTGTGATATAATCAAAAAAAAATTAAAACTAAGTTTTGGATACCATTTTAATATACATTTAATGTAAACCCCTTTAATTTTGATTTAATGTTAAATGTTTTAAATGTAAATCCCTTTAAGTTTGATTTCATGTTAAATGTTTTAAATGTTTTGATATAATGTTAAATGTTTTGATCTAAGTTTTGATGGTTTCAATCTACATTTGGCCTATGGAATACCCCATGCATAGACAATAGATGTGTTGTAGAAGGGGAGGTGGGGGTAGGGATGGAGGGGGCAGGAGTGTTGGCTCTCGCCGTCCTCTTTCCATCCATGACACAGGTAGCCACCCTCCTCCAGCAAGCAATGAAGCACAATTTCACTTCACCAGTGTTATGGTCAGACCGCGAATTATGGTGACCATTTCCATCTCTTTCCAGGAGGAGCCGCAAGATGAAGGTGCTTCTAGTTCCAAGAATCATTGGAGAAAGGCCACCATCTCAACCCATTAGCCCCAGGACACTAGGAATTCGGCAGCTCTTCCAGTCAAATCTAGCTCGATGAGCTCCAGCACCGATGGCGCAAGCAGCGACAACTCCTCCCAGCACTCCAAGGGAGTAGATGATGATCCGGAGGACTACAGTTGTCCAATTTTGGAGGAGAATCCTCCTACACACATCGATAGTCAGCCTAATGTCAGGTCCTCTTTATCTTTTTCCCGGTTATGGGCAGCCCCTTTCCTATTTTTTTGATTCGGACCCCCTCTGGTGTTGGCTAGCTAGGCAACCCAGGAGACGAGTCTCGCTGTGTACATTATGTTCATTACAGTTATATATATGTAAATCCTTTAATTTTTATTTAATGTTAAATGTTGCATGTTTTGATATAATGTTAAATGTTTTGATCTAAGTTTTGGATGGTTTCAATCTACATTTAGCCTAGATAGAAGACTCCCATGTGAAGTATTGTTTTGATTGAATAAAAAAGAGTGAAGAAGTAGTTGTATATGTAAATCCCCTTAATTTTGATTTAATGTTAAATGTTAAATTTTTTGATCTAAGTTTTGGGTGGTTTCAATCTACATTTGGCCTAGATGGAAGATACTCCTATTTGAAGTATTGTTTTGATATTTTCAAAAAGATTAAAGTAGTTATATGTAAATCCCTTTAATTTTGATTTAATGTTAAATGTTAAATGTTTCAAGATATAACATGTTAAATGTTTTGATTTAAGTTTTGGATGGTTTCAATCTACATTTGGCCTACATGGAAGACTCCCATGTGAAGTATTGTTTTGATTTAATAAAAAAGAGTAAAGAAGTATTTATATGTAAATCCATTTAATTTTGATTTAATGTTAAATGCTAAATGTTTTGATATAATGTTAAATGTTTTGATCTAAGTTTTGGATGGTTTCAATCTACATTTGGCTTAGATAGAAGACTCCTATGTGACATGTATTGTTTCAATTTAATCAAAAAGTTTTTAAAACTAAAGTTTTGGATGATTGAAGTACATTTGGCATCTTAAGATTGCTTTTGATCTCTACGTAGTCTTGTTTGAGTGAAAAAATTTCAAATAGGAAGAACATAGCTTTTCAATGCATCTAACCATGTATCAATTGAGCTCTAATTGAAAAAAGAGTTTAAAGAAGTAGATATATGTAAATTATCCCTTTAATTTTGATTGGAAATGTAAGAAGTACATATATGTTTGTTGAATTTAGGTCAATGTCATTAATGCACTCAAATAGGTAGCCTTATTAATTTATAATTTGGTAAATTGATGACATTCAGTTAATTGCATTCTAGAACATAGAACATATCTAACCATTGGACATACAAATTTTGTACTAGATTTTCAATCAGGAATAGAGATGTGGGTCAAATCCCACCAAAAGTCGGAGAAGTGCTTCGAGTCTCTTGTCTGAAAGAATCTTCGTACAAAACTATACTGTGGATGATTTATTTACATTGAACAGATACTTTTTACGAGAAAAGCTCACAAGAAAAATTGGGCACATTCAGTTCGTGTATATATCCAATACGTGCAACATTTTTCATCAATGCACATAGTAAAACTACTTGAACAATTAATTTCATTCTAGAACATATATATCTAATATGTAAGTAACATTTTTCATCAATGCACATTGAACATATCTGACCATTGGACAAACAAATTTTGTACTAGATTTTCAATCAGGAATAGAGATGTGGGTCAAATCCCACCAAAAGTCAGAGAAGTGCTCCGAGTCTCTTGTCTGAAAGGAATTTTCGTACAAAACTATACTGCAGATGATTTATTTACATTGTGTCCATACTTTTTACCAGAAAATCCAACTAGTTTTTCATCAATGCACATAGAAAAACTAGTTCCAGTTAATTGCATTCTAGAACATATATATTGAGTACGTAAATAATTTTTCATCAATGCACATAGTAAAACTACTTGAACAATTAATTTCATTCTAGAACATATATATATATATATATATCCAATACATGTAACATTTTTCATCAATGCACATGTATAGAAAAGCTGCTTTCAGTTGATACTAGAGCACGTGCATGTACCAAAACAATTTGCACATGTGCAAACACTTGCACAAATAACATAAGAAACTCAATTTTTATTTTATTACTGGAAGTTCTAAAACATATTTAATCCAAAGAGAATAAATTGTTGGGAAATTCAATCAAAAAAATTCCAATAGAATGCCATCTTCAATAATCCGTTCATGATCGGATTTTGACATTTTCCATTTCTTAATTTTGTTTTTTCTTTGATTGAACCTCTATCAACTTTATGCGTGTTGCACACACCAAGTGACTATATTGACAACTTATGGAATCAGATTCATAGTCTTCAAAGTAAACAAAGTCCCCACTTTGATTAGTTTGTCTGAAAAAATAACCTTTCAGTATAATAGATCCTCTGTCATATTGAAATCCATGATCATTATAGTTTTCTAATAATTTCATTTTTCGTTCAGTGCAACACATCAAATAATACTTAACATTTTCATCGTTGTCAATAGGTGCAATTACAGCAAAAACATCTCCTGCACAATAAAACAAACTTAACAAAATTATACATATTTAAATTTATTTCTAGATATTTAAATCATTAGAAAGCAATTCAAATGTTACCTTCTCTAACAAGATCAGAAACTCGATCACCATCGGATGATATTGTAGTTTCCTTTGATTGCATTTCTTCAAACATTGCAACAGAGATTTTTCCCTTTGTATTTAGCTCTGTATGTTTCCAATCGTTCACATACATTTTGTTTTCACAAACGTCATTGGATTTTGTGTTGTCTATGAAAACATCACAAAAACAAGAATATTTTCTTTTATCCAATGCAAACACATTTCTGGACGACTTTGTTTGAATTGAATGCAATTTTCGAGTCCCTTTTATTGTTTCAACGTCACTTCCAATTGATCTATCTATGTCTTCAATCCCAATATGCCAGAAAAACCTTTATATGGAAAATTAAAAGAAGAATTTGTAAATATGATATCAAAATACAATCAAAGATAATCATTGCATGATAAATGTACAATGTTTAAAATTAGATTTCCAATAAAAATTAAATTGAATGTACCTTCACACTTCCCTTGATGGGTTAGTCTCATGGCTTAGAGCAGCGATGCACCATTGAACAACTTATTTAGCATTCACAAGTCGGCTTGCAGAGGGGTTCATTTGATATCTTTGAAGTGCTCGTTTTATGCATGCTCCTACACTATCATGTTCTCCTTTTCCATGGCCAGTCTCAAAGAAATTCCAACAATGTTTAATGCAGGTTTTCTTATGAAGACAACACAACCAAAAGAATGATTGTGCAGATTTGAATTGACCTACGCATCCGTCTGACCATATCCAATGTTCATTGAATGTTATTCCACGATTTTTCAAGGAATCATAATTTTTTCGAAAACAATGTTGTACAAAATATGTATCATGTGTACGATCGTCATTGATATAAAAGTGATATTCTTTAATGATATGTCAATTTTCACTTGTGATTTCTATATGATCGAAGTTTTGTTCAGCATGTCTATATAGAATATGGATGAGCATGGAGACTTGGTCAAAATGATAGTATTCACTCTGAATTTCTTTTTGTGGAACAAATGTGTAGTTTTCTGCAAAATCAATCACTGACAAAATGGTCCCTGGTGGAAAAACTTCACGAGATTTTTTGAATTGCAAGTATTTCCATGGAGCTCTATGGGAATGCTTGGTGTATTTGTAAATTTATGCCTCAAACTTTCTGAAAAAATCTATCACAAAAATTTCGTCTTCTAGTAATTCAATTCTTTTAACACTATTTGCACCCTGAATCGATGTATCGATATATTCATATCTCTTCCATTTCACTTTCATGTTGGAAAATGATCGATCATTTATATCAGTACGATATTTGTTTTGAAATTTAGTCAAACTTCCACAATCATCACTATTTTTACTACCAACACATTTCTTTTTATAAAATAGTTCATCGCTTTCTCTTTCACATAGAATTTGAGATATGAAATCACGGATAGTGGAAGGAGGAGGTGAATCCTTCCATAATGTTCTACCAAAACCAAGAAATGTGTCATAATATAACTCAAATTCCACATTATAACAGCAACAAAAAGTGTCGCGTACGGTGATAGGTTTTACATACCATGGTTTTTATTGAACAAAAGAACTAATTGAAACATGAATTTGACAATTCTCTTCTTTGAAATTGTTGAATAACTCTATCTGAGTTGTTTCCAAGAAATATTTTTCATGTTCTTCGTACTGATTTCGTGCTATTCTTCTTCGCATCACATGCCTTGCTATTACACCAATTTTTGGTCATCTAACATGTTATTATTAGATGAACCCAAGTACACCATGTAAGACCAATTTTACCCTAAGTAAAATTGCTTTCACCACATAAAATAACTTATTTTATATTTCCTGGTCATATTTAACCCAAAACAAGGAACTTAATTAAATAAATCCTTATTTATTTAATTATTCCCTAAGAATAAGTTATTTAAATCATTATTTAAATAATATTCTTAGTTAAATTTGACTAAATCATCTATAAATAATTAAATAAACCATTATTTATTTAATTATATTCCCATCACTTCCCTAAAATGATAAATAAACCATTTATTTATTTATTATTTATAAATAAAGGAATTGACCCAAGTCAAGAACCCTTTTCCCTCCAACAAATATAATAAAATATTCCTAAAGGGTGCTTCTAGAATCCGATTAATAATATTTTATTCATGCACCGAGTTCTAGACCGCCCCAATATTTTGTTATAAATAGGGGGGTTTTCCCCATTCATTAGTCACCTTCATTGCATTAGATCACTCTGGATCTTCTCTTGGTCACCATTTTCCATTTTACTTTGTGAACTCCCATTGAGTTCCATGTTTTCTTTTCCACATCCATAAGAGAGATAAATGCTAGATCTAAAACACCGAGGACTTCCAAGAACCCATCCCACTGAGGAGAACCAGAAAAAACCTTTGCTGTTTTCCTCTCAGGTGCCCCATTCTTTAATATAATACAAAATATTCTTTTAAACACTTTGTTCTTGTCTTGTTCATTGGATGCATGGAGCCATGTTATATTTTATCTGCTTAATGTCTTTTTGTGCTTAGATCTGAATTTGTGCAGCAAACTTAAAGATATTTTGCATCCATAATCGATGTTAGGGCTATTTGTTATGCGTAGCTAAAGTGATCTTTTACGACGAAAGAAACATACTAAAAATTGGCGACTCCACACGGGTTTTCTTTTGCGACCATTGTCGTTTTATCTATTCCTGCATATCCAGCTATTTCAGACCCTAGGGTTTCTCTTCCTTTTTTTTTTCCTATTTTTATGGTGATTTTCACCCCTAAAACCCTCAAACAGTCAAATTTTTAACTTTCGTGTGTTTCTGGCCTTATTGCGCAGGTGACAGACATTAGCCACAGCTGAGATGACAAATTTTCCTGAAATCTGCCGCCGAGAGAGCCGGATCTACAGGTTGCACTTATCGGCCCAAAAAGTGCGACCTGAGCCTCAAGACGCACTTTTCTACCCCAAACCTGTGACCTGGACCAAAAACAGGTCAGAACCTGCGACCTGCAATTTTTCTGCAAATTTTTCAGCACTTTTTCTGGGTTTGTCTGAAGCTTCTGTCAGGGTTTTCCAGCCTCTGTCTCTGCCCGTTTGGACCTGTTTCTGATCTGCTTCAATCAAATAAGAGGGAATCTTGCCCCTTAGGGCTCTAGTACCCTCCACTTCTTGTGGACGATTCTTTACTGTTTCAGAAGTCTGAATTTCCAGAGTTTCAGCCCTCTTTTTCTCTGATATGATACCTCCTTTTCAGATCCCTTTAGATTAGCTCTTCTCCCTCTCAAAACCACCTCATATCGTTTTGTTTCAGTTCTTTTCTAAGGCCACTTCCTTGTCTCTTCTCTTTTTAGTTGATCTCCTCCTTTTTAGCAGCAACCTTGCCTCTGCTTATTTGCTGTTCTCTGCACCAATTTTCAGAAGATTTACCCTTCATATCCCAGTCCCTCTGGACCTTTGATCTATTGGCCTCTTTTTAGCATGCTTTGCCTAGTTTTTTCCCTCTTATAGACTAGCTTTGAGAGACCCACCTTCTTGGGTTAGACGACTGCATTTTTAGTTGTTAATTTTCTGTTCTTTAGTCTTATTTACTGTAGATTTCTTTTCTGTTACGTAGCACACTCTTTTTTTTACTCTCAAAACGTCTGGGTTTAAAAAATTAAAATTAATGCACGCCACACACTGACCCTAAGTGAAGAAGCGCCTGGTTAACACCGCCTGGAAAAGACTTTAAAATCAATTGTCACTGCACCTTTCTGCCCTTGACCTCACTTTATTTTGTCCCTCCCTGCCCTTGTCAGTTTTATTCTTCCCGTCATCATTGCGCCCCCAAGGCGCCTCTCCCGGAGACTTCTTGGCCTTCATCCTTAGTTTCCACTTGGTCGACTTCCTCCTTCCCGTCGTCAACGAGTAAGTCTTTCCCCGAGTCTGCACTCTGACTCTTCCTCTAATTGTTCGAGTTCTCCCCCTCCTGGTTCTCCCCCTGTCACTTTCACCATGTCTACTTCAAGTCCTACCACTAGCAGTAACCCCAGTACTACTGTTGGGTTTGTTTCCAGTGGAACCACCTCGGGACCTACCTCGACTGCCCCATTACTCCCTTATATGGCCGGCCTTAGTCTCCCCGACTTCAATTAGCTGATTAATGATCCTATCCACCACGATGTTAGTTGGCCTGCTATGCCAACCAAGCTCCCCTCCGACATTCCCAAGTTCGAAGGCCTTGCTAGTGAGGATCCCTCCAACCATATCTGATCCTTCCATATGTGGTGTTCCTCCAATTCCATTACTGACGACTCTATTCATCTTTGATTTTTCCAACACAAACTTACAGGCGACGCTTCTAAATGGTATGTTGAACAGGCCACCTCCTCCCATACCACTTTTGTGACCATTTCCCAAGCCTTTTAATATTATTTCCAGCTCCCTCTCTGATACAACACTGGTACCGAGCTTTTAACCTCCTTCTGTCAATCCTCCTCAACCCGCCTTTCCGCTCATGTCCAAGAATGGCGGCGCAGAAGAAGCTTGTGTCGAAATCCCCCCTTTGAAGATCGGGTTTACATGGACTCTCTTACCTCCCATTGGTAAAGATGTTGCATCCCATTTTCCCCAAATCGAGGAAGCCGCCCTCCAGATCGCATTGAAGTATGAACTTATCTACGCCCAATCTGGTTATGTTTATACCGTCCTTCCCGACCTTCCAAAACCTGGTGGCCCTAATGCCTCGGGGGCATCTCATTCTGCCGACGGTATCGTTGGAGCCCTATCACACACCTCTGCCCAACCTGCTCTAGGCCATGGTTTGCCTCTAGGGGCTAGCCTCTCCGGCGTTTTTTCCCCTCCTGGCAGCATGTACTCAAGCTACGGCATGCCTCCTCCTTTTTCCCACCCCCCTGCTTACCTTACTACTGCCCACCCTACTCCTTATCCATATCCACAACCTGGTGTCCCAGCGCCTCCAGCCTTTGGACCTCCCACTCCCTTGCCTTCTCCACCCCCACAACCGGACTTACTACCCCCTCCTGGGAAAGTATTTGCATAGCAGGGGGCACCTAATTTTCCTCCTTCTCAACGAAGGAGAAGAGGCAACCAATCCGCTTCTGATAATCGTGGACCCAACCCTTCCAATATCGACTCTACCACTGCCAACCAGCCACAGGGCTCTCAGCCCCAGCCGGACAGGCCACTTCACACCAATAAGCCCTGTTCGTGTTGCGGTGTTTATGGTCACTACACTCACGATTGTCCCTTATCCCCACAAATGCGACAACTTTGGGATTCTCATGCCATTATATGGGGACAACACTCCTCCCCTACTACCCCTCCCACCCTCGTTACTTCTCAACCTGTTGTGTTTACTGATCCTTTCCCGCAACAAGGATTCGTGGCCACTCAACCACCTCATGCCCCGGTAACCACTCAACCTTCCCCTTCTGGTTCCTCTGATTACCAGATTCTCATGATGGCTTCTAACCCACCTCTCCCTGTTGACCTCAACCTTCAAACTCGATCTCGTTAGTATTCCACATCTCCTGTTCCGTTTGTCTCTGAGTCTCCATCGTCAGGTCCTACAGAGCCTCCATCGACACCCAATGGTCCCTTGCAACTCCCTCTGCCCAACGCCGAGGTTCATCCCAAGCCTCCTAAGGAACCATTACGCCTAAATACTGCCTCTGGTCGGGCTGCCCATTCATACAGCATAGTAGATGATCTGTCCCAATCTCCTACTGTCATTTCAACACTAGAACTCCTCCAGTCATGTCCTTCTCAAAAGAGGGCTATACTATTTTCTTTGGGCACTGTAGATCCTGCTAATGACCAATTGATTGTTTTCGATGCCCGTCAGTCAGCCCACCCCCCTCTTCCTCCTTCCATTGCTTTCCAAATCCCAGTCAAAATCCGAAACACCAGTGTTCCTCGGTGTATTATTGATGAGGAGGCATCTACCTACGTAATGTCCGCTTCAGTTTGGAAACAACTCGGATCCCCTGAACTGGCCCCTTCCACCATCACCCTTCGTGCATGGGATGGCCATGCCTCCCAGCCCATTGGCCTATTTCGTAACTGTCCTATCACCCTTGCTGGAAAGACTGTTTCCGTCGACGTTGAATTTATCGATGCCCCTCTTGACTACAACATCCTTTTGGGGTGTAGTTACACCTATGCCATGTCAGCCGTCCCATCCGCAGTCTACCGCAAGATGTTTTTCCCTCATAATGGCGGGATTGTCACCATTGACCAGTTGACTTACCATGAACCAAAATCTCAGTTCTCCCCTGAGTCCACCATATCTACTGTCACCAACAAGAAAACTATTGATTCTTTGACCAGTGTTTCCCCCGGCGTCTACAAAGACTCCTCCTTGCTTGGCACCTTTTTCGACTCCCCTCCCATCTCTGATCCTAACTTGGCGAACGTTTGCATGATGCAATCATCTTGGGCTAACCTTACAGAGCCCACTTTGGCTAGTTAGCAACCTCAACCTCTACCAACTCCTAGCCCTTCACCCAGGGATAATTTTAAGGGAAAATTTTAGCCCAAAGGCGGAATTTAAGGGGTTTTAGATTTTAGAGGGGATAGGAATAATTATTTAAATCTTATTTAGATAATATTCCTTGTTAAATATGACCAAATCAACCACCATTAATCAAATAAATCATTATTTATTTGATTATATCCCAACCACTTCCTTAAAAAGATAAATAAATCATTTATTTATTTATTTTTCACTAATCAAGGGATTTGACCTAAGTCAAACACCCTTTCCCTCCAACAAATAATAATAAAATATTCCATAGAGGTGGATCTAGATGTGATTAACATTATTTTAATCATGCACCAAGATCTAGAAGGACCCAATATTTTGTTATAAATAGGAGGGTTTTCCCCATCATTCTTCACCTTTTGTTGCATACTAGATCACTCTCGATCTATACACTCGGTCTCATTTTCTGCCATTGTTGCTCCCATTGAGCTCTACCTTCTACATTGGGTTTTCTACATCTACAAGAGAGAGAAAGCTTGGATCTGAAGTGCTGAGGACTACAAAGAACCCATCCCATTGAGGAGATCTGGATACACCTTCTTGTTTCCTCCCAGGTGCCCTGTAATATAAAAATTCATTCAAAAAATCGTGTTCTTGTCTTGTCTGTTGGATGCATGGAGCAAACTCTTTACTTTACTGCTTAATATCTTTCCATTTATAGATCTCTTTGTTGCAGCACTTTAACTACTAATTGCAGATCTGAAGATGTTTTGCAGCCATTATTGTTGTTAGGGCTATTAGTTATGCGTAGCTAAAGTGGTTCTTTTTCGTACGCTTCGACAAATAATTCATACTAACAAATGAAGCACTAATATTGTGTTTTAAATTACTACCATTGCTGTCATATTCCCGCATATTCACTACTTCAAAGCCCTTAGGCTTCTTTTTTTCAACTCGCTTTTTGCCTTCTTTTATGTCATTTTCTCACATAAACCCTAAAACTTAAAATTTCTGCAACTCTCGTGTGTTTCTCGGCCCTGACAGTAAGCGACATCAGCCGCAATCGAGACGGCAACTTTTCCGGTAATCTGGCGCCGAGACAACCGAACAGTGGGGTCGCACTTGGCCCGAAACTCGCGATTCGGACCTCCAGTCGACTACCTCTATTTTCGCGACCAACTCGGACGTCGAAATCGCGACCTCGCCTTTTTTCTCCAAGATTTTTTCCGTAATCTTTTCTGGTGCTCATTGCATTTTCCTCGCTATAAAGCTTTCAATTTTCTGTTTCTTAAATTTCGCTTGATCAAGACTCCCATCCTGCTTTACTCATCTAAGTGGGAACCCAGCCCCTTAGGGCTTTAGTACCCTCCACTTTTTGTGGAAGAGTGTTAGCTGTTTCAGCTGTCGGTTTCAGAGCTTCAGCCCCCTTTTTCTAGATCTGTTACCTCCCTTTCAGATCCATTGAAATCAGCCCTTTTTCCTTTCAAATCACCTCTTTTCATTTTGTTTGGACCTCCTTTGAAGGCCTCCGCCTCCCCCCTCCGGTTATTTGCTGATTTCCCTCCTTTTTTCCAGCCACCTTGCCTCTGTCTCTTGGCTGTGATCTGCACCTCTTTCCTGCAGCTTTATCCTCCAGATCTCTGTCCCTTTTGACCCTAGATCTGTTGAGCTCCCTTTATGTGTGTTTTACATAGTTTTTCCCTTTCTTTTCAGCATAGTTGTGAGAGACCCACCTTCTTGGGTTAAATAGATGCATACGTAGCTGTTATTTTTCTGTTATTTCAGTGTTTTATTATGTTTTCTGTAGGTTTATTTTCAGCTACGCAGCACACTTTTTCTTGCTCTCAACAACGGAAAGGGTTTAAAAATTAAAATTAACACACGCCACACACTGACCCTAAGTGAAGAAGCGCCTGGTTTACACCGCCTGGCAAAGACTCTAAAATCAATTGTCACTGCACCTTATCTGCCCTTGACCTTTCTTGATTCTGTCCCCTTCTGCCCTTGTCGGTTTCCTTCTTCCTGTCATCATTGCGCCCCCAAGGCGCCTTTCCCGGAGACTTCTTGGCCTTCACCCTCAGTTTTCGGTTGATCGACCTGCTCCGCACCGCCGTCATCGAGCCAGTCCACCTTCGAGTCCGCACTCTGACTCCTCTCCTGATTCATCGGGTCCTCCTTCTCCTTCTGGTTCTCCCCCTGTTACCTTCACTATGTCTGGTCCAGGGCCTAACGCTAGCGGTTCTCCCGGCCCCAATGCCGGCCCCACTTCTAGCGGAACTGCCACAACCACTACCCCGGCCACCCCTGTGCTGCCGTACATTGCAGGCCTCAGCCTCCTCGATTTCCATCAGTTGATTAATGACCCTATTCACCACAATGCTACCTGGCCCGCTATGCCCACCAAGCTGCCCTCTGATATTCCTAAGTTCGAGGGTCTTAATGGAGAAGATCCAACCAATCACGTCCAGTCTTTCCACATGTGGTGTTCCTCCAATTCCATTACCGATGACTCCATCCGTCTTCGTTTGTTCCAACGCACGCTTACCGGCGAAGCTTCTAAATGGTATGTCGAAATGCACCACTTCCTCTCATACCACGTTCGGCACTTTGCCCAAGCCTTTTGTCGTACTTCCACTTCCTCCGATACGACACTGCACGGAGCTCTTTGACTTCATTTTAAGCAATCCTCTCCACACGCCTTCTCGCCCATGTTCAGAACACACGAAGACCCTCTAAGGGTCGAGCTCCTCCTCTCGAAGATCGAAGCCATATGGACTGGTTCCTTCGCACCCTCCCGTCTCCCATCGGCAAAGATGTCGCCTCTCACTTTCCTCAATCTCAAGAAGCCGCCCTCCAAATAGCTTT
This sequence comes from Pinus albicaulis, assembly GCA_034641835.2. Lineage (NCBI taxonomy): Eukaryota > Viridiplantae > Streptophyta > Pinopsida > Pinales > Pinaceae > Pinus > Pinus albicaulis. The sequence goes on along the minus strand of CM076574.1, from coordinate 1,178,848 downwards.
AAAATATGACCTGATCTACGCTCAATCGGGTTATGTTTATACCGTTCTGCCTGACATCCCCAGGCCCGGTGGCGCTAACGCCCCTGGGGCATCTCATTCCGCCGACGGTATTGTTGGATCTCTTTCCCACCCATCTGCTCACCCTCCTATGAGCCATGGTCTCCCTCAGGGAGGGGCCAGCACCTCAAGCAATCTTCCCCCTCCCGGCAACATGTATCCAGGATACGGCATGCCTCCTCCTTTTGCCCAACCTCCGCTACCTCAATGTCGCCCAACCCAACCCTTACTTTTATCCGCACCGTGCGCCCCGCTTCCAAAGATATGCGTCGCCGCCCTCCCTTGCCTCACACCCCGCAACAAATAGCTTACCACCCTCCAGTGGCAAGAGTATTTGTACGTCAGGAGGCGATGAACCCCTTCTTCTCAAAGAAGGCGGCGAGGCAACCAGAACCCATCTGCCCCCGGTAACCGAGGACCCAATTCTGGTATGGACCCTAACACTAGCAACCAGCCTCAGGGCATCTCGCCCAGGCCGGACAAGCCGCTTCGCACAAACAAGCCCTGTTCGTGTTGCGGTGTTTACGGTCACTACACTCACGATTGTCCTCTCTTACCCCAGATGCGACAGATGTGGGAGTCTCAAGCCACATTGCGCGGACAACGCGCCTCCCCTCATGCTCCTCCTAATGTGGCCACTACCCAGCCAGCTGTGTTCACTGATCCTTTCCCTCAACAAGGATCCGTGGCTACCCAACCACCCGACAGCCATGTAGCCACCCCCTCGTCCATTTCTGGTTCCTCTGATTACCAGATCCTTATGATGCGCTCCGATCCTTCCCCTTCCGTCGACCTTCACCTTCAAACTCGGTCTCGCCAGTACCCCAAGCCTCCTGCTTAGTCTGCTCCCGAGCCTCCATCTTCAGGTTCTACATAGCCTCTTTCGACATCCAGTGGCCCCTTACACATCCCTCAACCCAAAGTTGAGGTTCATCCAAAGATTCCAAAGGGCCCATTACGCCGAAATGCTGCTTCCGGTCGAGCCGCTCAATCGTATAGTATAGTAGATGATCTGGCGCAATCCCCTGCTGCCATTTCCACACTGGAACTCCTCCAGTCGTGCCCTTCTCAAAAGAAGGCTCTACTATCTGCCGTGGGCGCTGTTGATCCTGCTGATGACCAAATGATTGTTTTCGACGCCACTCAATCGGACCACCCTCCCCTTCCTCCTTCCGTTGCTTTCCAAATCCCAGTCAAAATCCGGAACGCCACTGTATCCCGGTGTATAATTGATGAGGGGGCATCCACCTGTGTGATGTCCGCTTCGGTTTGGAAGCAACTCGGATCCCCTGAGCTGGGCCCTTCCACGATCACCCTTCGAGCGTGGGACGGTCATGCCTCCCAGCCTATTGGCCTGTTTCGTAACTGTCCCATCACCCTCGCCGGTAAGACTGTTTGCGTTGACGTCGAAGTCATTGACGCCCCTCTAGACTACAACATTCTATTGGGGCGAAGCTACACCTATGCCATGTCTGTTGTCCCATCCGCGGTTTTCCGCAAGATGTCTTTTCCACATAACGGGAAGATAGTCACCATTGAACAGTTGACATATCATGAGCCTCCCTCTCAAACCTCCTCTGAGACCACCATCTCTTCTGTAGCCAACAAGCAAACCGTCGATTCCCTGACCAGTGTCTCCCCCGGCGTTTACAAGGACTCCTCCCTACTTGGAACTTTTCCTTGTCTTCCCCCTCCTCCTATCCCTGATCCCAGCTTGTCAAATGTTTGCATGATGCAATCGTCTCAGGCCGCCCTCAAACGGCCTGCTTCGGCTAGTCCGCAACCGCCCCTTCGCCCTCCGCAACCCGCTCCTAGCCATACTTCTCTGCCAACCGGACCTCCTCCTTATGGCCTTCCCCCTACAGCTGGTATCCCTGAATCCCTTTACCCCCCTGGCTCGGTTCCCCCTGGCCTGAACCATCTCGGAGCCGTCCCTCCCGGCCATTACCCTGCTGGACAGATCCCTTTCCTGGCTCCCCCTCCCGGCGTATATTCTGTCCCCATCATGGCCACCCTCTCCCTTCCTAACCTGACCTTGGGCATTCCGGTCTGGTACCTTGATCCCCCAGCTGCCACCCCTCCTGGTCACCCCAAACCCTACATGGCTTTGACATCGGTCCAACCGGTCCCCCTCGCTTCTTCCGTTGCTGCTGTGCCTCCAGCACCTCCGCAGGATCCTTCTCCTGTCGTGACAGCTCCTGAGAAGAAACGCAAAGCCCGTAAGGGGGCACCAAAATATAAGACCACCACGACTGACCCGACCCCTCCCCAACCTGCCAAGCCCTGTGCCTTGTGCGATGTCGCCGGTCATGCCACCCATGCTTGTCCCGAGTTGCCCCGTATCCAACCCATGGTTAAAGTCGCATTCCCCGAATCTACGGCCCCTGAAGCCTCCTCTTCGTCCGTAACCAAGAACCCCAAGACTCTCCGCACCAACAAACCGTGCGCATTGTGCGGTGTCCATGGCCACTACTCCCACCGCTGTCCTCACCTGACGCATTATCGCGCATCTTTAGAGGCCATTCGAGAGTATGAGGTTGAACAGAATCAATCTGCCTCTCCCATCCTCGCGCAGTATGCTTCAGGCCAACCCGAGGATCCTCCCGCTTCCATTGTCATCCCTCCCCCCGACGTTCAGATGACGGAGTCCACGGTAACCATCCTTTACCTATCCTCCTCTGCACGACACTCGGAGCCTAGCCTGTCCGCAGCCTCCCCCATTGTGTCCCTTGATACTCGAGATCACTCCAATTGTGTCTCTGTTGACCTCCGCAGCCCGAGTCCTCACCATGTTTCCGATAGCTCTCATACACCACCTTGTCTGAGTCTTGATCATCCTGCCCCTTCCTCCTACCATTCCCGCTCGATGACTTCTGTGCCCTCACGCTGCCGTCATTTCCTTTCATCCCCTCATTTATTGTCTTGTCACACCATCTTGCAGGACCCCCCGTCCACACCCTTTATCGGTTACGCCGATGGTGCAAGTCGCTACTCCAGGAATCTTGCCTCGGCAAGGTGGGCCATCTTCACCCCCTTGCATCACCTCGTTCTGTCTAACGGGGTATGCATTGGTTCCGCCACCAACAATCAGGCCGAATATGATGCAGTGCGTGGCCTATTAGCTGATGCCCTCTTGCATCGCATCCGCCATCTGCACGTTCGTTTGGATTCCCTGCTTCTTGTAATGCAACTCAATGGTGTTTATCGTGTGCATAACCCTGTGCTGTTTAGACGCTATTTACGGGTGAAAGTCTTAATATGTGCGTTTGAAACCATAACTTTCAACCATGTACCCAGAGATCAGAATCACTACGTGGATAGTATTGCAAACCATGTTCTAGATTGGCATTTATCACACACAATTCATACAAGACAATAACATTAAATCAACCATCAAAAAGCCGATACATATCCATAATATGTGTCGCAAACCATATATTGATGAGTCCATCTACTCTGATACATACAACATGCCCATAGCATGTTCCAAAAACTGGGGGCACCATATGCCCCTCCATACATATACATACGACATGCCCATAGCATGTTACAAACAAAATCCAAAAAACAACTGGGGGCACCATATGCCCCTCCATACACTATAGGGGGCACCACCTGCCCCTACATACATCAGAGAGGGCACCATATGCCCCTAATCACTATCCGGAGGCTCCCGGGCCAATGGCTCTGCCCCTGCAGCATGTAGATCACGCATAGCTTGACCAGCCATCGCCATGCGCTGCATGATACCTCGCCACTCCGAGGGGAGACCAACACATGGCTCTATGTACTGGTCATCTAAATCCTGCCACCCGCGCTCCGATACTCCGGTCAAAAGCTGCTCACATCTACGGTGGATGTCCTCCAGTAGGGCGGCTGCATCCTCATTCTGCGCTGCTCTCGACCCACTCGGACCTGTAGCTCCAGACGCTGCCGGTCGTCCCATATATCCGGCCGGTTTTACCGGTGCTATATCTGCATACCAAAAGTCCCTGAATCAGTATCATCATTTACTATTCAAAAAATTTAACATGCCCATATAAGAATAGCAATTTGTCACTTACCATCGGGCCCCCAGACTCGACCAGACGGAAGTGGCAGATCCGGATCCCCACAATAGCTCATCCCACTATAAGGGTAGTCGTCTATGTACAAAGGCATCTGATCCCAATGGGCAAAGAACTCCGGTCGAAACACTCGCCCGACCGCCCCTCCTCCTCCTCTGCAGAGTAGTCGTCCCCAACGACGCATCCTGGGCTCTCTCGGGCCCCCATCTGGAAGCTGCACACGAGGCCTCAAGGTTGGGATCTTCTCAAAGAAGAAGGCGCACAATAAAGTCCCATATGAGCAATCATGATTCACCTGCCGCCTGCATAGCGACAACTGTCGCTTTAGCGCCACCAGCATCATTTGAGCCCACCCAAAGTAGGTCCCACCCAACACACTCTCCACTATCATCATCTGCCCACCCGTGATGTGATGGAACGCCTGGCTGCCCAGGATTCGCAGCACAGCTGCGACCACTGCACGGGTTTCTAGCCTCTCTAGATCCCCGACCGATATTCGAGTCCCCTTGACTTGAAGACCCGGTCGACAATGGCGTTCCACGAACTCCATGATATGCCACCCCCGCGGAAGCACTGGCTGCGTGTCTCCCACGATCCCCAGTGGTGGGAGGCCGGTCAGGAAGTACACATCCTGGACCGTCAGTTCGATCCTGTGCCCTTGCACTACAAAGATCTCCTGATCTGGATCCCAATAACTGATAATCCGGGCCAGTAATGGTTCCCCTGCTCTCATCAACGGGTTCTCCACAAACTTGAGAACCCCAAATCTCGCCAATACACGACGAACGCCCTGATCCGCCTGGATCTCTGTCCGAAGTGTTTCCAGATCCCTCTCTCTCCAGTTGACCCGCAACTCTGCCATACCTGCACAAACACATCATTTTTGTCAGGGTACAGATCGGGAAAACCATAACCACACACCAAAACCCAACTCCCAGCCATAAAACAGCACCAAACCCCCCTCATCTCCCAGGTCGCAGTTTTTTGCCATTTTCTGGACCAGGTCGCACTTTTTGCCCTAGAACCTGCGTCCTGGGTCGCACTTTTTGCCCCAAAAAGTGCGACCCGGCCGTAGAGATGAGGGAGGGGCTGTTTCTGGGGTGTTGGGCCCTAAACTGCAAATCTAATCCACCAAAATGCAAGAGCAAGGTTAGGCCTCTTACCTCCAACTGACAGATCTCAAATCCAACGGTCGGTTTGTCCGCTACGTTCGCCGCAAGATTTAGGGCCTTCTCTCCTCTCCACATTCACCACAACAACACTAGCAAATGAATGATTTTGGAGGGAAAACTGCCTCATTAAAAGAGAACCCCTGTTTCTTCTTTCGACTGCTGCGACCACACCGTAGCCCCGTTCGACGAACCGTCAGCACCGCTGGTTAGATCTCACCGAGCTCTCAAATGGGTTTTAACTAGTTTTTGGTGATTTGACACTTCACCCGGACACATTTTTTCCACGAAAGGTCACTTCATCGCTCCTTAAAATCGAATTTCCTCACTTACGACACTTGTACTTGGGGCACCATATCGCTCCCTTACTTGTCCATGTTCGTGTCGATTTTCGTCATGAGTGCCCACCTTGTACTCATGCTTCCATGGCCCCCCATTGGGGCCTTCACTGTGTGGCAGCACTATCAAGTCGCCCTTGTTTAGAGCATTCAAGTTGAGTCATCATTGCATTCATGGAGTCTATCCTGCATCCTTTTACACCCCACTATAGCCCTCCATTCTTCTTTGCTTGATTCCTCTCTTGTGTCGCATATCATGACCTTCAGCCCCACTGTCCCCTGTCCCTGTCGATATTGTGTCAGTCGCTGCCATGTCATTTATGCCCTTTATGCTCTAACAAGGGAAGTCATCCATTCGCCACTCCATCCTTCCCATTTCCACCATCATCATTAGTGTCAGTTTTTCCGTCGCTCTATTGTTCTTCTCTCGTGCCTTATTTGAGGATCTCTCATTGCCTCACCTACGGCGGACCTCCTTCTGTCGACATCAGCACATTTATTCCAGAAGCAAGGTCTAGAGGGCGGTGTACCTTGGTTCCAGCTTCCACTCTTGTTCGGTGCCTCGGATCAGGCAGGGGGATCTCTTACTTCCCTTTGACTTGATTGCTTCTCCAGCTCCTTTCAGCATGATCGAGATTCGTATACTGGACAGTCCAGTGACCCAGCAGCAGCTCTTGATGATTCCCGGGCGTGTGTGAGATGTCTCAGCCCTCATGAGGGGGTGGCCCTGCAGGTAGCCCCCACATGCCCGGATGACCTCTTCATTGCAGCCTTTGATGCCGCTCCAGATTTTGATGATGTTGGCCTTAGCCACTTGCAGCACCTCTATGATTTTCATGTATCAGTCAGATTTTGTGAGCCCTTCCCCATTTACAAGGGGCATTTGGGTTGTATTTATCTCATGTACCCAGATATTCTTGTACTAGTCCTGGCTGTTATCCCAGGCACAGCATGTATGTGAGACTCTTCATTGTATTTTTATCTGGCCCTTGATTATGCCAGCTGTACTCTATGGTTCGGTCCCTTGTTTACTGGACACACTATTATTTTGTACTTTGTCACGGTGGGCATAGGTATACCTCCCCCGCCGCCTTCAGCACAGGTACCCTCTCATAAAAGAGACTTGTTGCACCTGCGAGTCTCGTCTCCTCAGGGTCTAGTCCTTCAGCACACTATCTACCTCACATTTCTCTCTCTGACACCCCTTTTGTTGTCTAGTGATTGTGTTCTTACAACGTACTTCGGTCATACAATTTGCTCCTGACACTCGCACGCTGGGGGGCAATCTGTTACACCATTTTTTGGTCATCTAACCTTTCATCATTAGATGGACCCAAGTACACCATGTAAGACCAGTTTTACCCCAAGTAAAACTACTTTCACTATGTTAATTAGGAGACCCCAAAAGGAATAATTAATTAAACCATAATTTATTTATTATTCCCAGTCATGTTTAACCCAAAAACAAAGAAATTAATGAGATAAACCCATAGTTATCTTATTATTTTCTAGGAATAATTATTTAAATAATATCCCTTGTTAAATATGACCAAATCAACCACCATTAATTAAATAAATCATTATTTATTTGATTATATCCCAACCACTTCCTTAAAAAGATAAATAAATCATTTGTTTATTTATTCTTCACTAATCAAGGGATTTGACCCAAGTCAAACACCCTTTCCCTCCAACAAATAATAATAAAATATTCCATAGAGGTGGATCTAGATTTGATTAACATTATTTTAATCATGCACCAAGATCTAGAATGACCCAATATTTTGTTATAAATAGGAGGATTTTCCCCATCATTCTTCACCTTTTGTTGCCTATTAGATCACTCTGGATCTATACACTTGGTCTCATTTCTACCATTTTGCTCCCATTGAGCTCTACTTTCTGCATTGGGTTTTCTACATCTACAAGAGAGAGAAAGCTTAGATCTGAAGTGCCGAGGACTACAAAGAACCCATCCCATTGAGGAGATCTGGATACACCTTCTTGTTTCCTCCCAGGTGCCCTGTAATATAAAAATTCATTCAAAATCGTGTTCTTGTCTTGTCTGTTGGATGCATGGAGCAAACTCTTTACTTTACTGCTTAATGTCTTTCCATTTATAGATCTGTTTGTTGCAGCATTTTAACCACTAATCGCAGATCTGAAGATGTTTGGCAGCCTCTATTGTTGTTAGGGCTATTAGTTATGCGTAGCTAAAGTGGTTCTTTTTCGTACACTTCGACGAAGAATTCATACTAACACAAAGACTCCTCCTTGCTTGGCACATTTTTCGACTCCCCTCCCGTCTCTGATCCTAACTTGGCGAACGTTTGCATGATGCAATCATCTTGGGCTAACCTTACAGAGCCCAATTTGGCTAGTCAGCAACCTCAACCTCAACCAGCTCCTAGCCCTTCGCCCCCGTGAGCCACCCTTCTTCCTTCTGAATCTTCTTCTATCACCACTCCTCATGGGTCGATTCCACCTGAAATCAACCCCCTTGGTACCATTCCTCCTAGCCATTTCCATGCTGGTCAGATCCCTTTCCTCGCTCCCCCTCCTGGTGCTTATTCGGTCCCTACCTTGGCCACCCCATCTCTCCCCAACTTGACCTTGGGTATACCCGTCTGGTATCTTGACCCTCCAGCCACCACTCCGCCTGGTCAACCTAAACCATATATTACTTTGACCCTAGTTCAACCAATCCCTACGACTTCTCTTGCTCTGCTGGTACCTCAGTCAACTCAACCAGCACCACCTCCTATACAACCACTTCGAGTAAAAATGGCAAAGCTCACAAGGCGACATCAAAGGACAAACCTACCCCACCCAACCCTGCCCCTCCTTGGCCTCCCAAGCATCCCATCTAGTGTGCTCTGTGTGATGTTGTTGGTCACGCCACTCATACCTACCCTGAATTACCACCTCTCAAGACCATGGTTAATGCAACGTCTCCCGAATCAGACATCCCAGAAGTCCATGTCACCATACCGGATTCTACCCCTAAACTTAAGACTTTGCGCACCAATCACCCTTGTTCTTTGTGCAATTTCCATGGCCACTATACCCACCTTTGCCCCTGCCTTGACGATTATCGTGCCTCTTTAGCCACATACCGCCAATTCAAAGCCGCCCTCGCCCGTAATCCTTCTTCCCTCACATAGGACCACCTGTCTACCACGATTACCATTCCTCCTCCTGATATCGAAATGACCGAGACTTCAGCTACCATTTCCTACCTTTCCTCATCCCCGCGATTCTCAAATACCAACCCCTTAGTATCTTCCCCTAATGCTTCGCCTGATCATTCAACTGCTCACTCTATCACCTCACATAACTTCGTACCTGTGAGCCCCTCCCATCACAATCAAGAGTCTCATCCCTCTACCTCCTCAGGTCAACCTCTTCCATCCTCTCTTCCCATTTTCCAGTCCGATGAAGACATCATGGAAGCCATGACCAACCCTGATTTTCCATGGGATGATATGCACCATCGTGCATATTTCCTCCCACATTAATCCCATGACCAATATGCCCTCGAATCCAAAGACTTCATTCCTGATAAATTTTATTGGTTCAAAAACCCCATCCCTGCACCTGATGCTTTCGAAGAAGGAAATATGGCTAATATCTCTCCCACCATCAAAATCAACATTTATGTCAAGCCAGGTATTGAATAACATATCACCATGGGTGCCCAATGCACTCCAGAAGAAATTGAAGCCTACACGAAACTCTTCAAATAATTTCGTGATGTTTTCACCTGGTCCTACTCAGAAATGCCCAGACTCGATCCTGCCATTGTCAAACATCACATCGACACATGGCTTGATGCCATTCCAGTTCATCAGAAGTTGAGACCCATCCATCCTTCTAGATGTGATGCCATCAAAGCTGAAATCGACAAGCTCCGGTAGGCTGGTTTCATTTACCCCATTGAATATACCACTTGGGTGTCTAACCCAGTTCCTGTCCTCAAAAAACAAGGCACCATTCGTGTTTGCACCGACTTTCACGATCTGAACAAAGCTTGTCCCAAAGACAACTTCCCCACACCATTTATTGACCAAATCATCGATGAGTGTGTGGGGCATGAGATTCTCTCCTTTATGGATGGCTTCTCCGGATACAACCAAATTGTTATCCGTCCTGCTGATCAACTTAAAACCGCATTCATTAGTCCGTGGGGCACTTTCGCATACCGAGTCATGCCATTTGGCCTTAAAAACGCCGGTACCACCTTTCAACGAGCCATGTCTTATTGCTTCCATGACTTAGCCCATATTATCCTTTCCTATTTAGACGACCTTACCACACGTTCTCAACATCGGGCGCAACACCTTCATGACCTACGTACCATTTTTCTCCGATGCCGCAAGTATAACATTCGCCTTAACCCTTTGAAATGTGTCTTATGTGTTCTCACCTGTCGTCTCCTCGGCTTCATCGTGTCTAAAGACGGAATAACTCTTGACCCTATGAAGGTTCAAGCCATTCTTGAACTTCCTCTGCCTCGTACCTTACGCCAGCTACAAAGTCTCCAAGGCAAAGCTAATTTCCTTTGACGATTCGTTCCTGACTACGCCACTACCGCACATGGCATCCTTAGACTTCTTCGATCTCACACCCCTTTTGTCTGGGATACATATGCTCAAGAGTATTTTGATGCCCTCAAGCATGCTCTCACATCTGCCCCCTTGATCCTTCCCCCTGAATTTGACCGAGATTTCACCCTATACATATCCGCTTCCACATATTCGGTTTCCGGTGTCCTTATCCAGGAGGATGATAACGGTGTTGAGCATGTGATCTATTATGTCAGTAAGAACCTTGCCGGTCCACCTGTGTCCTACTCGCAGGAAGAAAAATTAGCACTAGCTGTCGTGTTCTCAGTCCAAAAATTGCGTCATTATATCCTCATGCGTTCCACCAAGGTTGTGACTGATTCCAACCCCATGGCTTTCCTATTGAGTCGCCACATCCTCAATGGGAAGTACGCCCGTTGGGTCGTTATTCTCCAAGAATTCGACCTTGAATTTGTCACCCCAAAAATTAAAAAAGGTTTAGTCCTAGCTGAACTCATTTTTTATTTACCTACCCGGACGCAAGATACTCCAATTAATGACGCTCTTCCCGATGAACATTTGTTTTCCATCACCACCGGAGATCCTTGGTATGGCGACATCCTTACTTACTTGCGAACCCAAAAGTTCGCCCTTCACCTTGATCGTGATGCTCGACAACGTATCCGACACCAAGCCTCTCGCTACCTTCTAATTGGCGATGACCTTTATCATCGTAGCGTAGATACTATCCTTCGTCGTTGCCTCACCCACGCTGAAGCCGAGCAAGTCCTAAATGCCTATCATAGTGGCGCTTGTGGTGGCCACCTCTCCGACCTCGCCACAGCCCAAAAAATCATGCGTGCTGGGTATTTTTGGCCTTCTCTCTTCAGTGATTGCATTGAAGCAGTCAAACACTGTTCCAATTGCCAATATTTCGCCCCCAAGGCGTGAGCTCCTCCCTCTCCTCTCCATCCTGTCGTCACAGCTGGTCCTTTTTGTAAATGGGCCATCGACTTTATGGAATATCGACCTCCATCTGCTGGCAACCACAAATATATCATCGTGGCAGTTGACTACTTCACTAAATGGGTTGAAGCTATGCCTACATTCAACAATACAGTAGCCACCGCAGCCCTCTTTTTCTTTAACCATGTCATTGCTCGATTCGGAGTTCCAAAATAGTTAGTCTCGGACCATGGCCGACATTTCGAAGATCATATTTGGCATGAGCTCTCCTCCTTATTGGGTTTTGAACACCAATATTCCTCTTCCTATTACCCCCAAGGTAATGGCCAAGTTGAAGCGGTCAACAAAATTCTTAAAACCATGCTTCAATGAATGGTGAATAAACACAAAACCAATTGGCATCTCATGCTCTTCCCTGATTTGTGGGCTTATCGTACTTTTGTTAAAATTGGCACCGGTTTCACTCCTTTCCACCTTGTCTTTGGCGAGGAGGCAGTCTTACCAATCGAATGTGAAATCCCTTCCCTTCATTTGGCCGTCGAACTTCTCCCTGATACCCAACCTCTAGAACAATGGCTTATCATGCTTGAGCACACTTCTAAAGATCGTCGTGTTGCATTACAAACCCTTGAAGCAGCCAAAAAGTGCACCAAAGCTCAGTATGACCGAAAAGTGCATCCTGACACCTTTCATGAAGGTGACCTTGTTCTAGTATATGACCAGGCCCACAATACCCTTGGTCATGGGAAGTTCAACTCATTATGGCTAGGTCCTTACATCATCAGTAAAGATCTTGGGAAGGGGGCATATCTTTTAGAGGACTTTGAAGAACACCCCCTTCCTAATCCTTGCAATGCACTCTATCTCAAGAGGTATTACCCTTATCATTTCCCGCTCGAAATGCATGTTTTACTTTCTTGTAGATAGCCAGCATAAGTTTGTTTTCATCAGTCATTACTTCACCAGGACACATGTTGTCCATGAAGTCTTCCTTTCCTCCTTTTTCAAATTGGATTTCCTCACTTACAACACTTTTCCTTGGGGCACCACTTAGCCTCCATCTTTATTCTTGTCTGTGTCGATTTCTGTCATGAGATACCATTTCATCCTCATGTTTTTCGGGTCCCCTTTGGACCTTTCATCATTTCAACATCATCATTAGTCTTCGTCTGGGTACCTTGGATCCAACCCCTTTTCCGTATGTTCACGATACATATACTCGATGGTCCAGTAATTCCATAGCAGTTATTGGTGATTCCCGGGCATGTGTGAGATGTCTGACCCCTCATGAGGGGGTGGCCCTGCAGGTAGTCCCCCACATGCCCGGATGACTTCATTCCCGCCCTTGATGTAGCTCCTCCCATTTGATGGTATCGGCTTCAACCGCTTGCATCGCCATTTTTGATTCACATGTCTCTATCAGATTTTGAGAGCCCTTCCCTGTGTGTAGGGGGCATTTGGGTATATTTGTATCTCAATGTACTACCATATTACTGTCTAAGTCTTGAAGATTATTCCAGGCATCACATGTATGTGGGATTCATCCTATGATTTATCTGGCTCATGTTTCGGCAAGCACATGATTCATCATTGCGTTCCGTGGTTTTCTGGGCACCTTACTCTTTGTACTTATTGTGTTCCGTGGTGTTCCGGGCGCCTTATTCTTTGTACTTTGTCTCAGCGGGCATAGGTATGCCTCCCCCGCCACCTTTAGCACAGGTACCACTTCATCAACTAGAGACTTGTTGCACCTGTAAGTCTCATCTCCTCAGGGTCTAGTCCTTTAGCACATCAGCCAACCTTACATTTCTCTCTCTCACTTCCCTCTCGATATCTAGTGATTGAGTTCTTACAACATACTTCGGTCATACGATTTGCTCCTAGCACTCATATGTTGGGGGGCAATCTGTTACACCATTTTTTGGTCATATAACCTGTTATTATTAGATGAACCCAAGTACACCATGTAAGACTAATTTTACCCTAAGTAAAATTGCTTTCACCATATAAAATAACTCATTTGTTTATATTTCCTAGTCATATTTAACCCAAAATAAGGAACTTAATTAAATAAATCCTTATTTATTTAATTATTCCCTAAGAATAAGTTATTTAAATCATTATTTAAATAATATTCTTAGTTAAATTTGACTAAATCATCCATAAATAATTAAACAAACCATTATTTATTTAATTATATTCCCATCACTTCCCTAAAAAGATAAATAAACCATTTATTTATTTATTATTTATAAATAAAGGAATTGACCCAAGTCAAGAACCCTTTTCACTCCAACAAATATAATAAAATATTCCTAAAGGGTGCTTCTAGAATTCAATTAATAATATTTTATTTGTGCACCGAGTTCTAGACCGCCCCAATATTTTGTGATAAATAGGGGGGTTTCCCCATTAATTAGTCACCTTCATTGCATTAGATCACTCTGGATCTACTCTTGGTCACCATTTTCCATTTTGTTTTGTGAACTCCCATTGAGTTCCATGTTTGCTTTTCTACATCCATAAGAGAGAGAAATGTTAGATCTGAAACATTAAGGACTTCCAAGAACCCATCCCACTGAGGAGAACTGGAAAACACCTTTCTTGTTTTCCTCTCAGGTGCCCCATTCTTTAATATAATACAAAACATTCTTTTAAACACTTTGTTCTTGTCTTGTTCATTGGATGCATGGAGCTGTGTTATATTTTATCTACTTAATGTCTTTTTGTGCTTAGATCTAAATTTGTGCAGCAAACTTAAAGATATTTTGCAGCCATAATCGATGTTAGGGCTATTTTTTATGCGTAGCTAAAGTGATATTTTACGATGAAAGAATCATACTAACACTACACCATTTCCAAGCTAATAGATCCGAGCTGTTGTGTATGGGCACTGTGCCACTGTTTCAAGTCACAAAATTCTGCACCAGTTCCAGGTTAATATATCCGAGCTTCAGTAAGTTTTGGACAGGTCTGACCCAAGATAAAGGCTACTCCAATACGAGTTCATAGGTCTGACATTAAGCTTCAAGAGCCTTGCAACTTTTTTGAGAGTCTTCGCAGAAATTTCAGTGTGGTTTAATGTGATCTTTTAAGCCCAAACAAATTTCCTTGTTCTATTTCTTTTGACCCTTCAAGTTCACGAGATGTGAACTATTTTTTTTTCTTCTCTCTGTAATCGATGATCGAATTGATGCCTAGAAATGGAGGCTCGAACATGTATTTATAGTGATTTTGCTATGAAACTGAAAGGACATGACTATTTGAATTGAGGCTAACTTGTATGACTGAGGGTAGGTTGGATTTCAATAGAATATATATATTTTTACCTTAAAAATTCATTATCTCTTCAAATATAGTAAGTTTGGGGACAAATAAGGGCTCATTAGAATGGGAAAAATATACTCTACAAGATGGTATAGGACCCACGTGGATAGGATGCTTCCAAGGTGATAAAAATAAATTTTCTTTGTGACTGTCTTTAATTTTTTTTGTGCAGGAGGTGAATAGGACAACATCATCTAGTCTTTCAACCTTCATCAAGTGTATTCATTCATTCAACCTGTTGCCATCAATGACAACTTGAATTAACAATAAAAACTCTAAAAAATAGGTCTCAAAGATGATTGAATATTTTCCAAACCCTGATGGTTGTGCAAACATTGAGATATTTTTTTTGTATATGGGCTCAAACTGGAGAAAAACCTCCTTCATATTTCCCAAATTCATTTTTATTTGGTTAGAAAGTGATCTTGAAGTTTACTACTAAAACAGTCATGTATAGGAACTTTCGTAGCAAACTCCAAAATCCACCTTTTTCATAATCGTTGACCTTTCTTACTGTTGGAGGGTCTTCCTTGAGGCTAATGAGGTAAACACATTCTCTAAGTCACCCTTGTTCTAAGATTTTCCAGAATTTTATCCTCAAAGAAACCTACAACACTTTCGTAGCAAAAACTCATCTTTGAGCCTAAAATGCACTACGAAAGTTCCTAGTTCACTGATATTTTTCTACTTCTTTTTTTTTTTAACCTCCAAAGCACTTTTAAAGCATGTACATGCCTGGTATGATAGTATTAGACATAATATGGTCCAAATTTTTTTTTTCTTACCATGTTTCATGGAGTAACATCATCATCTTGCACAATCATTTTAGGACCCTTTTTCTTCAATTCAAATTGTACCATCTCTATCAAACCAAACCGACATGCTGAGATGTTGGCCAACTGATACACTGGAGTTAAGACCTTGTAAACCTTACTTGAGATGGTGAGTTTTCCAATTGATGAATTGCCATCCATGTCAGCCATGTAGAGTTTGACTGCTGAGCTGCCCCCTTGAACAAGTGGCACAATGATGTTCATGATATTATTAGATGATTCAACCACCTCTTCACTGCATTGACTACTCAAAAATATCAAAAACACATAACGTTGGAAGAAAAACAAAGTATAATAAATTTCGTAGCAAATTGTGACCTATTTACACTGAATTTGATACAGAAGTTGGTAAAAGTGTCAAATTTACTGAAATGACCAAATTAACTTATGTGTGAGATATTTTTGAAGTTTTTTTATTTAACATTAACACCTATCACATTGATGGTGACCTTCAAGACCCCCCACATATATGCAATTGTTTTTGAAAATTATGAATTCAAAAGACCTTATTTAACCCTCCTAAGTGACTTAACCTAATTACTTAAGAACAACCTAATAGTTATCATGGATAACACAACCAATCCATGTGACCAGCCATCCAACCCATCCAGGTGATCGACCCCTGAGACAAATTGAAATTTTTCTGCATCAAAGCCTTAGTCGCTCCCTTGACATGGGAATCCATGCGACTTAGAACTTTTGACCACTCCTACAACAAGGCATGCCTGCGACTAAGGACTTCTCCAGGTAGTTATGTGTCAGGACTCCAGATTTTGAGCCATTTTTTTAGGGCCATGACTCATGCCACTACCTAGAACTCCACGAAACTTCCAAAAATGAAAATTAACATAAAAAAATGATACACATTCAAATACTTGAACGAGGACTTGACTAGACTGCTACTAGCCATTATAGGTGTTAGCCACCTATAAAATTTGTCATATCAAATGGTGGCTAAATCATTTTTCAAGCCTTCAAGAAAAAAAATTTATTGCAAAAAATTGTTATCTCTTGAAGCCTTATGAAGATATCATGCCCTCTGTTTAACCTTCACTGTTGTTTCCCTTTTAAAATGCTGAAAATCTGTTGATTTCATGAAGAATAGACTACTGCAAAACTCCATTTTTCCCCTCCCTCCACTCAAAACTAACCTCTATTTTATTCCCTTTTTCCCTCCTAAAATTCCTCTATTTTTTATTTTATTCCCCTTTTCCCTTCATAAAACCACTTTTACAAAGTTTAAAACTCATTTTTAAACTTTTCCGAAACCCCCAAATCCATCAAAAAACCTTGAAAAATTCATAAAAAATAAGTTTTTTGACTATAGGTTTAAGCCCCTTTGGGCTAAATCTTAAACCACTTCCCCACATATGCCCACACCCTAGAACCAGGTGCTAACCCAATCGGGCACTTATCGCATCGGAACAAATCAGAGAGAACATTTGATTGTGTTAACAAAGAGTTCTGATATGATTGGCCTCTATTTATAAGCCCCGGGCCTTTTCTACTTTATAAAACCAAGGCCCCGCAGACAGGCGCTAAACCTCATATATATAACCCGCCCAAAGCCGAAAATCCTTTGTATTTCATTAAATTTTTGGTTTTTTATGTTATAATGTGGCTCGTCGATCATTGGTCGGAGCCCTTCCCAACTGTTGATCTTTGGAACAATCAAGGGCCAGTGCTATCTCGTATTGGATATTTCCATTGGTGCAATGTATTATTTTATTCGCTGCCTTTGATTGGAGGTCTTTCGATTCATCCTCCACCATCGATCTGATCTGCAGATCGACGATCTACAACCAATCGCTTTGGCGCTCCCATGTCCATTGACCCCCGCTGATTGCAAAGCCTCGATTTCATCTGGGTCGTCCATGTGTCAACATATGACAGTCCAGATTTTCCCTCCCGACCTTGGTTAAAAAACATTCAGACCCACTTTATAATATTTTTCAAGCAGATCTCAGTCGTTGATCTCTGCAGATCAATGGCTCACATTAACCCCTTCCTCCGCTTCATATTTGGTTCCATTTAAACCCAGATTCAATCTCCACCGTTGATCTTGTACATCTAACAGTTCATAATAATCCCGACAGGCCCGCCTCCTGTGGGTCCTGCCTTCCTCAGATTTAATCTCGACCATCCAATCCTTGATCCAACGGCTCAGATTGAAACCACACCACCTCCTTCCACTCGCACATCTATCCAATATCGTGCTCACTCCCCACCGTCAGATTTGAGACCCCAGATCTAACAGTTGACACACGTTTTCGTGTAATTTCAAGCGCGAAGGTTAATTTCCCATGAGCCACGTGATATGGGAGGTATTCAAATTCCATGTGTCACCTTCTAACGCATATCGCATTCGAAAAGGTGAAACCGCCTACCCGCTCTTTCGCCACGCGATACAGCTGGTTTTCTCCCCCAAAACCACTTTCCCCATTTTCATTTGTGTTTTATCGCATTCGTCTTCTGCCGCTGATCTTTGCAGATCAACGGCCAGTATTCGATCCTGTCATTACATTATCGCCCTCCGCCTTTTCCAAAGGGCCTTCATAAAGCGATCACAGCCGTTGATCTCTTGGGATTGATCTCATCCGACTGCCCACGATCATCAGCGAAACCCCATTTTTCTTCCTTGCCTTTTTCACTGCTGATTAAGGTTTTAAACCTGCTTCTTCACATTTTTTTTCCTGTATTATTATAATTTGACTCCGTCGCATTATATTATTACATTTTCTCCCGACCGTTGATCTCTGCAAGATAAATGACCCTAAATTAAAATCTCCACCATTTACTTCACCGCCTCCTTTTTCACCTCTACGAAAAATCTCCACCGTCAGATGCATTCATCCAATGACCATGGTCCTAACCACGGCCTCCAAAGCAATTTTTCCAAATACGCGGGATTTTCTTAATGTTTCTTTGTTTTGTGCAGATATTAAAGTTTTTTCAAATAAATTTAAAATAAAATGAAAGCCGATGATGACGATCCTTCAGGCTTCGATTCATCAAAGAGTATCAGTCTGAAGGGTTTGACCATCATGTTTTGTCGGTGCCTCATGAGTACTGATGCCAGTCTAAAAGCCCTGTAAACACCTGAACATCAACAAGACACAATAAAAATTAAACAAGAAAAGAGTATCATTGTTTAAGGCCTAACCACATCAAAACTAAAGATTAAAGATTAATTCCACAGTTTAATGGATTACGGCTAAGATAGACTATCAAAAGCCTAATCCACTAAATTAAACACAATCAAAGACAAATCATAAATATTTATCATACAGAGGATGCCTCCACTACCACATCAGAGGATAATTGATTCCTCTCAGCTACCAGATTGCCACATGTAACCTCAAAGCATTCAACAGGGGCTGAGTTATTATCAAAGCGGAAAATATTTGCCCAATACAGTCGAACAGTTAATTCAGCCAAAAGGATTAATTACAAAAATATCTGCAGAGTTATTGCAAGATGACACAGACCCTAAAAGTCAAGAAAATCTTCCACTGAGCTTAATTCTTAAATGTAAAACAATTAATACAGACGAAATATCTGTAAACTTCTCCATCGAGTCCTTCAAAGGCTGAGAAGCATTTATCTGCATTAATTGAACCTTGAATATATTTTATCCCATCCCACCTCCTCATTTCTTCTATAAATACTTCTATAGAAGATGAGAAGATGTTGGTTGCAGAACTTTGAAATATACTTGTGCTCGAAAATTCTACCTGTAAATAGTGTTGAAAGGTTCTTGAAGCTCTATTTGTAGTCAAATAAGTTAGGCTGAGAAGTGAAGATGATTTCTGAATTGAGACATTGGACTTGAAGATTGTAACTGGTTTGAAGCATCAATACAAGCTGATTTATGGGATCCTGGTCTATTTCAACGGTGATGTTTTTCTTATTTTAAATTGTTATTTCATTTCTGTTTTCACTTTTCCCATCTTCTCTAATAAAGAACAGCAAGCACTGAGTTAGGATTTATTGTTTACAGTACCCTTCTTTGACTGATAAGCTTTATCTCCATGTTTTCTTCCAAATTGTGTGTTTAGGAATGATTTAATTCAGTTTAAGCAGTTAGGAATGCTGGCGTTCCCTTGTCCTACTGTCTAACCTAAATGTTGTTCTTGAATGTTATTTTCAGTTTATGTTAAGTAGAGATGAACTAAGTAAGTGATGGTGAGCCTTGTCCTTTAGTTTTATCCCCAAAAACTATCTGAAAGTTTCCCTAAGAATGTGTTGAAAGCAGGCTAGGTTGAAAGTCCTTACCTGATCTTAGACTATTCTTCATTATCTTATGTGTTTGTCTTGAAAGTTGACTAAGTAAAGCAAAGCTAGGGAAGTATATGGTGAGCCCTGTCCTCTAGTTTCTTCTCCAACAATTGCTTTTAAAGTTTCCCTTTGTGTTTTAGATGTTTTCTATTGAAAGTGTATCAAAGCTGGTTAGTTTAGAAGTACTTACCAGATCTTAGATTAATTTTATGTTTTTCTTAAGTGTATGCTGAAAGCAAGATAGTTTCAAAGTATTTACTTGATCTTAGGCTGCTCTTTGTTCTTCATTTGTTTAATTCCCATTCTTGTTGTATCATTTCATTCCATAAAATCAACTTTAAAGAGATCCTTAGACATAGATGACTTGCCCCATGGAACACTCTTGAACCTTGTTGTTTCAATTAAATCCTACTATGACTCCATAACCCAATGGACTAAAAACCAGTGTTATATCTATCTAATCAGCCGAAACATGTTCTGATTGCTTGCAACTTCACACCTTTGAAACTCTTTCCATTTAGGACTTTCCACTCAAATAATAATCATGCTCAACCATCCAAAACAAACAAAAACCCTCGGTCTTCATAACTAGGCTAATATCATTACCCAAAAGCCTTAAAGATAAATCAATCTTTGCACTTTATTGGAGAGATCCCTCTCCGGATTCAGGAGGGCTTGATCCTAGAATCCCAAAGTGGTTGAAATAGTGTTCTCTCTGCAGTTTGACTTTTCCAATCTTGCAAATTACAGGGAGCTAACATCTCTGGAGACTCCACTGGGGATCGAGACAATTACATCCTGAATACTCTTAAGACTCAGAACACTCAAATTTTTTCTAGATGGGTACATGGTGGTGGAACCATAAAACATTTTACCTCCTTAGGAGCTGAAAATTTTCCACCTGGCGACTCCACACTCTGAATGACTCCACTAATGAAAGACCTTGAACTGATTGAACAGACACAGTGACCTCTTTTTCTGATTTACAAACATGGATTTAGATACAGACCCAGAAGACAAACATATGGTCATGATGGAAAAGTTGATGTACATGCTTGGAAAGAGAGTGGATATGTTTATGGCTAATCTAAACATTGGTGATCCAAAGAAACATATTCCTTTCCCTGTCCAAACACAAACTATACCACTACAAGACATGTATGATGAATAAGATGATAGAGAGAATAAACAAGAAAATTTTCTAATCATGATGGAAAAGATGATGTACATGTTTGGGAAGAGAATGGATAGGTTGATGGCTAATATGAATATTGATGATCTAGTGCAAGCCATGCTTTCCTCTGATCAAACAAAAGCCCAATCTCCTCAAGACCAAGACAGTGACCGAGATGTGTGTTATGATCAACACCCAATAGAAAATGATGAGAAAACTTACAAAGGAAGAAATAAGGAAGGTTGTCAAAAAATTTATGATTACCTCCCTATGTCTTGTATTATGCTCATAAGATAATTTCACGACCAAAACGCAAATACTAATAGTGAGCAGTGCTTCGAGGAAAAAATTAGCTATTTGGAAAACACAAAACCTGAAATTGAGGAGACACCAAAACATATATAAAACCTTCCTTTGTGTCATAACTCTTTTCAGACTACACAATAAGAGTGGCATCTTGATAATGTGCAAGAGAAAATAACTCATGAACCCAATGTACAAACTCAGTATCACAACAATCATGAGGAATTTTTTGAAACACAAGAAAATAAGGAAACAATAGAAAATCCTCAAAGTTTCACTGCAAGCACAAATGAAGTTCCCCTAGAAGAGGCTCAAGAAAATATCCAGCCTCAAAATCAGCTATCACAAGACAAAGAGGACTGTTGTAGCTATGTTCTAAGCAAAAAGAAAACTCTTTCTCTCTTGATAGAGGAAGAGATTGATCTGGTATTGAACAGACTGCTAGCCTCTAAACCTTCATCTGAACTAAATGCTTCTACTCATCTACCTACTCCATCTTGTTGTCTTGATACAAAAAATAAACTTGTAGATGAACTAAAAGAAGAGAAAACTGATGACCCAATATTTTTGACTGATGAAATTGTTTATTCTGATAATTCTCGAAATTTTAATTAGTCTGATGATAATGATGAGTTACAGGCAGAAACTAATCACGCAGAACAACCAGCATTTGATTGGTGTTATTAGTTTCACCATCATCATCTTGAAGCCAGAAATCACCCATTTCAATCCATCACGAATAACTTTCGCATAATTGGGAATCAGCAGCCTTTTAACTCAAAGGGTGAAGAGAAGAGCAATGAATAAATTTTTGAGCAAGAGGAGCTTTCTATTCATAAGGAAGTAACCTTTGAAAACACCCTTGCTCAAGAATATAATAACCTCTTCACAGAGTTCATTCCACTAAATCCAAGCATGCCAGGGTTACAAGAGGAAAACACTGCTAAATAAGATGAATCCTCTAGTTCAGATGATGAGGAAGATGAAGGATAAAAACAAATACAAGACTATCCTACTGTGGATATACCATATTTTCAAAAAGAAACTTCTCCCTTCACTGATATCAATCTGCCATTTAAGGAGCCTGAATTCATATCAGAGGTAAGCATAGACTTAGAGAGAAAATAAATTTCACTGCTTGCTATTTTTCAGGTTAAGGATTATGATACTTCCAAGCCACATACTAACAATGAAGTTCTCAAAGTTGAAGTCTTGGAAGCAAACAATCTATCAGACATGGAGGGCCAAAAATAAGAGAACCTTCATCTTTTCTTTATTGATCCTTTGGAAGAGTTTGTGGAAATCCCAACTGGCTCAAATTATGAAGCATGGATCCTTTTCAAGAGCCAAAGATATAAAAATTTGTCACCTCCTGTGATAGCTTTGATTTTGAAGATTAATCTTCAAAATATACTATGGATACCCCTGACAAACAGCTAGAGTTTCTTCTTCTCTTTTACATTACTCAACTGGCTACATTGGCACTTTTGTATCATATGATAATGTAAATAATCCAAGTTAGAGTAGGTTAGATAGGAATGTCAATATAGCTCGGTTTTGATCTTTTTAAATAGTTGTTGATTTTTTTCTCCGAAGAAAAATAAAAAATACAAAAACAATACAAAGAAAGAAAAGAGGGCATATTGTAAAAACAATAAAGGTATAGCTCCAAACCAAAAAAGGAGAAACAAATCTGAAAGTGTGCAAGCTCAAATTCCACTCCTGAAAAGCACACTTATAGTTAGTCATACAGCCTAATCATGGCTAATTAGTTTTAAATTGACTGCTGATAGGTTAGTGAATTTGATTTTCCAAACAGCTTAATCTTGGCTTATCAGTTAGGTAGATTAGGCTAGAAATTAAAGGTTCAAAAAAGCTCACAATCCGAACCTTAGTTTTCAAAAGAGAAATGACCCAAATCTATTTATTTCTTGAGTCAGAAACAAAGGTAAAACTAGTTCTAATCAACTTAAAATCTGAACCAGTTGATAAAGGAAAAACAACTCAAACAGAAGTAAAAAATGGAGCTGAAAAAAGGAGAAGGCCGTGCTTTGAACTTTCAGATATTAAGCCTTCCATTTTGATTTAATTTTCTGTAAAATAATATCTATGTGCAACTTTTTTTTCATGCCATAGATCAGCTACAAGTTAGACTGTTCAAACCTGACTTGTATACTTTTAAATTTCTGTTTTAGAAATTAGTGAATAAAAATCTGTTAGACTGTTTAATCCTAACAGATTAGTAGATTAGGTAGAGAAGCATATGAAATCAACTGTTTGATCTGAGTTCATGGAGAAATAAGAAGTAGAATTAGATTAGTTTTATGCTTTCAAAAGAATAAAATATTTTAAAAGAGTTTTCCAATCCAAGTGCACTCTTAAGAAGAAAAAATGTTAGATCAGTAGGATTGGGTAGGTACAAAGCTTGTGTTGATGAAGTTCCATTGTTTTTTCATGGTTGCTAATATTTTCAGAGAAAAAAGAAGATCGTCCAAGTGAAGAAAAAGTAGCCCAATGGATGAGGCACTGATCATCCCCCCAGAGAATGCAAGTCTAAAGTTCTTGATGCCTTCAAGAAGGCACCATCCCCAAGTGGAGCCACTGTTAGCCACCTATAAAATTTGTCATATCAAATGGTGGCTAAATCATTTTTCAAGCCTTCAAGAAACAATTTTTATTGCAAAAAATTGTTATCTCTTGAAGCCTTATGAAGACATCATGCCCTCTGTTTAACCTTCACTGCTATTTCCCTTATGAAATGCTAAAAATCTACTAATTTCATGAAGAATAGACTGCTGCAAAACTCCATTTTTCCCCTCCCTCCACTCAAAACTAACATCCATTTTATTCCCTTTTTCCCTCCTAAAATTCCTCTATTTTTTATTTTATTCCCCTTTCCCCTTCATAAAGCCCATTTTACAAAGTTTAAAACTCATTTTTAAACTTTGCCGAAACCCCCAAATCCATCAAAAAACCTTGAAAAATTCATAAAAAATAAGTTTTTTTACTATAGGTTTAAGCCCCTTTGGGCTAACTCTTAAACCACTTCCCCACATATGCCCACACCCTAGAACCAGACGCTAACCCAGTCGAGCGCTTGTCGTATCAGAACAAATCAGAGAGCGCATTTTTTTATGTTAACAAAGAGTTCTGATGTTATTGGCCTCTGTTTATAAGCCACGGGCCTTTGCTACTTTATAAAACCAAGGCCCCGTAGACAGGCACCAAAACTCATATATATAACCCACCTGAAGCCAAAAATCCTTTGTATTTCATTAAATTTTTTGTTTTTTATGTTATAACGTGGCCCGCCGATCATTGGTCGGAGCCCTTCCCGACCGTTGATCTTTGGACCAATCAATGGCCAACGCTATCTCGCATCGGAGATTTCCATTAGCGCAATGTATTATTTTATTCACTGCCTCCGATTGGAGGTCTTCCGATTCATCCTCCACCATCGATCTGATCTGCAGATCGACGGTCTACAACCAATCGCTTCAGCACTCCCATGTCATTTTCCCCCGCCGATTGCAAAGCCCCGATTGCATATGGGTTGTCCACATGTCAACATCTGAGGGTCCAAATTTTCCCTCCCAACCTTGGTTAAAAAACATGCACCCCGCTTTATAATATTTTTCAAGCGGATCTCAGTCATTGATCTCTGCAGATCAACGGCTCACATTAACCCCTTCCTCTGCTTCGTATTTGGTTCCATTTAAACCCAGATTCAATCTCCACTGTTGATTCGGTACATCTAACGGTTCATAATAATCCCGACAGGCTTGCCTCCTGTGGGTCCTGCCTTCCTCAGATTTAATCTCGGCCATCCAATCCTTGATCCAATGGCTCAGATTGAAACCACCCCACCTCCTTCCACACGTGCATCTATCCAATATCGTGCTCACTCCCCACCGTCAGATATGAGACCCCAGATCTAACGGTTGACGCACGTTTTCGTGTAATTTCAAGCGCGAAGGTTGATTTCCCATGAGCCACGCGATATGGGTGGTATTCAAATTCCACATGTTACCTTCTAACGCATATCGCGTTCGAAAAGGTGAAACCGCCTACCCGCTCTTTCGCCACGCGATACAGCTAGTTTTCTCCCCCAAAACCATTTTCCCCATTTTCATTTGTGTTTAATCG
Organism: Pinus albicaulis; assembly: GCA_034641835.2. NCBI lineage: Eukaryota > Viridiplantae > Streptophyta > Pinopsida > Pinales > Pinaceae > Pinus > Pinus albicaulis. The sequence continues at coordinate 1,153,625 of CM076574.1, read as the reverse complement.
CGTTCGTTTTTTGCCGTTGATCTTTGTAGTTCAACGACCAGTATTCGATCCTGTCATTACATTATTTCCCTCTGCCTTTTCCAAAGGGCCTTCATAAAGAGATCAAAACCGTTGATCTCTTAGGGATGATCTCATCTGACGACCCACGATCATCAGTGAAACCCCATTTTTATTCCTTGCCTTTTTCACTCCTAATTAAGGTTTTAAACCCGTTTATTTCCATTTTTATGCCCGTATTATTATAATGTGACTCCGTCGCATTATATTATTACATTTGCTCCCGAACGTTGATCTCTGCAAGATCAAAAACCCTAACCTAAAATCTCCACCATTTACTCCACCACCTCCTTTTTCACCTCTACGATAAATCTCCACCATCAGATGCATTCATCCAACGGCCATGCTCCTAACCACGACCTCCAAAGAAATTTTTCCAAATACGCGAGATTTTCTTAATGTTTCTTTGTTTTGTGCAGATATTAAAGTTTTTTCAAATAAATTTAAAATAAATGAAAGCCGAGGATGACTATCCTTCATGCTTCCATTCATCAAAGAGTATCCTTCTGAAGGGTTTGACCATCATGTTTCGTCTATGCCTCATGAGCACTGATTCCAGTCTAAAAGCCCTGTAAACACCTACACATCAACAAGACACAGTAAAAATTAAACAAGAAAAGAGTATCAGTGTTGAAGGCCTAACCATAGCAGAACTGAATATTAAAGATTAATTCCATAGTTTAATGGATTACGGCTAATATCGAATATCAAAAGCATAATCCACTAAATTAAACACAATCAAAGAAAAATCATAAATATTTATCATACAGAGGATGCCTCCACTGCCACATCAGAGGCTAATTGATTCCTCTCAGCTACCAGATTGCCACCTGTAGCCTCAAAGAATTCAACAGGGGCCGAGTTATGATAAGAGCGGAAGATATTTGCCCAATATAGTTGAACAGTTAATTTAGACAAAAGGATTAATTACAAAAATGTCAGCAGAGTTATTACAAGATGACACAGAGCCTAAAAGTCAACAAAAGCTTCCACCGAGCTTAATTCTTAAATGTAAAACAATTAATATAGACAAAATATCTATAAACTTCTCCATCGAGCCCTTCAAAGGCCAAGAAGCATTTATCTGTATTAATTTAACCTTGAAGATATTTTATCCCATCCCATCTCCTCATTTCTTTTATAAATACTTCTGTAGAAGATGAGAAGATGTTGGTTGCAGAACTTTGAAATATACTTGTGCTCAAAACTTCTACTTGTAAATAGTGTTCAAAGGCTCTTGAAGCTCTATTTGTAGTCAAATAAGTTAGGCTGAGAAGTGAAGATGATTGTTGAACTGAAACATTGGACTTGAAGATTGTAACTGGTTTGAAGCATCAACACAAGTTGATTTATGGGATCCTAGTCTATGTCAATGGTGATGTTTTTCTTATTGTAAATTTTTATTTCATTTCTGTTTTCGCTTTTTCCATCTTCTCTGATAAAGAACAACAAACATAGAGTTAGGATTTATTGTTTACAGTACCCTTCTCTGACTGATAAGCTTTATCTCCATGTTTTCTTCCAAATTGTGTGTTTAGGAATGATTTAATTCAGTTTAAGCAGTTAGGAATGTTGGCGTTCCCTCGTCCTACTATCTAAGCTAAATGTTGTTCTTGAATGTTATTTTCAGTTTATGTTAAGTAGAGATGAACTAAGGAAGTGATGGTGAGCCCTGTCCTTTATTTTTATCCCTAATTACTATCTGAAAGTTTCCCTAAGAATGTGTTGAAAGCAGGATAGGTTGAAAGTCCTTACCTGATCTTAGACTATTCTTCATTATCTTATGTGTTTGTCTTGAAAGTTGACTAAGTAAAGTAGAGTTAGGGAAGTCTATGGTGAGCCCTGTCCTCTAGTTTCTTCTCCAACAGTTGCTTTTAAAGTTTCCCTTTGTGTTTTAGATGTTTTCTATTGAAAGTGTATCAAAGCTGGTTAGTTTAGAAGTACTTACCAGATCTTAGATTACTTTTATGTTTTTATTAAGTGTATGATGAAAGCAGGATAGTTTCAAAGTACTTACTTGATCTTAGGCTGCTCTTTGTTCTTCATTCGTTTAATTCCCCTTCTTGTTGTATCATTTCATTCCATAAAATCAACTTTAAAGAGATCCTTAGACATAGATAACTTTCCCTATGGACCACTCTTGAACCTTGTTGTTTCAATTAAATCCTACTATGACTCCATAGCCCAATTGACTAAAAACCAGCGTTATATCTATCTAATCAGCCGAAACTTGTTCTGATTTCTTGCAACTTCACACCTTTGAAAATATTTCCATTTAGGACTTTCCACTCAACTAATAATCATGCTCAAACATCCAAAACCAACAAAAACCCTCGGTCTTCATAACTAGCCTAATATCATTACCCAAAAGCCTTAAAGATAAATCAATCTTTGCACTTTATTGGAGAGATCCCTCTCCGGATTCAGGAGGGCTAGATCCTAGAATCCCAAAGTGATTGAAATAGTGTTCTCTCTGCAGTTTGACTTTGCAAATCTTGCAAATTACAGGGAGCTAACAACAGGCATTTCATCAAACATGTCACAAATATGCATTCTACAGGTTAAAACAATAGACCTGAGCATAGGGGTTTTACAATTATATGAAAATCACTAAGAAGAATTGCTTCCTCATCACAATAATTGCATTACCATCTATTAATCCATATAGTCATTGTACATTCAGTGATTAACCAAAACATTATGAGAGCCATACAATATCACTCTCATAAAACACACTCATAACCAACATAAATATCAAGGATATACAAACCATATAAGCCACATATAAATAAGTATATTTGCCTATAAAATACCAAGGATAAAGATCTCTTATTGATTATTGCATAAGCCAACCAGGTATGAGACTTCTACGAACCACTCGACCATAGACTGGGATGAACCAAATCTTTCTTTCAACCAGTCACCCCCGTGCCATATTCCAAGCATGAATGTGGGATCTCATAGAACAAATCAATCAAAACCAAACCAGGGCTTACAGAGGCCAAACCACCTCAACCCTCAACCGGTGATTCCACCTCATGGCCAGACATCACTAATAATCACTGTATTAGTCTCTACCTAATTTTTCCAGGGCTCCAGAGCGTTTGTTCCAACCAGGGATTCCAAGACTAGTAACTCAAACCACATATATTTTCAGGCTTCCAGAGCATTTGTCAAACCAAGGCTTCTAGTACTAGTAACATAATCCACCAAGGGATTCCAGAGTGTTTTTCCAACCAAGGATTCCAAGACTAGTAACTCAACCCAAGATGTTACAGGGCTTCTAGAATGTTTTTCCAACCAAGGCTTCTAGGAACTAATAACTCAACTCACAATGAAAGGCACAAGAAAACCAACCAAAAAAAAAATGTAAAACCCACAACACCATGGCTATCGAGGAAATGGCAAGGCTAGGAAAAACCATTTTAAATCTAGGCAATCCTCCATGCCAATGATAGATCATATCCAAATAACCACATGCATGCCAAAACTAGTAAGAGAACCATACATGTAACTCAGTACCAGCAAGAAACACTCATTTTATTTGTTGAACTCATTGTCCTCCTACACTTTCCTACTTTTCCTTTGCCTTATTGCTCCAAATCCTAGGTATGCCACACTCCTCCAAGAGTGCTCCAAGAAAACTCTAAGTTTCCAAGGGTATGAGAGAGTAGAATGATAGCTACAAAACTGAGCAGACAATTTTTTGTGCAAAAGCTACCAACTAATCCTCATAAGCCTTTTTATTGATGAGGCCTATAATTTCTTCATTTTTCCATTATTTTCCTTCTTTTTCATCCTCACGTGCAACCTGTGATATTTCACCTCCATTTTCTCATATTTTCCATTATTTTGATAAATAAAATGCCAATAAATGCCTCATGCCTTTCCAAAGCCTTTTCCATTTCCTTTGCCAATTTCCATAACCATTAATAAACTGAAATGAACACCCACTAGGATGTGTTCGCTCAACATTCAGCCTGGAATACGTGTCCCATGAATAAGGTCTTATTTTACCTTTATTAACTTTTACATGGATTTTTTACCAGGGTTGTTACAACTTGTTGCTACAGTGGTAACTTCAACCTTCAATTATTCATCAAACATGGAAATTCCCATATTTTGACAACCAATCCTTGTTTCAAAAAGCTAACCACAATTTCATCAACATAATTTTCATTCACTTTGTGGTGAGATATGTGAGTATGCATGTGCTTGTTAACAATTTCAACTTCAACAAATTCATCATTTTTTGTTGGATTCATGAGATATGCACATTCAACTCTACAAACCATTATTCATATGAAAGAATGTATTTTTTATTCTCAAACTTAAATGCCTCAAAATCTGATGCAAAGAGGTCATCATTAACTACAATCATACGAACTAGATCAAACATATTATTCACTTATTTATTGGAAGCTTTACCATCATCAACAAGGACTATTGTTGGATTCACCAATTCACAACTCACTTTTTAGTCACCATCCACATGTGTCTCTTCATAGTGGGATTCACCATCATCTTTACCATCCATGTTACTATGGGTTTCTTGAGCATCTATATGATCTTACTCTACCTCACACAAAGGGGCTTCAACTTTTCACTCTGTAAATTTTTCTGTGTATTCTTCATCCATATGCATGTCTGCATGATGGATTTCACTTTTATAGTCTTTATGACAATCATCCACATTTGAGTGGGATTCTCCAAGCTTCGTTTTCCTCCTATAGTCTTGATCATTTAATCTTGGAACTGCAGTTAACTTTCTATTGATTCTTCAACAGACTGTAACATAATTTGTTACTTTAAGTCACTTTCCTTTAAACCAAATTCTACTTCCAAGGTCTTCCATGCTTCCTAGGAAGATGTAGCTTTTCCTACCTTGCACAGGGACTTCTCATCCAATTCATGTTTTATAAGATACAATACTAAGGTATCATGTATACTTCATCAGATGGATTATTATACCGATACTCAATCAACTCTTTACATCGAAGAAAAGTTTTCATTTTGACAATTCCCTAAAAATATTTTTTTTACTAGTAAATTTTGGAAGTGTTACCGGCTTTTTCCTGATCTATTCATCCTAGAATTTTTCTACTTCATATACTTGTCTTTTATATACCTCAACTATGGAGAGAACCTCTATGATATCTTCCAAATATTTTGGCTCTTCTTTTTTATTTCTTTTCTCATTTTTCTTCAGTCTTACTTTGTGACCCATGGCTGTAGTCTTTCTTTTTTCTTCTAACTTATTTCCTTATTGTGTCAACCTTATAGAAATGAATATCACATACACTTGATTATCTTTAAAATAAGCATTTTAACCTTCAATTTAAACGATGGCTCCCAACAAATATTAGCAAGTTTGCTAAGCTCTTCTATGCATATTCTTATGAAGGATCATGGCTACAACTTACAGTGGAGACTCCTTCTTTGGTGGCTCTATAGGCTACTCACCCTAATATTTTAGTAGTTGGGTTTAAAAACTCTCAATGAGATTTATTTTCTACCTAAGGACCAATGGATGCAAACTTCGATTTTTAGACTACTCATAATAGTCAAGGCTCTTGGTGGAAGTAGCTCATGACCTTCTTAACTTTTTTGGTTATTTGAAACCTTGCTCTGTTATCCTTTGTTATTTAGATGCAAAGATAAACATGCAAACAAAAGAAAAATAAGTACACAAACTTCTTATTGAATAAAGAAGTTCTATTCATTAATTATTCTCTCATATACAGCCACTGAGTTGTTTTTATTCTCTCTTCTTACTAAACATTACAATTACCCAACCATGAGTATATAAGCACTAAACTTTCTAAATATGGAATCATGCAAACTCTAACTTTCTTTTCTTCATGAAAACTATGAATTAACGCTTTAACTAAACTTTTCTAACTTCACTTTAACATGAATCGACATTTTTCTTTTCCTTCACTTAGCTTTTCTTAACAAGGCATTACCTTTTTAACTTTGAGTCACTTGACTTCTAATATTAGACTTAACCCAATTTCCTTCACTTAAATTAACTCTTCATACATTGCATGCATACAAGAGTACTTTCTATTTCTAACAAGTGAAACGATTTTGATCTATTAGAAAGTTGTGATCGATGGCAGTAAATGAAATAGGAAATTTGGTGATAGGTGTGTATGAATTCTATTCCCTTTTAATTTAAATTTACATACGAGACAAGAGTTCACTTGATTGTAGCACGTTTGAATATTTGACAACTTTTAGGCAAGTTAGGTTGTTGATTCTATAATATTACCTTCATTCATATCATTTTCATATTGGTTATGTTAAGGCATAATTGTATGGAATGATTATCTACATACTTTAATAATTGTTAAACTTATGAATTTTAATAATCGTGAAATGTTAGGATATTCCTACACATAGGAAATAGTTAAGAATAACTTAGTCTAGTGTAGAGTTAGGTAAAGTGTGTTTCTTTACTATGTACATTTGTAACTTATAATCTGATGGTCACGATTTGTAGTGATCTGACACCTCACTCTCTCCTCAGTATTAAGGACACTTGATCCATGGCTTGACACCCGATTGGTCCATGATCTCTATTTAAAGAGCATGGAGGATCATTTGTCCAATAACCGTTTATGAGAGAAACATATGTAACTTTTCTTTTTATATTAATAAAGTGGCTGAAGTGGTTGCATTGGTTCAGGCCATGGACTTTTCCCCTCTTTGAGGGTTTTAACCACATGATAATACTGATGTACTGATTTGTGAGTGCTGACCTTTGGTTTTTTATCTAAGAACTCACCCTGTAAATTCCTACATGGTATCAGAGCTATTTTGAGGGCCACATCCATTGTTGATCCAAATCCGAAGCCAGTTTGACTGCATGCGACTACCGTTTTCTAGATCTACTAATTCTAAACATTTTTAGGGCCTAGAGAACTGTTATGTTGTGTCCAGAGCATCTGTTACAGTGAGGAACGCCTTTCATTTCATGCGAAAAGGTTTCCGGTTTCCCAAGTTATGTTAGTTTAGATCTATAGGTGTAAAGTATTTGTTTTTCAGTTATATTTGTTAATAGTTCTGCTTATTTCGATTCCCTCTATTTATTTTGGTTTTTTGGTTTTATTTATTTGTCGGATCTATACCATCTTCTTTGTGTATGCTCTTTTCTCTGCGCTGTGTGCGATCTCGGCAAATCAGAAGAGATTTTTTTTGCTACATATGCTCTTTCCTCGCGTCTTTGTGCGATCTCGGGAAATCAGAAATAACAAAAAAATAGATAGTTGCCAATAAGGCTAATCGAAAATATAACATTCTACCATAAGGCTTGCATTTCTTTTTTTTGTCAGTTTTTTTTTTTTTTTTGTGCAGGTTAAGAATGCACACCGAAGACTTAAAAAAAAAAAAAAATCCCCTTCCTCCTTTCAAACAATTACAGAATCCTTTTACTATCTCACTTGGTGACAAGTTAGTTTATGAGAATAGAGGTCTTGGGTTCAAGTCTCTTTCTCAATCTTCTTTTGTAAAAAATTTTCCGTTAAAGGGGCAGGAATTTTTTTTTTAAAGTTGAACTTCGTCATCAAATTACAAAGCGTTCTAGTAACTATTAGACATCTACAACTCCATCTTTCCAAAAAGGAATAACTTCTTCATATGGAAGCCGTTTTTCGAGCCGTTGTTTTTAATCAACCAAATTTTTCGAGATCTTTCCATTGGAGTAGTTAGTTTCATATTTCTGTAGCTTCAATTTTTAAAAAAATGGAAAGTGCATGCCCGATTTTTCTTAACAACACAAATTATTTCCAATGGCTACCTCACATGGTAGATATAATTAGAAGTAAAGGGCTTTATAGAATAGCCACAGGATAAGAAACTAAACCTTTCGATGATGATAAAGTCGCTAAATGGGAAAATAAACAAGATCAAGCACAAGGGTTGATAGGAATGTCCATTTCTCAAGATCTTCGATTTCATATCCTTGACATTGACACCCCTCATGAAGCCTTGGAAAAGATAAATATTGTATTTGGCATTCAAAATCAAATCAGGGCCCACCAGCTTGAAAATGAGTTGCTTACTTTGGACCCCAATAACTTCTCCTCTATTGAAGATTTTGGGTCCAAATTATAGACCCTTAAACTTCTTTTAGGAGGTTGTAAGGTCAAAAAGGAAGATGATAGCCTCATCTATTGCATTCTTGATAAGCTTGGCCCTGCATACTATGTATTTGTTTCCACCTTCCATTGCACTAGAGAAGCCATCATTTCTTCAGGAACCACCTACAAGAACCCCTCTTTTGATGCCTTTTGCGATTATTTGATAAGAGAACAAGAAAAAATATTACACCTTGGCCTTATCACTTCTGGAAATGATTCTAAGAAAGCCTTAGCAGCCCAACATCAATCATATCAAAAGAATCTCAAGAAGCAGTATCCCAAAAAGTGTTAGGTGTGGAGCCTGATTATCTTGTTTATTTGTTGCCCCTAATTAAATGTTGTCCGAGGGGTCCAGGGGGGTGGTTGTGAATTTATGGAGCGCCCCCCCCTGGTGGGGGGTTTCGGGGGTAGCGCCCCCAAAGCTAAAAACAGATGTAAAATTGCCTTGTAAAAGTATAGTAATTTCTAGTCAATCTGGGTCATTCATTAGGTGGATGATCTGATGGTAGAAGTTATGTTTAGTTTAGGGTTTTTTTCCCTAGAAGGAAAAACCTCTCTTGCATGAGGGAATTGTATTTCGGTTGTGTATTGTATATGTATTCTCAAAGCGAGAAACATATAGGGAGACTGTGAGAGAGAACAGAGGATATTACAGCGGATCTGCTGTAGGTTGTGTCTCTTCATTTTGCTGGATAATAGAAAGGAAGGACTAGTTGTTTGGGGTGAACCACGTATATCTGTGTCTCTCTGGTTTTATGTGTTTTGTGTGCTTGTTTTTTTAACATATTTTATGTGTTGCATCACTATGTAATATATAATTTTCTAACAACCGGTATCAGAGTCGAAGGTCTATTTGGATGATAAACTCGCATGAAATAAGGGTTCCTAGTTCAAGTGGGAGCAATGGAAGAAGACGATAAGTTTAGGGTCGAGAAATTTAATGGCCAAAACTTCCCGTTGTGGAAGATGTAGATGGAATATTATCTATATCAGAAAGATATGTACCTACCATTCGGAGCGGAAAAACAAAGAAGCTGATGACTATGACAGACGTAGAATGGGAGATTCTTAATAGAAAGGCACTTGAAACAGTACGGTTGTGCCTCGTGGCATTGGTAGCCTTCAATAATTCAAAGGAAACAACAACAGAGGGTTTGATTAAGGCATTGGTGAAATTATATGAAAAACCCTCGGCCTCAAACAAGGTATTTCTTACGAAACATTTATTTAATATGAATATGTCAGAAGGTGGAACTGTTGCAAACCATTTAAATGATTTTAATACAGTTACCAATTAGTTAAGTTCTGTAGGGGTAAACTTTGATGATGAAGTTAGGGCTCTTTTATGTCTGTGCTCATTTCCAAAAAGCCTGAATGATTTAATTATGGCCATTAGTAACTCTGTCTCTAGATCTAGTACTTTAATGTTTGATGATGTTATTGATGCTATCCTTAGCAAGGAAATGTAACAGAAAAGATCTGGTGAGACAAAGGGTAATGCTTTGAGTGCAGAGTCTAGGGGAAGAAGAATGGAAAGAGGAAAGAGCTCAGGATATCACAGTAAATTAAGGAAAGGAAAATCCAAGTCCAAATCGGGAATAGTGTGCTGGAAATGCGGAAAGAAAGGACACCTAAATAAAGATTGTAGATCTTGGAAGGGAAAAGAAGGAGATGCACAACAAGAAAAAAATCATGAAGCAAATGTGACAAGTGATGTATTACAATATGCTTTGATTCTTTCTTTCTAAAATGTTATTGATTCCTGGGTCGTAGATTCAGGGGCCACATTCCATGCCACACCTGATAAGAAATATTTTCAAGACTATGTTCAAGGAGATTTTGGACAAGTTCGTTTGGGTGATGATAAACCCTGTAAAATTGTTGGAATGGGTAAAGTTCTTGTAAAACAATAGAATGGAAACCAATGTCTATTAAATGAGGTAAGGCATGTTCCAGATCTGAAGAAAAATCTGATTTCAATAGGGCAGTTAGGCAGTGAAGGTTGTGTGACAACTTTCACAGATAAAACTTGGAAGGTCACCAAAGGAGTCCTGGTAATAGCAAAAGGCGAAAAGGTTGGTAAATTTTATTTATGCAATGGTATTTCTAAGTCTGTTAATGATTTAACTTATAAAGGAGAAGATGCAACATTATGACATCATAGGCTCAGACACATGAGTGAGAAGGGGATGAAGATTCTTCACTCAAGAAATTTATTGTCGGGTTTGAAGAATGTTGATTTAGATTTCTGTGAGAATTGCATTTATGGAAAACAGAAGAGAGTCAGATTTCTCAGAGTTGGGAAAGAAAAGAAGAGAGAAAAATTAGAGCTTGTGCATATAGATGTATGGGGACCTGCTCAGGTATCATCTTTCGGTGGCTCTCGTTATTATGTTATTTTTATTGATGATGCAACTAGAAAGACTTGGATTTATTGTATTCAGAATAAATCTGATGTATTTGATACTTTCAAGAAATGGAAAAGCTTTGGTTGAGATTGAGACAGGAAAGAATTTGAAGTGTCTCAGATCAAACAATGGAGGTGAATATTGTAGCAGAGTTTGATAGGTACTGTTCAAAGCATGGAATTCGCAGAGAAAATAAAATTCCAAGAAGACCTCAAGAAAATGGTTTGTCAGAAAGGATGAACAGAACAATCATGGAGTGTGCAAGGTGCATGATATTGCATGCAGGATTGCCTTTACAATTTTGGGCAGATGTTTTAGATACTATTGTTTATCTAATAAACAGAGGGCCTTCAAGTTCCTTGGATGGTGGTATTCCAGAGGAAGCATGGACAGGTAAAAAGGTAAACTACTCCTTTTTAAATCCTTTTGGTTGTGAGGATTTTGTCCATATTAATAAAGAAAATAGAACAAATCTTGAGGAAAAATCAAATAAATGTACCTTTATTGAATATGGTGTTAATGATTTTGGTTATCGCTTATATGATTATGAAAATCACAAAATCATTAGGAGCAGAGATTAATATTCAATGAAAAGGTCTTGTATAAGAATCAGTTGCAGGAAAAGAAACAAGAAAATGAAAAAAAGAATACACAGCTCTTGATGAGATCACAAAAAAAGTAAAGGTGCTTGAAAATAATAATAATCAACATCCACAAAAACAACAACCACCACAACAGCAATAGGCACCTCAAACACCTGAAAGTGGTGTCAGAATATCTACCAGGATAAGTATACCCCCTGAACGATACTCTCCTTCATTATATTATTTATTGTTGACTGATTCTGGTGAACCCGAATGTTATGAAGAAGCAATGCAGGTTGAAACCAAAAAGAAATGGGAGCTAGCCATGAAAGAAAATATGGACTCCTTATTGCATAACCAGACTTGGGACTTATGCAGGTTGCCTGCAAGTAAAACCACATTTCAGAATAAATGGGTTTATAGGTTGAAGGAAGAAGATGGAGGAAAATAAAGGTATAAAGCTAGACTTGTGGTGAAGGGGTTTGCACAAAAGAAAGGTATTGATTTTGATGAAATATTTTCTCCTGTTGTTAAAATGACTTCAATCAAAACTATTTTAAGCCTTGTAGCAGCGGAAGATTTACATCTTGAACAATTATATGTAAAGACATCATTTCTCCATGGAGATTTGGAGGAAGAGATCTATATGGAGCAACCAGAAGGATATGAGGTCAAAGGGAAAGAAAAATTAGTGTGCATGTTAAAGAAGAGCTTGTATGGCTTAAAACAGGCTCCAAGGTAGTGGTATCTAAAATTTGACAAGTTTATGTCTGAACAAGGTTATACTAGATGTCACTCTGATCATTGTGTTTATCTGGAAAAGAAAAATGATGGAAGCTATATTATATTGTTATTAAATGTAGATGACATGACTGTTGCATGGTCTAACATGCAGGAAATAAATGTGCTCAAAATAAAATTTGCAAATTCATTTGCAATGAAGGATTTGGGAGCTGCAAAAAAAATCCTTGGTATGAGAATAACTAGAGACAGGAAAAATCGCAAATTAACATTGTCTCAGAGTGAGGACATATAAAAGATGTTGAAACGATTTAATATCCAGAATGAAAAACCAATTAGGACACCTTTTTCTAGCCATTTAAAAATTAGTAAGGAAATGTGCCCCAAGACCCAAGAAGAAATGGACTATATGTCTAAAGTTCCATATGCATCAGCAGTTGGAAGCTTAATGTATGAAATGGTCTGCACAAGGCCTAATCTTGCACATGCAGTGGCAGTTGTAAGAAGGTACATGAACAATCCAAGAAAATAACATTGGATGGCAGTAAAATGGATTCTCAGATATTTGAGAGGTACCACAAATCAAGCATTATTCTTTGGTGGTTCAAACATTGCTCTACAGGGATATGTTGATGCAAATATGGAAAGTGATAGAGATAACAGGAGGAGCACTACAGGATATGTATTTACTGTAGGTGGAACAACTGTTAGTTGGGTTTCAAAAATCCAAAGTGTTATTGCACTTTCAGTAATAGAAGCAGAGTATGTTGTTGCTACATAGGCTAGTAAAGAAATGATTTGGTTACAAAGGTTTATGGATGAATTGGGTAAGAAGCATGATATGGGCACGTTATATAGTGATAGCCAAAGTGCCATTCATCTTGCAAAGAACTCAACATTTCATTCCAAAACTAAACACATACAGCTCAAGTACCATTTCATATGGTCAGTATTGGAAGATGGACAGTTGAAGTTGCAAAAGATACACACTAGCCAGAATCCTGCAGATATGCTAACAAAAGTTGTAGCCAGGGAGAAACTGAGATTATGCTCAGTTTCAATTGGTCTTCAAGGATGATGATGAAGATGAGAAACAACCAGGTCCAAAGAGGATTTATTGTCCAACAAATGAAGCAGCGGTGGAGTTGCTACAATCAATCTCCAAGTGGGAGATTGTTGGGTGTGGAGCCTGATTATCTTGTTTATTTTGTATCACAGCATTGGACCCCTGTACCTTAATGGGGCGACAACGCTGCCTATAATTAAACGCTGCATAGGGGGTCCAGGCGGGGTGGCTGCGACTTTATGGAGTCCCCCCCAATGGGGGCTTTCGGGGGCAGCGCCCTCGAAGCTAAAAATAGATGTAAAATTACCTTGTAAAAGTATAGTAATTTCTAGTCAATCTGGGCCGTTCATTAGGCGGATGATCTGACAGTAGAAGTTATGTTTAGTTTAGTTTTTTTTACCCTAGAAGGAAACCCCTCACTTGTATGAGGGCATTATATTGCGGCTGTGCATTATATGTGTATTCTCATAGCGAGAAACATATAGGGAGACCGTGAGAGAGAATAGAGGATATTACAACGGATCTGATGTAGGTTGTGTCTCTTCATTTTGTTGGATAATAAAAAGGAAGGACTTGCTGTTCGGGGTGGACGTAGCCCAAACTGGGTGAACCACATATATCTGTGTCTCTCTGGTTTTATGTGTTTAGTGTGCTTGTGTTTTCCACATATTTAATGTGTTGCATTGCTCTGTAATATATAATTTTCTAACAAAAAGTATGGTCTGAAACCAAACAAGGGTCCTAAGCAATTTCACTCGCAAACTGAAAAAGAAACTCACCAAAATGATAAGGCAAATAAAAACAAAGGGAAGAAGACAGATAGACATTGAAACTTTTGTAATCGTGATGGCCATATAGAGTCCAAATGTTTTAAGAAGATGGAAGCCTTAGAAGAAACAATGAAGAAGCACAACATCAATTTGGAGCACTCTTCACCTTCATCTTTAGGAATGACACTTTCTGCTTGTGGTTGTCAAGCATCAAGGTCTGGTTATGCATTAAATGTATCTTCTTCTTCTCATTCTCATGAGTGGCTCATTGATTCTAGAGCTTCTTACCACATGGCCAAAAATAAAGCCATGTTTTATTCTTTAAATGATTGTAACACCAAACATATTTATGTTGGTGATGATAGATCTCTTAGTGTTGTAGGATCTAGAACCATTCATCTAGATAATGGTTAGTTTAAAGATGTACTATGTGTTCCTACCTTGTCATGCAACCTTCTCTCTATTTATCAAATAACTCATTCAGGTGAAGGGAAAATAGTAGAATTCTCACCTCATGATGTTGTAATCAAGGGCCTTAAAGATCCTAGACATATTTTAGCTACTGGCATTGCTGATGATTCCACAAGGTTGTATAAGTTTGACATATTTGGTTCATCATGTCTTCCATCTGTTTTTGTTGCTAATAATGATGAAGTGAGAAAACTTTGGCATGAGTGATTTGGTCACTTAAACTATCGCTCACTTCAAACTCGATGTAAAGAAAATATGGTGATAGGTCTTCCTATGGTATCTTTCTGAGATGGTGTTTGCTTCAGATGTATACTCGGAAAACATCATCGGGATAGTTTTGACAAACGTGCCTCTAGGAACGCTTTATCCCCTTTGCAGCTTGTGCACAATGATTTATGTGGTCTACTTCCTGTTGTCTCTTTCTCTGGTTATAAGTACTTGTTAACTTTCATTGATGAATTTTCCATACGCACTTGGGTATACTTCTTAAAACTCAAGAGTGAATTTTTTAATATGTTTGCGGCCTTTAAGGTCTTTGTTGAGAAACAATCTGGACATCAAATTCTCAAGTTAATATCAAACAATGGAGGAGAATATGTTAACAACAAATTTATCAACTTCTGCACTGAGCATGGCATTCAATTGCAACATAATGTTCCATATACTCCACAACAAAATGGTGTAGCTGAAAGAAAGAATTGCACCTTAAAATAAATGGTTAATTGTATGCTTCAATCTAAAGGACTTAGTCTCAATTTTTGGGCAGAAGCAATTAACTGTGCAAATTACATAGTAAATCGCACTCCTACTAAGGTTTTAAAGAATATAACTCCAGAAGAAGCTCAGAGCTCAATCAAACTAGATGTAAGTCACTTTCGTGTTTTTGGAAGTGATGCTTGGGCCCATATTCTAGATGCAAAACATGAAGCCTTAGAACCTAAGAGTTAATAATACATTTTTTTTGTATATTCTGAAGATGTCAAAGGATATAGACTTCTTCAACCAAAATCCAAAAATATAATCATTAGAAGAGATGTGAAATTTGATGAAAATATATTGGCCCGCGAGCCTAGTTCGGTGGGTGTGCCACCTTTGGCCCGCGAGCCTGATTCGGCATATGTTCCACCTCTCTCTCTCTCTTCTATTTTTAATAGCATTCCTTCTAGTTCAGATGATGAAAATGAGGATGACAATTCTCCTCCACCTCTTTAAATTATTCCTTTTACTCCATAGCTTCCAAGATGGGTCTGCTCTACTTGGGATGTAGCAGGTTCTCTTGCAGGTGACACTGCAGATCGACGACGTACACATTCTCAGTTCGAAAGAGCCTCTTCCTTATTGGCTCAAGTTCCATAAAATCTTGATCCAGAAACCTTTGAAGAAGCTTCCAATCTTCCATATTGGGATGAAGCTATGAATGAAGAATATCGTTCCTTATTGGCGAATGATACTTGGGATCTTGTTCCTCTTCCAAAAAGGAAGAAAAAATGGCAGATGCAGATGGGTGTACAAAACAAAGTTTGGACCAGATGGAAAAGTGGATAGACAGAAGGCTCGTCTTGTTGCTAAAGGATTTTCACAAGTTGAAGGCATTGACTATACTAAAACCTTCTGCTCTGTAGCCAAAATGAACTCTATCTGCCTTGTTCTTTCCCTTGCTGCCTCCTTTAAATGGGAAGTCCATCAAATGGATGTTAAATCTGCGTTCTTACATGGAGATTTTCATGAATAAATCTACATGGAACAACCCCCTGACTTTATCCAAAACGACTCTAGCCTTGTTTTTCGCCTTAGGAAATATCTATATGGTCTCAAACAAGCTCCTCGGGCTTGCTATACCAAAATGGATAGATTTCTATTAGATAATGGCTTTTCTAGGTGTCATTTTGACAACACTGTCTACACCAAGAAACTGGGTAAGTCCTTCGCCATCCTTGTTCTTTATGTTGATGATCTTATCCATACTAGTGTATTGATTTGTGATCTATTTGTGAGCGGTAACATTTGGTTTTTGATCTAAGGAACTTACCCTATAAATTCCTACATGGTATCCTTATTGGTAGTGATCCAAACCATATAAACCATGTGAAGTCTAGCCTCAAAAAGAAGTTTGAAATGATAGACTTAGGACCCTTGCATTATTTCCTTGGTCTTCAAGTCTTGCAATCCAAAGAAGGTATTACCCTCTCTCAGTCCAAGTATGCCTGTGATCTTCTACACCACTTTCACATTGAAGACTGTAAGCCGGCCCCTTCTCCCTTTCAGTCTGGAGTCAAGCTTTCAGTCACTTGTACTACCCCTGAAGTTGATGCTACCTTATACCGTCAACTTGTTGGTAAACTTATGTATCTAACCTATACCCATCCTGACCTTTCCTTTGTCGTTTGTCCTGTCACTCAGTTTATGCACCAACCTCATGAAAGTCATTGGAAAGAAGCTAAAAGAATACTTCGATATATTCGAGGTACAGTTCAGTTCGGGATTCATTACAATGCAGAAGCATCTCCATTATTGATTGTTTTCACTAGTTTTGATTGGGCTGGTGACCCTGATGATCGAAATTCTACTGTAGGATATGTATTCACTCTTGGTTCAGGACCTATTACTTGGTCTTGTACCAAACAAAGTGCCATCTCTCTTTCTTCAGCAGAAGCAGAGTATCGTGGTGCAGTTGAAGCCAGCAAGGACTCCATGTGGCTTTGTCAGATCCTGTCTAAATTTGGTCTTCATCAACAACATCCAACTACAATTTGGTGTGATAATTAGAGTGCCATTCAACTATGTAAATATCCAGTTCAACATCAACATATGGAACACATTGAATTCCACATACACTTCATCAGAAAGCTCATTCATGATCATGTTCTTGAAGTGCAGCACTGTCCAACCAATGATCAAGTAGCCGATATCTTTATAAAGGCTCTCACAGAAGAAAAGTTTACCAAACTTCGATCCATGCTTGGAGTTCAGGAAAGTTATCATTAAGGGGGGATAGGCTTTAATGCCTCCTTCCTTCTCCTATTGTGTCACCTTTGTAAATCCTTCAATCTTATCCCAATTTGTTCTTAAGGGGGGATGTTAGGATATTTCGACACATAGGAAATAGGCTCCTTTTGTGTCACCTTTGTAAATCCTTCAATCCTATCCCAAGTTGTTCTTAAGGGGGGATGTTGGGATATTCCGACACATAGGAAATAGTTAAGAATAACTTAGTCTAGTGTAGAGTTAGGTAAAGTGTGTTTCTTTACCATGTACATTTGTAACTTATAATCCGACGGTCACGATTTGTGATCCGACGATTATCTCTCACCTCGGTATTAATGACACTTGATCCATGGCTTAACACCCGATTGGTCCATGATCTCTATTTAAATAGCATGGAGGGTCATTTGTTCGGTAACCGTTTATGAGAGAAACATATGTAACTTTTCTTTTTATATTAATAAATTGCCTGAAGTGGCCGCGTTGGCTCAGGCCGTGGATTGTTTCCTATTCGGTTTATACGTGATAATACGGTGTGCGATTTTGATACGATTTGGGAAGCGGTGACATTTGGTTTACGTCAGGAACTTTTGTAAATTCCTACACTTAAAATATAAAAAGTGAGGTGTAGTATATAATCACATAGTTTCAGATTGAGAAAATCAATTGGATTGAGCTGGAGTCGATGCACCTACAAATTTATAGTGGAGCCATGCGGAGTGTGTAAGTCAGCATCCAATGTGGGTGACTATAAGGGCATGACAATGGCTTTTTAGGTTAAGTTAAAGTTTATGCTAGAGGTACTCTTTCAACCTCCTTCACAATTTCTTTATATATATCTCTATTAAGTGAGGAAGATAAATCATATAACCGTTATTCCCTAGTTTGAAATGATATCAATTACTAATATTACTTGGTTTCTTAATAATGCATTCATGGTTTTCTAATTACTAGATGAATATGTTTACCAACATCTTAGTACCTAACAATAAATTAATATAAAAAAATATTAAACTGTATTTTGTATATATGTATTTTTTTACAATATTAGTAGAAAGTTTTTTTACAATAAAAACAAATTTAAACACTGAAATATTATCTAAAAATAGTTAAATTATTTTTATTTATCTCTTTGATATATTTGTTCAATAGTGAAAATAAAATTGAGATGTGAGTATAAGACATGCAAGAATCAAAATTTTTATTTTTCATTTAGAAAGAAAAAAATGAAGGTTTAAAATGTATATATGGATGAATTTGTATTTTATTTTTTTGGGATGAAGATTTAAAACATTTAAGAAAACATATCTAATTTCTTACAAAATTATATCAAAGTTTTAGATGAAGTAATTTAAAAAATTTCACATATTTAAAAATAAAAAAAAATTAGCTCATGGAGTGTAACTCAATTGACAATCACCTTGTTATGAAGTATTATGTAAAAACATGGGATTCAAAATTCAAATCCCTTGAGTCAGCCCAACCAAAAAATAATAATTTTTATCTATTTTTTTATTATTTTTTTATCCCTTTGAAATCAAATTATCTTTAATTTTTTACTTCTACGTAATTTTTTATATAATTTTCAAATAAATATACATTAAATTAAATACTTAAAAAATAGTTAAAAATGGAAGTCCTACTAATACAACGGGTTGAGGATGGGCACGATTAGCAAGGCGACTTAGGATCAAACCTCATGAGAATGGTTATGCACTTTGCAATTAACTTAGAGCCAGAAGAGACATACTAAAAAATACAGTCAACTTAAGACTGGACTAGTGTAGTCCAAAGCTCCTGAGAATAAAATAAAATAAATAAAACTAGTGAGAAACAAAAGTCTATATAATAATTAGTGAGCTAGCTTTGTGATTTTATAAGATGTTGACGTAGATTCCACATAGCCGTGCACGTTTGTGGATCATGCCACTTAATAACATCGTTGAAATTGGGTTTCCCATCCACGTTATAATATGTATAAGTTTGGAATACCACTTGCCATTCACCTGCATTTTCGTTTTTCACCCGTCCATCAAAACGTTCTCAGTGATCCATGAGTAGACAAAATCATTAAAACCCTTGAAAAAACCATAAATCTCGTTACCAATCCCATAAAGATTTCCATATGTTAAAACCCTAAACAATCTATATTGAGTGGCGTGATCTTACATTGTTTAATTCAAAATATAAAATCCCATATTTTTATTTTGAATGATATCATTACGTCCTTATTTTAAAATCATAATCAAATATTAGTATTTGTAGGGATGAGATTTAAAAAAAAAAATCAAGTTTCAATGTTTTTATATTTTAATTTTTTTTAAGAAGTAAAATTTAATTTATGTATTCAAAAATTTATTTTAAACAACAAAAATTTATTATTTGATTTGAAATTATATAATTAAATTGTAAATAAATTTCTTGAGTGAAATTTACATAAAAATTTTAATT
This sequence comes from Pinus albicaulis, assembly GCA_034641835.2. Lineage (NCBI taxonomy): Eukaryota > Viridiplantae > Streptophyta > Pinopsida > Pinales > Pinaceae > Pinus > Pinus albicaulis. The sequence continues at coordinate 1,133,951 of CM076574.1, read as the reverse complement.
ACATTAAAGGTGATTCTAAGGATTGATTCACGCCTCTTAGACATTGCCATCTATTAAACCACCATGTATATTCCATTCATTTATTGCTTACTTGTTCATTACTTTTTGAGTCTTTGAAATGACGTATTTTCATCTTTTTTTTTTTTTTAGTTAACATTTATCCATATTATGTTTCTCCATTCACTATTTATCATCCTATTTTCATGTTAGATATAGGTCTCTTTTGTTATTTTCCAATTTATTTTTTTCATGTATTTGGAGAGAATTTGTGATTAATTATTAGAAAATTAATATATATACTTAAAATTTGTGGAAGCTTTGTAATGTATAGAAATATTTTAATAAAGGATTATTCAAAAGGATTTGAGGAGATAATTATTCAAGCTCGTTTCAAGGAGAAGATCATGAGGATATGAATATCTTATCCAAGATTTGTGTGAAGATTTGAAAGAATCATATTTTGTAATTATGGAAATTGGTTGAAGGAAAAGTAGAGTTGTATTTATGAGTTAATTATCTCTTTTTCAAAGCAACTCGTATATAAAAATATGAGTGTTTTCTCTCTGTGTAAGGAGAGAAATAAAAAGAGAAGAAATTCATAATTGAAAAATTTGCTTCATATAATAGAATAAGTCATGGTCGAGAGAATTGTAAGTCATTATGTAATAGATTAAGATTCATTTATTGTTAATATGAGCTCACATGTGTTGTCATTTGTTTTCTTTCTTTGCAATTTCACATTTCTAAGATAATTTAAATTATGCATTTTTTCAATAATTTCAATAATGTGATTGTTTTAAGGTCATGTGTCTTGTAAGTCTAGGAACTCCTCGGGTTGATAATTAATGATTTCAGTCGTGTGATTGTTTTCAAGTCGTGTGTATAATTAATAATTGATAAATTATTAGAGGACAATATTTTCACTATACACCAGTTCCAGCTATCAGATTGATGCAATTTAGTTTCGCAGACTGCCGACATTTATTTCTTTGTCACATACACACTTAGCAAAGAATCTAATATACTTTTATAAAATCCGATGGTTAGGATGTGAAGGTCGTTAAAGATATCAGTACCTATATTTCTCCACATTATGTGATATCAGTACCGTTTTCATATCTCGTATAAAAATGGGGGGCAGTGATAAGGTTAACGTACAGAAAATGGAAGAAAAATGTAATGTTTATTAAACAAGCTAACCAATCACGGACGCTCATATTTGAATATGTATTCAAAACTACATATTCATCCATTCCCATCAAAATTCTATTATAGATAATTTTGCATCAAAATAGTAATATATTTATTAATTACTATTAACTTTATATATATATATAATGGATTTTCATATTTTTCCAGTATCATTTCATCATAAATAAAAATTTGGATCATCACATGACCATATTTCCATTTAAATTTGTTGGAGATTAATTAACTTCTATTTGTTTTGCGTATAATGATATTTTTCATTATTAAATGCAATTGTTTTGTGAATTGTTTGATTATTAATTAATTGTATGTGAGAGATTTAATCTAACCAAAATAGATTTTTGTTTAGTGTTTTGTAGAGATATTTTTTTAACTTATTTTTGTGGTTAAGATAGTATTTAATGTATTTATATATGTGCTTAATGGAATGAAAAACAAAACAAAATTGGTGCGAAATTATTTTGTAAATTGGTATATGAGCCTAGCATTCTGGAAAAGTACATATTAGAGAGATACTACAATGACAAAGTCAAAGAGTTTTATGAGCTAAAGATGGAATCTAGGACTCATGAGGAGTACACTAGCAGGTTCTTGGAGTTACTGAGATATGTGCCTTACCTCAAGGAGGAGAAGGCCATGATTTAGAGATTCATTAGTGGGTTGTCGATAGCATTCAAAGAAAAGATTGAGTTTGATGAGCCTAGATCATTGGAGGAGGCTATTTGGAAACTAAAGCATTGTTATGAGCAATCAAAACACACATATGAGGCTAAATTGGTCTGGAAAAGTAATGCAAGGAACAAAGGAAAATGGGACAAGAAGCGAGAAAGACCTCATGATACAGGTAACAAAGAGAATGTTGCACCACCTAAGAAGTTCAATACATATGGCAGAGGACAGGTACTTTGGTTAAAGGAGCAGAATAAGAGTGAAAATAGGGAGCCTGTCTAGTGTTGGACTTGTGGAGGAGATCATTGTAGGAAAGATTGTCCACAATATCATGGTAGACTGCATATCTACATTGCGCAAGAGGCATAGAGAGTGGAAGACGTTGGACATAGTATTCCTAGGATATATGCAATGTTAGATAAGAGGCAGGCAGATCACCAGGTGTTTATTATCGAGATGGATAGTAAGCTTTGTGATCAATTTGTTTATATTTTGATTGACCTTTGATCTAATTATAGTTATGTTATGTAATATCCCAAACTGGTTGACCCGTTGGACTGAATCAAAATAATAGTAGACTAATAAATAAATAAGTGGCATTAACCCATGGTTTTTCTTTTTGGTTTGATTTTGACCTGGGTATTTTCCCATGGTTTCTTCCAACCAACCCAACTATAAAAAGAGGAGAAGGATCAAGACCAACTGATGAAATTTGGTATTTTTTTCATTGATATTCTGAGATCTCACGTGAGTTTTCAAGTGAGGATTTTCAGGTGAGATACTCAGCCTTTATTCATTGGAATTCTATCTCACCCTCGTAGGGAAACCCAACTTCGGTGGTTTCTTCAATCACCCTAGCCGGTCCACTTTATTTTATTTCTTTAAGTAAAGAGTTATTTGTGCATCATTTATCTGCTAGATCGAGGACACATGTCTGAGTTTTTCTTTATATGGTTTCTTGGATGCATCTACAAGAAGGAGATACGACCTTGTATGTGCATGGTGAAAGCAACATTTTAAATCGTGTTTGGTTGGGTGAGTGATCGTTGCATTCTGTCTCACATCACCGCCTGGGGCTGTTGGTGGCAGCAAGATAGACCGTTGCATTATGTCTGCGCAACACCTTGTCCAATTGAAGGGATCACACACCACTGATGGTAGCAAAGTGATCCACCAATCTGTCGTCCTCACTGTCCAACAGCGTAGGAGGAAGTGGGAAGAGGCAGACCAGAAATCACGCTTGGTAGACCTGAGCGTTGATCCATCTGTTGCCCTTGGATGCAAATCGACTTGGACACAGTTTTTTCTGGTGGGCGCCATTAAACAATTCAGAGACCAATGGAAAGGTTGTGTGGCCTCCATAACTGCAACGTAATTCTCTGGTTGTGTGGCTTCCATGGTTGCAACGTAATTCTCTGCATTAATATCGTGCTCGAAGTGGTATCGAGCCAATTTTTATGATTCCACTTTATCGTGTGATTTCCCCCCTTTAACACATGGTTAAACTGCCTTGGGCTGAATCATAATAAACTGTTCTCTTGAAATCCATTTGTGTATTTAAATGGAGATTCATAACACATCGTATGCACCTTTATGTTTATGGAGTTTATGGATATGGGTATTTTAATCAAGATTTTGATCGCATTTGATTGTGGGATTCTTCACATATATTAAGAAGTATGCTACTCTAGCTTTTCCATTTTAGTAAGTATAATTGCAGAAGGGTATCATTTTTTTATTGAAGCATATTATACTGGCATCAGAGCCATTATCTTGGCTAGCTGTGGGATGCTAAAAAAGGAGAAACAAAATGGGATTATCGTCAATTGGGAAGGAAAAAGGGCTAGGAGTCAAGGGAAGAATGAAGAGATCAAGGAACAAGGAGAAGAAAGACCAATGGGTGATCACGAAAATACCAAACTTGAAGATTCCTTACAAAATATAGCTGACACTCAAAGCACCATAATGGAGCTTCTTAAATTACAGATCGGGCAACCTAATGTGAAAATAAATAATGGGGAAGGAGGTTCTCATTCAGGAGGGGATGGTCCATCACATGAGTATGTCAACATTCGGAGCAACGGTCCATCAGAAAAAACATGCCAATGCTCAAAGTATCCCTTTCAACCGACCAACCATGCCTCCATTTTTGGATGACTCCTCCAGGTAGAAAGACTCCCTTTCACCAATTGCAGAGACAAATACAACATGGATGAAAGAATTTGATATGTTTCCTCCCAATGTGAAAGCAACCCTAACTATTCATGATTTATACTACACAAGGAGAAAACAACAAAGGAATACTACCACATATGGGGGTCATCTGTCAAACATGGATCTACAAAAGTTTGTGGGAAAGGTAGATCTTCCTTATTTTTATGGCTCAACAAAGTGTTCTGCACAGTCATGGGTACAGAAACTGGACACATATTTCCAGCTCAATCCCATGCGAGAGAGGGATGCCATTAAATACGCCACACTTCAGATTGATGGAGAAGCACATGAATGGTGGAAAAACTACATGGTCACCCTAGGGCATGCAGGCATCATATATTATACAAAATTCATGCAAAGGTTGATAGAAATATTTGATAAGAAGGATCCTCAGATGTACTTCTAGGAGCTAACCCAACTCCGGCATACAGGAAGCATTAAATATTTTGTTGCAGAATTCCAGAGGCTTGTGGTAATGGTCCCTAACCTCTTTGTAGCTCAATTGGTTATGTTGTTCATAGAATAGTTGTCAGAACCTCTACGTGGTTGGTTTAGCGCCTACCAACCCGTCACCTTGCAAGAAGCAATTAACCATGCAAGGGATATGCAGGATGCAGTACCAAAGAATAGATTTCTACCCAAAATTTATATTCCTTAGAAAGGGAAGGAAGTCAAGCAGCAATAGCGGGAGTCGTTGGGAAAGAGAAAGCTAGATGATGAGACCAGGAAATATCTCAGAAGGAGAAGGTTATGCTTATCTTGTTAGGAACCTTGGGTGCTAGGACATCGGTGTATTAAAGGAAAGGCCCACTATATTGAAGTATTTTCTGAAAGAGAAGATGAGGAAGAGAAACCAAAGCCAGAGCAAGGAGAATCACAAGGCATGGGGACAATACAGGAGGAGATCCAGGAAGGAATTATTGCTTCTCTTATATGGGTCCCAAGGTACCACACTTTCTGGGTCAAGGGAACTGTAAAAGGGAGGAAAGTGACTGTGCTAATTGACGGTGGGGCCTCCCACAACTTCATTGATGCATAATTTGTAGCTAGAAGAGGATTGACGACTGAAGAATTTTGAGGGTTTACAATGTTGATTCTGGGAAGAACCGCATGCCATGCACTAAAATAGTCCCTAACATGAGTCTATCAATGGGAAACTACATGGTTACATGTAACTTCTTCATCATGGATTTCCCAGACTCACATGTAGTATTGGTGGTCCAATGGCTATATTCTATCGAGACTCATGCAGTAAAATATCAAGACTTAGAATTTGCATTTGCAGGACCAGATGGTAAGAAGGTGATGTTGAGAGGAATGCATGCATATCCTCCCAAAATTATGACATCTAATAGTGGAGGCATATCTTTGACATGGGGATATTGTATGGGTGGTAGTGTTGAATCATGGAGAAGAAACAAACAAAACAACACAAGGAGTATCCCCCTGACATCATGACATTATTGAAAAAAAATCAGAAAGTGATTGGAGATATACCCCCAAGGCCACCACTATATGGGGGATTTGAGCACATCATTGAACTAGAGGAAGGGGTCAAAATTGTCATCAATACCCCTTATCGGTATCCCAAAGAATATAAGGATGTGATAGAGAAGGAAATCCAAGAATTGTTGGCATTAGGACACATTCTACCAAGCTCAAGCCCTTTTGCTTCATCCATAGTTTTGGTCAGGAAAAAGGATGGGTTCCTACAAATGTGTATAGACTATTGGGAACTAAATAATAAAGCCATCAAAAATAAATATCCTATCTCCAGGATCGATGAGTTGATGGATGAATTGAAGGGAGCCAAGTAATTCTCAAAGATTGACCTCTGCTCGAGGTATCACGAGATTAGATTCTGTGATCAAGACATCCCAAAAACAGTTTTTAGATGCCACTATGGACATTATGAGTTCCTAATGATGCCTTTTGGATTGACCAATGCCTCCTCTACATTTCAGTCATCTATGAACCATGTGCTCAACGAGAAAATATGCAAATTTGTGTTGGTATTATTCGACAACATCATGATCTTCAGTCAAACATGGGAAGAACATATGCAAAACCTGGATGAGGTCTTGGGAATATTAGAGGCACAACAATTTTATTCCAAAATCTCTAGATGTGAGTTTTGCATGATGCAAATATTATATCTGAGCCACATCCTCAGAGGCTAGGGTGTCAAGGTCCACCAAGAGAATATTGAAGCCATTCTCAATTGGCCCACTTCCAAAAATGTAACAAAATTAAGGAGCTTCTTAGGCATTTGTACTTATTACAGAAGATTTTTGAAGGGATATTCACAAGTGATAGCCCCTCTTACTGACTTGACAAAAAGAGGAGCCTTCATATGGATAGAAATAACTCAAGAGACATTTGAGTGAATGAAGGAAGTCATGAGTTCGTGTCCAGTTCTAGACTTGCCAGACTTCTCTCAACCATTTGTATTCGAGTGTGATGCTTATGGGGAATGAATTGTTGTTGTTATAACACAAAGTAATCACCCCATTTCTTTTGAGAGTAGGAAGTTGTAGGATTATGAGCACTCTTACTCCATTTATGACAATTAAATGTTGGCTATTATGCATGCACTGGCCAAGTTTCGGCCATATCTAGTGGGGAACCGGTTCAAAGTCAAAACTGAGCATAATAGTCTTAGATACTTCCTAGAGTAGAAGGGGTTAAATGAAAGGCAACAAAAGTGGGTTGACAAGATCCAAGCATATGGCTTTGAGATAGAATATGTCAAAGGTAAGAACAATGTAGTTGTACATGCCTTATCAGAGACCAAAAACCTTCTCCCTCATAGATATTGTGGATGATTGGAAGTCCTGTCTTTTGGTGGAGTACTCGAAGAATTGGTCAGCCTGTGAGATCCTTGATGGACAATCATCAGACATTCGGTATAGAGTTGTCAATAATATTATCTATTATAAGGATCAAATATATTTAGTGCCAAAGTCACAACTTAAGATGAATATTATACAAGCGGCCCACGACTCCCCTCTAACAGGACATCCAAGATTTCTGAAGACCTACAAAACCATCAGGGAAAGATTCACATGGAAGGGACTCAAGACCAACATCATCAAATATTTCAAGGAATGTGGTACGTGTCAGAGTAATAAGGTTGAACATATGCACCCGGTAGGATTATTACAACCACTACCCATTCTGGAACAAAAATGGGAAAGTATCTCCATGGATTTTTTTTATCACCAAAATCATACCTGATTGGTTGATGATTAGACAACTTCAGTGTAACTATTTCAAACCAATATTTTGATTGAGGCTTAGCCTCCTCAACCTGAGAGGGCTCTCTCAAGGGTTAATGATTTTTGATAGAAATATAGATGGCTAACTCTATGTGGGGTAATAAGCAGATAAATGATAGAAATTGGTTGTAAATCAAATCAGCAAGTGCACATTGGGCTTATGGAGTCAAAATAGCTTCAGTAAAACAAAAAAATCTACCCAGCATGGAAGTCAAGGCATATCAGATTTCTAGTCCTGAGAAACACATGTGAAACTGTAAAACACACAGTAAGTTTGTCTATGAAGGAAGTCAGATCATCAATGATGAATTATGAGTAACATAAGAAAACACCACTACAATATGATAGTAAAAAGATGCCATTAGAACAAAAACACACTAGAACTCTTTATGAATCTTGAGTTGGCTAAGTAGAAAACTCTGTATTAAGCTGAAAACCAGTCACTTACAATAAACACAATCTTTTTGCTAAAAATGTCCAACACTTAGCATTTCGACTTCTTCATCTTTATAGATCATTTAAAACATAGGATAACCTTATCCTAAGCTAGATACATTGAATTCCTACTTTTTGACACCTTGCCTAACCATGTGACATGGTATTTATTACAAAATGACAGTTGCAAACCTAATGAACAATCCTATTACAAATAGGAATCAAACTCCTTAACTCTACTCATAACAACCTTACCTAAACTAGATTAAATCATTTTCCAACTATATTCCCATAAGGTCGAATCCAGATGATAAGCTCCAACACTTTATGACCTTGATGCTGATCTCCTACAAACTAGGAAATTGTCCCCTGTTTTTTAAGCTTAGGATTCTTTGTGCTCTTGAGACACTCTGACCACTATGAGCCCATGACTTCGAGGTTATTTGTTGTTAGGAACTAAAATAACATATTCCCAAAATAATCCTTAAGTTCCAGCTGTGAAAAATCACCATCAAACTGTCCAAAATAGCATAAACAGACCTACGCTACGAAAACAACACAGTTTCGTAGCGCTTTTCATAACACAATATTTTAACCCATTTTCCTTCAAAATTTTGTTTTCTTTCCTCCAGGGTTGTCTTCATATTCACTTAACACAACTTCCCTAGAAATTTCAAGTCATAATACACACATTTTCCCTCCAAAAATTAATGAGAAAGGGTGAAAAAAGATGCTACAACAGTTTCGTAGTGCTTTTCACCCTTTTTGCACCGTTTGCGCTACGAAATTGCTGAGTGAGCATTTTTGTCTGGATTTATTCAAAATTCAAACCAAAAATGTGCCAAAACTTCAGAAAACCTCTGGTTTCATCAAAAAAAATAGTCATATAAACTAAAAACACAATTTTCATGAGGATTGTTCTTCATTTTCCATTTGATTTAGCTTTTGACCTTTTAATAATTTGTCATTCTACACCTTTGTTTTTTAGCTCATCCTGAGTCAGTTTCAGCTGCAGCTCCAAATCCTCCACTTGGTCTCTTAGTATTTTATTACTGGCTGTCAAGTGAGTATTGGTCACTCTGACAAATTTTGCTTCTGTTATGCACTGCTTGGAATCTCAGGCCTAGAAACAATTTGACCTTCCCAAAGTGCCTTCATCCTTTTGAACTCTATTTTTTCAATACTATGCTTTCTGGCCCTCTTTTTCATCATTGCAATCTCTTGGTTTTTTAGCTTTAATCTCTCCTCAAGATGTTGACACTCTGTCATGTGTTATTTTCCCTTCATTGTCTTGCTGGTTGCATGCTCCGCTATTGGTGATGAGAGATCAACCACCTCTTCAGGGAATCTGGCTATTTAAACAGTTTCTTGGACCTCCTTACTGCCTTCCTTGAGTGTCTTAGCATGCCTAGTTAAAGGCTTCCTTTCTTGAAAGATAAAGGCTGCATTTTCACCCTCAAATTCAAGTTTCTTAGTTGACTTAGCCTTTTCCTGTTTGTGTTCATCTACTCCAATGAAATCAGGTTGCACGATGGGTTTATCTTCTATATCAATTGCATGAAGAATGTCATCTAAATTTCCTTTAATTACTGAGCTGTCCTCTGTACCTAAAACAACTATTTTTCCCTTTGATGCCACTGCTTGGCTTCTTGTCATTCTCTTGATTTCCTGCTTGCTAGCAATTTGTTTCTGTTTTTCCTCTTTGACCCTTTTTGACCCCTATTTTGTAGGTGATGGAGTTGCTGCAACAAGAATTTGTGTCTTCTCTATCCTTTCCTCAACTTTTTTCCTTGGTTTCAACTTTACAAACATCTTTGACTTTACAACCACAGGCTGACTAGACTCTGCTACTGGTATTGAAGGAGTTCCTTTAGGTTTAGGGTTTCTAGCTAGGGTTAGGTTTTCGAATTCAAAACCATTCATAAACAAAAAATAAGACCAATCTCTGCTTATTTTTTGAGCTCATTCAACACCAATAAATTTATCAAACCATGATGAAATAAAGATGTTTCATAACCATCAGACTTGGCTTGTAATTTATCAGACATTTTGGCAAGGCTCCTATGCAAGTAGAAGGGCAAATCTAGTGATATCATACCTGTGAAATGAAAAAGTAGCTTGAAATGATAAGTATAAACTTTATGGTACCTGCCTTCACATGTAAAGTATCTTTGAATGTTGAACAACAGCTTGGCATAGGTGTCTTTGATAGAACTTCTAGGTATTGCATTATTTAGGTCCATATCTGCATACTCAGGTTTCATGAATTCCTTGCATGGTTCCATGTCAAACTTAAAACCTTTAAACCAAGTATCTTGCCCCCTTGGTATTTCTATCACAGAAGCAATGATCTCAGGAGTAACTGGCACATTTAACATCCCAAACTTAGTAGTTGTTCCACTGAAGTATAAGGAAAATTCTTTAGACACCTGAGTGTGGCAACCCTGCAGCTTTTCACAAAATCGGAGACAACTTGCTTTGCTAAAAGCCTCTATCACTGTTTGATATTCAATTATAGCCTTCACATTTTCAAGCTCATATCTTAAGCAATGTCCCCCTCTGTGGACTTTCTTCTCCTCTGCCATGCTTCTTTAGAAAAACCTGTTAGCTTCTTTTGAATCTGTAAAACAACCTCGCTTGAATATATGATCAGCCTCGCTTGACTATGGAATAACCTCGCTTGAGAATATGGAAGATAGCCTTTGTATAGAACACCCAAAGGCTTAGCATGACAGTTTCATAGCTTAAACACTTGTATGGAAGCAAATGAAAACGAGAATGACCAAATTAGGATTTGAATTTAAGGTGTCATCTCGTAACTGAATGATGCTTCACCTATGCCCTATCATGACAATGATGACTGTGAGACAGGTAAGTACATTGAATCTGATATCTAATTGACTCACCATACCCCTATCCTATCATTCCCCAACGGATTCTGACAGATTTTGGCTTAATTGAAAAGACGATTAAGAAACCGCGCTTTCGTAGCGCCCACAATGTATTTTTCACAGTTTGCGGTACGAAAGTATCAACGCTTTCGTAGCAAAAATCCTCTTTTTTGAACTAGCGGCACTATGAAATGGAGGATTCTTGGCTAATTATAGAAATTTAACCTGAAACCTTATGAAATGATCCCTAAATGGAAAATGTGAGTATTTGATCATGGAATGGACCTCTAAAGACTTTATTTGAATTCAATGGTGACCTTTAAACTTATAAAAGACTCTAACTTATAAGTTAGGGTAGACCCATAATGAAATTTGTTATCACCTTGAGAGGTGTTGGAGGTTCGAGAAAGGAAGCTTCGGAGCATAATCATCCATGAATATTTGGTACGATTGAAAGATTTCCCCCTGGGAAGGAGAACACATATTGCAACATCAAACGTTGAAATTGCTTGAGGGTAAGTAATTTTGGGCAAGGGGAACTGTAATATCCCCAACCATTGGACCGAAACATAATAATAGTAGACTAATAAATAAATAAATAAATAAGCGGCATTAGCCCATGGTTTTTATTTCTCGTTTGTTTTTGACCCCACTTATTTTCCCATGATTTCTTCCAAGCATCCCAAATATAAAAGGAGGAGGAGGTTTGAGAGAAACTAATGGAATTTGGTCTTTTCTTTGTTGATATTAGCTCAGACGAGTTTTCAACTAAGAATTTTCAGGTGAGATCCTCGACCTTTTCTTCTGTGAGATTTGATCTCACCCTAGTAGGAAAAATCAACTTCGGTGGTTTCTCTGATCACCCTAGCTAGTCCAGTTTATTTTATTTCTTTAGTTGGTCTACGCACAGTGAAAGCAGAGTTTTAAATCGGGCTTGGTTGGGTGAGTGATTGCTGCATTTTGTAACATATCACTGCTTGAGGCCATTGGTGGAAGCAAGATCAACTGCTGCATTCTATCTGTGCGGCACCTTGTCCAATTGAAGGGATCGCAGACCACTGACGTCAGCAAAGTGATCCACCAATACATCGTCCTCACTGTCCAACAACGTAGGAGGAAGTGGGCAGAGGAAAACCAAAAATCACGCTTGGTATACATGGGTGTTGAGCCATCTATTGCCCCTGGACATAGATCGACCTAGACGCAATATTTGCTGGTGGGCGCCATTAAACCCTTCAGAGAGCACTGGAAAGATTGTGTGGCCTCGAATACAATGTAATTCTATTCTTTAATATCGTGCTCACTGTTGTATCGAGCCAAGTTTCATGATTCCACTTTATTGTGTAAGTTGTCCCCTTATGGTCAAATTGCCTTGCCTTGGACTAAATCATAATAAAGAGCTCTCTTGAAGTCCATTTGTGTATTTAAATGGAGATTCATAGAAGCTTGGAGAAATTATGTTTGAAATGAGAACAGTAGAGACCATCGTGTGCATATATAATATAGGCGATGACGTTGCCGAGTATTATAGTATGCTAGAATTTGGATTTTTCCAATATTCGTTATTGACATTACTCACTTTTATAATAATTCGTCAACTAGGTTTGTGATTTTATCAGACGTTGACGTAGATTTCACATAGACGTGTACGTTAGTGGATCATGCAACCAATATTTCCCTGTCTATTTACCCATTAATGCTCTTAAGAGTACCAATAACCATGCCATGCCCATGACATCGATCATCATTACCTGTCCCCACTTGTAGCTATTAAATTGTGCAGACTTCAGAGACTGCATCAAGCTCGCCTCCCCCATTTTCCGGCAGCTCTCTGACTCTGGAGGGTGCACCTAACTAGCGGACAAGACAGGTAGAGTTGGGCACCAAAATTTTGAAATGAAATCTGGTTCGGAAATATGAGTTTATCCCACCTAGGAAATATGAGTTTATTCACTTGGTGCAGACTGGGAAATATTGGTTGGCTTCTGTATCGGATCGGCTATCGCGCCGATTTATCAAAACTAAAGTCGCTACAAAGGAAAAGGTGATATGTGTGTCCGTGGAGTACAGGAAAGTGCTGGAGCATCGCCTACCTGCGGGTTATGACGATTATTTGGGTGTCCTTGAATGGCTTCACCGCCAAGCAGAGGCAGCATAGGGGGTGCCTGTCGATCCATGGCTCACTTTCCATGTAGATTTTAGCAAAGTGTTCTTAGCCGGTGATAGCGCTGTTGGGAAAATGGTGCACCAGGTGGTCATCCTTGCGAGTGGAAGGAATTGGGACGAGCTGCATTTACAAGGGGCCATTCTGGTTTAGCCCGCCTTCGGTGGAGAAGAACTAGTTGGCCGCGAAGTGGGGCCATAGGCGGAGGCAGAGTCTTTTAAAGAGTTATCATCCTCCCTGCAGGAGCGGATAAAGACCACCCCTTTTCTAACTCAGTTGGACCCTGTTCTCCTCATCTGCCAACTCTGGTATATGAACGAATGGTTGTTTTCGTGGTAGAGAAGGATCCGCTGACAGATCGCGCTATTTTGTACTACGAAGGTTTAAAGAAGGCAAGCAAAGACACTAATTTGGTTTTGAAAGAATGCGAAGGCCGCGTCTTCCATCTCTTCGATCCGAAATTTGAGAATGCCTTTCCCATGTTGAAGCGCATTTCGAACTTCATGCATTCCTCCCCCTCCTCCTCTGATGAGAGTAAGAACCCTACCCATAATATTTCCATATGAATATCATGACAAATATATGTAGTTTTTAAGTATATACAGTTTCGTCGTGGAAACATAAAGGCTACAGGGTAATATCTATACTATCGAGCGAATATTGAAAAAACTAGAAAGCGTTAATTAACATAAGAAGACTAAAGCTCTACCATGGAGCAAAAATTAAAGATATTGAGAAGTGTTATTTCGCAAATTGATCGTTTATGTTTCTCATGACTTTCTTTCGCTGCATGCCTATGGAGGCAGTGTTTGCAATTTTCCACTCACGCATTATCTGTAATTTGTTGTCTTTTACAAGTAGCAGGATTAATTTTTCTGTAATTTGGTATATTTTTACAAGTTGAAAGATCAATGTTACTTGATTGACTGTGAGAGACTTTAAAAGTAATTAAAAAATTGATGCGTTGCAGGAATAACTTATCTGTAATTTGTTATCTTTTTACAAGTTGAACAATCAATGTTACTTGATGGGATGTGAAAGCCTTTCAAAGTAATTAAAAAATTGATGTTATTATTTATTTAATTGATTAATGATTTAAAAAAAAGTGAGTAGAGAATTATTATTATTTATTTTATTATTTAATAACAATCTAACTACCACAAATATAATCACTTTATAACTCATTAATCAATAAGTGATTAGTTGTAACTAATTAATCTATAATTGATTAGCTATAAGATGTTAAAAATATTAAAAAAATAAAAATTGATAAATGTATTTAATTTAGCAATGATTTAAAAAATATGTGAGAAGAGAATTAATTTATTAATTTTTTTTTATAACTATCACAATTATATTTGCATTATAATATGGATTTTTGTTTTCAAATTTATATAAAAATTCTAACCACAACCAATGTAAATGTCATATGGGTCGGTTTTGGTTTTGGTTCAGGTTCAAGTGGTTTAGCAATGATTAGGTTCAGTACAAGTTTGAATTTTTTATGAGGTTCGCTATTATATATAAAATGAATTATAGAATAAAATAGTAAAAAATTAACATCAATAAACATAAAAAAATATTATTACCTATATGGAAATTGTAAGGATAAAATACAAGATTGTGTTGTGATATGAAGTTATGTGTTTTGAACTATGGTCTTGGTCAATGACTATGAAGTTCGATGAGGTTCAAGAACCTCAAAATTTGAAGGTCAAGGTTAAAGTTCGCCTAACCTTATGACAGATTACAACACATATATTTTCATTATAATCTATTAGTTATATTTTTTAACTTAAATTTCCATTATTATTTTATAAAATTACAAAATTCATGATTTCTTAGATTGTCTTTATCTTGCCACTTGGGAAACAAGACTAAAGACGGAGTAATTGTTTATCAATCAATACCCAAAAACTAGATGAAAATAAAATTCAAACTAAGAAAGGAAAATACTTAAGTCCTATAGTGTGAAAATTATCCTAAGAGGATGAAATATAACAAAAATGGAGCAAAAAAGAAGGTAGTCATTCATAATTTGGGAAAACTAGTCAAATGAACAACTTCCAAAATATCCAAAGTTCTAAACATCATAGAGATAGTAGAAAATAAAAGAAACCTATAAGCCATGAAGATAATGAAGTGTGAAAATGAATGGGATGGTCTACCTCCTTGCACTGTGGCCAATTGTCATCAAGCCTAGGGGCCCAACCCATTTCTAAATTAAAAAATATTAGTAATGATAATATTTCATAGTCATTATGTTATATCAATTTTAAAAGTGACTAGATTAATATTAATTTTTTAATTACAAATTATGTTTTTTATATACATTATAAAAGAGAAAAGAAAAGGGAAGATATACACAAAGGATTCATATCTTTATGTAGAGAGTAATTAAAACCATTATAAAATCTCAAAAAAATTGGATTAATAGTTCGACGTCTCTAATTAATCATGCTCCTTTGTCTAGGATTTACATAGGTACCTCATCATGCCATAATTGAGAGAAAACATGATTGAAAACACATTCGAAGAATAGACTCATCAAAAAATCCTTTTAGCAGATTTTCCAAAGAGTATTAAAACCAAATTATCTTAAAAAATGCCAAATAATAGACAAAAGGTCCTTAATAATTCATCTATAATCTCCCAACAAAGTGACCACTAATGTAAATAATATAGAGCATGTGAGCCAACTAGGATTGAACCTAAGCCCAATAATATTTTACAAAGGAATATTCCCACAAAATATCCTTCACTATTTCTAATCCCAAGCAAAAATGGATCGTACATTAATAAATCAGTTTTGGCTAACCAACCTTTGTAGAGGAAACCTTGATAAATCACCAACCAAAGATAGACTCAAACTTTATAGGAGACTCTAGTCAACTAGAAACCATGCACTAGGCTAATCCAATAACTTTATTCATCTATAGAACCCATTTGATGTTAAGAAATGGTCCTAATTCATGACATAGATGCAACATAATGTAGAGCTTATGAGAATCATATAGAGTCAAAGGGCACTAAAATCTCCACTCCCAATCTCTAAAAATGGGACAATCTGTATCAATATTCATATGGAAAAGGTCTCTTGAGGAATTACCCTGATGATCTCCATAAAGGTAGCTCTATCCAAAGAGGACCAGGAAAAATCCCAAGCCACTAAACATTGGTTCTTCCAACAACATGAACTAAAATCCCATTGATCCCTCCAAATAAAAACTTATTTTTACTATAATTCTTTTCTTGAAAATGAGGAATACAAAAAGTACAACTTTCTTCCAGTTTCCAACTTCAAGTTGGTCTCTTGGCCAAATCCCAACCTAATCTAATACCTAACCTCTATGAACACACTAAGTGTACCACCTTCCTCCAAGTTACTCCAATACTCTTAAAGATGATTGAACCAAAAATATGAGTATGAGGGGCAAA
The DNA here is from genome assembly GCA_034641835.2 of Pinus albicaulis. Classification (NCBI taxonomy): domain Eukaryota; kingdom Viridiplantae; phylum Streptophyta; class Pinopsida; order Pinales; family Pinaceae; genus Pinus; species Pinus albicaulis. Next base: position 1,117,653 of record CM076574.1, on the reverse strand, counting down.
AATGATATCAGATAAGCCAAAATTACCCCTAATTTTTCTAACATCTTGGGTTGAAATCAATGTATGTTACATTAACACTTTATAAGGGGATGAATTCTCCAAGCATCTAACCACTCATTTGGAAACCAAAATGCTTCCTTGAGACACCACATCGATCAAACCAATACCTCCCTTATCCTTGGGCATGATGCAAACATCCTAGGGAACCATAGGAAGACATTGATATCTACCATAGTTGGGCCACATAGAAGAATGTACAAACTTCTCTAGTCAATGGAATTGAGTCTTACAAGGGACCTAACACGACACATATCTAATCAAGCAGCAATCCCACATAAAAATGGAGGAAAGGTAAACCCCAGAAAATATGAAAATTCACTAAAATTTGATTCTGTTGTGAAGATAGATATTTAATTAATAAAATATTAATTAAAATTTTAGAAATTTAACTAGCCATGTGGTTAATTCCATTCAAGGATCAATGTTTAATTCATAAAATATTATTTAAAATCTTAGAAGTTTAATCAGCCATGTGATTTATTTATTCAATAAAAGAGGATAAGAAACTTAATATTTCTACAAATAGATAATAGTGGAATGAAGTTTACATAGAAGCAAAAATTATTTACATAAATATATAGTAAGGTAAGAAAAAATAAAATAAAATGGAAAATCATAGTGGAATAAGAATGTTTACCATTTTCTAATTTCTTTTTTGCTTTTAAAAGTCTAAAAACTTAGAAAATGTGAAAGGGAAGGTAGGAAAATACAAAAGAAAATCATAGTGGAATAAAAAAGCTTACCATTTTCTAATTTCATTTTTCCTTTCAAAGGCTTTAAAAACTTAGAAAATAGAAAATGAAAGAATATGTATGTTAATTTGTAGTATATTTCTAATTTAAAAAAGAGTGATTATTTTTTGGATTTTATACTTTTTTTAAAATATGATTGAGTTAAATATTTTTAAATATGATTGAGTTAAATATTTTTTTAAATATGATTGAGTTAAATATTTGTTTAGTAGCTTGAGTTAAATATTTGAATGGTCTATGATTTCAACTGCCCTTTTCATATGATCAATAAGAAAATATGGCAAATCAATAGGTGTGACGATAAGAATAGTAGAAGAAAATAGTTTGAGATTTATCACAATGAAGATTGTTTGTAACTAACTATATTCTTATTATTCACATTTTCTATCATTCAACATTGTTACATTTTCGAACTCCCTCTTCACCTTATAAGTTTCATGTTAAGGCACTTCATGGTGTAAAAGTCACATGTTCGAAACTATGTGGGAAAAAGGCCTTCCACACTAATGTGAACCCACATCTCAGAAAATATTACACACTTCTTTGTATTCTTACCATACATATGTTTTGTGCTCTATTTAAAGATAAATAAAGGAATTGTTAAAATATATATAAAACCAAAATAAAAAAAAAACAAAACTTAAATAATACTACACCACTTATCAATAAATTTTTCATCTTTAAATGTTAGTATTGAAGTGGTAAAGGCTCAAAACTTTATCTATTTTTGCAGATTTTATTATAAGGCATGTATACTGTACTTTAAGACTTTAGTTTTCTTTTTCATAAATTCAAAATTAAAATAAATCTGAATCCATATATATGCTCTCTTCATGTACATGATACATCTATTATTATAACTAACCAGAGTTCCATGGTAATGATATGGTTGTCCACGCATGCAATATTGAGTAATATATAAATTTAAAAGTAACTTAACTTGCAAACTTGATAATTTGTAAATGAAACAAATAAATCCATTCTCACCACATTCATCAAAAGTAATGTAACATTGATAGAATATAACATTAAATCCACATCATGAATTTAAAAGCCAACGAAGACATTGCCATATACACAAGTTCAAATTCTTGTACTTGTATTCCAAATTGGTCTAGTTATACATTTTTCTCTTTTACAAAATGGGCCCATGGCCTAAGTTATTCCCAACATAGATAATGGAAGGTCGTTCCCATAAATGAAATAATGGAAAAATGACATCATGACTGATTTATAAATTGGGTCTATACGTCACCCTCGCCACGCTTGGCACTCCCAAGTGCATTTCGAAATTGATATTGCTGCAAAAATTAAATAACCAATTAGTTGTAAAATCCAAAATGCATAGAATCAATTCCGTTAATTCATGATAAGACTTTGATCAACTACTCATTCTCACCATGAAGATCTAAGGCAGTGGAGAAGATTGTCCTTCCTCGACAGATGGTGGAGCACTTGGTGATTGATATAGGCATGGTTCATGGGTGATGGATAAAGGCATGGTGGAAGTGAAATCAGAAGAAGGTAGTGGGTGTGGGTGGTGATACACCCCCATTGGTTGTACAATAGTGGGAATCACCATAGGGTGAGGGATCACCCTGGGGGGTTAATTGGAATGTCAAGGGTGGATGAATAAATGGTAGGGGTGGGAATTGGGAAGGGTTTGGGGAGGTGGTTATAGGCATGGGCGAATTTATGATGGAGAAAGGTGGTCGGTGTGGGCGAAAATACATCCCCACTGGTTGTACAATAGGAGGAAGCACCCTCGGGGAGGAAATTGGGATGCTAATGATTAGAGCAGCGTTCAAACTGCTATAGTTTTTTTCACCAACATGCTCATCAAATAATTGAAGTTGAAAAGCTGGAACGTTGTGAGATGTGGGTCCCTCGACTGTAATAATAAAAAAATTCATATAGTTATGAAAATGCATTGAAAGTGATAATATATCGTATTTCACATAAAACAATGCATGCCATCAAATTTTCATACCATTTTTTTGTATAATAGAATGTTGCACTAACTCAGGCATGTGGCCCACACTTCTTTGGTGTTGAGAAGATAACTCCAGTTTCTCATCCATGTTTCTTTTTTTTGCACGAACTCATCCAACCTTTTAAAAATGTGGTTTATCTTTCCCTGATTTTGACTTGTGCCCACATTGCCTTTTCTTTTTGACTGGGCTAAAGAAACTATGTTTTCTTTTAGTAGTGATCTTTGATGGAGTTATAGTATTGAAAAAAATTCTATTGTATTCTTGACATGCTTTGTCTACCAAACTGTTCAATGCATTTGCTTGCTCCAAATTTGTAGGTATTATGGATCTCAATTTCTCATGAGTTGATGATTTAACACGTTTTATCTCATCATCTTCAAATAATGCACTATCTGGTCGTACATTGGTTGATTCAGCATTATCAATGCTTGTTTCATTATAATAATTTATATTTGGAGGAGAATCAAAGCATGGCGGAAGATCCATTTCGATTTCTAGGCCCAATATAGGTGTTTCATTCAAATCAAATAAAATTGTAGGCCTTTCTGTAGCAGGATTAGTGTCATTAGGTAGTACATTTTCACCCAAAGTAATGTTACTCACCAACATATCAACTTTCAGTAATGTTTACAAACATTTCCATTCAAGGCCCAATTGCAATTACAAAAGTGTAGATTGGAACCTTCATATATGACATTGTACCAAATATCACGTGTATCCTTATTTTGGCTATGAACCCAATAACCATTGTTACTCTTTTCATCAAGCAAGCAATCTTCATTTGGGATTTGGCTAGCTCTACACTTGGATGAATTCAATTGTTCCTCAAGTTTTCTAGGCTGTACAAAACCAGCTTCTTTTAAACGTTGCATATGATTGTAATATAATACAACCTTTATCAGCAAAACGTATATTAACCAATCGACACGTCTATGACATGCATTATTCTTTTCGCTTAGGTACCTTTCATTGATATGTCGATGATAAGATTCAATGGCATTATTTGTATCCTGATTGGAATGTGGAAAATTTCTGTATGCTTTTGCCCACATATCTATAGAAAGAAATTTATTAGATATGAATTAATAATACATATGACATGAAAAATAGAGTCATTAAAGCCACTTAGAAGAAAATTACATATTTTGTTGTTGGCTAACCAAGTTGTTTTAAAATATTCCAAAAACCTTGGTTGGTCACTGAATCTTTCAAAGAACCTTTCAACTATCTTTTTAACAGATTCATCATCTTCACATGTGTGCATGATTTCTCCTAAAGAACGAACAATGTGGATTTGTTTTTCCCTTCCTTGGACTTTATTTCCAACATTCTTCAACCATGCATGACAAACATGTCACACACATAATAATATTTTACACTTGATTGAAGACCTAGAATAAGACAATTTATTAGAGGGAATATAAATTAACAATATTTTTATGTCTCTTATAAAAGAATAAACTCATCACCTTAGCGCTTCAATTTCAGCAGTAACATCATCTGTGATGAAGGCTTGAACATGCCAATCTAGTCGCTCTTTCTTCCCAATGGCAAAGAGATTTGACATCCATTTATAAAGCTCAGCTATAGTATTGTGTGATGATATCACCCAAGCTACTAGAACCCCATTGCGATGTCTGTCGAAAACCATTAAGGTGTACAGTTGATACTACAATACAAACAATTTACATAATTATATTTATATAAGTTACATGCATTAAAATGAGGTTGAATAAATGAATCAAATTGAGGATAAATTTGTACTCACCCCATACTTATTTGTACTAAATTTTGAATCCATTGATATTATATTATTGTGAGAATATTTTAGCATCAATGAGCGCATCCACTTTGTTTGCATGCCTATAATAAATGGGATGTTTTCAACAAGATATTGTTTCTGGTAGAAGAAAAATCTCTCAAGGTGTTCCTTATACCAACATTCTACACTGTTTGGATCACTCTGATCATTAACATACTCTAGCCTTATAGTATCATTGTAAATGTTTAATATATCTTGTCTTGTCACATATGTATCTCGAGATGTCCCTGTGTATAACTCACTAAATCCATCCTTCACATCAGAGATGAACTTGTCCCATATCATTGTAACATTAAAACCTCTTTGAATTAAATGTTGGACAATAGATCACATATCCCTTGTTAAATGTGGTGCATAACTGAATCTCATAGGCCTGTCGATTGCATATTTTCCATGACAAACAACATTGGATTTATTAATATGCCTACATGCAGTATATATTATTACAGCATCGTCTGGTCTAAGTTGAAGTCGTCGTACAATGAAGTGACATTGGCAACCAACTTTAATACTTTCTTGTCGACTGTGTTTTTTTATATCTGAGAATGCACTCATAATTTGGTTTTTGCACTGCGGACCATATGCACACCAATACTTGCATATAGATGTTTTACAACAAATTATATATAACATATATGCATACTATAAAAAATTATACGTATATTGATAAATATATAAAGACTCACATAGCGTACTCCAGATATGTTGAACAATATGTTTGTTTGATATCCTCTGATTTTCTACTTCGATGAGTATAAAGATGAAATTGAGTGGGTGCAGATTCACTCAATTCCTCTCCTCTTATAAAATCATCAAGTCAGCAATATGGAATAACTGCAACATGGTCCCCATCAATATTTTTCCATGTTAAGTCTTCTGCTGAAAATTCAATCATATCCTCCGGGTTTCAATTTCCAACCCATTAATCCCCTCCCACTTACACATTCTTCAAATATCTATACACATTCCATTGAAAACGATTTGGTTTGAGGAAATATTATGGTCTTGATTAATGCATATCACTAAGCATGGAAATCACAATTTTAGGTAAATATTTTATGCTTTTCAGATAAACCACTTTGGAAAAAGTAATAATTGGGTCATTAATCAACTTAGATATTTCTCACAAATTTAGACTAACCATGTACGACATATGATGTCTTTGTGGAGGTGGTGTCACCAAATTAGTGTCATGGACTTGTGATGAGTGGTTGAGGGAAAAGGTGATTTTGATGCCTCCCTTCACATAACCTACATGGAAACCTAACTTTACCCTTTTCTCGAGGAACTTTAGAATCACTAATCAATGGATCAACCATAAGTTGATGAGAATATTTAGACCACACTTCTAAGAATCTATGTATACTATAACAATCCTTAATAAGGTGAGCACCCTTACAAATATTGCAAAGGTATTTGGGGTTGTGTTGCATGTTGGAGGGTTCCTCAACATTAATAACACTCGTGACCATGGTTGGTTTTTTAGACCCTTTTTTAGAGGTACAACGTTGCTCATGGTGATTCCCCTGGAACGCTAGGCAAAACATCCTAGAAATGGGGTTCCCGTCCTGCTCGCTAGATGGCATGACTGGGTACCAGCGTTGTAGCGCTTCTAAGTTAGGGAAAGTGGAAACCATATGATTAGGAATTTTACACAACGCACATGTTGGTCTTGTCCGTGGAGAATGGCTGGGGGTGACTACGGGTTCCCCAATTGGTTGTTTATCAGCTGACAAAAACTGGATGGATCTACTCAGCACATCTTCGTGAGTTGTCGAGTTGTTCATGGATTCGTTGTCCGAGTCATCTTCTTGGGAGAGGTGAACTATGGTCGATGACATACAAGCTAGCACTGCACAAAATCTAGGGACATAGTGAGCATCCAAGATTTCAATGTCTATAAGGACCATCTTGCGAGCTAAGTAGACTGGGGCGTTTTGGTAGAGATCGACAAGGGTTGAAGGGCATCCATTATATGCTCTAAGCGTGATGTCTAATGGCTTTAGTTCGGGAGACCCTAACTTCTACCAAATGTTCTTTGACATGATGCATGTGGATGCACCCTCATCAATTATACATCAGTGGATGGTGATGTTTTGAACTGACACTAGTATCTGAAAGGCGACCATTGAGGGAAGCCAAGGGGTGGATTTTTCTAAATAGAAATCTATTAGGCGCGAATCAGCGGGGTCGATGGTGCCTAACACAGAAAGTAAGGCTTTCCTTTACTTTGGGCATGATTCTAATACCTCCAAAGCTGACATGGAAATAGGAGATTGAGCTAGATCATCCACAATGCTATATTTATGGGCTGCTTTGGAATGGTTTCATGCTCGCCTAGTTGGTTCCTCTGTCATTTTTGGAAAAGGTTCAATAGGAATATTTGATATGGTCACAGGTGTTGTTGGTGCACTTGTACTAGCCCCTGACGAGTTGGTGTCTAGTGGGGTATCATAATTTTGGTTTCGTGTCTGAAAAAATAATTCTTCAGCAGTCATGTAGATTTCATGGCTGTTCTTTCCGGAATCATTGGGAGTTTGTTGTTGAGTGATAACTATCCCTTGGTGGGGGAAAGGATCCTCCATAACTTCTGTCTGTTGGGAGGATCCCCCTTGTCCCCGGTTCCCTTGAAGATTCTTTAGCTCAGGGAGGTTGGGACAGTGATGAGAGTAATGGTCATACTCACCACAGATTGAACAAGAGTGGTTTGTCTGAAGATTTTACCTCTTGTTCTACCTTTGGGAGTTTCTTGGTTCTTGGTTTTGATTTCGGTTAGAGTTGCCTCCGGCTTGAGATCGTGAAGGGAATTCTTGATTGTTGCCCCCCTGTCTAGGATTTCCTTTAGGCTTGTTTTTTCCTTTTTTCTTAGTCACGTTGGGAGGATAATTTGGATTCTCCTGTTTGTATGGTTGGCGCACCTGTGAATTATGCTGCATAGGTGGGTTTTGTGCTGGGGACTGGGCATATTGCGGTCCTTGTCCCTAGTTTATAAATGGCTGTTGGGGGGAAGCTCTTCCATCAACATGTCTAGCTGCATACTGGGTACGGACCTCCCTGCTGATGGAGATACGATGACCCCCTATTAGTCACGTTTTTCGAAGGTGTATAATGAATTTGATAGCTAGGTTGCGGTATGTCCTAGGTAGAATCATATGTGTAACGGGGGTATGGAACTTTGCTGCTTAGGTGATTCTGGGTTAATGACCCAATCAAACCGTCAGCGGAGTTCGACGCGCCTATAAATTCTTTATAAGTTTGCAAGCGTGGGGCATTAGGCAAGATATTGTAAATGCATCCTAACTGCGTATAGATCAACTCGAGTTGTTGGGCCTTATTGATAGTGTACTATTCGGATATGGTCTTCTGTTGCGCCACATCCTTCGAAATATTTGAGGTGAGAGTTTTCAAGAACATGTATAATAGAACTTGATTGTCGAGTTTGGATTTGCACAAACTACGATGCCTCCGTCATTCATGGAGATGGTCCGAGATATGGATGGTGAGTGTTTGCCTAAAGTGGGTCAATAATTCCATTCCAGAATCGTGGTGGATGGGTAACTGAAAATAGGTCAGGAATGTAGTAGCGAGGGCGCTAAAGGTTCCATGTGTAGCAGATGGCTGCTCCACATACCATTTTGCAGCTATTCCGATTAAGGTGCGTTGAAATAGTCTTGGTCAAATAGTATCGTCAACGATGTTGTTTGACGAATACCGTAGGTGGAAAGTCATAATATGATTTCTGGGGTCTTCCGCTTGCTTCCCTTCGAACTTTGGAATGTTTGAAGGGAGCTTCGTGGTCATGGGAGTCCATGTAGGGTTGTGTGCAATGGGATCGTTTTTCAACTTAGTTAAACTTGGTAAATTTAACGAAGCTAATAAAGGTGACTGAGAGTTTGTAGCCATTGCCCCTTGTGAAAACACAGTGTTCAGGTTAGGTATAGGGTTTGTCTATGACGTGCCTTGCTGTGAGTTCACCTGAATTCCCGAATGGGTAGCACTCCTCTGTCCCCTAAGGATTGTGGGAGGAGTGGTATGCGGTGACCCTGTGGGGGTGTTCATCGGTGTGGCGTTAGGTGATCGACGAGGGTTCCCAACTAATGATGCCCCAATAAAGGATGAACCAATAAGGGTTGCAGTGCTCCTTCTTTGATGCCTAAATGGTGAAAGACTTGGAACCCCTCTTGGTAATGGGGGGAGGTCAAAAAGGCATCTATATCAATGAGGTCTCGTTGGATCCATTCTGGCATCATCTAGGTATGTTTTTGGAAAATTTTGAGAGGATAGAGATTGCAGTCAAAGAAAAAATCTGATCGCATACATAAAACAAAGCGAAAATAAAAGATAAATTTTCCCTTTAGATTAATCCTATGTGACTAGTCAATAAAAAAATATGGTTTTTTGTTGTTTTTTCGTACGATACTCAAATCCTAGAAGACCTAAATCGTCCTCACATGCTCAAATGTAACTGGGCCTTGAGAAGATATCTTACGAATGTTGGGGCAATGTCCCGAAAGAGCTGGCGATGCCTCTAGTCAACCGAAGAAAATCAACCAAGGTAAGGGTAGAGGATCTAGTGCTTTCCTGCACCGTCACCTATAGGGAAGGATGCCGTAATTTTGGTCACTAGGTACCATCGTCCCACGTGAGTGTTCGATTATTGGGCCTCTTGGTAATTCAGCTACCAGTACTGAGTATTAGATGGGTCAGGTAGCCTCGAATAATACTGCACGCACTGGGCCTAAGCCTAACCCCCTCTGAATCGGGTCTTTGTCGCGCTCGGGTTTTCTTTGATGTGGGCGGATAGACGGATTTAAAATTTCCCTAAACATTAAAATTCTATGTTTCAAGATGTAAACTGACCCAGACAGCTTATTGGATGCCTACCCCCTTGGTCCTAACTTAAGCTATAACTTCTCTTGTGGCCCCTGTGGGGAGAGTTTACTGCGTTTAGTTTAGTGAGTTTTAGGTGGCTTTGATTCACTTAAGCTGTGAATGTGTGTGAGCAAGAGGTGAATAAGCGCATAGTTTTAACATGTGGATATGCGGTGATCCTTTTCAAAATCCCCTATTTAAACTAGGTTTGGTTGTTCCTTGCCCAAAAGTAAAACATGTGCGGATGTGGGCCGCTTACAATGCTTCCTAGTTAATCTAACTGATCAACTATAGGGAGATGGTGAATTATCAATAGAGAGTGTTCATATGCTTGCCTAAGATCACCCGTGGGTGTAAAGGTAGCAGAGATTACTTGCTCTTCTAAAGATAATTTGATCCCGGTCCTGAATCCTAGTGCCAAAAATTGAACTAATATTAATGACTTTCAACTAGAAAAATGAAAAGAAAATATTTGCTTATGGCGTGCTGCTTACAACTTTTCCTATTTAAACTAAATTTTTTCTCTATAGGGAGATTGAAAAGTATCAAGAGAGAGCGTTCATATGCATACCCAGGGTCACCGTTAGGTGCAAGAGCGGTAGAGATTACTTGCTTTATTTTAGTATTTTAATCCTAGTCCCAAAATCCTAATGCAAAAATTAAAGCTCGATTTAATGCAAGAATTTGAAAACTAACTAAAGATGTGTGGACTTGGGCCACTTAATCTTTGTTAATTAATCTATGTGTGTGATATCTACTATCAATAGTCAGCTTATTTAGATGACTTGTGTGGATATGGACCACATTTCTTGTCTCCTAATTAAACTAGGTGAGTATATCATAGTAAACCATAAATTAGAATGATGCACTAGCTACACTAAAGTTAAGCTAATACACATGTCTAACAGTCAAGAAATATCAACACAATGTAAAGCCAATTCAAAGAGCACATACAAGAATTAAAGCTAATTAGTTTTTCGAGATATTTTTCAAATAAATAAAAATAAGAATGATTAATTACATCAAAAAAATAAGTTTTAATGTTTAATTATATATTAAAAAAAAGTATTATATAACAGTTCGATATATGTTTTGATTTTAACTTTAAAATTAAATTATTACTATACAATATTTAATGTTAACTAATAATTCTTATTCTTTTAAAATAACATATTTAATGTTAATTAATAATTCTAATTATTTTAAAATAAAATGATGTTATCGATAATAATAATGATATTATTAATTTTTTTTACATAATTGTTCATTTAAAATAAACACATGTTTAAAAGGCCCACAATTTTTTTAGGAAAGTAATGTGATGTAATTCTTAGCATATGTTACATTTTGAAATAGTTAACAACTCTCATCTCATCATAGCATGTCGGTGTTATAATTATATATTTTTTCCATTTTGCGCAACTGGAACCAACTGAACAAATCTTAGTTTCTGGTTCTTTTCAATTGTGATTATGTTTTTGGCAAAGTGAAATAAATCAAGACTTACGTAAACTACAAATATTAATGAGAATCTGGTTATATAAGTTGAACATATTATATCCAGTTATGTGATGTGGAAATACACCTTTATTTTTGTATTGTATAACTATGTATCGATTGGCGTGATTTTCATTTGATTTCATGGTGTACTCTTTTCTATGGAAGCAACATTGTAGATGATGTCTTGCATACACTAGTCGTTATTTTTGAAATCAAGTCTAATATGGCATATTTTGTTTTAAGGAGATTTTATTCAAAACATCCAAAACTATTTTAGAAATCAAGTCTAATATGGCATATTTTGTTTTAAGGAGATTTTATTCAAAACATCCAAAACTATTTTAGAAATCAAGTCTAATATGGCATATTTTGTTTTAAGGAGATTTTAATCAAAACATCCAAAACTACATGTTTGTCATCGTGACAAAAAAATGATATAAAGGCCTTTCTCCACATATTGAACTCCAAACAATGGGATAACAATGTTGACAGAATATGATCTATTTAATGAACCATTGTCATGAAGCACCTAGAGTTGATAAGCTTGTCTTTAATTTAGATGCTTGACATAGTATAGTAGTTTGCAAAAACTGCAGAGTAGATTTATTATTTATTTATTTTTATTTAAGATGTAATAATGATTTTTTTATAATATTTTTTGAATTTAAACAATAAATGTAAAAAGACATTTCATACTAAAATTTTATAATGGAATAAATAAGATATACTTTAAATTAAAAATTATAAATCAATAATCATATATTTTTAAAAAATTGTTTAAATAAAATAAATTTAAAATAAAAATTGAAAAAAAATCATATACATTAATCAAAATGAAAAAAAAATTTAAAAACAACTTTAAAAAAATAGATTTAATAATAAAGGCATAGGCATCTTAAAGGCCTAGGCACAACAATAGCTTCTCGATGCATTGCATAATAAATATTTCACTCTCCTATCATCGACTACATAGACTAGAGAGGTTGGTTTTAACAAGACACAAAGAAACTGTGAAAACAATAAATTTAAAAAGACATTTCATACTAAAATTTTGAAGTGAGCATTGTCTCCTCCTCCATTTCATTTGGAAAGAGATACCCACCACCCATTGTAAGTAAAGTTAATCTACAGAGAACAATGACAAAATTTCTCAAAAGAATTTCTGATCTAACAAACACCCACAAAAGCAATTATATATTGTATAGAGCAACACAGAAATGATTCGATTCAAATATGGCGAATATATTGAAGCATATCGATTAGAAAACAAATGCAAAACTCAATTGATTAAGCCTGGTCGCAATTACACCATTGATACAAAATGTATTGACGATTGGTTATCTAACTGCATGGCAAACAAGAAGGAAAAAAACCGTGGCAAAGGAGCAGTTGGATGACCAACTAGAATAAAAGAACCTAATAGAAAAATTCTTGCATGGCCAACTTGAAGAAAATTACGCTAGTGAAGGACCAACAAATAAAATCAGACGAGTAGAATCTGAAAACAATGTAATTATTTTATCCCTGAAACATACCTGACAACTTCTTGGTACCCAAAGATAATCCTGTCGACTGTCGAGCTTCGTAGCAGAGATGAACCAGAGCTAGAACAGAAGGCAGTACATGGATTCAAGGAAGATAATGCCTGATTTTATAGAGTGTGTATAGCGTATTTGAGAAGGGAAAAATTCATTTGGTGCCAAGAGCATGGCCTGAATTTTCTCAAGAAAGGAGAAGATTTAATGAAATGAAAGGTGCCATGTCATTCGAGGGAAAGCCTTATTTAACAGTCATGCTCATAAATGGCCCTGTCTTATCTGCCAGTTGAGATCATATTTTCGGCGGCTGGAGATTTACCGACTGAAGGTGAGGAGGACGGAAAGTATGGCATGGGTAGCATGGCATAGACATGCCCATTAGTACTCTTAAGAGTATTAATGGGCCAATAAGCTGGAAAATAAGGCTTTCCGATCATGCGCACGTTCTATAATTTTATAACCTCGTTGAAATTGGGTTTCCCATCTGTTAGCCCCTTATATTTTCCTTGGAAAACAAGCAATGGGTTAATTTGTTTTATAAGTCTGCAAGGAATGCATTTCCCTTGTAAACACATCATCCTTGCAGCCTTTTCAAGTTCCCTGCCTTATGACTGCTTTCCCTCTACTGATTATGAGTAACTAAGCCTGCTGATAAGGAAATATGCCCCTAAAAAGTTTTGTTCTGCCCTTTGCACCCTTGCAAATGCTTCAGTTTCACCCCTTTGTCCCTTTCCTCAAAGTCCCCTTTCTTCCCCCTAATTCCCCCTTTCCATCCCAGAAAACCCCTCTAAACATCCTTACTCCCTTTTTTCACGTCTAAATTTCCCCTCATTCCCCTATCATTACCCTTGGTCGTCTTCAAAATGTATTAAAATGGGCCAAAAATCATATTCTCTTTATAGTCCGGGCTTAGCCCCTTTCGGCCTAGCCCCCGTACCTTTTCCTCCCATAGAACCCAACGCTGTGACCAAATGCTGGCCCGAAAGGCGCTTGTCCCTTATGTTTATCGGGCGCTTTCTCAACCGTTGATCCATATATATCGAACGGCAATCGTCTAAACCCGCGGCGCCCGTGATTCACCCATTCAAACCACCGATCGCGCCATCGCCGCCCATTCGCCGCCAGATCAAAGATTCAGAGTGTATCTGCCGTTGTGGTCCCCGCCGCGCGTCATACCATAAAACCGTCCGGTTTTCATCGCACCGCTAATAGTGGTCGGATGGTATTTTCCCATTGCCCAGCGATTCCATACAGCGCTCGACACCTGTCCCCTGTACCTTTTTCAAAACCGCCGTCCCCGCGCATTAAACGCCGTCCATCGCGCATTATTGTTCAGACACGGATGCCCAGCGATATTTCCGTGAACCGTCCGATCTGGGGCGGGCCATCCAACGGCTATCGCTCGCCGAAGATGCGCGATTGTTAACTCAGATGCACACCCAATAACTCAGGGTATGGCCCGCCATCCGTCGCCCTCCGATGCATTTTCAGCCGTCGATCTCCTCCCGAGATCGGACGGTCCAGATTCGTTTGCCCGCTGTTGACTTTTCCACCATCACCACGTCATCCCCACGTGCATCCACCGCACATTCACTTCGCCCCCATTATATATATACTTTCCAAGGTCGAAATGTTCATTATTTTATGTTAAAACCTGCTGCGCCCCTCCCACGTCCACCTAACCACGTCCCGCTGTCAAATCTCATTTTCCACCATGTTTCTGCATTGTTCCGTCATCCCACCAGTCTGCACGGCCATCCTCGTCATCCCCGTCTCATCCGCTACCCCCATTTATGGATTTCGTAACAAGTTTTCGTGTTTTGCAGGGTTTTGAGGTGGTGGAAGCCGCCATGGTTTGCAAACTCTGTCACAATGACAGAAAATACACGGGAAGATCATTTGTAGAGGCAAAGATCATGAAAAAGGCCCAGAGAGGTACCATGATGGGATTGGCATTTAAAGAATAGGATTTGGCCCTGTAAAACTATTCCGGCGTCATTAATATACAGGTTTCATGGTCAGAGGTACAAATAAAGCAGCGGAGAGCTTAAGGCACGCAAACGAAGATCTTTAAAGCCTTATGTTCAGAGATTTAAAGGGCATGGTACCAGAAAGCGAAGACCCGTGGATCGCTCGAAAGGTCCAATGCATAGAAAACCATACTAGCAGGGTTTAATATCAACAGAACGCTCTTCCATGAAAGGACATGGTACACATTACGATTTCGGTCTACATTGTGTCCAAGTAAGATTTTCCATACCCTGACAGTAGTCCTATGCTACCAGTGCATTAGTCATACAGTATGGCAGACCTTAGCATCGTCGTTCTGCATTTAGTTCAGCACACCAGAGACATACCTGAGTAAATGGAAACCTCATGAAGATCACTCCATCATCCAAAGAGCACCAAAAATAAATGCCCAGTATTTAAAATGGGATGGAGCCTCAGTCCTCCTGCTGCTTCAGAGTTTAATGCTGCATTGAAGATTACACCTACCATTGTTATTCTCTTCTCCTATAATAATCCTGGAGAACGTATTGTAAAAGGTTATTGTTGGACCGTTGTTGTTCGGCTGTTGTCGTTTGTTAGAGGGATTCATTCTGACTATTAGAACAGTCTTGGGGGGGGAATAGCAGAGTAGTTGTTATGTATTAGACTAGGAGGAGAATTTTGGATTGTAATAGCCATTGAGCTCAGTGCATGTGACTGGTTTTGCATCGATTAATCAAAGCACATTTCACAGGATCCTAGTCTATTACTATTGGTGATGTTTTTCTAACTCTTTTTATTACATTTACATGTTGTTCAGGTTCTATTGGCTTGCATCAGAATATTGGCATAGGATTCACCCTTTTTAGGTGCCCTATGTTTCTGCTCTCCTTGCCTTCAATGTTTTCTGCTAAATGTGTTATCTAAGGATTGATTTCAGATGATTTAACCAGTGTAGTAGTTCCTTATGCTGCTAGCTGATGTATGAGTTAAATGGAATTTGTCTTTAGTTGTTCTTGTTTGGTTTAAGCTGGAAGATTTGGGAACACTGGGGATTAGAGCTAGCCCTGTCCACTAGGATCCTTGTGCGACCAGCTGGCCTTTCTAAGATCTCTTCATTGAACTTATCTCTATTTTCCCTTGGAGCATGCTAAAGCTGACCTGGAGTTAAATGACCTCTAGTCCGATCTATAAGTTGCCCCTTTGTCCCTCTTTGAGAGTTGCCTAGGAATATGTCCGAGCAGGTCTGGAGTTAAATGACCTCTGACCTGATCTATAAACAAAAATTAGGTTGCTTTCCTTCTCTCACTTTCTTTCCTTAATGTTCCATTCCACCATCTAACCTAAAGATCCTTTAGTATTATATGACTTGCCCTTTGAAAGCTTTGGCTAGCTGTTGCATGTAATCACCTTTCATGACTCCATAGCCCAATGGATGGCACTCTCTTGACCTATCCTTTTCGCCGAAACATCCTGCTGTTTTGTTCATTTTCCCCCATCACTTTCTCAGTCTATGATCTCATGACCAACTCAGCAACCAACCAACCAAATCATTTAAACCCCCCTTCGTGCTTCATAACTAGCCTAACATCTTATTATGAGCTTTTCAAAGATATACCATTCTTTTTTTTATTGGAGAGATCCCTCTCCGGGTCCAGGAGGGCTAGATCCTAGGGCTCCAAAGCGGTTCTGATGTTGTCTCATCTTTTGGTCTTGCCAATCTGGCCAAAACATGGGAACCCCAACACCATCCAAGTTATAATATGTACAAATTTGGAATACCAATTTCCATTCACCTCAATCTTCGTTTTTAAGAAGATTTTGCATCATTAAGACCCTTAAAAAAAACTATAAATCTCGTTACCAAGTCCATAAGATTTCCATTTGTTAAAACCCTAAAAAACTATATTGAGTGGTGTGATCTTACAAGGTTTAATTTAAAATATTAATTCCTATATTTTTATTTTGAATGGTATCATTACGTCGGTAATTTAAAATCATAATCAAATATTAGTATATGAGATTTTAAATAAATTTCAAAGTTTAAGTTATTTAATTTGCTTTTTTTATATTTTGGAATTTTTTAAGAATTGAAATTCTTTTATGCATTCAAAAATTTATTTTAAACAATAAAAATTTACAATTTTATTTAAAATTCTTTAACTAAATTACTAATAAGATACTCTACCTTTTTATAAAATATTCTTCATTAAAGTAATTAGAGTGAAATTTACATGAAAATTTTAATTACATGTAAAGTGATTTTTAAGGGACTATTCCCTTCAAACTTTAGTGGTCTACCCAAGGCCTCTTAGAAATTGCCATCTACCAAACCACATGTGTATTCCATAAATTTATTGCTCACTTGTCCATTCAATATTTCATATGCTATTTGTTATTATTGCTAGTCCTGGATAAAACAGTGGCATATTCCAATTTGTATGAATTTTGTTCCACATTAATATTTCCCCCTTTAAAGACTTTAACATACATACATCCCTTCAGCATCTACGGATACTATAATATCCCATCCATTGACAGTATCTTAATCATACATGCCATGCATGAGCATGGATATATATGCATTAATTTGAATTTGAAACAACGGATATATACGCATTAAAACATGTTGGGTGGAATAGGAAGTTTGAATTTGAAAACACCCCGAAACATTCAAATTTCAAATTTAACCGATTATCATTGTTGGTTATTTTTGTAAATTGCTAGAATCTCAAAAAAAAAATCTGCTTCTACGCGTCATCGATCTCCTTCTAGGCATCATCGGGTTTCATTTTACATGTTAAGAACCGACAAGTCTCAGAACATTAGGTTGGATTTTGAGGTGTTAGTCTCTCCCTCCTGTTTCTGTATAGATCCCAAAATTTCACAGATGAGATAGAGTGCAATCAACAATCTACATAAGTTCAAGGTTCTCATTATCCTTCAACTTTGATAAACAGACTGTGAGTCCTGAGCTTATGTTGATTGCTGATTTTTGGAATATTCGGCAATTAAACCGACATGGGCACTATCATGTTTGTCTGATTGTTGAATATTCAGAGAATCATCAATCTACATACATAAAGATGCCTACTGTCATGTTCGTCTGATTGTCGAATATTCGGAGAATCAATAATCTACATACATAAAAATTCCTAAATGAGAAAGGTCGTCTTCTGGCCATTTGCAAGAATACTTTTCATGTTGAGTGTATTTGACCTATTGTTCTCTTTGGCATTTTGATTTAGAGAAACCAGGGTTTTATTAGTTCAGAGAAGAGTACAACCACTTCGAGTACTGAATTTTTTTTTATCAACGAGGATCGTCTTTTATGATATTTATCTATTATGTGAAATCCAACTCTAAGAAATATATACACATCTCCATACAAGAAGATATATTTCTCTATATTTCTCTAGAAATAATAGCCATCTCTATAAATATATAGATAGAGATAGAGATAGATAGAGAGGTGCAGATAAACATTCAATCCATATCTCGTTCAATCTATCAACCTGAGAGAAACAACAGATTGGAAATCAGGAAAAAAAATTCAGTTGCTAGTTTTGCCTAATAAATTCTAATCATTAGGGGTCCAACACAGCCCCAGCCATTTGGTTACTAAAATGGATTTTTATTATGACTGAACTATACCACACAGAATTTTCTGCTTCATCGACTGAGAATTTCGTTGATTTCTTGCTTACACCGTCAATGCGTTTCGATTCCAAACACCATTAACAAAATGTCTAACCCAGTTCTTCATAGAAGGATAAAAAAAAATTGATGTTACTTATATTTTTTTTTATGAAATTAAAAAATATCAATCCATTTTAAGTATATAATGAAGAGAAATCGAAATTATGAGGATTATATTTATTTATTTATTTATTTATTTATTTATTTATTTATCTAACATCTCTAGAATGCTCTAAAATGCCCCTCTCTCGGCAACAAAGTTATTATATTGAAATTAGTTAAACCAGGATCAAATAATATTACTTAATTACTTTCAACCAATACAATAAAATTTTAAATATTATATATTTATCAATAAATATATAATCTTTTTATATTATAATTTGAAATTTATTTAAAATTAAATAATATATAAAATAAAATATAATTTTTATAGCTGGATGTTATTTAATTTAAGTTTATTTCTGTAAAATAGCCATATTACTCTCTCTTTTTCTTTTTCTTTTTTCTTTCCTTTTTTTTCTTTTCTTTATTTTTTTTCTTCTTTTCTTTTAGTGGTTTTGTCTCATATGATTATCAACTATCAACTAAAGATCTGTGTAAAATAGTCATATTACTCTTACCTTTTGTCCCTCTTAGATTTTTGTGATTGATTATTTTAGAAAAATATTTCCGAGTTAATAAATAATTTTTTTTTTTTTTTAATGTAATTTTTCCTTATAACATTTATAATGTTATCACTCATATGTATATTAAAAAATAGAAATTCATTATTTCATTTGAACTAATAAATTAGTGTAAAATAAATAGATGATAAATTCTGACATGTATCAATCTCATTTAATAATATATATATAAAAATCATAAAAATAAGTAAGCTATACTTTTATTTTAAATGATTATTACTAGCAATTGCACTAGATGTTGCAAAGGAAGTACAATAAAGCATAAATTCAAGAAGAATTGTGACAAATAAAAAATCAATGAAGATAAAAATTAGTAAAGAAAATGTCATTCAAGATATAATAAATCACTTACATTATGCCAAATTGATAGATTCTATAACCTTTCCAACATAGATTGTGTCTTAATCTTCAAAGATGGTCTTTCAAGTTCCAATAGCAAATATTTGATAGATTTTGAGAAACTACAGGTAGTAGATGACATTAGATAGGCTAGATAAATAAAGTTAATTCATGAACAATATAATGACTATCTTTCTAAATCTAAATTTGCATCACAACCTCACAAATTTCAGACATCATCACATATTAGATGAAAATGATCCAGACATCAACTCCCAATTATTCATAAATTTTGATGTAAAATATGCAACTTCAATGGGAAAACCTAATGCAGTGCAGTTGATGATATTCAATATCTCCAATGTTTCTTTAGAGAACATTATCTTTGAAATTGAAAAGAAACATTTTGAAATGCAATGACACTAGCAACAACAGAATATTTTAGTATTTTGCATTGCCCCCTCAACAGTATAGGGTTTACATCTCGTGGTGGCCATAATTCTAATATGTATTATAACTTCTTGTGTATATCATCGATTTTTATTGACAATTGCAATAAAACATTGTAATAGTTTACATGGTGATGAACCCTCTACATGGTTGAAGACATTGACTATTCACAAATTCCAATAAACCACCAACTACCTATAACTTGACCAACTGAAAACTGCCCAACAAAAATAAATAAATAAAAAACAATAATAATGAACTACCCCTATACCTAGTGAAGTAATACAATGTGTATAATGTGCATTTGAAACAAGACTGAGGGTGGTCAACTTGCAATCCTAATGTACCCTCTCTACAATTTCGAAATGCACATTAATATCTATCCAAAAACTACTTATATTGAGTAAAAATATACCATTTTAAACAAAGTGGATGATGCAATCCGGTGCCTCAACTATACTTGATGTGAGTGTGATGTGATTGTAAGGATAATATGACAAAAAAACTATTAATGTAATTCATTATCAACTCAATAGTATTAATAAGATGTAAGAGTTTTTTTCCCACTTCTCATTGCTCTGGTGAATAGCACAGTATGCCTTGTTTTGATGGTCTAGATGAGAGTTCATATTATTTATTTTTCTTCCTTCAATTATGAATATCTATGTGCTCTTGTACAAATTTAGAAAGGACTAACTAGAATACCACCATGTAGCAACTGAAGGTGTCAGCAAACTTTGTCATCTAATAACAAATACTCATAAATTGCCATATGTCGTTCCTTGTTAATTATAGAGTACATAGCAAGTGAATCGTTTCGGTCTTACACAAATTCTTCTTATCCCATAATCTTGTCCTAACAACTACACCATCACCTGGAAATTGTGAAAAAATAGAGAAAAAATAGAAAATCAAATCAGAGGGGTCTTTGAGAAGAGATTTAATATTTGGGACAAAAAGGCATACAAAATTATTAAATATGCAGAGAAATTTTTAATTGTTTGGAAGATGGGATACGAATTGTGAACTGTACAACTATCCACGAGTGGTAAAACTCTTTTCTTACAACCTTTTAAGAGTTTCTTCCTTTGGATTGATGCTTTTCCAGTCTCATGGGTGTCCCTAAATTGATTGTATGTTGATGTCTAAAAGATAAATTTGTGTATATGCTTTCCCTTGAGGTACCTGTATGCACTAAAAAACGAGGGTAAATCCTTAATAAAATTTATCATGGTTGAGATCAGATTCCTTGAGCCAATTGCAACATTTAAATGAATGAAGTGAATTGAATGTGTTCTTTGATTGAATAAGAAATTCAAGTATGTGAATATAAAGCAAACCAAACTATGTAATGAGAAACATGTGACACACTGCAATAAATTTGATGGCACGCAGTGGTGGAAGATATCCATTGGATCCTAGGATAGAAGGAAGATAACTGACAATATAAGTCTCTACATGACGTATACATTCCTATTTGTATGTGGTTTCTTGTTGTTCCACCTCTAAATCCACTCACCAACAACATTAATAAAAACTTCAAAACTCATATACCATTAACAAAAACATATGTCATTGATCAGTTTGGAACAAAAAAATTGATTAAACCAATTTTTCTAAGGAAGAACATACAAATGTTGTTAAAACATGATAAAGTGGACTCTAATTTACAAATAAAATAATAATATTTCATTTTTCTTCTTTGTTGTAGCCACATATTTCATCCATAATCCAGGTGAACACATTGGTGCTTAAATGCACTCATAAGCACAAAATTGATAGATACAAAAGAAACTGCAAGTGCAATAATCTCAAAACCGTTTCTAAGAAGCAAGTCAAAATTTATTATAAATAATCCAGTGGGCTCTTCTAAAAAATGTTTACAATTAGAAAATCAAACATTATAATGAATCATCCAGCATGATCGTATAACCCAAAACCCTCAATTCAACATCCCAAACATTTTCAGTTGTCTTAAATGATAAGCAGTAGTTTCATGTGAGCCCCTTGAACAACCTGAAATTTGAGATACCCTCTGTCACAAACCTATAATTTTGGTACTCTTTCAGCCACATATAGCAGGTGCGACACTACTACACTTTTTTTTTACCAATACTCAAGTGCATAGATTACGCCTATCTTCAACACTTAGTCAATTTTCCAAACAAGTGTTTATTAACAATGCAACAGAATAACATTGATCGTTGAATGTTTAATTTTTAAATATTACAATGGTTAACCCGTCAGTTGGTCACTCAGGTCACCCAAGTCGGCTCGACCACTCGTGCCCAACGCACCCATCTCGTTTGCCTACTCCAATGGTGTGCCCGTTCATAGAAAGCACTTCCAAGCGCACGACTCACTCATGCCAATGACCCGCTTTCCAAGTATGGGCGTGTGCCCACCCAATGCCTCTGCATGAATTTGTTTGCTGCTACATGACTTACCCAAGGGTTAGACGCTCGCTAACACAGCACGCCCATCGCACACATGATTGAGTTAGTTAGTACAGGTGTCCGTCGCACATGCCCGATTTAGTCAATACAAGCGCCCGTAACACATGGGCACACCCGCTATAACTCAGTCATATGTATCCCTGACTCGAGGTCCTGAAAACTTCCGTACATGTGCATATCTTCTGTATATGCGCAACTTTTGTATATGTGCATA
This sequence comes from Pinus albicaulis, assembly GCA_034641835.2. Classification (NCBI taxonomy): domain Eukaryota; kingdom Viridiplantae; phylum Streptophyta; class Pinopsida; order Pinales; family Pinaceae; genus Pinus; species Pinus albicaulis. Next base: position 1,095,282 of record CM076574.1, on the reverse strand, counting down.
TCTTCCATATATGCACAACTTCTATATATGTGCATATCTTCTATATATGCACATATATTCCCTATATGTGAAACTTCCGTATATGCACATATCTTCCGTATAAACACAATATTTGTATATGTGTATCTTTCATATATGCACATATATTCCGTATATGCGTATATATAGAAGATATTCACATATATGGAAGAAGCGCATATACAAAAGATATCCACATTTACGAAAGGTATGCATATACATAATTTAAGAATATATGGACATGTGCATATCTTCTGTATATGCACATATATTTTGTGCAACTTCTGTAATATGCACACGTAAGTCTCTATATATGCACAACTTCTGTATATGCGCATATCTTCCATATATGCACAACTTCTCTATATGCGCATATCTTTCGTATATGCACAACTTCTGTATATGCACATATCTTCTGTATATGCGCAAATTTCGTATATGTGAAACTTCTGTATATGTGCATGTCTTCCGTATATGTGTATTTTTCGTATATGCACATATATTCCGTAAATGTGCATATATTGAAGATATGCACATATATGGAAGAAACGCATATACGAAAAATATCCACATTTACGAAAGTTATGCATATACATAATTTAAGCATATATGGACATGTGCATATCTTTTGTATATGTACATATCTTTTATGTAACTTCCACAATATGCATACACAATTCTATATATATGCACAACTTCTGTATATGCGCTTATCTTTCGTATATGCACAACTTCCGTATATTATGCGCACATATTTTGTAGATGCGCAAATTCCGTATATAAACAACTTCAGCATATGCACATATCTTATGTATATGCACAAATTTCGTATATGTGTATCTTTCTTATATGCACACATATATTCCATATTATATGCACATACATAGAAGATATGCACACATATGAAAGAAGCACATATAAGAAAGATATCCACATTTACGAAAGTTACACATATACATAATTTAAGCATATATGGACATGTGCATAACTTCTAAATATGCACATATCTTCCGTATATGCAGATATCTTACATATATGTGCATATCTTCTGTATATGTGCAACTTCTGTATATGCACAACTTTCATATATGCACATATATTTTTTATATGCGCAACTTTTGTATATGTGTATGTCTTCCGCATATGTGTATTTTTTGTATATGCACATATATTCTGTAAATGTGCATATATTGAAGATATGCACATATATGGAAGAAGCACATATACGAAAAATATCCACATTTACGAAATTTATGCATATACATAATTTAAGCATATATGGACATGTACATATCTTCTATACTTGTACGTATCTTTTATGAAACTTCCGCAATATGTATACACAAGTATTTATATATGCACAACTTCTGTATATGTGCATATTTTTTGTATATGCACAACTTTCGTATATTATGCGCACATATTTTGTATATGCGCAACTTCCGCATATGCACATATCTTTCGTATATGCACAACTTTTGTATATGTGTATCTTTCTTATATGCACACATATATTCCATATTATATGCACATATATGGAAGATATGCACATATATGGAAGAAGCGCATATATGAAAGATATCCACATTTACGAAAGTTACGCATATACATAATTTAAGCATATATGGACATGTGCATATCTTCTGAATATGCGCATATCTTCCATATATGCGCAACTTCCGTATATGCACATATCTTACATATATGTGCAACTTTTGTATATCTGCATACCTTCCGTATATGTGTATCTTTCGTATATGCACATATATGGAAGAAGCACATACACGAAAGATATCCACTTTTATGAAAGTTACGTATAAAAATAATTTAAGCATATATGGACATGCACCTATCTTTTGTGCATGTGCAACTTCCATATATACACATATCTTCTACATATGCATATAAGACAACCTGCATATCTTTTGTGCCTATACTAAATAATTTCATATACAGAATAAGCACATAGACAGAAGACATTCACACATACGAAAGTTATGCATATATGAAAGACATGTGCATATATAGAGGCTGGAGTTTTGCACAATGTCAGTATAAGCGTATATCTTATGTATATGTACAACTTCTATAAATGCACATATATTCCATATATGCAAAACTTCTGTATATGTGCATATCTTCTATATATGCACATAACTTCTTTATATGCAAAACTTCAGTATATGTGGTGTTATCACAAAATCAGACCTGATAGGCTACCAATCAAGTTAATCTCATGTAACTGTTTCAGACCAATATTTTGGCTGAGGCTTAGCCTCCTCAACCTGTGAGGGTTCTCTCAAGGGTTTATGATTTTTTATAAATATGTAGATGACTAACTCTATATGGGGTAAAAGAAGATAAATGATAAAAACTGGTTGTAAATCACATTAGAAAGTGTAAATTGGGCTTATGGAGTCATAATAGCTTAAGCAAAACCAAAACAATCTACCTAGCATGGAAGTCAAGGCATATCAGAGTTCAAGTCAAGGAATACACATGTAGAATAGTGAAACACACAGTCAGTTTGTTTATGAAGGAAGTCAGAGCATCATTGATGAATTCTGAGTAACATAAGCAAACACCACTGCAATAGAATATTGAAAAGATTCCATCAGAACAAGAACATACAAGAACTCCTCATGAATCTTGAGTTGTCTAAGTAGAAAATCTGTATTAAGCTGAAAACAAACACTTACAATAAACACAGTATTTTTGCTAACAAATGTCCAACCTCTTCTATTTCGACTCCTTGATATTTTATAGATCATTTACATCATGAGATAAGCTTCTCCACATCTTGATAGATCGAATTCCTATTTTTGACACCTATCCTAACCATAAAACATGATATTTATTACAAAAACAGGTGTAAACCTAATACATAGTCCTATTACAAATAGAATTAGAACTCTTTTAACTCAACTCAAAACAAATTTATCTAAACTTTATTACATCATTATCCACCTATATTTCCATAAATTCAAACCCTGATGATGAGCTCCAACTTTTTATGACCATAATGCTGATGATGTTGATCTCCTGCAGACTAGGAAAATGCTCCCCTGTTTTTAGGCTTAGGTTTCTTCAAGATTTGGAGACACTTTAACCACCATGAACTTATGACTTCGGAATAATTTACTCTCAGGATTTGAAATACCGTGTGTTCAAAATCATCCATAGATGCCAGCTATACCAAATCATCATCAAACTGCCAAAAATAAACAAAGCAAACCCGCGCTACGAAAACAACACAGTTTCGTAGCCCTTTTCGTAGCGCAGTCTTTTTAACCCTTTATCTTCAAAATTTTGGCTTCTTATTTTCAGATTTATCTTCATTATCACTTAGCACAGCTTCCCTAGCAATTTCAGGTCTTCATACACATATTTTCCCTTCCAAAATTTAAGAGAGAGAGTGAAAAAGCATGCTACAACAATTTCTTAGCGCTTTTCTCTGATTTTGCACTGTGTGCGCTACGAAACTACTATGTAAGCAGTTTTAACCAGATTTTCTTCAAAAATTGAAACAAAAGGGTGCCACAACTTTAGAAAATCACTAGATTCATCAAAACCATCAGCTATTTGGACTAAAAACATAACCTTCATAAAATTTATTCCTCATTTTCCATTTGAGTTTGCTTTGAATTTGTCATTTTGTACCTCTGTTCTTTAGCTCGTTTTGAGGCTGCTTTAATTTCAGCTCCAAATCCTCCACTTGGACTCTTAGCTTTCTATTAATGGCTCTCAAATGAGTGTTGATCACTCTAACAAATTTTTCTTCTTTAATGGCTGGAACTGTCCGTGTAAAAAACTACTCTACACTGCTTGGAATCTCTGACCTATAAAATGTTTGACCTTCCCAAACAACCTTCATCCTCTTTAACTCTGCCTTTTCAATGTTGTGCTTTCTAGCCCTCTTTATCATCATTTCCATCTCTTTTTTTGCTAGCTTCAACCTTTCTTCCAGTAGTTTACACTCTGTCACGTGTTCCTTTCCCTTCATTATCTTGTTGGCTGCATGCTCCACTATAGGTTATGAGAGATTAACCACCTCTTCAGGGACTCTGGTTTCTTCAATAGTTACTTGGATATCTTTACTTCCTTCTTGGAGTTTCTTTTCAGGCCTAGTTAAAGGTTTCCTATATTGAAAAACAAAGGCTGCATTCTCACCTTCAAATTCCAATTTCTTTGTTGATTTCATTTTTCTCTGTTTGTGTTCATCTACTTCATTGAAATCTGCTTGCACAATGGGTGATTCTTCTATATCAATTGCATGAAGTATATCATCCAAGTTTCCTTTCATCATTGGGCTGTCCTCTGTCACTGGAACAACTTCTTTTCCCTTTGATGTTGTTGCTTGGCTTCTTGTCTTTCTCTAGATCTCCTGCTTACTGGCCACTTGTTTTTTGTTTTTCTTCTTTGACCCTTTCTACTCTCTGTTTTGCAGGTGATGGAGTTTCTGCAACAAGCACTGATGTTTTTTCTACTCTATATTCAACCTGTTTCCTTGGTTTCAACTTTACAAACCTCTTTTCTTTAGTAACCACTGGCTGGCTGGATTATTCTACTAGTGGTGAAGGAGTCTCCTTAATCTTAGGGTTTCTAGCTGGGGTTAGGGTTTCCATTTAAAATCCACTCATAAATAAAAAGGAAGACCAATCCATATTTATTTTCTGAAGCTCATTCAAAACCAATAAATTTATCAAACCGTGATGAAACAGAGATGTTTCACAACCATCAGATTTAGCTTGGATTTTGTCAGCCATTTTGGCCAGGCTTCTATGCAAGTAAAATGGTAAATCTAACGATATCATACCTATGAAATGCAATATCAGTTTGAAATGACAAGTGTAAACTTTATGGTACCTTCCTTCACATGTGAAATATCTTTGAATATTGAATAGCAGCTTTACATAGTTGTCCTTGATACAGCTTCTAGGTATTTCATTGTTAAGTTCCATGTCTACATATTCAGGTTTCATAAATTCCTTGCATGGTTCCATGTCGAACCTAAAACCTTTAAACCAATATTCCTGTCCCCTTGGTATTTCTGTCACAGAAGCTATGATCTCAGGTGTAACTGGCATATTTATCATTCCAATTTTTGTAGTGGTTCCACTAAAATGTAAAGCAAACTCTTTGGACACCTGAGTCTAGCAACCTTGCAGCTTTTCAAAAAATTTGAGACAACCAGCCTTGCTAAAATTCTCCATTACTATTTGATCCTCAACAATATCACTTGCATTCTCAGGCTCGTATCTTATAAAATGTCCCCCTCTGTGGACCTTCTTCTCCTCTACCATGTTTCTTGTAAAAAAAACTTGTTAGATTCTCTAAAACCTGTAAAACAGCCTCGCTTGATTTGATGAACAGGCTCGCTTGATTTGATGAAATTTGTATTTGAATAGAATAACCACAAACTTATCTTTACTGCTTCAGAGATTGGACAACATATGTGAAGGTAAATGAAACAGAGATGACTCAATTAGGCAAAAAATTTGAATTAGAGATGTCACCTCATGACTAAATGATGTTTGATTGATATCCTATCATGACTATGATGATTGTAGGATAGGTATGTAATAGAATCTGGTGGTTTCAAATGGGCAGGAATAGAATCTAACACTTTGTTAAACCTTTTCAAAAAAATTTGGACAGTTTCATCAGTAGCTCTCTTCAAAGTATTATACTCAATGAGGGCTTGTACTGCATTAGTTCTATTTCTCCATTTTCTTAAGAAAACATCTTCAAATTCATTCCAATCATGAATGCTTCCAGGAGTAAGAGCTTTATACCACTTCCTAACCTTACCAGTAAAACTCTGAGAAAACAATATCAACTTAACATCTTCATGATAAACATCCTCCATGTCCATAAAGTCATTAAATTAATCTACATGATCCTCTGCTGTAATGCCTTCATCACTTCCCCAGTTTTTTTTTATAGCAGCATATTTACTAGGGAGGTCATGTAAGACAGCATGAAGAACAAGAGAGGCGTATCTAGCAGGTGCAGTAGGTAGATTTCCAACCATGGTCAAAGGTACTGTGGTAATTTTTGGAAAGGCAGAAGCATTGGATGACAAACTTGTATGGGGAGGACTGCTTGGTCTTTGTAAGCCACTAAAAATTGAGCTCCAGTTTGGAAGAGGTAAACCAGCTTTACTTTTCAACAATACCTCGAAAGGATTAAGCTCTTTCAATTTGTCTAAAGACTCTCTTTCCAACAACAACTCTGAAGTGACAGCTTCCTAGAATTCCTCTTTGTCTTATTGTGTTACTAGAGCTAAGGTGTCAATTCCTCTCTTATGTAAATTTAAGATAATTTCAATTAGCTCCTTTTCGTTTTATGATCTAAACAAAACCTCATGAATTTTATCAACTCTTTTGTCTTCAGGACTTTTTTATATTTCAGAGGACAAGGATTTCGAATGAGATGGAGTACCTGATATTTCATAAATGCCTTGACTTCCACTTGAAATGGTGTTTGGATTTTCCACGATAGTAGGTGGATCTGGGTCAGGATTACTCCTCGTGTATCTCTTTCTTGAAGCCACATTTGAACATATAAAATTTAAATGGAGTCACCAAGGTAGATGCAACCTCGAAAAGCTATCTGAGCTCCTACTACCTTAAGAAGTTCAGCTTCAAAATCTCAGGAAAGTATAATCTTCAGACTCCCGGCGGGCGCACCAAAATGTTATCACAAAATCAGACCTAATAGGCTGCCAATCAAGTTAATCTCATGTAATTTTTTTAGACCAATCTTTTGGCTGAGGCTTAGCCTCCTCAACCTGAGAGGGCTCTCTCAAGGGTTTATGATTTTTGATAAATATGTAGATGGCTAACTCTATATGGGGTAAAAGCAGATAAATGATATAAATTGGTTGTAAATCACATTAGCAAGTGTACATTGGGCTTATGGAGCCATAATAGGTTTAGAAAAACAAAAACAATCTACCTAGCATGGAAGTCAAGGCATATCAGAGTTCAAGTCAAGGAATACACATGTAGAACAGTGAAACGCACAGTCAGTTTGTTTATGAAGGAAGTCAAAGAATCACTGATGAATTAAGAGTAACATAAGCAAATACCACTTCAATAGAATATTGAAAATATTCCATTAGAACAAGAACATACAAGAACTCCTTATGAATCTTGAGTTGTCTAAGTACAAAATCTGTATTAAGCTGAAAACAGTCACTTATAATAAAAACAGTCTTTTTGCTAACAAATGTCCAACCCCTTCTATTTCGACTCCTTGATATTTTATATATCATTTACATCATAATATAATCTTCTCCACAACTTGATACATTGGATTCCTATTTTTGACACCTTGCCTAACCATGAAAAATGATATTTATTACAAAAACAGGTGTAAACCTAATACAGAGTCCTATTTCAAATAGAATTAGAAATCTTTTAACTCAACTCAAAACAAATTTATCTAAACTTAATTACATCATTTTCCACCTATATTTCCATAAATTCAAACCCTGATGATGAGCTCCAACCTGTTATGACCATAATGCTGATGATGTTGATCTCCTACAAACTAGGAAAATGCTCCCCTGTTTTTAGGCTTAGGATTCTTCAAGTTTTGGAGACACTTTAACCACCATGAACTTATGACTTCGAAATCATTCGCTGTCAGGATTTCAAATAACATGTGTTAAAAATCATCCATAGATGCCAGCTTTACCAAATCATCATCGAACTGCCCAAAATAACCAAAGACGACCTGCGCTACGAAAACAACACAATTTCATAGCGCTTTTAGTAGCGCAGTCTTTTTAACCCTTTATATTCAAAATTTTGGCTTCTTCTTTTCAGATTTATCTTCATTATCACTTAGCACAGCTTCCCTAGCAATTTCAGGTCTTCATACACATATTTTCCCTTACAAAATTTAAGAGAAAGAGTGAAAAAGCATGATACAATAGTTTCGTAGCGCTTTTCAGTCATTTTGGATTGTGTGCGCTACGAAACTGTTGTGTAAGTAGTTTTAACCAAATTTTCTTCAAAATTTGAAACAAAAAGGTGCCACAACTTTAGAAAATCACTGGCTTCATCAAAACCATCAGCTATTTGGACTAAAAACATAACCTTCATAAAATTTGTTCCTCATTTTCCATTTGAGTTTGCTTTGAATTTGTCATTTTGTACCTCTGTTATTTAGCTCATTTTGAGACTATTTTAATTGCAGCTCCAAATCCTCCACTTGGCCTCTTAGCTTTCTATTACTGGCTCTCAAATTAGTGTTGATCACTCTAACAAATGCTTCTTCTTTAATGGCTGGAACTATTCATGTAAAAAACTGCTCCGCACTGCTTGGAATCTCTGACCTAGAAAATGTTTGACCTCCACAAACAGCCTTCATCCTCTTGAACTCTGTCTTTTCAATGTTGTGCTTTCTGGCCCTCTTTATCATCATTTCCATCTCTTTTTTTGCTAGCTTCAACCTTTCTTCCAGCAGTTGACACTCTTTCATGTGTTCCTTTCCCTTCATTATCTTGTTGGTTGCATGCTCCACTATAGGTGATGAGAGATCAACCACCTCTTCAGGGACTCTGGTTGCTTCAATAGTTACTTGGATATCTTTACTGCCTTCTTGGAGTTTCTTTTCATGCCTGGTTAAAGGTTTCCTAGCTTGAAAAATAAAGGTTGCATTCTCACCTGCAAATTCCAATTTATTTGTTGATTTCATTTTTCTCTGTTTGTGTTCATCTACTTCAATGAAATCTGCTGGCATAATGGGTGATTCTTCTATATCAATTGCATGAAGTATATCATCCAAGTTTCCTTTCATCATTGGGCTATCCTCTATCACTGAAACAGCTGATTTTCCATTTGATGTTGTTTCTTGGCTTCTTGTCTTTCTCTGGATCTCTTGCTTACTGGCCACTTGTTTTTGTTTTTCTTCGTTGACCCTTTCTACTCTTTGTTTTGCAGGTGATGGAGTTTCTGCAACAAGCACTGATGTTTTCTCTATTCTATCTTCAACCTGTTTCCTTGGTTTCAACTTTACAAACCTTTTTGCTTTAGTAACCACTGTCTGGCTAGATTATTCTACTGGTGCTGAAGGATTCCACTTAATCTTAGGGTTTTTAGCTGGGGTTAGGGTTTCCATTTCAAATTCACTCATAAATAAAAAGGAAGACCAATCCCTATTTATTTTCTGAAGCTCATTCCAAACCAATAAATTTATCAAACCGTGATGAAATAGAGGTGTTTCACAACCATCAGATTTAGCTTGGATTTTGTCAGCCATTTTGGCAAGGCTTCTATGCAAGTAAAATGGTAAATCTAATGATATCATACCTGTGAAATGCAACAATAGTTTGAAATGATAAGTGTAAAATTTATTGTACCTACCTTCACATGTGAAGTATCTTTGAATATTGAATAGCATCTTTGCATAGTTGTCCTTTATACAACTTCTAGGTATTGCATTGTTCAGGTCCATGTCTACATATTCAGGTTTCATAAATTTCTTGCATGGTTCCATGTCTAACCTAAAACCTTTAAACCAAGATTCCTGTCCCCTTGGTATCTTTTTCATAGAAGCTATGATCTCAGGTGTAACTTGCATATTTATCATTCCAATTTTAGTAGTGGTTCCACTAAAATGTAAAGCAAACTCTTTGGACACCTGAGTCTGGCAACCCTCCTGCAGCTTTTCAAAAAATTTGAGACAACCAACCTTGCTAAAAGTCTCAATTACTATTTGATCCTCAACAATAGCATTTGCATTCTCAGGCTTGTATCTTAGACAATGTCCCTTTCTGTGGACCTTCTTCTCCTCTACCATGTTTCTTGTAAAAAAAAACTTGTTAGCTTCTCTAAAACCTGTAAAATGGCCTCGCTTGATTTGATGAACAACCTCGCTTGATTTGATGAAAGTTGTCATTGAATAGAAAAACCACAAACTTATCTTTACTACTTCAGAGCTTGGACAACATATGCGAAGGCAAATGAAACAGAGATGACTCAATTAGGCAAAAAATTCAAATTAGAGATGTCACCTCATGACTAAATGATGTTTGATTGATATCCTATCATGACTGTGTTGACTATAGGACAGGTAAGTACATTGAATCTGGTAACTAACTAACTCACCATACCCCTATCATATCATTCCCCAACTGAAACTGATATATCTCGGCTTATTTGACATGATAGCTAAGAAACCGCGCTTTCATAGTGCTCACAATGTAATTTTTTCACTTTACGCTACGAAAGTAGCAGTGCTTTCGTAGCACAAAACTCCTTTTTTGAACTAACGACGCTTCGAAACGGTGGATTCCTGGCTAATTGCAAAAAATTAGCCCGAAACTTACTTAAACGACTCTTGAATGAAAAATGTGAATTTTTTGACCATGGAATGGACCTATAAAGATATTATTTGAATTCAAATGATGAACTCTAAACCTCTAAAACTATGACATACCCTTAACCATAGTAAAATGAATTTCAAAACTATTTAGACCATGATCAAAAGAGAGTTGACATACAATGTTTTGAAAAATAAAAATAAAAAAATGGTGATAACAATGGCTCCACTTGGGATAGTGTGCCCCTGTGGTACACTAAGAACTAGTAGTTCCAGTGCTGCTATCCATTTTCTTAACAAAAACAGTAAAAACTTTGAAATCGCCAAGCTTCCTCCTCTAGCTCTAATGGCCTTCACTTTGGACTCAAGCTTGTTGATTTAGCTTGTCATTATTAGTAGAAAAACTTATAAAATGGAATATATACAATGACATGAACAATCCATCAGATTTTAGGAAGAATAATGCTTCAAAAACCTACCATTAACAGGTCCTCCAGCTTATGGCTTTCCATCTATCTCCTGTAGTATGTAAGTATTGTTTCCATGAAAAGCAGCTATCTTGAAAGGACCTTTCCATAAGTTCTCAAACTTACCATGTTTTCCTTTCTCTTCAATTCTGACCTCCCATTTCAGTACTTCATCTTGAATTTGAAAACTTTCTTCCTTGATCTTCTTATCAAAAGTCTTCTTGATTCTATTTTGAGATTGTTGATTGATGTCATAAACTTCATTCCTTTTCTTTTGTAGAGCTATTAGCTGATTAATTATCCTCTGGGTTGCATTTGGTTTCTCTTCTAGCCCTTGAATCAACTTCATAATTGGTACCCCTAGTGATGTAGGAAAAATAGCCTCAGTGCCATATACCAATTCATATTGTGAAGTTACGATTGACCTCTTTGTGCATATCCTGTCAGCCCATAAGGCATACTTCAGCTTCAAATGCCAAGCCTTCTTATTCTCCTGCAACACATTTCTAATGATCCTTACAATTCTCTTGTTAGAAGATTCAGCAAGGCCATTTCCTTGCGTATAGTATGCAGTAGAATACCTGAGAGTAATATGATATTGACGACAGAATTTGTTCAGCTTCTTAGACTTAAATGTTTGTACATTATTAGTTATAATCTTCATGGGGAAACCAAACCTAGACAAGGTATTACTTTCTAAAAAAGAAATAATCACAGAATCATTTGCTTGCCTAGTTGGGATTGCTTCAATCCATTTGGTGAAGTAATCAGTGGATGTAAGAATCCAACGATGCTGACCTGAATATGATGGATGAATATACCCAATAAAATCTAGTCTCCACTGCTGGAATGGCGCTTCTACATAGATAGGCATCAAATTTAAGGGTACACGTTTCTTCTTACCCTCGAAAATCTGGCATTCATGACAGGAAGCAACCCTCTTGTAGACATCCTTAAACATTGTAGGCCAATAATACCCTGCTCTCAAAATTTTGTTCACCGTCGCCTTCAAATAGTGATTACCTCCACAATCCCCTTTGTGGAACTCCTCAATCACTTTATCAGCCTCCTCTTCCAACAAACAATTAAGAAAAATTCCACCAGTATCTTTCCAAAACAGATTTCTGTTAAATATAAAGTATCTCAAAGATTTCAGCTTAACAAACCTTGCTTTGGACTTTGTTAAATCAGCAGGTGCTTTATGGTGCTGTAGGACAAAAACAACTTCCTTTTACCAATCTTAAATGATATATTTTTCTTCAATAGGAACTAGTTCTTCGTCATCATCTAAAATTTATGATATTTCTACAATCCAATTTATATCAAGACAGTCAAAATTTGACTGTGCCATCAGCTTTGCCAAGCCTTTCCCTTTAACCAATTTTGTTGGTTTAATCTCTATATCATATTCTAGCAACTTGGAAATCCATTTCCCCCTCTTACCATCAGGGTCGGCTTGATTGAGGATGTCTTTCACAACAGTATTAGGAACAAACGCCACAATATGAGAATGCAAAATATAAATTCTGAAATCTTTGATAGCCTTCACCAAAGCATAGGCTTGCTTTTCTAAGATATTATACTTCAGCTCAGAATTGTCTAATTTACTACTAAAGAAATAAATCGGCTACTCGATACCTTGTTGTCCTTTTTGTAGCAGAACTCCAGCGATAATATTCTCTGATGCAAAGGTAAAAACTAGAAATTCCTTTGAGAAATTTGGACTGATCAATACTGGTGCTTGTGTGAGTGCTCTTTTGATCTCTTCAAATGAGTTTCTTGCCTCTGATGTCCACTTAATATCAACTCCCTTCTTTAGCATCCTTGTTATGTCCTTCACAATCTCAGCAAAATTAGGAATAAATCGCCTTACAAAATTTACCTTTCTAAGAAAAGATTGAATCTCCTTCCTACTTCATTAGGGGAATTTTGAGGTCTAAAATGGGCCTCCTAAGGAAATTATAAAATAATAGTGGAAAAAATCAACTAAGATTTGATGAAATCATCAAATTTTAGAGGGAAAAATGAAAAAACTACTTTTTCAACTCATATTTTCAACTTATCTCCCAAAGTTTTTACTCAAATTTCGAGCGGGAGTACTCGTTGGATGTGAAATTTAATTCCTCATCCAAGGAGTACCCATGTTGCATACTTTCGATGGGTCCTACTACACGAAAAATGAGAAATACATAAAAAAAGTGATTGTAATCACGTTTTTTTATGTATTTCCCATTTTTCATGTAGCAGGGTTCATTGAAAGTATGCAACATAGGTACTCCTTGGATGAGGAATTAAATTTTACATCCAACGAGTACTCCCACTTGAAATTTGAGTAAAAATTGTGGGAGATAAGTTGAAAATACGAGTTGAAAAAGTAGTTTTATTATTTTATTATTTTTTAATATTTTTACCCTTTTATTTAAAAAATGGTAAATCATCCCCCATGGTTGACATCATCATCTTGAATCGTATTGGTTGTTATAAAGTTTATTTTTGTTATACATTTTTCTTAGGAGGCCCATTTTAGACCTCAAAATTCCCCTAATGCTTGGCAACTCCAACTTTTGAATTTCATTGACCCTGTTTGGATCAATATTAATCCCATATTTAGAAATGATATGCCCAAGTAATTTACCTGAAGTAAAAGAAAAAATTCTTTTGGTGGGATTTAGAGAGATGCAAAACCTTCCACATTTCAGCAGAATTCTTTCCAAGTGTTTCAAGTGATCTTCTTCCTTCCTTGAGAAAATTGTTATGTCATCAAGATACACAACCACCATCTTGTCCTTCTCTTCAGAAAATGCAATATCCATTGCCCTCTAAAAGGTAGCTCCTGCATTCATGAGACCGAATGGCATCTTGGCATACATAAAAGTACCCCATGGTGTGGTAAAGGTTTCTTTTTCCTGATCATCAGGATGCACAAGGGTCTGATTATAACCTGAAAAATCATCAAGAATAGACATTCTCTGAGAACCCACAATAGTTTGAAAAATTTGATCCATTTTTGGGAGAGGATAATTATCTTTCAGGGAAGCTTTATTCAAATTTATGAAGTCAATGCATATTCTGATTTCTCCACTCTTCTTCCTAACCAGAACCAAATTTTCAAGCCAATTTGAAAATCTGATTGGGACTATTATTTTAGCATCAAAGAGATTTTTAACCTCCTTCTCAATCAAAGCCATGAGAAGTGGGTTGATCCTCCCTAACTTCTGCTTGAAATGTATTTCATTTTATTTTATGGGAATAGTATGCTGAATAAGGGTAGGATCATATTCTTTCAAATCAACATAGTTCCAAGCAAAGACATCTATGAATCTTTTCATAATTTCAACATGCTTAAACTTCATATCAGCTAAGAGAAATTTTGAAAGTTTAATCATCTTGAGCATAGCTATAGTACCAAGGTTACAACTCTCAACCTTTTCATCATCAGCTTGTATCTTAGGGGATTTAAAAACATCATTTTGATCAAAACGTTTTTCTAGAGGTATGAGTCCCTTTCGTATAGAATTATTCTTTAGTTTCAAAACTTCAGAATTCCCTTTAGATTCAGCCAACATATTTCGCTGATCTACTTGTAAATTTTCAAACTCTTCTTTTAGCTCAATAAAGTTTCTCACCTGTTGATCATCCTCAAAAACTTTCCAATGAGTAATATTATTAGGGATGGTTGGCCTATGGTGGACCTCAACCTCATACTTTTCTATGGAGTGCATAGGAATATTGAAAAGACTCGCAGAGACAGTAAGAGAGTGAACAATGGAGTTTTGTTTTCTAGTTTTGACTATGAATGAATAAGCTTGAAAGTTTTATAACATGTCCAAAACCAAATTCTTATATGCTTTCATCCTTGTGTCCTTTGTTTGATAAACACCCTCAATATATTTTATGACTAATTCTGAATCTCCAAAAAAAATGTTTTTAGCATTCATTCTTTTCAAAACTTCTAGACCCAAAATCAAGGATTCATATTCATCCATGTTGTTCGTGCAATCAAAGTTTAGTTTATAGGAAAAGAAATTACTCTCATCACTTGGATTTATAATCCAAATCCCTGCTCCTGCTCCTTCTCTGCCTGCTGATTCATCAAAATGCAATTACCACCAACCTTCTTCCTCTTTATTGCTAACTTGTTGACCTTCTGTTTGCTGATTTTCAGACTGCTGAATTTTAGAACTCTGATTTTTTGCTTTCCTTTCCTCTTCCACTTCATTAGTCAATTCATTGAAAATAATAGTAGAACCAAGTTCAATATCAAGAGCATAAATTGGAATTTTTTGGGGTTATATTTGCTACTCACCATGTAGGCCATACTTGTCTCTCGATACAATCTTCTTTGCTCCCCAAAGACTGGAATGGTAGCATAAGTAAGATCCATCTCCATTGTACCTTTAATTTTTCTGCCCATGACCTTGACAACAACATACCAAACTTCGGTGGAATTTCTACTACTACAATGTCCATGAATACAGTCTTAGCAGGAACTTGCATCAGACCAACAACAACATCCTTGATTAAACCAATGCATTGAACTCTTTTTGAGTCAAAAGAAAACAAATATTTATATGGCCTAGTTATTTCTAACCCTATTATTTCCATGATTAATTTGGGCATAAGATTATGAGAGGCCCCTGAATCCAACATAGCATTGTGCAATGTCATTTCGTGAATGTTAAGGCTCACATAAAAATGAGGGACTTCTTCATTCTGTTCATCTTCTAGTCTTGGACCCAAATATATGGTCAGATGATCTTCTAATACATTCAAGATATTAGCAACTCCTCGTTGTGAGTTTAGCATTTTAACAATCTTGATTCTATATTCATCTACCTTGAGAATCTCACCAAAAGGGACTGATATTTTTATTTTAGAAATTTCATTCTCAAGATTAAAAACAGAAACAGATTTTTCAGCTTCTTTGATAGGAGGAATAGCTGGTGCTTCTTTCTTACCTTCAGCAACCTTAAGAGTATCTTTCTTGCCATCAGCAACCTTAGGTGTATCCTTCTTAGGTTGTGTTTTGTTTGCAATAATAGGCACATTCCTATTTCTGAGATTATATTGTTTCTGCATCTCAAAAATTGCATGTTGATACCCCTTTAGATAGTCTGATGTTTCCTCTTCATGATTGTCTTGATTAGTTTTATCATGCTCTTATTTAGTCAAGAAAATTCCTGACATTTATTCATCAAAAAAATGAATATACTCCTCATGATTTTTAGGGTCATCTTCTTCATCAACCAAATTATGCTGAAAAGGAGGTCTCACCGAAGGATCAGGCTGCTGATTTCTATTCTCCTTTGGTCTTTGCTGATTCTGAGGTCTCCTGAACTGAGGGTTTCTAAATTTAGGTTCATGTTTTGTGGGAGGAGCGGAGGTATTCCCAAGGGCTAACCTATCCATCAAATTTTCCATTGTTTTCATCATTGAATCCAGTTTGTCTTGAGAGGTAGAGGATGGAGGTTTCTCTTCTTATTTCAACTTAGCCTTACTCATTTTTGACTTTTTAGCTGCTATCAAGTTAAACTCCACTTTCACAGCATCATTTTTCATTTTAGAAAGTGTAGGGGATTCTCTTTCTCTCAACAGTATGGAAAACTCATAGTCAAAAGCTTCAGCATACCTCATTTCAGCTAAAAATTCTGGTGGTTTCAAATGGGCAGGAATAGAATCTAACACTTTGTTAAACCTTTTCAAAAAAATTTGGACAGTTTCATCAGTAGCTCTCTTCAAAGTATTATACTCAATGAGGGCTTGTACTGCATTAGTTCTATTTCTCCATTTTCTTAAGAAAACATCTTCAAATTCATTCCAATCATGAATGCTTCCAGGAGTAAGAGCTTTATACCACTTCCTAACCTTACCAGTAAAACTCTGAGAAAACAATATCAACTTAACATCTTCATGATAAACATCCTCCATGTCCATAAAGTCATTAAATTAATCTACATGATCCTCTGCTGTAATGCCTTCATCACTTCCCCAGTTTTTTTTTATAGCAGCATATTTACTAGGGAGGTCATGTAAGACAGCATGAAGAACAAGAGAGGCGTATCTAGCAGGTGCAGTAGGTAGATTTCCAACCATGGTCAAAGGTACTGTGGTAATTTTTGGAAAGGCAGAAGCATTGGATGACAAACTTGTATGGGGAGGACTGCTTGGTCTTTGTAAGCCACTAAAAATTGAGCTCCAGTTTGGAAGAGGTAAACCAGCTTTACTTTTCAACAATACCTCGAAAGGATTAAGCTCTTTCAATTTGTCTAAAGACTCTCTTTCCAACAACAACTCTGAAGTGACAGCTTCCTAGAATTCCTCTTTGTCTTATTGTGTTACTAGAGCTAAGGTGTCAATTCCTCTCTTATGTAAATTTAAGATAATTTCAATTAGCTCCTTTTCGTTTTATGATCTAAACAAAACCTCATGAATTTTATCAACTCTTTTGTCTTCAGGACTTTTTTATATTTCAGAGGACAAGGATTTCGAATGAGATGGAGTACCTGATATTTCATAAATGCCTTGACTTCCACTTGAAATGGTGTTTGGATTTTCCACGATAGTAGGTGGATCTGGGTCAGGATTACTCCTCGTGTATCTCTTTCTTGAAGCCACATTTGAACATATAAAATTTAAATGGAGTCACCAAGGTAGATGCAACCTCGAAAAGCTATCTGAGCTCCTACTACCTTAAGAAGTTCAGCTTCAAAATCTCAGGAAAGTATAATCTTCAGACTCCCGGCGGGCGCACCAAAATGTTATCACAAAATCAGACCTAATAGGCTGCCAATCAAGTTAATCTCATGTAATTTTTTTAGACCAATCTTTTGGCTGAGGCTTAGCCTCCTCAACCTGAGAGGGCTCTCTCAAGGGTTTATGATTTTTGATAAATATGTAGATGGCTAACTCTATATGAGATAAAAACAGATAAATGATGTAAAATGGTTGTAAATCACATTAGCAAGTGTACATTGGGCTTATGGAGTCATGATAGCTTCAGCAAAACCAAGATAATCTACCTAGCATGGAAGTCAAGGCATATTAGAGTTCAAGTCAAAGAATAAACATGTAGAAACGATGAAAGCATGTGATCGGTTGTTGTAAGGAAGTCGAAGAATCAACCCGATGAATTAAAATGCTATAACAAATACCACTTCAATAGAATATTGAAAATATTCCATTAAGAACGAGAACATACAAAGGAACTCCTTATGAATCTTGAGTTGTCTAAGTACAAAAAATACGTATTAAAGTGAAAACAGTCCTTATAATAAAACAATAAAAGCAGTCTTTTTGCTAACAAATGTCCAACCCCTTCTATTTCGAATCCTTGATATTTTATATATCATTTACATCATAATATAATTTTCTCCATGACTTGATACATTGGATTCCTATTTTTGACACCTTGCCTAACCATGAAAAATGATATTTATTACAAAAACAGGTGTAAACCTAATACAGAGTCCTATTTCAAATAGAATTAGAAATCTTTTAACTCAACTCAAAACAAATTTATCTAAACTTAATTACATCATTTTCCACCTATATTTCCATAAATTCAAACCCTGATGATGAGCTCCAACCTGTTATGACCATAATGCTGATGATGTTGATCTCCTACAAACTAGGAAAATGCTCCCCTGTTTTTAGGCTTAGGATTCTTCAAGTTTTGGAGACACTTTAACCACCATGAACTTATGACTTCGAAATCATTCGCTGTCAGGATTTCAAATAACATGTGTTAAAAATCATCCATAGATGCCAGCTTTACCAAATCATCATCGAACTGCCCAAAATAACCAAAGACGACCTGCGCTACGAAAACAACACAATTTCATAGCGCTTTTAGTAGCGCAGTCTTTTTAACCCTTTATATTCAAAATTTTGGCTTCTTCTTTTCAGATTTATCTTCATTATCACTTAGCACAGCTTCCCTAGCAATTTCAGGTCTTCATACACATATTTTCCCTTACAAAATTTAAGAGAAAGAGTGAAAAAGCATGATACAATAGTTTCGTAGCGCTTTTCAGTCATTTTGGATTGTGTGCGCTACGAAACTGTTGTGTAAGTAGTTTTAACCAAATTTTCTTCAAAATTTGAAACAAAAAGGTGCCACAACTTTAGAAAATCACTGGCTTCATCAAAACCATCAGCTATTTGGACTAAAAACATAACCTTCATAAAATTTGTTCCTCATTTTCCATTTGAGTTTGCTTTGAATTTGTCATTTTGTACCACTGTTATTTAGCTCATTTTGAGACTATTTTAATTGCAGCTCCAAATCCTCCACTTGGCCTCTTAGCTTTCTATTACTGGCTCTCAAATTAGTGTTGATCACTCTAACAAATGCTTCTTCTTTAATGGCTGGAACTATTCATGTAAAAAACTGCTCCGCACTGCTTGGAATCTCTGACCTAGAAAATGTTTGACCTCCACAAACAGCCTTCATCCTCTTGAACTCTGTCTTTTCAATGTTGTGCTTTCTGGCCCTCTTTATCATCATTTCCTTCTCTTTTTTTGCTAGCTTCAACCTTTCTTCCAGCAGTTGACACTCTTTCATGTGTTCCTTTCCCTTCATTATCTTGTTGGTTGCATGCTCCACTATAGGTGATGAGAGATCAACCACCTCTTCAGGGACTCTGGTTGCTTCAATAGTTACTTGGATATCTTTACTGCCTTCTTGGAGTTTCTTTTCATGCCTGGTTAAAGGTTTCCTAGCTTGAAAAATAAAGGTTGCATTCTCACCTGCAAATTCCAATTTATTTGTTGATTTCATTTTTCTCTGTTTGTGTTCATCTACTTCAATGAAATCTGCTGGCATAATGGGTGATTCTTCTATATCAATTGCATGAAGTATATCATCCAAGTTTCCTTTCATCATTGGGCTATCCTCTATCACTGAAACAGCTGATTTTCCATTTGATGTTGTTTCTTGGCTTCTTGTCTTTCTCTGGATCTCTTGCTTACTGGCCACTTGTTTTTGTTTTTCTTCGTTGACCCTTTCTACTCTTTGTTTTGCAGGTGATGGAGTTTCTGCAACAAGCACTGATGTTTTCTCTATTCTATCTTCAACCTGTTTCCTTGGTTTCAACTTTACAAACCTTTTTGCTTTAGTAACCACTGTCTGGCTAGATTATTCTACTGGTGCTGAAGGATTCCACTTAATCTTAGGGTTTTTAGCTGGGGTTAGGGTTTCCATTTCAAATTCACTCATAAATAAAAAGGAAGACCAATCCCTATTTATTTTCTGAAGCTCATTCCAAACCAATAAATTTATCAAACCGTGATGAAATAGAGGTGTTTCACAACCATCAGATTTAGCTTGGATTTTGTCAGCCATTTTGGCAAGGCTTCTATGCAAGTAAAATGGTAAATCTAATGATATCATACCTGTGAAATGCAACAATAGTTTGAAATGATAAGTGTAAAATTTATTGTACCTACCTTCACATGTGAAGTATCTTTGAATATTGAATAGCATCTTTGCATAGTTGTCCTTTATACAACTTCTAGGTATTGCATTGTTCAGGTCCATGTCTACATATTCAGGTTTCATAAATTTCTTGCATGGTTCCATGTCTAACCTAAAACCTTTAAACCAAGATTCCTGTCCCCTTGGTATCTTTTTCATAGAAGCTATGATCTCAGGTGTAACTTGCATATTTATCATTCCAATTTTAGTAGTGGTTCCACTAAAATGTAAAGCAAACTCTTTGGACACCTGAGTCTGGCAACCCTCCTGCAGCTTTTCAAAAAATTTGAGACAACCAACCTTGCTAAAAGTCTCAATTACTATTTGATCCTCAACAATAGCATTTGCATTCTCAGGCTTGTATCTTAGACAATGTCCCTTTCTGTGGACCTTCTTCTCCTCTACCATGTTTCTTGTAAAAAAAAACTTGTTAGCTTCTCTAAAACCTGTAAAATGGCCTCGCTTGATTTGATGAACAACCTCGCTTGATTTGATGAAAGTTGTCATTGAATAGAAAAACCACAAACTTATCTTTACTACTTCAGAGCTTGGACAACATATGCGAAGGCAAATGAAACAGAGATGACTCAATTAGGCAAAAAATTCAAATTAGAGATGTCACCTCATGACTAAATGATGTTTGATTGATATCCTATCATGACTGTGTTGACTATAGGACAGGTAAGTACATTGAATCTGGTAACTAACTAACTCACCATACCCCTATCATATCATTCCCCAACTGAAACTGACAGATTTCGGCTTATTTGACACGATAGCTAAGAAACCACGCTTTCGTAGTGCTCACAGTGTAATTTTTTCACTTTGCGCTACGAAAGTAACAACGCTTTCGTAGTGCAAAACTCCTTTTTTGAACTAACGATGCTTCAAAACGGTGGATTCCTGGATAATTGCAGAAAATTAGCCCGAAACTTACTTAAATGACTCTTGAATGAAAAATGTGAATTTTTTTACCATGGAATGGTCCTATAAAGATCTTATTTGAATTCAGATGATGAACACTAAACCTCTAAAACTATGACATACCCTTAACCATACTAAAATTACTTTCAAAACTATTTAGACCATGATCAAAACAGAGTTGACATACAATGTTTTGAAAAAAAAATAAAAATAATTGGTGATAACAGTGGCTCCACTTGGGATAGTGTGCCCTTGTGGTACACTAAGAACTAGTAGCTCCAGTGCTGCTATCCATTTTCTTGACCAAAACAGTAAAAAATTTGAAATCGCCAAGCTTCCTCCTCTAGCTCGAATGGCCTTCACCTCGGGCTCAAGCTTGCTGATTTAGCTTGTCATTATTAGTAGAAAAACTTATAAAATGGAATAAATACAATGACATGAACAATCCATCAGATTTTAGGAAGAATAATGCTTCAAAAACCTGCCATTGATAGGTCCTCCAACATATGGTTTTCCATCTATCTCCTGCAGTATGTAGGTATTGTTTAAATGAAAAGCAGCTATGTTGAAAGGACCTTTCCATAAGTTCTCAAACTTACCATGTTTACCTTTCTCTTCAATTCTAGCCTCCCATTTCAGCACTTCATCTTGAATTTGAAAAATTTCTTCCTTGATCTTCTTATCAAAAGTATTCTTGATTCTGTTTTGAGATTGTTGATTTCTATCATAAACTCCATTCCTTTTCTCTTACAGAGTTATCAGTTGATTAATTCTCCTCTAGATTTCATTTGGTTTCTCTTCTATCCCTTGAATCAGCTTCATAACAGGTACCCCTAGTGATGTAGGAAAAATAGTGTCAGTGCCATATGCCAATTCATATGGTGAAGTTCCGATTGAAATATTTGTGCATATCATGTCAGCCTATAAGGCATAGTTCAGCTTTAAATTCCAAGCCTTCTTATTCTCCTGCAACACATTTTTAATGATCCTTACAATGCTCTTGTTGGAAGATTCAGCAAGGCCATTTCCTTGCGGATAGTATGCAGTAGAATGCCCAAGAGTAATATGATATTGATGACAGAAATTGATTAGCTTCTTAGAATTAAATGTCTGTGCATTATCAGTTATAATCTTCATGAGGAAACCAAACCTAGACAAGATATTATTTTCTAAAAAATAAATAATCACAGAATCATTTTCTTGCCTAGTTGGGATTGCTTCAATCCATTTGGTGAAGTAATCAGTCGATGTAAGAATCCAACGATGCTGGCCTGAATATGATGGATGAATCTCCCCAATAAAATCTAGTCCCCACTACTGGAATGGCGCTTCTACATAGATAGGCATCAAAGGTAAGGGTACACGTTTCTTCTTACCCTCAAAAATCTGGCGTTCATGATAGGAAGCAACCCTCTTGTAGACATCCTTAAACATTCTAGGCCAATAATACCCTGCTCTCAAAAAAAAATTCACCGTCGCCTTCAAATAGTGATTACCTCCACAATCCCCTTTGTGGAACTCCTCAATCACTTTATCAGCCTCCTCTTCCAGCAAAAAATTCAACAAAATTCCGCTAGTATCTTTCCAAAACAGATTTCTGTCAAATATAAAGTATCTCAAATAGT
This sequence comes from Pinus albicaulis, assembly GCA_034641835.2. Lineage (NCBI taxonomy): Eukaryota > Viridiplantae > Streptophyta > Pinopsida > Pinales > Pinaceae > Pinus > Pinus albicaulis. Next base: position 1,072,438 of record CM076574.1, on the reverse strand, counting down.
TCATCTTAACAAACCTTTCTTTGGACTTTGTTAAATCAGCAGGTGCTTTATGGTGCCGTAGGACAAAAACAACTTCCTTGTACCAATTTGAAATGATATATTTTTCTTCAATAGGAACTAGTTCCTCCTCATCATCTGAAATTTCTGATATTTTTGCAATCCAATTTATATCAAGGCAGTCAAAATTTGACTGTGCCATAAGATTTGCCAAGCCTTGCCCTTTAACCAATTTTGTTGGTTTAATATCTATATCATATTCTAGCAACTTGTCAATCCATTTCCCCCTCTTACCATCAGGGTCGGCTTGAGTGAGGATGTCTTTCACAACAATATTAGGAACAAACGCCACAATATGAGAATGCATAATATAAATTCTGAAATATTTGATAGCCTTTACCAAAGCATAGGCTTTCTTTTGTAAGATATTATACTTCAGCTCATAATTGGCTAATGTCCTACTAAAGAAAGAAATCGGCTGCTCGATACCTTGCTGTCCTTTTTGTAGCAGAACTCCAGCGATAGTATTCTCTGATGCAAAGGTAAAAACTAGAAATTCCTTTGAGAAATATGGACTGATCAATACTGGTGCTTGTGTGAGTGCTCTTTTGATCTCTTCAAATGAGTTTCTTGCCTCTGCTATCCACTTAATTTCAACTCCCTTCTTTACCATCCTTGTTATGTCCTTCACAATCTCAGAAAAATTAGGAATAAATCACCTTACAAAATTTACCTTTCAAAGAAAATATTGAATCTCCTTCCTACTTCTTGGCAACTCCAACTTCTGAATTGCATTGACCCTGTTTGGATCAATCTTAATACCATCTTTAGAAATGATATGCCCAAGTAATTTACCTGAAGTTAAATCAAAAATACTTTTGGTGGGATTTAGAGAGATGCCAAACCTTCTACATTTTAGCGGAATTATTTCCAAGTGTTTCAAGTGATCTTCGTCCTTCCTTGAGAAAACTGTTATGTCATCAAGGTACACAACCACCATCTTGTCCTTCTCTTCAGAAAATGAAATATCCATTTCCCTCTGAAAGATAGCTCCTGCATTCATGAGATCGAATGGCATCTTGGGGTACATAAAAGTACCCCATGGTGTAGTAAAGGTTGTTTTTTCCTGATCATCAAGATGCACAAGGATCTGATTATAACCTGAAAAAGCATCAAGCATAGACATTCTCTGAGGAACCACAATAGTTTTCAAAATTTGATCCATCTTTGGGAGAGGATAATTATCTTTCAGGGAAGCTTTATTCAAATTTCTGAAGTCAATGCATATTCTGATTTCTCCACTCTTCTTCCTAACCAGAACCAAATTTGCAAGCCAATTTGAAAATCTGATTGGAACTATTATTTTAGCATCAAAGAGCTTTTTAACCTCCTTCTCAATCAAAGGCATGAGAAGTGGTTTGATCCTCCTTAACTTCTGCTTGAAAGGTCTTTCATTTTCTTTTATGAGAATAGCATGTTGAATAATGGTGGGATCATATTCTTTCAAATCAACATAGTTCCAAGCAAAGAAATCTATGAATATTTTCATCATTTCAACATACTTAAACTTCATATCAGCTGAAAGAAATTTTTAAAGTTTATTCATCTTTGGCATAGCTATAGTACCAAGGTTACAACTCTCAATTTCTTCATCATTAGCTTGTATCTTAGGGGATTTAAAAACATCAATCTGATCAAAAAGTTTTTCTAGATGTATGAGTCCCTTTGGTATGGAATTATTCTTTAGTTGCAAAACTTCAGAATTCCCTTTAGATTTAGCCAACATATTTTGCTGATCTACTTGTACATTTTAAAACTCTTCTTTCAGCTCAATAAATTTTTTCACCTGTTGTTCATCCTCAAAAACTTGCCAATGAGTACTATTATCAGGGATGGTTGGCCTATGGCGGACCTCAACCTCATACTTTTATGTGGAGTGCATAGGAATAATGAAAAGACTCACAGAGACAGCAAGAGAGTCGGCAATGGAGTTTTGTTCTCTATTTTTGACTGTGAATGAGTAAGCTTGAAAGTTTTCTAACATGTCCAAAACCAAATTTCTATATATTTTCATCCTTGTGTCCTTTGTTTGTTAAACACCCTCAATCTATTTTATGATTAATTCTGAATCTCCAAAATAGAAATTTTTTGAGCATTCATTCTTTCAAAACTTCGAGACCCAAAATCAAGGATTCATATTCAGCCATGTTGTTCGTGCAATCAAAGTTCAGTTTATAGGAAAATAAATTACTCTCATCACTTGGATTTCTAATCCAGATCCCTGATCCTACTCCTTCTCTGCCTGCTGATCCATCAAAATGCGATTACCACCAACCTTCTTCCTCTTTATTGATGACTTGCTGGCCTTCTATTTGCTGATTTTCAGACTACTGAATTTCAGAACTCTGATTTTATGCTTTCCTTTCCTCTTCTGCTTCATTAGTCAATTCATTGAAAAGAATAGTAGAACCAATTTCAGTATCAAGAGCATAAATTGGAAAGTTTTGGGGTTTATCTTTGCTACTCACCATGTAGGCCATCCATGTGTCTCGATACAATCTTCTTTGCTCCCCAAAGACTGGAATGGTAGCATAAGTAAGATCCATCTGCATTGTACCTTTAATTTTTTCTACCCACGACCTTGACAACAGCATACCAAACTTCGGTGGAATGTCTGCTACTGCAATTTCCACGACTACAGTCTTAGCAGGAACTTGCGTCAGACCAAAAACAACATCCTTGATAAACCAATGCATTGAACTCTTTTTGAATCAAAACAAAACAAATATTTATATGGCCTAGTTATTTCTAACCCCATTCTTTCCATTATTACTTTGGGCATAATATTGTGAAAGGCCCCTGAATCCAACATAGCATTGTGCAATGTCATGCCGTGAATGCTAAGGCTCACATAGAAAGGAGGGACTTCCTCATTCTGTTCATCTTCTAGTCTTGGACCCAAATATATGGTCGGGTGATCTTATAATACATTCAAGATATCAACAGCTCCTGGTTGTGAGTTTAACATTTTAACAATCTTGATTCTATGTTCATCTACCTTGAAAATCTCACCAAAAGGGACTGATATTTTTATTTTAGAAATTTCATTCTCAAGATTAAAAACATAAACATATTTTTCAGCTTCTTTGATAGGAGGAATAGCTGGTGCTTCTTTCTTACCTTCAGCGACCTTAAGAGTATCATTCTTTCCATCAACAACCTTAGGTGTATCCTTCTTAGGCTGTGTTTTGTTTGCAATAATAGGCACATTCCTATTTCTGAGATTATATTGTTTCTGCATCTCGAAAATTGCATGTTGATACCCTTTAGATAATCTGATGTGTCCTCTTCATGATTTTCTTGATTTGACTGATCATGTTGTTCTTTAGTCAGGAAAATCGCTGACATTTCTTCATAAAAAAAATGAATAGACTCAGGATTTTCAGGGTCATCTTCTTCATCAATCAAATTCTGCTGAAAAGGAGGTCTCACTGGAGGATCAGGCTGCTAATTTCTATTCTCCCTTGGTCTTTGTTGATTCTGAGGTCTCCTGAACTGAGGGTTTCTAAATTGAGGTTCATGTTGTGCGGGAGGAGCGGAGGTATTCCCAAGGGCTAACCTATCCATAAACTTTTCCATTGTTTTCATCATTGAATCCAATTTGTCTTGAGAGGTAGAGGATAAAGGTTTCTCTTCTTCTTTCAACTTAGCCTTACCCATTTTTTACTTTTTAGCTGCTATCAAGTTAACCTCCACTTTCACAGCATCATTTTTCATTTCAGCAAGTGTAAGGGATTCTCTTTCTCTCAATATTATGGAAAACTCATAGTCAAAAGCTTCAACATACCTCATTTCAGCTAAAGCTTTTGGTGGTTTCAAACGGGCAAGAATAGAATCTAACACTTTATTAAACCTTTTTGAAAATTTTTAGACAATTTCATCAGCAACTCTCTTCAAATTATTATACTCAGTGATGGCTTGTACTGGATTAGTTCTATTTCCCGATTTTCTTAAGAAAACATCTTCAAATTCATTCCAATCATGAATGCTTCCAGGAGTAAGAGCTTTATACCACTTCCTAACCTTACCAGTAAAACTCTGAGAAAAAAATCTCAACTTAACATCTTCATGATAAACCTCCTCCATGTCTATAAAGTCATTAAATTAATCTACATGATCCTCTGCTGTAATGCCTTCATCACTTCCCCAGTTTTTTTTTATAGCAGCATATTTACTAGGGAGGTCATGTAAGACAGCAGGAAGAACAAGAGAGGTGTATCTAGCAGGTGCAGTAGGTAGATTTCCAACCATGGTCAAAGGCACTATGGTAATTTTTGGAAAGGCAGAAGCATTGGATGAAAAACTTCTATGGGGAGGACTGCTTGGTCTTTGTAAGCCACTAAAAATTGAGCTCCAGTTTGGAAGAGGTAAACCAGCTTTACTTTTCAACAATACCTTGAAAGGATCAAGCTCTTTCAATTTTTCTAAAGACTCTCTTTCCAAAAGTAACTCTGAAGTGACAGCTTCCTAGAATTCCTCTTTGTCTTCTTGTGTTACCAGAGTTGAGGTGTCAATTCCTCTCTTATGTAAGTCTAAGATAATTTCAATTAACTCCTTTTCATTCTCCGATCTAAACAAAACCTCATGAATTTTATCATCAACTCTTTTGTCTTCAGTAATTCTTGATATTTCAGAGGACAAGGATTTCGAATGAGATGGAGTACCTGATATTTAAGAAATGACTTGACTGCCTCTTGAAATGGTGTTTGGATTGTCCACGATGGTAGGTGGATCTGGGTTAGGATTACTCCTCGTGTATCTCCTACTCAAAGCCACCTTTTAACATATAAACTTTAAATGGAGTCACCAAGGTAGATGCAGCCTCGAAAAATTTCCTGAGCTCCTACTACCTTTAGAAGTTCAGCTTCAAAATCCCAGGAAAGTATAATCTTCGACTACCGACATACGCACCAAAATGTTATCACAAAATCAGACCTGATAGGCGACTCGTCAAACCAATCTTGTGCAAATATTTCAAACCAATATTTTAGTTGAGGCTTAGCCTCCTCAACCTGAGAGGCCTCTCTCAAGGGTTTATGATTTTTGATAAATATGTAGATGGCTAACTCTATATGAGATAAAAATAGATAAATGATATAAACTGGTTGTAAATCACATTAGCAAGTATACATTGGGCTTATGGAGTCATAATAGCTTCAAAAAAACCAAAATAATCTACCTAGCATGGAAATCAAGGCATATCAGAGTTCAAGTCAAGGAATACACATGTAGAACAATGAAACACACAACAATTTGTCTATGAAGAAAGTAAGAGCATCATTGATGAATTCTGAGTAACATAAGCAAACACTACTACAATATAATATTGAAAAGATGCCATGAGAACAAGAACATACAAGAACTCCTTATGAATCTTGAGTTTTCTAAGTAGAAATTCTGCATTAGGCTGAAAACAGTCACTTACAAAAAACAATCTTTTTGCTAACAAATGTCCAACCCTTTCCATTTCGACTCCTTGATCTTTTATAGATCATTTACATCATAATATAAGCTTATCCACAACTAGATACATTGAATTCCTATGCTTCGACACCTATTCTAACCATAAAACATGGTATTTATTACAAACACAGCTGTAAAACTAATATAGATTCCTATTACAAATAGAATTAGAACTCTTTTGATTCCACTCAAAACAACTTTATCTAAACTTAATTACATCATTTGCCACCTATCTTTCCATTAAGTCGAATCATGATGATGAGCTCCACCCTGTTATGACCATAATGCTGATGATGTTGATCTCCTGCAATTTAGGAAACTGCTCCCCTGTTTTTTGGCTTAGGATTCCTTTACTTTCTTGAGATATTGTGACCACTTCTAACCCATAAATTCGAGGCTAATTGATGTCAGGAACATGATTAGCATATTTCCCAAGTCATCCCTTCATGCCAGCTGTGTAAAACCACTTCGAACTTCTCAAAATATTGAAAAAAAACTTGCGCTACGAAAGCAACACCGTTTCGTGGCACTTTTCGTACCGCAGTATTTTTACCCATTTTCCTTCAAAATTAGCTTCGTTTCCTTTAGGGTTGCTTTGATACTCACTTGAAATAGCTTCCTTAGAAATTTCAAGTCAAAATTCATGGTTTTCCCTCCAAAATTTGATAAGGAAAAGGGTGAAAAAGCTGCTACAGCAGTTTCGTAGCGCATTTCACTCTTTTTGCACTATAGGGGCTACGAAACTGTTGTGTAAGAAGTTATAACCAGATTTTCACAAAATTTAAAACAAAAAGGTGCCACAGCTTCAAAAAATCATTGGCTTCATCAAAATCATCATTTATTTGGACTAAAAACATAACCTTCAAAAAATTTAATCCTCATTTTCCATTTTGAGTTTGCTTTGAATTTGTCATTTTGTACCTCTGCTCTTTAGTTTATCTTGAGACTGTTTTAATTGTAGCTCCAAATCTTCCACTTGGCCGCTTACTTTTATATTACTGGCTCTCAAGTGGGTGTTGATCACTCTAACATATTTTTCTTCTTTAATGGCAGGAACTGTCCATGTAAAGAACTGCTGTGCACTGCTTGGGATCTCTGACCGAGCAACTGTTTGACCTTCCCAAACAGCCTTCATCCTCTTGAATTTTGTCTTTTCAATGTTGTGCTTTCTTGCCCTCTTTCTCATCATTTTAATTTCTTGATTTTATAGCTTCAACCTTTATTCCAACATTTGACACTCTGACATGTGTTCCTTTCCCTTCTCTATCTTGCTGGCTACATGCTCCACTATAGGTGATGAGAGATAAACCACCTCTTCAGGGAATTTGGCTGCTTCAACAGTTACTTGGATATATTTACTAGCTTCTTGGAGTTTCTTTTCATGCCTGGTTAAAGGTTTCCTAGCTTGAAAAACAAAAGCTGCATTCTCACCTTCAAATTCCAATTTATTTGCTGATTTCATTTTTCTCTGTTTGGGTTCATTCACTTCAATGATATCTGCCTGCACAATGGGTGGTTCTTCTATATCAATTGCATGTAGTATATCATCCAAGTTGCATTTCATCATTTGGCTGTCCTCTGTCACTGAAACAACTGCTTTTTCCTTTGATGCTGATACTTGACTTCTTGTCTTTCTCTGGCTCTCCTGCTTACTGGCCACCTGTTTTTGTTTTGTTTCTTTGACCCTTTCTACTTTCTGTTTTGCAGGTGATGGGGTTTCTGCAACAAGCACTGATGCTTTCTCAGTTCTATCTTCAACCTGTTTCCTTGGTTTCAACTTCACAAACCTCTTTGCTTTAGTAACCATTGGCTGACCGGATTCTGCTACTGGTGGTGAAGGATTCCCCTTGATCTTAGGGTTTCTAGCTGGGGTTAGCGCTTCCATTTCAAATCCACACATAAATAAAAATGAAGACCAATCCCTATTTATTTTTTGAAGCTCATTTAAAACCAGTAATTTTATCAAACCTTGATGAAACAAAGATGTTTCACAGCCATTAGATTTAGCTTGGAATTTGTCAGCCATTTTGGCAAGAATTCTATGTAAGTAAAATGGAAAATCTAATGATATCATACCTGTGAAATGCAACAATAGTTTGAAATGATAAGTGTAGACCTTATGGTACCTGCCTTCACATGTGAAATAGCTTTGGATGTTGAATATCAACTTTGCATAGTTGTCCTTGATACAACTTCTGGGTATTGCATTGTTCAGGTCCATGTCTACATATTCAGGTTTCATAAACTCCTTGCATGGCTCGATGTCAAACCTAAGACCTTTAAACCAAGATTTCTGTCCCATTGGTATCTCTGTCACAACAGCTATGGTCTCAAGTGTCACTGGCATATTTATCATTCCAACTTTGGTAGTGGTTCCACTGACATGTAGAGCAAACTCTTTGGACACCTGAGTGTGGCAACCCTGCAGCTTTTCACAAAATTTGGGACAGCTAGCTTTTCTAAAAGCCTCCAATACCATTTGATCCTCCATAACAACATTTACATTTCAGGCTCGTATCTTAGACAATGTCCCCCCTCTGTGGACCTTCTTCTCCTCTGCCATGTTTCTTGTAAAGAAAACCTGCTAACTTATCTAAAACCTATAAAACAACCTCTCTTGATTTGATGAACAACCTCGCTTGATAATGGTGAACAACCTCGCTTGATAATGGTGATAGTTGTCTTTGAAAAGAACAACCACAAGCTTATCCTTACTGCTTTAGAGCTTGGAGAACATATGTGAAGGTAAATGAAACAAAGATGACTCAATTAGGCAAAAAATTCGAATTAGAGACGTCACCTCAAGATCAAATGATGTTTAATTGATATCATATCATGACTATGATGACTAAAGGACAAGTAAGTACATCGAATATAGTAACTAACTGATTCACCATACACCTATCATGTCATTCCCCAACTGAAACTGAAAAATCCCGGCTTATTTGACACGAAAGCTAAGAAAACGTGCTTTCATAGTGCTCACAGTGCAATTTTCGCACTTTGTGCTACGAAAGTAGTAGCGCTTTCGTAGCGCAAAACTCACTTTTTGAACTATTGACGCTACGATACTGTGGATTTGTGGCTAATTGCAGAAAATAGACCCAAAACTTAGATGACACTTAAATGAAAAATGTGAACTTTTTGACTATGGAATGGACCTATAAAGACCTTATTTGAATTTTGATGGTGAACACTAAACCTCTAAAACTATGACATACCCTTAACCATGCTAAAATGACTTTCAAAACTATTTAGACCATGATCAATGGAGGTTGGAGTTGTGCATGGGTATGTGCATATGTAAAAGTTTCACATATACAAAATATATACACATATATGAAAGATATGTGCATTTACAGAAGATATGTGCACATACAGAAGATATGCTCATATATAGAAGTTGTACATGTACGAAAGATGTGCAAGTACGGAAGTTGCACAACTTTTATATATTTGCATCTTTTGTATCACAAATCTTCCATATATGCATATCTTCTGTTTATGTGCATATATTATGTATATGCACATACCTTTCCTATATGTGTATATCTTCTGTATATGCGTATATCTTCTGTATATGCACAATTTTTGTAAATATGCATATCTTTTGTATATGTGCTTCTTCCATATATGTGCATATAGGGAATATATGCGCATATACAGAAGATACACATATACAGAAGTTGCACATATACAGAAGTTGAACTTATATAGAAACTTGCATATGAATATTACGAAAGTTATGCACAACTTCTATATATGCTCAACTTTTGTACATGTGCATATACAGAAGATATACACAACTTACGTATACACACAACTTATATATATGCGCATATACGGAAGTTGTACACAACTTCAACCTTCTTATATACTCTCATCACTCAGTAAATATATAATATAACATTGATAGAATATAACATAAAATCAGCATCATGAATTTAAAAGTCAATGAAGATGTTGTCATAAACAAAAGTCTAAATTCATGTATTTGTATTCAAAATTGGTCCAACTATATATACAAAATTTGCACATATACATAAAACATTAGGGAAACACCCACAGCGAGTTTCTGAAACCTAGTGGCTTTGTACGTCATCGTCAATCAGTGAATCACCCGCAGTTATGCATTTCACTGCATCTGTTGACAAGTTCCAACGCATTAAAGAAACAAAAGAATACCATGGAAAACTTGTAGGCAACAGGATTTTCTTGACCGCCGGAATAACTGATTTCATAACATTATACTTAGCAGAAGCTAGAGTCACCATTTTGATTAAATAATCCATGCTCGTTGAATCCCAAAACAAATAAAAACCTTCTGGAAATGGCTAAAACACAATTCAATATGAGGCTAACCTTCTCACTAATATTTGTTGCTCACGATCGACATTTTTATTTATTGAGAGGAAAAGAAGGCTCTGGAAACGATGTGAACCTCTCCTATGGAAGGTCCTCGATTGTTCTCTTCTATAACTGATGTTGAACCTAAAGGTTGAGACTAAATGGCCCGCAAAATAACAATTGATTGACATGTATTATCAATTTTACTATAGCCTCCTCTAGGCCTCCAACGTGAAAAGGAATTCTATTGTGGCTCAGCGTTGATTGGTGGTTGGCAGGCACATTGAGGAATTTTCAAAACGTTGGCTATTGATCAACAAAACCAATCCCTTTCACACACAGATCTTAAAAAATAAAAATAAAATTCAAAATAGAAAACAATCCTCACACACTTATATTAATCTATCTATGTATAAAACAATAACAAAAAAAATGAATTAAATGTAGTGAATAATGTTTATAGCAAAGTGAATATTCCAAACACATATTTATAATATTACAAATTGACAAGATGTTTGGAGCTCAACTTGCACATTGTTACCTACCTTTTCATCCTATTCTCCTTCCCCATTTGTATCATTAACAATTAATTTATGTCCTAAACCGCACATATATACCTCTTGTCATGTATTTATGCATTATTTAGACAACGAAGCATAGTCATAGGGGATTATTACCAAAGTGGCTTGCTAAATTCATTATTGTTGCAGATTCAGAGGTCGTATGACCAAGTTCATAATTCTGGAGAAAGTCGTCGAGCCGGCAGCACTATCTTGGGACAACACTACAATGGTGGAATAACTTCAGATTTATCTCTCTGTTATCTTTTACATTCGGTTTTATTTATCACAACCACTATGTAAATGTAGGCAAACAACTGCCATAATTTCATGAACTGTTAATGTAATAATTTGTATAAGAGAGGTTACAAAGCTGTGGAGAGGAGGTTAACTTATGAGATAATTGAGATTTTGTAACAATAATTTTTTTTCAGTTTAATGCAATCTATCTTTCTGATATTTTCTTGAGTTTCTGATTTTATCACAGCCCTGATCAGGGAGGTTGGCCCACTATCCTGACCAGGTGTTGTTGAATTAATGTGTGTGTTAGTTTCTTTTATTGTATCACATATTTCCTTTATTTTTTTAACAATTTGATGTGATTGTTGTGAATCTAGTCACTGTTTACAATTGATTGATGTTATCATTTCGCTAGTGTTACAGTGGGTTGTTGTTTTGCATAGTCTATTGAATTTGTAATTGATATGGAATTGTGTAATTTTTATCTGCATATACTTCACATGTTAGCCTTGCAATAACCAAATGCATCCTGGATTGATAATTAATGTGGGAAATGGTTTTATAATATCATTCAAACTTGGTGATTTGAATGGGGGATGTTAGTAATGCTCAGCTCATTCCCCTTTCAGATTTTATAAACAAATGTCTTATGTGTTCTTAAGGGTTTAGATTTTCTTGAAAATTACCAAGTATCATGAGCGATTTTCACGCCCATTTACTGAGAAATTTAACATAAAAACAAGAGCTGAATAGCATAAAATAAATTACAAAACATCACCATACATATCATTAAAGGTATTTGATGAAGGAGTTCACCCCTCCGGGGCTACACCTCCTTGGTCTAGCTTCCATGGCTTGGGCCTCTATATTATGCTCAAATTGTCAAATTGACTTGTTTATAATGCTCCTTTGTTCTTGTAACCTACTCCAATGATCTAAAATAGCTAAAAATGGTTAGATAGCCTCGTTCTGAGCCTGAATTGGTAGAAAATTTCAAAATTTATGGCCTCTTCAATTTCTCCTACTAAATCCGACCCTAAAATAGTTAACTGCAGTTAAAACTAGAAGTTTCCACCAAATCCGGAGGTTCTCTAACTAATTTGTAATTAGTTCTAAGTGGGGATTAACGTTAGTTAACTGTAGTTAACGCTAATCCCACGCTTAAATAAATCTGAATTTAATTATCGTTATCACTTTTAATCGTGTTTTAAGGTTAGATAATCGTGGATTAGTTTTAATCTTTACATTAAGCTCGGGGATCCTACCGTGGTCATAGCATGTGGTCCTATGGACTGGGGGCTATCCCCTCTTTCCCCCCACCATAACAATGGTATTAATTCAAATATGTATGAAATACAATGATTGTTAAGAACTACATTGTGGTAGCGGAGGTAGTATGTGTTGCATGTTTTGTGGGGGAGGTCATGGGGTCGAACTTCGACCTCCACTCCGTCCTTAAGCAAAATTTTGCTCCATTGTTGGAGGGGCATGTGGCGGCCCTAGGCCGAGCAACATGACCTCTTCCCATTGAACCATAACCAACCCAATCATAAATTTCCAACCAACCACTATTTTAGACCAACCAAATTCTACCAATTGGCAACCTACAATTCAACAGAGAAGAAATTAACCAGTCCTTGACTAGCCCAGACAACTGCCACATCAGCAGTATGGATTGTTGATTGGGCTCCATGTCTGACCCTTTTTTTTTTAAATTTGCATATTTGTGCAAACGAACAGATCGCATTTTGGGGAACATTTGGCGACCATTTTTCACGAAACAAAGTGCAACAGATTGAGAATGACAATAACTACGTGGTCGTCTAGGTTCTGAGACAATATGAGAAATTTGATTTTTGAGCATAAAACTTAGCACCGATATTTTGGTGTCGTTTTTTGGGAGGCTATTAAAGGTGCAAGAAAAAAACTCGCATTGATCTCAAAATCAATCTCTCGTCCTAGGGAGGGAATTTTTCTTGCCCTGCTCCAGGTCCCGAGCTTTAATTTCTTTGTTTTTATGTCGATTTCCTGGGGACCACTCTCTCATCTTGGGGAGGGAATTTTTCTTGCCCTGCTCTAGGTCCTGAGCTTAAGATTTCTTGATTTTTTTTTTTCTTTATTTTTCTATTTTAAACCACTCTCTCGTCCTGGGGAGGGAATTTTTTACCCTGCTCCAGGTCTTGATCTGAAAGAATTGTTTGAATCTTTTTCCTTCACCAATTGCATGAACAGAGATCCAAATAAAAGGGGCAGATGAGGACCCCCAAAGAGAGGAAGGAAGGATTTAGGAAGGATTACCTACATCCAAGAACTCATTGCAAAATTTGAATTAGAAGCATCTTCACAGGTCGCTGTCAAGGTGAGAACTCAAACGAAATCCAAAGGGTAGTCTGTTGTACAACCAGTACTACCCTCAGCAGCAGAAGAACCCCTTTCGATGGCAGAAAGAGAAGAAGTAGCGAGAATATTACAAGGAGAAGCATAAGTACTCCTTTTGATGACAGAAGGAGAGGAATTAGTAAGTATATGATGAGAGGAATTGAGTATTCCAAGTGTAGGAGAAGCAGATTCGAAGGAATTCGCTTTTCCAGGCGATCGATGAAGTGTTGTTAAACAGCCTCAACCTTCTGTTGAAGAACAACTTCAATCAACTGTTGTAGAACTATTAGAACCTGTTGAGGTCCTGAGTGATATATTGGAAAATATTCATGGCACCTGCAACTTCCTCGATCGAAATTCCCAGTTGGATATTTTAGAGATGATGCACTGATGAAGCCCGTTCCTTTGACAACATTGCCTAATTTCCATGGGATTTCCTCTAACGATCTCGACACATTCCTTTTCGAATTCGATATTATCTGTCGGGGGTACGATTCTATAGCTGATTCTTATAAATTGAAAATATTCCCTGCTACTTTGAAAGGGATGGCTCTGCGATGGTTTATGGGTTTAGGGGGGAGAAATATCACCTCATGGGATGACATGAAGAATATTTTCCTGGAGAAGTATCAAGATTACTGCAAATATTGAGATATCAAGGAATAAATATTAAAATTTATGCAGAAGGAGGATTAGAATATGGAGGATTGTGTGGAACGTTTCAAAATACTTTGCAAAGATCAAGCCATAACGACCTGGACAAGGACATCTTGAAAATTATCTTTCTCCGAGAATTAAGGGAAGAGTCTCTGGAACTTTTGAATATAGTATGAAAAGGGGAGATATTGAAAGAACATTTTGATACCATCTACGAATTATGCATTCAATGTTCATGAGGATCTGCAAAGAATAAGCGGGGAATTCAGATCCTTAAGACATCTAGAGGGGGAGTTACGAAGGCAGAAATCAGAAATCTGCCTGATAATTTAAGGACCGATATCTTGAGTACATTATCCACTTAGATGGACAGTTTACAAGAAAAACATAAGAAAATTGAATTTGAGAACACCATGGCCATATTCTTCCCTCAAGAAACATCCGCTGAAGGAATGTCCATTGAATACTGTGGAGGCTTGTGCAGAGTCATTCTACCAGCTCATGTCCTTCTCTTCCTAGACTAAAGGCAATATTTTAGGAAGAAAATGAATAGGTAGATCAATTGTACTTCATGGGTTCCAAGAATCCATGGCAGCCACGACCACCAAATATGAATCAAGGTATGCCTTAGGAACTTTCTATATATTTTAGTAATTTAAATATCGGCCCTCAGTCGGTACCTTTTTCACCTCCATGGTTTCAATATTGGTAATACCCGCCTCGGAAATGAACCCTCGATCAGAGTTTGAATTTTTAGGGGAACTGCAAAAATTGTTTGTAAAAATCCCCTTAATTCAAGCTATGAGGGATGTGCCAATTTATGCTAATAAAATCAAAGAATATTGTTCCAAAAATCCTAGAAAAAAATCAAAGGATCCGCTCACCATTCATGTTATGGGGAATTTGTCTGACATCATCACTATAAGAAAAAAGAACATTGGTGAGGTTCATGCTTGTGACGGACCTTTAAGGTCTGTAACCAATGTCACATATGGTGACAATCCTTAAAAAAACGTCATTGTAAGTGTATATAGTGATGGTATTTAAGGTTCGTCACCAAAGCCATTCTCAATGACATGTTTGGTGAAGGTCGTTAAAGGTCCATCACTAATTCTCTCTTTGGTGACACTTCTAGCGATGAAATTTTATTGACCCTCACCGATGCAGTTTTTGTTACTTTTGGTGACGGTCAAAATTTTTTTATCATCATTGATCATTCCAATGAGTTTTTGATGACGTTATGTGTGTGTTAATATGTTTTTTGTCAAAATATAACGAATTAATACAATTATTGTGGAGTAATTTTATAATATTTCCAAGGCCATAGTGGTAGAGTCAGTCAGTTTTTTATGAAGTAATTAGTGTGTATCATTTCCCTCAAGTAATGACTAGTTGAATAGTGTTTTCCTATGAGTCAACACATGATTCATATCTATTAAGTTTATTATCTATAAAAATCCCTTTAGATAAATTCCCACTAGTGTGTGTAGGAAATATATTATTTACTACATAATCAAGCTCTGTCAATTATATTAACGAGAAATACCTAACACTCCTCAACAATCTAGGCTCACCTTAAATTAATGCTTTGGCACACACTAACATTTATTAGCACCTCACATGTATTGGAACATCTTTGTACCTAGAACATCTTGTTATGGCATTGAATCCCAAGTACATGGTGGCATGTACTAACACAACAAATAACTCTCCTAGCATGTGTTAGCATGCATGTAGTCCCTAGCATGCCTTGGAACAACTTGGTTGAATTCATTGACATACATTAGCACTTGGCACACAATTCCACTTGGCGTGTATTGGGACCTATTATTAGTGTGGCTAACACACCCCTTTTGAAAAAGATCAAGTCCCAACTTATTAACCCCTTATTGGTTCTTCCTTTTGTTTCCTTAAAACTTCTTGACAAATATTGACATACCCTGGCACCCTGCACATCCTTAGCACATGGCATGTATTGGAAAATCTTTGCATTATTTGGCACATATAATTAGCACACCCTAGAACTCTCAAGCACACTTTGAGACCTCTTGACCTGCCTTGATATTCCATAGCATGCCTTACCAATCCTTATCATACCTTGTCACTCCCTCCTTACCATGACAACTAGCACTCATTAACACGAGTCCCTGGCACACGTTCCTCATATTCATTAACTTCCATGAATTTTGACCTAGTGCTCCCTTAATGTTTTGTCTTAGTACTCCTTAATACTCCTCAACATGCATTAGCACTCTCTAGCACACCTTAGCACTCTTCAACATGCCCTTCCATTCATAGCATGCATAACACTCTGTGACACATATTGGCACTTGGCACATGTTGGCACTTGGAAAGTCTTAGCATGTATGGAAATTCTTAGAATGCACTAAGACTTTTCACTGGGCACCTATTGGTGCCTAGTGTTGGTGTGCCTAGCATGCCCCTCTTGGAAAAGGTAAATTAATGACTTATTAACCCTCTTATGTGTTCATTTACTTGTATTTTAACTTCTTTCTCCCTTTTGTTGCCTTGACAGTACCCGACACACATTGACACACCCTTGCACATCTTGGCATGCCTTATCATTTGGCACATCTTATCATGTTTGACATGCCTTCACACTATCTGACACATCTTAGAATTCCTAGAATGATTTGGCACTCATGCACTAGGGGAATTTTGAGGTCTAAAATGGGCCTCCTAAGGAAATTATAAAATAATAGAGGAAATAATAAAATAAGATTTGATTACATCCTCAAATTTTAGAGGGGGAGAAGAAAAAAGTACTTTCTCAACTCATATTTTCAACTTATCTCCCAAATGTTTTACTCAAATTTCAAACGGGAGTACTCGTTGGATGCGAAATTAAATTATTCATCCAAGGAGTACCCATGTTGCATACTTTTGATGGATCCTGCTACACGAAAAATGAGAAATACAAGAAAAATGTGATTGCAATCACGTTTTTTCATTATTTTCTCATTTTTCATGTAGTAGAGTCTATCAAAAGTATGAAACATGGGTACTCCTTGGATGATAAATTAAATTTTTCATCCAACGAGTACTCCGGCTCGAAATTTGAGTAAAAACTTTGGGAGATAAGTGGAAAATATGAGTTGAAAAAGTAGTTTTATTATTTTATTATTTTTTAATCTTTTTACCCTTTTACATAAAAAATGGTGAATTATCCCCCATGGTTTACACATCATATTGAATCCTATTGGTTCTTATAAAGTTTATTTCTGTTGTACATTTTTCTTAGGAGGCCTATTTTAGACCTCAAAATTCCCCTAATGTCCTCACAGCTAGCCTTTACATTTTTTTACAAATTGGGAGCCCAATCAATTCCTTGGCTACTGCAATTCATGTGACAATATTGGCTTGCTTCAACCACAACAACTTGACCAATTTCACCTACTACAAGTATATTGTGCCTTGTTCACCTAAGAACTGCCTATAACTCATCGTATGCCACTCATGTCCAAGCTCAACTTGTCCCACTTAACTCGTTACCAAGACAATTAGGATCACATGATCTAGCCATGGCCATAAAACAACTAAGAAACATAGCTTACATAGGAAATATTTCACATGTATGTTCAATTCATATAAACAGTAGAACATTAACTGGGAGTTTGCAAGAACCATAAGATGCACAAGGCACACAAGATATAAGCTAACAAAAGTTGAGTGCCCCAAAACTTATACGCAACAATGTACAATATGAAATTATCTATAATAGTTTAAAACATGAGCATGTAGCCAAAGTGTGCCACATCTCAAATAAAAAAATCAGTTAAAGTCAAACAATGTTGTGCCTAGCACAAAGTGATCCCCCTTTTTCTAAAACTGCTATGTTTATCCCCATATAAAAATCGTAAGCTTTCCTCCTGTAAATCCTCTTTGGAAATTCTCCTAACACACTTCATCCTTAGCACACTTGAATTTGGTGACACTCCCTAGCACACACTCTTATTCGTTCCTCTCCATGCATTTTGACCTAGTTATCCCTTGATATGCACTGACACTCCCTAACACTCTTCAGCATGCATTGATATTTTCTGACATGTGTTAGCATGACTTTTAATTCCTAATGTGCATCCCTTGACCCTCCCTAGATATCATGCCATCACAACTACCCTTACTTAATTTGCAACTTGGGAACCCAACCAAGCCCTTGCTTGAATATAATAGCTTGACCAAGTTACAGTTACTACAACTAGACTACGTTGTTGAATTGTGTAGCTTGGCAGGTACTCCACAATCCTAGTGAGATGGGTTTGTGTGAGTTTGGTCACAAAAGGCTTTGTGGGAAAAGAAGCCAAGAAAATTGATTTTGGACCCAAGATGGGGTTTAAAATCTAAAAGAAAATTAAAAAGGAAAATTAATATTTCCTAAGGTCTAAGTGGATAAAACCCGTAAGTTCTAGAGGGTTCCTAAGAGGTCTAGGAAAAAATATTTAAGGAGGCATTTGGATGAAGGAAAGAACATAAAGTGAGAAGGAGCTCATTTGATCAAGGGGGCGAAGAGAGATGTAGTCTTAAAGTAGGTCGAGTAAGAGGGTCGGGTAAGGGTTGCTAAAGGGAGGTCGTGATCATCCTCCAAGAGCAAGATCATCATGTGAGGGTTCACAAGAATGTTTCATAACTTAATGGTCGGTTCGAGCTAGGAATTAGGATGGAATATTGTTGGTTCTCTTATGGAAGATCGACCTTAAGAGAGGTTGCTCGTGAGAATTTGGGCATGTGATTTCAATGGTGTATTTCTGTGAAGGCCACATAAAAATTTGAAATGTTAAAATTTGCAACAATAAACATTGAAATTGGAAACCAGAAAGGACAAAAACAAAATATGCACCCACACTAGTGAAGGATTTTGATGCACCAAGAGTGAGGAATGTGGGGTGTCTGATTTATTTTTCCCTTAAATAAATTGGACAATAAATTGTAATTTCATCTCATAACAACTTGTGTTAGTTAACTAAGTCATTATGACTTAGTTAGCTCAAGAAATTTGATTTGAGGGTCTAAGATGAGGCATGTAGAGGGATTAATCTAATATTTTTTGGGTCCAGATCCATTTGATGCATTAGTGGGGTGCAGGTGTGAATTAGTTAACTCAATTTAATGAGTTAAAATTGGTTTAAATAGTTCTAACTAAGTGATGAGCTAGTGAGACGTAAACCAGTGAATTAAATTAGATTTAATTCACAATGAGTGATCAATTAGATAACTGATAATTCACTATCAATAGCTACATCCATGCCAGTTCCGAGGAAGACCCAGTTGAGGCAGAGGTTAAAGGGAACATAACTATCAATTGTATTTATACAAAATTTCCCATATGAAATTATAAAATCATTGGGATGCCATGATGGATTGTGTAGTCAAGGAAGACCAATTTTTCTAATTAATAGAGAGCTAATTCCCTAGGAATTGCATGAGCAAGGTAGGCTTAAGGAAGGCTAAGAATTGGCTAAGTACTAGACCGATTTTTCCTAGATCAGTGGGAGATAATTGGCAAAGTGCTAGAGAATCTCATGAGATATTAAACATTCTATTGTTTCATTATTCCTTGACTTAATACACAATAGAGATAGAGCGGTTTTGAGCAGTTTATCTCCCCAGATACGTCTTGTGTTGTGCGATTGATAATTTATTTCTCTTACTTATATGTGATTGTGCGATCGTGTTTTATTTCCAAAAATTGTAGGAAGGATTCAGTATATTGTTTTAGTACATTACAAGATCAAATTGAATCTAGTTGGTTATATTTTCGACATGGTATTAGAGCAGGAATTTTTTGGGCGATGAGTTTGCAAAAAATATCTAAATATTTTGGTTTAAATTTAAAAAAAAAAATAGCATATTTGGATTCCTTGTGAAAAACTACCCAAATGGACAATCAATTCAGAGCTCGAATGAGGGAGATGTCGTCTATTTAAAATCAACTCTTCTTTAGAAACTTTTATAACATTGGGACAATTACAATATGCGCGAGTCAAGAACCTATATGCACTTGAGATACCATATGCATGCAAAGCTTTAAGGAGCAAAATAGAGGTTAGAGACTTGGTTGTTGAGAGGAGTACAAATTGCCTCTCAACATGAGACTTTAGAAGCAATCTTAGAAGGTTGTGGAGAAACCACAATTGGAGAAGCAGAGAAGAGACCAAATGGAAGCATCCACTCAAGTAGAGACCTCCATGAGGGGGAAATTTCGAGCCAGATGGGCAGAGGGAGGACATGCAACCATACCTCCAGGTGAAAGGTGGGGTGATGTCTAGACATAATCCCAAGATACGAAAATTGGGTAGTGTCCATTGAGATGGTGTGTCTCATGGATAGAACCTATTTATGAGGAGTCCACAGTACAAAAGTAGCAGGAAGGATTAGTTAGATTGATGATGTTAGATGTCAAGAAGACAAAAATCAGAGTGAAAAATGTCAGATACTGGAGCACAGATCATAGTTGGCAATAGTGAAAAGGGCACGGATGCAGATGTCAGTAGCAATGCAGAGATTCCAGTAGACAGGTGCAGTAGCTAGCAGCAATCATAAGACTCTCATGCCAAATTCATTATATTGATTAAGTTGTTCGGAGGCAATTCAGTTTTAGGATTTGCGGGTGCCAACAATAGTAGAGAAGTGTTGCATGTAGAATTCCAAAGGTATTAGATTGGGATAGATTGAATTCCTTTCTTGTTGAGAGGGAGTGTTGAATTTTGCAATAAGAAATAGTGAAATTGGCAACTAGAAAGGACAAAAAAAATATGCACCCACACTAGTGAGGAATTTTGATGTACCAGGAGTGAGGAATGTGATGCGTCTAATTTATTATTCCCTTAAATAAATTGGACAATAAATTGTAATTTCATCTCATAACAACTTGGGTCAGTTAAGTAAGTCATGATGACTGAGTTAGCTCAAGAAATTCGAGTTGAGGAGATCTAGGTGGATATTTGTGGGCACCCGCCTATTCCACTTGGGCCCTCGCCATTGTCTCTTTTAGTTTTTCAATTTCTTTAATTATAGCACAATTTACTATTTTTGTCAGTTTTTCGGGTCCTAAACTTCTAGAGCCATTTTGAGGCCCCAAACGACTTTTTTTGGGCATCAAAATTTTGGCAATTTCATAGAAATCATGTTAATGTTTGTAGTCCTTGGAGAGATATTTCTAACTAGGTATCATGTGCGCCAAATGGAGATCATATGACCAAGTTACGACCCCAGGAAGTTGGCTGCCCAAATACCCCCAACAGGGCCCATAAACTCTTAGCGTTACATCTCCTTGAGTTAGGGTTTTCTCTTACTTTTCAATAATAAAAAGGCCCTTGATCCTGATTGTAACACAGTTTAGAGGCATGTAGCCACCACATCTCTTCTTAGAGATAAACTACCATCGCCCGAGCTAGTTCGTTTTCCATTCTGTCTGTAAGCATTTTTAAGTATTTAATATTAATGAAATGAAGTGTTATTCCTAATTCATATCTATGTTTATGTTTATTTCTGTATTTTATTGTGTTCCTGCATATGTCCAGATCATGAGGGTCTAAGTTGAGGCATGTAGAGGGATTCTAATATTTTTGGGGTCTAGTTGCAGTTGATGCATTTGTGGGGTGTAGGTGTGAATTAGTTAACTCAATTATTTGAGTTAAAATTAGTTTAGCTAGTTCTAACTGAGTGATGAGATAGTGAGAGGTCCAAAGAATTAAATTAGATTTAATTCACAATGATTGATCAATCACATTACTGATAATTCGCTATTAATAGTTCCATGCATGTCAGTGTTGAGTCTCAAATCTGCATCTTTCCTATACACCTTTCTAGACCTTTTTCATTCACCTGAACCTTCTAAGTTGTCAATATCATTGCATATTAATTGTAAAAGAGCATCTAAAATGGTTTTTAACTAAGTTTTGTGTCTGCTGTTTGATTTAGATTTTTGCTCATTTAGCTGCGGAATCTTGCCACTTTCCACAGCTGCTGCAACTTTCCGCAGCCATTTTGTGAAAGTCTATGTTGCAGGTGTCTTCAGGAAATTCGAGCCACATGGGAAAGTCAGAAATGATGTGGACATGGATCGTGTCCTATTGGCTCGAGAAAATTCACCTAAGGAGGCTATGGTCAAAGGTGGCCAAGTGGAAGTCAACCGTAGAGCCCCACGATGACAGGACTCTATTTCTTATCACGTGAAGATTTGTATGACCGTTTATAATTTACGGGAGACACATCAACACCTGTACACGGCTCCATAAGCCAAATCCAACATCCACTCTTCATATATTTACTCCTCACCGCGGCCATGATGCTGGATCTCTGGACGTGATGGTTCACGTGTCTCTATCAGCACAAACTTTAGGGAATTAGTTATATCACCTTTGTTATAAATAACGCGTTTTCATACGCATAATAGTTAGCCTCCATATAGCTCTGTAATGGAATTGCGTTGCCACTGTGTTGTAATATCATTTCTCTGTTATGACTTCATTTTAATATATAAGAAGACTCTGTTTCCAAGCGTAATTCGTATTTGAAGGCTGTTGCCCGAGGCTGGTGCAGAGGGCCCCTGCACACGCTGAGGTTTTGTGCATTACTGTATAGTTTCTTGTTTTATTTCTTTAAGTTCATTGTGCCATAAGTCATTCACGTGTTTATACATTGCATCTTTCATGATATTTATGCTTCATCTCTGTTCATAATCTTTCATGCTTTACATTTTACTTCTATCCATAATCTTTCATGTTTTATGTTGTTGATTAACTGATCAGTGTTCTTGTTTCAGATTACAAATAGGCAGCCCGGGCATTTGCATATCTTTTGACTAATGACATGGAATCAATATTGTTTTGCTGCTAATTTATTTTTCTTAGTTTTTGTTTAATTCCAGTACTGCTTTGTTTATTTCAGTCTTGCACATTTGCTTCAGTAGTTAGATTTAGATATATTAAATTGCTCATGTCATTTTTAGTTACCTCCGAAAACCATAGCTGGACTAATGGTGAGGGATTGAAGTATGAGTGTGTAGTTTGATATTAGTTTACTTTCTGCAAGTTAGATATATTAAATTTCTCATGTCATTTTCAGTTACCTTCGAAAACCATAGCTGGACTAATGGTGAGGGATTGAAGTACGAGTGTGTAGTTTGATATTACTTTACTTTCTGCAAGTTAGAAATATTAAATTGCTCATGTCATTTTCAATTACCTCCGAAAACCATAGCTGGACTAATGGTGAGGGATTGAAGTATGGGTGTGTAGTTTGATATTAGTTTCTTTTTCTGCAAATTAGATATCAGGTTGCTCAAGTTGTTTATGGTTACCTCCGAAAGCCATAGCTGGACTAATGGTGAGGGATCAGAATATAAGTTGATGTAATTTGATTTAGATTTACTTTGTTGCAGTTCTTGGATTTCTTTAAGCATAGTTTCTTTTGTGTTTAGACAGCAGCAAGGATAGTTTGGTTTTCATGCTCAATAGTTCACTGTTTGATTTACTAGGCTAGCAACACATTTTCATTTCCTTTCAGTTTTGTCATTGTATGTTTCAAATTCCTTTTGAAGTTTGAAGTTGGTAAATCATTATAAAGGATATCATTGCCTTGAACAATCATAACCACACTTGTTTTTATTTTAGAATTTCCATCTCACATTAGAAAACCAAAAACGACAAAAAGGTAAGAAATAGGTTATCTTGCACATATAGTGCGCCACACTTCATCAGCTTACGAATCCCAGATTGATAAATTAATGTAGCAATTTAGGACACACTAAATTGACCAAACATTTTGGTGCCGTTGCCGGGGAAGTGTAACTAGGTAGCCAATTTCTTAAAAAAAAAAAAAAAAAATAGTAAAAGAAGGGAAAACTTGATAACTTCTTGAATTATGCTCTCCTCTTGCACCTAGTGTGATCTGGAGGATCAGAAAAGAGAGTTATTGGTTCAGTAATTTCTTAATTTTGCTCTCTTCTTGCACCTAGTGTGATCTGGAAGATCAGAAAGAGAATTATTAGCCCAACTTTTAAAAAAATAAAAAATAAAAAATGGCATGCATAGAGCAAGAGATTCTAGGGGAAGGTTTATAGCTAAAGCCAAGAGTTCGATTTTCACAACTCCATCTTCTTCAAGGCATAGACAAGATTCACCACCATCTACCCCTAGCCTTAAGATTTTTGGAATTCAAGGAGTAGCTGAATTAGAGGATTCTCCTATACCACCTACTAAATCTCATTTAGAAAAGGAAGAGACTCCCTCTCATCCTCCCTTGATAGAAGAACTAGAGGACTTTAAGGACTCTAAAGAAACTATCATGACAGAGGAAATAATAGATGGATTTGGAGGTAGAGGTAGAGGTAGAGGAGAAGGAAACAATGGAGACAACAATGGTGAAGGAAATAATGGAAGAAATAGGGAAGGAGACAACTTGTTTGGATTCCCTATAGTTGATGAGGAAACTCATACAACGATGAAAAATATCTCACCATCTGTTCTCCCTAACTTTTATGGATTGCGAAGTGAGGATCCTGAAACATTTATGTTTGAGTTTGAAGTCGTGTGCCGAACCTATGACTATATGGAAGACTCTAAAAAACTCAAACTGTTTCCTTCAACTTTGAAGGGAGCTGCTTTGAAATGGTTCATGGGATTAGCTACTCAATCTATTAGGACTTGGAATGATATGAAACAAAAATTTTTGGATAGATACTTGGACTATTGTATGCCCACCAATCACAAGGATGAGGTATTCAAAATGATGCAAAAAGAAGATGAAAATTTGGAAGATTTACTTGAAAGATTTCAATACAACTTAAAAAGAGCAAAGATGAGCAAATTAGATGATGAAACATTGAAAGCCCTCATGTTAAAAGCCATTAGAGATGAATGGATAGATATTTTAAACATGATGGGGAAAGGAGACATTTCTCAACTTCCACTTCGTGACATAACAGAACTATGTGTCCATCTCTCAAGAGGAAAATCTAAAACAGGAAAAGGGCCTAGGGATCCTTCTCTTATTAGGGCTAACAAATCTGCAACTAGATTAGTAAGTAGGGCAGAGATTGGTAATATGCTTGATGAATTCAAAACTGATATCTTAGGGAGCCTTAGTGAACAACTAGACACCCTTAAAATCCAAAACAAGCAGAAAGCAGAAACAGATGCTCTAGCCATCTTTTTTCCGAAATGTAGGAAGAAACATGCTTTAAGGGAATGTCCCTTGGATGCAAAAGTTGTAGAAACATGTATAATTTGCTCAGAGAATCATGAGATCAAGGATTGTCCTTCAATTCCTGGACTCAAAGCTGTCTTTCAAGAAGACCCAAATTCGGTAGAATCTCTCTGTTTTGTTGCAAGAAGACCTTGGCAGGGACAACAAACTCAAGGGTTTAACAACCCTATGAATCTTCAAACCCCACCAAATTGGAATCCTTGGCAACAACCTTGGCCCCAACATCAAAATCCATATCAGCCATGCGTACAAGGGATGCAAAATCCTTATGGGAGATTTGCTCAATTTTATCAATATCCTTCATCTTTTCAAAATCAACAAGCTCCACAACTTCCAAACCCAAATCCACAACTTTCATTGCCATTTCCACAACAACAACCTTCTCAACAAAATCCAAATCCTCAACTCATGCTCCCATACCAACAAAAGACAAATCAACTTCCGGCTCAGCCATTGCCAAATCCTAACAATAAGAATCCTCAGAATACTTACATGGTAGAAGGACAACAATTTCCTACCTATATGATTGTTCCTCTCAATGATGTACAACTCAGATCTGGTAGATTTTTAGAAAAACCTTCTATAGATATTCAAGAGCAAGATACCTCTGAGGAGGACTCTCTTAAAGTCAATGAGGGTTCTGAGGAAGCATCTCTTCAAAATTCAAACATTCAAAAAGAAAAAGAAAAGTCAACTCCTACAACTCCTATAGTTGAACAACCTGCATCTTCATCTACACCTCCTTTTCCTGAAAGACTACAAATTGACAAGGGGGTGGAAAAACAAATCTTGTTGCCTAACTATGATTTTCTAGATGAATTGAAGAATGTCTGTATCAAGATTCCCTTGCTACAAGAAATTCGAGAGATTGCTATTCTAGAAAAAACAATAAAGGAGTTGAGTTTCAAAAGACCAGGAAGGAAACTAAAAGACACAAGAAGAATCCACCTGGTAGGAAAGATTGCAGATATTATGATGGGAAAAATTACCATGCAGAAGTATGTAGATCCAGGAACTCCAATTGTCAAGACACATATAAATGGGATAGAAATTCCAAACACATTGATTGACTTAGGGGCTGCTATTAACATTATGAGTAGACAGACTATGGACCAGCTAAAACTTCCTAACCTTATTTTTACACCTACTTTACTGCAACTTTCAGATCGATCAATTATTAAACCGGATGGTGTATTAGAAGATATTTCAGTCTCCTTAGATTCTTGGGAATATCCGATAGATTTTATGATTTTGACTCCCAAGAGTAATTTAGGAGGGCACCCACTTATCTTAGGAAGACCTTGGCTAGCCAAAGTTGATGCTTTTATTAGTTGTAGATCTGGGGATATGTACATTTCTAATGGTAATTCGACAAAGAAATTCAATTTGTATCCTCCAGCAAAAGCAATCACAGAAGTAGAAGACAATGAATGGGTTGATGATGAGGACACTATACAACCTGTCTTTACCATTTCTGAAATCAGTGAGGATAGTCAAATTCTGAACACATTAGAAAATTTTGAGATATCTTTAGAATATGACCCCACACAATTTCAGTTGGAATCTGACATAGAATATTTATCATCAAGACAAATGTCTCTTTACTCTATGGAAGAGTTTGGTAATTCTGCTATTGAGATTTTTCCAGAAAAGACATTGAATATCAACAAACATTTGGAAAAATCACAACAAGAAGAACTAACCAGAATCTTGCAAAAACATTCTACTGCATTTGCATGGGAGTATACTGACATGAAGGGTATTGATCCTAAGACTTGCATCCATCATATCTATATTGAGGAAAACAGTAGACCAATCAGACAACCTCAAAGAAGGATGAATCCAAATCTTGGGGAGATAGTGAAAGAAGAGCTCCAAAAACTTCTCAATGTAAACTTCATTTATCCAATTTCAGATAGCCGATGGGTTTCTCCTTTGGTTATAGTACCAAAAAAGAATGGTAAATGGAGGGTATGCATTGATTACAGGGAATTGAACAAAGCAACTTTGAAGGATCACTTTCCTTTGCCTTTTATCGATCAGGTATTAGATACATTTGCAGGTAAAAAGTACTTTTCATTTTTGGATGGTTTTAGTGGTTATAATCAAATTCAGGTAGCACCTGAAGATCAAGATAAGACCACATTTACTTGTCCATGGGGAAATTTTTCCTATCGAGTGCTTCCTTTTGGGTTATGTAATGCACCTGCAACATTCCAAAGAGCAGTACTAGGAATTTTTTCTGATCTAATCCATGATTGTGTAGAGGTTTATATGGATGATTTTACGGTTTATGGTAATTCATTTGAAGAGGCATTAGAAAATTTGGAAAAAGTTCTTATAAGATGTAAAGAAACAAACCTTTCATTAAGCCATGAAAAATGCTTTATGATGTTTATTGAAGGGATTTTTTTAGGACATCATATTTCAGGAGATGGAATTAAGGTTGATAGATCAAAGTTGAAGTCATCTCCAAGTTGCCTATTCCAAATTGTCAAAGAGATGTTAGAAGTTTTCTAGGATTTACTGGTTACTATAGAAGATTTATAGAAAACTTCACTAAAATAGCATCTCCACTCTCCAAATTGCTTACAAAAGACTGTGAATTTAAATGGGATCCTGATTGTCAATCAGCCTTTGAAACTTTGAAAACAAGAATATCTGAAGCACCTATCTTGAGAGGACCAAATTGGAAACTCCCTTTCCATATTTCTATGGATGCTTCAGATACAGCTCTAGGAGCTGTGTTGGGTCAAAAATATTTAGTTCCTTATGCCATTTATTATACCGGTAAAAATTTGACTCCCACAGAGTTGAACTATACTGTGACTGAAAAAGAGTTTTTAGCTGTTGTTCATGCAATTAATAAGTTTAGACATTACATAACAGGCTATGAAACTTTTATTCATACTGACCATTCTGCAATTAGATATTTAATGAACAAACCTATTACTAATGGCAGAGTGACAAGATGGCTCTTACTTTTACAAGAATTCAATATTACTGTGTTGGATAGACCAGGGAAACAAAATACAGTAGCTGATTTCTTGTCTAGGATTCAGAATACTAAAGAAGATTTCCTGTAGAGGATAAGTTTCCTAATGAATACTTGTTTGCAGTAACTATTAAGACCCCTTGGTATGCAGATATTGCTAACAATTTGGTTACAGGGAAACTGCCTTCACATTTATTTCCAAGTGAAAAACGAAAAATTATTCAGGAGAGTTCAAAATATTCATGGATTTCTAACGAATTGTTTAAAACAGGGCCAGATCTTGTGATCAGAAGATGTGTCAGGGAAGATGAAATGCCTGATATTCTTAAGGCATGTCATGATGAACCATACGGCGGACACTTTGCAGACAAAAGGACGGCCTATAAAATCCTCTCTTTAGGATATTATTGGCCTTCCCTCTTCAAAGATGCAAAACAATATGTCAAAAGGTGTGACAGCTGCCAAAGAGTAGGGAAACCTACCCATTCAAATGAAATGCCATTGCAACCACAGGTACTCATTGAACCCTTGAAAAATGGGCTTTAGATTTCATTGGACCTATTAATCCACCATCTAAACAAAAGAAGTATATATTGGTTTGTACTGATTATGTTACTAAATGGGTAGAAGCCAAAGCATTAGTATCTGCTACTGAAAATTCAGTTGTTCATTTTCTTTATGAGGATATTTTTACTCGCTTTGGTGTTCCAAGAGAAATTGTGACAGATCAGGGGAGCCAATTCACATCAAATTTGGTGGAGAAGTTGATGGAAGAGTACAAAATCAAGCACAGAAGATCTAATCCTTACCATCCACAAGCAAATGGTCAAGTGGAGTCTACAAACAAAGTTCTTGAAAGTATCATCACCAAAACTGTTCATCTACATAGAAGAGATTGGGCAGAAAGGCTTCCAGAAGCCTTGTGGGCCTACAGAACTACATGGAGGAATACAACAGGACATTCTCCCTATGAACTTGTTTACGGGAAAGAAGTCTTGCTCCCCATTGAGTTCCAAGTCAAGACCTTCAAGATAGCAGTTCAGTTGGGGATGGACTTATCAGAAGCCCAAAAGCATAGAATGGAGCAGTTGAATGAGCTAGATGAGATCAGACAAGAAGCAATTTTAAGAACTGGTCTAGTTCAATATCAAAGAGCTAAATGGCATGACAAGTACATCAAAGAGAAGAAGTTTAAAGAAGGAGATTGGGCATTGTTATTTTATTCCAAGTTTAAAGGTTTTCAAGGAAAATTTCGGACTCATTGGCTTGGGCCATATGAGATTGACAAGATCTTTAGCAATGGAGCGGTAAGAATCAAGACCATTGATGAGTTTCAAACTCCTCTTATTGTGAATGGCCACAGATTGAAAGTTTATCATAAGCCACTCTCAAAGGAGGAATTTGTCAAAATGTTTCAAGAAAATTCTGCAATCAGGCTGGTACAGAAGAATTCTTCTTCTCCACCAGCCTAGCTTTTGTCCTTTTCAATTTAAAAATAAATAAATAAAAATCGTATAAGCCTGAAAACCAATCACTTATTGGCAGTCTTATACAGAAAATGTAGGGTGAAAATCAAGAACACTTGACACCCTATATTTTCCAAAAAAAAAAAATCTCTCTTTCATTTCACAAGCTTTGTGACCATCCACTCCATTCCATTCCACTTCATTTCACTCCACTTCATTCCATTTCACTTCATTTTATCTATTTCATTCCATTTCACCAATAAAATTCTCTTTCATGACCATTTCCATTTAGTCAATTGTCATCCGTTCATTTCCATTCACCCAAATAATAGCTGTGTCAGTTTCCGCAGCTGACATCTGTTTCCGCAGCTGACACCAGTTTCCGCAGCCAGAAGCAGATTCCGCAGCTACCACTCTGTTTTTCAAAAGAATGTACGGCCAGATGTTATTTCCACAATCATGAAATCAAATGCAGGTATGAGGACCAATTATGAAGACATGGGGCATTCAAGATATCAATGAGGAGCAACTAATTGAAGACCAAGGAAAAATGGCAAGAATTCCAAGGTATGAGTAAAAATTTATTTCAAATGGCATTTAAAACACATTTTTATATAGTTATAAACCATAAGCCCCATTATGTGCAATGATTGTATTGACAAACTCCGTAACCACTCCATGATCTTTGTACAATCCTCCCACAATCCTTGCATTCATTCTCAAATGGTCCCATAATTAAACCTCTGATCTTCACTCATACTCTGATATTCCACCTGTGACAATTAAACGTAGTTGATTTGACTACGGCTTCTTTCAGCCGCATAAAATTCGTAGCCGTTGTATAAACGTGCTTACATTTATTCTGCATCCACCAAATTTTAAAACACTACCGGATGTGTTATACTCCTCCTATTGTTCTATTAATCTCACAGCCGCATTTCCGCCGTGCTCATGTAACCCTTCTCTGTTCCGCTTCACCCCATTTCGTTCTCTGTTACGCTACAGTCTGTATACCCACTCTCTGATATCTACCTACAGTCATCGTGCTCATTTCCGTTCATTCAGCCGTCCTACTTCCATTGAACCCTCCTCACGCAGGAAAGTTTTTAAAGAGCAGAAAGAAGGATGGGTAAATTGTTGAGAGCAGAACCATAGGGACCTAAATTCATGGAAGGATACCCGCAAGTCAGGGATATATTGAAGAAGGCAAAGTGGCTGCGGTTTATCCAAAAGTTTAGAGGCTACCATAAAGAAGTGACAAAAGCGTTTGCAAGGTCTTTCAATGGCCTGGAGGTAGAGATTGGAGACCTTAAGTTTACGGTGAATGAGGCATCTATAGCATCTGCCACGGAACTTCTTCAAGAGGGTGAACGTTGGTTTAAGAACAAAAGCATTAGTGATGAAGCCTGGAGAGTGATTCTACATAACCCAGGTATGGACATAACTATTTTTAAAAGAGGAATTCCTGTTCATGCTTTGAAAGAGGAATGGGCTACTTTGCTGCTAGTTGTTCAAAAATTTATCACCTGTGAGGGCCGTTTTAGGTCAATGTATATGTACCATACCAGATTGCTGATGAACTTTCTAGATAACCAGACCCTCAATCTGCCATACTTTTTATTAAATAGTTTGAAGAAGATGTCTGTGACTGTTCAGAAGCATTTAGGGGATGTAGAACCACATCTATATCACCATGGTCTTGTGAAATTTTTGATTGAAAAACAGTTAAAAGAGAAGAAGGACACATGGGAACAATTTTTGATTAGAAATTTCTTTGAGGAACCTCAAGAAATTCCTGAAGGTAGTACATCAAGAAGGAGTAGGAGAAAGAGAACAAATGATGAAATTAAAAGTACTCCTACTACTACAATTGAAAGAACTAGTAGGGAAGAGAGACTGTCAAAAAGGAAGAAGAAAGAAACCAAGGGTAAAAAGCCAATAACATCAAAAGAGAGAAAAAGTATTGAGGCTATGCATCAAACCCCTTCTTCCGAAGAAGATCATCAAGTGTTATCTGAGAGACTAGTTCACCTTCAAGAACAGTCATCTATGGCCAAGAAAAAAGGGAAAGGAAAACAAAAGCAAAAAGACAGTGGTCCACAGCATGTGAGAAGAAGTTCCAGGCTTAAGGGGAAGTTGAGGAAAACGCAAATGAAAGGACCCCATTTTATTGATTTGGGAGAAGAAACATCTGAACAATCCCCAGCTGCCATAGTCCATCTCACTCTCAGTCAGACAGTGAACCTAGTTCATTTCATTCTCAGTCAGACATTGAACATAGTCCATCCCATTCTCAGCCAGACGTTGATGTGAGCCCTTCTCAGCCAGATTTTGAAGACAACTCTCCTCCATGGAATTTTGGGGACAGCCCAATAAAAAACGACACCTGAGATAGACCCAAATCAACAAGAAGTATATGATTACATAGAATCTTTAGAAAGAGCAGCTACGGGTCCTAGTACTTCGTCCACTCAGCCTCACATAGCACAAGATGATCTAGTCCAATCACTAAAACAAGAAGTCTTTGAGCTAGAGATTTTAAATAGACACATTAAAAATGAAAATGAGGCATTGAAGGAACAAGGCAAATTGGACAAGATCATTCATGATAATACCATGCTACATCTGGGACTATGGCAGAAGAAGAATAGGAAATTGAAGAAAAAATGCCAGAAGTTAAGCAGAGCACTGATTAATATCAAATTCAGATGCTTGATGAAAAAGCCCAGGATGTTAGCAGCACCAAGGAAGAGGAGGAGAGGACTGGATGTACTGGCTGAAGTTTCAAGGCATATGAACTGAAGAAGGATTATCAAAATTTTGGTTGCATGAGGACATGCAACACCTTCACAGTGGGGGTATGTTGAGTCTCAAATCTGCATCTTTCCTATACACCTTTTTAGACCTTTTTCATTCACCTGAACCTTCTAAGTTGTCAATATCATTGCACATTAATTGTAAAAGAGCATCTAAAATGGTTTTAACTATGTTTTGTTTCTGCTGTTTGATTTAGATTTTTGCTCATTTAGCTGCGGAATCTTGCCACTTTCTGTAGCTGCTGCAACTTTCCGCAGCCATTTTGTGAAAGTCTATGTTGCAGGTGTCTTCAGGCAATTCGAGCCACATGGGCAAGTCAGAAATGATGTGGACATGGATCGTGTCCTATTGGCTCGGGCAAATTCACCTAAGGAGGCTATGGTCAAATGTGGCCAAGTGGAAGTCAACCGTAGAGTCCCACGGTGACAGGACTCTGTTTCTTATCACGTGAAGATTTGTATGACCGTTTCTAATTTACGAGAGACACATCAACACCTGTACACAGCTCCATAAGCCAAATCCAACATCCACTCTTCATAGATTTACTCCTCACCGCGGCCATGATGCTGGATCTCTGGACGTGATGGTTCACGTGTCTCTATCAGCACAAATTTTAGGGAATTAGTTATATCACCTTTGTTATAAATAACGCGTTTTCATACGCATAATAGTTAGCCTCCATATAGCTCTGTAATGTAATTGCGTTGCCACTGTGCTGTAATATCATTTCTCTGTTATGAATGCATTTTAATATATAAGAAGACTCTATTTCCAAGCGTAATTCGTATTTGAAGGCTGTTGCCCGAGGCTGGTGCAGAGGGCCCCTGCACACGCTGAGGTTCTGTGCATTACTGTATAGTTTCTTGTTTTATTTCTTTAAGTTCATTGTGCCATAAGTCATTCACGTGTTTATACATTGAATCTTTCATGATATTTATGCTTCATCTCTGTTCATAATCTTTCATGCTTTACATTTTACTTCTATCCATAATCTTTCATGTTCTATGTTGTTGTTAACTGATCAGTGTTCTTGTTTCAGATTACAAATAGGCAGCCCAGGCATTTGCATATCTTTTGACTAATGACATGGAATCAATATTGTTCTGCTGCTAATTTATTTTTTTTAGTTTTTGTCTAATTCCAGTACTGCTTTGTTTATTTCAGTCTTGCACATTTTCTTCAGTAGTTATATTTAGATATATTAAATTGCTCATGTCATTTTCAGTTACCTCCGAAAACCATAGCTGGACTAATGGTGAGGGATTGAAGTATGAGTGTGTAGTTTGATATTAGTTTACTTTCTGCAAGTTAGATATATTAAATTGCTCATGTCATTTTCAGTTACCTCCGAAAACCATAGCTGGACTAATGGTGAGGGATTGAAGTACGAGTGTGTAGTTTGATATTAGTTTACTTTCTGCAAGTTAGAAATATTAAATTTCTCATGTCATTTTCAGTTACCTCCGAAAACCATAGCTGGATTAATGGTGAGGGATTGAAGTATGAGTGTGTAGTTTGATATTAGTTTCTTTTTCTGCAAATTAGATATCAGGTTGCTCAAGTTGTTTATGGTTACCTCCGAAAGCCATAGCTAGACTAATGGTGAGGGATCAGAATATAAGTTGATGTAATTTGATTTAGATTTACTTTGTTGCAATTCTTGGATTTCTTTAACCATAGTTTCTTTTGTGTTTAGACAGCAGCAAGGATAGTTTGGTTTTCATGATCAATAGTTCACTGTTTGATTTACTAGGCTAGCAGCACATTTTCATTTCCTTTCAGTTTTGTCATTGTATGTTTCAAATTCCTTTTGAAGTTTGAAGTTGGTAAATCATTATAAAGGATATCATTGCCTTGAACAATCATAACCATACTTGTTTTTATTTTAGAATTTCCATCTCACATTAGAAAACCAAAAACGACAAAAAGGTAAGAAATAGGTTATCTTGCACATATAGTGCGCCACACTTCATCAGCTTACGAATCCCAGATTGATAAATTATTGTAGCAATTTAGGACACACTAAATTGACCAAACAGTCAGTTCTGAGGAAGACCCAGTTGAGACAGAGGTTAAAGGGAACATAACCATCAGTTTTATTCATACAAAATTGCCCATGTGAAATTATAAATTTATTGGGATGGCCATGATGGATTGTGCAACCAAGGAAGGCTGATTTTCCTAATTAATAGGGAGATGATTCCCTAGGAATTGCGTGATCAAGGTAGGCTGAAGGAAGGTTGATAATTGGCTAAGTACTAGATTGATTTTTCCTAGATCAGTAGGAGAGAATTGGCAGATTGTTGGAGAATCTCATGAGAGATTAAGCATTGTATTGTTTCATGATTCCTTGACTTAATACACAATAGGGATAGAGGGATTTTGAGAAGTTGCTTTCCACAAATACATCTTGTGTTGTGTGATTGATAATTTATTTCTCTTACTTATATGTGATTGTGCGATCGTATTTTGTTTCTGAAAATTGTAGGAAGGATTCAGTATCTTGTTTTAGTACATTACAAGATCAGATTAAATCCCGTTGGTTAGATTTTCTACATGAAATAAAAGAAAGGGTTGATACGATCTTGTCATGTGGTGGTTAGTAGGCTGCAAGGTATGTGATAAAGACCAACATAAATGGAGGAGGGCTTGCACTGTAATTTAGAGCCAAAACAGAAGTAGACGCAAGCGTAATATTGACTGAGGTAACCCTAGTTTGAGGGTCGACATTGAGATCTGAAATTCATGTCAAGATTCATTCAAAGAAATGTCTAGAATATATGGATCCATATGAGCTAGGTTGAGTCTCTTATGGAGGCAAGAGTCGTGGCTTTTTCTATGGGTGGATAGAGTTTTTTCTACAGCAATTATAAGTACATAAGTATAGTGTCCTAGTTAGGACAATTTCCTTACATGTTTAGTTCATAAGGTATGCCCTTAAGACTGTGAAAAATTTGCGTAGAAGAAAATCAGTTGCGACCCTTAGAGCGAGGTTTATTTTTGCAATATAGATCGTAGATCTGGAAGATGGTTTGTAGATTCAGTATGTGTAGAGATAGCAAATCCAAAGGAGGGTGGAACTTGAGCAAAACATTGAACATGCAGAAAAAATGTGTCATATAAAGAATGGATTGACATGCAGAGGATTTTATTTTGGTGGATTATCCAGAGAGTTTTAGACAGAGATATAAAGCAACCTATAAAAAATTAGTCAATGGACTGTTAGTGGTTGATTTGTGACCCTAGTTCAGTCATCTACAGATTGTTAGAAGGATGATATGAGGAGTAGTTCAGATTTTTTCATAGATTGGACAAAAAAGATCAAAATTTCGATACATAAGAACAATTCTTTTTAGAGGACTCAAACCATTTTTAGGTGGAAGATTTGAAGAGCCCTAGATGAAGACAATATTGTGGGCCCTAGATCAGTAAAACGAATTGACTGTGGTTGGAAATATTTATGGTAGTCCATTTATAGTTGGAGGGTTGTTAGGTGACTGTCAAAGAAGAGCCCTAACTCTTGTACTTATGAAGGAAAACAAGATTGGTATAAGGGAAAGTGTATAGGGCCTAGGGGTGTGTAGACTTTGAAGGACTAAAGTAGCAGTCAAGTGGGCTAGCCAACTAGCCCTAGTTCACTATATTGTATAGGATTAATTCAGCGAGAATAAGGGAAGCCTCCATAGCCCTAGACTTCTCATCTTGGAGCCGTAGTATGGAAAAATTGGGCATACCAAATAGTTGTTCACAAATGGAGTTGTGAACAAATTGTTACCACTCAAACTAGTAGTGAACCTAAAAGGGGTTCCTAAGAGGGCAATTGCTAGGACAAGGGCAGCGTTGGAGGCTTATCCCATTGTCACCATAGTTAAGGCTCCTTTCTCTTCACGTAATTTCACCGATGGGAGAAGTCCCAGTGGTTTAGGAAGTCACTTGTAGAGTATAAGTCAATGAATAGGTGGGAAGTGACCCTAAAAACCCTTTCCCTAAGATATAATAAAGAGTGGGACTTGCTTGTCTTTTAAGCAAGGGACTTGATCTTATAGGGAGAGAGGAGGGAGATTGAAGGGTTAAGGGAGAAGAATAATAGTTATGAAGTAATTTATCAAATCATAAAATCCTTTGGGAACTTGGATTCCCAATTGGTCGTTGATGAAAGGCCTTTGACACCAAATGGGACCACAGGGGGTCAAGTGGACCCAACCGAGGTATGAGGATGGAATTTAGCAACCAATGATGTTCCTATCTTGTAAAATGTGAGGGGTAAGTATCAGGCAATATTTTTTACTTCAATGGGTCAAAATGATCCTACTAGGTTCTAGCCTTTGTAACACCTAGGAAAAACTTGATTCTAGAGCTAGGGCTTGAGGTACCTAGAGATTCCACCATCGAAATTGGCCCAAATTATGAGGAGAGTGAGGAGACCCACAAACGCAGTTGCATGTAGGAGATAGAAATTATCCTCTGGCTATATTCCTGGGAAATTGATGCCCTAGGTGACATAATGGGGCTAGACCTAGGGAAAAATTGAAAATTGTGAAAAAAGGGGGGGAAATCATCACCCTTTTTGAGGGAATAATGCCTTATTCACTTGGGGATATGGATTCAGGGATGATAATGAAAAATAATTTGGTTTCTTGATCAAGGAGGCCTAGAAAGTCAACTACGCCCAATGTTAGAGTAATGCGAAAAGTGACCTTCAAGCATTTATACTTCATACAAATGGTGCAATATTATTGAGATAAAATGATCTATATAAAGTAATTTCATTCATCTAACAATGTCCCATACATTAAATAAGCTAAATAGACACATAATTCCACATTTCCATCATGAAACAATTACCCCTAGTCATAGTTAAATTCAATAGTATGCAACAACAAGAAGAATAGAGTTAATTGTTCACTCACAATGTTAGAGAGTATATCCAACCAGCTTCACATTTGCAAAAAAAAATCTCTAACATAAAAATAGCCCAAATCCATACATCAAAATGCATCCACCATCCAAAATAGTCCTCCAATAAAAAATGTGAAGTTCTCTAAAGATAGAGAGATCCCAAGTCAAGTGATGATACAAATGAATCCAATTAAATCATATTTATACATTGATTAGCAGTTGATCATTGATAGAGTCAAATTGAGGAGTTGCATAATGGGAGGCAAGAGGACCTGCCAGATGTCATGTTTAGTACATGTGGACTGAAAGGGCTACGTGTGGCCACCATCCAAAATTTGTTAAAGTGTTGTCTTGTTCAAGGTAGATTGGTTATACTAAAGACTAACACCAAGCCCTAGTTGTATTTTGTGTATCAGTGTGATTATAAAGGGCTATGATCCCTGGTACAAGGGCTATAGCCTATTGTATTATAGTTTGTAATTTAAAAAATAATGGTTTGAAAAAGTTAAAAATTGTCATGTGTCGTTAGTTGATTCCCTAATGTGTGTAGATTTCATTGTGCCAAGTAGATGTGTTGTGGAAATTGAGTGTGTTTGAATCAAATATTCTAAGAGAAAAACCAAATTCTCATATGTTGTGGAAATTCAACATATGAATTGTGCACCTAAGAACTACCTGTAACTCATATTAGGCTACTCATGTCCAATCTCAACTCATCCCACTTAACAAGTTACCAAGACAAGGCTCATCACATCCAACTGTGGTTGTAAAACAAATAAGAAACATAGTTTATATATTTCCATGCCATAACACCTGGCATGTCTTAAATGCATTGGCACTATGTGGCATGTATTAGTATCCCCTACATTCCTTGACATGCTTTTACACACCCTAACACACCCTAGCACTTCCTGACACACCTTGGTAGTTTAGCATACCTTGGCACTGCCTAGCATATAACCCTGTCACTCCCTCCTCAACACACCTATAACTCATTGACACTCCTTGTCACACACTCTTATTCATTAATTTCCATGCATTTTTATCTAGTGTTTCCCTAACACTCCCTAACACTCCCTATCATGCATTTGCACACCCTAACACCTAACACATCTTGGCATGTCGCCCTAGGACTCTAGCATTCTTTGGCACTACCTAGCATACCTTGTCACTCTATCCTTTGCACACCTAGAGCTCATTGACACTCCCAGTCAAAAAATCTTATTTATTCATTTCGATCTTGCATGCATTTTTACCCTGTGCTTCCTTATGTTTCCATAACATTCCTTAACACTCCTTGGCACGTGTTGGTACATCCTAGCACCTAGGACATCTTGGCATGTCGCCCTAGCCTCTAGCATGCCTTAACACTACCTAGCATACCTTGTCACTCCCTCCTTAGCACACCTATAACTCAATGACACTTCCAATCACAAACTCTTATTTGTTCATTTCAATGCATTTTGACGTAGTGCTCCCTTGTGTTTCTGTGGCAATCCCAGTTAACACTTCCTTTCACGCGTTGGCACATCTTGGCCGCATGTTGCCCTAACACTCTAACATTCCTTAGCACTGCCAAGAATTCCTTGTCACCTCTCCTTAACACACTTGGAACTCGTTGACACTCCCTATCACACACTCGTATTCATTCATTTCCATGAATTATGACATATTAGTGCTCCCTTGTGTTTCTCTAGTACTCCATAACACTCCTTGGCACACATTGGCACAACCTGTAACTTGCACATATTGGCATGCTTTCCTAGCACTCTATCATGCCTTGGCCCTGCCTATCATGCCTTTTAACTCCCTCCCTATAACTCCTAGTACTTGCTAACACTCCCTATCTCACACTCTTATTTATTCATTTCCATGCAATTGAAACTAGTCCTCCCTTCCATTTCCCTAGCACTCCCTAGCATGTGTTGGTGCCACACCCTAGCACCTAACACCTATAGGAATGCCTAACATGCCTTGGAACTTTATAACATGTGTTAGCACTTCCTAGAATTCCCTACACACCTCGGAACTCCCTATTTGTCATGCCCTCATAGATTACCTTGCTTTTTTTGCGACTTGGGAACCCAACCAAGTCATTGAAAAAATAGTGTTGTGTCTAGCCCAAAGTCTCCCTTTGTCTGAAACTGATTTTTCCATCCCCTTTTCACAATCGTAGTATTTCCTCCTGCAAGTCCTATTATGAAATTCTCCTAAAACACTTTTTCCATGGGACACCTAGAATTCACTTACACTCCCTGACAGTGACACTTACACTCTTACTCTTATGTGATTTTAATCTAAATCACAAGACATAATCCTACTCTACTACTCTGTGGAATTCAATTGAAAATTTAGAACATAAATCACAAACATGAATTGAGAAATAACACACACGAACATAGCAATTTTCCAGGGGAAAGCAACTGCTAAAAATCCCTTATGCATGCTTGCATTAAATCATATGAATAAAGATGTATTACAACTGCTTGCTCTCTCTAAGCACAACCTACAACTGAATAACCTATCTCTTTGTTCACTGAGAAGATCTAACCAAAAATTAGTAAATTTATACCTCTACTTGAGCCCCTATTTCCTTGCACAAGTCCTGAGAAATTAGACCCATATTATTTAGGAAATTCCTCCAAAATTCTTGTGCAATTTCCTAGGGTTGATCACCTTACCAATACAATTCATGTACACTCAATCTATTATATAATTAATTATGTGTTGCCTTGGAATCTCCACCACAAATGGGGAACTCAAATTATCTGCATGCACTAGCTATTTTGGGTTGATTGATCAGTTAATTGGATAATCATTGAGTTAGATTGAAGTCCCACTACACAATTGACCTTCCAGTAGTTCCTCAAACAGTTAGAACTAGTTTATCTGAAAGAAACTTGAAATAACTATCCCTGATTGCAACAAATTAGCAATAACACATGCTTAACTGAACTCCAACTCCTCTAACTTGAATTTACTAAGCTAAATTAGTGACAAGAGCCATGTCACCTCAGTTAACTGCCTCCAAGTTGTTTGTTGATGTGGAAATTTTATTTTTCTCAATTTGACCAAGGCAAAGTCAAATTGAGATTTTCTTGTTGCATTTTTCAATAGTAGACATTTTCCTACTCTAGATAATGTTTTCCCTCAACCAAGCATGGTAACAAATGTGTTTTTTGTTGTTGTTGATCACTTTCTTTGGACAATAATTTTGGCACCCTATAAGAAGTTTGTCGAAACAAAATCCACTCATAAGCTCTTCTTCTAGCATATTTTGGTTCATTTTGGGTTGCCAAAGACCATATTTCTTGATAGGGATAGTAGGTTCCTCAATATTTTGTAGTTTAACCTTTGGTCCATGATGTGCATCAAGCTTGACCAAATCCACTGCCTTCCATCCCTAGATTGATAAATAAAAAGTACTCGATATGATTATTGTAGATTTCCTTAGAGTATACAATTGTGAGGATCCACACACATGTTGAAAGCCTTCCATATTTTCAACAGAAATTTGACATAGCTCTTCATATTTCTATTGCTCACAAGCCTTTTTATGTGTGCTTGGGGTCCCAACAATTGACACAAATTGATGTAGCTATATTCATGGAATAAAACATGAAGATACCTCCCATACTTGGAACAAGGTAAGCAACACAACCAATTTTGAGGAATGTATCTAACAAATTCAATAATGAGTTCATGATATTTTATAGAAAGTTGCCAACTTCAAGTACAAGTAGATACACAATCCATTTGGTTCCACATAAGTTTCAGGTTGGTGACGAGTTATGGTTTGACTTGCATGAAAAACAATTGAAAAACTCAGAAAAGTAGCTCATACCATTTTGATATGAGCCTTACACCATCACCAAGGCTATGGGTGAGAATTATTTTGAAGATAGTCAAAGGATGATTTATATTACTTCAAATGTATATGTTAGGATGATTTATGCTTCATGGGGTGCCTGTTTAGACAGAGTTCCTCTAAGAGAATGAAAAATATTATCACACCATTACTTACATAAGTAATTGTGATATCTACCCGAATAACATTATGTTACTACATAAGAGATTTTAAAAGTGACAATTTTAAGGCTTGTTTTATATCAAGGTATGTGGATCATTATGTTTTTTTTCCAAAGAATTTACATATGAATAATTTTTTTAAATAGTACACCACTCTAATATTATTTCTCTTACATGCTCCTCGGTTATAATTCAAAGCATCATAGGTACTAAAATTAATGAAACTCTTTTTTTTTGCTCTAAATAACTGAGACTCCCAAGTGTGTTACACTCAATATTCAAACTTGCACTATTGTTAAGACTACTTCCTCTAATTGTTATTGTTCCTCCATAAGTACGCTGACTATGAGGTGGAATTGAACCATTATTAACATGCTATTGTAGTGTTACCTTATTGTATTTAAGAAGCATGAGGGGTGGGGTTGGTATAATGCCAACTTTGCTATTGTCTAGTGTCGTGCCCACTACTAGGTTCTCATCCTCTGTTGACCTTAGGATATGGTTTCCCATTAGTTCATTTGATTCTTTCTCATTCGCAATCTCATCCTACATTGCATCCAACTTGCTACTTTGTAATCACATACCTCTCGTAA
The DNA here is from genome assembly GCA_034641835.2 of Pinus albicaulis. Classification (NCBI taxonomy): domain Eukaryota; kingdom Viridiplantae; phylum Streptophyta; class Pinopsida; order Pinales; family Pinaceae; genus Pinus; species Pinus albicaulis. Next base: position 1,030,707 of record CM076574.1, on the reverse strand, counting down.
CCCCACTCCAGTGTGTTCATTAGACCTCATTGAGGTGCCTTGACTGCTACTCTTTATTGAGCTATATTTTATCATCAACCCTTTGTTTCAAAACCATCCGCTCACCAACTCACATTTCTCATTGAAATTCTCCAACTCTCTCATCCTCACTTCACTACTCTCTTCCTCATTAATCTCCTTTTGCAACTCCTCATTTCTTTCTTCATCTTCTTCATTTGCTCAGATCAAGTTCAACCACCACTCATTAGTTGGTTCTACTTCCTCAAAACTTATTCAAATTTCTATTTAGCTTTTGTGTCCTTCATGGTCATTTATTCCTTCAAGCTCTCATCTTTTCCAACCCATTATAACCCATTAATTAATACAAAGTTTTACACCACCAAGATCAAAAATTTGTAACCCATTACTTAATACAAAATTTTACACCACCATGATCAAAAGGTTGAAAGGTTAAAGGGTAGTAGGTTAAAGGTTATGTTTTTCAAATATAAAATTTTCCGTTCCCTCGTCTATTTCCCTCTCATTGCAGGGTTTGTCCAACTAAGGGAGGAGGAAGGGCACATCCATTCTGTCATAGATCTGATCTGATACACTTGGGTGAACTCAAGAAATTGGATTCCCAGTGCCTCCAATCGTATTGATTTCACGATTTCAGTTTACACCAATCATAGTGATTTAACAATTTCATTTTACAGAATGAATTTGTCAGTGAACTCAAGAAATTGGATTCAGGGTGCCTCAAATCGTGGTGAATTCATTTTACAGAAGGAATCTGTCACTTCAAAAATCTTCTAGACAAGCGCAACAAGGCACTCAAGAGGTTGTATGTTCAAGATTCCATGGAGGAATACGAAGCAGAAGGTGTGGGCGATAATCTGTTGAAGATTCTGTTGATTCTCTTATGTTCATGAGCTATTCATACATAAAACAAGCCATCTTGCAGCATGTCTACCATGCCCATAATTCAAAAGTTGATGTTAAGCCAAATGAAATGGGAATTTTCCAACGCAACACATTTTAGAGCAATTTGTAAGAACTGTGGGATAACTATGACCAACCAATGAATTGATACAGATTATAAATGATTTATGCACATTTTAAACCCTTTCGCGATTACAACCTGTTATGTCAAGGGTACTTTTATAATCTTTAATAATGAATTAGGATTCACCAAACGCAACATAGAATCTATCTGCAGCGTTGGTCGATCTACCAAGAAGGAAAAAAGACAAGGAGGCTACATTGGTGAGAAAGGTATTCATTTCTTGAAACCTATATTCATTTCTTAAAACCTGTACTCATTTCTTAAAGGAAATTGGGGTGATAGGGAGGTTTAAAATTCTTGACTATCTACTGTTTAGATAAAATGTATTATCTATTTCTAAATCTACAGATATTGGGTTTAAAAACTTCAAGGAATGGCTTCTCATATGCAACATGTTATGCAAACAATATAAATTAGGGTGATTGGGAGCTTTTTCTAGCGTTGACTATTAAGATAAAATTTGCACTAGGTATCTGAATTTGAAGAGTTTGGATTTAACTGCTTTGGCTCATGGTTGTTTAGATGCAATATGGTATACAAACATAATAGAATTGTGGTGATTGGGAGATTTTTGTAGCCCTATATTTTTAAATAGAATTTCGTGTGCGTTTTTAAATTTATGGAATTTGGGTTTAGGAGCTTTGGTCATGGTGTTTAGATGATGCTCAATATCATCAAGTATTTACATAGAAGAAAAAAACCAATATATTTAAAACATTTCCTTCACAGGCTCCAAGGTAGTGTGAGAAGAATATTTCAATTGTGAACCAATCTGCATGCTGAAAATTTGCAAAACTAAGCGTGTCTACTTAATATTTCCAATGTGCAATGTTTGATATTGTGCAATATTAAAATGACATAATGGAAGAATGTTTTTAAAATCTTGATAACTATCAAGATAACTCAATAAATACAAAAATCAATATGCTTAAGATCATTATAGCCAAACACTTAGAAACAGTGAAAATTTCTGAAATAGAGTGGCTTCAGTACCAAGCCTCTCTGACCTTTAACAAAAGAAGAAATGGTAATAGATACAATGTGCATGAGAGGCATTGAATTTTAAAAAATCAGTTAATAACATAAACAATAAATCATCGTTCATAATGCAGAGAGAGAGAGAGATAGAGTATGCTACTAGCCTTTTATAGATTCTATTACATCAGTGATCCTAGAAAAAGAACATTCTTGTTAATGCTCTGTGGTGAAAAATGTGGCGAGAAAAGACAGAAAGGAGATGAGATTTAAACGGATTACATCCTGTTATGAAACTAAAAATTTTCAAATTTTGTTTTGATGAGGTCACCATTTGTTTCATGTTATATCATGTTGGGTCATGCATTTGATGAAGAATTTACCAAATCATGTTTATCCTATGTCAAAAAAAACCACCATGAGTCATGTCATGTCAGTCAACTACACTCCATGTCTTTTTATTTTCACACCCATGCCTTCAAATTAAAAAAATGAGCCACTAGCCAGTTTTACATAGTTTCGTAGCAAATTCAGTACAAAATAGGTAGATTTCGCTACGAACTGCCTAATAATTTCATAGCAAATATGAGGGTTTCTCTGTTTTTTTACTTTTGAGCAGTCAAATTCAAGGGCAGTTTCAGGGAAAACAGATAAGTTACGAAAAAAAGAGATTTTATTGTCAAGAACATATCAAATAACATTAACCTCTTTCACTTTTCTCAAAGGTGCTACAAATTGGGAGATTCAGGGATGTCTTTTGGCTCTATTTTCAGAATGCAAAATTTTCCTGTTTTAAACATGTTTTTATAATGCATATTCTAGACAGCTGGAGATGGTTTTCAAAAAACCAAGAGAGGTTTTACTTCAATACATACTGACCTACAAAAAAATCCTTCATTTTTTCAAAATATATCAAGGACAGGGAGATAAGAGCTCATCTTTGAACCCTATGTTTTCTGAAAAAAAAGAGTCATTTTAGTGATGAATAAACTTTCTAAAGGTGAAAATGATGTTTTTTGAAGAGGGTAAGAGGAAAGTTTGCATGATAATATTTAATTATATCACTTTTCAGACCTATAGATGAAATTTGGAAGAAAAAGGAAGATTTTGGAATTTTCTCCATTATCAAGTAGTTTCGTAGTGTCCTCCAGGCTTGAAGCCAAAAAATGCTACGAAATTTCTGAAGATGATTTTTTGCCTATAAAAATAGTTTTTTTGAAGATCCAAGGAGGGAGGTTGATGGTATTCACTCATTTTTACCTGGAAAACATTTTTTTACCAGCAGAGGTGGCAGAAGGAAAATACAAAGGACAAATTTTTGTACATGACTGTTTTAGCAGTCAACTTCAAGTTTGATTTTAGACCAAATGAAAATTATTTTGGAAATATGAAAGAGGTTTGTCTTCAAAACGGGTCCATATACAAAAACCTCTCTCATTTTCTACAAAGAAATTAGGTTTTGGAATCTATAAACTCATATTTGAAGCCTATTTTTCAGAATTTTCACTAACCAGATTTGTGAAAAAATTGTAAAAATTCGACTTGGAGGAGGTCCAACTCAGCATCCACATGGAATAATGACACATAAACACTCTAGTACACTGAGAAAATTAGTTGGTTCTAGTTGATAAGGATTATTAAATTTATTTTTTGAACTATTAATGAAAGAAGATTCCTTTTTGTATTCAAACTCTACAAAATAGAAATATCTCTAGGAAGTCTCCAACTGATAGAATTATGTTTGAAATGGTTCTCTGAGGTGGGAATTTGAGGTTAGTAAGGTGGAGAATCATTTGTATGAGTTCTCATTCTATAAATGAGAGGATTTTTAGAGTTAGAATGGGATGGGAGATGTTATGAAGGCACTACTCTTGTAATCTTTGTCTATCAGTAATATACAATGGCAACAACCTATTTCAGACCTGAGATTCTTCTATGTGTTCTTATGTATGTTTTTTATATCGGTCTTTTACTTTCTCTCCAGTTTTCTAGTTTTATAATCACTTGGAATTCATCGTTACATGCTACAACTTCCTTTATACACCTATTCGATGTTTTGTCATGTTTTACTAGTTTGCTTATGTATAATCACTTGGAATTCATGGTGACATGCTCCAACTTCCTGTATGCATATAGCTTATTGTTCTGTCCTTCATGTGTGGATTTATAAGAATACAATTTCCTTAGCTTCCATGAAATAGATTTACTTGTGACTTAGTTTTCATATTGACTCCAAAAGCCCATTCGTAGTAAACCTTCTACATCTTTCACCTACACAAAAAAAACATTCAATCCAATTCAAAGTTAGCCATCTGATTTCAAGTTGTTCATTGAATATACTTTATCCTTTTGAGAGAGTCCTCTTAGACTGGAAAGGCTAATTTCCAGTTACAAGTGGTTTGAAATAGTTACTCCAAGTTGACCATTGAAGCAACCCAACAGGACACAATTTGGTGATAACATTTTGGCGTCGTTTCCAGGGAAGAAGCTGTAAATTTTCTCCAGGCAGAACGACAAGGTTCAGATTTGACTTCCAATGGTGAATAGAAGCCAAACACACCAAGGCTATACCATTCACCTGGCGACTCCATTTTTCAAGATCCCGAGTTTCAAAGTTCAGAGCAAATTCACTGGGAAGAATCCATATTTTAGAACATTCATGGTGATCCAAGATGACAGGGTATCTGGCAAACTCTTTATATGATGAAATGTTACAAAATGTAAGGGATGAGTTAGCAGAATTTTAGATAGATGAAAATTTCTCCACAATAGTATTTCGTTGTTTGAAATCCAGTCGACTCACACCTAAAAATAAAATTTATTTTCTTGGTTTAGCTGCTGAAAGATTAGAGAATTAAATTGAAATATTGGATGGTAAAATTGGATCATATGATTTCCAAGATCCTAAACAATTCTTGGGAGGTCTTCCTCCTCCAAAAAAAGAGGAAATTGTTAAACATTTTGACTTGCAGATAGAGGAAGAATATGGTTATGAGCTTGATATTGTAGAGTTGAAATCAAGGTTCAGCCTTGGTGAAGAAAATGAAAAGGATATCTAGGATCAATTTGTCATTGAGAGCTTAAAAGGGATATCAATACATTGTGTCTTCTATGAACCCATAGCTGATTACATGGAAGATTTCTACAGTCCAAATTTTCAATTATTTTTTCACTATGGAAAACAAATCCATCTTCTCTTACCTTTATCATTTCAGAATACAGTTTGCTTTTGGTTCAAGTGCAGTCAAGAGGCTCAAGTATCAGATCAGGTCATCGACTGGCTTTATTAGAGGTTTCATGTTGCTTGAACCAAATATGAATATTGCAGTTGTTATGGTATAAGATAGGAGTCTGTGTGAATAAGATCAAATTAGAATGAGAATCTTTTCAGTAGGTACAAATTTGGTTTTTCAGTAGCAATCATCAAGCTTGAGCCCGAGGTGTTACACCTTTTTTTGTTCATATAACCTGTTACTATTAGATGGACCAAAGTACACCATGTAAGACCAATTTTACCCTAAGTAAAATTGCTTTCACTATGAAAAATAACTTAGTAATCCTTATTTATTAAGTTTTTTATGGTCTAAACAGGAAACCCCGTGAGGAAATATTAAATAAATCCACATTTGTTTGATTTTTCTCAAGAATAATTAGTTAAACAACAATTTAATTAATATTCATGGTCATATTTAACCCAAAACAGGAAAATTAATTAGATAAATCATTATTTATCTTATTATTTTCTAGGAATAATTATTTAAACCTTATTTAAATAATATTCCTTGTTAAATTTGACTAAATCATTTATAAATAATTGAATAAATCATTATTTATTTGATTATTACTCAATCACATCCTTAAAATAATAAATAAATCATTCATTTATTTATTATTTACAAATAAAGGGATTTGACCAAAGTCAAATTCTTTTTCCCTTAACAAATATAATAAAATATTCCATAAAAGTTGGATATTGATTTGGTTAATAATATTTTAATTATGCACCAATATCTAGACTAACTCAATATTTTTTTATAAATAGAAGTGTTTTTCCATTCACTCACAACTTTTTTTTGCCTAAAGATCACTCTGGATCTATACTTTTGGTCTGACTTTGATCCACCATCATTGTCATATTTTGCTACCATTTTTCTTGTGAGCTCCCTTTGAGTTCCATTTTTTGTCTGGGTTTTCTACACCATCCAGAGAGAGGGATTTTCAATCTGAAGTGTTAAGGACTTACAAGAACCCGTCCCATTGAGGCGGACTGGTAACATCTTTCTATGTTCCCTTCCCAAGTGTCAAAAAATACAAAAATTCTTTAAAACAATCGTGTCTTTTCTATTGGATGCATGGAGCAACTCTTGCTTTTATTTACTGCTTAATGTCTTTTAATGCATAGACTAGATTTTGCAGCATTTATCTTGGTCAACTAATTGCATATCTAAAGATATTGGCAGTCATTTTTGCTGTTAGGGTTGTTTGTTATGCACGGCTAAAATGAGCCTTTTTTCGTACGCTTGCGATTAAGATTCATACTAACATGAGGTGAAGGCCATAAGAGTTTGAAGAAGGCTTGGGAATTTCAGAAGTTTATTTCCAAAAATATGGATGGCACTGGAACTACAGGTTCTTTGGTGTACCACAGGGGCACACCATCCCCACTGGAGCCACTGTTATCACACTCAAAATTTTCAAATTTTGTTTTGATAAGGTCACCATAGGTTTCATGTTATATCATGTTGGGTCATGCATTTGATGAAGAATTTACCAAATCATGTTTATCCTATGTCAAAAAAACCACCGTGAGTCATGTCATGTCAGTCAACTATACTCCATATCCTTTTGTTTTCAAACCCATGCCTTCAAATTACAAAAGTGAGCCACTAGCTGGTTTTACACAGTTTCGTAGCTAATTCAGTGAAAAATAGGCAAATTTCGCTACGAAACTGCCTAATAATTTCGTAGCGAATATGAGGGTTTCTCTGTTTTTTTACTTTTGAGCAATCAACTTCAAGGGAATTTTATGGGAAAAAAAAGAAGTATTTTAATAAACTGACAGAGGTTATTGTAAATAACATATCAAATAACATTAACCACTTTCATTTTTCTTAAATGTGCTACAAATTGGATGATTTGGGGATGTCTTTCAACTCTATTTTCAGAATGCAGAATTTTCCTGTTTTATACAAGTTTTTATAATGCATATTCTAGACATCTGGAGATGGTTTTCAAAAACCAAAGAGAGGTTGTTTTTCAAGGCATACTAACCTAAAAAAATCTCCTTCAAGTTTGAAACATATATCAATGATAGGGAGATAAGAGCTCATCTCTGAACCCTATGTTTTTAGAAAAAACATAGTCATTTTAGTGATGAATAAACTTGCTAAAGGTGAAAATGATGTTTTTTGAAGAGGGTAAGAGGAAATTTTACATGATCATATTTCATTATATCAATTTTCAGACATACAAATGAAATTTGGAAGAAAAATGAATATTTTTGAATTTTCTCCTTTATCAGGTAGTTTCGTAGCGTGCTCCAGGCTTGAAGGCCAAAAAACGCTATGAAATTTATGAAGATGATTTTTGCCTATAAAAATAGTTTTTTTGAAGATCCAAGGAGGTATGTTGATGGTATTCACTCATTTTTACCTGAAAAAAACATTATTTGACTAGCAGAGGTGGCAGAAGGAAAAGACAAAGGACAAAAACAACCTCGCTACTAAACTACGCTACGAAAATTTCTGTACATGACTATTTTAGCAGTCAACTTCAAGTTTGCTTTCAGACCAAATGAAAAGTATTTTCGAAATCTGAAAGAGGTTTTTCTTCAGCACGGGTAGATCTACAAAAACCTCTCTCAGTTTCTGCAAATCCATCAGGTTTTTGAAATTATACACTCATCTTTGAAGCCTATTTTTCAGAATTTTCACTAACCAGATTTGTGAAAAAATTGTAAAAATTCAACTTGGAGGTCCACCTCAGCATCCACATGGAATAATGACACATCATCACTCTAGTACACTCATAAAATTATTTGGTTGCAGTTGATAAGGATTATTAAATTTTTTTGTTGAACTATTAATGAAAGAAGAGTCCTTTTTGTATTCAAACTCTGCAATATAGAAATATCCCTAGGAAGTCTCCAAGTGATGGAATCATGTTTGAAATAGGACTCTAAGGTGGGAATTCAAGGTGAGTAAGGTGGAAAATAATTTCTATGAGTTCTAATTCTATAAGTGAGAGGATTTTTAGAGTTAGAAGGGGTTGGGAGATGTTATGAAGGCACTACTCTTGTAATCTTTGTTTATCAGTAATATACCGTGGCAATAGCCTATTTTAGACCTGAGATTCTGCTATGTGTTCTTATGTATGTTCCTTATATCATTATTTTACTTTCTCTCCAGTTTTCTAGTTGTATAATCACTTGGAATTCATCATTACATGCTCCAACTTCCTTTATACACCTAGTCTGTTGTTTTGTCACATTTTACTAGTTTGCTTATGTATAATCACTTGGAATTCATGGTGACATGCTCCAACTTCCTGTATGCATATAGATTAATTTTTTTTCCTTCATGTGTGATTTTATAAGAATACAATTACCTCAGATTCCATGAAATAGATTGACTTGTGACTTGATTTTCATATTGACTCCATAAGCCCAATGGTAGTAAACCTTATACATCTTTCACCTACAAAAAAAACATATTCAATCCAATTCAAAGTTAGCCATCTACTTTCAAGTTGTTCATTGAATATCCTTTATCCTTTTGGGAGAGCCCTATTAGACTGGAAAGGTTAATTTCCAGCTATAAGTGGTTTGAAATAGTTACTCCAAGTTTACCATTGAAGTAGCCCAATAGGACACAATTTGGAGATAGCACATATTTTTGTGTATTCTTCTCTTTTTTACTTTTTTTCATCTATGGGGCCCCTTTTTTGGCATAAAAATTTATGTCAGCTTATTTTATGCCCCAAAATGTTTCCTGCTCCAAAAGCATTGGGAAGATTCCCTTCCATTTCTGGTTTTCAAAGAATTTACCCGCAAATCCAGAGGAGAATACAGATATGCATTTCATGCCACTCAGCTTAAGATATCTTTTGTCAAAGGTTCAAGAAAATAATGAATTGATGTATTTTAATTATTTAAAAATCTAGAAATTTCATCCAATCCTTAATTTACTAAAAGTGGTCAACAATAGTCGAGAGTCATATTAGCATATAGGTTAGAACTAGGCATACCAGAAGTGTCTTCTTTGAGAATGCTTCCCACTACGAATTTGACACTCCTAGCAAATCTACTTAGTGCACAACCTGGGATTATGGCACTCCTGTATAGGAGTGCCTTCATGACTGTTACTTCCATGGCACTCAAAGTGCTCCCTATTTCTGTTTGAACTACCATGCTCCCCACATGTTACAGCATGCTCCAGAACTGATCTTCCCCTAGTCTGGTCCCACTACCTTAGCACTCTCATGGGATTGTTTTTATGGCCATGCTATCGAAGCACTAAAGGTTCAAGAAAATAATGAATTGGTGTATTTTAATTATTTTAAAATCTAGAAATTTCATCCAATCCTTGGTGTATTTTAATTATTTTAAAATCTAGAAATGTCATCCAATCCTCAATTTACTTACAGTGGTCAACAATATTTTTAATTCATATTAGCATATAGGTCAGAACCAGGCATGCCAAAGTGTTATCTTTGAGAATGCTCCCACTACACATTTGAAACTTGTTAGAAAATATGGCTTTGTTCACACCTTGGGATTATGGTCTCCTGTATAGGAGTGCTTTCAGTACCGTTACTTCTAAGGCACTCAAGGTGCTCCATGCCTATGTGAATCGGAACTGCCATGTTCCTAACATGTTCCAACACAGTCCCAAACTGTTGTTCCCCCAGTATGGTCTCGCTACCTTAGCACTCTCATGGGAGAACTTTCAAGTTTCATGACCACGCTCTCTAACCACTAAGGGTGCTCCATGCTTCTTTCAAAACCTCCCTTCTCCCTACACACTCTAATACGTTCCCTAACCACTCAACCCCCACTATTCTAGCAATATTTTCCCACCCTGCTCCAACCTCACTATGTCCTAGTACTCGCACCTCATGTCGTTCCACACTCCCCAACTCCACACAATTGTGCCACAAATTCAAGAAATAAAGTTTCTTTTAAATTTTTATTACGCAGGGACCATAGGTGGTTACAAAGTTTAGGGTAAACACGAGCAGTAAAGTAAAAGCCTTCTCCCTCAACATCTTCCATCATTCATTCATTTTGTGTGTTTGAGTTTGAAATATTTGGAGTGCTATTTGTGTGGCCATATGGCTTGAAAGTTGATATCAAAGTTGAATGATCAAATGTTGGGGCATTTTGAGTCTTGAGAATCTAGTACTTTACAATTTCTCCAAGCATATAGATATATGGCACCATTTCCTTAAAGACATAGTTCATAAGGGAGCAGTGGTCCTAGATTATGTTCCTTCAAATTTGCAGGTTGCAGATATTTTGACAAAGCTCCTAGCTAAGGGGAAGTTTGAAATGTTGAGAGAGAAACTTGGCTTGGTGGATAACACCTTCCTTGCAAAGGTGGAGTGTTAGTTTTCTATAACTGTGTTGCTGAATTGTTGTTCTCTTTAGCATCATGCAGTCACTAGTTTCAGCAGAGTTGTAAAACCTTGGTTGTGTGCAGCACTTTGAGTAATGATGATCGATGGTGCTGCAATGGATATGTAGGGATGTAAAGATGTATGCATTTTCTACCTTTAGAAAATTCCCAGCCCTAGAGAAATCCAATTTTAGGATTTTATTTAATTAGAAATTGTTGTCCTATTTTGTGTTTAACGTTTCCATATTTTGTAAAATTACATGACTTAACAAGTCTTCTATATTTAGAGTAGGCACTATGTTTTAGTTGGTGTCCACATTTAAACCATGGGTGCTCTATTCTATGAGGATTGACTCTTTATTCTATTGATTCTCTCATGCAGGGAGGGTACATCTCTAGGAAGATATAGAGTTAGAGTTTCACAGTCACTTCTAAATCTAGGCACACTGCAGGGATAGACCTTTTCTGTAAATCAGTGGCCTTTTTTAGTGTATAAAGCAAAGGCAAGGCTGGGGCATTAATTAGTAGCTACATGGGCTCCTCCTTTCGCGTCATCATGTCATATGTGAACTTCAACTTTCCTAAATATCACGGAACCATCCTTTTTCACATCTTCTCATTGAGATAGGGTTCATCACTTTCTACATCACTTGATCATCATCAATTGTATCCTCTTAATTTTAAAAATGTAGAGCTTAGTCATAGCTCTCTCTAAACATTGGGAAAGTGACCTTCTTTATTAAAACATGATCATCGAGCTATCTCATGTCCTGCTACCTTACTAACCAGTGTAGTGTACACATGTTGTCGCAATTTCCTTTGGTACATATGCCAAAGTCATCACTCAATTCATACATTGAGTTGTGAGTTTTGACCAGACAGTTCCCAAGAAAATTCCCAACTATCTCATGAATTCCTACAATGACATATTTCTAGGTAGCAAATTCATATTCCAATCAAGACATCAATACTAGATCAATATTAGTGTTACCATGATATATTCTTCATTAGATTTCTTGTTATATCTTTCCTTTTTTTCAACATCCTTCATCATGGTTCTTCTTCATGCTAAAGTAATTTTACTATTTACCAACTGGAAAATTTAAGTAAGGCTTCTTTAACTATTGTTTCCCCAAATTTTTATTTTTGGTTTAAATTTTAAAATAGGTTTAAATGAGTGATTTTATATTATGAGACCTCTGAGAATATGAATAGCTAAACAAAATTATTGTTCCTACAGGTGAATTTGGAATATTTGGGAAGGGTGGTATTTAATACCAATGGTCTACTTTTTCGCAAAGTGTTGTTGGAACTGATTCCCACACAACTATGATAGATGCGTTAGGTGTTATTGGTTGGGGAGTTGGAGGAATTGAAGCAGAAGCTGCTATGCTTGTCCAGGTAATCTGGTTTGAATATATAGATGTTTCCTTTTCCCCATGAGAAAAATCATATTCTTTTCATATGGAAAGACATTCTATACATGCATGATGCATTCCCAACCAACGAAAATAATTTCCAAAAAGGTATAATGATAAGACTATCAAAAAATCCTGAGGGTACTACCTTAAGAAGGGAGAATTTAACCAAAGGGTCAAATACATCTGTTTTACAAAAAACAGCTCAACATCAGTTAAGGCTCTCAAAAATAAAATCTCAGAGTATTGTATACAGTGTTGAAAGCATCATCTAAAAATGATAATGCCCAAATGGACCACCATTATACATCATGATAAGGAAAAAAAAAATACAAATGAGGTGAGCCAAAACCTACACCATCATAAGTTATCATCATTATCTAATAAGTTAAAGTGAGCAACGACCTGCACATTGGCATCATTACATCAAGAGTAACAAGGTGCTCTACAATCCAGTATGATGGAGATGGTGTTACATATGTGGGTAACATTTACATGTTGACTTAAAAAAAATATAACTTCTAACAAATAATAATATTATTATATTATTTTTTCCAGCTTACACCACCTAAGGAAAACCCTGGACTACTCTCCCTCATTATTTTGAGGATGTTACCCAAGGTAAACCGTAGAATCTTCAAGGAACAAGGCTGGTTAATAACTGGTGTTGAATCCATCGCGACAATATACTCATTAAGAGCTCAACATGTCACCTATGGGAATTGAATCGGGGTGGAGAGGATAACAATCATTCCTCCTCTCAACCACCTGAGCTAGACCCGAATGACTAATAATATTATATGTTACATACACACACACACCTAATATAATAACTACTATATAGGAGATAAAAATAAGAGATAAAATTTTACTAAAATATAAATACCATGAATATGATTTTGACATAGAAATATTGTCATCCTGTATTCCTTTTAGCCATCTTAAATGATCAAAATAATTTACACTTAACAAGATTTGATACCTCTCAGCACTTGATATTTCTGGAATTAAGATGGTGGTATATAGGAACAAATTCCTCAAAAAAATAGAAAATAATACTGTTAGATAAAAGTTATCCAATAAACTTCTTGATAGAAACTAAGTGTGCCCATTGCTCTTGATTTGAGCGCAGTCTATGAACTAGCATCCAAAGATAGCCCAAATTTGGTAGACAGAGTTTGCATCTTTCTTATTTTCTTTTTACAAATGTGAGAAAGAAATGGGCCTCAAGAACAGATGCAACATTCTACTTTCCCATTTTATCCATTTGATTCTTCATAGAATCACAATAAATATGAATATGTGAAACTCCTTTTACAAGCGAAAAACATTACTAGTAACGTTAAAGCTAACCCCATAAAAGAAATCCTATGCACTGGATTTGTCAATAAGATTAGGGGCAATTTGTCTACACAGTTGAATTAGGTTGAGACTTGAGCTTCCAAAGACAAATTTTTGCTACCCACACCTGCCATGTCCATGCTTATTTCTTTAGCTTAGACATAGTCATCCAATTGGGATAAAAACATCCCCTTCCAGTCCCAGAAAACCTTGACTCTTCCATCCCTGGGACAAAATTGTAGTCCTACAAGCCTTTCTCATGGAGTAAATTAGTAATATTCCTGGACAGGCAAGGCATTCCCACACCAATGGTTGTTTTATTTTGTATGATGTTATCCATAAAATGGCTTGTTGATTTTCAAAATTAAATGCTCCATGAACAAATATAGTCATGAAAAAAGTTTTAACCCACACAAGTTATGTATCATTCATAGTGTTGTTTATAAGTTGAGTGAATGTTCCATGAATAAATATATATATATATGAAAAAAAATTTAACCCAGATAAGTTCTTATCATTCACAGTGTTGTTTATAAGTTGAGTGAATGAGGGATTTATTTTTTGACAATGCATTCAAAGTCTCTTAATATAGGCTATAAAGTGGATAGTATCCATTTTTTCAAAGGAAATCTTGCCAAAAATATGTCATATTGCATAATTAGGGCTTGTACAATAACTTATTATAATTTATATTTTGGAACGGATCCATATCATTCAGATGATGCATAAGTCTTACCAATTGGCAGTGACCAGTAATTCAATTTAAAATTGCATAATTAATGATATATTTCAATTGTTGAATATTAACTAAGTTAAGGTGTACTCGAGTGTGTTTTTTCTATTCAGGTATAGGTCCAAGACTCACTTAAATGTTTTCTGTAGTAAATATGTTGTGGAAGTACTTATGAACATATTGTTATGCATCTGCAACCAATGAGTATGGTTCTTCCTGGTGTTGTTGGTTTCAAATTAACTGCCACTTTGAACAATGGAGTGACAACTATGGACTTGATTCTAACAGTGACTCAAATTTTACGAAAGCATGGTGTCTTTGGTAAATTTGTTATTCTATGGTAGGTCTCAGTTGGTGAATATGCACTTTTTATAGTGTTTCCATAGTTGCAAGTTTTTAAAGCTCTATGGTAGTGCTTGGTATTACTTTGCATAAAACTTTGGAAGATCTTTCTTTTGAGGCTTATTGTTATCATGGTATCAATTTAGGTGATGGTATGGGATAATTATCACTTGTCGATCGAGAAACTATTGCAAACATGTCTCCATAGTATGGGGCAACCATGGGATGTTCCACCGTAGATCATGTTACTCTACAGTATTTGAGGTTAACAGGTCGTAGTGATGATACTATGAGTATTTGTAACTCTCTGAATGCACTATAAGTTAATTGCATTTGTCATTCTTCTGTGCTGCTAATACATTCTAGGGCCATTTACAGGTGAATATTATTAAGGCCTAACTTCATGCCAACAAACTTTTTTTGGACTATAATGAGGTGGTTGCATTGTATTTTTTAAATTTTTTGACGAAAATCGTGTTTTTAAATTTTTGATGGGGATTGTATTTGTTGATTTTGTTTCATTAAATGCTTGAATTACAGCCAAAAATAGAGAGGACTTATTCATCCTACTTGGAATTGGATCTTTCATCCGTTGAACCTTGTATGTCACAACCAAAACAGTAAATTCTTTTGTATACTTTTAGTTGTTGTTTTAAGTATTTGATGTTTGGAAATAACCAGTGCAACTTTGTCTTTATTTTGAAAAAAATACGAATCTCAAATTAGTTTACTGTGTTATAAAAGGCTGATATGGAATATTTTGTTTTATCCCTCCGGTTGTCTTTTACCTCATGATCAGGTTAATCTCGAGGAAATGAAAGTTGATTGGCATGCTTTCCTAGACAACAAGGTTGGGTTTACGGTGAGGTTAATATCTTGGCTTTCATTTTTTACAATAATTAAAATGATATATATGTACAGATGAGGATAGTTATTTCATCATTTAGTAAACTCAATTTCCTTAGGCATAGGATTGTTGTTGTTTCATAGCATTGAATGCATTTTGTTATTGAATTGAATAAATTAACAACCAATTTTGCAATTTTTTCTAAGTTTTACATACTCTTAGCCATCCACTTACCAACGTGGATTTCAAACAAGTCACATCTATCATAGTTTCTATAATTCCTTCTGAATTCAATAGTCTCCCATAATTTAAGAGACCATATCAGATGTTGATCTTCATGCTGAACTATTATGTCTTCAACCGGAAGATTCTAAACTTCAGAACATATCATGCTTATGAAACCAAGCATATTCCCGAAACTTTCTCTTCCTATAATAATATGAAAGCATGAATCAAATTTACTAAAAAATAATTCAAATTCATGCATACATCTTTCCTCAGCTAGCCATCTAGTCCAAAATTGCTTCTTATCTCGAAGATGAGACTTCCTCCATTCTTAATTGTACCTGCAAACTGCTAGGAATCTTGCTCTCAAAATTCAAGAATATAGAATATTCCTGCAATGTCATCATGATTCTTCTCCTATAAATTGAAGTATTTCATGATTTCTTTCTTGTAGAGTATCTTTGAGATCTTCTCTTGCTATGACATGATACAAAGAGTTGATGCATGCATTGGTCCTACTACTAGATGACTTATTTTATGAATACTTAAATTCTTCATATTCATATGCTGCTATCTATGATGCCAAAATTAATAATTCTACATGATCTACTCTCCAAACTGCAAACCTCATTATGATGGAGCTAATAGAAGAGATCCTTGGGATCTTCAACCTTAGGCTTCTTTTCAAGTTCTTTTTCTTCTTCAACTATGTGAGCTCCATCCCTTTCCTTTAAGGATTCTTAGGAAAGTCTCCCTTGAAGTGACCATACTCATTACATTCAAATCATTGTATTTTGGATATATTTATCTTCTTTTGATGAGGTTCGAACTTCCCAAACTTCCTTTTCTTCAACTTCTTTAATTTAGCAACATATGCTTGAGACTTACCATTGGGATCGGGGTTGTCCTTTGCCTTCAATTTAGTCTCTTCCAAGATTCATTGAGACCACAAATAATCTTGGAGTGTCTTTCCATGAGTAGATACTAGTCACAAAATTGTTCCATTCTGGAGGTAGAGCATTGAGCACACAGGTTGTCAATTCTACTTCTGAAACAATTTCTACAAGAGCTTGGAGTTGATCCCTCAACTGAGATTTCTTCAGCAGGTATGAGGAGATGTCTTCATCAAAGGATATCCTTGCCTTGTACAAGTGACTCCTCAAGGATATCTTCTATCTTGATGTGCTTACTACATATAGCTTAGTCAACCTGTCATAGATGTTTTTTTCCTTATCTAATTCTGCAACAAATGGAATAAGGCGATCATTGATTGATTCAATAAGGATTATTTGATCCCTTGTTTCATCCTCGAATTATTTGTTCCAGACTTTGGTATTTCTCTTATCTGGTTCTGAAAATTTTCCTAGGACATGGTCCATGACATCATTTTCTATGAGGACAAGATCTATCTTGTTCTTCCATGCTTGGAAGTTGTATGTCCCATCAAGCTTATTGCTTTCTTTTCAGAATGAAGGCATATTATTATATGCTTGACATAGAGAGCAATAAAAAAATTACTTGAATTTGATGATGTATTTAAGGTTCAATTCAATTGTAGGCTTGTTTTAAATGTTCCCAAGACTAAGATGCCAAGCTGCTACTCCTTTTGTCTCCTGGTTAGGGTACACTATAGTTCCCACTACAATCTTTGATCCCTTGTTTCATCCTCGAAGTATTTGTTCTGGTATTTGGTATTTCTCTTATCTGGTTCTCAAAATTGTCCTAGGACATGGTCCATGACATCATTTTCTATGAGGATAAGATCTATCATGTTCTTCTATGCTTGGAATTTGGATGTCCCATCAAGCTTATTGCTTTCTTTACAGAATGAAGACATAGTATTAGATGCTTGAGACATAGAGAGAAATACAAAACTTACTTGAATTTGATGATGTCTTTAAGGTTCACTTCAATTTTAGGCTTATTTTAAATGGTCCCAAGACTAATATGCCAAGTTGTTGCTCCTTTCATCTTCTAGTTAGGGTATAATGCAGTTACCACTACAGTATTTCTAACTCAGGCCGATTTTGTTCCAAATAATTATGGATTCCTTTTCATCAATAGATATTTAATTCAATACTTTAACAATATATTTGGTACTTTTCTTAAGGCTATTAATCTATGCAAATACTCTGCAACTTCGGCCCTCTGGTTAGGGCTTACAACAATCACTGCGAAAATCTCGAGACTAGTTTTAAAATTCCACTCCAACCTGCGATCTCCTATTAATTTCCAGGTGACTTCTTCCTTGGCTTAAATTTCTGCTTCTAAGCCACTCTAGGCCTTATAAACTTAAGACTACATAACTCACCTTTCTTGACAATCCACGTTAGAAATCCTTAGAACAATGTCATAACATGTCTTCTTCTATCCCTCAGAGATATAATTTGGATAAGAATCTCAGCTCAACACAACACTCCTTAACAAAGATATAGAGATATATTCCATAAGAAATTTTCTTCAACAAATAATTGTACCTAATAATAGAGGGTCTGGAAAATTTCTAATACCCTCTTCAAGGACATCTTCACTGAGATATAGAAGGCCTTTCTTTGCTGAGGCTTGATCAAACCAAGGCACCATATCCCTCTTGGTCAGATGATCCTTCTCATTGCATAAGATATGGAATTGTACAGAGTCTCTATATCTCGGGTTTTCATTGTATCAAGAATTATAGGTTTATACAAACTCAGCTCCATGTGCAATATGTTTTAATAGGACTGTTCTCATTGTATGATTTTTTTGGTGAGAAAACAGGTCTCATAGAGAAGATCCGGGTTCAGGGCTGAGGGCCAACAAGGTTTTCCGCCGTAGTCTAGATTCATGCCAGCATTTCCACTCTGCTCCGAAGGCAGAGAGTCTCACCGGAGGCGTGTCGTGACCCTACTGTGATTGAGAGTAGATAGGTATGATTTCCGCAACATCCAAACAGGTGAACCAAAGCTAAACTAAGGAATCAATCAACCATGAAAAAAATTCTGCAACATATATTCTTCAGGGAAACAGTTAAACCAGCGATAAACAAAATTTTAAAAACAGCTATTAACAACACTCATTCATATTAGACATCACATAGCATAACACCAGTCTTGGATATATTAGTCAATAGCCATCAAAGGCAAATCATTACAAGGTTCTGCTATAGAAGAGCATAGAACATAAAAAAATACAATACGTCTCGAGGGACAAAGAGAAACTACAGTAATTCAGAAGAGAGGAGAACGGTGCAACCCGATGGAGCTCTCCTATGGCTCCCTGCTACCTATCCCGTCTATACCAACCTTCTCCTCTGTTGGCTGGTTGCTTATTTATTCTCCCGCTCGCGCGACTGATAGTTCTTCCCTGTTTCTTGCTCGGCTGTGTTTCGTTTCTTTCCGTTCACCGGGAGTTCACTACCTGTTTCCTTCCGCTATCTATGCTCGATCCCACAACCACCGCAACACCTATCCTCTGCCCCTTCGCAACCTTGACACCTCCTTGCCTACCGAGATTGCATTCCACCACGTGCTCGCCAGCACTCAAAATCTGTTGATCTCCAAAAACAAGGGCCCCAACAAATTTCATACAAATATGAATCCTCTGAGAATATTTCAACGCATGCTCTCAGCCTTATTTCCAATCAACATATTCAGGACCTTTTCTTCAAGGAGTAGAAATAATATCAGCCTATTCAACCACCCTTGATAGGTTGGATTCTTTAGAAGATAGGGATAAGATATATAGGTCATAGTTGTTCGACTTTTCTACCACATAAATGTATCAGCAGTGGCTTCTTCTTCTAACGGTTCTTCATGAATGAGCACTTTAATAGTGCTACAACTTTAATCCAAGAAGCCAAATTCAAAAGGAGCTACATTTTATTTTACTGATAGATAAAAAAATTTCAAAAGGTTGCAATTCTTCTATTCTTGTTATGGCATTCTTGCTTTAGATTGTTTCTTGATATAGGACTTTTATTTTCCAAAAAAAAAAAGTTTCATCGATCAGGGCCTTCAGTTATTCCAGAAGTAGCTTTGTATAGTCTCAGGGAATCACCCTCCTTAAACACTTCAAGGAGGCTGATCTGTAGTCCTTGGTAGCTTCATCACTTTCTGCTTTCGAGGCTTTTCATATATGCAATTACCTCAGAGAATTGTGATAGGAGCCCACAATCTAGGGCACAACTCTTCAACAGATTGGGACATCATATATATCAATTTCTCCATAGGATTAGCATCACTACGTTTCTAAAATGATGTCTCCACTAGACCTTAAATGTAAGAGATATAGCTTTGAAATGAAGGGCCGAAAAATTAATCAAACCTTTGTTCTAAGGAAGACTGAGTGACCTTTAAATCATCATCAACAAATCCATTTAAAGAGTACAGAACCAGATGTTCTTGTGATACACCAGCCACTGTTGAAGTTGAGGCCGAGTAACCTTCAGTCAAAGGTAACTTTTAGCCCTCAAATATCCTTGTCATGTGGTACACAATTCTTCATGCTTAAGATCAAGGGAGGTCGAATAGTCTTAGTAACCAATTCCAGAATATTTGGAAGTGTCAAACAAACTTTTAGAAATTGACCACAGAAGGCAACATCAATTATCTCGGGTTGGGATACTATGGTTAGGGCATCACAAATATCACAGAAGGATGCCTTCATATCTGAGTTAGAAACCTATAAATATGCCTTCAGAAGAGCTTGCATGAAGATAAGCCTTAAATAGGTTGTAATTTGTGCCACAAATAACATCACTTTTTCAAATATTGTGCATATGTACCATAGTCAACAAGGCCTTTAAATCATAGAGATAATACCCAGCAAAGTCACAGACATTTCATCCTTCTAGCTGTAGGGCAATGCATTGTTGTAGGGCTTGACATCACCTGAGCTCTCATACCATGTTAATTTTATATTAACATGATCTTTGCTTAAGTTAATTACTTCAATGTTGCACATAAGCCCAAGTTAAATTCTATTTCTTCCATTATAAATCATATAAATTTTCATCACATTGATAGTAATTGACGAAATACCATGAATAACATATACTAAAGACAAGCCAAGGCAAGAGGACATAGAAATTGGCTCAAGCGAGGGAAAAACCCTTGATCAATTCTTCTTATTATTAATGTCAAATGTTCAGCACATAAGAGAGATAGATAGTACATCCAAATTCAATATTTACTGGCTATTGTGCCACTGACCAAGTGCCAAAGAAACTTCCTAGACAAGTATGTGATTTAGCCTTTAATAGTAGCAGACGAATTCTTCCCTAACTAGAAGTCAATAATTGTCAAAGCTGTTGTATAATAGCTCGAACATGGTTCAATTAATGTGGCCTTCAATGCTGATAAGAATGAGCTTAGAACAAGCCAATACAGAGTAACCAATATTGTTCAAAGTGATGAGGAACCCTATGGTCATAAGTCTACAATTAGGACTTGTCATCAAGGAGTCTATATTATCTATAACTTGTGCTAATTACTACGGCCTTCCTTCCAAAGCTAGATACTTCAACTTGCAGATGAATATCCTCCTTCTACGTCTCTAAACCATCCTAATTTCTTCTCTATTCAACACATGAGCTCTGTGGCTTCTAGTTGTAAGTTCTAGCCCATCAAGAAAGAGAAATAAGGCAAGTGGCCTAGATGAAAGAGCCCTCCACAAGTTTGGCCTACTAAGGGGATAAAATAGCCATGAAATCAACCCAGAAATCCTCCTTAACATAACGACCTTCTGCTGCAATGGCTCAGACCTGTATAAGAAACAAAATAACCCAAGACATGCTCTTCGACCTCCTTTTTTGATCTCCAAGGGTTGTGGCCAATTTCAGAGAGAAAATATGATGATTGAAATGAAGATGAAGGCTCATATTTATATACAAGATGGACGGAAGTCCGACCTTAAATTTTGAAGGCAAATTTTAAATTTAAATTTTCGATTTTTCCCGCCTAAACAAAACCATAACTTATAGAGTATCTTTTTGAATAAAAAATATTTTCCTTGACCAAATTTGATGATCTTTAAATCTATTTTGGTCCTCTCGAAAATTTGGATTCAATGGATTGATTATCTCCATCAACTTAGTAGACCTAGGTGGAATTTGGCCTTAGTTTCCAATTTTAACAAGTTGGGTATTTCACCATGAGAAAAACCTCCCAAAATCACCATGAGAATAGAAACTCCCTTGATATGTGAACTCTTGGGTTGAGGGAGTGGATATGTAGGTGTGGGAGTCCTTAAGGTGAGACATTACCTTGGATATGCATTTTCCTTAAGGAGACACATGACCTTGGAGATGCATTGGATCTTAGGACCTTTGGATAATTGTTGGACCTTGGGGAGTAGTGCTCGTGCCATGGAGGCCTTTCTTGTTTATTATTGTCACCTTTGATCCTGACACATGTCACTTAGAGTAGAGTGCTTCACATGGGTGGACCTACTTCTGTCTTGCAATTTTGCTTGTAGTGGACTAGGTCTACTTGTTATGGTAAAGCCCCTTTATGTCTCACCCACTTTTCATAACTTCCCTAACCATTAGGTAGGGACTTGTAGCTTTGATGATGTTTTTCTTGTTTAGTAAAATATTTTCGAGACTTTAATTTATTGAAAGTTGTAAAATTTACAATCAATAAAGTTTCAAGATATAATTTTTAAAATTCTAATTCTTTAAAGGGTGCTAGCTCAATGGAAGAGCACCTGCATTACAAGCAGGAGGTTGGTGTTTCGATTCCATCATGCCCTGATATTCATATGGAGTGAGGAAGATCAATTTTTAGTGATGGAGGCTCTTTTGACCATCACCAATGAGCTTATGGTGACATTTTTCAACCCTCACCAAAATATGAAATGGTGACGGTCAACAAATGTGACCATATTTATGCATCAATAGTGACGACCATGAAAGGTCCATCACCATAAATCATTGTTGTTGATATGAAATGGTGAGGGTCACTGTTTGTCATCATAGTCATTATTCATGATGGACCTTGAAGTCACCAATGAACTTATCATGACATTTTTTTACCCTCACCAAATATGAAATGGTGATGGTCAATGAACGTCACCATATATATGCAGCAATAATGACAGCCATAAAAGGTCCATCACAATAAATCATTTTTGTTCATATGAAATGGTGACAGTCACTATCCGTCATTATAATCAATATTCATGACAGACCTTGAATGTCACCACAACACATACTTTCGGTGATGCCACTTTTGGTGACATTCAATTTTTTGGTGACCGAGGCCATTGTTCATCACCATTGCTCATATGAAATGGTGACGATTACTATCTATCATTATAAATCATTATTGGTGACGAACCTTGAATGCCACCACAACACCTATACTTTCGGTGATGCGACCTTTGGTGACGTTCATTTTTTGGTGATGAAGGCTCTTTTGACCCTCACCAATGAGCTTATGGTGACATTTTTCACCCCTCACCAATGTCCTTTTTTCTTATAGTGCATGTTGGGAAATTCTATACCCGTTAAATATGGGGATCTAGGGAACCCAATTTTGACAATGTAGATTGATGAGGTTGACATCCTGAATGTGTCGGTAGTTTTGGGGGGCGCAATAAATGTTATCACCTCTAAAAATATGCTTACATGAGGTCTACGAAATCTTAAACCAACCCCTACCATCCTAGAATTGGCAGACAGATCTACAGTAAGACCAATAGGGAAGTTGGAAGACATGACCATTTTAGTAGACTCATGGAATTATCTCATTGATCTCTTGGTATTACAAATGACGTCCAGAGCTGGTGGCCACCCTTTGATTTTAGGAAGACCTTGGCTTACAACTGCGGATGCCTATATCAGGTGTTGGTTAGGAAACATAGTAATATATAATGGGAAGGTCACAAAGAATATTATTTTTTTTCCCCCTGCAGAACCAAGCCCATTGGAAAAATCAACATTTAAACAAAATCCCCTACCCTTAGAAGAGTCAGAATCTGAAAATGAAGAACTTAGACCGGTCCTTACCATTGGAAAAGCCCTTAATTTTAGAAATTAAATGTAGGATTATGCTATCATTCTTTTATCAGCAACACCCATTATGTTTCCGAGTCAACTCATCAATTCCTATAATCTCTCATGATTTGTAATATGCCAGAAACCATTGAAGCAGAAATATAAGTTGAATATATACTTGTAGTCTCACCTCATCATAGTATCCCCAATGAAATTGAACCAAGGAATACATTGAAAATTAACCCAAACCTTTCGTCATCTCAAATCAAACAGCTCCTAAAATTCCTCTGACGCCATAAGTAAGCTTTTTCCTGGGACTATATAGATATGAAGGGAATCCCTGCTAACTTATGCACTCATCATATATACATTAAAGAATACTTTTGACCTGTGAGACAACCCCAGAGAAGAATGAATCTCGCCCTAAATAACATTTTCAAAGACGAGCTTCAGAAGTTACTGGATGTAGGATTTATTTACCCCATCTCAGACAGTCAATGGGTATCCCGCTAGTTATCATTCCTAAATGAATGGTAAGTGGTGGATTTGTGTGGACTATAGGGAATTAAATAAATCAACCCAAAAAGGTTCATTTCCCCTTGCCATTCATTGACCAAGTCCTGGATACTTTAGCCGGAAAGAAGTTTTTCTCATTTCCAGATGGGTTTAGTGGGTATGACCAAATCCAAATAGCTCCTCAGGATCATTATAAAACTACATTCACGTTCCCTTGTGGAACCTTCGTATACCGATTTCTTCCATTTTTTCTTTGTAATGCGCCTATAACATTTCAGAGGGAAATATTAGGAATTTTTTCTAGATCTAATCGATGATAGTGTTGATATTTATATGGATTACTTTACCCCATACGTGGATTCATTTGAAGAAGGGTTGGAAAATTCAGAAAAGGTACTCAAAATATGAAAACAAACATATGTTTCTCTGATTACAATAAAATGTCACATGATGATGGAAGAGGGAATAGTTCTGGACATTTTCTTTCGGCCACTAGAATTAGAGTTGATCCTGCCAAGGTAGATGTAATATTACATTTTCATGTACCCAAGACACCAACACAAGTACGTATTTTTATTGGTTGCGCTGGATGTTATAGACATTTTATAGAGAAATCTTCCAAAATAGCATCTCCACTTTTTCAGTTGTTGACTAAAGATGCAAAATTTCTTTGGAAATATGAGTGTGAGTATGATGTCCTGAAGGCTACTCATGATGGTCCCTATGGAGGACACTTTGTAGATAAATGGACAGGCCATAAGGTGTTATAGATGGGATACTATTGGCCCTCCATATTTCATGGGGTGAGAAATTATGTCTGAATATGTGATAGCTTCCAGTGGATGGGTCGGCCTGGTCGATCAGATGAAATGTCATTACAACCCCAATTAGTCCTTGAGCGCTTTAAAAAATGGGCTATTGATTTTTTCAGCCCTTTCAATCCATCATCACATCATAAATTTCATATTTTGGTGTGCACAGATTATGTAATGAAGTGGGTAGAGGCCAAGGTTGTTGTGAACGAAACAGAAAATGTTGTCTCGGAATTCTTATTCGAAGATGTTTTTGCTCGATATGGTGCTCTAACAGAGATAGTTTCATATGGGGGAGTGAAATTCACATCACATATGATAGAAAGGCTTATGAAAAATTATGGAATCAAGCATAGGGTGACATCTCCATACCATCCTAAGGAAAACGGTCAAGTGGAAAGCACAAACAAGGTATTAGAAAATATTCTCACAAACACTGAGGCAATACATCATCGAGATTGAGCTGAAAAACTTCCTGAAGCTCTCTGGGCATACAAAACAATATGGTGGAATACAACAGGGTTTTCACCTTTTGAGCATGTATATGGAAAATCCCCATTGTTTCTAGTATAATTCGATATTAAAACACTCAGAACAGCTCTTGAAGTAGGATTATATCTTTCAGAAGCCTAGAAACACCAACTAGAACAACTAAAAGAGATGGATGAAATTCATTTAATGGTTTTCCAGAAAATTGCTACAATCCAGCATCATAGAACAAAATGGCATGGAAAATTTATCAAGAATAAGGTGTTTCATAGAGGGGATTGGGCATTACTCTATGATTCCCACTTTAAGGATTTTAAAGGAAATCTCTGCTCTCTTTGGATGGGACGTTACTAAGTCAATGTGGTGTTTGATAATGGAAATGATATACTTGTCACAATTGATGATACACATGCTTCTTTCATAGTAAATGGACATTGTCTCAGATTGTATCACTGCCCAGCTTCTAAGGCTGCCTTCATCAAACATCTCTTAGAATAAATCTAGTTTGAATTTTGTTAGTGTAGATAATTCCTCCTCTGCATCCTCTCTCTCTCTCTCTCTCTCTCTCTCTCTCTCTCTCTCTCTCTCTCTCTCTATATATATATATATATATATATATATATATATATAATATTGTTACTACTAAATTATTTTTTTTCAAGTACTATCACTCGTGTGCAATTATGCGGAAATAGAAATTTTTCTAAGTACTTGGTGTTGTTACTCCAATGCTATTACTCCTCAGGGTGGTGGAAATTTTTCTAAGTACCCGGTGATGTTACTCCTTCGGTGTTGTTACTCCTCTGGTGTTGTTACTCTTCCGGTGTTGTTACTCCATAAATTTTTCCCAAGTACCAGGTGTTGTTACTCCTTCGGTGTTATTACTCCTCCGATGTTGTTACTCTTCCGGCGTTGTTACTCCGTAAATTTTGTCTAAGTATCTGATGTTGTTACTCCTCCTGTTTTGTTACTCCTTCGATGTTGTTACTCCTCCTATGTTTTTACTTCGTAAAATTTTCTAACTACCTGGTGTTGTTACTCCTTCGGTGTTGTTACTCCTTCGGTGATGTTACTCCTTCGACATTGTTACTCGTCTGGTGTTGTTACTCTGTAAATTTTTCCTAAGTACCTGATGTTGTTACTCCTTCGGTGTTTTTACTCCTCCGATGTTGTTACTCCTCCAATGCGGTTACTCCATCAATGCGGTTACTCCTTCGAGGTTGTTACTCCGCCTAGGTAAGTCACCATGTATGTCCCCATCGATTTTTGTGGATTTGATTAATAATTATTTTTACATTACATTGACATGATCATGGACGTTCATCCCTTAGTTGGGGGGAGGTATTGTCATAATTGAAATGGTGACATAATAAAATCGTAATAATTATTTGTCGATGTCATCATCATAATTTGTGCTGATACGTACACTCCACAACCCTTACCCTATTCCGCACAATCATTAATATGCATCGAGACTTGAGATAAGTACATTTATGGTAGATTAAATAGTCATTTCCAACTCTGCAGAATAATTACCACAATCATCCTTCATCATTACCATAATCTAGCATTATTTTTCCCATTTCTCAAAAAATTACCTTATGTATTTTACTATTACCGCACTTCTTTTTATACCATTCCGTCACCACAAGAATTACATGTTGATACTCTCCCCTAACGGTCCTCTGCTACTCCAAAGTTATATTATTGAGCTATCATGGAATGGGTGGACTGACTGTAAGACATGAACAAGAAAACACAGCTCTGGTTCACAGCAATGCAGATGTATGGAAAATATTTTTATACGCAGGCTGGGATGTGTACTTTGAAATATTGCAAGGATTCAACGAAACTATCACAACTGAATTTGCATTAAACTTGGAGGGAAATCAATCCAAAGTGCGGGGTTTGGATATTTCTGTCACAAAGGAAACTATCTCGATCGTCTGTGGATTTCCATAACAAGGGCATAAATGGTTCTCTCGGAAATCCCCTTCGCTAGAATTCCCATAATTGTTTTTACAGGCCGGGGAAACAACAGTTCAAAAGGTAAGGGAATATGATCGTAATTCTCTACCTTATCCATAGGGTGAGGGGGTATATTTTGTGATAAGGTACATAAGCTATGAAGGGAGACTTGCTACTATGTTCAAATACTACTTCAAGCTTTTGGCACACCTTCGATTTAGGCATACACGAATCCATTTGTTGGATATGCCTTTCTTCCTATGGGAGAGTCTTCAGCTCATGGTGTAATTTGCTCACCGCTCTCAAAAATTATTAGCACTCCTCACAAATCATGAGTTGGTCCGGTTATTGGTATTGCATGCTCTTAATAAAACTTTGTGCCTTGGTCACAATTCGTTGAATTGTTGAAATGATAACTCGAGGCAGGATAGCTGCAAGGGAGGAGGATGAAGGAGAAGAAATGGAAATATAAGAGACCACAGTTGATGCTGCTCCACAAGAACCAGCATTGCTTGTTAGTTAAGTGGGAATGGAGGCAATGGAAAAAAAAGAAGCCAAAGTGTTAGGTCCCTATATTACTAGTATAGTCCCTTATTGTTGTTAGTGTAACCCCCTTATTGTTATTATTGTACCC
This sequence comes from Pinus albicaulis, assembly GCA_034641835.2. Lineage (NCBI taxonomy): Eukaryota > Viridiplantae > Streptophyta > Pinopsida > Pinales > Pinaceae > Pinus > Pinus albicaulis. The sequence continues at coordinate 1,002,772 of CM076574.1, read as the reverse complement.
CTGTAACCCCCATATTTTTATTATTGTGCCCTTAAATTATTATTTTTAGGTCGGCAAGGATTACATTGTGGCCCCACTAGGATTACATTGTAGCCCCATGGACTCCTATATATAGAAATGAGGTTTTTTAATTTGTATCATCCAAGAATTGTTCATTCATGTAATGTATTGGAGGTTTCCCCCTCAAAGTGGCTTATTTCTAAGGTTTTCATCGTCGCAGAATTTCAGATATTGGTTCGCAATATTTTTTAAGATATGATCTGTTGAAGTTAGGGATTTTTGCAGGCTCCTGAATTTCACTTAAAAAGGTCCTCACGGATTTTTCGCTATAAATTTTTTTCTATGAAGGTTCAGAAGCTGAAAATTATAGAGAGAGAAGCCTAAATCCTGAGGAACATCTTCAAAAAAATTCAGAGCTTGGTTCACAATATTTTCGGAGATATGATCTGTGGAAGTTAGGTCTTTTTCAGGCTCCCGAATTTCATATCAAAGAGGTGATCGTGGGAAAATATTCATAACTCTCTCTCTGAGCATCGGATTGAAATTCTGTAAAAGTGACTGGAAGTACATGGACTGTAGTTTCATTTCTATAAATTTCAAATCCAAAGGAGCAAACAGTGACATGCGGCAAGTCGTACAAGTTTTCTCTACTGAACCAGTCCATAATTTGGTCATTGTGGGAGATTGGACATAAATTTGTCTTGAAGAATCCAAATCAAGTCAGACCTATGGCATTTGAAAGAATTTTTAGAGGACTACTACAGGGCTGAATTTTAGATATTGAGGATCTGCGAGTATATAGATAAATCAATTTCAATATATAGCTCCTCAAAAGCAAGTAAAAGGTGTGTATTTTTTTTTTTTCGAATTGCATAAGTCTTGTTTGAAGAATCAAGTTGAATTGATTACAAACGCATATTGTAGAATAGATATTAGTATTGTATTCTCAAATGGCCCCTAAAAATAATTCAACACCCATTAAGCCTTTAGAAGGCTCTACTATGACTCATGAAGATGAATAATGGCAACATGACATATCAAAATTACAAGGGCAAGTGCAAAAAATTTCTCTCTCGCAAAGAGCAACAAAAAATGACATGGAAGTTTTGAAGAAAGGCGTGGAATCTAAGATGGATGGTTTGAGGAATGGCATGGAAGCTAAGATGGATGGCATGGAAGCTGGCATGGAATCTAAGATGGATGACTTGGAAGCTAAGATGGAAAACATGAAGAATGATCTAAAAGCAGACATGGAAGGTTTGACAAAGTTGATACAAGAAATGTTTACTAATGGTGAAAAGATAGTAGAGGAAACTCATGATGAGAACAAAATAAATGTTAATCATGATTTCATAAACTCTAATGTTGGAGGGAAGAACCACCATATTCAAAAAATGGATATGAGGAAGTTTGATGGAAAGGATCCTGTAACATGGATACTACAGATGGAGCAATATTTTGATCTCCATAACGTGCAAAACACACAAAAGGTACGCATTGCAACTTTACATTTAGAAAAAAATACATTTTTATGGTATCGATGGCTTTGCTCCCATAAAAAAATTGTCACTTGGTCAATTTTTATGGAGGAAATGATAGCACATTATGAGGATACAAAGAGCAACACTTTCTTTAGCCAATTGATAAATATCAAACAAAAGTGTTTAGTGGGGGAGCACATTGAGGACTTCCAAAAATTGAATATAAGGGTAACTGATATTCCAGAGGAACACATGATTGATCTCTTCATAGGTACTTTAAAGGATAACATCCAACATGAAGTTCGCATTTTGGAACTTGATTCATTGGAGAAGGCATTCAGGTTGGCAAGAAAAATTGAATGTAAAATTATGGCGACAAGGAAGCCTACCACTCACTTCTATAAAGATGGAAATGTTGCTACTCCTAGATTTCCACAACCTACAAGGTTGACACCACAACAATTGGAAGAAAAAAGAGCAAAAGGGCTTTGCTACAGTTGTGATAGAAAATACACTAAAGGTCATAAGTGTGCTGAGAAGAAATTATTTTAAATAGATTGTGAAGAGGAAGAAGAAAATGAACAAGAAGAGGATATACACCAGGAACCAGCCCTAGAAGAGGAAGAAATGAGTCTGACCATATCGTGTAATGCATTGGTAGGAATTACCACTCCTCAAACTCTCAAGATAGAAGGACATATCAAGAAGAAAAAGGTAATAGTGTTGATTGATTCCGGTAGTACCCATAATTTTATTCATTGTAAGGTAGCCAAGGAATTGAATTGTTTCCTATACCCAGCACCAGAATGTCAAGTGATGGTTGCAAATGGAGGAACTATAAATTGCTCTGGAAAATGCCATAATATCGAGCTAACCATGGGGGAATATGTATTGAATAGTCCAATGCTTTCCATTCCTATGGGAGGTGCTGATGTTGTACTAGGAGTACAATGGTTACAATCTTTGGGGACGGTAGCTTTTAATTTTCAAGAAATTTTCTTGAAATTTTTTTCAGAAGGAAAGGAAGTCGAATTATGAGGTATTGAAGGGAAGCCAGGAAGGATAATAAGCTCTAATGTCATGACAAAGCTTCTAAAGAAAGAACAACGAGGCGTAATTGCACAATTATGCTCACTAGAAGTTCCAACATCAAAATCATCTATTTCTGCAGATCTCCAACAAGTCTTGGACAATCATTCCAAGGTGTTTGAAACTCCCAAAAGGACTCCCACCTATTCGTGATCATGATCATGCTATTCATTTGATTCCAGGAAGTGTTCCTCCAAACATCCGGCCTTATAGATATCCTTACTTCCAAAAGAGCGAAATTGAACGCATGATTGCAAAAATGTTAGAGGCGGGTATAATTCAACCTAGTCAAAGTTCTTTCTCTGCTCCTGTAGTATTGGTACACAAGAAGGATGGATCATGGCACATGTGTCCAAATTATAGGGAGCTCAATAAGCTCACCATTAAAGATAAATTCCCATTCCTGTGATTGATGAATTATTGGATGAATTACATGGATCAAATTATTTTACCAAGTTGGATCTTCGTTGAGGATATCATCAAATTAGAATGAAGACTGAAGATATTCTGGAAACAACATTTTGAACTCATGAGGGTCATTATGAGTTTTTGGTCATGCCTTTTGGCCTTACCAATGTACCTTCTACATTTAAAGGGTTGATGAATTCCATTTTAAAACCCTTCCTTAGAAAATTTTTGCTAGTATTTTTTGATGATATACTAATCTACAGCAGGTCTTGGAAGGATCATGTTCAACATGTTGACAGGGCGCTCAAACTATTGTAGGAGAAACAATTATATGCAAAAACATCCAAATGATTCTTTGGAGTACAAGAGGTGGAATATCTGGGTCATATTGTATCTCATGAGGGTGTTAAGGTAGACCTTAACAAAATTAAAGTCATTAAGGAATGGAAATTATCCACAACCATAAAGCAGTTGTGAGGATTTCTCGGGTTAACAGGGTATCATCGCAAGTTTGTTAAGAATTATGGGAGAATAGCAACACCTCTAACAATATAATTGAAGAAAGATGCATTTTCATGGACTCCTGAAGCAACTAAGGCCTTTGAACATCTTAAAGAGGCAATGTGCCTAGCACTGGTCTTAGCTACGCCAGACTTCACAAAAACCTTTATTGTGGAATGTGATGCCTCAAGAAATGGAATTGGTGATGTTTTAATGCAATAAGGAAGACCCATTGCTTTTGAAAGTCGTCCAATCAAAGGAAAGTATTTACAAAAACCTATTTATGAGAAGGAAATGTTAGCAATACTGCATGCACTAAAGAAGTGGTGAAGTTACCAAATGGGAAGACACTTCAAGGTAAAAACTGATCATGATAGTCTTAAACACTTTTTGGAACAAAGACTATCTTCAAAAGAGCAGCAAAAATTGGTCACAAAGATGTTGGGTTATGACCTTGAAATAATCTACAAAAAAGGGAAGCTAAATGTTGTTGCAGATGCACTCTCAAGAAAGAATGAAGAGGTGGAAGCATGGCTTTGTCTCATTTCTATTATCCAACCATATTGGATAACTGAAGCAAGAGATGAATGGAAGAAGTACGAAGAAGAGTGGACACTCATTCAAAAGTTGCAGCAGGATCCTAGTATAACTGATACGTTTAGTTGGAAAAATGATTCCTTATGGTACAAAGATCGCTTATATATTTGTAAGAATTCCCAACTAAAACAAAAGATTCTTTTGGAATTGCACACTTCTCCTTTAGGAGGACACTCAGGATTTTTAAAAACTTACCACAGGGTGAAGAAAGACTTTTTTTGGGATGGCCTTAAATCTGACATTCAAAATTTTGTGGCGGAATGTTTGGTTTTCCAGCAGAATAAAGTTGAGACAATTAAGACCCCTGGTCTTCTACAACCTTTATCCATTCCAAGTCAACATTGGGAGGAGATTTCAATGGATTTTATCACAGGTTTACCTAAGTCCGAAGGAAAGAGTGTCATCATGGTGGTAGTTGATAGACTTACCAACTATGCACACTTTTGTGCATTATCTCATCCATTTAAAGCAAGTACAGTTGCTACTACATCTATGGACACAATTCAAAAGCTACATGGAAACCTAAGGGTTATTGTGAGCGACAGAGATCCCATTTTTACTGGAAATTTTTGGACGGAGTTATTTTCTTATTTGGGTACTCAATTAGCTCATAGTTCATCTTATCATCCTCAATCCGATGGTCAAACTGAGATAGTAAATAAATGTTTGGAAGGATATATTCGTTTTTTTGTATCCGATAAACAAACGCAATGGGTCAAGTGGTTACCTCTCGTTGAATGGTGGTATAACACTTCCTTCCATACTGCAGCAAAAAAGACCCCATTTATGGCACTTTATGGATATCATCCACCATCCATCACATCATATTTATGAGAAAATTCGAAGGTTCAAGCAGTGGAAGATCACATCGATCATCAACAAGAAGTTCTCCAACTCTTAAAGGATAACCTTAATTTGGCACAAAATCGAATGAAACAATAAGGAGATCAACATCGCAGCGAGAGAAGTTTTGATGTAGGAGACTGGGTATTTTTACGGCTACAACCATACAAACAAATGTTCCTCAAGCAAGCTAAGAAGGATAATAAATTATGGCCAAAGTACTATGGTTCTTACAAGGTGTTTCAAAAGATTGGTACTATGGCATACAAATTGGAGCTTCTTGCTTCTTCACGAGTGCATCCAATTTTCCATGTTTCATGCTTAAAGAAGGTTATAGTTGAAAATCTTCCAGTTCAAACAATATTTCCAGAACTTGATGAGGAAGGAAAAATCATATTGGAACCTGAAGCGGTCACGGAAACAAGAACTTAACAGCTACGGAATCAATCAATTTCAGAGTATCTCATCAAGTGGAAGTCGCTGCAGAGGTTCCTACGGGAGAACTTGAATTTTATACGAAGCACAGAGCTACTCGGTTAAGAGGACAACACTTTTTTGAAGGAGAGGGGAATGTTAGGTCCCTATATTACTAGTATAGTCCCTTATTGTTGTTAGTGTAACCCCCTTATTGTTATTATTGTACCCCTGTAACCCCCATATTGTTATTATTGTGCCCTTAATATTGTTAGGTCGGCTAGGATTACATTGTGGCCCCATGGACTCCTATATATACAAAGGAGGTTTTTTAATTTGTATCATCCAAGAATTTTTCATTCATGTAATGTATTGCAGGTTGCCCCCTCGAAGTGGCTTATTTTTAAGATGTTGATATCTCTTTTCTTCTATTTTTGGAGCTGGTTTCACAACACACAGTCGATGCTTCTCCACAAGAACTAGCATCGCCTATCAGTTCAGTGGGAATAGAATCAATGAAGATAGAAAATGTATTCAATGTTGTTCCACAAGAACCAGTGTCGATTGAAAATTCATAGGGAGGATTTTCACCAGTCAGAGGATCAATAGGTGGTGTTGCTACACAAGAACTAGCACCACCCATTCAAATGTATCAGGATTCCACAGGGGAATGTGAAAGTTGTGTTGTTACACAAGAACCAACACCACCTGTTCAAGAAAATTTGGGGCCTAAAGAAGGAATCACAAATGGTGATGTCACACAAGAACCACCACCACTAGCTCGAAAGAATCAGGAATATGTAGAAGAGACAGGCCCTGCAGTCAGCATTGCTCCACAAGAACCAGTGTCGATTACTGGACAAGGAGACAATTTGGAAGGAATAATGTTTCAACCAGTGAACAAGGGGGATGAAAAGGGAGAATCCAAATCATCAGGTATACTCAGGGAGGTGATTGAAGAAGATGTTCCCATTAGGGGAATTTTGAGGTCTAAAATGGGCCTCCTAAGGAAGTTATAAAATAATAGTGGAAAAAATCTAATAAGATTTGATGACATCATCAAATTTTAGAGGGAAAAATGAAAAAACTACTTTTTCAATTCATATTTTCAACTTATCTCCCAAAGTTTTTACTCAAATTTCGAGCGAGAGTACTCGTTGGATGCGGAATTTAATTCCCCATCCAAGGAGTACCCATGTTGCATACTTTTGATGGGTCCTACTACACGAAAAATGAGAAATACATAAAAAAACGTGATTACAATCACGTTTTTTTTTATGTATTTCTCATTTTTCGTGTAGAAGAGTTCATCGAAAGTATGCAACATGGGTACTCCTTGGATGAGGAATTAAATTCCGCATCCAACGAGTACTCCCGCTCGAAATTTGAGTAAACATTTTGGGAGATAAGTTTAAAATACGAGTTGAAAAAGTAGTTTTATTATTTTATTATTTGTTAATATTTTTACTTTTTTACTCCAAAAATGGTGAATCATCCATTATGGATGACATCATCATCTTGAATCCTATTGGTTGTTATAAAGTTTATTTTTGTTGTACATTTTTCTTATGAGGCCCATTTTAGACCTCAAAATTCCCCTAATGCTCATTACCTGTTTTCTGCAACTTTACCAAAAGGGGCAAAGAAATTTTGTTCCCCTCGACGCTTAGTGGAAGAAGAAGTTATTCCCCCAATTTTAGAATTTTTTGGAACTATTTTGGGTACATTGGTTGATACGAATATTCAGGTGCTAGTACTCGCCAACACATAGACATGACAAACTGGAAGCATAGGGGTCAACACTGACACACAAGAACAAGTGCCGAGCAAAGAACAGGTCAAAGAAGTAATAGTTGATTCCACCCCTCGAGGGCCACCAGAAAAAAATGTCCTTCGACAATTAGGAGATGGCCTTGTGGCACAATAGATGCAAGGGAAGGATGTCGAGGACACTACACTGCCAACCGCAGTGATTCCAAAGCCAGAAAATGGAATTGAAGATGTCGTAAGACCTTAGAAATGAAATGAAGGTTTCGTTCCCAAAATGGAGAAACAAATCAAATAAGTCAAGGTGAAGGAGGAGTCGATCAACATGTTTGTTGACAATAATCCACCAAATCCCACACCAGCTATAGGACTATTAGAGGAATTCGTTGTCAAACATAAAATCATTGAACGATGTGAAAAAAGGTGACCCCCTCTTAAAGAAAAGTACAAGACCCAATTTAATGAAGTCATGCAATTAAAAATGGAAAATCTTAAATTGAGAAAGAGGGTACTGCGCTTATAGAAGAAAGTGAGAAGATACAGGAAAAAGGCTGCAAAAAATAGGGACATAGCCATATCATCAATATATTAGATAGAGGATAATACTACAATCTCTGCCGCTACACAAAACGAGCCCATTGAGTATTTATTTGAGGCCCAGGAATTCTTTTTGGCTGCAAAAATTCAGAAGTGGCGGGCTACTGCGTCTTATCTTCAACAAGGGACAATCACTTTGAAAACCCACTAGGAAGAAGTGAAAAGGATTCGCGAACAGGCTGCACAAACCATCTCTAGTTACATAGACCATATGGAAAGAGAGAAGCAAAAGCGGGAGAAACAATAGAAGAAGATAAAGGACTTGGAAGAGTAGGTGCGAATACTAAAGGCCGATAAGGAAGAGATGTTCACTTTGGCACAACAGGTAATGGCTTGCCGACCCCCTTCTCACGACTATGATCTATTTCTTCATGAATAAGATCATTTCTTTTGTTTGGAAAGTATTCTTCATGAGGTCCGCCATGAAATAGAAGATCCTATATATTTTTTGTGCATCTTGAGAATTCATGATGTTTTGAATCAACACTTGATGTGCGAACTGTATATGCATGATTACTTCCTGAGTAATGATCAGATGTTCAATCGAGTTTCGTTTGTGGAATATGTTCAATTAAGAGCCTTTACTTCATATACAATCAATTAGGTTAAATGGAACAAAACCTTTGACACATTCGAAGAAAATCAAGCTACTAAGCCACTTTTCCTTCAAAGGGAAAATGGCCAATCTGTAAATATTTACAAAAAGCATGCTACCTTTTGTAATCTTAAGGGACATAAAGCACAGATTTTGGCAACCCAGAAGTGGTGCACTAATTTGTGTACAAAATAGGTGGTCACTTGTTAAGACGAGGCTCGAGACAATTTCCATAAAAGGTGGATGCTTCATCGTTAACCGTCAAGATACGGGAACCTTTTGGGGCTCCTAATTTTGCATGAGAATTAGAAAGGCTACCACATTATGTTTCCTATATACACACTTGTGGGGTCCAATGGATGGGTTTGAGGTTCCAATTTCGCATTATCTGGTTGCTAGCAGATCAGTACACTCCGGCCTACAATGTGAATAATGATTGGTGGAAGGAATTTCTCTATTAGGGGAATTTTAAGGTGGGCCTCCTAAGAAAAATGTACAACCAAAATAAACTTTATAAGAACCAATAGGATTCAAGATGATGATGTTAACCATGGGGGATGATTCATCATTTTTGGATTAAAAAAGTAAAAAGATTAAAAAATAATAAAATAATAAAACTACTTTTTCAACTTATTTCCCTAAGGTTTTACTCAAATTTCTTGCGGGAATACTCGTTGGATGCAAAATTAAATTCCTCATCCAAGAAGTACCCATGTTTCATACTTTGGATGGACCTTGCTATTGGGCTGCGAATACGACCACTTTTTAACACTTATTTCATTCATTTCTACTCTTCTTTATCATGTAATTTATCATAATTTATCATATAAATCCATTTTATAATTATTTATGCTCTTATGATAAATATTATTTCTTCTCCTTTATTTTTAATAAATTGATGATTATTATGCATAATTTTATCAATGATGGTTTATTAATATATTTTGTAACATCACTCACCATTTTAGCCTCCAAGATATTTGCCAGATTGTAGATTTGATCTCCAGATCATCATCAAATATTCCAACTCAGAAATTCACTGGAATAAGAAATGACAGTTTTGCGGTTGAGATTCTGGGCAAATGGAGAAGAATGTAGAAAATCCGGAACATGGGTTTTGTCCAGAATGGACCAAATTAACTTCTCCCAAAGAACGGTTTTCCCAAATTCGGCCTGTATTGAGAGAAACTCAAGGTTCTTTGAGCATGATTTTCTCAGATTTACTGTTGCGGCCGTCCTCCAAATTATCTCAGCTGCAAATCCAAATTCGACTTGATCTTGTTGAAATATTTATGGAAATATATTTTCTGGTTGATCAAGTTGTTGGGAAAAATCCAATATTGTTATGAGAGATCATATTTACTATTTAATTTCTCCTCTTTCTGATTATAAAAGGAGAGCATGTATTATGTATTGAGAACGATGGATGAGAGACAGAGAGATTTCCTGTTGTAATTACGCAATTCCTCATCAACTCTCATTGATTAAACAGAGTTCGAATGTTGTAAACGCTATTATGCATGATTAATACAAGAACGTGTTGCCGTTTAATTTCTTAGTTCTGCAGTAGCCCAGTGGCGTTTCACCGATGGTTGAGGACCTGGCCCTGGTGGATCGATCCGTTGTTTGTATTTCTACTCTTTTAATTACCATTGTGTGATAATTGTGATTGGTTTTATTACATTTGTAAAGTTAATTAAGTTGTTGTTGAATTTTTTATTACTATGCTGCATTAATGAATTGCATTGTTGTTCCATTTCAACAAGAATCTTAATTTCGGTATTATTCATCTTGTTATTTCTTATAAAGCTTTGCTGTTCAATATTTACTTCATTTGCTATTCCATTGGATTGCTTAATAACATTTGTTGTCGATAGGATTGGTAGGATTAGCTATTTTATTCCTTTAAGTACATAGTTTTTGTTCAGATTCATTAGTTAGTATTTGCTGTTCAATTCCAGAGTGCTGATCATTTCCGATTCATTAGTTTCAGATTGCAGAAATATTTTTTATTTAAATTGTTACAGTTTGTTGTTTATGCACATAGCCATTCAATTACAGATTGTTGTTCATTTCTAATTATTTCTTTTAAAAAGATTTCTTCTTTGTTTACTTTCAACAGCAGTTAGTTCAATTTTGATTTCCCTTTGATTGCTCGAGAGCAGGACTGTCAACTGTAGAGAACACCGGTTATTGCTTCCACGTTCCCAGATTGATTGTCTTGTTCCAGTTTTATTTGAATTGCATCAATTTCTAGAGGAATGAGTTATTGCTACTGTATCCTCGATTGATGTTTGCTGAGTGAATAGTTGGATTTCAGAGCATTTTATTTTATGTTGTTGTAATTAGATTTATTTTTCAAGCATCCGTTTACTTTTGCATTTGAAACGTTGTACTACATCTTGTAAGGCATTACTCTTATATTGAATTGCAGCCTTAGACAGAGTACACTCTTGAAATAAAAAGTCATTCCCGGATTGATAATTAATGTAGGATAAATAGGGGTTAAAAAGACACCTTTTATACCTCAACACTTCCTACACCAAAAATGAGAAATACATGAAAAAACGTGATTGCATTCACGTTTTTTCATGTATTTCTCATTTTTTGTGTAGCAAGGTCCATCGAAAGTATGCATCATGGGTACTCCTTGTGTTATCACTCAGAAAAAAGAGAAACATCATTTGACATAGTTCTAGAGGTTCATGTGTCAAAGGTATGGTCATAGAATTCATTTTTCATTACTTGGTTAAGGAAAATTTTAAATTTTTCTTATTATCTTATCCTAAGGTCCAAACTCACCCCCATTTAAGTCTTTTCATGTCACATCAGTCATTATTTTCTGAAATTTTTCATTTCCCAAGCTTACAACTCCAAAAATTTCATTTTAGCCAAGAATCCCTACTTTCGTACCGAATTACACAGAAAAAAACACACTTTTCGCTACGAAATTGCTAATACTTTCGTAGCGAAACTGCCCAGAAATACACTAAGAACACTACAAAAGGAGGGATTCCTCTCTGTCTTGTCAAAACAGGTGCTAGGTGTCAGTAAATGATTGAAAGGGATAAGGTAGATGCCATTTGAGTCAATTAGGGTTAAATCAAGGTACAATGGTCATGGCTGAAGTCATTATTACCATTTTAAGCATGTATGAGTCATCATTATGCCATGAGTTGTCATCAAACTTTAAAATCTTTCCCAATTGAGTCATTTGTCATTCTCTTCTCCTTCTTTGCATGTTATTGAGCTCTGGAGAGCTATTTCACTAAGCCCAAGATGTGGCTAGTATTTTCAAAAAAAAAATAGGTATCATTGATCAAGCAAGGCAAAGAAGACATAAAAGTACCATGGCTACAAAGAGGAAGACCAAAAAAGGTGGCCATTGTCTAAGATATGAGCCATCAGACATGAACCTGATAAATAAAGACCCAACAACTTCAGAAGTTTTCATAAGAGTATGGTGTTTGTAGTTTTTCCAAGATTGCAAGGATTCCATGTACAGGTTTCTAAAGGGTTTGCCCTGAATTTCAATGGGACAACTGCAAAAGTGGGAATGTTGAACCTCATTATAACTTCAAAGACCATTGCAGCAACAACAATATTTCCAAGAGGAGAAGAAAAATGGTTCAAAGGTTTCAAATTCAACATGCAAGAATGTAAAGAATTTATCAAGCTAGAACATAGTGAGGTTGACCTCACAAATGCCATTCCAAGGAGCGACATGAAGATAATTTCTGAAAGCTACTACTTATCATTCAGAAATACTTCACTTGTGAAGGGAGGTATCATAAGGTCTATTCTTACCACTTCAATCTTCTACTACATTTTGTTGGTAATAAATCTCTTGATCTACATTTTTATTTATACAGAAGTTTAGGAAAAATGGTAGATAAATTTCAAGCTAAATCTGAAGGAAGTGAAACCTCACTTTTTCATCATGGTTTAATAAATTTGTTGGTTTTAGATGAGTTAAAAAGACTAGGCAGAGACTGGTCTTCTTTTCTGTTTGTCAGTGGTTTTGAAGTGGATTCCATCATCCCTAAAAGAAATCCTAAACCTAGAGGTATAAAATCACCTTTAGTGGCAGAACAAAGTGAACCAGTAGGGGCAGATCAAAGTGAACCAGTAATCATGGAAACAGATCAATTGCAGAAACTTGATACACCTGTTGTTTCACCTGCAAAACAAAAGTCAACTATGAGAAAACCTGCAAAACAAGAGCCAACTGTGAGTAAACATGGCAGCAAAAGGATCACAAGAAGCCAAACAGTGGATAAGAGAAATTTAGAAGACATTCTACGTGCTATTGATATTGAAGAGACTCCCATAGTCCAAGCTGAAGATATAGATGAGGGAGGAAAGAAGCTCAAGAAAGCCAAATCAGCAAAGAAGTTAGAGTTTGAAGGTGAGGATGTAGGTTTTATTTTTCAGGCTAGGAAACCCATGACAAGATATGCTAGAAAACTCTTGGAAATCAGTAAAGAAGTTCAGAGGGTCACTGAAATTATCCAGCCACCACCAAGTATCATTGACCTATCATCACCTGCAAAAGAAGATCCAATCATCAAGTAAAATAAAGGAAAGGAGAAAATTATTGAAAAAACATAGTTTGAGGTCCTTGAGGAACAATTGAAGTTAGAAAATCATGAAATAGAAGTCTTGAAGAAAGAGGAAAGGAAACATAATTTCCAAAAAGTGCAGTTTGAGGAAATGAAAGAGATTTGGGAAGAGCAGGTTGATAGTGTATCAAAGACCTTAGATGATATACAACAATTAATCAAATGGACTATGCCATTGAGGAAATAGGTGAAGCATGTTAGAATAATGAACCTGCACTTGAAATCTAGCAACAGAAAACTGAAGGACCAAGTTAAAGACCTCCAAGAGTAGATAGAATTGATCCATGAGGAGCTAGAGAAGAAGGGTTTAAAGACGACTGTAGTTTAGGAACCCATAGCTCGACTCATCATTAATGAAGAGGAAACACCTCAAGGATCCTAAGTTGAGTTTGTTTATGTTTTGAGAGGTTAATGGCATGTTTAAAACCAGGTTTATACATCTGGAAGGTACCTTTTTGAAACAAGGTCAAAATCTGGAAATTAAACAGTTTTCCACAGTTTCGTAGCGTTCCCTAGGCTTGAAGCTAGGAAAACGCTACGAAAGTTCTGTAGCTGTCCTTTTGCCTTTAAAACCATTTTTTGTAGTTTTCAAGAGGGGAGAATGGTGATGATGAAGTTTCATGCCATGATGGACACCATGCAAGAGCAAAGAAGTAGAAATTTTGAGTGAAGAAGTCATTTTTTGGATGCTACGAAAGCACACTACGAAACTATCCTATTTTCATAGCGAGTTGTCTTTGAAGGTTTCTGAGAAGTTTAAGAGAAATTTTGGATAGGTGGATGCATCAAACAAGTCAAGGGACCTTTCTAGCAATCATCCATGACTTTAAGTCCATGAAATGAAGACAACTCATCAGCTGAAGCATTCGTTGAAGATAGGGTCCTATTTTCCTGAAAAATAGGGTTTGTTTCCATATATTGAGGAGGATATTTAAGATGTCAAGTAGTGATGAGCTATGACATAGCCCATTCAAACATGTGAAGAACTAGTTGTCAAATATGTAACTGTTTTAAGAGATAAGGTAGTTTGATGTAATAAATAGGAGTTTGAGTCCTATTAGGAAAAGGACTATTTTAGAGTGTAACTATCAGTTTCTCTTTAAAGCACATGTTTTCCTGTTATGCAAGGTGTCATAGGAAGAGTTTGATGAATCTAGCCAAGAGGCAGATCATATCTGATGTAAGAAGGTCTATTAAAGGGAATATTATCGAAATTGTAAAGGGTTGGAGATTTTTTGCACTACTGTAGCTTTATGTAATTTGACTGATATCAGTAATACAGAGGACTTTTTCTTGACAGACCTGAGATTCTCATGGAGTTTTTATTGCTTTTATGATTTATACTTCTATGTGTACTGCTTGCAATGGATTTAATCTTTATTACTCAGAGTTCATATGTGTATGCTCTGACTTCCTTTATTGATGAAATGGTTGTGTTGCTCTATGTTCTATGTGTGATTTACCTTTGTTAAAAACTCTTACCTGCCTCAGCTTCCATGTCAAGAGACCTTACCACTGAACCTACTGATTTTTTGACTCCATAATCCCAATGGTTGCATACCTGTACCCTTTTCAATCTACATACATCACAATCCAGCTATTTTTCAAATAGAGTTATCCATCTAGTTTCATCATTATCTAATATCATAAACCCCTTTGAGAGGGCCCTCTCAAACTGAAGAGGCTAAGCTTCAGTCACAAGATGGTTTGAAACATTTACATAGAGTTGTCTGATTAGAAGCCAATCAAGTGAAATTTTGTGATAACACCTTGGATGAGGAATCAAATTATGGATCCAACGAATGTTTCCACTCGAAATTTGAGTAAACCCATAGGGAGATAAGTTGACAATATGAGTTGAAAAATAGTTTTTTCTTTTTTCCCTCTAAAATTTGATTATGTAATCTAATGTTATTTTATTATTTCCACTATTATTTTATAATTTCCATAGGAGGCCCATTTTAGACCTCAAAATTCCCCTAATGATGACAGATGGGTATAAACCTCCAGGAACAGAAATGGCTGGGAAATATGATCTTGCTCAGCTTCACGCTGATCACAACCGCTCTAACCCAGACTTGCATAGGCGACGAGCTCCATGACGACATGCAGAAAGAATAGTTGGGGTGGATATGTTGGGAGATAAACTTTCACATCTTTACCTACCTTTTCATCATATTCCCCTTCCTCATTTGTGCCATTAACAATCAATTTATGTCCTAAACAGCATAGGTATACCTCTTGTCGTGTATTTATGGATTATTTAGTCAATGAAGCATAGTCGTAGGGGATTATTACCAAAGCAGCTTGTTAACTTCATTATTATTGCAGATTCAGAGGTCAGATGACCAAGATCGTAATTTTGGGTAAATTCGTCAAGGTGGAAGCACTATCTTGGGACAACACTGCAATGGTGGAACAACTTCGGCTTTATCTCTCTGTTATCTCTTTCATTCAACTTTTTTTATCACGAGCACTATGTAAATGTAGGCAAAAATATTTCGTAATTTCATGAACTGTTTATGTAATAATTTGTATAAGAGAGGTTACAGAGTTGTGGAGAGGAGGTTAGCTTATGAGAGAATTGAGAGTCTGTAACAGTATCAGTTTAATGCAATATGTCTTTATGATATTTTCTTTAGTTTGTGATTTTATCACGGTCTTGATCAGGGAGTTGGGCCCACTCTCCTGACAAGGTGTTGTTGAATTAATGTGTGTGTTAGTTTCTTTTATTGTATGACACATCTTTCCTTTATTTTTGTAATAGTTTAATGTGATTGTTGTGAATCTAGTCACTATTTACAATTGATTGATGTTATCATTTCATTGTTGTTACAGTGGGTTGTTGTTTTTCACAGTCTACTGAATTTGTGATTGAAACACAATTGTGTAATTGTTATCTTCATATACTTTGCATGTTAGCATTGCAATAACCAAACATACCACAGATTGATAATTAATGTGGGAAAGGGTTGAATAATATCATTCACACTTGGACACCAACACAAGGTATGAGGAGAAAATATTGATTCATCTATATATTTTGATCGGGGTGTCTCCTTATGTACATATACATATGTATATGTACATGTACCCATATCCATCTCGATAGAATAGATGGATAAATAAACAAAAATTTCGTAAACTATAATTTGAGGTTACGTTTAAACTTTATAAACTCTTTTTAATCAAATTACAGCAAGTGTGATAGGTTTGCCTAGTGGGCCGAGTGGGCTATGAGATCTCCTCTACCCTATATTCAGTCTCTCCAAGCACAACACACATAAAACATGGGTGTTAACCCTTTCTAGGAGGTCATGACCCTAGTTGTAGCAGGCCTCGGGATTGCCAGAAGCCTTGAGGAGGTATCTTATGCCCTACAATATTGTATTTGATTCCTTATGGGACAACGAAGGTGGAAGCAAGATTAAGTAAGGTAACACAGTGATTTGAAGTAGTGGGTTAGGCTAGTGTTGTTCCCTAAAGTGTCTTTAGAGTGCACAAAAATTGAGGAAAGAGGGAAACAACAATATGGTTGCAGATGGTATCTTGACTAAAGGGTGAATTCCTAGTTGGCTGGTTTTCCTGTGGACATATTATTGCAATATGTGGAAGCCAAGGAGGTAGGGATGACATGGGATGTTAGAAGCCTTCACCGATGGGTAGTTTCCACAGTGAAGATTGGTTCCTAGATTTGTGCAATAGCTCCTATATTACAAAACAAAGGGCAGTTGATGAGAATTTTGCTGGAATCCAATAGAATGGTATCCTAGATGATTGGATTCCCTAGCTAGGTGCATATGCTACAACGTGGACTTTGTCACTCATGTAATGTTGGAGGGTAGTTGAGAGTGGACCAAGTGTGAATGTGGATTTGAAAATTATGGTCTGCTGGAGGATATTGTTGGGGCCCTTGTTTTTGTTTAAGTTTTGAATTTTGAACTTGGACTCTTTTTGAGTTGCGGAGGGAATACACACAGCTAACGCGACCGCACCGCGCGACCAGGAGTTGCGGAGCTAACAAGGCGATGCGGAAGCACTTGATAACTGGAGGTAGAACAGCGATAAGTACAGATGAAAGAGATACAGCAGATAACAGGAAGTAGAACATGCAGATATCAGAAGAGAAGTCGGGAAAAGCCAGAGCAAAGACGCAGAGAAGCCACCAGTCGCGGCGAGCGGGTGAATAAAAGGCAATCACCCGGCTGCAGAAGAGGAGGGGTTGGGAGATTGGTCGATCGGTTGCTGTTGCGGGATGATTGAATGCGGAAGCAGCCGCGGAGAAATCAGACTTGTTCTCTCCATTGGTTTCTACTCTCTATGTTTTGTATTCTCTGTTCTTAGATTCATCTGTATCTGATATATGGGTTATCAGAGAAGGAAGCTGTGTAATCTTGTATTTGGCTGAAGACTAATGAAAAGAAGGATTGCTGTCTTTATGTTTATGTGTGATGATGCGTTTACCATGCTTTAAAATTTTTAAGTTGCGACTGTCAATATATTTGATTGGTGATCTCGCATGAATATTATGGTATATGTAACGGATTCTCTTTCTTCCTATGGTTGCGGGTTTATTCCTCGTCTGTGATTTCTTCCCCTTTCCCATGTGGTCGCGGCACGCCTCGGGTGAGATGCTCTGTTCTTCCCGAACAGGGTGAAAATGCCGACGTGTTACTAGACTACACCGGACCCTTGTTGGCCACAACCCTGTGAACCTGGGTCTTGCCCGCGAGACCTTATTTTTCGCCAACAAATGGTTCCGTTGCCGGGACCTGCATGTTCTGAGGGGATCTAGATCATGGTCTCGAGGATCTTTGAAGGAGCAATACGGCGATGGTGGGATGATCATCTTGACCATTTTATTACTCAGCAGGCGGAGCTGATTAAGAAAAAGGAGGCGGTGGTCAGGGAGCTTGTTCTTTTCTCTGACTCAGCTAGCGATACGTACGAAATTTTCTGGGGAAGATTTCCCACAGATCTTTACAACTAGTTGCGGAGGTTACGAACGAAGGCGGCCCAAGAAGGCTTGCGGGAGATAAACCGCAGGTGGGCGCGCGAAGACTTGGTAGCGCTACACCGGGTAGATACTGAACTAACCCGCGCAGTGGAGTTTTGGGTCAAGACCACGTTGGAAGGATACGTTGTGGAGTTTGCCGCTGAGTGTTACCAATCTTTCTCAAAGGCTGAGGCTGTGTTTCACTCAGGGCCGAGGGGAAAACTGCTGAAGGAAATTCCGCTGTGGATCAAAGCCCTAATGGTGGACGAAGGGTTGATTGAATTCCACAAAACGAGTATGGAAGCGTAAACCACCCGTACTGGGGGAAGGATTGAGGGGACCGATGCTGTGTAGACTGTAGGAGTAGGGAACGGGGGATGGACGTTGAGGCCGCATGCAAGTTGCGGGAGTTACATGCACATCGGCGGGCACAAATCGCCGATAGGTGGCGAAGAAGGGTAAGGAGAGATTTGAAGAGAAGGGAGATTGAGAAGAAGAACCAGAAGGAGGCGCCTCAGAGGACAGGAACCATGGGATTGGATACCCGAACAGGAGACGGGACAGCAGCAGACGTACAGCGGGTGCATGGGAGCCCGAGGATGCGAGAAAGAGCAGTAACGATTAACACGGATAAGGAAAAGATGCAGCCCGAAGAAAGTTCCGATGATGAATGGTACGACGTAATGCAGCAGATGTTTCAGGATCAGACGGCACCCACCCCTCCAGGCAGCCCTACGTCCCACCTTCCGCATGGCCAAAATCCCGACCTTCCCCTGGTACTTTATCAACCTTTAAGAAATATTTTTGTTCAGTTACAAGCATTAAGTCAGTTATCTAGAAGTTCAGCGACGCCGGTAACGCCCAGTAGCAGCAGCGTTACGAGTAGTTTTTTCCCTAGCGGGACCGTTACGCAACCAGGACCTGGAGGTTTTATCTTGGTTAATTCACCGCCGGTATACATGGCTGGATCTTTCACTCGGTACCCAGAGTTCTCTGGCCGGGGAAACGACGATGTAGAACAACACTGGTATCTGTGCGAAGCCATCTGGAGAGCTCGACAGACACCGGATGCAGGGAAGTTGATAGAGTTTCAAACCACGCTCAGAGAGAGAGCTCTGCGTTGGTTCATCAAGTGGTCCGAGGTGCACCCTAACCCTGTAATTGCGGACGTGAAGCGGGATTTTGTCCGCGAATTCAAGCTTCCCCAGACAGACCAGCAGGGCCTGTCCGAGCTGTGGGAAATTAAGCAGAAGGAAGGCGAGACCGCATGGGAGTTGATGCGGCGATTCAAGGACGCGATCGGGAAACTGAGCTACCCGATCGATCCAAACCACTAGAGGGACTGGTTCATCAAGGCTCTACTTCCCTTGACGCGAACCCCTCTCACTCAGCAGAAGATTGATAATCTGCAGGATGCTCTCGAGCAGGCCATGAAGATTGAAGCCATGGCGGGATACCCCCAGGAATACAGGGGGGGGCTAGCTCCGCAAGACCCTTCGCTGATAGGGTTGCAACATCAGATCGCTAGTTTAACTGAAAAGCTCAAAGAAATTCAGCCAGCAAGACCAGCGCGACCGAATGTTTGGTGTACTCATTGCCTGGTCGAGGGGCACGTCGCAACCGAATGTCCTCGGTTGCGCGGCGCGGGAGTTGGACCCTCAGTTGCGGCTATCCAGGGGGGGCCACCACTAGGGGGCGGCACGGCAATGAATCCGCAGGGGGTATACCAGACGCAACAGGCCTTTGCGGGGTTTCCACCGCAACCGGGGTCCTCCAACCCAGAGTACTGTGAAATCTGCCGAACGATCGGACATCCTCCTCGGATGTGCCCGATATTACAAAAGTACTCCACGGTGCCGAATAATATATATTGCGAATTTTGTGTGTCCACGACGCACAACACAGAGCAGTGCAGGGCGTTAGACGCACTTGCGGATCGACTGGATCGGCCCTCGTACCGGGTCAACGAGGCCGCAAGGGGCAGAGGTGGCGGCATGCGGGGAGGCCGAGCAGGAGGACGCGGGCCGGTAAAATGCTACAACTGTGACCAGGAGGGTCATGTGGCTCGAGACTGTCCTCTTCCGCGACGACCCTGGTGCTCCCAGTGCCGGGTCAACGCCCACGCCACTGAAGACTGCCCAGAACTCATCAAAAAATGGGAAGAGCGGGCGCGGCAGAGGGCCACGAATCTGATAGGCTCAGAACCGCGAGGGGTCGCAACCCCTGACATGCAGAATGTTGCGATAATAACGAGAGGCGGAAAGAAGACTGGTGAGGATGCCCACGAGAAGGAGCCGATACGAGTGGTGCGGCCGGCATCCCCAAAGAAGTTGATTCGGCCCGAGGTGCAGAAGAAGTACTTTCAGGAGGCGGTTGAGGCATTCGCCCAGCTGCGAAAGGAAGGAGGGCTGGAGGAGCCCCAGCGGCCGAAAACCGGGGATCAGAACGCCGCAGATGCTGTAGTTGCGGACTAGCTCCGGCTGTTTCTCAGGATTGTTGATGACACCGTGCTGCGGCAGCAGCTCAGACAGGTATTGGACGGAGCGCTGCAGGACCGGGCAGAACCCAGAAACTTGGTGGACACTACGCCTCAATACGTGCAGCGTGTCAAGTGAAACAAGCAGCGAACGGGCAAAGAATTTCGACTTAACACACAGATCGCAGGATTCCAAATCAGCGATACAATGTTGGACCTGGGGTCCGACGTCAACATATTGCCGCGAAAGACATGGGAGGCTCTGGGAAAGCCCCGGCTCGCCTATTCCCCGATCCAACTCAGAATGGCGAACCAGTACTGTATTTTTCCAATTGGCTGACTCGAGGGTGTCGAGGTTGATGTTGCGGGGGTAAAGACCTATGCCGACTTCGAAGTTATTAATATCATGGGCGATAAGGACCCCTATCCTGCTTTACTTGGCATTGATTGGGCTTTTGAGAATTATGCGATCATCGATCTCAAGAAGGAGCTGATGATTTTCGAGGATGGGGAGGTACGGGTGACTCAGCCTCTCGACCCGTATCAGGGACCGCAATACACAGAACCGGTGGATAGTCGGGAGGACGCTCAGATGATGGACCACCTCTATCAGATGACCGCCGGAAGGCAGGAAGATTATATCAACCCGACCGCAACAGGATCTATCAGTTGGCGGAGTGTGCAGAGCTCGGAACTCGGATCCGAGCTTGCGTGGGAAGATTGGCAGCAAGGGGGATACGAGACCACCACGCGGCGATGTGCCGCCATCGCGCAGGTCCGGTGGGTGGGGACCGAGATCCGCGGGTACCCCACTTTGTCAAACATGCAAGCAGTAAATACTTTTATCCTCAAGGTGGAGGACCGGGTCCCAGAAGAATGCCGGATACCCCTGATGAATGTGGCTCTGAAGTCAACGTCAGGACGATGGTGGAACAATCACCGCAACACTCTGTTGTGATGGGAGCTGGTGGCGGATGCCTTGCGGGCACGCTTCAAAGAGGATGAAGGGCCCTGTATTACACTTAAGCACCATGGCGACTCAGACCCACGACAGCACTTGCGGGCGTGCGAGGAACAGTGGCGCAACGCCAGGTACCCTGAGGAGTTATGGGTCCACAGATTTATACACTCCCTGGGTACAATCCCCCAGGCCTGGTACCTAGCAGAAGAGCGGAGACGGGGAACCCGCTCTTGGCAAGCAGTTGCGGAGAAGTTCGTCCGGAGTTTCTCATTCGAAGGGGAGACGGCGCAGGAAATACAGGCCCTACAAGCCGTTAAGGAGGTTCTGTTTTTCCGCCAACCCGAGCCCAATAAGGGACCGGTGGCGTCACGCTCAGGGGTGAAGAGCGAGTTGGTTTGCCAACGGGTTGACGGCGAACCAGGGGACGACAGTTTGGAGGACCTGAGGCATCTCCATTTTGATGAAAAGGAGGGCGAGCAGAGTGTCCGCGACGAGCCAACGACAGAAGGAGTCCATTTGCAGCCCTAAAGACAAAGAAGCTGAACATAGGAACGGAGGAGAAACCGAAACTGGCAACAGTGGGAGATTACTGGGACGCGGAGATGACCAGGGAAATTTTCAGCCTCCTTCGGGAGTATGAAGACCTATTCCCATCCTCAGTTGTGGACCTGAAGGGGATCAAAGGGGATTTGGGTGAGATGCGCATCACACTAAAACCAGGAGCCAGGCCGGTCAAGCACCGACCCTACCGGTTAAATCCACGCATCAAAGAGAAGGTAAAGATGGAGATCGACAAAATGCGGGCTGCAGGTCTCATTTTTCCTGTAGAAGAAGCTGAGTGGGTAAGTCCCATTGTCATCCAGAACAAGAAGGATAAAACGGAAATTCGGGTCTGCGTAGATTACCGGAGTTTGAATAATGCTTGTATTCATGATCCGTTTCCCACTCCCTTCAGCGACGAAGTACTAGATCATGTCGCGGGAAACGAAGCTTACTCTTTCACGGATGGGTTTTCGGGCTACCATCAGGTGCGCATCGCTGAAGAGGACAAGGCAAAGACAACATTCACAACCGAGTGGGGATCATTCGCATACCATGTCATGCCGTTTGGGCTGAAGAACGCACCAGCTGTGTTTTCCCGGATTGTTATTGCTGCTTTCCGGGAGTATATTCACAAATTCCTGGAAGTCTATATGGATGATTGGACCGTTTACAGCTTGCTGAAGAAACACGCCTCCCTGTTGCGTGTTATGTTCGATCGGTGTCGCCAGCTGCAGATTTCCTTGAATTTGAAGAAATGTATTTTTGCAGTACCATTCGGCACGCTCTTGGGTCATGTGGTGTGTAAAGAAGGGGTCTGTGTCGATCCCGCCAAGGTCGCAGTTATTGTCCACATGGAGGCCCCCGAGAACGTGAAGCAGTTGCGGGCATTACTCGGGCACACTGGATACTACAGGCGTTTTATCCGCAACTACGCCAAAATCACGGCCCCTCTGGAGAAACTGTTGCGGAAGTCAGAATCTTTTGAATGGACAGTAGAGTGCAGGAAGGCACTGGACACATTGAAAGAGAAATTGGCGACGACACCCATTCTCGTTCATCCAAACTGGGATAAGCAGTTCCATGTGCACATTGATGCGTCCGGGATTGCACTTGGCGCCGTATTAGCGCAACCCGGGGAAACTACAGTTGACCACCCGGTATACTTCGCCAGCCGACGCCTATCTAATGCGGAGAAGAATTATACCACGACCGAGCGGGAGGCGCTGGCAATGGTGTACTCTCTCCAGAAGTTCCGTCACTACCTCCTGGGCGGGAAGTTTACATTTTTTACGGACCATTCGGCCTTAAAATATCTGGTCAATAAACCGGTGTTGGAAGGAAGGATTTGCCGGTGGCTTCTCCTTTTTCAGGAGTTTACGTTCGATGTAATTGTCAAACCGGGCCGGCTAAATGTCGGGCCTGATCATTTATCCATACTGGAGTCGGGGGAAAACGATGGTCCGTTGGATGATCAGCTTCCGGATGCTGATCTGTTTCGTGTTGAAGCGATTCCAGACTACCTGGCTGACATTGCCACATATCTGACCACAGGACAGTGCCCCGAGGATTACACGCCGCTTCAGAAACGTCACTTGGTTGTCCGGGCGGCCGATTATCAATTGATCGTAGGGCAGCTGTACAAGCTGGGCCTGGATGAGGTGTTGCGCAGGTGTGTTCTTGACCATGAACGGGAAGCGGTGATGTGGGAATGTCACAGCGGAGTTGCGGGAGGACACGTGGGGGCTAAACCCACCGCAAGGAAGGTACTTCAAGCTGGTCTATGGTGGCCGACGGTGCATGCAGATTTTAAGGCCTACGTGAAATGTTGCGATATTTGTCAGAGGACGGGACGGCCTTCGCACAGAGATGAGCTTCCGCTACACCCCGTGCATGTGTTGCGGCCATTTGAGAAGTGGGCTGTCGACTTTGTAGGGCCCATTGCACCAGTTGCTCGCCATTCCAAAGCTCGGTACATCATTACGGCGACTGATTATCTCACGCGATGGGTGGAAGCAGCAGCGGTACGCGACTGCTCCGCTGAGACCGCTGCTCGGTTCATCTTTGAAAACATCATCAGCCGCTTTGGCTGCCCACGCAGCCTGACCAGTGATCAAGGCACGCACTTCATTAATGCCACGGTCAAATCGCTCCTGGAGACATTTATGATACAGCATCATAAGAGCAGTCCATACCACCCGCAGGCTAACGGCACGGTGGAAGCCTTCAATAAGATTCTGGAGAAGGGCTTGACGAAAATCTGCAACGCTCAGCGGGATGATTGGGATGAGCGGATACCAACGACATTATGGGCTTACCGGACCACGGTAAAGCGTTTGACAAACCAGACGCCATTCCAGCTGGTGTACGGCCGGGAAGCTGTGATTCCCGCCGAGTTCACCGTCCCCAGCCTTTTGATCGCAACGTCCCTTCACTTCTCAGAGGATGCGTCACTGCAGGAACGACTCCACGAGCTACAGGAGCTGGACGAAGCTCGGTTTCTTGCGGAATTCCATCAGAAGGTTCAGAAGGCCAGACAGAAAGCATGGCATGACCGCCACATCAAGACTAAAACTTTCCAAGTTGGCGGCAAGGTTCTTTTGTACGACAGCCGGTTCCAGAAGTTTCCAAGCAAGCTCCAGACGCATTGGCTGGGACCGTACTTTGTTATCGAGATCCGCGACTCAGGAGCCGTTCGATTGGCACAATTAGACGGTTCAGTTCTTCCGGGATGGGTGAATGGCGCACGCCTGAAGCCCTACCAGGAGTAGGTACCTTCTCTCTTTCCATCAATAACTCTCGCCACCGAGAGCACCCGTAGCGTAGCGTAGTTGAATAACTCTCCCGCAACCGGGATGAGCATAGTTAGTCATTTCCATTTCTTTACAGTCAGTCAAATAAACCGTCAGTTGCGGCATCCATACCGCAACATACCATGGTCGGAGCGGGCCAGTCTAGCGTGTCGCAACGCCAGTCCAGCGTGGCGGCGCGCCATCCCGGTAGGACGCCGCTCCCAGTCCAGCGTGTCCTGCACGAAGGATCTGTTCTCGTGCCAGCGTCAGTCCAGGTCATAACCGTCAGTCCTTTTGTCAGTCCGTAGGATAGCTCAGATTTTGGTCATAAATTCCCTTAATGGACAGTAATCATACCGTAATCATTCTCCATCAGCCGCAGTTCTCTCCGCCGTCGGGTACGCCCATCTTCCAAAGCCGCCGTCAGCAACTGTCAGATTACACACAGGCCCGCGATTGATCACACGATTATCGCAGGCAAGCATGATAGAAAAAATTAAATGCCGTTATGGAGTCTCATCAACCCCGCGCGTGCCAGCGGATGGCCCAATTTTGCATGAAGGCTATCGGCGCCGGGATGACGGACCAATTCAGTTTGGAAATTTCAGCGACTCCCGAGCACTTGCAGCCTCAGAGCACTCAGAACTTAGCAGGGAACTCCAGACGAATCCTCCAGGTCTATCAGAGACGCGCCAAGATGCCGAGAGCTGTTCTCTCCGTCCCGGAACCGGTGTTGGATCACAGAATTCACCGGCTCGAATCATCACTGGTCGGCAAGTACGACAATGCGCCCTGCATGGACGCTAACTTGTCCGACCCGGCTGAGTTTCCCCATCTGCATTGGCAGACGTTCATGGAACACCGCTACACACCGAGGAGCAGCTCTAACAGTCGGATGAAGGACGAATTCCGGGGTCTTCAGCAGTCGACGTTAATGAATTTACGCAATCTCCCTGTCTTCGGCACCACCGGACCAGTTCTGCAATGCACCCGGTTCCTCCTCAGTCGGGTGCAGAACGGGTCCCTGTGGTTGAACGAGGAGATTCCAATCCATGCAGCAGATATTAGTCGGCTTACGAGGCTATTTCAATCTAGGGCAGATGTTTCCTCTGCGGGGCAGACGGCCTCCAAGCGCGCCCGGAAATCGGCCGAGGCGGACCTATACACCAAATATGGTACTCGCCGAGGTGGCAAGGGTGCCAAGATAGATTTGATCAATGTACCAGAAATCCGGTTTGCTTGCTATCTGATAGCGAGCAAGACCATGCGCCATTACACCAAGGGCGAGTGCACATTGGACACCATTTCTATTGCGGAGCACTGCGTCAAGGGGGCCCGATTGAATTGGAGCGCGTTCGTGCTGAAGGAACTCTTCGCGGCCTGCGAAGACAATTACAGACGGACCACCAGTTTTATCTACGGCTACTTGCTCCTAGCCTTCGCCATGTGGAAATGGCATGTTCCTCAGATACGGACACCAGCGGAACTCAACGGGGGCCAACCGTTCGCGATGCGATACTCCCCCTGGCAGGTGTCCACGGCCCCCAGCAGCAAGCAGGTGAACGCGGAGGCGTTCCGCGAATGGTACGGGATGATGGTCGCTGTGGTGGCCTCTATGCAGCGGGTGCCCCGGAACCTGCTGGATGAATACAACGAACAAGTGTGGTTTGGCGTCAGCCATAATCACACTTTCATCCGGCCGGCTTGTGTCCCGCACCACACCTTTCACATGGCGCCCTTGTGGTTTCAGCTGACCGACAGTATCTTCCACAGAGAGGTTCTATCGTGGCCAGGGGTCGTTCGGCACGTTCAGGATGGAGTCATCCGATATAACTTTGATGGGATGCGGGCTGCCCAGCAGCCTGCCGCGACCAGTGCCGGCGGATCTTCCACAGTCGCGGTAGCGATAACCACAGAGGCGGCAGGGAGCGCAGCGACCCTGCCCGAAGCAATGGTCCCCATTGTGGAGCATATGAATGACCAAGTCCGACGACTCAATGTGGCCACCCAGGTTGTTTCTAGTAGCGCCCCTATATTTCCTTCGTTTAATGAATTTCTTCTTAACCGGTCACTTGGTCTCTCCAACACTACTTCCCTCACTTCCCCAATTCCCACTTCCCTGTTCACTTCTGCCACCCCCATCATCACGAAAATGGGTGAACCGGGGCCCGAACCCGATTCCTCTGGGCCACCCCCTCCCAAGCGGGCCCGTATTGCAGATCCCGTGGTGGACCTTACGGAGGATGATCCGCCAGTCACGCCGCCCACAGCTACCTTGATCCCGGAGGAACCGCTGATTGACCCGACGGATTTCCTCAACCTTCGTTTCCCTCCCTCCTCGGTCACTCCATCCACCGCCCCCTCCACCAGCAGACCACACGCCACTTCCTCCAATCCGTCCACTTCCTCAGCCACTGTGTCCGATTCCTTGATCCGGGACCTCTTCGGCGGTGACCACGGGGGGGAGGTCACCTCCAGTACTGCCGCGGTGGTACCTTCTGTTGACCCCGTGGCCACGTCCCAGGAGCCCATTGCCACTACATTTGTTCAGCCAGACAGAGTTGGGGTCGATTCCATCAGCCCTTCCACAGCGCCAACCACACAGCAGGACCGGCCAGAGCCTGATATGGCCACTTCGGTACAACAACAGACGCCGGTCCACCTTCCAGAGACTGCAGGCCGAGCAGCGGCCGACGGACCGCTGTTACAGGAACCAACGCCTCAACAGGATGCCCCGCGCACAACGACTGCAGCACAACTGAGTCCAGCCCAGTTATTTCTGCTCATTCAGCGGGCGGCCGGCCAGGCCGAGCAGATTCATGCAGAACTACAGCGGCGATGCACTGAGCAGGGGAACCAGATCACGGCGCTTACTGAACAGCGAAATCAGCTACTGCAGGAGAAGACCTACCTCCAGGAACAGGCCGACATTGTGAATCAGGCGCTTTCCAGCGTCTGGCCGGAGGCACGGGCTCACCATGCTCCACTCCCTGCTCACATCGAACAGGACAACATAGCCTTACAGGCTCGCCAGCTCGGGGATATCTTCACCACCATTTGCAGAGAGAACCAGGAACTACAAGCGGCGTTGGCCGCACGGTCTACCCTACCAGATCCACCCGTTGATTATTCAGGACCGGTCACTGCCAAACAGGCACAGGCAGTCGATCTACAAGAGACTCTCCATTCCACGACAGCAGCGGCTTCGGCCCTTCTACGAAGCTTGCAGGAGTGCTCCCTCGCACTGACAGTCAAAACGCAGCCCATTGTTTCTCAACTGCAACAACTCGCCACCCAAATTCGGGCGACCACGGACCAGGCCAGATTGGACCAGCTCTACGCTCAGACGGACGAGTTGGAACTTCAAATGCAGACGACAGAGGCCGCATCAGCCGCAACTAAGCACATCATCCGGGAGATGCGGCCGCCCCTTCGCAACCATGCCGAGGCAATGCATCAGCTGGATGCCACTGCCGAGTCCCAACTCACCACACTGTTCGGGGATGCACCGACGCCCATGGACGAAGCTACCGCCAACCGAATTGTTCAAGACGCTAACCTGCTTCTGCAGGAATGGGAGCAAGCAGTTGCCACTTTCACAGAGCTTCGAGATGCAGCACTCCGCCGGGTCCCGGAGTTGGGGCCCTTGTTTGAATCAGCAGGTGGCGGAGTACAACAGGAAAGGGCAGAAGAAGAAAGAGCAACAGAGCAGGGCACAGAGGCCGGCGAAGGTATGGAGGTAGAGACTGTCATTTGCGATTGACTCGCGGACGAGTCAAAGGATTGTGGTCGGGGCCTGTTCGGGCCCTTGTTTTTGTTTAAGTTTTGAATTTTGAACTTGGACTCTTTTTGAGTTGCGGAGGGAATACACACAGCTAACGCGACCGCACCGCGCGACCAGGAGTTGCGGAGCTAACAAGGCGATGCGGAAGCACTTGATAACTGGAAGTAGAACAGCGATAAGTACAGATGAAAGAGATACAACAGAGAACAGGAAGTAGAACATGCAGATATCAGAAGAGAAGTCGGGAAAAGCCAGAGCAAAGACGCAGAGAAGCCGCCAGTCGCGGCGAGCGGGTGAATAAAAGGCAATCACCCGGCTGCAGAAGAAAATGGTTGGTTGATTGGTTGATCGGTTGCTGTTGCGGGATGATTGAATGCGGAAGCAGCCGCGGAGAAATCAGACTTGTTCTCGCAATTGGTTTCTACTCTCTATGTTTTGTATTCTCGGTTCTTAGATTCATCTGTATCTGATATATGGGTTATCAGAGACGGAAGCTGTGTAATCTTGTATTTGGCTGAAGACTAATGAAAAGAAGGATTGCTGTCTTTATGTTTATGTGTTAAGATGTGTTTACCATGCTTTAAAATTTTTAAGTTGCGACTGTCAATATACTTGATTGGTGATCTTGCATGAATATTCTGGTATATGTAACGGATTCTCTTTCTTTATGTGGTTGCGGGTTTATTCCTCGTCTGTGATTTCTTCCCCTTTCCCATGTGGTCGCGGCACGCCTCGGGTGAGACGCTCTGTTCTTCCCGAACAGGGTGAAAATGCCGGCGTGTTACTAGACTACACCGGACCCTTGTTGGCCTCAACCCTGTGAACCTGGGTCTTGCCCGCGAGACCTTATTTTTCGCCAACAGATATCATGACCTCGCCCAAGTTGGAGCCTGGTGTGCAACACCTTCATGGAAAAAGGTAGTTTCTAGAGTGGTAGTTGTTGGAGATCCAGGGTCTGATCAATATGCAACAGGTTATGGAGCCCAAGACTTCTGTGAGGATAAGTAATTCTACATCATATGAGGGGCAGTCCTCCTACCCTGTGTTCTACATCTAGGATTTATCAAATAATTGAGTTAGATGAATCTTGGCGCCTTTCTTTGAAAAATATGGGTAAGAATCAAGGGAAAATCAAAACTACATTTTATCGGAAAGTCGAGCCTAGAGAATTTGAGCTAGGAACTATGGTGCTATTATGGGATAAAAGAAAAGAAAAACTAGGAATGCATAATAAATTTGACAAATTTTAGATAGGACCTTACAAAGTAACTTGCCCAATAGGTATCAATGCACACCTCCTTGGAAACCTAGACAGAGGCCCCATTCCACTACCAATTAATGGAAAAATCTTAAAAGAGTATTTCTTGAGTATAACTTGATACATTCATATTAGATAGCTATATTGCATTGTGTGTTTAGATTATGTCTGTGCATACTACTTATTCATTATTCATGTTGATGTGTTTGCATACTAGAATAGGTTGTATTCTAATTTTTCTTCTAATATTTGTTTTATATATATCATATAATTACAAGGGTGATGATCAACACCCCATTTACATGCTAGCAAGAAATATGATTTTAGTCTGCAATTAACAAGTCTCTGAGCAAAATATTATTGGGGTTCTCATGAACTCCCTATTCAAGAATATTGATCATGAGATCTACGATGAGTACGTCCCTGAGTTGGAGTCATATGTTACCCAACAAAATGTGGGTAACTCCATAGGAAAAAAAATTCTCTTACTTTGGGAAAATAGCCAGCCAACAACCTTACATTTCTTAGCATATCATGAAATGCCATATTCCTCTACCATTTGCACTGATCAAACACCTCTCACCATCCGACATTTTTATTGAAGGAAGGTGGGTCACCATTCAACAAGTACTTTAAAAATTTTGTATTCATGTGCATTTACTTAATTTTGTGAGAATTCTAACATGGATTAAGGAGTGATATGGATGATTAATCTATATTGACTATAAACTTGTTCTCTTACCTTACTAGGGAGGTTAGCTTTTGACCTTGGTTAAGTGGGACCTCTTCTTATGCCTTAGGGTTATAAAAGGGGTACTACATGGGAAACTTGGATTGAAGTAACGTGCCCATGACCTTTCCATACTTACCACTCTTCACCATTCCCCTAATTTCATTTTCTTCCTTCAATTTAGTTATCATTAGTTCATTGGGATTAGCACCATCTAGCCATCGCTAACACAGAACTGGAACACTTTTCTGGGACTTGGTCTTGTTAGATATTTATTTTGAAGTATTATTATTCCCTTAATAATTAAGTATTGTCCATTATGATGCATTTAAATTCATCATCCCTAACAATTAGTAACTTTCACTTTATTTTAAGATGGTTTTTCTAGGTGGTCCTTCACACAATAGGAAAGGCCTTGAGGGGACATTTCATGTATAAACTACACATTATGCTTAGGTCATTCTATACTTTCAGAGAGCAGTTAATACCTTTCAGATGAATCGTTGTCCCTCCAAAGTAGAGCATTGGGCACTTTTATGACTCTAGCAGATGTTTGACACCTTGAAGCACCACCAAATGTTGAAACGTTTTGATCCTCTTGCTTGGTGTTGGAGATTCTTGGTGATGTAACCAACACACCCTACATGCCCCAGGCTAGCCTTGACATTGTGTCATGGGCATGGATTGATTAGAATCCAAATTATGATGGTCCATTAGAGAATTTTTTCGGTCTAAAATGAGGCTCCTAAGAAAAATTATAAAATAATAGTGGAAATAATAATAAAAAAATAGATTACATCATCAAGTTTTGGAGAGAAAAATAAAACACTACTTTTTTCACTTGTATTTTCAACCTATCTCCCTACGATTTTACTCAAATTTAAAGCAGGGGCACTTGTTGGATGCAAATTTTTATTTTGAATCTAAGGATTACCCATGTTTCATACTTTCGATGGACTCAACTACACGAAAACTATGAAATATATGAAAAAACATGATCGTAATCACATTTTTTCTTGTATTTCACAACATTCATGTAGTAGGGTCAATCGAAAGTATCTAACATGGGTACTCCTTGGATGAAAAATAAAATAATGCATCCAATGAGTGCTCCTGCTCAAAATTTGAATAAAATCATAAGGAGATAAGATGAAAATACAAGTTGAAAAAGTAGTTTATTTATTTATTTATTTATTCTTTAAATTTTTTACCTTTTTACTCAAAAAATGGTGAATCATCCCCTATTGTTGACATCATATTATTGAATCATGTTGGTTCTTATAAAGTTCATTTTTGTTGAACGTTTTAGTTTTAAGGCCCATTTTTTCCCTCAAAATTTCTCTGATGATCCCCAAGATGAGAAGGGGGGGTTTGTACTAGCAATTAGAGCCCCAACATTAGAGATACATGATGTCATGTCAAATTTATAGCCCTTGAGAAGGTGATGTAGGGCACCCAAAAAATGGTTTTGACACTTAGAGGCATTTTGAGGCACTTGTTGAGGGCTTCCCCGTAAGGATGGGAGTTGATCATGATGATGGGACATCACCCTAGCCCATCCATGCACTTTCATATCATTTATTGCCCAAAAGGGACATGATGTCTCTCTTATATAGAATTTCGACCCACAAGTGGAATTTTATGGAAAAGTTTTATTATTGAGAGCTATGGGGTTGGATTGGAACCCCTTACCTTGATGGACACTCGAAATCAAACTTTTTATATATATGACTTCTTATTTTTCGTCATCATACTTGAGATTTTACCTCTTTTCTACAGCTCGACTTAGCCTTTGTATAACTCACTACTTGTGGAGATGTGATTTTTGGGAGCTTTTATTATTGGAGATTGGCTTATGAATTAGAGATATCTTTTTGGGATTGAAAGAAAGTATTTCATGGAATAATTATAATTTTACTGCAGATTTTTCATTATTTTACATGTAATTAAGTTATTGCTAGGGTTTTTTCTATGATCCATGTCATAAATGCAAATTATTTAGGGAAAATATCGGTTAATTTTTGCATGTTAAATATTTCTTCCTTGAAATCGATAAGAGAGATCCTAGTTTGCATCTCTTATTTAATTTCTCCCTTCCCTAAAAATATAGTTAGGGTTTTATTAAGTCGAAGAAAAAAAAAATCCCCCTTGCTCCAATCATTTGTCATTTATCTCTAAAAATTTTCCTAAGATTCCATTACCCAAGTAGGATTGGGCACTTGCAAATCTTGCATTGATTTATGGAATTGTGAATGAATTTTTGTGAAAAGAAAACCTAATTTTTAGCTTTGTAATCCCTTTTACTACAAAATCTAGCCCTTTTCATTATATGGTCAAGAAAATTATATTATACTTTTGTTATATGTCAACGAGACATTAATTTTTGGACATTATAAAAGTACGATAAATAAGTTGATGAAGGTTTTGGGAAGTTAATTTGCAACGAAGGATTTGGGTCAAACCCAACAAGAACATATGTGAAATAAAGAAAACAAAATTGTGGCCAACATAAAATGTATCTAGAAGATATTAAATAGGTTCAACATGTTGGGTGTCAAGCTAATTGGTACAACCTAGCATCATGCTTCAAAACCAATGTTCATTTAAGCCCTTATAATGACCTGTAGAAGGAAGAAATGAGAAAAATCCCTTCTTTGTAGGGAGTTGGAATGTTGATGTGTGACATGGTTTGTATCCAACCACATTTTCACTTGTAGTGGAAGTAGTGAAGAGACTTCTTGTAAATCTAAACAAATAACAATGGATAGTGCTAAAGTGGATTTTAAGGTATAGGGTACTAGTCATTGTTGTTTATGTTTTGTAAATAGTAAAGGTGCAATTGAATGTTATATAGATGTAAATATAGTTGGGCATGTGCACAATATAAATTCCACCACCGGTTATTATTATATTTTTGGAGGTGCAACAATAACTTTGGTGTCCAAGCTACAAAAAGCATTATCCCTCTCCACAGCAAAGGTGCAATACATAGTTGGCATGTAATCCTACAAAGAGATGTTGTAAATGCAATGATTCTTGGAAGAGATGGGAATAAAACAAGAAAAATATGTGTTGCATTGTAATAGTTAGAGCATCATTCATTTAGCAAAAAACTCAAAATATCATTATAAGAGAAAGAAAATTGATATGATATATCATTAGATTCATGTACTACATGATTGAATGTTACATTAAGAAAATACACACCAAAAATAATCTATCTGATATGTTAATAAATATTCTACCATGGAATAAAATATATTGGCAAGGAAGCTTGTAAAGAGATGTTGTGGATGCAATGATTCTTGGGAAAGAAGGGAACAAAATAAGACAATTATGTGTTGCATTGTGATAGCTAGAGCACTATTCATTTAGCTAATAACCCAATATATAATTCTAGAAGAAAGCACATTGACATGACATATATCATTGGATTCATGTGCTAGAATATGGGTTGTTACATTTGTAGAAAATGCACACTTACTATAATCTAATTGATATGTTAACAAAGATTCTACTAAGGAATAAGAGGGGTTTTGGTGAAGGGGATTCTCAGAAAAGATTAGTAGCAAGGTGATAGAAACAATAGAAAAATATTCTCTCAAGCTTATATTTAATTTTAAATAGGAGATCCACTACATTTAATTACATATTGTTTGGAATTATGTTATTACAATGTTATATTAATAAATTTGTTTTTAACGGATAAAAAAACCTAATTAAAAATTCATGTCAAAAAATGTTTATTTTTCATTACTACAACTCATAGATGTCATAAAATGTTTATTTTTCACTAGTAAAACTCATATATCTATATTTAGAGTTTAATTATTATTTAAATAAATACCAGGTTATTAAATTATTATATTAAATTGATAAGAGATAAATTCAATTTTTCAATATTGAAAGTGAACTAAAAAAACATTATCTATGTTCTTTATTAAATCTATGGTAGAATCATGTAAATAAAAGCATTATGAGCTTTGTCCCTTCAAGCTCTCATACTTAATATAGTATTTGCAAACTTAGTATGATACATGTTATTCATAATTGTACTTTGACTTGAAAAAAAATTTAAATTTGGTTAAATATATCCACTAAAATAATATTAAAGAAAGAATATATAATGTTTGTTGGTTTGTTTTGTTTTTAAGGATTTGTGTTTTTTAGGATTTATAAGTTTTGGATTTTTAAGATAGTATCACTTTTATCATTTACTTATATTTATTTAATGTAAATTTTTGCTATTAAAATATATATTTGTGTTTAGAAGTATGTCTATTTTGTAATAAATGTTTATTTTGTAATAGGGTTTTTATAATTTTAATTTAATTATGAATAATGATTAAGTGGATGGTAGAGATTTAACTACTATAGAATATTCTTAGTAGCATGCACAAATCAAAGATTGAGATTTATCTCCAAAGTATTTATGCCCTTTCCTTCTTGTATTTAAATTAATTAAGTTAAAAACACATTATATGAACAAGAGTCGTGTGAAATAAATTATGATTTTTAGACATGTGATATTAATATTTCATGTTATTGACCCCTTACATTATAACGAAACCTATTTTCATGTTAAGAATATTTATAATAAAATAATAGTGAATATCCATAATTAAAAATATTGTTATATATTTTTTAAACATATACATTTTTAACTTATATCTTATTTATTTTTATGTTAATAATAATTATTTAAAATAAAATCATAATTTACTTGTTTTATGATTTTTTTTTTATATTATTAAATGAGATTCATGCAGGTCGGCATTTATCACCTATTTATTTTACATTAATTTATTAGTTTAAATAAAATAGTGAATTTCTTTTTTTAATATAAGTATGGGTGATAACATGTAAATTTTATAAGATTAATTTAAATTCAAAAATTTATTAGTATTTTTATATATTAATTAGAGAAATATTTTATCTACAATAATCCATCACAAAAATCTGAAAGGGACACAAAGTAATTGTAATATGGCTATTTTACGTAGATCTTTAGTTAATACGACTTTACATACTAAACCATTGTACATCAAACTCAAACTAGATAAATATCTAGTTATGAAAATTATATATTATTTTATATATTATTTAATTTTAAATAAATTTCAAATTATAATATAAAAAAATAATATGTTTATTGTTAAATATATAAAAAGTAATTAAGTAATCTTATTTAATCCTAATTTAACAAATTTAATATAATAACTTTTGTTGCCGAAAGAGGGGCATTTTATAGCATTCTAGAGATGTTAGATAAAACCCCATACATATATATATAAAATTCTCGTAACTTTTATTTCTTTGAATTATATATTTAAAATGGATTGATAATTCTTTGCATCATATATTTGAAATGGATTGGTAATTTTTAATTTCATAAAAAGTATAAGTAACATCAAAAAAAAATTATCCTTCTACGAATAATTGGGATTAGACATTTCGTTAATGGTGTTTGGAATTGAAACGCATCGACGTTGTAAGCAAGCAATCAATGAAATTCTGGGTCGGTGAAGCAACGAATTCTATGTGGTATAGTTCAATCATAATAAAAATCCATTTTAGTAACCAAATGGGGGCGGCTATGTTGGACCCCTAAAGATTTGAATTTATTAGAGAAAACCAGCGACTGAGAAGTTTTTCCTGATCTCCAATCTGTTGTTTCTCTTAGGTTTATAGATTGAACCGGACAAGGATTGAATGTTTATGTGCACCTCTCTATCTCTATCTATTTATAGAGATGTTTATATGATTTCTAGAGATATAGAAATTGGTCAAGAGAAATATGTCTTTTTGTATGAAGATGGGTATAAGAGATGGATTTCACATAATAGATAAATATCATAGTCGAGAGGGATCAAACCTCTCGAGGTGAAAACATTTTTTTTAGTGCAAAACTTGAGGAAAGGTTTTCACCTCGAGAGATTTGATCCCTCTAGG
The DNA here is from genome assembly GCA_034641835.2 of Pinus albicaulis. Taxonomy (NCBI): domain Eukaryota; kingdom Viridiplantae; phylum Streptophyta; class Pinopsida; order Pinales; family Pinaceae; genus Pinus; species Pinus albicaulis. The sequence continues at coordinate 966,369 of CM076574.1, read as the reverse complement.
TGCTTGATAGATCCGGAGTTAAGATGGATCTAGGTTGGTTTCAGTCGTGTGCGACCAAGGAAAATCTATCGATAATATGAGGAACATATGCTTAATTTTATCAATAATATGTAAATATATCTAATATTAATATAACCATGTTAAATATGTAGAGTGACAATGTAATAATATTGAATGATAGAAATTGTGAATAATACGAATGTAGTCAATTACTAATAGTCTTCATTGTGATCGATTTCAAACTATTTTCTTCTACTATTCTTATTTTCACCCTTGTTAGTTTTGTCATCTTTTCATGTTGATTATTTGAAAAGGATATTTGGAATTGTAAACCATTTAAATATTTAGTATTTAGCTCGAGTTGTTGTAGTAAACATCATACCTTGTCTCTTTTTCTCTCCAATAGTAATAGGTTTAATTGCTATAACAAAAAAATCAATGTACATTGTCAATAATTTTTTGTGCTTACACTGAAATCATTGCACACTATTAACTATTAATCCAATGACTTTAAAATTAATGTACCATCATACATCCAATTACATCAAATCAGAAATCAACGTATACATTGAAATCAATGCATCTAATGCATGAAATCAAATAATAATAGAAAACAACATCTATACTGAAATCAATGCATCTAATCGAAGTAATCAAATATGATTAGAAATCAACATCTACACTCAAATAAATGTGTGTAGTGCAAGTAGGAAAATAGGATTTAAAACCAACATCTACACTGAAATAAATGCATCTAGTGCAAACAATCAAATAGGATTAGGAATCACCATCTACACTGAAATAAATGCATTTAGTGCAAGAAATCAAATAGGATTATAAATCATCTACATTTAAATCAATGCATTTAGTTAAATCATCTACATTCAAATATAATTAGAGATCAACATCTACATTGAAATTAATGTATCTAGTGCAAGCAATCAAATAAGATTAGAAATCACCATCTACACTGAAATCAAGAAATTTAGTGAAAGCAATCAAATAGGATTAGAAATCACCATCTACACTGAAATCAATGCATTCAGTGCAAGCAATCAAATAGGATTAAAAATAATCTACATTAAAATCAATTCATCTAGTGCAAGAAATCAAGTATAACCAGAAATCAACATCTACATTGAAATTAATGCATCTAGTGAAATCAATCAAATAGGATTAGAAATCATCATCTACATTGAAATTAATGCATTTAGTGCAAGCAATAAAATAGGATTAGAAATCATCTACATTAAAATCAATCCATCTAGTGCAAGTAATCAAATATCATTAGAAATCAACATCTACACCAAAATCAATGCATCTAGTGCAAGCAATCAAATAGGATTAGAAATCACCATTTACACTGAAATCAATGCATCTACTGCAAGAAATCTTCTTCCCTCTCTCCCCCCATATATATCTATATATCACTCCATCTCCCCTGATTTGTCTCTTTATCTCACCCCACCAAACACACACTGTCTCTCACTCCATATCTATCAGTTTCTTTGTCCCTCCCTCCTTCTCTCAATCTATCTATTTTTCTCTTCACCTTACATCTATATCTATATCTCACTCTATCTCTCTATATCAACTCTGAAACATAAACACTCTATCTCAAATCTATCTATCTATCACTCCCGCCTCCTCTCTGTCTCTCTGTCTCTCTCTCTCTCTCTCTTTTCCCCTTCCCTCCCTCTCTCTCACTTCTATCTCTCTTCCCTCCTACTACCCTTTCTTCCTCTCTCTCCATCTTCTTTATCACTCCCTCTCTCTCTCTCTCTCCACCTTTCACTCTCTGTATTTATTCTTACCTCCCCCTCTCTCCCTCTCCATCTCCATATCTCTTTCCCGACCCCCCCCTCTCTCTCTCTTCCTTTCTCCCCCCCCCCCTCTCTCTCTCTCTCTCTCTCTCCCCCCCCCCCCCTCTCTCTCTCTCTCTCTATCTTCACCTTCCAACTTTGTTACCATATGCCTATCTCTCTCCTTCTCTCCCTCCTTCTCTCCATATCTCCTTATTTGCCTCTTTATCTCACCCAAACATAGACACTTCCTCTCCATCTCTCCCTTGTCACTCCCCCACTATCTCCACTACTCATTGTCTATGTCTTTCTTCTTCCCTCCCTATCTCCCCATTCAGCCACATCTCTCTATCCCTCCCTCTCTCCTCTGCTCTCTCATCCTCTCTTTCAAGTCTCCTCTCTTTTCCTTCCTCTCTCTCCCTTTCTCTCCCCCCATATCTCTCTCTCTCTCTCTCCCCCCTACAATCCTCTCTCTTCCCCCATCACTCTCTTCCTCTCTCTCATCGTTCCTCTATCTCCCTTTCTCTCTCGCCTCCTTCTATTTTCCCCCCAGCTCTCTCTCTCTCTCTCTCTCTCTCTCTCTCTCTCTCCAACTATGTTACTATATCTCTCTCCTCTTCCCTCTCTGCCCCCATATATATCTATATATCTCTCTATCTCTCCTTATTTGTCTCTTTATCTCACCCCACCAAACACACACTCTCTCTCACTCCATATTTATCAATTTCTTTGTCCCTCCCTCCTTCTCTCCATCTATCTCTTTTTCTCTTCACCTTACATCTATATCTCTATCTACCTCTATCTCTCTATATTAACTCCAAAACATAAACTCTCGTTTTCCAATCTATATATCTATCACTCCCTCCTCCTCCTCCTCCTCCTCTCTCTCTCTCTCTCTCTCTCTCTCTCTCTCTCTCTTTTCCCCTTCCCTCCCTCTCCCTCGCTTCTATCTCTCTTCCCTCCTACTACCCTTTCTCCCTCTCTCTCCATCTTCTTTATCACTCCCTCTCTCTCTCTCTCTCTCCACCTTTCACCCTCTATGTCTTTATTCTTACCTCCCCTTCCCTCCCTCTCCATCTCCATCTCTCTTTCCCTACCTCTCTTCACTCTCTCTCTTCCTTTCTCTCCCCCCCCTCTCTCTCTCTATCTTCACCTTCCAAATTTGTTACCATATGCCTCTCTCTCTCCTTCTCTCCCCCCTTCTCTCCATATCTCATTATTTGCCTCTTTATATCACCCCAAAACATACACACTCCCTCTTCATCTCTCCCTTGTCACTCCCCCTCTCTCTCCACTACTCACTCTCTATGTCTTTCTTCTTCCATACCTCTCTCCTCATCCAGCTCCATCTCTCAATCCCTCCCTCTCCCACCCCCTCCAAATCCATACTTCTATCCCTCCCTCTCTCCTCCTCTCTTTCAAGTCCCCTCTATTTTCCTTCCTCTCTCTTCCTTTCTCTCCAACCTCCCTCTCTCTTTCCCCATCCCTCTCTCTCTCTCTCTCTCTCTCTCTCTCTCTCTCTAGAATCCTCTCTCTTCCTTATTCTCCCTTTCTCCCTCGCCTCCTTCTATTTGACCCCCCATCTCTCTCTCTCTAGAATCCTCTCTCTTCCTTTCTCTCCCTTTCTCCCTCACCTCCTTCTATTTGACCCCCCAGCTCTTTCTCTCTCTCTCTCTGTCCTCCAATCCTATCTCTTCCCCCATCACCCTATCTCACTCTTCAACTATCTTACTGCTTCTCTCCCTTTATCCTTCTCTCCCTCCTTTTTTCCATCACTCCCCCTTTCTCCTTCTCTCCCCCCTTGTCTCCATCACTCCTATGTATATTTATCTCACCCATAAGCATACACACTCTCTCTCCATATCTCCCTTGTCACTCCATCTCTATGTATTTCTTCTTCCTTTCCTTGCTCTGCCTCCAACTCCATCTCTCTATCCCTCCTTCTCTCCTCCTCCTCTCATCCTTCCTCTCTCCCTTTCTATCCTACCTCCATCTCCCTTCCCCCTTATTTCTCTCTCTCTCACTATATACCCTTCAATCCTCTCTCCTTCTCTCTCCCTCTCTCCTTATATTTCTCCCACATCCATCTTTATGTCTCCCTCTCCTTCTCTTACCCTTCTCTAACTCTCTCACTCTTCTCCCTCTCTCTCTCTCTTCATTCCTCTTCTCCCCTCTCCTTCAATTTATCTCCATATCTCCCTTGTGACTCCCTGTATTTCTCCACCTCTATCATATATCATGATATATTAATATATATTACAATATTAATATACCAAGATATTTGCCAAATTGTAGATTTGATCTCCAGATCATCATCAAATATTCCAACTCAGAAATTCACTGGAATAAGAAATGAGAGTTTTGCGTTTGAGATTATGGGAAAATGGAGAAGAATCTAGAAAATCTGGAACATGGGTTTAGTCAAGAACGGACCAAATTAACTTTAATTAAAGAAAATTTTTCCCAAATTCGGCCTGTATTGAGAGAAACGCAAGGTTCTTTGAGCATGATTTTCTCAGATTTACTATTGCGGCCATCCTCCAAATTATCTCAGCTGCAAATCCAAATTCGACTTGATCTTGTTGAAAGATTGATGGAAATATATTTTCTAGTTGATCAAGTTGTTGGGGACAATCCAATATTGTTATGAGAGATCATATTTACTATTTAATTTCTCCTCTTTCTGATTATAAAAGGAGAGCATGTATTATGTATTGAGAACGATGGATGAGAGATGGAGACATTTGCTGTTGTAATTACACAATTCCTCATTGACTCTCATTGATTAAATAAAGATTGACTATTGTAAACGATGTTATGCATGATTAATACAAGAACGTGTTGTCATTTAATTTCTTAGTTCTGTAGTAGCCCAGTGGCGTTTCACCGGTGGTTGAGGGCCTGGCCCTGGTGGATCGATCTGTTGTTTGTATTTCTTCTCTTTTAATTACCATTGTGTGATAATTGTGATTGGTTTTATTACATTTGTAAAGTTAATTAAGTTGTTGTTGAATTTTTTATTACTGTGTTGCATTAATGAATTGCATTACTATTCCATTTCAACAAGAATCTTAATTTCGGCATTATTCGTCTTGTTATTTCTTATAAAGCTTTGTTATTCAATATTTACTTCATTTGCTATTCCGTTGAATTGCTTAATAACATTTGTTGTCGACAGGATTGGTAGGATTATCTATTTGATTCCTTTAAGTACATAGTTTCTATTCAGATTCATTAGTTAGTATTTGTTGTTCAATTCCAGAGTGCTGATCATTTCCGATTCATTAGTTTCAGGTTGCAGAAATATTTTTTATTTACATTGTTACAGTTTGTTGTTTATGCACATAGCCATTCAATTACAGATTGCTGTTCATTTCTAATTCTTGCTTTTAAAAAGAGTTATTCTTTGTTTACTTTCAACAGCAATTAGTTCAATTTTGATTTCCCTTTGATTGCTTGAGAGAAGGACTGTCAACTATAGAGAACACTGGTTATTGCTTCCACGTTCCCAGATTGATTGTCTTGTTCCAGTTTGATTTCGATTGCATCAATTTCTAGAGGAATGAGTTATTGCTACTGTATCCTCGATTGATGTTTGTTGAGTGAATAGTTGGATTTCAGAGCATTTTAGTTTATGTTGTTGTAATTAGATTTATTTTTCAAGCATCCGTTTACTTTTGCATTTGAAACGTTGTACTACATCTTGCAAGGCATTACTCTTAGATTGAATTGCAGCCTCAGACAGAGTACACTCTTGAAATAAAAAGTCGTTCCCAGATTGATAATTCATGTAGGATAAATAGGCGTTAAAAAGACACCTTTTATACCTCAACACTTGCTACACGAAAAATGAGAAATACATCAAAAAACGTGATTGCATTCCCTTTTTTTCATGTATTTCTCATTTTTTGTGTAGCAGGGTCCATCGAAAGTATGCATCATGGGAACTCCTTGTGTTATCACTCAGAAAAAAGAGAAACATCATTTGACATAGTACTAGAGCTTCATGTGTCAAAGGTATGGTCATAGAATTCATTTTTCATTACTTGGTTAAGGAAAATTTTAAATTTTTCTTATTATCTTATCCTAAGGTCCAAACTCACCCCCATTCAAGTCTTTTCATGTCACATCAGTCATTATTTTTTGAATTTTTTCATTTCCCAAGCTTACAACTCCAAAAAGTTCATTTTAGCCAAGAATCCCTACTTTCGTAGTGAATTACACAGAAAAAACACACTTTTCGCTATGAAATTGCTAATACTTTGGTAGCGAAACTGCCCAGAAATACACTAAGAACACTACGAAAGGAGGGATTCCTGTCTGTCTTGTCAAAACAGGTGCTAGGTGTCAGTAAATGATTGAAAGGGATAAGGTAGATTCCATTCGAGTCAATTAGGGTTAAATCAAGGTACAATGGTCATGGCTGAAGTCATTATTACCATTTTAAGCATGTATGAGTCATCATTATGCCATGAGTTGTCATCAAAATTTAAAATCTTTCCCAATTGATTCATTTGTCATTCTTTGTTCCTTCTTTACATGTTATTGAGCTCTGGAGAGCTATTTCACTGAGCCCAAGATGTGGCTGGTATTTTCAAAAAAAAATTAGGTATCACTCATCAAGCAAGGCAAAGAAGACATAAAAGTACCATGGCTGCAAAGAGGAAGACCAAAAAAGGTGGCCATTGTCTAAGATATGAGCCTGATAAATAAAGACCCAACAGCTTCATAAGTTTTCATAAGAGCAGGGTGTTTCTAGTTTTGCCAAGATTGCAAGGATTCCATGTATAGGTTTCTAAAGGGTTTGCCCTAAATTTCAATGGGACAGCTGCAAAAGTGGGAATGTTGAACCTCACTATAACTTCAAAGACCATTGTAGCAACAACAAGATTTCCAAGAGGAGAAGAACAATGGTTCAAAGGTTTCAAATTCAACATGCAGGAATGTAAGAATTTATCAAGCTAGAACATAGTGAGTTTGACCTCACAAATGTCATTTCAAGTAGCTACATGAAGATAATTTCTGAAAGCTACTACTTGTCATTCAGAAATACTTCACTTGTGAAGGGAGGTATCATAAGGTATATTCTTACCACTTCAATCTTCTACTACATTTTGTTGGTAATAAATCTCTTGATCTACCTTTTTATTTATACAGAAGTTTAGAAAAAATGGTAGATAAGTTCAAGCTAAATCTGAAGGAAGTGAAAACTCACTTTTTCATCATGGTTTAATAAATTTGTTGGTTTTAGATGAGTTAAAAAGACTAGGCAAAGACTGGTCTTCTTTTCTGTTTGTCAGTGGTTTTGAAGTGGATGCCATCATCCCTAAAAGAAATCCTAAACCTAGAGGTATAACATCACCTTTAGTGGCAGAACAAAGTGAACCAGTAGGGGCAGATCAAAGTAAACCAGTAATCATGGAAACAGATCAATTACAGAAACTTGATACACCTATTGTTTCACCTGCAAAACAAAAGTCAACTATGAGAAAAACTGCAAAACAAGAGCCAACTGTGAGTAAACATGGCAGCAAAAGGATTACAAGAAGCCAAACAGTGGCTAAGGAAAATTTAGAAGACATTCTACGTGCTATTGATATTGAAGAGACTCCCATAGTCCAAGCTGAGGATATAGATGAGGGAGGAAAGAAGCTCAAGAAAGCCAAATCAGCAAAGAAGTTAGAGTTTGAAGGTGAGGATGTAGGTTTTATTTTTCAAGCTAGGAAACCCATGACAAGACATGCTAGAAAAATCTTGGAAATCAGTAAAGAATTTCAGAGGGTCACTGACATTATCCAGCCACCACCAAGTATCATTGACCTATCATCACCTGCAAAAGAAGATCCAGTCATCAAGTAAAATAAAGGAAAGGATAAAATTATTGAAAAAACAGAGTTTGAGGTCCTTGAGGAACAATTGAAGTTAGAAAATCATGAAATAGCAGTCTTGAAGAAAGAGGAAAGGAAACATAATGTCCAAAAAGTGCAGTCTGAGAAAATGAAAGAGATTTGGGAAGAGCAGGTTGATAGTGTATCAAAGACGTTAGATGATACACAACAATTAAACAAATGGACTATGCCATTGAGGAAATAGGTGAAACATGTTAGAATAATGAACCTGCAATTGAAATCTACAACAGAAAACTAAAGGACCAAGTTAAATACCTCCAAGAGTAGATAGAATTGATCCATGAGGAGCTAGAGAAGAAGGGTTTAAAGACGACTGTAGTTTAGGAAACCATAGCTCAACTCATCATTAATGAAGAGGAAACACCTCAAGCATCCTAAGTTGAGTTTGTTTATGTTTTGAGAGGTTAATGGCATGTTGAAAACCAGGTTTATACAGCTAGAAGGTACCTTTTTGAAACAAGGTCAAAATCTGGAAATTACACAGTTTTCCACAGTTTCGCAGCATTTCCTAGGCTTGAAGCCAAGAAAACGCTACGAAATTTCTGTAGCTGTCCTTTTTCCTTTAAAACCAATTTTTGTAGTTTTCAAGAGGGGATAATGGTGATGATGAAGTTTCACGTCATGATGGACACCATGCAAGAGCAAAGAAGCGGAAATTTTGAGTGAAGAAGTCATTTTTTGGACGCTACAAAAGCACGCTACGAAACTATCCTATTTTCATAGCGAGTTGTCTTTGAAGGTTTCTGAGCAGTTTAAGAGCGGTTTTGGATAGGTGGATACATCAAACAAGTCAAGGGACCTTTCCAGCAATCATCCATGACTTGAATTCCATGAAATTAAGACAACTCATCAGCTAAAGCATTCGTTGAAGATAGGGTCCTATTTTCCTGAAAAATAGGGTTTGTTTCCATATGTTGAGGAGGATATTTAAAATGTCAAGTAGTTATGAGCTATGACATAGCCCATTTGAACATGTGAAGCACTAGTTGTCAAATATGTAACTGTCTTAAGAGATAAGGTAGTTTGATGTAATAAATAGGAGTTTGAGTCCTATTAGGAAAAGGACTGTTTTAGAGTGTAACTATCAGTTTCTCATTAAAGCACATGTTTTCCTGTTATGCAAGGTGTCATAGGAAGAGTTCGATGAATCCAGCCAAGAGGAAAATCATCTCTGATGTAAGAAGGTCTATTAAAGGGAATATTATTGAAATTGTAAAGGGTTGGATATTTTTTCCACTACTGTAGCTTTATGTAATTTGACTGATATCAGTAATACAGAGGGATTTTTCTTGACAGACCTGAGATTCTCATGGAGTTTTTATTGCTTTTATGATTTATACTTCTATGTGTACTACTTGCAGTGGATTTAATCTTTATTACTCAGAATTCATCTGTGTATGCTTTGACTTCCTTTATTGATGAAATGGTTGTGTTGCTCTATGTTCTATGTGTGATTTACCTTTGTTAAAAACTCTTACCTGCCTCAGCTTCCATGTCAAGAGAACTTAACACTAAACCTACTGATTTGTTGACTCCATAATCCCAATGGTTGCATACCTATATCCTTTTCAATCTACATACATCACAATCAAACTATTTTTCAAATAGAGTTAGCCATCTAGTTTCATCATTACCTAATATCATAAACCCCTTTGAGAGAGCCCTCTCAAACTGAAGAGGCTAAGCTTCAGTTACAAGATGGTTTGAAACATTTATATAGAGTTGTCTGATTAGAAGCCAATCAAGTGAAATTTTGTGATAACACCTTGGATGAGGAATCAAATTATGCATCAAACGAGTGTTTCCACTCGAAATTTGAGTAAACCCATAGGGAGATAAGTTGACAATACAAGTTGAAAAAATAGTTTTTTCTTTTTTCCCTCTAAAATTTGATTATGTTCTAATGTTATTTTATTAATTCCACTATTATTTTATAATTTCCGTAGGAGGCCCATTTTAGACCTCAAAATTCCCCTAATGATGACAGATGGGTATAAACCTCCAGGAACAAAAATGGCTGGGAAATATGATCTTGCTCAGCTTCACGCTGATCACAACCGCTCTAACCCAGACTTGCATAGGCGACGAGCTCCATGACGACATGCAGAAAGAATAGTTGGGGTGGATATGTTGGGAGATAAACTTGCACATCTTTACCTACCTTTTCATCATATTCCCCTTCCTCATTTGTGCCATTAACAATCAATTTATGTCCTAAACAACATAGGTATACCTCTTGTCCTGTATTTATGGATTATTTAGTCAATGAAGCATAGTCGTAGGGGATTATTACCAAAGCAGCTTGTTAACTTCATTTTTATTGCATATTCAGAGGTCAGATGACCAAGATCGTAATTTTGGGTAAATTCGTCGAGGTGGAAGCACTATCTTGGGACAACACTGTAATGGTGGAACAAATTCGACTTTATCTCTCTGTTATATTTTGCATTCAACTTTGTTTATCAAGAGCACTATGTAAATGTAGGAAAAAATATTTCGTAATTTCATGAACTGTTAATGTAATAATTTGTATAAGAGAGGTTACAGAGTTGTGGAGAGGAGGTTAGCTTATGAGAGAATTGAGTGTCTATAACAGTATCAGTTTAATGCAATCTGTCTTTATGATCTTTTCTTGAGTTTGTGATTTTATCACGGTCTTGATCAGGGAGTTGGGTCCACTCTCCTGACAAGGTGTTGTTGAATTAATGTGTGTGTTAGTTTCTTTTAATGTATCACATATTTCCTTTATTTTTGTAATAGTTTAATGTGATTGTTGTGAATCTAGTCACTATTTACAATTGATTGATGTTATCATTTCATTGTTGTTACAGTGGGTTGTTGTTTTTCACAGTCTACTGAATTTGTGATTGAAACACAATTGTGTAATTGTTATCTGCATATACTTTTCATGTTAGCATTGCAATAACCAAACATACCATGGATTGATAATTAATGTGGGAAAGGGTTGAATAATATCATTCACACTTGGACACCAACACAAGGTATGAGGAGAAAAAATTGATTCATCTATATATTTTTATCGGGGTGTATCCTTATGTACATATAAATATGTATATGTACATGTACCCATATCCATCTCAATAGAATAGATGGATAAATAAACAAAAATTTCGTAAACTAGAATTTGAGGTTACGTTTAAACTTTATAAACTCTTTTTAATCAAATTACAGCAAGTGTGATAGGTTTGCCTAGTGGGCCGAGTGGGCTATGAGAGATCCTCTACCCTAGATGCAGTCTCTCCAAGCACAACACACATAAAACATGGGTTTTAACCCTTTCTAGGAGGTCATGACCCTAGCTGTAGCAGGCCTCGGGATTGCTAGAAGCCTTGAGGAGGTATCTTAGGCCCTACAATATTGTATTTGATTCCTTATGGGACAAGGAAGGTGGAAGCAAGATTAATTAAGGTAACACAGTGATTTGAAGCAATGGGTTAGGCTATTATTGTTCCCTAAAGTGTCTTTAGAGTGCACAAAAATTGAGGAAAGAGGGAAACAAAAATATGGTTGCAGATGGTATCTTGACTGAAGGGTGAATTCCTAGTTGGATGGGTTTCCTGTGGACATAGTTATTGCAATATATGGAAGCCAAGGAGGTAGGGATGACGTGGCATGTTAGAAGCCTTCATCGGTGGGTAGTTTCCACAGTGAAGATTGGTTCCTAGATTTGTGCAATAGCTCCTATATTACAGAACAAAGGGCGGTTGATGAGAATTTTGTTGGCATCCAATAGAATGGTATCCTAGATGATTGGATTCCCTAGCTAGGTGCATATGCTACAACGTGGAAATTTTCACTCATGTAATGTGCCAGGGTAGTGTGAGAGTGGACCAAGTGTGAATGTGGATTTGAAAATTATGGTCTGCTGGAGGATATCATGACCTCGCCCAAGTTGGAGCCTAGTGTGCAACACCTTCATGGAAAAAGGTAGTTGCTAGAGTGGTAGTTGTTGGAGATCAAGGGTCTGATCAATCAGCAGCAGGTTATGGAGCCCAAGACTTGTCTGAGGATAAGTACTTCTACATCATATGAGGGGCAGTCCTCCTACCCCGTGTTCTACATCTAGGATTTATCAAATAATTGAGTTAGACGAATCTTGGCGCCTTTCTCTAAAAAAAATGGGTAAGAATCAAGGGAAAATCAAAACTACATTTTATCGGAAAGTCGAGCCTAGAGAATTTGAGCTAGGAACTATGGTGCTATTATGGGATAAAAGAAAAGAAAAACTAGGAATGCATAATAAAATTGACAAATTTTAGATAGTACCTTACAAAGTAACTTTCCCAATAGGTATCAATGCATACCTCCTTGGAAACTAGGACAGAGGGCCCATTCCACTACCAATTAATGGAAAAATCCTAAAAGAGCATTTCTTGAGTATAACTTGATACATTCATATTAGATAGCTATATTGCATTGTGTGTTTAGATTATGTCTGTTCATACTACTTATTCATTATTCATGTTGATGTGTTTGCATACTAGAATAGGTTGTATTCTAATTTTTCTTCAATATTTGTTTTATATATATCATATAATTACAAGGGTGATGATCAACACCCCATTCACATGCTAGCAAGCAATATGATTTTAGTCTGCAATTAACAAGTCTCTGAGCAAAATATTATTGGGGTTCTCATGAACTCCCTGTTCAAGCATATTGATCATGAGATCTACGATGAGTACGTCCCTGAGTTGGAGTCATATGTTACCCAACAAAATGTGGGTAACTCCATAGGAAAAAAAAATTCTCTTACTTTGGGAAACTAGCCAGCCAACAACCTTACATTTCTTAGCATATCATGAAATGCCATGTATTCCTCTACCATTTGCACTGATCAAACACCTCTCACCATCTGACATTTTTATTGAAGGAAGGCAGGTCACCATTCAACAAGTAATTTAAAAATTTTGTATTCATGTGCGTTTACTTAATTTTGTGAGAATTCTAACATGGATTAAGGAGTGATATGGATGATTAATCTATATTGAATATAAACTTGTTCTCTTACCTTACTAGGGAGGTTAGCTTTTGACCTTGGTTAAGTGGGACCTCTTATTATGCCTTAGGGTTATAAAAGGGGTACTACATGGGAAAATTGGATTGAAGTAACGTGCCCATGACCTTTCCATACATATCACTCTTCACCATTCCCCTAATTTCATTTTCTTCCTTCAAGTTAGTTATCATTAGTTAATTGCAATTAACACCATCTAGCCATCACTAACACAGAACTGGAACACTTTTCTGGGACTTGGTCTTGTTAGATATTTATTTTGAAGTATTATTATTCCCTTAATAATTAAGTATTTTCCATTATGATGCATTTACATTCATCATCCCTAAAAATTAGTAACTTTCACTTTATTTTAAGATGGTTTTTCTAGGTGGTCCTTCACACAATAGGAAAGGTCTTGAGGGGACATTTCATGTATAAACTACACATTATGCTCAGGTCATTCTATACTTTCAGAGAGAAGTTAAGACCTTGCAGATGAATCGTTGTCCCTCCAAATTAGAGCATTGGGCACTTTTATGACTCTAGTAGATGATTGACACCGCGAAGCACCACCAAATGTTGAAACGTTGAGATCATCTTGCTTGGTGTTGGAGATTCTTGGTGACGTAACCAACACACCCTACATGCCCCAGGCTAGCCTTGACATTGTGTGATGGGCATGGATTGATCAAAATCCGAATGATGATGGTCCATTAGAGAATTTTTTAGGTCTAAAATGAGGCTCGTAAGAAAAATTATAAAATAATAGTGGAAATAATAATAAAAAAATAGATTACATCATCAAGTTTTGGAGAGAAAAATAAAACACTACTTTTTTCACTTGTATTTTCAACCTATCTCCCTACGATTTTACTCAAATTTAAAGTAGGAGCACTTGTTGGATGCAAATTTTTATTTTGAATCTAAGGAGTACCCATGTTTCATACTTTCGATGGACTCAACTACACGAAAACTATGAAATACATGAAAAAACATGATCGCAATCACATTTTTTCTTGTATTTCGCAACATTCATGTAGTAGGGTCCATTGAAAGTATCCAACATGGGTACTCCTTGGATGAAAAATAAAATAATGCATCCAATGAGTGCTCCTACTCAAAATTTGAATAAAATCATAAGGAGATAAGATGAAAATACAAGTTGAAAAGTAGTTTATTTATTTATTTTTTAAATTTTTTACCTTTTTACTCAAAAAATGGTGAATCATCCCCCATTGTTGACATCATCATATTGAATCATGTTGGTTCTTATAAAGTTTATTTTTGTTGAACGTTTTAGTTTTAAGGCCCATTTTTTGCCTCAAAATTTCTCTGATGATCCCCAACATGACAAGGGGGGGTTTGTACTAGCAATTAGAGCCACAACATTAGAGATACATGATGTCATGTCAAATTTATAGCCCTTGAGAAGGTGATGTAGGGCACCCAAAAAATGGTTTTGACACTTGGAGGCATTTTGAGGCACTTGTTGAGGGCTTCCCCTCAAGGATGGGAGTTGATCATGATGATGGGACATCACCCTAGCCCATCCATGCACTTTCATATCATTTATTGTCCAAAAGGGACATGATGTCTTTCTTATATAGAATTTCGACCCACAAGTGGAATTTTATGGAAAATTTTTATTATTGAGAGCTATGGGGTTGGCTTGTAACCCCTTACCTTGATGGACACTCGAAATCAAACTTGTTATATATATGACTTCTTATTTTTCGTCATCATACTTGAGATTTTACCTCTTTTCTACAGCTCGACTTAGCCTTTATATAACTCACTACTTGTGGAGATGTGATTTTTGGGTGATTTTGTTATTGGAGATTGGCTTATGAATTAGAGATATCTTTTTGGGATTGAAAGAAAGTATTTCATGGAATAATTATAATTTTACTGCAGATTTTTCATTATTTTACATGTAATTAAGTTATTGCTAGGGTTTTTTCTATGATCCATGTCATAAATGCAAATTATTTAGGGAAAATATTGGTTAATTTTTGCATGTTAAATATTTCTTCCTTGAAATCGATAAGAGAGATCCTAGTTTGCATCTCTTATTTAATTTCTCCCTTGCCTAAAAATATAGTTAGGGTTTTATTAAGTCGAAGAAAAAAAAATCCCCCTTACTCCAATCATTTGTCATTTATCTCTAAAAATTTCCCTAAGATTCCATTACCCAAGTAGGATTGGGCACTTGCAAATATTGCATTGATTTAGGGAATTGTGAATGAATTTTTGTGAAACAAAAACTTAATTTTTAGCTTTGTAATCCCTTTTACTACAAAATCTAGCCCTTTTCATTATATGGTCAAAAAAATTATATTATACTTTTGTTATATGTCAACGCGACATTAATTTTTGGACATTATAAAAGTATGATAAATAAGTTGATGAAGGATTTGGGAAGTTAATTTGCAACAAAGGATTTGGGTCGAACCCAACAAGAACATATGTGAAATAAAGAAAAAAAAATTGTGGCCAACATAAAATGTATCTAGAAGATATTAAATAGGTTCAACATGTCGGGTGTCAAGCTAATTGGTACAACCTAGCATCATGCTTCAAACCCAATGTTCATTTAAGCCCTTATAATGACCTGTAGAAGGAGGAAATGAGAAAAATCCCTTATTTGTAGATAGTTGGAATCTTGATGTGTGACATGGTATGTATCCAGCCACATTTTCACTTGTAGTGGAAGTAGTGAAGAGACTTCTTGTAAATCTAAACAAATAATAATGGATAGTGCTAAAGTGGATTTTAAGGTATAGGGTACTAGTCATTGTTGTTTAAGTTTTGTAAATAGTAAAGGTGCAATTGAATGTTATATAGATGTAAATATAGTTGGGCATGTGCACAATATAAATTCCACCACCGGTTATTATTATATTTTTGGAGGTGCAACAATAACTTTGGTGTCCAAGCTACGAAAAGCATTATCCCTCTCCACAGCAAAGGTGCAATACAGAGTTGGCATGGAATCCTGCAAAAAGATGTTGTAAATGCAATGATTCTTGGAAGAGATGGGAAAAAAACAAGAAAAATATGTGTTGCATTGTAATAGTTAGAGCATCATTCATTTAGCAAAAAACTCAAAATATCATTATAAGAGAAAGAAAATTGATATGATATATCATTAGATTCATGTACTACATGATTGAATGTTACATTAAGAAAATACACACCAAAAATAATCTATCTGATATGTTAATAAATATTCTACCATGGAATAAAATATATTGGCAAGGAAGCTTGTAAAGAGATGTTGTGGATGCAATGATTCTTGGGAAAGAAGGGAACAAAATAAGACAATTATGTGTTGCATTGTGATAGCTAGAGCACTATTCATTTAGCTAATAACCCAATATATAATTCTAGAAGAAAGCACATTGACATGACATATATCATTGGATTCATGTGCTAGAATATGGGTTGTTACATTTGTAGAAAATGCACACTTACTATAATCTAATTGATATGTTAACAAAGATTCTACTAAGGAATAAGAGGGGTTTTGGTGAAGGGGATTCTCAGAAAAGATTAGTAGCAAGGTGATAGAAACAATAGAAAAATATTCTCTCAAGCTTATATTTAATTTTAAATAGGAGATCCACTACATTTAATTACATATTGTTTGGAATTATGTTATTACAATGTTATATTAATAAATTTGTTTTTAACGGATAAAAAAACCTAATTAAAAATTCATGTCAAAAAATGTTTATTTTTCACTAGTAAAACTCATATATCTATATTTAGAGTTTAATTATTATTTAAATAAATACTAGGTTATTAAATTATTATATTAAATTGATAAGAGATAAATTCAGTTTTTCAATATCAAAAGTGAATTAAAAAAATATTATCTATGTTCTTTATTAAATCTATGGTAGAATCATGTAAATAAAAGCATTATGAACTTTGTCCCTTCAAGCTCTCATACTTAGCTCTCATACTTAATATAGTATTTGCAAACTTAGTATGATACATGTTATTCATAATTGTACTGTCTTCAAAAAAAAAAAAAATTGGTTAAGTATATCCACTAAAATAATATTAAGGAAAGAATATATAATGTTTGTTTCTTTGTTTTGTTTTTAAGGATTTATGCTTTTTAGGATTTATAAGTTTTGGATTTTTAAGATAGTATCACTTTTATTATTTACTTATAAATTTTTGCTGTTAAAATATATATTTGTGTTTATAAGTATGTCTATTTTGTAATAGGGTTTTTATAATTTTAATTTAATTATGGATAATTATTAGGTGGATGGTAGAGATTTAATCACCATAGGATATTCTTAGTAGCATGCACAAATCAAAGATTGAGATTTATCTCGAAAGTATTTATGCCCTTTCGCTCTTGTAATTAAATTGATTAAGTTAAAAACACATCATATGAACAAGAGTCGTGTGAAATAAATTATGATTTTTGAGCATGTTATTGGCCCCTTACATTGTAACGAAGCCTATTTTCATGTTAAAAATCTTTATAATAAAATAATAGTAAATATCCATAATTAAAAATCTTATTACATATTTTTTAAATATATACATTTTAAACTTATATCTTATTTATTTTTATATTAATAATAATTATTTAAAATAAAATCATAATTTACTTATTTTATGATTTTTTTTATATATTATTAAATGAGATTAATGCAGATCGGCATTTATCACCTATTTATTTTACAATAATTTATTAGTTTAAATAAAATAGTGAATTTCTTTTTTTAATATAAATATGGGTGATAACATGTAAATTTTATAAGACTAATTTAAATTCAAAAATTTATTAGTATTTTTATATATTAATTAGAGAAATATTTTATCTAAAATAATCAATCACAAAAATCTGAAAGGGATACAAAGTAATTGTAATATGGCTATTTTACATAGATCTCTAGTTAATAATTATATGAGACAAAACGACTTTACATACTAAACCATTGTACATCAAACTCAAACTAGATAAATATCTATTTATGAAAATTATATTATATTTTATATATTATTTAATTTTAAATCAATTGCAAATTATAATATAAAAAAATTATATATTTATTGTTAAATATATAAAAAGTAATTAAGTAATATTATTTAATCCTAATTTAACAAATTTTAATATAATAACTTTTGTTGCCGAAAGAGGGGCATTTTATAGCATTCTAGAGATGTTAGATAAAACCCCATACATATATATACATCAAAAAAAATTACAATTCTACGAATAATTGGGATTAGACATTTCGTTAATGGTGTTTGGAATTGAAACGCATCGACGTTGTAAGCAAGCAATCAATGAAATTCTGGGTCGGTGAAGCAACGAATTCTATGTGGTATAGTTCAATCATAATAAAAATCCATTTTAGTAACCAAATGGGGGTGGCTATGTTGGACCCCTAAAGATTTGAATTTATTAGACAAAACCAGCGACTGAGAAGTTTTTCCTGATCTCCAATCTGTTGTTTCTCTCAGGTTTATAGATTGAACGGGCTAAGGATTGAATGTTTATGTGCACCTCTCTATCTCTATCTATTTATAGAGATGTTTATATGATTTTTAGAGATATAGAAATTGGTCTAGAGAAATATATCTTTTTGTATGAAGATGTGTATAAGAGATGGATTTCATATAATAGATAAATATCATAAAAGACAATTCTGGTTGATTAAAACATGGACCCTTACTCTGACCTAATAAAATCATGGTTTTTCTAAATCCCCAGCCTAGATCCATCTTAACTCTGGATCTATCAAGTGTCGAGAGGGATCAAACCTCTCGAGGTGAAAACCTTTTTTAGTGCAAAACTTGAGGAAAGGTTTTCACCTCGAGAGATTTGATCCCTCTAGGTGCTTGATAGATCCGGAGTTAAGATGGATCTAGGTTGGTTTCAGTCGTGTGCGACCAAGGAAAATCTATCGATAATATGATGAACATATGCTTAATTTTATCAATAATATGTAAATATATCTAATATTAATATAACCATTTTAAATATGTTAAATATGTAAAGTGACAATGTAATAATATTGAATGATAGAAATTGTGAATAATACGAATGTAGTCAATTACTAATAGTCTTCATTGTGATCGATTTCAAACTATTTTCTTCTACTATTCTTATTTTCACCCTTGTTAGTTTTGTCATCTTTTCATATTGATTATTTGAAAAGAATATTTGGAATCGTAAACCATTTAAATATTTAGTATTTAGCTCGAGTTGTTGTAGTAAACATCATACCTTGTCTCTTTTTCTCTCCAATAGTAATAGGTTTAATTACTATAACAAAAAAATCAATGTACATTGTCAATAATTTTTTGTGCTTACACTGAAATCATTGCACACTATTAACTATTAATCCAATGACTTTAAAATTAATGTACCATCATACATCCAATTACATCAAATCAGAAATCAACGTATACATTGAAATCAATGCATCTAATGCATGAAATCAAATAATAATAGAAAACAACATCTATACTGAAATCAATGCATCTAATCGAAGTAATCAAATATGATTAGAAATCAACATCTACACTCAAATAAATGTGTGTAGTGCAAGTAGGAAAATAGGATTTAAAACCAACATCTACACTGAAATAAATGCATCTAGTGCAAACAATCAAATAGGATTAGGAATCACCATCTACACTGAAATAAATGCATTTAGTGCAAGAAATCAAATAGGATTATAAATCATCTACATTTAAATCAATGCATTTAGTTAAATCATCTACATTTAAATCAATGCATTTATTGCAAGTAATCAAATATAATTAGAAATCAACATCTACATTGAAATTAATGCATATAGTGCAAGCAATCAAATAAGATTAGAAATCACCTTCTACACTGAAATCAAGAAATTTAGTGAAAGAAATCAAATAGGATTAGAAATCACCATCTACACTTAAATCAATGCATTCAGTGCAAGCAATCAAATAGGATTAAAAATAATCTACATTAAAATCAATTCATCTAGTGCAAGAAATCAAATATAACCAGAAATCAACATCTACATTGAAATTAATGCATCTAGTGAAATCAATCAAATAGGATTAGAAATCATCATCTACATTGAAATTAATGCATTTAGTGCAAGCAATAAAATAGGATTAGAAATCACCATCTACACTGAAATCAATGCATCTACTGCAAGAAATATTCGTCCCTCTCTCCCACCATATATATCTATATATCACTCCATCTCTCCTTATTTGTCTATTTATCTCACCCCACCAAACACACACTCTCTCTCACTCCATATCTATCAGTTTCTTTGTCCCTCCGTCCTCTCAATTTATCTATTTTTCTCTTCACCTTACATCTATATCTATATCTCACTCTATCTCTCTATATCAACTTTGAAACATAAACACTCTATCTCAAATCTATCTATCTATCACTCCCTCCTCCTCTCTCTCTCTCTCTCCACCTTTCACCCTCTATGTCTTTATTCTTACCTCCCCATCTCTCCCTCTCCATCTCCATATCTCTTTCCCGACCTCTCTTCACTCTCTCTCTTCCTTTCTCCCCCCCCCTCTCTCTCTCTATCTTCACCTTCCAACTTTGTTACCATATGCCTATCTCTCTCCTTCTCTCCCGCCTTCTCTCCATATCTCCTTATTTGCCTCTTTATCTCACCCCAAACATACACACTCCCTCTCCATATCTCCCTTGTCACTCCCCCACTATCTCCACTACTCATTGTCTATGTATTTCTTCTTCCCTCCCTATCTCCCCATCCAGCCACATCTCTCTATCCCTCCCTCTCTTCTCCCCTCTCTCATCCTCTCTTTCAAGCCTCCTCTCTTTTCCTTCCTCTCGCTCCCTTTCTCTTCCCCCATATCTCTCTCTCTCTCTCTCTCTCTCTCTCTCTCTCTCTCTCCTACAATCCTCTCTCTTCCCCCATCACTCTCTTCCTCTCTCTCATCGTTCCTCTATCTCCCTTTCTCTCTCGCCTCCTTCTATTTGCCCCCCAACTCTCTCTCTCTCTCTCTCTCTCTCTCTCTCTCTCTCTCCAACTATGTTACTATATCTCTCTCCTCTTCCCTCTCTCCCCCCATATATATCTATATATCCCTCTATCTCTCCTTATTTGTCTCTTTATCTCACCCCACCAAACACACACTCTCTGTCACTCCATATCTATCAATTTATTTGTCCCTCCCTCCTTCTCTCCATCTATCTCTTTTTCTCTTCACCTTACATCTATATCTCTATCTACCTCTATATCTCTATCTACCTCTATATCTCTATATTAACTCCAAAACATAAACTCTTTTTCTCCAATCTATCTATATATAACTCTCGCTCCTCCTCCTCCTCCTCCTCCTCCTCCTCCTCCTCTCTCTCTCTCTCTTTTCCCCTTCCCTCCCTCTCCCTCGCTTTTATCTCTCTTCCCTCCTACTACCCTTTCTCCCTCTCTCTCCATCTTCTTAATCACTCCCCCTCTCTCTCTCTCCACCTTTCACCCTCTATGTCTTTATTCTTACCTCTCCTTCCTTCCCTATCCATCTCCATCTCTCTTTCCCTACCTCTCTTCACTCTCTCTCTTCCTTTCTCTCCCCCCCCTCTCTCTCTATATATTCACCTTCCAAATTTGTTACCATATGACTCTCTCTCTCCTTCTCTCCCCCCTTTTCTCCATATCTCGTTATTTGCTTCTTTATCTCACCCCAAAACGTATACACTCCCTCTTCATCTCTCCCTTGTCACTCCCCCTCTCTCTCCACTACTCACTCTCTATGTCTTTCTTCTTCCATACCTCTCTCCTCATCCAGCTCCATCTCTCAATCCCTCCTTCTCCCCCCTCCCCCCTCCAAATCCATACTTCTATCCCTCCCTCTCTCCTCCCCTCTTTCCTCCTCTCTTTCAAGTCCCCTCTATTTTCCTTCCTCTCTCTCCCTTTCTCTCCAACCTCCCTCTCTCTCTCTCTCTCTCTCTCTCTCTCCCCCCTAGAATCCTCTCTCTTCCTCTCTATCCATTTCTCCCTTGCCTCCTTCCATTTGAGCCCCCAGCTCTCTTTCTTTCTCCCTCTCTCTCTCTCTATCCTCCAATCCTATCTCTTCCCCCATCACCCTATCTCACTCTCCAGCTATCTTACTATTTCTCTCCCTTTATCCTTCTCTCCCCCCTTTTTTTCCATCACTCCCCCTTTCTCCTTCTCTCCTCCCTTGTCTCCATCACTCCTATGTATATTTATCTCATCCATAATCATACACACTCTCTCTCCATCTCTCCCTTGTCACTCCCTCTCTATGTATTTCTTCTTCCTTTCCTCGCTCTGCCTCCAACTCCATCTCTCTATCCCTCCTTCTCTCCTCCTCCTCTCATCCTTCCTCTCTCTCCATTTCTCTCCTACCTCCATCTCCCTTCCCCCTTCTTTCTCTCTCTCACACTCTCTACCCTCCAATCCTCTCTCCTTCTCTTTCCCTCTCTCCTTATCTTTCTCCCACATCCATCTTTATGTCTCCCTCTCCCTCTCTTACCCTTCTCTAACTCTCTCACTCTTCTCCCTCTCTCTCTCTTCATTCCTCTTCTCCCCTCTCCTTCAATTTATCTCCATATATCCCTTGTGACTCCCTGTATTTCTCCACCTCTATCATATATCATGATATATTAATATATATTACAATATAATAAATTTAATATTGTATTAATATAAATTTATTAAATTTAATAATATTAATATTTTAATATTAATGTTAGGGTTAATAATGTTTTTTTGGCATGGTATTGATAATAATTTGGTCCATGGTATTTGGCTCATATAATTCATATATAATTAGATGTTGATTTCTAATCGTATTTGATATATTTTTATTTATTTACCTTACCTCTTTATACCTCTTTTATATTTATTTATTTACCATACCTCTTTTATAAATATGTTATTTGGCCCATGGTATTATTAATAATTTGTCCCATGGTATTTGACCCAAGGTATTAATAATAATTTGTGTCATAGGCTTCACCTAAATAAAACCTCTTTTTGAGTTTTTGTAAATATAAAGTGGTTTATTGAGTAAATATAAAAAACGGTTTTATTTATTTACCATACCTCTATTTTATTTATAAATTTATTTATTTACCATACCTCCTGAGTAATATAAAAAGAGGTTTTATTTATTTAACATACTTATGGTTTATCTATATTTTTATTTATTTACCATATCTCTTTTTTGAGTGTTAGTAAATCTCTTCATATTTTAAGTTTATATCGTTAAAATTGATTTTTAATGAATTTTTAATTGTTCATTTATATGTTTATGTAAGTTATTAGATTTTTTTATTTTTTTTAGTTTTTTATTTTTGGCTTCTGACATACTTACACATCAGGGTCATACTGGGCTATAGAATGTGCCTTTCGACGCAATAATGTTTTTTCTGCATACTATTAATAATAATTTATTCCATGGTATTTGGGCCATAGACTTCATATATAATTAGATGTTGATTTCTAATCCTATTTGATATATTTTTTTTTATTTACCTTACCTCTTTATACCTCTTTTATATTTATTTATTTACCATACCTCTTTTATAAATATGGTATTTGGCCCATAGGCCTTTAGTTTATTTACCATACCTCTAATTTATTTATAATTTTATTTATTTACCAAATTTTTTTATAGTGTTCTTAAACCTATTCATATTTTGATAAAATTATTTTTTAATGAATTTTTAATTGTTTATTTATATGGTTTTCTAAATTATTGTTTAATCCAACATTATTGAGATTTTATTTTTAAAATTTTCTTTAGTTTTTGTTATTTTGGCTTCCGACATACTTACACATCGGGTTGTAGAATGCGCCTCTCAGAGAAATCAAAATAGTTAATCAAGTTCAATCAATCAATGCATAGCGTTAGATTTCGGGCACATATAAATAGGAATAGTGAGATTAATTAGTGAAATGATAACAGTGTGCTCAACCAAATTCCTCTCCTATCACAAGTTCAAATCTGTTTTTTTCGGTCAAAATAAAAATTGTTGGCAAACAAATACCTCACCGAAGACAAAGAAAATTTTAGAGAAAATAAAAAATAACTTGATAACATTAACAACAAATTATAATAAATCCTCAGCTAAAACAAAAATATAGTACATATTGTCCAAATTTTGAAGTAGCCAGGAAATAAAGGTTTCCAAAATCATAAACCAGGTGATAAATTTTAGTGCACCCTATCTTTTCACCACTTGCAAATACATGGGCTACTCCACTTCATACTTACAAGCAATGAAATAATACTTGTGCATAGTTGCTTGTAATGTTTCTCTCTTCACATGAAAATCCAATTTTCCATGATTCCCTTAAAAATATCCTATTAGTTGGTTGCTCAAAAAAGAAAGGCCACGATATCATGGGCATGCTAATACATATTCTCTCCAGTTGAGTTCCTTTGACCAACTGATAATGACCCTTTTTATTTTGACAACTTGATTGATAACAACCCATATCAAGCATTTACAAAGAGATCTTGACGGTGGAGGTTTATTCAGATTGTGCATTGTTGTTGCTGATGTTAGTCATGTTATTTCATCTCCAGCTACAATTATATCTCCACATGGGAATGGAGGTAACGTTCTGAACAATGTATTAAATCATTCGATGGAAGATCTGACAAATCCCAAAACTTCTTGTTCGGGCTGGACGCCTGTTCTACAAAGGGGAAAAGTCGAATGCAAAAAAACAACATTCAAATTAATGCATATACATTCATGCTCATGCATGGCATTTATGATTAAGATACTATCAATGGATGGGGATATCATAATATGTGTGATGGGATGGATGCATGTTAAAGTATCTTAAAGAGTATTAAATAACAAATCGCCTTACTTTTTAATGCTCTCTAAATGATATCACCGAAAATAAACAGGGTTGCTTGATGAAGTCATAAAATAAACCGGCTCGCTTGAAATATGTCCCCAGGCTCGCTTGTAGTGTTCGATAAGTTATGGCAGTAGAAAGGAAAAATAAACCACCTGTTTAGAGTATTTTAAATGGAGAACCATGATAGACCCAAAAGGAACATCCAGTCCATTCTTGGATAGCTGATCAGCCCTCGTATTATGCTCCCTATAAATATGTTTCATCAAAAAATCCTGAAATTTGGATAGGATGTGTAGGGTATGATCAATCCATCCATTTAAATTCTGACCCTACAACTTACACTTACCAGAAATCCCATCGATAATGAGCTTGGAATCACCATATACATGTATGCTAGAAATTTCAAGATGGTATGCCACCATGAACTCGCTCCATAATGCCATGAGCTTTGCCTTATTGTTTGTCCCATGACCATTGTTTGAATAAATTTGATAACGTTCCATCTCAGATAGTTTAATCCATACCCCACACCCACATATTCCTTCTTTCTGAGCTCCATCAAAATAGATCATAGGAAAAGAGATATTGTGAGGGCGCCCTCGAACAGAGAGGTCAGCTAAATCAGAATTCGGCTTGGTGATATCCCCCAGCCATCATAAAATGTTCGAGTGAACCCTTGTGGTATCGAAAGGGATTTCTTGAAATATCATCAAGTTCTGGGCTCCCCATAGTTCCAAAACAACATATAAAGGCAAGGATTTGAACAAACCTTTAGTGGTCGCCTAGTTCTGAAAAGTCTATTCACAGTCGATTGGTCTCCAGTTTGGTACTTCCATCAGCGGAGCAAATAACCTCCAGACATTTTGAGACATATTGCAGTAAAAAAAAAGGTGAAATATTGATTCATCATTTTTATAGAAGAATGGGCATCTCCCAGGGCCCTATATGCCATGTTTATTGAGTACATCCCATGTGAGGATTTTCCCTCGCCGTAGGAGCCAAACATAAAGCATGATCTTATGCGGGATCTTCCAGCGCCAAGCCGGATAAAGACTAGAAATGGAGTGGTCCACAATCTGTTCATGAATGATATGAAGGTATAATTCATGAACCTGTATACCATTATCCCATATAGAACCATCCCATATGATCCTATCACAATCTCTATTGTATGAAGATCTTGCAACCTGTAGAGACCTGACAAATCGATCCCATTTTTCGAAGTCCGAGTTCTGTAGGCCAATAGTAAGAGCAATTTTCCATATCGGGGCAAAAAGTTCCCAATAAGAGATGATATTAGACAGAAAGAAGAAACCCCTTTGATTGAGCCTGTGAAATAAAATCGTATCAAAACCATCATATCCCTGCAGGCCCATGACTTTGTCTCCTCCTAAAAGAATTTTTTGGCCATTGCCAAAGTGCCAAATCAATCTTCTGCCTAAGATATCCTTTACCTTTATAAAACTGAGCCATATCTGAGAAGACTTGTAAACTGATCCGAAATTTCCATGGTATAGCTGTAGAATTGGATCACCCCGAATATATTTATGGCCAATGATTTTGGACCAGATCCCCTTACCATTTAATACACGCCACAGAGATTTGGTAAGAAATTCATTTGAGAAAACCCGCAAATCCAGTATACCCCATCCTCCATAAATTTTGGGTTTTGTAAGTAGAGATAGTTTACAAAGATGAAATTTATTGCATGTAGATGTGCCAGCCCATAAAAAGTGAGATAATATAGCATTTAGTTTCCCAATTATGAAAGCCAGGAGGTAAAACAAATGTGTTCAGTATACCATAAGTTGTGATAAAACAGCTTGGACCAGAATTTACCGTCCACCAAGTGTAAGCCACTTACTAGTCCATTTCATGATTTTATTCCTATATTTTTCAATCAGCCATTCCCAATCCCGATTATAATAAGCACATGGTTTTAGACTAAAACCCAGGTAGGTTATACCCTCCATGAGATGATTAGTATGAACCCCTAGGAAACCAGCTATAAATTTAATTTCTTCCATGTCCCCATTATCATATATTAAGATTGATTTCCCTTTTTTGATACACAGCCCAGTGGCAGCACTAAAGCGGTTCAGTATATAGGATAGATAGAACCAGTGCTTCCTAATAAGATTCCCAAATACCAGCAGATCATCCACAAAGAGAGAGTAAGTAATGCATACCAAAGGCGAAAAATATAAACCAGCATAATAATCCGCGCTTGTTGCCATCTTCAAAAGATTACTAAAGCCATCCATCATGAGAATAAATATAAGAGGAGACAAGGCACATCCTTGCCTAAGTCCTCTCCCAGCCAAAAAGAAATCTGTGGGCACACCATTGATGAGGACTGCATATCAGATAGTGTTGATACAAGCCATGATCCATCGAATAGAAGACATAGAGATGCCAACTTTGAGTAGAGCAAGTCTGATGAAAGACCAATCCACGGTATCATAAGCCTTAAATAAATCAATCTTCATGATTAGAGCCTCTCTCTTTTGGTCGTGTATAGTGTGCATTGCTTCCCGAGCTATAGAAACAACATCGTGAATTGATCTTCCTTGCAAGAAACCATACTATTCCTCCGAAATATATCCAGATAAAACACCTCTAATACGGTTGGCAATCATTTTTGATGTGATCTTGTATAGTACATTGCATAAAGAAATAGATCTAAAATATGCAAATTATATTGGATCAGATGTTTTTGGGATCAATGCAATGACAGTAGAGTTCAAATCCCCAGGAACATAACCCAGTATACGAACCTACTCAACCATAGAGAGCAATTCATCCACAATTAATTCAAAGAAATGAAGAAAGAACTCAGCTGGCCAGCCATATGGGCTCGGGCTCTTATCACGGGCAAAATATTTGAGGACAGATTCTAATTCCTGTTTCGAAATAGGTTGCACTAATGAATCATTAGCCAATTGATCAAACATGGGCAGCATATATTCAATAACCAATATTTGACAATGTGCATCTATACCCATCTCCGCTTTGTAGAAGTCGTTAAAGTGCCTGTATTCCTCCCTTTGTATCTCAATGTTTGAGACCTTCCTCATCCCATCCTGTGCATGTATTTGCCATATTGAATTTTTATTACACCTCCCATTAGCACATTTATGAAAATATCTTGCGTTCAAATCACCCTCACGCAACCATTGGTTCCTTCTCTTAAGCTTCCAGGTTGTTTCTTGGATTTTTAGTATATCCAGTTTGCGTGCTTCCAGTTAATCAAGGAAGGTATACATCTCTACATCCGGGGGCTCCAGTAGCATTCCCGTATATATTTGTGTAATGCAAGCTTCAATGTTGTGATACTCCATTTTTAGCATTGCTTTTTTGCTTCGTTCCCATTTTTTAACAATAACTTTCAAACTTCTGAACTTATCTTCCAACCTACCCCATCCTCTTAAACCCATACTCGGCACATCCTCCTTCCAGAAAACAAATACTAAGTTAATGAATTCGGGATCTGATAACCAAACCCTGTTGAATTTAAAGGGTGATCCTTTTGGCTTTGGTTCATGACGCCAAGACAGATGAATCGCCATGTGGTCAGATAGAGTAGAGGATATCACCCTCGATCGCATATTCCCCATAAGCCTAAAAATTGAAGGTTTAATCATCGCATGATCTAATATTTTTGCAATATACTCTGAACCCCTACGTCTATTGGTCCAGGTCGGTACAATGGGCACAGGTCTTACGTCAACCATCCCATAATCGCCAAGCATCCTCCCAACCTTATATGCAAGAGAGTCATGCTGCACCTTCATGCCCCATGTTTCATCTGTGGCCATGGTCACATTATAGTCATCCACCATCATTAGATTATTTATAGATAATATTCCACAATTCTCCATTTTATCCCAGAAGGAAATACGGTTCTGACAGGGAGCATATAGATTAATAAGGGATATATGTTCAGTAATCCCTCGAAAAGAACCATATAGGAAAATCCCCCCAAAAAATTTGTATGCTTTGAGATTAACCAGAAAATAATTCCACAATACAAGCATGCCACCCACCCGCCCAATGGCATCAATACCCATGGCCTTCCATCCATGGAAAATAGACAGTATAGATTTGATAGCAGTGGATATAGAACATAAAGTTTCTTGTAGAAAGATTACATATGGATGATATTCATCAATCATCACTCAAAGGCGAAGAATCTTATTAGGGTCGCCCACCCCTCTTATATTAAGAGAAAGGATGGAATTCATGGGACAGCCTTTCCTAGGCTACTTTCTCTAAGGGCCCAATGATCATCCATAGTAGAAATAGGAATGTCCCGAAGGTCACAATGCTCCCCCTAGAAAAGAGCCTTTGATTTATGGCGACCCCTAAAATGTCTGGTACCAGATTTAGTAGTTTTTCTAACAGTGATATTGGAAACCGAAGTCGGGGAAATAGAGGGTTGGGGTTCCATGGGTATCTTGTCAAATACGGTGAGGGCCACCAGGTCAAGTAAAGGGTTCTGTAGGATAGATTCCAAGTCACTTCCAACTATATTTTTTGGAGAGTCAGGAGGGGGCTCCAAGACAGGGTCATGAGAGGAGTGTGGGGAGGCCCATTCAAGAGGAGGCATTGATGGAGATATCACTAATGGCTCAGTCGAAGGTGGCAAGGATGGTAAAGGAAAAGATTTCTCGAAGACACAATGACCATGAGGATCATCTATGGTCCGAGCCGAAGGGGAAGGAATAGATTTATATGGAGGGGTCGTCAAAAACTCATTTGGGCAACGAGTACCTGATGAAACAATATTTAAATGGGGTAATTACAGGGAAATACATGTATCATCCTTATCAGAAGTTTTGTTCTTGTCACTATCAAAAGAAGAGGAAACAGTCTTAGCCAGCATTTCCACGCCAGATGAGAAGAGAGGAGCGTTTGAATGCTTGCACCCAATAGATATATTCCTTTGACGACCCGTCTTTCTGTGTCTTCTCGGACAATTACGTTGTATATGTCTAGTTTGATGGCATATGAGGCACCTGAATGACACCCCCCAGTATTTAAGCCGATGTCAGTGTCTACGCTGTCTCCATATCAAATCAATATCCCCAGCCAACTCACCATGAAAGGAAACTTCAACAAGGATCCATGCAATGCGCTTATCAGCGGTGCCAATACAACGAGGATCAATATATCTGGTTATACCAATAGAATTTCCAATTTCCCTAAGGGTATTTATGGTCCAGAACTCCAATGGAAGACCAGGGAGCTTCACCCAGATAAGCTTACTCCTAGGTGCCTCCATGACAGGATTAAATCCCAAATACCATGGCAGGAGTTGCATATAGCTGCTACCCCTAACCCAAGTATGCTCCATAACCTTTAGGCAATATTTTTCATGAAGGAAATGAATATTAAACCAACATCCCATTAGAATACTAACCTTAGGTGTGTAACCGAGCATTGGAGACCAGTATGTATTTACCCATTCAGCCATATCGAGCTCACCCATCTCTGAAAAAATCCAGCGTCCGATAAGAGCCTGTTTCTGTAAACTTGCTACCCGATCCCAAAGATCGTCATATTCAAGGGAGACCTCCTTTACTACTGCAACAGAATTGAAACATTTTTCCTTATAATGACCACCCCGCCTATTATGTTCTTGAGTACCAGCTTTGTCATCTATTCTTATGCCCCCACAAACTGAAATATTATTATTTTTACGGTCTTTTTTTCTTGTACCGGTAAAATTCACAGAAGCCAAGTATTGTTCAACCTTCTTGCTCAGATTCGTATTATGCTTCTGTGTGCTATTTTTCAGAAAATGGAAGAAAAATGTAATGCTTATTAAATAAGTTAACCAATCAAGGATACTCAGCTTTGAATATGTATTCAAAACTACATATTCATCCATTCCCATCACAATTTTATTATAGATAATTTTGCATCAAAACAGTAATATATTTATTGATTAAAATTATACTATTAAATATATATATATATATATATATACACATGGATTTTCATCTTTTCTCATTTTGATTTCATCATAAACAAAATCTTGGATTAAGATTTGATTACATGACCATGCTTCCATCAAAATTTGTTGGAGATTAATTAACTCCTACTTGTTTTGTGCATATTGAATGATATTCTTCATTATTAAATATAATTTTTATGTGAGTTGTTTGATTAAATTTAATTGTTGTGTGAGTTGTTTGATTGTTAATTAATTGTATTTGAGAGATTTAATCTAACTAAAATAGATTTTTGTTTAGTGTTTTGTAGTGATATTTTCTCAACTTATTTGTGTGGTTAAGATAGTATTTAATTTATTTATATATGTCCTTAATGTAATGCAAAACAAAAAAATTTGGTGCAAAATTATTTTGTAAATTGGTATATGAGCCTAACCTTGCGGAAGAAGTATCTATCAAAGAGATACTACAATGACAGGGTAAAACAGTTTTATGAGCTAAATATGGGATCTAGGACTAACGAGGAGTACACTAGCAGGTTCTTGGAATTAATAATATATGTGCCTTACCTCAAAGAGGATAAGACCAAGATTCAGAGATTCATCAGTGGGTTGTCGATAGCATTCAAAGACAGGATTGAGTTTGATGAGCCTAGATCATTGGAGGAGGCCATTCATAAACAAAAGCATTGTTATGAGCAATCAAAGCACATATTTGAGACTAAAATGGACTAGAAAATTAATGCAAGGAACAAAGGAAAATGGGACAAGAAGCGAGAAAGACCTCAGGATACAAGTAAAAAAGAGAATGTTGCACCACCTAAGAAGTTCAATACATATGGAAAAGGACAGGTACTTCGGTTTAAGGAGTAGAATAAGAGTGAAAATCAGGATCCCATGCAGTGTTGTACTTGTCGAGGATATCATCGTAGCAGAGATTGTCCATAACATCACAGTGGTAAACCGCATATCTACAGTGCGTAGGGGGCACATATAGTGGAAGATATTGGACATAGTATTCCCAAGATCTATGCAGCACTAGATAAGAGGCAGGTAGATCACCAGAGGTCTATTATCGAGATGGATGGTAAGATTTGTGATCAAGTTGTTTCTGTTTTGATTGACTTTAGATCTAATTATAGTTATGTTAGTCCTAACTTGGTGGGTAAGTGTGATTTGAATAGAGAAGTGCATGCAGAGTCTTGTTTAGTGCAGCTAACTTCAGGTACCAAGAAGAGAGTTCATCATCGGGTAAGAGCATGTGCATTTAAGTTGAATGACATGTCTATAGCAATGCACTTGAACATATTTCCATTGAGATCACATAGTATCTTATTGGGTATGGATTGTCTCTATATTCACGGGACTAAGGTAGATTATTATGGATGAAAATGGGGAACCAAGGGTCTTACAGGGTAAGAAGAAAGCCACATTAGTTAGGATGGTGACAATTATGCAGGCCAAGAAAAGTCGCGAGAAATGGTGTGTGTTATTTTCAATGCACATTTCTAGTGACAAATGTAAGGAAGTTGAGGATACAGATGTTTTGAGCAGGTGCCCAGTTCTACAACAATTTCAAGATGTATTTCCCACAGACATTAGAGGAAATTGTAGCCTAAAAGTGCCCATGAAAGTTTCACGTAATTTCCATGTTATAATATGTTAACCAATCAAAATACTTTAAATTCAAAAAGAGGTACATGCATATATTTTGGAGAGAAAAGAATAAAAACTTCTTTTGTAATTGAATTTTTTTTTTATCTCCTCATATGTTTACTCAAATTTCAAGTGTAGACACTCGTTGGATGCGGAATTAAATTCCACATCCAACAAGTATCTATTATGCATACTTTAAAGAAGACCCACAATGATAAAATTTGAAGGTACATTCAAAAAACGTGACACGTTTGTTGAATGTATCTTCATTTTTTTATCAATGTGGGTCTTCTCGAAAGTATGCATAATAGGTGCTCATAGAACGTAGAATTTAATTTTACATCCAACGAGTGTCTACACTTGAAATTTGAGTACATCTATAAGGAGACAAGCCAAAAATACAATTAGAAAAAGTAGTTTTTTCTTTTCCCTCCAAATTCTTACCTCTTATTTTATTATTTTAACTATTATTTTTAATTTTTTCCTTAGGAGGCCACTTTTAAGATAAAATTTCCTCTAATGTATTTCAAAGTTTCCACCTCACAGGGAAGTAGATTTTTCTATTGAGTTGGTACCAGGAGAAAGGCCCGCATCTAAGGCACCTTACATGATGAGCACGCCCGATTTCATAGAATTAAAGTTGCAGTTAAAGGAAATCCTAGGCAAGGGATACATTAGGCCAAGTGTGTCACCATGGGGTGCACAGGTATCGTTTGTGAAGAAGAAAGATGGGACTCTAATACTATGCATCAATTACAGGAAATTGAACAAAGTGACCATCAAGAACATGTATACATTGTCGAGGATTGATGACTTGTTCGATCAGTTGAAGGGAGCAGCAGTGTTCTCACAACAGATGGATTAGTCACGTTTAGAGACAAGATATATGTTCTAGACAACATTAATCTTAAGAAAGTGATATTGAGGGAGTTTCATGCGAAAACATATTTAGGTCACGTAGGCTATCAGAAGACACTAACAGTAGTGAAGAATTTTTACTATTAGCCGAATTTGAAGAGAGATGTAGCAGAGTTTGTGGCTAGGTGCTTAGATTGTCAACATGTTAAGGTAGAGTGTGAGCATCCAGGTGAACTATTATAGCTGATTGTGATTCCATAATGGAAATGGGAGGTCATTTCTATGGAATTTATCACAAGTTTTCTGAGGACAGTGAGACAACACGATTCTATCATGGTTGTTGTGGATAGGTTGACAAAGGTAGCACACTTCATTCTATTTAATTCTACATTCTTAGCTAGAGATGTAGCATAGTTGTTCATCAGATATGTGGTCAGATTTCATGGTGTTCCAAAGAATAATGTGTCATATAGGGTTGCAAAGTTCACTTCCAAGTTTTTGAAGGAGTTTTTTGCAGGTTTGGGCACAAATTTGGCCTTAAGTACAACTTATCGTCCAAAGCCAGATGGAAATACAGAGAGGGTCAACATGATATTGGAGGACATATTGAGGATGTATATAAATCAACAACGGAAGTGGGAAGAGTATCTTCCACTGGTAGATTTCGCTTACAACAATGGGTATCAAGAATCTTTGAGGATAAGTCCATTTGAGGCATTGTATGGGAGGAGTTACAATAGTCCCATCAGTTGGAGTGATCCGGTTAACATGGTGTTGATTGGACCAGACATGTTGGCAGAGATGGAACAAGAAATGCAGGTAATCAAGAAGAATTTTAAAGCAACACAGGATAGGCATGTAATGTTCCCAAATTAGGAACAGCTACACTATTGGGAATCATCTGAGTTATTACCAATGTGGAGCTACAGCCATATACCTCATATAGATGTAAAAACACTTAAATTTTAGTTAAATATGCA
The DNA here is from genome assembly GCA_034641835.2 of Pinus albicaulis. Lineage (NCBI taxonomy): Eukaryota > Viridiplantae > Streptophyta > Pinopsida > Pinales > Pinaceae > Pinus > Pinus albicaulis. Next base: position 932,327 of record CM076574.1, on the reverse strand, counting down.
ACAACAACCTTATACAACGTTTTATAGACCAAAAGGTGGGGAAAAGTGATGATTTAGGCCCTAAAATGTGTGTATTCAAATATATGCGTAACAATAAGGTGGTAAAGTGGTTTTATCTCATATCTAGGGTTATGAGGGACTCCCATGTCGAATTTCAGAAGAAGAAGAAAAAAAGGTGTTTTTCTATGTTTAACAGTTCCTCCATTCCTAACTAGGCTAGAAAACCCTGATTTCCCATGACCCAGAGTATGCAGAAATTTACTGAAGCATGAGAGCGTAATTTTCTGAAGGGTTTGACTGAAATAAGGTCTGAAAATTGACAAATAAGATCAGAGGCATAACTCATACATTTTATAGAAGAAATAATGAAAGAATACAGGAGAAATCCTCAGAAATGAGGTGCAATAACCATGACAAAAGACTGCATAACCATGACAGCGTTATTTTTAGGGCTGAAGAAGAATTTTATTGATTCTTTAGATATAGATCATATCTTTACATAAAAATATAGATCCAGTACAGATCCATGTACAAGAGAGGCTGATCTATACATTCCCCTTGGGGTTTTTCTCAAAACATGAAGCACCGGAAGTAGATCTGAGATCTAAGACTTCAGATCTGCAGAATGATTCAGAATTTCTGAATAATACAAGTACATAGCAGATCAGATCTGAAACAAACATGGATTGGATGGCCAATCCATGGATCACCACAGTGAGAGGAAAAACCCCAACATCGGAGATCTCTCCTCCAAAACGCTGGAAAAACACCCTGCAGCTGTAGATGTGCAAATAACGCTGTCCTAGGGAGAGGAACAATGCTGTAGCTTCTGAGAATGATTTGGCCTGATGCCAAGATGTAGATATGAAGTGAAATCAGCTAATGAACTCTTCCAGGAGATTAAAAGACACACTCATTGAGAAGAGCCACTGCTATCATCTAGATCTGAACAGATCTAGTCTTCCACTTGTTGCAGATCACAAGACAGCTCAACCCTCAACATGAGCAGCGCTGTAATGTAAGGTGAAGCTTGGCCCAAGCCTGATAGTGGACAAGTTTAGCACAATTATCCTCCAAGATCTGCTCAAGGAAGGAGGTGGGATTCTTGAACAGGAATGCCCAACAAGGGATGTCTAGCAGACAATTCCTTGTGAAATGATAATCTTCAACAACCTTTTTCCTTGTTTCTCTTCTCCTCCTTTTATAATATTGGAGTCTTGGCAAAACCCTAAATCACTTCATTAGTTTAGCTCCTTTCACATTTAGAATCTCCTTCTATAACTGTGTTGTCCCTCAAGGAGGTTCAATGCATCTAGACTGCGTTATTGACTTGGTCAAATAGGATCCACTCTTGTGATTTAGACCCTTTCACACTTGCATGAGTTTATTTACATAGCCCAGATATGTCTTTATTCACATAGGCATTGTTTTATTATTGATTTTCAGGAGTTTTACATGTCCTCCTTTACAATTTATTCATCAATACATGAAATGAAAAATAAACAAGGAAAAATTAATATTCCTATTCGCTGCAAATAATTTAGGAATATTACAGTCTCCCCCTCCCAAATGTTGCTTGTCCTCAAGCAACTACAAGGGTGCTGCAAAAATTCCCCTTCTTCTCTTGTGGCCTCCTCATCTGTTAGTCTCCACCATTGCTCTGAATCTTCTACAATAGCTCTATCTTCCAATGGTCCTCCCTCAATATGCAAGTTGGCCTTTGGTGAATAAACCCAAGGGCTCTCATCATGAAGAAATGGAATGTTGTTGTGGAAACATTCTTGCTGATCCATGGCGTCCTCAAGATATAAGTGATGACAATCATGGGGATTTTCATGATTCATGATAGTCTCCCATCTCCATGCTATCATCCAAATGAAGTGGACTACCTCCCATATTGGAAATCCATAGAAAAACTCCTCCCCAATACATATGAGAGGCATGTTACCAACAAACATATGGCTCACTTTACAAAGAGACAAGTGATCTATCATAGTGTCCATACAAAATCTCATGCTCCCATTGAAGCATGCAATGAAAAAAGAATGGGGAACTCCTTTCCCCAAGGGCACATTCAACAAGTGTGCCTCTCCTCCAACTATGCCCCCAACAAAGATAAGGACATCTTCAGCTTGTGGGACCATGATTAGGATCATGCTAGCTGCCATGTATGATAAATGAGAAGGAAGATGTTCCCTCATGTGCAACTAGCGCAGTTTTATCCTTAACTGACATAGAATAGGATGTGACAAGTGCCTTCCCCGACACATGTTTGTTGCATCATCTCTTCTGAATTTTTGGAGGAAATGCATCATAAGTGGTGTAAAATAATCACACCATGAAGAATGGAATAGCTTGCCAAGACCCTCCAAGGAATGACCTGCATCAACATGGTTCATGGCCTTGAGTAGCCCATGAAACCCATCATAAATAGTGCCCTTTTTTGGAGCTATGTTCTGCAAATGAGTGTTAGAAAAATATAAGCATATAGGAGATACATGATAATGCTCAAAAGGAAAAGCCTCTCTATATACTTGTTTTACATTAGTGGGGTAACTCATGGATGAGTTCCCTCTCACACTCAATGAATAAGGAGATGTGAATGATGGCTCCTCCCAAAAGATACGCTCCTCCTCATCTACTAAGTAGTCCATGCACATCTTCATATGAGAGTGCCCCTCTTCTTTGAAGCCTTCCCATATGAATCCACCCAAGAGAGTATGATATGCTTTGACAAAACCAGTGGGTTTGGAAAGCAGGATTTCATAGATGGCATCAAGTAGTCCCTCCTTGAGTTTGGAGTCACTAACCAAAAGAATAAGATTATAGAAATAGATAACTCCATACACCACCTTGAACCTTTCATCCATTACTTCCCCATCAAGAACCCCACATGTGAAAAGGTCCTTGGAGTATTCCAATAAGGATCCAAGCTCTCCAAGAATGACAGCGCTATAGAGGTTTGAAATGTAGCTTCTGTCTTCTCATGGCTCCCATCTTTGACATCCTTGAGATCAAAAGCACATGTTGGAGCATCATAATCTTCCCTTTGCTACCCCATTTGCAGCTAATCGTTCCCAAGACAATATTGGAGTACATGGAAATCAACTTCCCCTTGGAAAGTCCTTGTTTTCCAAAACCTCCTCCTTTTGGCCCATGTATACAAGAGGGTTAGGATCCCCTTGCTATCTTCAGAAATCTTCTTTGTGAATGAAGAGATCATGGGTTTCCCCAAAGATATGGAGTTTCCATGTGCCCTCATGCTCATTCCATCATAGATCTTTGATTTCTCCTTTCTCAGCGCAGATTTCTGAGTGGGAGTTAGCAATGCTCCTTTCATGAAATTTCTCATCTCTCTCCTGAATTCCTGAGAGATTCTCTACGTTGTGCTAGATTCTCCCAAGGCTCCCTCCTTAGCCAAGTATGAATATGCTTCCCATAGTTGAGAGAACACTTTATATTTCTTCCTATCAAGAGGTGCTCCTGGTAGAATACCTCCTTGCAAAGAGGTGTCAAGGCATAGAGTAGAATGAGAATGTCGGTAGGAATATTTTCCCCTACCTTCAATGCATAAGTCCTCTTGCCTTCTTTGTGCTTCCAAGATTTGAAATGGAGAAGGATCCATGCTCTTCCTCTCATGATTCTCTTCCTCCTCCCTTCCTCCTTCTATCTTCAAGATCTCATTTCCTGACAATGATGGTACATGCTGCTCAAGTGTTATGCCAAGAGCTCTATATGTGAGACCTTGTGGAACTACTTGCAAGAGTGCAAGAGTTTCTTCCCTTGGAGCAAGTGCTCCAACTTCATCTTCATGAGGTGCTTGAGGTATCATTTTCATGAATTTGTTATCTCTTGCCTTCTCCTTCTCCTCTCCAAAAACTGAAATTGCATCATCATCAACAAGAGACCTTAGATCTTGGTCATCTAGTGAAGGAGGAATCTCCATGCTTCCTTCTTGAGAAGAGTTCCCTTCATTCAAAGGAGATATTTCCCTAGGCAAGGCATCAAACAAACTGACACCTTCTCCCATGCTCTTTATAAATGGAGTTGGATTCATAAACCCTTCCAACTTATGCAAAGGATTTGACTGATATGGTTTGATAGTGTTACCAGAAGATGTTACACATGGGGCTTCATCAAAATTTTCTATCAATCTTGCAATAAACCTTGCATAAGTAGGTGTATTTGCATTCTTCAAGGAAAATGACTCAAACAACCACCAAGCATAGGCCTTACCTCCAAATTGCAGCGCTGCTACTTTGATTGCTTCAATTTCAGAGACTTGATGTTGTTGCACAAAGTTGTTTAGCTCCTCCACCCAAACCTTGACTGGACATCTAGGTTATCCATCAAAGATAGATAGATAAAATATACCCATGTCATGTTGATCCTTCTTTGTGCCTTTTCTCTCCTTGATCTTTCAAAACCCTTGGAAATTCAAATCATCTTTGAACTCCTTAGATTGAGCTTCATACTCCTCCAAATACTCCCTAAGAGTCTCCTTCTTAGATACACCTCCTTTCTTCCTCTTCATGAAGAAATTACTGACAGAAATTTGAAGCTTAGGTGATATGGATGAGTGAAAATATCCATGAGATGAGGATTCATAATTTTCCTCATGTATAGATCTTGTAGATCTGATCAGAAGATCTTTCTGCTCTTGAAACTTTCTAGGAGTCTCACTGCTTCTTCTTTCTCCTTCTTGTTCAACCTCCTTGGAGAGGTTCTTCTTAGATCTGAAAAATTATGAGATTAAACTCATGTTATTCATCATTCTAACCTTTCTCCTTTCTCTACAACATTTTTTCTTGAAGCCACAGGCTGAGCCAAAGATCTTTCTCTGATACCACTGTAATGTTCCCAAATTAGGAACAACTACACTATTGGGAATAATATGAGCTATTACCAATGTGGAGCTACAATCGTATACCTCATACAGATGTAAAAACACTTAAACTTCAGTTAAATATTCAACATCAACCTTATACAACGTTTTATAGACCAAAAGGTGGGGAAAAGTGATTATTTGGATGATTTAGGCGTAAAAACAGTTGTGTATTCAAAGATATGCTTAAAATAAGATGGGAAAGTAGTTGGATCTGATATCTAGGGTTATGAGGGACTCCCATGTCCAGATTTCAACAAAAACAAACAATTTTTCTATGTTAAACAATTCCTCCTTTCCTAACTGGGCTAGAAAAACTTGATTTCCCAAGACTAGAAGTATGCAGAAATTTACTGAAGCATGTGAGCATTATTTTCTGAAGGGTATGAATGAAATAAGGTCTGAATATTGACAAATAAGATCAGGGGCATAACTCATACACTTTACAAAAGAAGAATGAAAGAATACAGAAGAAATCCTCAAGAAAGAGGTGCTACAACCATGTTAAAACACTGCATAACCATGACAACGTTATTTTTAGGGCTGAAGCATCATTTTATTGATTCTTTAGATCTAGATCAGATCTGTACATAAAAATATAGATCTAATACAGATCCATGTACAAGAAAAGCTGATCTATACATTCCCCTTGGGGATTTGCTCAAAACATGAAGCACCGGAAGTAGATCTGAGATCTAAGAATGCAGATCTGCAGAATGATTCAGAAAATCACTTAATAATATACATGTAGAATATCAAATTTTAAATAGAAAATATATTTTTTGGCCAATCTATGGATCACCACAGTGAAGGATGAATCCAATCACTGGAGATCTCTCCTCCAAAATGAAAGTAAATCACCCTGCAGCTGTAGATCTGCAAATAACGCTATCTTAGGGAGAGAGACAACGCTGTAGCTTCTGAAGATGATTTGGCCTAATGCCAAGATGTAGATATGAAGTATAATCAGCAAATGAACTCTTCCAGGAGGTTAAAAGACACACTCACTGAGAAGAGCCACTGCTATCATCTAGATCTAAGCAGATCTAGTCTTCCACTTGCTGCAGCTCACAAGACAGCTCAACCCTCAACATGAGCAACACTGTAATGTAAGGTGAAGCTTGGCCCAAGCCTAATAGTGGACAAGTTTAGCACAATTCTCCTCCAAGAGATGCTCAAGGAAGGAGGTGGGATTCCTGAACAGGAATGCCCAACAAGGGATGTCTAGCAGATAATTCCTTGTGAAATGATAATCTTCAACAACCCTCTCCTTACTGCCCTCCTCTTCCTTTTATAAGATAGGAGTATTTACAAACCCTAAAACACCTTGAATCACTTAACCCTTTTCACATTACAACCTCCTTCTAGAACTGCGCTGTCCCTCAAAAAGGTTCAATGCATCTAGACTGCGTTGTCTGACTTGGTCAAAGATGACCCATTCTTGTGATTTAACCCATTCACACTTGCAAGATATAATTTACATAGCCCAGATATGTATTTTTTCACATAGGCATTGATTTATTCTTGGTTTTCAGGAGTTTTACATGTCCTCCTTTACAATTTATTCATCAATCATGAAATGAAAAAATAAACAAGGAAAAATTAATGTTCCTATTAGCTGAAGCTAATTTAGGAACATTACAAGGAGACATTATAAACAAGAGAGCAAGAGATGACTGAATATATGAATGGGGTAAACTCTCCATGCTTCCATTGTGCAATCCAATCACCTTCTTAGGTGCATCAACTTCCAGAAATGAATAGGGATGTGTACTCCTCATCTCATGATGTTGGATCTTCTCCCTACCTTCTCCTTGTGTCTCCATGGTTCCACACCTCCTCAATAATGGCACATGTAGAACATGAGTTGTGCATCATCTCCACACATGAGATCTCCGGGGACTTTCTGCAGCCGTAAGCATCCCTCTATTTGCCAAAGAGCTCCTTCCGCATGAGGCACTAGCTAACTTAGACATGACAACAATGTTGCCCCCATGCTTTGCATGAGTGGGCAACCATCCAATGATCGATCCCTTTTTTCATGTTAGCATTCCATGCTTTCGTCAAAGGTGTGAGATGAAAGACTTTCTCCCGGCAAATCCAATCACCTTCTTAAGTGCATCAACCTCCAGAAATGGATAGGGATGTGTACTCCTCATCTCATGATGTTGGGTCTTCTCCCTACCTCCTCCTTGTGTCTCCCTGGTTCCACACATCCACAACAATGGCACATGTAGAACATGAGTTGTGCCTTGATCTCCACACATGAGATCCTGGGGGCTTTCTTGCAAAGCTGCAAACATCCCTCTATTTGGAGCAAGAGCTCCTCCTTCCTCTGCATGAGGCACTAGATAATATCTACACATGACAGTGTTGCTGCCCTCAAGCTCTGCAACATGAGTGGGAAACCCTCCAATGATTGGATCCCTTTTTGAAAAAGAGATCTCCATGCTCTCTTGCTCAAAAGTGTGAGAAGAAAGTCTTTCTCCCAGCAAGGTATGGTGCAAGTTTTCAGCCTCCTCCATGGTTTTCTGAAGTGGAATTGTGTTTTCATGTAAAGGTTTTGTTTGAGTTCCCTTGTTTAGCTTCATCATGTGTGTCTCATGAATCCTTCTATCAAATATTTTCACTAATGCCTTAGTGAAACTTGCATAAGATGTAAAGTTTACATTTCTTAAAGAAAAGGATTCAAAGATCCACCAAGCATAAGCCATACATCTAAAAAATGCAACGCTGCAACTTTGATGGCTTCATCTTCAAGGATGTGGTGCTGCTGCAAGTAGGTATCTAACTCCTCCACCCAAGCTTTGGCTGAACATGTAGGTGAACTCTCAAAGGTATATAGATGAAATCCATCATGCTGCTCTCTTCCTTTCACCTTCATCTTGCAAAACTCTGAAAAACTGAGATGATCTCGGAATTTCTGAATCTGTAACTCATACTCTTTCAAGAAATCACTAAGGGTTTCCCTCCTAGCAACCTCTTATCCTCTTTTCATCTCTCTTTCGGCAATCCTGGGCATGTGACTGCACTGTGCATGATGGTGTGTAGCTGATTTCTCACACTCCTCATATGAAAATCTAGAGTTTGCTTTAGATTCAAACTCTCTTGGAGATTCTTCACACATCTCCCTCCTTATTCTCTTGAAGTCTTCATGAATAATATGTACCGATATAGGAAGAATCTTTGTAAGCTTATTGCCTTTTTCTTCTCCAAAATATGGAGCCTTTTTCCTGCTTATTTCTTTGTCTCCTTCTCGATGAGAATAGGAAGTGCAGGGTCCTTCCTCTTCTTTCTGCTTATCCTCCTTGGGGAGGTTCTTCATGGATATGAAATATGATGATATAAAACCCATTCTCTTCAATATTCTGATCTCTTGGGCTTAGACTCACAAGCTGAGCCAATACTATGCTCTGATACCACTGTAATATTCCAAATCTGGAACAGCTAGCAAGGCGTGACTGGAAAACGCATTTTCCAATAATGGTTGCTACAAGATTTGAAACTAGGACCTGGATCCCTTAGAAAAATGTGTCTAAGTCCTGAATCCAAGAGAAGGCTCCAAATAAATCCTTCTAGGTGGGTTAAACAGATCTCCCACACCTAGTTGTCCTAAAAAACTGCCCAATGAAGGGACTGCAACAATATATGCACATAGAATGGAATGACAACGTTATTCTCATAACCTGGAACACATGAATATATGTATATCCAATAATTGTATAATATAGCAGAAATGAGATACAAATCCTTGAGGAAATATTCTCTCAAGCTAGGCAATGAGAGCCTCAACAACACATGTACAAGGAAATGAAGAAACACTCCTACATGAGGAAAGCCATGGCTATGACTGCGCAGTTTATAAGAGAGACTGCAACACGTATAATGAAAATACAATGATATGACAATGATAGCTCAAGAAATATGGGGGAGTAAGCTCTCAACCCCTGAAAATAGCAGTACAACAATCCTCAAGAAGGATTGGCTGAAATACATGTAAAAATGGCAAATCTGCAGAAATGTCGGAGTTGCAGTGTAGCAGCTGCAACACAAAACTGAAACAATATGGAGATGGCTGAATAAGATGTCCAATGTGCAACAAACCTCCTCCAATGGATCTCTCAAGTGATAGGCTGATACTATCCCTGAAGATCTTGCCCTCCAAGATGATTTTGCAAACTCCCACTGCAAATGAACTCTAGAATAACGCAATCAAGGAGCTGGACTGCGCTGTAGGAGATAGGAAATGCTTGGCCTGGTGCCAAAGATGTGCAATCAGCTCTGAAATCCCTTTCACTAACCTCCTGGAGGAATAGGAACTCCCTCCTCTCAAAGATGAGCCAAGGGAAGGTGTTGTGGAACCCTCCACTGCAACACCCAGCAACACTACGTTATACTTCAGTAGAAATAACACAGTGACTGATGGAAGTGGCTTTGGCCTTGAGCCAAGATGTGGAGAAATGAAGTGCAATCCTTCAAGAGGCCTCTCAAGAAGGAGAGGAAATCCTAAGCATGAATCCCTTGTGCTAAGCAGCACTACTACTCAGCTGAACAGCTAGAGACTGCAAATAGTCCGAATAGACAAATAATCCAATACTCCAAAAGATGTCTCACTATGGCTGCTTCTTCCTCCTTTTATGCAAGTGAATGTCTCTTTGCCCTGGACCCCAAAAATTAGGGTTTCTTCCACAAAGAATATTCCTCCCTCTCAAACTGCATTGTCTTCTCATGCAAACTACACCTCTTAGGCAGCACTATTGACTTGGTCAAACTTGACCTTGTCCTCATGCATTTGCCCCTTTTCACACTGGAAGGTGCAAAATAAAGCTACTCCAATGATCCCTTTCAAACTATGAGGGATTTTATTCCTACTCATGGGCCTTTTACCCATTTTATTCACCTCCTAGATGATATAAGCAAAAATTAATATTCCAATTTGCTGCTTGCAAATTTTTGAATATTACACTTTTGATTTTGGACTTCATCCTTGGCTATGTTGTGGATAGAGTACATGAAACAATCATTTTCTGTTTTGGGGTGTCCAGGAAGTGCTACAAACTGCTTGGGTACATTGATGTTTGTCTTTTTTGGAACTAATGAAATGTGAGGTATCTGAACAAAAAGTTCCTCTTTCCTACTAATCATATGTATCATTTCATTGATTGTGTTTGTCAACATATCTAGTTTTATCTCTGAAGAAATCAATTTCTCTTTTTTTATTTTATCCTTTTTCTTTGCTTTTAACTTTGCTTCCCTGTTCAGCAGGTTGGCTTCCACATAAACTACCACATTTTTCATTTCTTCCAGGGTTGCAGGGTCCCTTTCTCTTAACCGGAATGCCATCTCTGGATCATAGTCATCTAGGTAGTGCAAGAGAGCCCATCCTGGGGGTGGCTTTATCTTATCAGGTATTGAATGGTATGCATTATTGAACCTAGCTGAAAAATGTTGTACTGTCTCCCCAGGTTGTCTTTTTAAATGGTTGTACTCTTTTATGATGAGAAAAAAATTTCCCACGACCACCCATCTATCTAGGAAAACTTGAGTAAATTGATGAAAATTGTGAATGCTTGCAGCTGGAAGATCTTTAAACCAAATTTTAACATTTCCTTGCAGTTATAAGGAAAACAATCTGATACGCACATCATCTTCCCCCACTTCAAACAGATGAAGGAAATCCTCAATATTTTTAATGTTATTTTCAACAGTGACCTTTGCATTTTCTCCATCAAATCTGGGTAGATTATTGATAAAATTTGCAGGGAGGTTATGTAGGAGAGGAGGAAAAACCAGAGGCTTGTATATGTCTGGGACTTTTACAAGCATAGGCAGTGAAGTGGGAGGCTTATAATCATTTGGAGATTTTTCAAGAGCTAGAGATGAAGTACAAGGCTCATGTGCCACTGGGTTTTCTACAATCGCATCAGTGATATGCATAGGTGTAAAAGTATGTACGTGGTCCACAGTTTGGGGCTTACCTTCCCAAGGCTCATAAAACTGCCAATGATAAATTTAAACCTCAGAAATGTACTCTTCAATAGGCTTAAAGTAGGATAGAATATAGTTACAGATAAAAACAACAATTTCTTGAATCCAATTAGGGCTTAAATACTTTATCTTTCTTGGCTGATTGGTCATGTTTCAAGTCCTTCCTCCAGTGAAGTCCTTGAAAGGAGCTAGTTTGAATTGGAGTCGCCAGGTGGATGATTTCAACTTTCTTATGGCTGGCTGTTGTCCACCATCAACAACCACATACCAATATTTGAAAATACTCAAGTCATCTAATTTCGATTGGGGTTTCTGAGTCCTAAATAAATATTAAGATTTTTCACTAACTCAGTTCCCCAGTCTGGTCAACATTATGTTATCTCTCCGTAATTTGTAAGATTGGCAAGAAAAAATGACAGAGGACAACATCAAACCACTTTGGAGTCTAGGACCTAGCCTTCCTAGACTCAGAGAGGGCTCTCTTTTTTCTTTATGATTTATGATTTAGCTTGATGATTATAATTGCTGATATTAGGCTAGTTATAGAGATTATGAGAACTGTTGGTTTTGATTGGTTGGGTGGTTGGACAGATGGAGCTGTGAAGCTTAATCCATTGGGCTATGGAGTGATAAGAGGCTAAATTATGCATCAACCTTTTTCAAGGGGAAATTCACAGGGCAAGCTAACTATGCAGATTGGATCTTACTGGAAGTGTGAATATGAGATGAAAGAAATAAATGAGTTCAATAATAGCTAAAGAGCAGTTAAGAATTCTTTAACTATACTTCAGAGGAAAACATTAAGATAAAAAAAATAGACAGAATTAAGGTGCTCTCTCAGCAAATCTTAATCTAGAACTTATGTTTTGTAATCAAATAAACTGATGCACAGCATGAAGAAACAGAGGAAAACATTAACACAGAGGAAAGAACATCACCATTAACATAGCTCATGAATCCTGTGAACGGTCTCTTTTTTATTGATGCCCAGCTCAAAATAGTTACAATGCTCCAAAACAATGATCTTTTACCACACATAGTCTAACAAGGTTCCAACCTTTCATAATGAAAATTCGAGCAATATTTAACTAAAACTTGAGTCAGTTGCCCTAATCTACTTGGATCAAACCTCATTTATTACAAAACAACTAAAATTAAACAGGCATGGCCACGCAAGGCTTGAGAAAAAGTTCTCTGACAACATATCGCCTGTAAAATTAATCTTGACTAGCTCTTTATGGATCTAAACGCTTTGATGGCTCTGACATATGGTTCTGCATTTCAAAAGACCAGCGTTGGGTAATTAATTCTGGTGCAGCGCTGGCTACTTTCATTTATTGATGCTGGTGCTGATGTGATTTTTTGCCTTTCTCATCTCTGCTAGTATATGGTAACAGTTCTGCGTGCGTACCCTTTGCCCGAGTCGAACTTATTCGGTCCATTTCTTTGTTGCGATGATGTTCGGCCTTTGCTATGTGTTTAACCTTATTTCTTTGTGAAATGAGATTCAAACCTCGCAGGCTCGACTTGACCTATTTCACGCACAAAACAGCGTGAAAACTCATTCACCCAGACCTGAAAGTTCTTAGATCTTGGTTCTGGAAAACATCACATCTACTATGATATCGCATTTTGCAATTCTTAACTTTTCCTTAGCACTTGTTTTTTAACATTTGCAATGTGCACATTGTGATCGAGTCCCACCGTCATCACACATCACAATTCAGAAGTTTAACCTTTTACCTTTGTGACTTATCCTTTATCTTTTGCGATGTGCACATTACGATCGGGTCCCACTGTATCGCACTTCTTACTTCGGCGTTCCAAAACTTTTTTCGTTGTAACCTCTTTTCCTCCTCCGCTACAATTTAACACAAAAAAGGCTCTGCATGTGGATTCAAAATCCTTTGGAATATGCCTTTGAAACTACATCATGTCTGGGCCTCCATCGCACTTCGCAACTTTTAACTTTTAACCATAAACTTAACTTGTGAGATCTATGATGTGTGGTATGGGGGCCCGACCACGTCATTTGCCACGTCACCACCACGTTACTTTGCCACATCATCATAATTCAACTACAATCTATGGGGTCAAAGCCACATCACCATGCCACGTCACCTGCCATGCTACTTCATATCGCAGATCGGCGAGTTTAACATTTGTCTTTGCACTTATTTTCTAAAATCTGTGATTTTTGATTGGGCCCCACCGATTTCACATCACACTTCAGCGATCTTAACATTTACCTCTCATGCCCATCCTTTAAACTCTGCAATTTGCGATTGCGATTGGGAAATGGACCCCGCCATAAGCTTCTCCAAGCGGACTAGTGATTTTAGTTAAAACGTGGAAAAAGGTTTCCCGACCCATAATATGAATATTTCCAAGCCTCGAAGTTGTACAAGGGCAATGTGGGTCTCGCCAATCCGCATATCGTAAGTTAAAACCTTTAACTTACGAGCACTGTAAAGGGGTAAGTTGCAAAATGCGCAAAGTGTGAAATGTGATGCGCTAAGCATCGAAGGGTGCGAACTAGCGAAAGGTAAAGAAAATGAGAAATATGAATGTTTGCACGCGATTTGGACAATGCAGTAACAGTATGGCGGGTCCCACCTCATTGCATTGGCGGAAAAACAAGATTCGGCATAAGTCTTAAGACGTAAGGTTAAAAATCTGGGGGCTGCGAAGTGCGGGCACAGGTAAGGTTTATGTTGCATACCAACCACTGTTTGGTGGGTAGGAGGAGCTATGGTATAGAACTTCGGACTTAGATAGTGAGTGGGTTTTATACAAGGATAAGCCCAAGAAGGTTAGGTGTGTGGGGGTTTTAGGGCCAAGTGGGGATTTAGAGCATTGGAGTACATTTTTTTAGGAAAATGAAGGTAAGAAGAAGGTAGATGGACTGAATTAGGGCAGTATGGACTTTTTCTCACTATTACACTTACTCAACAGCCCTTTCCTTCTTCCTTGAACTGAAAATGGCAGATGAATTCTCCTGAAGCTCTCGGCAGTCAGGCTCTCCCTTTCTTTCTCTGAAAATAAATGATAACCATGGAATATTATTTTCAGTGAGAAAAATATAAACAATAATCAGTCACCTGGTGATGCTGTGAAATACAGGGGTCTAAAATCTTGTATGTGTGGCTGAATTCTGGATCGTTCTTGTAGAGAAGCGGCCAATCAGAAGTCTCGTGCCCACAAGTGTTGAGAATGGTGGTTAGTGCCACAATCAGTGGTCGGTTGAGGTATTCTGCAACATTATTGGTGCTACCCTTCTTGTACTTGATGTTCAAATGAAACTGTTGAAGATATGTGGACCACTTTTGATGGCGATCGTTTTGCAACTTCCCTTGTGTCAGTATGAACTGCAGGGGCCGGTGGTCTGTATGGATGATTGTTTCCTTCCCCAAAACATAATTCTTCCATTGTCGACAAGCCTACATAATGGAATACATTTATTTGTCATAAGTGGGATTCTTGCGGACTGTGTCAGAAAATGTCTCACTATGATATGCCATTATGTCTTTGTTGAGTAATAACTGCCCCAATAGCATAGTCAGAGGCATCTGTCTCAATCTCAAATGGTTGTTGGAAGTCTGGTAATGTGAGCACTGGGGCAGAAAAGAGGCGATGTTTCAATTCTACGAATGCCTTCTATTGAGATTCCGACCAAAAGAATTTTTCTTTTGCTCCTCCCTTGGTGACTTGAATCAAGGGCCAAGTGATATGAGAGAATCCCAACATGAACCTGCAATAGAAATTAGCAAGACCCAGGAGGATATGAAGCTTTGTTAGAGTGGTTGGGGCTGGCCAATCCCGAATGACTTGGATCTTGGTTGGATCCACAAGCACCCCCCCTTTCATCAATAATGTATCCCAGATACTAAACCTGGGTCATGCCAAAAGTGCACTTCTCCAAATTGGCACACAACCTGTGTTGCCGCAGTGTTTGGAGGACTTGTCGGATGTGGTGGAGGTGCTTTTCCCAAGTCTGGCTAAAGATCAGAATGTCATCCAAGTACACCACTACAAATGAGTTAGTGAATGGCCGACAGCTGTAAGATGTCGCCCATCAACCTCATGAAGGTTGTGGGAGCATTCGTCAACCCGAAATGCATGACCAGCCATTCGAAAAGGCCCTCCTTGGATTTGAAGGCAGTCTTCCACACATCGAATGGTTTGATTGGTACCTGGTGATACCCAGACAAGTCGATCTTGCTGATATATTTCGCCCCTTTGAGTTGGTCTAGAAGGTCATCAATCTGTGGGATCGGGTACCTATTCCGGACAGTGATCTTGTTCAGCGCCCAATAGTCAATACAGAGTCTCCAAGTCCCATCCTTCTTTTGTACCAACACGATCAGGCTCCCACAGGGCAATGAACTTGGCCGAATGTGACCTTTCTGCATCAAATCCTGAATCAACCTCTTGATTTCATTATTCTCCATAACATAGCACTGATAGATTTTTCCATTGGGTAGCAGTGCACCTGGGGTCAGATCAATGGGGTGCTTGACCTGACAGTGCAGAGGCAACCCTGTGGGTGAGGTGAATATGTCCCCGTACTCCTCCACGAGCTTTTCCATTTGTTTTTGTCGTGCGGAGGAGCCCTGTCTGGATGTCGTGGCCACAGTATTCTTCTTTCCCTGGGGGTAGATCATCAAGAAAAAACATTTCCTGGTTTTGGAAATGAGCTTATTGCATTGTTTTGCAATAACCAAAGAGACAGCAGCAGGCGATGGTACCTTTGATATCTTGTACAACCTATTTCCCAAAGTAAAAATAACAGTCCGAGGTCAGGACTCATACACAGCATGTCGCTTCCATAAGTATGGTTGGCCTAATAATACATCACAAACATCAATAGGATCAATGTCACATAATACTTCATCCGTGAAGGGCTTGATGTTTTAGGGAAAGCAGCACTGCTGGCTGACACGGATATCTCGTCCTTGGTGAAGCCACCCGATGGTGTATGGTTGTGGGTGTGCTCTAGTTGACAAGCCCAACCGCTTCACGACCTCTGTTTAAATGAGGTTCTTTTGGCTCCCACTATCAATAATGAACTATAGCAGGGAACCCTTTACCCACATCTGGGAGTCGAAGCGATGCTCCTCCTCCTATTGATCTTCCGCTTCCTCCTTTTGGATCTTTGTAGTGGCAACGGTGGCATTGGGCTTCGCATCAATAATCTACTTCCCTTTTTCATTCCCCTTGTCGAGTTCAGATTCATAGTTGGAGCATGCATCTGATTCAGAAGCCCTCATCTCAGCCACCATCGACTAGTTGGCCTAACACTCACTTGTGTTGTGAGTGGACCTCATATGGAACTCACGCCACTTTCCTGTGTCCTTCTTTGGCTTCACGGTGTTGTTCTTTGCTTGCGGCTTTGGCAGGTTGTCTTGGGCTGCCATGCCTTGGCTTTTTCCTTTATTATGCGGTTTGGGGGCACCTTTCCCTTGCTTTTAATTCGCAGATCCAAAGTCTTACTTCTTCTATTTGAATTTATGCTCAATCTTGGCAGCATATTGGTATGTCGTACCAAGCGAGGAGATGTCGAGGAACTCCATTTCCTCCTGAATGTATCTGTGCATACAACTGTGATACTTTAGCACCAAATTTTTCTCTGAAACTTTGATACGAAACTTTTTGCACAAGGTATGGAACAGATTCGTCAGCTCATGCACATCTTGATCCATTTGTTGCCGCAACGTGGTCCATTGTATGTACTTGTCCTCATAGCTCCCCACGAGATAGTATTGTCCCATGATGGTGTCTCAAAAAGAATTCCAAGTGGGTACGACCGAGAACAAAGAGGGTTTTGTCTCGTCCTTTTTCTCACAGTAGGTTTCCCACCAATCCTTGACATGGGGGATAACTTTGAGGAGTGCAAAGATAATATTCTCCCAATCGGAAAAGTCATGAACCGAGAAATATCCTTCTAATAGATTCAACCATCTATCTACTACATTTTCATCTATTTGGCCTTTAAATATGGGAATGTCAAAGTTTACTTGTACCTTAAAGGGAGTCACACCTCCAGAGTGGCTACTGGATGCAGATGCGCCATCGATGGGCAGTCGTTAAAGGATCTGGGTAAAGTTATCCATCGTCGCGTTCCTTTCTTTTTCAAGGGCCTCCTCGAGCAATATTTTGATAGGATCTCCCGCTCCCTCATCTTTATTTTCATCCCCCTTGGGCATTTTTCGGGGTTTGTGATGCTGATCTTGCAAAGGTTCAACTAGATCGAGACCTAACTCCTTATACCCCGACCTTGTTGGGGACATGCAAAGAAGGATCGATAAAAAACAGACCGCTATGATACCACTGATCCATATTTATGAAGGAACGCAATAGAATACACATATAACCATAAATAATAATATGTAGCGGAAGTAACACTTCATTTTATTAATATCAAAGAACTGAAACTTGCTTACAGACAAAATGGAAATAAACAAGCTAGAGCACTGGTATCTTATCTCTGAGAAGAGATGTGGTGGCTACAGGCCTCTGAACTTTGTTACAATGAGGCTCAAGGGCCTATTTATTATTGAGAACCATACAAAACCCTAAACATCCAAAAACCTAACCCTAGGAGATGAAGCGCCAAAACTATGGGCCCTTTTGGGTAAATTGGTACGTCAAGTTCCTGGGGATGTAACTTTGGCATATGATATTCGTTTGACGCGCACCATATCTCGTTAGAAATATCTATCCTAGGTTTTCCAAAAAACATCATTTAGGGCCTCAAAACGGCTCCGAAAGTTTAGGACCCGAAAAAACTGCTAAAAATAGTAAATTGTGCTATAATTAAGGAAACTGAAAAACTGAAAGAGACAATGGTGGGGCCGCAAGTGGAATAGGCATGTGGCCACCAATATACACCTGGATCAAGGTAACCACAGACCAAGCTTTTAACTTGGTAGCTAACCCTACCAAGTTGGAGAGGGCTCTCTCCACAAGGTCATAGCCAAGAGGGCTGGATGCATCAGGGAAATTTTGAGGTCTAAAATGGGCCTCCTAAGGAAATAATAAAATAATAGCAAAACCAATAAAATAATATTTAAGAATTTGCAATTCACTTTTTTGCACCACAATAAAGTTAAATTCAATTCAAGAGTTGTACCAAAATAAAATTAATAAAAAATTTGTATTGATGTGACTGTAAATAAAAATGAGATTTTCAAGAAAAAGTCATTATCATTGAACAACTAATGCATTTGTTCTTTGTACTTAAATAACTTAAAATAAAATATAAATATAAATTTATAAATTCTTAATTATATTATATGTTATTAATTATTAATTCAAATTTATATTATTTAAATTGTATAATAACATGTAATTAATATACTATATAAATATAATATAATATAATAAATGTATAGAGATGTGTATTGTTTCTTTCAAGAAATATGAAATGACAAAAATATATTTTTATTCAAAAACTGTGAAATGACATTTATTATGAGTAATTTACTTTGACTTCAAAAGTACTTAGAGTACTACCATGGTTAACCGTGAGTTTTTATCCGGCATTAAGAATGTGACAAGTAAGTACCTTTAACTCAAGCAATGCCACCTCAACCATTAGGGATGATCTCATCCCCAAAAATGTGATTGGCTCTCATAAAGTGAATTTTGATTGTACATTTTCCTTAGGAGGCCCATTTTAGACCTCAAAATTCCCCTAATGATTAGGGTTTTTAGGCTAGGTATAAGTGCAAGGGTTGTTTTGATTTTATTGGGTTGGGTTTCACTAGATGAAGATATTATGTCAAGGGAGCTAGGTCAGGGAAAATGAGATAGGGTTACAGAGAATCAATGGGGTAAGGTACGCATAAGGCTTACCACTTTAAAGATGATTTTGATGAGATGGTTTTAAGACTGATGAGGAGCTAGGAAGAGCATGGGAGATGTATTCTTCCTAAATAGAGGAAAATGGACAAATTATGATATCTTTCCTTAAATATATCATGAGAAAGCATGTGTTCTGTCTATCAAATTGAAATAAATCATACAATAGAGATGTTATGAAAATTAATACAACACATTCTAACATATGAAACTGAAGGAAAAATATTGATAAATGTCATACCACATGTATCCAAACAAATAGTTGTAACTCTTCTTTATTAACTAGCCAAAACTGAGTACAATAGTTCCTTGATCAATAAGCTAACATCCAAACTGATTCCAACCTTTGAAAATGAGTCAAAAATTACATGATATAGGCCTCAAACAACCTCTCCCAACCTCAGAAGTCGAATCCCTAACTTGAGGAGCTGATCCACAATAATTTGAACTGATACCTAGAGTGTAGGGAGGTCAAAGTGATTCCTCCCTAAATACATTCAAACTGATTCACTTGAATTAAGGATAACTTTTACCCAATGAATCTACCCCTAGGTAACTTATCCACGGCATAATTACAATTACATTATAATCTTCCTGATGATGAACTACAGTTGGTAGTTCGAAACGCGTCGGTTCCAAAATATATTATGTGATTTCTAGGAAGATTTATATTTAAAATACAATTACCATGTTCAATGACATAGGTAAAAACATGAATTTTTGAAGTAAAGTCAAAATTTCAGTGAAAAACCAAAAAATATCAGCAAATGGTCATTTGAGCCTTTGCTGTGTCATTTGCGCCCTCACAGAAGGATTTGCGCCCTCATAGAAGGATTTGTGCCCTCCCAGAAGAGAGCCTTTTTGAAGATCACTTTTGGAGGCCTTCCTGGTGGGCCCAGGATAGCTCTTTGGAAATTTTATCCTGTCTACTATCCAAATATTCCTTTATTATGCAGAATGGATTTTATTTTCACTGTCCAAAATTGATTCTCCCAAGACTGGTCAAAAAGTGCAGAATGAGGGTGCAAAAATGAAGTGTGTTGTTGCATGCAAAATTTGGGGGCCTTCCTAAACTCAAAAGTGAGCTCAAGATAGCTCATTGGAAATCTCTCTCTGTGTAGTTATCATTTGAATCATAAATAAATTCATTTGGACATTCCATCTATGAGAAAATTTGATTTTCCCAAGGTCACTCCAGAAGTGCATCAAACCTCTTATAGCAACTGTATTTTTGAAATTTCTCCCAAACCATGATACCTGTGTAAAAAATGAAGGCGTGTTTTCTTTTTTAACCTATGATGGATAAAAAAATCTCTCACTTTTGTAAAATTAATCTTTTTTTGGTCAGAAACATACTTTGAATCAAAACTAGCCCTATGAGTGGCAAATTATTTGAATCTTGGAATGACTTATTGAAAAATGATGGATACATGATGTTTATGAGCTGAAATGACCTCATACTTTCTGATATGACCTCCCTTATGCCTCCTCTACTCATATTTCTTTGATTCCATAGCAAACCCTAGCTCAGTGGAAGAGGAAATTAGGGTTTGGTGTAGGCAAAACAGGGGATTTAGGACTACCTTGTAGATGGAGGGGAATGAAATGGTTAGGGGCTGTCTATATTCTTGGGGAAATTTTGGGGGATAGGGATAGATGTTAGAGAGTAGGGGAAAGTGTAATTTCAAGTGTTGAGTGGGGGGAAGGGGTCCAAAAGGGAAAAACACAGGCCTAGTCTAGAAAAGTGTCAAATTGTAGCAATAGGCTAGGGCTTGTGGAAAAATGATTATTTTGAGGGATAGGAGTGATGGGAAGTGTTTAGGAAGGTGTATTAAGGATAGGGGAAGGTGTAAGAGCATCAAGATACCATTCTTGTTGATGATTTAACCATGGAAGTCACGAAACCAAGAAAAATATCCTCAAAACCCTAGGAGAGGGAAATGACATTTCCAAGCACAATTGAGAGACAAATATGGTAAAAAAAAAAACAACTTACTTGGAAATGAGAGTTTGGAACCTAAAATTGTTGAAGACCTTTGACTATTACTACTCCTTCAAAAGATGAATTTGATGGTGAAATGACCAATTTTCATGATTTTGACCCTATGACCTAATGATGGCACAACATGGAAGAATGAGTTGAATGATGACTATGGGAATCTTTAAATAATGAATGACCTAACCATAATTATGTCCATTGACCATGGAGGTGAAAGGATTAGTAATGATCTCAATATCCTAATCAGTGACCAAATTTTTGCATGACCTAGTGGAATGATAAAAAAATTGTGAATGAAACCATAATATGAATATGAAAAGAGTGATTTTGATCACTGATGGAAGAATGAAAATTCTTACACTAACATTGGCCTTATTGGGGATGGCAGCTCCTTGGAGGTGTCAAGAACACCGTAGACCAAGTGCCTAACCATTAGTTCAATACGGTCAAAAAAATCAAACTGAAATGCATGAATAAATACTAAAAACTCAATGACACAAAATGACTTTGAAACTGGTTGAAAATAAAAAACTTACTAAACTTATTGATGGAAGCATATCACCGAGACTTCAGAGCTTCAAATCCTGATGACAACCATCTGTTTTTTTGAAATCATATGTGCAATCAGGTGATACCAAAATTCCAATGTAACCAATCAAGCAAATGCCTCCTTGATTGATTCTCCCAATCAGATTCTCTAGACAACAATAAATATTTACAATTTGGTAGCCAAAAACATAGCTAGCAATGATCTCCATCATCACTGAATACTACAATAATCACCTTCCCTGCTGACTGCAATAAACTTGCCATTGGATCTTGAAAAAGATGAAAATTTACCTCTTGCTGATCTAGAAGGAACAAGGTACCTTTTTCTCTTGATTCTGATCTCTCTTCGTAATGTACCTCAGCAAGAGTGTTTTCTTGGTCGTCAAAAACTTCTAAACAAGTAGGTGAGAAAATTTCTTCTTGAAATAAAAATTCTAAACATGAAAGATAAGAAGAAAAATCTAAATGGCAGTCCTCAATGGACTGGTCCTCTGCAATTTGAATACATTGTTGATCATCTTCATATGACATGGCAACCAGATTGGAATGTTTCTTATCACACTTATCAATCATAAGAGGGAAAACTTCACACTGTTCGTGAAACTCAAAACTGACATTCCTATCATTTACCACATAATCATCCAAAGAATATTTTTCACTTACTTGAACAAAGATCTCATCTTGTTTTTTAGAAAAGGACTAGATTACCTCCTCCTTAAGACTTTGTTCTCATGGGATGAGAACATTTAGGTCAATAACTCAGTTTTCTTCATTCGAGATGATCTCAACAATAGACCTCTCCTTCATGGGATCTGGAACAACATGTTCTTCATCATCACAACTTGAATCTAGATCTAGATCGGTCAGCTTGACTTTACTACAATCTGAAATTGGAACTTGATTTTCCTACATACCATCTTCTGCTGCAAGCATATCTGAAATAAGACCTTGTCTTCCATCATTTTCAACTATACAAAGACCTTCAGCCTGCTGCAAACTTTCCTGAGCATCATGATAAGTATCCTCTAAGATTTCTTTATGCTGTTGAAATGGATTTTCATACAGGGCTTCCATGATCTCATTGTCCATGAATTCATCATCTCCATAAACTTCCTCAAGATTTTCAATAAAACTATCAACATGTTTATGGCAGTTCTAAACTATAAAGAACAAGATTCTTTATACCTTTCAAAGAACATGGTATGAAAATACTTTAAATAATAAATACAAGCAGGTGGCAACCTTTCATACCAAAATCGGGTTTCACCTTCCAGAGTGGCCATGAATATCTTCATCAAACAGTCTTCATAAAAAGCAATCTTTAATCTACGCAAATGCATGTGAAATATCACCAGATGAAGAGCGACATCATTACATTTCACATTTTTGAACTTCAGAAGATATGTCATCCAATTAACTCGGGGCATGTTGTTCGGAAAACCTAGTATGTGATCTTGGCTCATGGGAGCATACCTTCAAGCAATTGAATCCATTTTGACAACAATGAAGTCACCAAGAAGTTCTTCAGGCTACCGATTCTTGAAGAGTTGAGTCGCCATGAGAATCTAAACTTTGGGATTTTTCCACACTGGAGTCACCAGGTGAATGATGCACAACCTTCTTGTGCTTGATCGTTATTCACCACGAATAATCAGATCTGATCTTTGTCGTTCTTTCCCAGGGAAGATTTTTCTTTCCTTCCCCGGCAATGGTGCCAGAATGTTATCACTTCGCCAGATTCCCAAGGCTGAAGAAGGAATCCCAACAGAGGTAACCACAGACCAAGCTTTTAACTTGGTAGCTAGCCCTACCAAGTCCGATAGCGCTCTCTTGACAAGGTCACAACCAAGAGGGCTGGATGAATTAGGGTTTTTAGGCTAGGTATAAGTGCAAGGGTTGTTTTGATTTGATTGGTTGGGTTTCACTGGATGAAGATATTAGGTCAAGGGAGCTAGGTCAGGGCAAATGAGATATGGTTACAAAGATTCAATGGATCAAGGTATGCATAGGGCTTACCACTTTAAAGATGATTTTGATGAGAAGGTTTTAAGACTGATGAGGAGCTAGGAAGAGCATGGGAGATGTATTCTTCCTAAACAGAGAAAAATGGACAAATTATGATATCTTTCCTTAAACAGAGCATGAGCAAGCATGTGTTCTGCCTATCAACCTGAAAGAAATCATACAATAGAGATGTAATGAAAATGAATACAACGCATTGTAACATATGAAACTGAAGGAAAAACAATGATAAACAGCATACCACATGTATCCCAAAAAATAGCTACAACTCTTCTTTATTAACTAGTCGAAACTTAGTACAATAGTTCCTTGATCAATAAGCTAACATCCAAACTGATTCCAACCTTTGAAATTGAGTAAAAAATTACATGATATAGGCCTCAAACAACCTCTCCCAACCTCAGCGGTCGAATCCCTAAGTTGAGGAGTTGATCCACAATAATATGAACTGATACCTAGAGTGTAGGGAGGTCCAAGTGATTCCTCCCTAAATACATTCAAACTAATTCATTTGACTTAAGGATAATGGGGTAAATTATCCACCACATAATTACAATTACCATGCTCAATGACATAGGTAAAAACATGAATTTCTGAATTAAATTCAAAGTTTCAGTGAAAAACCAAAAAATATCAGCAAATGGTCATTTTCACCCTTGCTATTTCATTTGTGCCCTCCCATAAGGATTTGCACCCTCATAGAAAGATTTCCACCCTCCCAGAAGAGCGCCTTTTTACAGATCAATTTTCGAGGCCTTCCTGGTGTTGGGCCCAGGATAGCGCGTTGGAAATCATACCTTTTCTAATATCCAAATATTACTTTATTTTGTAGAATGGACTTGATTTGACTTGTAGAAAAATTATTCTCCCAGGACTGGTCAAAAAGTGCAGAATGAGGGTGCAAAAATGCAGTGTGCTGTTGCAGGCAACGTTTGTGGGCCTTCCTCAACTCCAAATTGAGCTCAAGGTATCTCATTGGAAATCTATATTTGTCTAGTTATGATTTGACTCATCAGGAAATTCATTTGGACGCTACATATAGGATAAAAATGTATTTTCCCAAGGTCACTCCAGAAGTGCAGCAAACATCTTGTAGCAACTGTATTTTTGAAATTTCTCCAAAACCATGATACATGTGTAAAAATTGAAGGAATTTTTTTATTTTTTGACCTATTAGGGACAAAAAACTCTCTAAATTTTGTCAAATTAATCTATGTTTGGTCAGAAACATAATTTGAAGCAAAACTGGTCCTATGAGTGGAAATTTTTTTGACTCTTGGAATGACTTCTTGAAAAATGATGGAGACATGATGTTTATGAGCTAAAATGACCTCATACTTGCTGATATGACCTCCCTTATGCCTCCTTTTCTCATATCTCTCTGATTCCATAGCAAACCCTAGATCATTGCAAGAGGAAATTAGGGTTTGGTGTAGGCAAAACAAGGGATTTAGGACTACCTTGTAGATGGAAGGGAATGAAAGGGTTAGGGGTTGTCTAAATTCTTGGGGAAATTTTTGGGGACAGGGATAGATGTTAGAGAGTAGGGGAAAGTGGAATTTCAAGGATTGAGTGAGGGGAAGGGGTCCAAAAGGAAAAAACACAGGCCTAATCTAGAAAAGTGTCAAATTGTAGCAATAGGCTAGGGCTTGTGGAAAAATGATGATTTTTAGGGATAGGAGTGATAGGAAGTTTTTAGGAAGGTATATTAATGATAGAGGAAGGTTTAAGAGCATTAGAATACCATTCTTGTTGATGATCTAACCATGGAAGTCATGAAACCAAGAAAAATGTCCTCAAAACCCTAAGAGAGGGAAATGAGTTTTCCAACCACAACTGAGAGATAAATATGGTAAACACAAAACCACTTACTTGGAAATGATAGTTTGGAACCTGAAATTGTTGAAGACCTTTGACTATTACTACTCCTTCAAAAGATGAATTTAATGGTGAAATGACCAATTTTCATGATTTTGACCCTATGACCTAATGGTGGCACAACATGGAAGAATGAGTTGAATGATGACCATAATGACTATGGGACTCTTTCAAAAATTAATGACCTGACCATGATGATGTCCATTTCACATGGAGGTGAAAGGATTAGTAATGATCTCAATATCCTAATCAGTGATCAAATTTTTGCATGACCTAGTGGAATGATAAAAAAAATATGAATGAAACCCTAATATGAATATTAAAAGAGTGATTTTGATCACTGGTGGCAGAATGCAAATTCTGAAACTAATAGTACTATCAAAATCCCCCCATATGTGAATCTATGTGCTAACAAGACCTACTAGCTAGTAGAAAGATATTAAAGGGATTATTGAGAAAAAGAGGAAATGTTACTCCAAGAAATATCTTGAATCTCGACGATAACAAGAATCATATTTGCATCTCAGGAGG
Organism: Pinus albicaulis; assembly: GCA_034641835.2. Classification (NCBI taxonomy): domain Eukaryota; kingdom Viridiplantae; phylum Streptophyta; class Pinopsida; order Pinales; family Pinaceae; genus Pinus; species Pinus albicaulis. The sequence goes on along the minus strand of CM076574.1, from coordinate 906,612 downwards.
AGAAAACATTAATAGAAATTAGAAAGATAAACATGTATCAAGGAAGGAAAGAATAGAAAAGGGCCCATGAGAAACATCAAGTATCAGAAAGAGGATATCATGAGAAACATTAAGAAGAAGACCTAGAAGCTTATTTCCAATCTGCAGAAGAGACCAAGGAGTCATGGGAAGCAATCGATGGAGCAGATGTTGGAGCTTGAGATCAACACATTTCCTTCATGTCTATCATTGTATCCTTTATGCATTCAAGATAGCACTCAACAAATCTTAAAATATCAGGATGGCATGACAAAGGAGGACATACCAAATTTTTTTAATGAGTAGGAGAACCAAGAATACAAAAATCACATTGAAACTTGGTTCCAAACAATTTTCACACCACAACATTCCTCCAACATTCAACATCTCTTGGCACCATATCAATTAGAACATTTGATTCCTCGTATTTTGGTATTTGTCAAATCACATCTTTTAAATTAGAATATGAGTACATTTATGATTCTATTGTGCACATGGCTTCATTGGAAATACTCCTACACTTGAGAAATGTTTCATTTTACAAGTAAAGTAGGATAGTGTAGGAAAGTTAATAAATAAAATAATAAAAATAAAAATAAGTCTAATTGTGACAAACGGGATTATGGTGCAGTTAGACAAGAACTTTGCATGAAAACCAAGTTGTTATCTAGCAAAGTCTCAATAATATATGTATCATGTTGTTGATCCTCTAAAAATTTTGGTGCAGTTAGACAATAAATTTTCATGAAAACCAAGTTTCTAGCTAGCAAAGTCTCAATAATATATACATCATGTTGTTCATCCTCTAAAAATATTCACAAAATTACACACACACATATATAAATTCTCTAGTATTGAACCCAAATAATGTGCTAAGGTTGGTGGCTCAAGGCCATTAGCAAGAGCCAATGCATCCCTCATAGCTTACGAGTGTGTGTATATATATATATATAAGGTTGGTGGCTCGGGAGCTTGTTAACCTTGGTAGCCAGTTGAGCCACCAACCTTAGCACATTATTTGGGTTCAATAGTATATATATATATATATATATATATATATATATATATACCCTTGTTAGCTTATGAGGGATGCATTAATCTCTGTTGCTAACAAGTCTTGAGCCACCAACCTTAGCACATTATTTGGGTTCAATACTAGAGACCTCTTTTGGTACTTAGAGGCTTACATGCATCAATGGCAGGTTTTGTCACTGGTGATAGAGGGAATACAATAATGTCCCTTGATTGTCAAATCCTGCAAGTGAATCGACTTCAAATCTTTTATATGTACTTAGCACGATGTGCTAAGGTACCATGGCGCTCATTGACATTAATGGTGAATTGTCTCACATTGGTTAATGGCATTCATTGACATTAACAGTGAATCGTCTCACATTGGTTAATGGCATACATCAATGACTGATAATCCAATGATTTCTTTCCATGCTCAACTTCAACACATCCATTCACATGGAGAGAGTTGTATAGGGATTTGATTTAGATGAAATTTTTGTGAAAGTACTCAACAACAATTGCAACCTTTCAATTTTGTAAATAAGAAGGAATGTTCGGGAAATAACTCCCTAGAGGTCATTGGGTCAAAAACCTCCACAGATCAGGGCATGCTATTCAAGAAGGACTCACACAACCAAACTTGTATGCTAAAAACTAGATATTATAGATTGTAGAACTCACCCGTAGATCCTACGTTTGATGTAGATCCCGCGGGGTCCAAACCCCCAGCAACCCTTCTTCCTCTTCAACCTGGAAATCAAGAAGAGACATGCACGGAAATCTAGTTGTACAGCATATATCTTTCCTAAATGTCAGTGTAATCCATGTGAAACATCATATAAACAATAATAAATTCTTAATTAACAATCTTTTCACATATGCAAGCAGATATTAACACGTGAATTTGGGAACAAGATGGTTCTTCTTCATTACGAACAGCATGTACAATAATAGAAAGGTGGAGAGATCACCTGAATCCTTCCACGATCTTCGAACAGACCGTCGTCCGGATCCGTCCCGCCCTTGCCTCACTAGGATTCTTTCAAGACTTGTGCACACAAGATGACATATAAGCTGATGAACATCTCCAGGAAACAAGGGTTTCCTATAAAAATCTAGGAAGTGCAGGAGGCACAGGAAAGCAGACTTGAATTGGGCTCCAACAGAGTATAATGTCTATAATTTTCTCTCTCCCTTAGGCCATGCATATGAGGGGATTTTATACTCTGGGCTTTTATACTCCCTCAAAGTAGTTTCAATCTGTTAGAAACAGTTGGCCACGGGCTAGGGTGGTTGAATTACGGGAATAACCATCAACCCAGCCTCGAAAATAGGGATTTTTATATATTTTTTAATGATTTTAATGGCATATGCGGAAAAGTATCTCTGGACTCGCGTATACATGCGGAAAAGTCTGGGCATATCCGCGTATGGGATTTTAAACACTGTTTTTTATGAACTTTTATTCAAGTCTGTGGGAATGGGTGCCCAAGGCCAAAGAGACAATCATGAATCACATGAGGGTGAAAAATGATGCTATAACAGATGCCCCCTAATATATGAGGTCAGAAGGGGTACATGATGGTCGAAATGTATTATGTGCATAGAAAGAACTTCGCGAGGACAAGAGAGGACTTCACCAGATTTCAGCCTGCCAAAAACCAATGAAAGAAAATAGAGAGTCAGCTCATGTCTGAAGCGGGCATACCCATGCTCGGATAATCTCAGTGCAAAATAATAAGGGGTGGAACACATGGTACAATCACGCAACTCGAGAGCCAACATATAGGATGCTACTGTATTGACACTGCAACATATAAAGGTGGACGGCATCACTGGCAGAAACTGAATGGACTGTCAAAAGTGAACTGAAAAATGTTGATGGAACCCGAGGTCTTCACTGATCTTGATGGCACAATTCTACACAATGGGAATAAATGAGATGAATTAGACCATGTGAGAAATCGTTTGATTACCGGTCAATAATGTATACCGTTAACAAACGCGAGACAACCAAGATGGAAATCTGGGCCGAGGTGCCCCGGTACAACTCTAGCAAGTGTGAATGAATGAGTTGAAGTCGAACACTTGGAAGAATCTACTGATGGGGAGGCGGTAATTGAATCCCCACTTTGGCCAGTAGCGAAGGTTCACCCTTGATATTTGCAAGGCTAGTGCGACAAAGACTCTGACCTTATTCCCGGAGCAATGAGTCGGAAGTCGATGGAAAAATCTACTGTCTTTGGAAGGAAAGACATTAAGGCATCCTTCCATCAGAGCAGTGTGATGTAAACCAGCAGGGACTGATGGAAAGATAGGTAAAATGAGTGATGAACAGTGATACGTTCTGACACAAGATGAAGCTAGAGCACGGAAGAAACCCTCTGGACAACCAATAATGAAAGTTGACACGGAAGTAGAGATATCCACCGATAGGGTCAAATGGAAATGAAGGTACTGCACAAATCCCAAGTGTGATAATGTATGCTGACGTCGAATACAAGGAAAACCACTCAGTCAAAGACCCATAATGATGATCAAATGCTGAGGAAAAGGTCACGTATCAATTATGGAAATAGGGTGAGGGTGCGGCTCTAGGTTTACTCTCAAAGCAATATGTCGTGGTCGATGAGAGACAAACCTACCAGCAAGAAGTCAATGGAGACCTTCTCAAACCAGCATGAGTAGAAGACCAAAACATCTAATCTGATAGAACAAGATATTTACAAGATCGGGAAGGCCAACTGAATATTGAGTCAAGAGACACCGCAGAATGGCCAACTCTAGTTAAACTTCCCTTGAACAAAAGCATGACTCGTGTTGACCACGATAGTAAAAAATGACACTGTATAAGTCTATTATGCAGGAGGCAAAAACAAACTCTCCATATGATTCGAAGAGATAACCAACTGGGGGAGAACTGACCAATGAAACAAGGAAAAGCTGAACCTAGGTCAAAACTAAAACCATCCCAAATGAAGGAAATATATAAGTGTATGTCCTTTGTTCAAGGGCGACAAACTAATACTATACTGCCATCAAATTATGAAGTAACATCCCGTTCCCACTCTTTTTTTCATATTCAATTTTTTTTTTCTTTTTCATATAATAAGCCTGAAAAAGAATAAAAGAATGCTATGGTACAATGGATAGAACGAGTATCAAGAAACAGATGCACTAGTTCCGGGGATAGGAACGATCCTATGCTCAATGCAAGGTGGCGGAAACTGGTAAGAGATACTCAAAGGAATGTTCCATCCATGGATAAAAAGGGTGTCAAGTCGCGATAGATAAGTGCATGCAATGGTTAACTTGTACAGACAGTAAAGGTCAAAAGATGGCTTAAACATCAAGTCCAAATGAAGCCGGCTGAAGGCCAGGATAAACAAGTAGCCAATATGCAATGCAGTAATACAACTCAACAACACCAGGGAGCCTCTAGGGTAATAGCCAGAAAGACGATAGTGAAGAAGAAGAAGAATGAAGCTTCAACACATAAGTCATGGTGGGACTAAAGAGGACTCTCGAGCCTACATAAAGCGCAGCATGGGCAGCAAGTGCTAGCGAGGAACTAACTAGGAAGCCCATGTAAAGGAAGGCTCTACCACCAAGTCATGATTAAATAATCGGCGAGTGAAATGGGTGAAATACTCATGACCCGATGGGATCGACCCTATGGAAAGTGATCACTATGGAGGCTAGTATGCAAAATGCAACGGAAAATGGATTTCCTAACCTATATACCAGTGAAGATCATATACCTGCCATGACATGTCAGCAGTCATGGATAAAAAAAACCGGAAAAATCTCAACTTTATCAAAATGTACCTAAAAATATACCAATCTTGACACTTACAAGAATCCGGGTTATGCAGCTTAAGACAGATTGAAAAAATAGGCATAACAAATTTTTGCAAAAAATTTCAATTTCTAGGCATAAATACACATGTTACCTCATATTTGGTTCATTTTTATCAAACTTCGCCGAATCAGTCGGTAGAATAAAATTTGCACATGAAGATTCTCCTGTTTACCATCGGCAGGGTAGCAAGATCTGCTTCCTTGCATCAGGCATCCAGGACCCAGATGAGCATAGTTGTGGATTGCCTAGTCCACTTGTATGATTGGTGTACATCTCTATTAATCAACATGAAGAAACAACTGACCTCCATCCGGAAAGCTAAAACAAATGATTTCGGGTATGGAACCATTTTGATGACATTCTTCTTTGAGAAGATTCCTGGACTTCGACCCAAAGTGATCTCCTCAATCAACAGCCCTAGAGACCCAAGAATTGCCCGATGGGCTGATCCGATGAAGAGATTGGGGGGAAGTGAAGTTCCCCGAACCACCTGGGATGACGAGTTCTTCTAATGGTGGGAGGAACAAGTCATAGCAGTGGAAGAATACCCCTATGCCAGGATGGATTTCTGTGGTGATCCAGACCTTTTCCTTCCACCTGGCGCGGCATGGGGCACAATCGGTGAGATTGCTATTTTTGATTATATGATTTTTATGATGATTTTTTTAATATATGTGAAAAAATGTGAAAATAAAACATGTTTTTAATTGGATTCAAAATGACTTACAATGTTATGATGACCATGATACAGATATTGGACCAGTCCGTCCTGAGGGCTACCCATGGCACAAGCGCCGCAGAGGTGAGGCAGATATTGAAGACCCAGGTAGGACCCTCCATGCTATTCAGAGGAACTTGGAGGGTTTAACTCGCCAAGTGCCTATGGCTGCTGTGGAAGATCTACCTGAGGCTATCCAGAGATGAGTAGTGGGAGTACCACGTGACTGGGTGCGATTATTCCGCCATGTCGCTACTGCGATCGTGTTCTATAGGAACACGAATATTGGGCAGGGACCACAGGAGTAGATAGACATGATTATTGGATGACTGTATATTTTTGATACTGAACATGATCGAGCATAAGCCCTAATTTTGTATGACTTATGGATCCAAATTTTGTATAGTTTTTTGAACACTCTGATGATATATATATACAGCGATTTATGATGCGATGTGACAAATGTATAAAAAATGCATGATGTTTTTGATGATTAAATTTTACTGTATGGAATGATTAATATGCCAATCAATTGCTTGATTAGCTAATGATTCTGCCATCCAATTGTCTGCTCGAGGAATATGAATGAATGTTAAAAACTGAAATGATCTTTGTAACAAACGTACCCTCAAAAAAAACTTGAGTAAAAATGGATCTCGAACCTGATAAGTATTGTTCAACTGCGACACCACCAGCTGGGAGTCCAAGAAAACTACCAATGAATCAACACCCAAAGATATTGCCTCCGATATTAGATAAATAAATGCAGTTTACTCCGCTATATTATTGGAAGCATGACCAATGCAGACTCCTCTTGATACTAACAACTGATCGGATGGATGATGAAGCACCCAAGCCGCGGAAGCCAAGTTCTGGGTGTGTCTACTAGCACCATCGGCGAAACCATAATGACTCATGACATGTGATACAACCTGCCAAAGCAGATCAAAAAAATCACCATCACATCAAAGACCAAAAAAATAGATATGTACAAAAAAAAACTACTATATACAAAAGTAAGATGCCAGGCCGAAGCCTAGGCATAATACCTCTTCAAATAGAGCCCATTTCTGGGCTTTGCCAACTCATTTCCTTCAAAATCAACCAAGGAATATGCTCCTTTTTCAAGGAATATTTTAACGATGAAGGGGCCATACCACATAGACTTAAACTTTCCTGCACCCAGGGCATCTTTCTCTTGGGCATAGACCAAAATGAGGTCGCCTTCTAAGAAAACCCTAGGTTTGACCGCCTTATCTTACTGAACTTTGACTCGTTTTTTATGCACCTCATTCATCATGGTGGCATCCTGACACTGCTCATCAAGATGTTCCAAATGAAGGAGACGTTCTTCAAGACTAGAAGTGTCAGGAAGAAGCTCAACAACTAACTTTAGAGAAGGAATCTCAGATTCAATGGGAAATATGGATTCTAGCCCATAAGCTAGTTGAAACAGATTAAAGCCAGTTACAGTTTTCACTGACGTCTGGTATGCCCAAAGTGCAGGATACAACATGATATTCCAGTTGGATCGAGCTTTATTAATTGTCTTTTGAAGAATGGTCTTCAAGGATTTGTTCACGGCTTCCACTTGCCCATTGGCCTGAGGATAATAAGGAGATGAATGCTCCTGCCGGAAACCTAATTTTAGAGCCAACTCAGCCATCATGCTATTCTGAAAATGACTGCCATGATCAGTGACAATCTCTCTAGGAATACCAAAACGAGTAATAACCTGGTTGAAAAGAAAAAGAGTTGTTGTCTCACCATCATTCCCAAAAGTAGGCATAGCCTCGACCCACTTTGTAAAGTAGTCTACTGCTACAATAATGTACTTGTGACCTTTAGCCGAAGGCGGGTTACAAGTAGTATAATCAATACCCCACTTTGTAAAGGGATCGACAGTAATGACGGGAAAAAGCGGAGCTGGATGAGCGCGTATTTTTCGAGTATAGACTTGACACGGATGACACTTTTTGACCGATTCGATACAATCTTTGAAAATCGAGGGCCAAAAGTACCCAGCACGCAAGATTTTTTGGGCTGTAGCAAGCCCAGATAAATGACCCCCACAAGCTCCACTGTGGGAATCATTCAGCACAGCCTCAGCTTCTTCGAGAGTTAAGCAACGTCTTAGGATTGAATCAACCCCTCGACGGTATAAAGCATCACCAATAATCAAGTAATTTTTAGCCAAGTGACGCAACTTACGGCACTCATCTTTCGAAAAAGTAGAGGGAAACTTCGCAGTCTGAAGATACACAATGATATCTCCATACCAAGGATCCTGTGGAGAGATGAGAAACAAATGTTCATCCGGGAAGGATTCATCATAGACTATCTCTTCTCCACAGGGCAACTCAGAGATTAATTCCGCGAAAACTAAAGATTTCTTGGACTTGGCAGACATAAACTCAAGATCAAATTCCTGCAAAATCACAATCCATCTATTGTATTTTCCCCCAATCACTCGCCTACTGAGAACAAATTGAAATGGATTGGCTACTGCCAAAACATAAGTTTTTCGTAGAAGAATGTAATGCCTAAGTCGCTGCACAGCATGAACAACTGCTAAAGCTAGCTTCTCTATTGGAGTATACCGGCGTTCAGGTCCTACCAAGCCTCGACTAAGATAGTATATAACATGCTCTGCCAGAGCATCGTCCTCCTGAACCAGAACCATACCAATGGTAGACTCTGCTGCTGCAAGATACAAAAGGAAATCCCTGCTATAATCAGGTGGACTCAATAAAGGAGCAGAGGTCAATGATTTTTTCAAAGCATCGAATGAGCGCTGAGCAAAGTCATCCCAAAAGAATGGAACTCCCTTCTTCAACAATCTCATAAATCCTTTGGTAACTTCAGCATAATTTACGATAAATCTCCGAAGAAAATTAGCTTTTCCTTGTAGACTTTGAAGTTGACGAATAGACGACGGGGGAGGCAACCGAAGTATTGCCTCAACCTTGAAGGGATCTACCCTAATCCCTTCCGAAGACACAATGAATCCCAATAACTGACCAGATGTAACCGTGAAAACACACTTGTTCGGATTCAACCTAATCTTGTAGAAACGACATCGTTCAAATACTTGACAGAGGTGAGCAGGATGATCAACTCTCTTTCGAGAATGAGCAGCTAAATCATCCAAATATGCCTCGATAATATGTTTGATGTCGTGGAAGGCATATGACATGGCCCGCTGAAACGTAGCCCCAGCATTTTTAAGACCAAAAGGCATCTTCTTGTAAGCAAAAGTACCCCAGGGACAAATAAAGGCAGTCTTATGCTAATCTTCAGGATGGATAGTAATCTGAATGTATCTGAAGAAACCGTCCATGAAGGAGAAAATCTCATTACCGGCACACTCATCGATAATCTGATCTATAAATGGTGTGGGGTAATTATCTTTCGGACATGCTTTATTAAGGTCTCTGAAATCAATGCAAACTCGAATTGTTCCTTGTTTTTTATCCACGGGAACAGGATTCGAAACCCACTCTGTCAAAGGAACAGGGAAAATAAATCCCGCCTTGAGCAGCTTCTCCACCTCGGCTTTGATAGCTGCAGCCTTCCTAGGATTGACCGGACGAAGTTTTTGCCTCACAAGCTTAGCATTTTCGTAAGTCTTGATCTCATGCTGGACAATAGATGGATCTATACCAGGCATTTCCTCATAAGACCAAGCGAATACATCCCTAAACTCTTTAAAGAGATCGGTGTAAATCTGAATCTCTTCAGGGGAACATTCAGCTCTGATGAAGACATTCTCTATAACATTGGGATCCCTAGAAATGTTCACCGGGATAGTTGGAGAAATCACAGCCATGTTCCCTTCAACATATACCTATGTTGGTGCTAAAGGGTTCAGGACTAGGTGAACAGGACCAAGAGACAAAGGACTTGGAAAACTTGATTCAACTTCGCTCAAATTAGGTAAAAAGTAAGACCGATGATGCAAATCATCCCACGGTCTATCTATACCAGTCATAGCTTCCAGGATGGCCTCTTCAGATGGAAGAGTGGTATCAAGGCAATCCTGGGCGGAAGAAGAACTAAGTGTCCAAGCCGGAGCCACATCGCCATCCAACTCCTCCGGAGAAAGAGGAGCTGGAATGGACTCTGCAGAGTCTACAATAGATTGATAAGCAATCTCAGCTGCAGACATCGGAAATGCCATTCCACCCACTTGACCTTCCGCTAATGTGGAGGTAGGGGAGCATTAGGAAAATATTTATGAAGGACACTAGACTGAGAATATATCAATTCAAGTTGTTGGGCCCTAAAAATAGCCTGCTCCTCGGAAAATACCCCTAAGAGGGATATATCCTTAGAAATATATGCCTGCAGAGATTTCAAAAACCATTCCAAAAGAAATTCTCCCGGAATATAAGCTTTAATGAGCCTCTTCCTTCTCCGCCATTCCTGAATATGATAAAAAATGTGGGTTGCGTCGTCCTACTTAAAATTAGCTAGGAGTTTAGTCCCGGCGTCATAATGGACAGGCAACTGGAAATGATTTAGAAATATAGTAGCCAGATCTACAAAAGTATCAAAACTGCCCCCAGTTAACTCAATGTACCACTTGGCAGCGTTTCCAGTCAAGGTGCGTTGAAACAACCTCAACCTAATCGAATCCTCGATCAGGGAGTTAGATGAACACCATAAATGGAAAGTGGTGATATGATCAGCCGGGTCCTCTCCATTCTTGCCTTCAAACTTTGGAATATCTGAAGGTAGTTTGGTAGGAACCGGAGGCCACCTCGGACTATATCGGATCGGATCATTCGTCAATTTTGACAAATCTGGCAAGTTCAACGTTGCCAGAAAAGGTAAACCAGGAGTAGCCTGAGGATTCCATCCTTGGTGGGATGAATTCCCAACATTCTGAAAAGAATAACTTGGATTTGATGAGGCACAAGGTTGCCAGAAAGAACTCGTAGAAAATGTTGGGCCATAGGACCCAGCATTTAGAGAAGGACCCCCTCCCAACGTAGAGTTACCATAGACCGGACCAGTTCCCCCCCTCGAAGTAGTGAATAAAGAGGAAACCCCCTGATAGGGGTTCCAAGCGTTAGAAAGAGGGGAAAAAGCCTGATAAGCACTCGACGAAGGGAAAGAAACATTCCCTTGTTGACTAGCGAGAAACTGATTCCCTGCCCCCACTGCTGTAAATACAGGGTTCCAACCTGTAAAGGTAGTCGAACTCTAACCTCCAGACCAAGGGTTAAAACTCTGAGTCTGAGAAGTAAAAGGAAAAGACCCTAAGGAAGGATTCGAACTAGGAATATGCCCACTTCCGAAGGGGAACCCTTGAAAAGAAGCTGACCCACTAGCCATGGAAGATATGGGTGCAGACGCAGTTGTAGCAGCGGAAAAGGAAAACGAAGGAATCCCACTACTGAGCATTCCAAAACAAAAGGGACCAGATTGAGAAGCTTGTGCTTGGGTGAAACCAGAGCCAAACATAGCAGTACTAGAAGCAATCGAAGATATAGCAATTGTGCCTCCTCCTTCTACTGAAGAAGGAGTCTGAATGCTTGCAACACTCACAACCGCAGCCCCTTTCCCAGTCGTGGCCATCGAAAGGTATGAATGAGATGGATAAGGAATTTCTGGTCTTTCTGACTCAGGTCCGATGTACTCAACAACAAACGGACAATCAGAAGGAAGAGGAGATGGAAGTGACTCAGGAGACTGAGGTACTTCCTCTACTTCTACTTCTTCTTCTGCTTCTCTTGGAAATAAGACTCTCGAGGTGAGCGGAGTGCTCCTCTCGGAACCAAAACCAGAACCAACTACAGCACCTTCAAGCCCTAGTGGAGGATCTCTCTCTGCTGCGTCAGATACCACTGGATGATATTCACCTGCTATATTAATCCTACACCTTCTTGAAGAAGGCTCAATGCTTTCGGGATATAACCCCCAAACTCTCCTCGATCGACGAGGTGCTTGATCAACCACTTTAACAGATTAATTAGACTCAAAAAAGTATAAAGCTAAGCAAGCTAGGAGCAAAGAGCACTCACTACAAAAATCTCTAAGATGCAACCAAGCAAGCAGCCTTCAGGTATTTCCGCTCCGGGTGATTAGGACCAGACACCAAAATACGAGAAAGCGAAAAATAGGACCTCCCGAAAGTAGTCTGGGATAATTACGGCCCAGGCCTACTAGCGAAGGTAACAGAAATAGTTACGCCGACCTCCTAACAACAGCCTTTGCCGGTGCAAGTACCCAAGCTTCGCCAGGGCACCCTCCAGAAGTACTGTTGGAAGTGATACGACGTCTGCCTCAGGTACCATGGGTATTCCCCCCCATAGTCACCTGTGTGGTACCTAGGAATGGCAACTAAGGGCACCAATCCGTGTCAGCAGTCGGGCGGAACGGTCTTAAGGCAAGATCCAGTAAATCGGAGAGGGGGTATCTCTCTTCTCAACCTTCACTTCCCCTCGCGCTTGACTTTCTGGAGGAGAGCTTTCTCGGTCCACCTAACGGTGTTGGATTTCGCTCATTTAATAAACTTCTATGTTTTATTTTGAGCGGCCTTGGAGAGTTAACTCTCCACTCACCTAATCCAAGGCCCTACAACCTAGCTAGTTGATGTATGACACTTAATAAAAAACTTGCTAGTTGTTTTTAAATTAATGCGCTTATTTTAGTTGGTTGTTATATTAAGTCAAGGGAATATGGAAATGAAACTCGTGATGTTTTATGACGCAGAAAAGAAATTAATGAAAACCAAACTACATGCACATGTAGTAATTGCCTTTCGATGAAAAGAAATTTCTACACGGGTTCTACGAGACTATTTTTTCTTTTCAGATATCAAACCTCACACTCGCAAAATTTATGAAAAAGACTACAAATGTTCAAGTGCACCTAATGCAAATTACTAAGAGCATGCAAATTATAAGATGCAAAATCTAACAAAGCAAAGAGAAATTTCCAAGAATCCCCCAGTTCTATCACTTTTCCGGTTGTCCACAAAGCTAGTTCCCAAATCAGAAACTCTCAGTATAAAGACACCAAAATATGCTCGAAATAAGAGAAAGAAACCAATGAAAATTCCCTTCCCAAATCAAGTCAGAAACCGAAGGTAAGAAATCTCAACAAGGCTTCAAAAGATGGAAAGAAACCAAAACAAAAATTCAAAACAAAGGCAATGGCAAAACAAAATGTTTTTGAGCTTTTGAATTTTATAAAAAGAAGATTTCAAAGAGACCAAGAAGAACTATCCAATTCCCAAGCCAAACAATCTCTGAATTTCAAGAAAAACTTCAACAAAAATGCTCTAAATCTTATAGTGCCACTTAGTAGCAAGATTTATACGAGCAAAAGGAAGACAAGAAACTCAGTAACTCAGCCCAGAAGAATAGCACAATCTTGCAGCAAACAAAACTTCAAAGAACCAACAATGACTCTTCAAAAATTGCAACAAGACCTAGTCCGATGAACTCAAGAAAACCAACCAAAAAGAAAGCAAAAATTAAAGTGCAAAGCAAGAAATAAAGTTAGGAAAGAGCATATGAGCAGAAGCTCTCTGTCTAGATTAAGCAAAACAGCCAAGAATCTCCAGAAAGAGATCTTGGTACTCGAACCAAAAATGCAAGCACTAAAAAAACAAGATTTGCCAAATGAGCCAGTTTTCAACCAAACAAGAGAGAAAAAGACCAATAACCACTTTCAACACAATCCAGAGACTAAAAGGACACTGCAGGAATAGGTCTCCACAGGCAGACAAGACCAAAAAGTCAAAAAATCAAAAATTTCAAAATTTGCTCAGGCATACGCTACTTAGCAGTTTTAAAACAAGCATGCATACGTGACTGTGGCAAAGGAAAAACGCGTATACGTGACTCCCTTTGACAAAACCTGCGTGTATACGCGTCTGTGTAGAGGAAAACTAGCATATGGAAAAGTAAATAATGAAAAATAAAAATGATCAAGCCTGGCTAAAGAACCAGGTCTTTAGTCTGACTGAGAAAAAACTAACTGGACTGGAAATAATGATTAAAACTGTCGGAAACCTTTAAAACAGCTGAAACCACCCAATAGGGGAATCACAAGAATGTGATCCCCAGCGGAGTCGCCAGTTCTGTTTCGGGAAATAACTCCCTAGAGGTCGTTGGGTCAAAAACCTCCACAGATCAGGGCATGCTATTCAAGAAGGACTCACACAACAAAACTTGTATGCTAAAAGCTAGATATTATAGATTGTAGAACTCACCCATAGATCCTACGTTTGATGTAGATCCGGTGGGGTCCAAACCCCCAGCAACCTTTCTTCCTCTTCAACCTGGAAATCAAGAAGAGACATGCACGAAAATCTAGTTGTATAGCATATATCTTTCCTAAATGTCAGTTTAATCCATGTGAAACATCATATAAACAATAATAAATGCTTAATTAACAATCTTTTCACATATGCAAGCAGATATTAACACGTGAATTCGGGAACAAGATGGTTCTTCTTCATTACGAATAGCATGTACAATAATAGAAAGGTGGAGAGATCACCTGAATCCTTCCACGATCTTCGAACAGACCGTCGTCTGGATCCGTCCCGCCCTTGCCTCACTAGGATTCTTTCAAGACTTGTGCACACGAGATGACATATAAGCTGATGAACATCTCCAGGAAATAAGGGTTTCCTGTAAAAATCTGGGAAGTGCAGGAGGCACGGGAAATCAGACTTGAATTGGGGCTCCAACAGAGTATAATGTCTATAAATTTCTCTCTCCCTTAGGCCATGCATGTGAGGGCCTTTTATACTCCCTAAAAGTCGTTTCAATCAGTTAGAAACAGTTGGCCACGGGCTGGGGTGGTTGAATTACTGGAATAACCATCAACCCAGCCTCGAAAATAGGGATTTATATATATATTTTTAATGGTTTTAATGGCATACGCGGAAAAGTATCCCTGAACTCGCGTATACATGCGGAAAAGTATGGGCATACCCGCGTATGGGATTTTAAACACTATTTTTTATGAAATTTTATTCAAGTCTATGGGAATGGGTGCCCAAGGCCAAAAGGAAAATCATGAATCACATGAGGGTGAAAAATGATGCTATAACAAGAAGCGTAGATTGATTGTTGAAAAATTAAGGAGGCAACAAATTTAGCCTTCATCCTCTTAGAGCTCTATTATAAAGAAGGTGATCAACCTCATAAATTTTGGCAAGGCATGTTTATGCGCTACATGCTTTATTGTAACCACCATAATAATCCGGTAACCACTAGTACAAGTATTTATTTTGTAAAGATCCCCGTTTAGATCTTCCTACAAATTAAGATTAATATAGTAGAAATTGGCTTCAAGACAAGGACTTAGAGTTTCCCAAGTGCCTTTGGCCTCTTTTTCTCCTTATTTCTCAAGTATTTACTAATCCTTCATTAGTTTTGGTCTCAAATACAACATAACAATTTGTCTCATGCAGTTAACCTCATCCAATCAACATTCATCAACATTGATCTCTTAATTGAAGTAATGATAAAAGTATAAAGTAGGCCCAATTCAATTTATTATATTGCAATTTTGATTTTATTAATAAAAATGTAGACAATTTCTTTGGAAAAAATTCATAATATGCATGTCAAAAATAAAATAAAATAAATTATGTTGATTAATATTCATAATCATGATATTTCAAAACTTCATGTTTAAATTTAACTAATAAGCATACAATGACTTAGTTACAATAAATTGTTTTCCTAAACTCTCTCTATAATTTAAGTTATGCATATCACATTAAAAAATTATAAACAATGTAAAAAAATACCCTACACACATAGTTAGGTAGGCTTCAATAAAAATTAGAAATAAGAATTAATAAATTTCTATACATAAAAATGTTATATATATTTTGATGATTTGTATTTCGTAATTATCATATTAGATAGCTTCATACTTAAATTTATTTAATAAATATATAATATCACATCAAAATATTAAATAATTTTTCTATATATAAAACATTTTAAAGAAAAATCACCTAATCATATGCATGTAGTTATATGTATTATGGAGGTTTTAATATATAATAAAAATTGCAAATATTTGATGTGAAATATATATTGATATAAATAGTATTATAAAGATTAAATATAAATTTATCTCAATTCCATATCCATAAGTTTTGAAAGAGATTAATTTTTTTGAGGTGTAAACTTTTTCTCAAATTTTGCACTCAAAAATAGATTTGCATCATGAAAAATTTAATCCTTCTCAACATTTTAGATCCAAAAATATAAGATCAAATAGTTCTACACTGATCATATTTACAAATAT